>CM060409.1:121154454-123554454 GCA_030545235.1 Helianthus tuberosus
CGGTGTGAGGTTTGTTGAACCTAATAGCGCTATTAACTAATGACCCGCTCGCCATCGGCCTCGGCGATTAAGTCGATATAAAATGAGGGACTTAATGATAGAGTTTTGTCTAGTAAGTTAAGGTTGTTGTCCTACCCAAGGAGGATGAACGTACGTACTCTACCGAAGGAGAATACGCATGATTAATATTGGCATCCTACCCAAGAGGATGGTCATACATATCCTACCCAAGGAGGATATGTAGGTTCCGTTTTAATTCTTTAACCCATTCCCAACCACCGGGAATCCCATGCCTTAGAAAGTGTGTGAACTCACCTTGGTTTGCTCGGTATGCTAAATTACGTGCTCACAAATAATCAGTCAAGGCCTATAGTATGCACGTATACACAATCAGTTTACGTTCGTAATGACTCGCATGCAAATCAAATGTCACATAGTGTGCTTGGCAGTTAACATCATGCATCACGTAAACAGTTAATCAATTTCATACAATTCATACTCCACATAAATGTCTTTCTCAGTTTATTCTAACATAGTTACCAATTAACAGGCTTAACATAGTTAACAAGTTTAACTTAACGGAGTTAACAAACTTAACTTAACAGAGTTAACAAACTTAACTTAACAGAGTTAACAAACTTAACTTAACAGAGTTACTGTATCATAACATTCGACGAAAACACTTTTTGGCGAAATCCCCCTTTTCGGCGAAAACCCCCAGGCGAAAACACTAATGGCGAAAACCCTTCAGGTGACGAAATCCTAAGGGTTTTCGTCGAACATAAGGTATGGCGAAAACACTTAGGGTTTTCGTCTGGTCCCTGTGTTTTCGTCGGATAGGGCTTGATCATCACTAACTAACAGTTTCGCATTCCAGAGACCTTAATCATCAACACTGTTTCATCTTTACCATTAAATCATACAGTTGTTATCCAATCATAATGTGACACCCGTGTCACTGCGACCATCAAACAAATGCCAAACCAATGAAATATTGTATTTCATACTTGGGATTTGTAAAAATATGTGTATCGATTGCACATATCAACTCTTGTTTCGATTTCAAGCTCTAAATCGCTTTCTGGAAGGTTATACACGCACCGATGCGTAAATATAACCATTTTAATGCAACGAACACTCCGGAATAGTGAAATAGGCTTAACATACCTTAAATAACCTTTACATAACTTAGAAATAAGTTTTGGAAGGTTTGGTGTGGTGAAATCAAAGTTTAATCGCTTACAGGGACTAAATTTGACAAACTGCGAAAGTATGCCAATTTGAACTGTAACAGACCTTCCGGAACATGACCATAAGTTAAACATACCATAAATATCCTTTATATAGCTTAGAAATAGGCTTTGAGGGGTTCGGTGTGCTAAAATGAACTTTTGGGTCATTCAGGGACTAAAAGTGTCAAAAAGTGCACAAGTTTGCATTTTCGCGCATAACTTACGTTCTGAATACATCCGGACATCCAAAAAATTATGTTAGCACTAAAATATTTTATTTTAGTGTTCGCCATAAGAAAAATCCATTCGTCACGTCATTTGGATCGTTTTTCGCATTCGGGACCAGATTCGATGTATTAGCCGTTGTTTAATTCACAACCACACATTCTAACTTGCTTAGTCAGCGGATAAGGATGGAATTTTGGCACCATAACTTTGCAACACATGTATGGATGGAATTTAAACACCTAAACACCATAACTTTGCAACACATGTATGGATGGAATTTAAACACCTAAACACCATAACTTTTCAACACATGTACGGATGGGATTAAGGCACGTTTTCCATGAAACGATCTTAACGGTTCGGGTATTCCTATAAATACCCCATACCCCCCATTGCTAAAATCACTAGAATTCTGATTTGAGAACCTCTAAGTTGAAACCATTGTTTCATACCTAAGATTCTTGAATCGGGATTAGCATTCGGGGACCCTTCGTAAGTATTCTTTCGTTCTTTTCCTTATTTTATTGCTTTTCGAGTCCGAAAGTCAAACTTTGTTTGACTTTCAGCGTTGACCAGTAATGGTCAATGCGAAGTTCGTTTGAACTTCGCAACGTGAGTGTAATCACGTTGGTCTTAGTCCCTTGGGACTATGCCCACTGATTACCACGTTGTCTAGGGTCGTAGGGTAAGCGATCTAATAAATCGCTTATACCTCGAACCCGACCCAGTTTGGTCGATCATTAGGATCCGACCAAACACATTAGGTGACCATAGTAGGTAGGGAATAACCTTCCGAGGTTATACCCTATGGTCGCATCGTTTAAGTAGTTGTATGATAGGTAGTTTATATGCCTTAGGTAAATTACCAGAATACCCTTTTCATGTATAATTGGTAATTAAGCATATGTAACCTAAACCTTTGTCACATAACTGATTATGTAATATGTTTAGGCATATAACACTTGTCATAGGGCTAGTTAGGCGGTCCGAACGCGTTTCACGCGAACGACACGTTAAAGTAGCATAAGCTACCTAAACGGGTCGTAATGGGTCGTAGACACTTAGGTTAAGTTTCATTTAGTATGTAGGCTTTGTTAAACCTAATGACACGAGTCTCTACACTCGTTTGGTTTACAAACCCTAATGCTACCCGATCTTCCGATCTAGGTCCGGTTAATTAACATAGTTACCTATATTAGGTGCCGTTTGATATCCGCGATCTCTAGCATTGTCTGGTTGTTACTCAAAGACTACTGAGCAATCTCAAGTGAGTACATAGACCCCTCTTTTACTGTTTTCCAAACTGTTTTGGGGTGGAACACATGTGCCTACTTGTTACTTTCATGCTTTCCTGTTTTAACATCATATACTGCTATGTTCGTTAGTACATTATAGTACATGATTTTATGACATTTCATGCTAGGTGTGCCCAATTGTGTGCATTACTTAGTACATCGTTTTACATGACATTTTGACATAGACATTTGACATAGACATTTTAACATGATTGACATTTGATCATGCATTTCCCACAAAACATAACTTTGATTTAAAACAAGTTTTACTTCAATACTTTGTTTCTGTGCATATGGTTTAGTTGAGACATTTCACTTGCCATACATGACATTTTGACATAGATATTTGACATAGACATTTTGATATGATTTACATCTTGACATGACTACTTTGACATATTACCCAATACATTTGACAATTGATTTAAACATAGACTTCTTACATTGGTTGGTTTGGTTTGATTAAGTGATTAAGTAACGATGCGTGTGTAATATGATACAAGCATGGTGGATACGCCGCTGGTACTTCCTATATATAAGTGTTTGTATGGTATTACATATCATAGCGTTATTTGAATCATTTCAGTTTGAGACATAGAACATTTTATACAAATAACATACTTTTCACAAGACATTGATTTATAAACCTCTTATCTTATGCAAACATATTTTACTTGGTTATTCATTTAACCTTACATTTACTTATACTTATCATCTGATCTTATCGATTTTCAAATGATTTACAAAGCAAAGCAAATAACAAGGTTCATGACTAAACATTTTCTCAAACATAAGTCATGGAACCTATTTTCACAAAACCTATGTATCTCACAGGCATTTTTATGCTGACGTACCTATTTTCACATGTGTTTTTCAGGAGCTGTTGCATAAGATGATCAAGATACACATAGGCAGACTTGGGCTTTAGTGACAATAAAAGATGCAAGACTAGTTAATTATGTTGTATTTCTTTGTTTGTTAAGACGTTGTAACACTTGTAATCAATAAAACGAAACTTCAATTGCCATGGATTTGAAACAATTAATTCTGTTACAACACTCCCCGACATTTCCGCCACGTTTGTATGTTCTACGTGGTCGGGGTGTGACAGAAAAGATGGTATCAGAGCCAATGGTTATAGGGAATTAGGTTATTAGTAATGCTTTGACCTAGTCTATAACCTTCTTAGGACCCTAACGCGAGTTTACTTGCGTTTAGTCATAAAACAATACCGTCACCTATCCTTAGGCGACTACCACAACAAGAACATAAATTTCAAAACCGCTTTGAAAACTAATCATCTGTTCTAGGATGATTGATTTCTAGGTTTTGAACCCTCTATTGTAAGGTTTTGAACTCTCTATTATATGGTTTTGAACCCCTTTGAGTTTTCAAAATCTCGTCAAGGTTTTGGGTTTTAAATAATGTGAACACGTGCAAACTGGAAGGGTGAATGCCTGTATTCTGAGTTTTCTGTCTAGGCAAGCACTTCGTATACATCTCAACCAGACGCGAGACCAGTTGTGCTTACCTGGGAATTCTTGGGATGAGTGTTCACTTATAGGCGAGCATGTCTTCGCGATACATTATATTGACCCGCTTACTTTGATTAGTCACTGTCTCATTTGTTTGCCTTTGGTAACAAACAAATGGTCACAATCTACATGCCTTGTCATTTTCTTTTGACTATCTTTCGCTTGTTTCCTCCTATGCCTTTCGTTATCTTCAAGATGCTTCTTCATCGCAACAACAATGTCCGAACCAGGTGCTGCAATTACCCAGCGAATAGGCGTCGTACTCCAGAGGACCGTTGACTTAGCTATCACTATGACTCGCCTCAGGGATGAAGCTGTATAAGGGAACTGCTCCTTGGTGCAATCAATGCCATCGTCATTATTCAAATCAAATACCCTGTTTCAAATGTACCCACGGTGGACGATGGAGACATTTGGTTAACATGTGCCGCTTTGCAATCCAAAGCAAAGCTGTTACAAATCCTGCTGCTGCTCAACCTTCAAACTCTGCTTCATATGTTGCTTGGCATATCTAGCGCCTCAACCTCATAAACTTTCTACCTTGTGTATCGACTTAAACGCGCCTAGTGCAAGGTGTCGAAGCACCTCTCGTTACACAAATTCCAAAATCCATGAAGGATCTTTCTATCCTCATAATCAGATCCTTGTGGATGAATATCACTCAAATCGGAGCTCTTAATTGAATTATTCGTATACCTTAATACGTACATTACAATTCAATAAAGGACAAAGCCGAATTCTTATTAAGATCTTCCTATCTTCATAGTTAGATTCTTGCTAATGATTAAAGTGCCAAATGAAATCCACGAATTGGATTCCTGGTGTGCTTTAAGTATCCGCGTCCAAATATAACAAATTAATAACCAAGTTAAACAACTATGTGATTATGTGCTTATGTGTTTCCTTTTATGTTTTTGGTGTAATCCAAGTTTTGTTATCCAAATCCTCGTAGAATCTTCCATATCTTTGTATAAGGAAATTCAAAGTAGGATATCCAAAGGTACTATATTAAATCCTCAATGGGATTTTACGTAATAGTAAAGACCCTCGGATTATATTGTACTATTCCATAATTAGACCCCTGAGTGGTCTAGGTAAACAGATTGATCCAAAAATCTGGTTAGGAATATCATGTGATGATATAGCTGAAAGGACTCCTTGGTGGTCTAATTAAAAGGATCCTTTGTTGATCTAATTAAAAGGACCCTATGGTAGTCTAGTCACACTCATCATCAGGTTTGATTTTTCCTCCCCTTCACATTTCAGACAAATTGTGCGGACTATGCAAGGAATTGCGTAGTTATGGATGCATACATAATTATGAAATTCAGTGCACGGAAACCACAGCAAATTTTGTCATGTGTCTAGAGACTATTCCGTTCATTTTTGTTTCTGAAGATGTAAAATGACTATTCCGTTCATTTTTGTTTCTGAAGATGTAAAATGACTATTCCGTTCATTTTTGTTTCTGAAAATGTAAAATGACTATTCTGTTCATTTTTGTTTCTGAAGATGTAAAATGACTATTCTGTTCATTTTTGTTTCTGAAGATGTAAAATGACTATTCCGTTCATTTTTGTTTCTGAAGATGTAAAATGACTATTCCGTTCATTTTTGTTTCTGAAGATGTAAAATGACTATTCCGTTCATTTTTGTTTCTGAAGATGTAAAATGACTATTCCGTTCATTTTTGTTTCTGAAGATGTAAAATGACTATTCCGTTCATTTTTGTTTCTGAAGATGTAAAATGACTATTCCGTTCATTTTTGTTTCTGAAGATGTAAAATGACTATTCCGTTCATTTTTGTTTCTGAAGATGTAAAATGACTATTCCGTTCATTTTTGTTTCTGAAGATGTAAAATGACTATTCCGTTCATTTTTGTTTCTGAAGATGTAAAATGACTATTCCGTTCATTTTTGTTTCTGAAGATGTAAAATGACTATTCTGTTCATTTTTGTTTCTGAAGAGGTTGTGGAAAATGACTATTCTGTTCATTTTTGTTTCTAAAGAATGCCTGTTGAAAATAACTCGGTTCATTTTTCATTTCTGAAAAATGTTCGTTAAAGAGAAATTACAGGATTACGTCTTGTTCATCTTTGATGGTTATTTAACACAAAGTCACAAATAGACTCCTACGAATTAATTTCGGGACGAAATTTCCTAAAGTAGGGGAGACTGTGACACCCGTGTCACTGCGACCATCAAACAAATGCCAAACCAATGAAATATTGTATTTCATACTTGGGATTTGTAAAAATATGTGTATCGATTGCACATATCAACTCTTGTTTCGATTTCAAGCTCTAAATCGCTTTCTGGAAGGTTATACACGCACCGATGCGTAAATATAACCAGTTTAATGCAACGAACACTCCGGAATAGTGAAATAGGCTTAACATACCTTAAATAACCTTTACATAACTTAGAAATAAGTTTTGGAAGGTTTGGTGTGGTGAAATCAAAGTTTAATCGCTTACAGGGACTAAATTTGACAAACTGCGAAAGTATGCCAATTTGAACTGTAACAGACCTTCCGGAACATGACCATAAGTTAAACATACCATAAATATCCTTTATATAGCTTAGAAATAGGCTTTGAGGGGTTCGGTGTGCTAAAATGAACTTTTGGGTCATTCAGGGACTAAAAGTGTCAAAAAGTGCACAAGTTTGCATTTTCGCGCATAACTTACGTTCTGAATACATCCGGACATCCAAAAAATTATGTTAGCACTAAAATATTTTATTTTAGTGTTCGCCATAAGAAAAATCCATTCGTCACGTCATTTGGATCGTTTTTCGCATTCGGGACCAGATTCGATGTATTAGCCGTTGTTTAATTCACAACCACACATTCTAACTTGCTTAGTCAGCGGATAAGGATGGAATTTTGGCACCATAACTTTGCAACACATGTATGGATGGAATTTAAACACCTAAACACCATAACTTTGCAACACATGTATGGATGGAATTTAAACACCTAAACACCATAACTTTTCAACACATGTACGGATGGGATTAAGGCACGTTTTCCATGAAACGATCTTAACGGTTCGGGTATTCCTATAAATACCCCATACCCCCCATTGCTAAAATCACTAGAATTCTGATTTGAGAACCTCTAAGTTGAAACCATTGTTTCATACCTGAGATTCTTGAATCGGGATTAGCATTCGGGGACCCTTCGTAAGTATTCTTTCGTTCTTTTCCTTATTTTATTGCTTTTCGAGTCCGAAAGTCAAACTTTGTTTGACTTTCAGCGTTGACCAGTAATGGTCAATGCGAAGTTCGTTTGAACTTCGCAACGTGAGTGTAATCACGTTGGTCTTAGTCCCTTGGGACTATGCCCACTGATTACCACGTTGTCTAGGGTCGTAGGGTAAGCGATCTAATAAATCGCTTATACCTCGAACCCGACCCAGTTTGGTCGATCATTAGGATCCGACCAAACACATTAGGTGACCATAGTAGGTAGGGAATAACCTTCCGAGGTTATACCCTATGGTCGCATCGTTTAAGTAGTTGTATGATAGGTAGTTTATATGCCTTAGGTAAATTACCAGAATACCCTTTTCATGTATAATTGGTAATTAAGCATATGTAACCTAAACCTTTGTCACATAACTGATTATGTAATATGTTTAGGCATATAACACTTGTCATAGGGCTAGTTAGGCGGTCCGAACGCGTTTCACGCGAACGACGCGTTAAAGTAGCATAAGCTACCTAAACGGGTCGTAATGGGTCGTAGACACTTAGGTTAAGTTTCATTTAGTATGTAGGCTTTGTTAAACCAAATGACACGAGTCTCTACACTCGTTTGGTTTACAAACCCTAATGCTACCCGATCTTCCGATCTTGGTCCGGTTAATTAACATAGTTACCTATATTAGGTGCCGTTTGATATCCGCGATCTCTAGCATTGTCTGGTTGTTACTCAAAGACTACTGAGCAATCTCAAGTGAGTACATAGACCCCTCTTTTACTGTTTTCCAAACTGTTTTGGGGTGGAACACATGTGCCTACTTGTTACTTTCATGCTTTCCTGTTTTAACATCATATACTGCTATGTTCGTTAGTACATTATAGTACATGATTTTATGACATTTCATGCTAGGTGTGCCCAATTGTGTGCATTACTTAGTACATCGTTTTACATGACATTTTGACATAGACATTTGACATAGACATTTTAACATGATTGACATTTGATCATGCATTTCCCACAAAACATAACTTTGATTTAA
Organism: Helianthus tuberosus; assembly: GCA_030545235.1. Lineage (NCBI taxonomy): Eukaryota > Viridiplantae > Streptophyta > Magnoliopsida > Asterales > Asteraceae > Helianthus > Helianthus tuberosus. The sequence continues at coordinate 121,162,994 of CM060409.1, forward strand.
AACAAGTTTTACTTCAATACTTTGTTTCTGTGCATATGGTTTAGTTGAGACATTTCACTTGCCATACATGACATTTTGACATAGATATTTGACATAGACATTTTGATATGATTTACATCTTGACATGAATACTTTGACATATTACCCAATACATTTGACAATTGATTTAAACATAGACTTCTTACATTGGTTGGTTTGGTTTGATTAAGTGATTAAGTAACGATGCGTGTGTAATATGATACAAGCATGGTGGATACGCCGCTGGTACTTCCTATATATAAGTGTTTGTATGGTATTACATATCATAGCGTTATTTGAATCATTTCAGTTTGAGACATAGAACATTTTATACAAATAACATACTTTTCACAAGACATTGATTTATAAACATCTTATCTTATGCAAACATATTTTACTTGGTTATTCATTTAACCTTACATTTACTTATACTTATCATCTGATCTTATCGATTTTCAAATGATTTACAAAGCAAAGCAAATAACAAGGTTCATGACTAAACATTTTCTCAAACATAAGTCATGGAACCTATTTTCACAAAACCTATGTATCTCACAGGCATTTTTATGCTGACGTACCTATTTTCACATGTGTTTTTCAGGAGCTGTTGCATAAGATGATCAAGATACACATAGGCAGACTTGGGCTTTAGTGACAATAAAAGATGCAAGACTAGTTAATTATGTTGTATTTCTTTGTTTGTTAAGACGTTGTAACACTTGTAATCAATAAAACGAAACTTCAATTGCCATGGATTTGAAACAATTAATTCTGTTACAACACTCCCCGACATTTCCGCCACGTTTGTATGTTCTACGTGGTCGGGGTGTGACACATAATAATCATTAATACAATTAACCATCATACAAAAGCATCACAGTACTTAACATCTAACATGAACCCTTGTTTATGTATACATCCAATCGATTAACACATCACATAACCGAACATCATTAGTATGATAGCATGCTTTCGGACTACGATCACATCAATATTATTCAAGATTAAGCATTCAATCATATAAATCCTAGAACCCTAAATCAATATCATGTTTCACATAGAGTTATGTAACATATTGCTCATATATTATTCTTTCAAGAACACATTCAACAACATAACCATATATTTAGAACTGAAATCAAACTAAATGTGTAAATCACTAACCGAACTAAGAATGATCAAATAGAGAGAGATCTGGCTTCGAATGAGAGGAGGGCTGCCGTCGCACACAAGGTTAGGGAGAGACTCTAGGGTTTTTCTAATAACTGTTAACGTAATCTACCTTCGTTTATACGGGAGTTATAAGGTGTTGGGCCCTTAATGGGCTTTGGCGAATCTGGGCAGGCTTTCGTCGAGGGGGTTATGGCGAAAACCCTATGGTTTTCGTCGAGTGGCCTGGGACGAAATCCCTCCTTTGATTTCGTCACTTACATAAAGATATATAGTAATATTAACAATAGTGACCACCCTTATATAACAAACAGTGCATAGATATTATTTAATTCACATAGTTTAATACCCCAAAATAAACAACTCATAACACTCACTAATCATTAAATCAAGCACAAACAAATTACAACACATAGTATGTATAAAGGAGGAACCTTGGAAACTCGAGTTGTCACATTATCCCCAACTTGAAAGAAATTTCGTCCCGAAATTTAGCACATGGTTACTGAGGAAGTTAGATAGGTTGCGTGGTTTCCTGGTTTTCCTGGGGTGTCACATCATCCCCCCATTGATTTGGAATTTCGTCCCGAAATTCCGTAGTAGCTTCAGCCTCAGCAGTGGTTGCACTTTTCTCGAACAACTGGGGATACTTGAGTTTCATTTGGTCTTCTCGTTCCCAGGTGAACTCTGGGCCACGACGGGAGTTCCATCGAACTCGAACAAGAGGTATTCTGGTGCGCATGAGAATCTTAACATCTCGGTCTGTGATCTCTACAGGTTCCTCGACGAATCGCAACTGGTCGTCGATAGTGAGCTCTTTCAAAGGAACTATGAGGGTCTCATCTGACAGACACTTCTTCAGATTTGACACGTGGAAAACGTTGTGAACTCCACTGAGTTCTTCAGGTAGATTCAACTTGTAAGCGACTTTACCAATTTTCTCAATGATTTCAAACGGTCCGACATATCGCGGATTTAGTTTGCCCCTCTTCCCAAAACGAACCACACCCTTCCAGGGTGAGACTTTAAGTAGAACCCGGTCCCTGACCTGAAATTCTAGAGGTTTCCTACGCTTATCAGCGTAACTTTTCTGACGGTCGCGAGCTGCCGCCATGCGTTGCCGTATCCGGGCAATCTTCTCAGTTGTGTCTACCACAAGTTCTGGGCCAGTGATTTGGCTGTCGCCAACCTCTGCCCAACAAAGAGGTGATCGGCATTTACACCCATACAATGCCTCAAACGGAGCAGCTTGGATGCTGGTGTGATAACTGTTGTTGTACGAAAACTCCACCAAAGGGAGGTGCTTTTCCCAACCATTGCCAAAATCAATTACACATGCTCGAAGCATGTCTTCAAGGGTTTGGATGGTGCGTTCAGACTGCCCATCCGTTTGCGGGTGATATGCTGTGCTCATGTCTAATCGAGAGCCAAAAGACCTGTGCATTGCCTGCCACAGTTCAGAAGTAAAACGCGCATCACGATCGGAAAAAAATAGAGGTTGGCACTCCGTGCCTCGAAACAACTTCCTTAAGATAAACGTCTGCTAGGGTGGAGAACTTATCCGTTTCCTTGATAGCCAAGAAGTGTGCAGACTTTGTGAGTCGATCCACGATCACCCAAATGGTATCATTTTCGTGTTGAGATCTAGGCAGGCCAGTAACGAAATCCATGGAAATCTGCTCCCATTTCCATGTCGGGATCTCTGGTTGTTGGAGTAGGCCTGATGGTTTCTGATACTCGATCTTGACTCTCGCACAAGTCAAACATTTACTGACGTAGGTTGCTATGTGTGCTTTCATGCTAGGCCACCAGTATGTAGTCTTTAAGTCGTGGTACATCTTATCCGAGCCAGGATGTACTGAGTAACGAGACTTATGCACTTCATCCATCACCAGATCGCGTAAGTTTCCACAAAGTGGGACCCAAATACGCCCGTTTACATAGTAGGCATCGTCTTCCTTTTGTTTTAACCATTTCATTGATCCTCGCAAGGACTCAGCCATGATATTCTCTGCTTTCAATGCTTCAACTTGAGCATCTCGTATCTGAGTAGGAAGACTAGATTGGATGGTAAGTTGTAACGCTCGCACGCGTTTTGGTGTAGTATCCTTTCGACTGAGGGCATCGGCCACAACATTGGCTTTGCCCGGATGGTACTTGATCGCGCATTCGTAATCATTCAAGAGTTCGACCCAACGACTTTGTCTCATGTTTAACTTCTTTTGCTTGAAGATGTGCTCGAGACTCCTGTGATCGGTGTAAATGGTGCACTTGGTACCGTACAGGTAATGTCGCCATATCTTAAGTGCGAAAACAACTGCTCCCAGCTCCAGATCCTGAGTAGTGTAATTCTTTTCGTGAACCTTAAGTTGCCGCGATGCATAAGCAATGACCTTGTCATGTTGCATCAACACGCAACCAAGTCCTTGGATGGAAGCGTCGCAATAAACCACAAAATCGTCTGTGCCCTCAGGCAATGAGAGGATAGGTGCACTACATAGTCTATCTTTCAAGTGCTGAAATGCAAATTCCTGTGCATCACCCCAACGATAGGTGATACCCTTTTGAGTTAGTGAAGTGAGAGGTTGTGCAATCTTGGAGAAATCCTTGATGAACCTTCTGTAATAGCCCACCAAACCCAAGAATTGGCGGATTTCTGTTGGCGTACGGGGTGTAGACCAGTTCTTGATCGAGTCTACCTTGGATGGATCAACATGAATCCCATCCTTGTTTACCACGTGGCCTAGAAAATGGACTTCGCGAAGCCAGAAGTCACATTTAAAAAATTTGGCATACAGCTGTTCTGTTCGAAGGAGTTCCAAAATAATTCTAAGGTGATGCTCGTGTTCATCCTGACTCTTCGAATAGATCAGGATGTCGTCGATGAAAACTATGACAAACTTATCCAGGTAAGGCTTGCACACTCTATTCATAAGATCCATGAAGACCACAGGTGCATTCGTCAATCCAAATGGCATAACCAGAAACTCGTAATGCCCATACCGAGTCCTGAATGTTGTCTTAGAGATATCCTCATCTCGGACTCTCAGTTGATGGTAACCTGACCTCAGGTCAATCTTGGAGTAGAAACTCGACCCTTGCAACTGGTCGAATAAGTCATCAATGCGTGGGAGTGGATAGCGATTCTTCACAGTCACCTTGTTGAGTTCATGGTAGTCAATACACATTCTGAAGGTACCATCTTTCTTCTTCACAAATAACACTGGAGCTCCCCAAGGCGAAGAGCTAGGACGTATAAAACCCTTTTCCAAGAGTTCTTGTAGTTGCGTAGAAAGTTCTTCGAATTCTGATGGAGCTAAACGATACGGTGCGCGAGCTATGGGCACTGCTCCAGGAGCTAGCTCGATTTGAAATTCGACCTGGCGATGAGGCGGTAGACCAAGCAATTCCTCATAGAACACTTGAGGATAGTCACGTACAACTGTGATGTCTTCTATCTTCTTTTCTTTCTTTGAGGTGTCAGTTACGAGGGCTAAAATAGCAGTGTGGCCCTTTCGCAAACACTTCTGGGCCTTAAAGAAAGAGATGATGCCCACAACAGCACCACTCTTGTCGCCATGAATCATGAGGGGTTCTTCACCAGAACGAGGAATACGAACGATTTTCTCCTTGCAAATAATCTCCGCTTGCTGTTGAGACAGCCAATCCATCCCAATAACAACGTCGAAACTACCAAGAACGATGGGAATAAGATCGATTGAGAAGGTCTGAACAGCTAAGACAAGATTACAACCCTTAACTATGTGTGTGGTCTCGAGACTTTTACCGTTTGCTAGCTCTACCGTGTGTTTGGTGTTCAAAAGTGTTGGAGTATGCTTAAGCATTTGACTAACTTTTAAAGTTACATAACTAGTATCAGCACCCGAATCAAATAAAATAGTAACATAAAAGTCGTCCAGTAGGAACTTACCCATCACGACGTTGGGATCATTCTGTGACAACTGGCACAAACCGGTAATTTCCGTACACTTTAATCATTATTTAATGATTGCAATTATGTGCTTAATTGTCAGCAATGTCTGAACACATGATTAAACAAGTGAATTCATGCACGTTGTATACTACAAAATATTGCTTTATGCATAAACGAGAGCGTTGCGTCAGAAATACTAGTAAACTCACCGGTAAGACACACTGTGTCAATGGAACTGCAGAAAGCAGTCAGACATTAGAATTGAGGCCTAGGTGTAGGTCCGACAACAAGAATGCATTAAAACCCAAGAGTACATACAAGGGTTAATATATATGCAATACGAAAGCAAAAATAAGCACTAAAAAGCACCCGAAACGCACTTTAAGTGCAGAAATTATATAATTCAGCAATATTTTAGCATTTAGACATATAAATATTATGCAGAAATTCCGTTTTATCGTCCAGAATGTTTCCCTAAGTGTTGGGAATTGAAAGAGTACAAGAAAGGTACTTAAAAGACACTAAAAAGTGTAATTTAGCACTTTAACGAATCGGTATGTAACCGAACAACCGGACCAAAATAATGCTAGAAGCATTGTTTTTATTTGTCTAAGGTAGTTAGGGTCCCCGAATACCCTAACACCCCGTATAAATATCTAACAACTAAAGCACTCAACTTATACTTGGATTTCAACCAATTATCAACCAATTTAGTTGAAGCCTATCCTACTAACCCCCCCCCCCCCCCATGTATACGGTTCCAACAAGGGACCCATTTGGTTGATTTTATTTCAATATTATAATAGATATGCTTGTGCTTTACTAAACATAATATCCATGGGTTAATGAATGAGATTGGTTATTAATAGAACACATGGGATTATGAACTCATTTCTCACAAAACACTAAAACACACAAGCTCTTTCCCTTCTCCCTTGGTGCCCTCGGCCGAACCCAACCACACACACACTCACCTTCATCCTTCCATTCTCATATAAACCAAGCACATACAAGGGTGTTAGAAGGTGCACAAAGAAGCCGAGAGCTTTCGGAAGTTGAAGAACCTCAACCATTTGCTTTTATCCACGCAATTTTCGACTAGTTTCCTTCCCTAGCCTCGAGCTAGTAGTAAGTTGCTTTAAACGCCCTCTCGATCTATTTTAAAGTGGTTAAAGTAAGATATGACGGTTAAAACTCATGAACTTACAAGATGAAGTGTTAAAAGTCTATTAAAATGTTAAAAATGATGGTTAAAAGCTATGATGTTGTGTAAAACTTGTAAGACTTGTTTTGTGTAACTATTTAGTGTCGATCTATGTTGTGGTAGCTCGGATCATCATCTAACCCGGATTGGTCATGTTCATGAAACATGACATAGGGTATGTTCAAGTGTAAAAGGGTTAAATGATGAAACCCTACCACACACTAATCATGAACTTGTGTAAAAATGATTTTTCTTATGAAATATTGTTCAAAATTAGTAGATCTACGGATCTACAAGTGGTATTTTCGAAAGACCAACTGAAAGACAAAACCATGTTTTAAAACCGGATCTTTCATGAAGTAGAGGTGTTTTCATGAACAAACAAGTGTGTGGACACTTGTGTAACAAAAGTTTTAACAAAGAAATAATTTTTCGTAAAAACCGACTAGAAGTTGTGAAACTTCATATTCTTTAAAAATAAAGTTTTCAAGAAATTAAACTTATTTTTAAAGATAACAAGACTTACTAAATGTGCTAGTAAGTTACTACACATTTTTGTAAATATTCAAGTTCATGAAATGGAGAAATTAGTGACTATTGTTGATGATTATTGTTGATAATTGTTGTTGATGATCGATGACGATTTAAAAGAAAATAAACACATGTTTTGAAAACATGGGAAACGTCCATTTTTAGGGAAAACTCTGTCAAAATTTTTATAAATTTTGACACTTAGAAAAATATAAGTTTTTGAGAAACTTATTCCCTAAAAATGTATTTAAAAGTATTACCAAGGTTTCCCTAATTTTTGGTGATAAGAAATGGTGATTTTTCAAGAATAAAAATGGATATTAAGTATATATTTTTGAAAGAAAAATATATATTATTTGATCACCAACTATTGTGCTAAGTGTATATAGTATGTGTTATACGTGCTAGTGTATTAAGACTTAAAAATACACTAAATACTCATGAGGAGTAGAAATATAAAAATACACATACAACATACAAGATACATAATTCGGGTGCAAAGTGCAAAACACGATATACTTATATTAATTTTAGAGAAAATAATATAAGTAAGATACGTAGTTAAAAATATAGAATATTTTTAACACAAGAATATATACAAAAGAGAGTGACTGTACTTGTGCGACGCAAGTCTAGTGACTAACGTTAAGAAAACGCGTATAGGTTACGACGTTAATTAAGCAAATCCGGTGAAGTTTACGATGCAAGGAACGCAAAGTTGTGAGTTCATGCTCCCCCTTTTCTTTAACTGTTTTCAGTTTTTATAACTTCGGGGGTGAAATACATGTACAAAAGTACAATATTTATAATTGGTATGATATAAATACAAGAAGTACACTTGGTGAGAACGAGAACCAAGTGTGACAAAATATAAGATAATAAGAAACGCACTTGGTGAGGACGAGAACCAAGTTGGATGCGTTATGAGAAATGATAAAAAGAAACTCGCTTGGTGAGGACGAGAACCAAGTTGGATGCGTTATGAGAAATGATAAAAAGAAACGCGCTTGGTGAGGACGAGAACCAAGTAGGATGCGTTATGAGAAATAGTGTCACGAATAGGGTACAGAAGCACCATTAATCGTGTACATACTTAGACCGCAGAACAAAAGGTTAGATCTAACGGGTGCCTGGCAGCCACACTCTCGGTGAGGGCGAGAACCGAGTAGTGCTTTTGTGTCTCAGAATATACCAATTAAATGCCTTAGGTTTGGTGACTTCCTATGTCGTGTCACATGTTAATGGCTTTGCAACCCATTAACAATCTTGATATTTAAAGAAATACTGTATTTATATAAAATTCATACCATACTAGAATTGATATATAACTTGAAGTACGTGGGGTACTCAAGAAAATTGATATATAACTTGAAGTACGTGGGGTACTCAAGAAAATTGATATATAACTTGAAGTACGTGGGGTACTCAAGAAGATTGATATATAACTTGAAGTACGTGGAGTACTCAAGAAAAAAAAACTTGAATTATTCACAACTATGTTTTTATACAAAGTATACAAACGTGAAATACAAAATTGCATGAATTCACACCAACATTATGTTGACGTTTTTCCAAAAACTCACATGTATTTCAGGTAACTAGGATGGATGTGCGCGCGGTCTTGCTTATGCTCGTGGATGTCGCTTGTGTTTAACTTTAAATAAAGTTGTAAACTTTTAAGACAATGTTTTAAGCTGTCTAGCGATGTAAACGCTAAACTTATGTTTTCAAATCATGGTATTTGATGTTATTTTACGAGCATGTAGCATGTTTACTCTTCGTATGCAATGAGAACCTTTCATGATCACACCTCGTGCTTCCGCCGCAGAAAGGGGTGTGACAGATTGGTATCAGAGCTGCGATTGTAGTGAACCAGGATTCCTTCTCGAGTCTAGTCTACAATCTCTAGGATCCATTCACGAAAACAATTTTCAAAGAGTTTTCATTGCATAAAACGTCCCGCGACATCCACTGCCTGAAACTGTCTACATGAGTCTAGAAAAGACACTACGAGACTTAGAGTGCACTTGAGTAGCACTTGTCGTTGACTAGAAATTACTTGCAATTATGTGTGATAATTAGCATGTACTAGAAGTAGAATGTCACAAGTATAAGTGACTTTACCTAAAAGCGATGGCCCATCTGAAGGAAGAGATATGAGGATGAAACGAACTGTGTGGATTGTGCAAGGAGTTACGTAATTATGGATGCATACATAATTATGGAATTCAGTGCACAAAAATCACAGCAAGTCTTGTCACGTATAGATCCCCTCAGTGCAAGCCTACTAAGTACTCTGCTAGAGTAATAATTGTTTGATGTCACTTATGTGGTATATATACCTGTGAATATATATGATACTACTGTCTAGTGTGACGATATCAAACAAATGATTAACCCTGTTGTGTTATGTTCTGTCAGAACATGGCACCCAGGAAAGCTGTGAATGCTCGCAATGATGATCAATCTCCTCCTTCCCCACTGCCAAGAACTGCTGAAGAGCTGAACGCTCTACTAAAGGAAAGGATCTCCGCTGCTATCGCCCAGTACGAGGCGAACCGAACCCAAGACAGTGGAGGACCAAGCAACGCTAGGCGTAATGGGAATGGAGATTCGTCTGGAGGCAATGCAGCTCAAGGTAACCTTGAGACACTGTACTAAGCATGAGGAAATTTATGAACGGTCTTTGTTTCATTATTTCTTCGATTGCTCACATGTGAATTGGTTGAATCAATTCCAGGCTGCACTTTCAAGCAGTTCCTCGACTGCAAGCCGATGAACTATGACGGCACAGGAGGTGCAGTAGCATTTGTGCGCTGGACGGAGAAGACTGAAGCTACTTTCCGCATGAGCAAGTGTACCGCGGATCAGCAAGTCACATTTGCTACTGGGTTATTCGTCGATGAAGCTCTGACTTGGTGGAACCTGCAAGCCCAAACTTTGGGTGATGATGCCGCTTATGGCCTAACTTGGGAGGAACTGAAGGAAAGAATGAGAAAGAAGTACTGCTCTCGTGCTGAACTCCAAAGGCTGGAAACGGAGTTCTGGCACTTGACCATGGAAGGTGCTGACATTAATGGTTATACTCGAAGGTTCCACGATCTGTCCAGAGTGCTTCCCTACATGGTGACTCCCGAATTCAAGCGTGTTGAACGTTACATTTGGGGACTGGCCTCAGAGTTTCGTGGCATGGTAACTTCGGCCAAACCTTAAACAATCACCGAGGCTGTAACTCTGGCTGTCAGCCTTACTGAAGATTGTGTTCGAATGAAGAAGCTATCATTGAACCCAACAGAAAATGCCGAGACGCATGCTGAGTCGTCTGGCGACAAGAAAAGGAAACATGCAAACTTGAATCAAGCAACTCGTAACAATAAGGGTTTCAACAACAAGAAGCGTGACGCTAACCCGTCCCAGGAGGCGAAAACCCATGCAACCAAAGCATACCAAGGCTCCATACCTAGATGCGAAAAATGTAAGTATCATCATGAAGGAGCTTGTCGCATTCCAAGGTGTGACAAATGTGGTAAATTGGGTCATCAAACAGAAGACTGTTGGGGAAAAGGAAAGAATCGAAGTGGAAACGGTGCTGGTAACAAGAATGGTAACGGGAAAGGGCAGAACCAAGGATGCTTCAAGTGTGGAAGCAATGATCATTTCATGAAGAACTGCCCAGAGAGAAACAATGCTCAGGCTAGAGCATTTGTGATTGGAGCAAAGAACGCACGCGAGGACCCTAACGTGGTCACCGGTACGTTTCTCGTTAACAATCACTTTGCATCCATATTATTTGACACTGGCGCCGATTATAGCTTCATGTCTGTGGAATTTAAACGCATACTCGGAATAGAATCTAGTAGATTAGAAATTCCTTATTCCATAGAACTAGCCAATGGTAAACTTGTTGAATCGGGCGAAGTTGTTAGAGGCTGCACACTGGAACTTGGCGAACGAAGATTTAGCATCGACCTCCTGCCTATTCAATTGGGTAGCTTCGATGTAGTAGTCGGGATGGACTGGTTGTCCAAGAACAAAGCTGAAGTTATTTGTCATGAGAAAATCATTCGCATCCCTTTAGCGAATGGTGAAACTCTCATCGTGCATGGAGAAAAATGAGACGCGCCTCTTCGAATCATCAGCTGTATGAAGGCACAGAAGTGCTTAAGGAAAGGATGTGTCGCTTTCCTAGCACACGTTATAGACAAGAAGGCTGTGGAGCCAAAACTCGAAGACATTCCTGTGGTGAAGGAATTCCCTGATGTTTTTCCTGAAGATCTGCCAGGACTACCTTCGCAACGACAAGTCGAATTCCGTATAGACTTGGTTCCAGGAGCCGCTCCTGTAGCCAAGGCTCCCTATCGGCTTGCACCATCCGAAATGCAGGAATTGTCTACACAACTCCAGGAGTTGTTGGATAAAGGATTCATAAGGCCAAGCTTCTCACCCTGGGGAGCTCCAGTATTATTCGTAAAGAAGAAGGATGGAACACTGCGGATGTGTATCGATTACAGGGAACTAAACAAGCTCACTATCAAGAATCGGTACCCGCTACTAAGGATTGATGACCTATTTGATCAACTGCAAGGACCAAGCTACTATTCCAAGATCGACCTTCGATCTGGATACCATCAGCTGAGAATCCAAGAAGAAAGCGTGCCAAAGACTGCATTCAGAACGCGATACGGGCACTACGAATTTCTTGTGATGCCGTTTGGGCTGACGAATGCACCAGCGGTCTTTATGGACCTGATGAACCGCGTATGTAAACCATATCTCGATAAATTCGTGATTGTATTTATCGATGATATCCTGATTTACTCGCGAACGAAAGAAGAGCATGAGCAGCATCTCAGAACCATCTTGGAACTACTGAAGAAAGAGAAGCTTTATGCAAAATTCTTGAAGTGCGAATTCTGGATTCGCGAAGTACAATTTCTTGGTCACGTGGTGAATGAGAAGGGCATTCATGTAGACCCGTCCAAGATAGAAGCAATAAAGAATTGGGAAGCTCCCAAGACCCCAACCGAAGTTCATCAATTTTTGGGCTTAGCGGGCTACTATCGGCGATTCATTGAGAATTTCTCGAAGATAGCTCAACCGCTAACGACCCTTACACAGAAAGACAAGAAATACGACTGGGGTCACAAACAGGATGGAGCCTTTCAGCTACTTAAGAACAAGCTCTGCGATGCACCAATACTATCATTACCCGAAGGCACTGAAGACTTCGTGGTATACTGTGACGCTTCATGACAAGGTTTGGGTTGCGTGCTCATGCAACGCCAAAAAGTCATCGCTTATGCTTCCAGACAACTGAAGGTTCACGAGAGAAATTATACCACTCACGACCTGGAGCTGGGTGCAGTGGTATTCGCCTTGAAGATTTGGCGACATTATTTATATGGTACTCGATGTACAATCTTCACAGATCACAAAAGCTTACAACACATATTTGATCAGAAGGAATTGAATATGCGCCAGCGACGTTGGGTCGAGCTGCTAAATGATTATGACTGTGAGATTAAGTACCATCCTGGAAAGGCGAACGTTGTAGCGGACGCGTTGAGCCGAAAAGAAAGGGTTAAGACCCTAAGGGTTCGAGCGTTAGAAATGACCATTCGAACGAACCTCACTGCACGCATTCGAGATGCACAACAAGAAGCTCTTAAAGAAGAGAACCGTAAAGCTGAATACCTACGGGGTATGCTGAAATACATGGTGCCAAACGAAGAGGGAGCCTTATACTTCAAGAAGCGTATTTGGGTTCCACTCTATGGTGGCATACGAGAAGTCATCCTTGATGAAGCCCACAAATCGAGATATTCGATCCATCCAGGATCGGACAAAATGTATCAAGACTTGAAAAAAATACTATTGGTGGCCGAGACTCAAAAGCGACGTTGCTGTTTATGTTGGAAAATGCCTAACCTGTGCCAAGGTTAAGGCAGAATATCAGAAACCGTCCGGCCTACTACAAAAACCAGAGATTCCCGTGTGGAAGTGGGAACAAATCTCGATGGACTTCATAACTAAGTTACCCAGGACCCCGAGAGGGCACGATATGATATGGGTAATAGTTGATCGGTTAACGAAGTCTGCGCACTTCCTACCGATCCGAGAAAAAGACAGCACTGGAAAGCTTGCTGAAATATATTTAAGAGAAATTGTGGCACGTCATGGAGTGCCAATCTCAATCATTTCAGACAGAGATGGACGCTTTGTCTCAAGAATCTGGCAATCATTTCAGGAAGCCTTTGGATCTCAACTAGATCTGAGCATGGCATTCCATCCGCAAACAGACGGCCAGAGCGAACGGACTATACAAACGTTAGAAGATATGCTTCGCGCATGTGTCATGGATCTAGGCGGCAGCTGGGTTACTCATCTACCTTTAGTTGAGTTTTCCTACAATAACAGTTATCATACGAGCATAAAAGCCGCGCCGTTCGAAGCTCTGTATGGCCGCAAATGCCGATCGCCCTTATGTTGGGCAGATGCCGGAGATAAGCGTATGGTTGGTCCTGAACTTGTACAGGAGACAACCGACAAGATTGCGCAGATCCGAGAGCGCATTAAGGCGGCTCGAGATCGACAAAAGACCTACGCTGATCCGAAAAGAAAATCAGTAGAATTCAAGGTGGGAGACAAAGTGTTGTTAAAAGTCTCACCATGGAAGGGCGTAGTCAGGTTTGGAAAGCGTGGAAAGCTGAATCCACGATACATCGGACCATTCAGAATTTTGAAGAGAATTGGTACCGTGGCATACAAGTTGGAGTTACCGGAAGAACTTAATGGAGTACATGATACGTTTCATGTATCCAACCTGAAGAAGAGTCCAACACAAGAAAACGTGATCATCCCGATGGATGAAGTGCATATTGATGAAGCCCTACGATTTACAGAGCAACCCATTGAGGTTACCGACTGGAAAGTCAACAAGACCAGGAGGAGCAGTGTGAAGCTTGTCAAAGTACGTTGGAGCTCTAAGCACGGACCCGAGTACACATGGGAATGTGAAGACCAGTTCAAGAAAAAGTATCCCCACCTATTCAAGAAGACTCCAGCGAGAGTGAGTTCAGCCTGAATTTCGGGACGAAATTCTTTTAACGGGGGGAGACTGTGACAACTGGCACAAACCGGTAATTTCCGTACACTTTAATCATTATTTAATGATTGCAATTATGTGCTTAATTGTCAGCAATGTCTGAACACATGATTAAACAAGTGAATTCATGCACGTTGTATACTACAAAATATTGGTTTATGCATAAACGAGAGCGTTGCGTCAGAAATACTAGTAAACTCACCGGTAAGACACACTGTGTCAAAGGAACTGCAGAAAGCAGTCAGACATTAGAATTGAGGCCTAGGTGTAGGTCCGACAACAAGAATGCATTAAAACCCAAGAGTACATACAAGGGTTAATATATATGCAATACGAAAGCAAAAATAAGCACTAAAAAGCACCCGAAACGCACTTTAAGTGCAGAAATTATATAATTCAGCAATATTTCAGCATTTAGACATATAAATATTATGCAGAAATGCCGTTTTATCGTCCAGAATGTTTCCCTAAGTGTTGGGAATTGAAAGAGTACAAGAAAGGTACTTAAAAGACACTAAAAAGTGTAATTTAGCACTTTAACGAATCGGTATGTAACCGAACAACCGGATATTACCCGGAACACCAAAATAATGCTAGAAGCATTGTTTTTATTTGTCTAAGGTAGTTAGGGTCCCCGAATACCCTAACACCCCGTATAAATATCTAACAACTAAAGCACTCAACTTATACTTGGATTTCAACCAATTATCAACCAATTTAGTTGAAGCCTATCCTACTAACCCCCCCCCCCCATGTATACGGTTCCAACAAGGGACCCATTTGGTTGATTTTATTTCAATATTATAATAGATATGCTTGTGCTTTACTAAACATAATATCCATGGGTTAATGAATGAGATTGGTTATTAATAGAACACATGGGATTATGAACTCATTTCTCACAAAACACTAAAACACACAAGCTCTTTCCCTTCTCCCTTGGTGCCCTCGGCCGAACCCAACCACACACACACTCACCTTCATCCTTCCATTCTCATATAAACCAAGCACATACAAGGGTGTTAGAAGGTGCACAAAGAAGCCGGGAGCTTTCGGAAGTTGAAGAACCTCAACCATTTGCTTTTATCCACGCAATTTTCGACTAGTTTCCTTCCCTAGCCTCGAGCTAGTAGTAAGTTGCTTTAAACGCCCTCTCGATCTATTTTAAAGTGGTTAAAGTAAGATACGACGGTTAAAACTCATGAACTTACAAGATGAAGTGTTAAAAGTCTATTAAAATGTTAAAAATGATGGTTAAAAGCTATGATGTTGTGTAAAACTTGTAAGACTTGTTTTGTGTAACTATTTAGTGTCGATCTATGTTGTGGTAGCTCGGATCATCATCTAACCCGGATTGGTCATGTTCATGAAACATGACATAGGGTATGTTCAAGTGTAAAAGGGTTAAATGATGAAACCCTACCACACACTAATCATGAACTTGTGTAAAAATGATTTTTCTTATGAAATATTGTTCAAAATTAGTAGATCTACGGATCTACAAGTGGTATTTTCGAAAGACCAACTGAAAGACAAAACCATGTTTTAAAACCGGATCTTTCATGAAGTAGAGGTGTTTTCATGAACAAACAAGTGTGTGGACACTTGTGTAACAAAAGTTTTAACAAAGAAATAATTTTTCGTAAAAACCGGCTAGAAGTTGTGAAACTTCATATTCTTTAAAAATAAAGTTTTCAAGAAATTAAACTTATTTTTAAAGATAACAAGACTTACTAAATGTGCTAGTAAGTTACTACACATTTTTGTAAATATTCAAGTTCATGAAATGGAGAAATTAGTGACTATTGTTGATGATTATTGTTGATAATTGTTGTTGATGATCGATGACGATTTAAAAGAAAATAAACACATGTTTTGAAAACATGGGAAACGTCCATTTTTAGGGAAAACTCTGTCAAAATTTTTATAAATTTTGACACTTAGAAAAATATAAGTTTTTGAGAAACTTATTCCCTAAAAATGTATTTAAAAGTATTACCAAGGTTTCCCTAATTTTTGGTGATAAGAAATGGTGATTTTTCAAGAATAAAAATGGATATTAAGTATATATTTTTGAAAGAAAAATATATATTATTTGATCACCAACTATTGTGCTAAGTGTATATAGTATGTGTTATACGTGCTAGTGTATTAAGACTTAAAAATACACTAAATACTCATGAGGAGTAGAAATATAAAAATACACATACAACATACAAGATACATAATTCGGGTGCAAAGTGCAAAACACGAGATACTTATATTAATTTTAGAGAAAATAATATAAGTAAGATACGTAGTTAAAAATATAGAATATTTTTAACACAAGAATATATACAAAAGAGAGTGACTGTACTTGTGCGACGCAAGTCTAGTGACTAACGTTAAGAAAACGCGTATAGGTTACGACGTTAATTAAGCAAATCCGGTGAAGTTTACGACGCAAGGAACGCAAAGTTGTGAGTTCATGCTCCCCCTTTTCTTTAACTGTTTTCAGTTTTTATAACTTCGGGGGTGAAATACATGTACAAAAGTACAATATTTATAATTGGTATGATATAAATACAAGAAGTACACTTGGTGAGAACGAGAACCAAGTGTGACAAAATATAAGATAATAAGAAACGCACTTGGTGAGGACGAGAACCAAGTTGGATGCGTTATGAGAAATGATAAAAAGAAACTCGCTTGGTGAGGACGAGAACCAAGTTGGATGCGTTATGAGAAATGATAAAAAGAAACGCGCTTGGTAAGGACGAGAACCAAGTAGGATGCGTTATGAGAAATAGTGTCACGAATAGGGTACAGAAGCACCATTAATCGTGTACATACTTAGACCGCAGAACAAAAGGTTAGATCTAACGGGTGCCTGGCAGCCACACTCTCGGTGAGGGCGAGAACCGAGTAGTGCTTTTGTGTCTCAGAATATACCAATTAAATGCCTTAGGTTTGGTGACTTCCTATGTCATGTCACATGTTAATGGCTTTGCAACCCATTAACAATCTTGATATTTACAGAAATACTGTATTTATATAAAATTCATACCATACTAGAATTGATATATAACTTGAAGTACGTGGGGTACTCAAGAAAATTGATATATAACTTGAAGTACGTGGGGTACTCAAGAAGATTGATATATAACTTGAAGTACGTGGAGTACTGAAGAAAAAAAAAACTTGATTTATTCACAACTATGTTTTTATACAAAGTATAAAAACGTGAAATATAAAACTGCATGAATTCACACCAACATTATGTTGACGTTTTTCCAAAAACTCACATGTATTTCAGGTAACTAGGATGGATGTGCGCGCGGTCTTGCTTATGCTCGTGGATGTCGCTTGTGTTTAACTTTAAATAAAGTTGTAAACTTTTAAGACAATGTTTTAAGCTGTCTAGCGATGTAAACGCTAAACTTATGTTTTCAAATCATGGTATTTGATGTTATTTTACGAGCATGTAGCATGTTTACTCTTCGTATGCAATGAGAACCTTTCATGATCACACCTCGTGCTTCCGCCGCAGAAAGGGGTGTGACACATTCCTCGTGTCACCCTAACCAAGCACGAAAGCACGTCCCCTGGCACCATTGCCATCATTGTTACCCCCGTTATTGTTCTCGTTCCCCTGATTATTGTTGTTGTTCTGATTCTGGTTCAACTGGAGGCAGTTCCTCTTGAAGTGACCTTCAGCACCACACTGATAGCATCCCCTGTTACCCTGCTGTTGCTGCGGCTGATTCTGTGGAGCTGGTGGCTGTTGTTGAAGATTCTGATTTACCGGTCGTGCGCCCCTGCAATCCTTTGCTTCATGACCAAACTTGTTACACCTCAGACAACGACCCTTGTTGCACTGCCCACTATGATGCTTGTTGCAGCGGTTGCACTTGGGGTGGTTTCCCTTGTATCCACCCTGCCCTTGACTACCAGAAGATTGCTGACCAGGACTCTGGTAGTCATCAGTCTTTCGCTGCTGAGACTGAGACTGTGCTGATGTTGAACCCTTGCTTGAGACTCCATCCCATTTGCGCTTGTTGTCGCTGGGGGCATCAGAAGTAGTAGTAGCAGTGGTAGTACCAATACGCTTGGGCAGCCTCTTCTGCTCAACTGCCTGATCAGTGAGTCGATGAGCCAAACGAATAACTTGCTGGATGGTGGCGAGGTTCGCTGCAGTCACATGGCTCTGGATCTCTGGCACTAAACCTTTAAGGTACATCTCGATACGTTTAATAGGAGGATCCACCATAGTAGGACACAAGATAGCCAGCTCGTTCGATCTTTTCGTGTATGCTTCAATTTCCGACCACGTCATCTTTAAGTTGAAGAACTCTACCTCCAGCTTGTGGATGTCATCACGATTACAGTACTCTTCCTTGATCAATTCCTTGAAATCGTTCCATGGGGTAACATTAGCAGCAACCAACCCCAGCATCTGAACCTGAGCGTTCCACCATGTGAGCGCTACACCTTCAAGAGTACCAGTAGCATACTTCACCCTACGAGCCTCAGGGCATTCACACATCTCGAAGACAAACTCGAGCTTCTCAAACTAGTGAAGGAGGCCTATAGCTCCCTCAGTGCCGTTGAAAGTAGTAGGTCGGCAGTCCATAAAAGTTTTAAAAGTACAAACAGGAGGCTGAGCATGTTGACCTGTCGTGCGAGTAAGAAGAGACAAGGTTAAGCACAAGTGTTGGTTTACGAGTGTAGGATCTAAAGATCCTAGAGTAAGTTGCTATGGTAGGTTATACCTCTTGCCTGAGCAGCTGCGAGTGCTGCAGTAACTTGTTTATTGAATAAAGCCATCAGCTGGGCTTGAGTTAGGTTGATACATCCACTCATGATCTTCATATCAAAGGAAACATGAGTGAGAAAGGTGTCGCGAAAGTGCGATAACAGAAAAGAGTAAGCACACATATGTTTCAAACAATAGTTGCTACGTTAACCAAAGCATACCATGAACAATGTACTATGTAACTAACAAGTAGGCAAGATAACATAAACGATATCACCTAGAATGTTGAGCCTTGCACGTGGAGCGAAGCGTCGTTGTGGATCGTTGAACACTGTACAGGTTATAGTCTGGCTTTGTCAAAAGCTTTCCCCTTTTTAAAACCAAGTTCACTATAACCAATGGCTCTGATACCAATCTGTCACACCCCCAAAATCCACATGCGGAGTATCACCGCTTCGAGGCGTGACTGACCAGGATCCAACCACCAATCATATTGAACTATGCAATTAAGTAAATAAAACCAAACCCAATATAATTGGTGTTTAAAAGAAACCAAACATGTTTAAGCAATCAGCGGAAGCATAGTAATGTTTAAATAACCAAAACATAGTTTAAAGTTCAAATGTTAAGTACGGGACATAACAGTCCATATCTCACAACGACCTCCTCCTCGTGCAAGCTCCATAAGCATCTAACGACCTGCAAGGCATGTAACAACGAGTCAACAACAAAGTTGAGCGAGTTCACAGTTGGTTTGTTTAGTTGTACCAGTTTGTTTTGAAAACCACAAGTTGTCTCGCAAACCACGACTTAACCAGTTCCTTTATTTCCCAAACCATATCCATAATCAGTGGGGGCTTCCCCATGTGAACCACTAGACCGTTACCATATCGACAACTGACGAACAATAGTTGTGCCCTACGTCAATGTCTATCATCATTGACAGTTTGCCATGATCCATTACTACACGCCCGTCCGAACGGCACGGTGTGAGGTTTGTCGAACCTAATAGCGCTATTAACTAATGACCCGCTCGCCACCGGCCTCGCCGATTAAGTCGATATAAAATGAGGGACTTAATGATAGAGTTTTGTCTAGTAAGTTAAGGTTGTTGTCCTACCCAAGGAGGACGAACGTACGTACTCTACCGAAGGAGAATACGCAGGATTAATATTGGCATCCTACCCAAGAGGATGGCCGTACATATCCTACCCAAGGAGGATATGTAGGTTTCGTTTTAATTCTTTAACCCATTCCCAACCACCGGGAATCCCATGCCTTAGAAAGTGTGTGAACTCACCTTGGTTTGCTCGGTATGCTAAATTACGTGCTCAGAAATAATCAGTCAAGGCCTATAGTATGCACGTATATACAATCAGTTTACGTTCATAATGACTCGCATGCAAATCAAATGTCACATAGTGTGCTTGGCAGTTAACATCATGCATCATGTAAACAGTTAATCAAATGCATACATTTCATACTCCACATAAATGTCTTTCTCAGTTTATTCTAACATAGTTACCAATTAACAGGCTTAACATAGTTAACAAGCTTAACTTAACGGAGTTAACAAACTTAACTTAACAGACTTAGCAAACTTAACTTAACAGAGTTACTGTATCATAACATTCGACGAAAACACTTTTTGGCGAAATCCCCCTTTTCGGCGAAAACCCCCAGGCGAAAACTCTTACGGCGAAAACCCTTCAGGTGACAAAATCCCAAGGGTTTTCGTCGAACATAAGGTATGGCGAAAACACTTAGGGTTTTCGTCTGGTCCCTGTGTTTTCGTCAGATAGGGCTTGATCATCACTAACTAACCGTTTCGCATTCCAGAGACCTTAATCATCAACACTGTTTCATCTTTACCATTAAATCATACAATTGTTATCCAATCATAATAATCATTAATACAATTAACCATCATACAAAAGCATCACAAAACTTAACATCTAACATGAACCCTTGTTTATGTATACATCCAATCGATTAACACATCACATAACCGAACATCATTAGTATGCTAGCATGCTTTCGGACTACGATCACATCAATATTATTCAAGATTAAGCATTCAATCATATAAATCCTAGAACCCTAAATCAATATCATGTTTCACAGAGAGTTATGTAACAGATTGCTCATATATTATTCTTTCAAGAACACATTCAACAACATAACCATATATTTAGAACTGAAATCAAACTAAATGTGTAAATCACTAACCGAACTAAGAATGATCAAACAGAGAGAGATCTGGCTTCGAATGAGAGGAGGGCTGCCGTCGCACACAAGGTTAGGGAGAGACTCTAGGGTTTTTCTAATAACTGTTAACATAATCTACCTTCGTTTATACGAGAGTTATAAGGGGTTGGGCCCTTAATGGGCTTTGGCGAATCTGGGCAGGCGACATCCAATGATTTCGTCGAGGGGGTTATGGCGAAAACCCTATGGTTTTCTTCGAGTGGCCTGGGACGAAATCCCTCCTTTGATTTCGTCACTTACATAAAGATATATAGTAATATTAACAATAGTTACCAACCTTATATAACAAACAGTGCATAGATATTATTTAATTCATATAGTTTAATACCCCAAAATAAACAACTCATAACACTCACTAATTATTGAATCAAGCACAAACAAATTAAAACACACAGTATGTATAAAGGAGGAACCTTGGAAACTCGAGTTGTCGCATTATCCCCAACTTGAAAGAAATTTCGTCCCGAAATTTAGCACGTGGTTACTGAGGAAGCTAGATAGGTTGCGTGGTTTCCTGGTTTTCCTGGGGTGTCACATCGGCCGGGAAGACAAAGTCTCCGACTTTCATCAATAGATTTTCGGCGACACCTTGTGGATATTTGATAGACCTATCGACAAGTTGTATGCTCATCTATGTGGGGCTTGTTTTACCTAGTCCGATTCGGCCAAATATTGATGCGGGCAAAAGATTAATGCTAGCCCCAAAATCGGCTAGCGCATTGCGGATGGGTGATCCCCAATGGAACAAGGGATGGTGAAACTTCCGGGGTCGATTTTCTTTTGTGGGAGTTTGTTAAGTAGTACGGCGGAGTATTCTTCACTTAAATTAACTAGTTGCAGTGTTTCAATTTTCCTTTTGTGAGTGAGGAAGTCTCTCATAAATTTTGAATATTTAGGCATTTGAGTGAGGAATTCCACAATCGGAAGATTGATGTGCAATTGTTTTACTAAATTTACGAATTTTATGAATTACTCATCGGTCTTTTGGCGAAGTAACCGACCAGGGTAAGGTACCAGAGTATTTTTGGTAAGCTCATGATTGGGTGGAGGAGTCATCTCTTTTTGGGGCACCGGTGAAATTGGGGTTTGGGTAGACGGACTCTTCTCAGTTGGAAGTAGCGGGGCCTCCTCGGGACCTACGGTACGGTTTCTCAATTTTATGAGATATACTTTTGCCTTTGGGTTTGTTTCGGTATTGCTAGGTAACGCGCCTTGTGGTATCTCGGAGAAATTTTGAGCTAGTTGATTTAATTGTTTTTCAATGTTTTGAATACTAGCTTGTTGATTTTTAAAGTTCGATTCCATTTGTTGAAATCGATCTGAGTTTTTCTTTTCGGTATCAGAGATGAGGCGTGAGACAGTGTCTTCAAGCCTCTCTCATCCCCCTTGTTGTTGTTGAGAGAAATTTTGTTACTCATTTCTTGGTTGTTCAAAGTTTGTTCATTGGTTTTGATTTTGTTGGTTACTACTATTGCCAGGTTCTCTCCAACCAAGGTTAAGGTGGTTACGCCATCCTTGGTTGTAGGTACCCGTTGAAGGACCTGACGGTCTAGGCCTATTATTAATGTAGTTTATCATTTCTGTTTGATTATCCATTTCTTTCATACAACTCCAATTTTCATGTGGTCCACCACTCCCTTCACAAGCCATAACTGAAGCCGTTTTTCCCATTTCTAACTTTTTGATTTTCGAAGAGAGGGCCTCGATTTGGGCTTGTAAAGAAGTGCTTTCGTCAATCTTATGGGTGCCCGGGGCAATAGATTTTGTGCCTCGGGGAGTGTGCCACTGAAAATTGTTTTGAGTAATTTCCTCAATTTGATTATAAATTTCATTTGGGCGACGATTACCTAGAAGTCCCCCGGAGCTAGAGTCAAGTGTTTGTCTTGTGTGTGGCAACAACCCATTATAGAAAGTGGATACTTGTTGCCATACCACAAGACCATGATGAGGACACTTTCTTAGTTGCTCCTTGAACCTTTCCCAAGTTTCATATAAGGATTCCCCGTCCTCTTGTGAGTATGTATTAATTTCAGTCATTAATTTAGCCGTTTTAGAAGGAGGGAAATACTTATACAAAAACTTTTGGGTAGTTCATCCCAGGTGTTTACCGATCCAACTGGGAGGGTGTTAAGCCAAGCCTTAGCTCGGTCTTTTAGCGAAAATGGGAACATTCGGAGGGGGATGGCGTCGCTTGATGCTCCGTTGATCCGAAAAGTATCACATATTTCCAAAAAGTTGGTAATATGTAAATGGGAATCTTCGTTCGCAAGCCCATGGAAAGTTACGGAGTTTTGGAGTATTTGGATCAAATGCGGCTGAAGTTCGAAGGTGTTGGCATCGACATTCGGTGCATTGATAGCGGCGCCGAGATTACCTACTGTGGGCCGTAGGTAATCCATTAGGATACGTTGATCCGCCATTGGAAGTGGGTCCCCCGAAACTTTCTCTTGGCTTTTAGCTTTAAGTCTTTTTCTTAGAAAGCGTTCGGGTTCATCTAGAGGTTCTTTTATGTCTTTAATGGAACTAGAGCTCATGCACTTCGTAGGAAGTTCAAGTGCGGCACCTGGGTTCCAAGTCCTGCGATAAAAACAAAAAGATTGTTGGTCAGAACTTTCACCACGACCCCGTGGTCAGCTGAACACGGCCCCGTGGTCGGAGTTACAGTGATTGTTTTCCGGATCCCTATTACTGGAGAGTTCGACACGGCCCCGTGCTGCACCAACACGACCCCGTGCTCATCTCTCTGTAACTCGGAAAATAAAAACTGCCAGTAACGATGATGGGCATGGCCCGTAACCGACCAGGCACGACCTGTATCCGACCAGGCACGGCCCCGTGCTGCAGTCCGCATAAGCTGAAAAATTAAGAAAAATCCTAAAAAAACTGAAAAATTAAGAAAAATGATTAGGCCGTTGATTCCTAACTTTCTTAAAATCCTTGTGTCCCCGACAACGACGCCAAAAACTTGATGCGTGTGTAGCGTGATATATTTTTATTAATATTTTAAGCCATTTTTAACACTTTAGTCAAGTTTTAAATTTATAAAACACGATATTCTACTAACACTAAACACACATATGGGCAAGTGCATCCATCGTGAGCGTAGTATAGCGTTGGTAAGACCGAGGTCGTCCAAGGAAACAAGAGCTTTTAGTACCGGTTTATCCTCAACGTCTAATCAAATTAAAATTTTAGAAAAAGGTTTTAGACATGAAAATAAAAACTAAAAATGCTGAAAAATAAAATAAAATAAAAACAGATAGACAAGATGAATCACTTGGATCTGACTCGCCTTTAGTGTAACCTTTGATGATTTTAACACTTTTGCACTTTTTAAGAGATTATCTTAGTTATAGTAGTAGGCCTCTCTTTTGAAGGTGACGTTACCCTCATCCAAGTAGTTTGAGTCAGCAAGCATACAATCCTAAAGGGTTGGAATATTGAAAGATAATTAATTAAGTTATTAATGCGTAATGTGGTAGGCCCCTCTTTTGAAGGTGACGTTACCCTCGGCTAAGTGGTTTGAGTCAGCAGGGATACAATCCCAATTAGCCGGGTTAATGTATTAATAGTAGTTTACATATGAGGGGATCAAGCCATTCGCACCCATGCCATCCAATACCAGTGGGTATTGAAGGAAGTCCTAGTAAGCTGGACCCAGGTCCTTGCAGGATCTATACACTGAACAAGGCAAGAACCTTACCAAACCATTCCCTTAACCCCCGACCAGGTAGCCAACATATCTCTATATAGACCGTAGAGATATGAATGGTGAAAATCTTTTATTTTATATAGATAGTAAAATAATGCCAAGACACCACGGACAAAATGATAAGGAAGTTTCACCTTCAACATAAGAAACTAGTTATTAAAGTCATTAATACAAAACCAAATAAAAAGTGAGAAAAGATTAAAAATCAAAAGTATTACACTAAATGCTTATCTTCACCAAGTGATGTAAGAGACTTAGGCAAACATGGCCTTTGATTGTCAAGAAGTCTTACCATCAATCTTGGATTCCGAGACTACTACACACACTCTAAGATGGATGATGGATGATGATGGTGGATGTGGGTTGTAGTGGTGGTGGAGTGTGGGTGAAGTGGGAGAGTGGTGGTTTGCCAAGGGATGCCTTTGAAGTGAACCAAGCACCTCTATTTATAGCCTGCACAGAAGCCCAGACACGGCCCCGTGTCCATTGGGCATGGCCCCGTGCCCATCCTCTTTCTCTTTCTTCATTAATTTCAATTTGTCTACATGAGCTCCACACGCCCCTTGTCCGCTGGGCACGGCACCGTGTGCAGAAGCGTATATGTACTATCATGATTTGCTTGGATTCTGTGAATTTTAGCATTGATCATAACCCGTGTTGAGCTGGGCACGCCCCCGTGTCTGGAATAGAAGCTTCTATAGCTTTGTCTTTTCTGTAGACACTTGGCCACGTCCCCATGTCCGTTGGGCACGGGGCCGTGGTCAACCTTCTGTTCTCTTGTTTTTGCTTGGGAAGATGCTGTCGAGGGGCCGGGCATGCCACATTTATTCCTTTCTTTTATTTATGTTAGATGCTGTCGAGGGGCCGGGCATGCCACATTGTTCCTTTTATTCAATTAAGCTCATTTGTTCCTGGAAATACAAAAGGAAAACAAAAGAACACTTTTTCCAACATTAGTACTAAAAAAGGGTTAGTTTTATGCCTCAATTGATGTAATTTATATGTCGCATTTTACACACATCAGCAGCCGACACCCCCTTCTTCTCCCTCCTCGTTTCCTGTTCGGCGACCGGAGCTGGACTCCGGTGACTATGCCGGCCCGTTCATGCTCCGACGAGCACTCACACCACACCACCACCCTCCTTTCTTCACCTTAAATCCACCACAAAACCCCCTGTTTTACGCGGTTAAACGGCCGGCCACCATGGTGGCGGCGGCATACGGCTGCAACGACAGAGAAATAGAGAGAGAATGAGAGAGATCAAGAAGAGAGAAAGCTGTACAAAGAGAGAGAAAGATGCAACCGCCCAGCGATGGCTCCGGTAATGTTCTTACTCCGGTCGTTTTCCGATGATGTCGAAGATGATGTTCTCTCTCTCTCTCATCTCTCATCAGATATGCTTTATGTCTCTCGTCTTTCTTTAGATCTATTTTGGTGTTTGATTTTGCAGCGGTGTGGTGGTGAACGGTGGGTGTAGGGCGGTTGTGGTTGTGGGTTTGATAGCGACAGTGGGTGAAGGACGATTGTGGGTGAAGGGCGGTTGTGGTGGTGGGGTTAGGGGAGTTGGTTGGTTAAGGGGGTGGATGTGGCATAAACCCTCGTCGATGCCGACGACGGCATCTCAGGGCGGCACCTCCGGCGTTTCTGTGATGTTTCTGTGATAGAGAGAGAGACGGGCATGGTAATTTGCCATTCTATAGTTTTTATTATTTGAAACCGTTGTTTTTGTTCTTTTTGTTTTTGTCATTTGATCTGTTGTGTTGAATAAAACACAAAATCAGAGCTACGGAAGCTCTGCGTTTAATCGTTGATCGAATCAAACAAGTTTCAGTTTGATTCGAACTTAACCAGTTGTTTTTTGGTGAATTTTTGGACATTCTTACGTTGATTTTGAACTGTTTTCAGTGATTTTTTGGTTTGATTTGATTAAAATTTCGAACATTTTCAATCAGATTTTTTTGAACTTCAATTGCATCATCTAATGAGTGTTTGCAACTGATAGCATGATTGGAAAGAATTAAAAATAGGTTTCTCTTGTATTGTTTGATTAATGTGTGTAAAATGCAACGTATAAATTACATCAAATGGGGAATAAAACTTACCCTTTTTTAGTACTAATGTTGGAAAAAGTGTGCTTTTGTCTTCCTTTTGTATTTTCAGGATTAAAAGAGCGTAAATGAACAAAAGAAAAAAAAATGCAGCTAAATCTAACATAAATACAAGGAAAGGAATAAACGTGGCACGCCCGACCCCTCGACAGCATCTTCCCAAGCAAAAACAAGAGAACAGAAGGCTGACCACGGCCCCGTGCCCAGCGGACACGGGGGCGTGGCCAAGTGTCTGCAAAAAAGACAAAGTTATAGAAGCTTCTATTCCCGACACGAGGGCGTGCCAAGCTCAACACGGTTGTGGTCAACGCTAAGATTCGCAGAATCCAATCAAATCTTGATAGTAGAGATACGCTTCTGCAAACGGGGCCGTGCCCAGCGGACACGGGGGCGTGTGGAGCTAATACAGACAAACTGCAATTAATGAAGAAAGAGAAAGTGGATGGATACGGGGCTGTGTCCAGGCTTCTGTGCAGGCTATAAATAGAGGTGCTTGGTTCACTTCAAAGGCATCCCTTGGCAAACCACCTCTCTCACACTTCACCCACACTCCACCACCACTACAACCCACATCTACCACCATCATCCATCATTGAGTGTGTGTAGTAGTCTCGAGATCCAAGATTGATAGTAAGAGTTCTTGACAATCAAAGGCCATGTTTGGCTAAGTCTCTTACATCACTTGGTGAAGACAAGCATTTAGTGTAATACTTTTGATTTTTAATCTTTTCGCACTTTTATTTGGTTTTGTATTAATGACTTTAATAACTAGTGTCTTATGTTGAAGGTGAAACATCCTTATCATTTGTCCGTGGTGTGTTGGCATTATTTTACTGTCCATATAAAATAAAAGATTTACACCATTCATATATCTACGGTCTATATAGAGATATGTTGGCTACATGGTCAAGGGTTAAGGGAATGGTTTGGTAAGGTTCTTGCCTTGTTCAGTGTACAGATCCTGAAAGGACCTGGGTCAAGCTTACTAGGACCTCCTTCAATACCCACTGGTATTGGACGGCGGGGGTGCGAATGGCTTGATCCCCTCATATGTAAACTACTATTAATACATTAATCCGGCTATTTGGGATTGTATCCCTTCTTACTCAAACCACTTAGCCAAGGGTAACGTCACCTTCAAAAGAGGGGCCTACCACATTACGCATTAATAACTTAATTAATTATCTTTCAATATTCCGACCCCTTTAGGATTGTATCCTTGCTGACTCAAACTACTGGGTTGAGGGTAACGTCACCTTCAAAAGAGGGGCCTACTACTATAACTAAGATAATCTCTTAAAAAGTGCAAAAGTGCGGAAATCATCAAAGGTTACACTAAAGGCCAGTCGGATTCAAGTGATTCATCTTCTTTATCTGTTTTTATTTTAAGTTTTTTTTAGGATTTTTAGTTTTTATTTTCATGTTAAAACCTTTTTCCAAAATTTTGATTTGATTAGATGTTGAGTATAAACCGATAGGTGCACTTGCCCAAATGTGTGTTTAGAGTTAGTAGAATATCGTGTTTTATAAATTTAAAACTTGACTAAAGTGTTAAATGGGCTTAAAATATTACTAAAAATATATTCACACCGACACACATCAAGTTTTTGGCGCCGTTGCCGGGGACACAAGGATTTTAAGAAAGTTAGAAATCAACGGCCTAATCGTTTTTCTTATTTTTCTGTTTTTTTTAGGATTTTTCTTAAATTTTCAGCTTCTGCAGACTGTAGCACGGGGCCGTGCCTGGTCGGACACGGGCCGCGCCCAGCATCATTACTGGCAGTTTTTATTTTCCGAGTTACAGAGAGCTGAGCACGGGGCCGTGTTGGTGTAGCATGGGGCCGTGTCGAACTCTCCAGTAACAGGGATCCAGAAAACAATCGCTGTAACTCCGACCGCTGGGCCGTGTTCAGCTGAGCACGGGGCCGTGGTGAAACTTCTGACCAACAATCTTTTTGTTTTTATCGCAGGACTTGGAACCCAGGCGCCACACCTGAACTTCCTACGTAGTGCATGAGCTCCAGTTCCAGTAAAGACATAAAAGAACCTGTAGACGAACCCGAACGCTTTCTAAGAAAAAGACTTAAAGCTAAAAGCCAAGAGAAAGTTTCGGGGGACCCACTTCCAATGGCGGATCAACGTACCCTAATAGATTACCTACGGCCCACAGTAGGTAATCTCGGCGCCGCTATCAATGCACCGAATGTCGATGCCAACAACTTCGAACTTCGGCCGCATTTGATCAAAATGCTCCAAAACTCCGCAACTTTCTATGGGCTTGCGGACGAAGATCCCCATTTACATATTACCAACTTTTTGGAAATATGTGATACTTTTCGGATCAACGGAGCGTCAAACGACGCCATCCGCCTCTGAATGTTCCCATTTTCACTAAAAGACCGAGCTAAGGCTTGGCTTAACACCCTCCCAGTTGGATCGGTAAACACCTGGGATGAACTAGCCCAAAAGTTTTTGTATAAGTATTTCCCACCTTCTAAAATGGCTAAATTAATGACTGAAATTAATACATACTCACAAGAGGATGGGGAATCCCTATTTGAAACCAGGGAAAGGTTCAAGGTCTTGCCTTATGGCAACAAGTATCCACTTTCTATAATGGCTTGTTGCCACACACAAGACAAACACTTGACTCTAGCTCCGGGGGACTTTTAGGTAATCGCCGCCCAAATGAAATTTATAATCAAATTGAGGAAATTGCTCAAAACAATTTTCAGTGGCACACTCCCCGAGGCACTAAATCTATTGCCCCGGGCGCCCATAAGGTTGACAAAAACACTTCTTTACAAGTCCAAATCGAGGCCCTTTCTTCGAAAACAAAAAGTTAGAAATGGCAAAAACGGCCTCGGTTATGGCTTGTGAAGGGTGTGGTGGGCCACATGAAAATTGGAGTTGTATGAAAGAAATGGATAATCAAACGAAAACGGTAAACTACATTGATAATAGACCTAGGCCGTCAGGTCCCCCGACAGGTACCTACAACCAAGGATGGCGTAACCACCCTAACCTTGGTTTGGAGAGAACCTGGCAATAGTAGTAACCAATAAAATCAAAACCAACGAACAAACTTTCAACAAGCAAGAAATGAGTCACAAAATATCTCTCAACAACAACAAGGGGGACGGAAGAGGCTTAAAGACACCGTCTCACGCCTCATCTCTGACACCGATAAGAAGAACTTGGATCGATTTCAACAAATAGAATCGAATTTTAGAAATCAACAAGCTAGTATACAAAACATTGAAAAACAATTAAATCAACTAGCTCAAAATTTCTCCGAGAGACCACAAAGGCACGTACCCAGCAATACCGAAACAAACCCAAAGGCGCAAGTACATCTCATCACATTGAGAAACCGTACCGTAGGTCCCGAGGAGGCCCCGCTACCTCCAACTGAAAAGAGTCCATCTAACCAAACCGCAACTTCGTCAACACCCCAAAAAGAGACGACTCCTCCAGCAAATCAAGAGCCTACCAAGAATCCTACGGTACCTTACCCCGGTCGGTTACTTCGTCAAAAGACCGATGAGTAATTCACAAAATTCATAAACTTACTAAAACAATTGCATGTCAATATTCCATTTGTAGAAGTCCTCACTCAAATGCCTAAATATTCAAAATTTATGAGGGAGTTTCTCACACATAAAATAAAAATTGAATCATTGCAATTAGTTAATTTAAGCGAAGAATGCTCCGCCTTGCTACTCAACAAACTCCCACAGAAGAAGATCGATCCCGGAAGCTTCAGCATCCCTTGTTCGATTGGGGGATCACCTATACTCATTGCACTAGCCAATCTTGGGGCTAGCATCAACCTCATGCCCGAATCAATGTTCGACCGACTCGGACCGGGGAAAACGAGCCCCACAAAGATGAGCATACAACTAGACGATAGGTCTATTAAGTATCCATAAGGTGTCACCGAAAATCTGTTGGTAAAAGTCGGAGACTTTGTCTTCTCGGCCGACTTTGTCATACTAGATATGGAGGAAGATACCGAGGTACCCCTTATCTTAGGAAGACCATTCCTAGCCACCGCCCACGCAATGGTGGATATGAATGGTGGAAAATTAACATTGAGGGTTGGGGACAAGGAGATGGAATTTGGGGTTAGGAAAAGAGTAGAAGACGACGACCCGGTCAACATGAAAGTCATAGACTCACGTTTGGATGATGCTCTCCGACGGTGCAACATGGGATGTAAAACATCCCACTTGGGTATCATATGACTGACTTTGGGTCTAGCCAAGGACCCTTATAAATGTGGCGCACCACGGAGGCATTCCGCGGAACTATCCCTAGTTTTAGTTTAGATTAACTTTTATGCTTTCTAGTTTAGTTTCAATTTTCAGGAATAAAACGCACTCGGAATGGTGGAGGTTACTAAGGGAAACTTGAATCCACACCCCATGCACAAAAACAGAGCCACCCGACAATTTTTCTTCATTACAGCA
This sequence comes from Helianthus tuberosus, assembly GCA_030545235.1. Taxonomy (NCBI): domain Eukaryota; kingdom Viridiplantae; phylum Streptophyta; class Magnoliopsida; order Asterales; family Asteraceae; genus Helianthus; species Helianthus tuberosus. The sequence goes on from CM060409.1 coordinate 121,194,252, forward strand.
AGTTCAGCACGAGGCCGTGCTCAGCCCAACACGCCCCGTGCTCAAAGATCTGCAGAAAACGCCCAGTTCAGGTAACTGGACACGGGGCGTGTTCGCTGAACACGCCCCCGTACCCAGCCTTCTGTTACATTATGATACTAGTAATCTGAACACGGGGCCGTGCCCGGGTCAACACGGGCCCGTGTCCAGACGCCCAGTAACATATATTTTTGTTTTTAAACACCTTTTTACGCATTCAATCAACCTGAAAATTTATTTTTGGGACACATTGAGGAAAATGTGTAATTTAAGTGGGGGGGGGGGATGCTAAAACCTTGAATATTGCAAGTCCTAATTACAAGCCTTACACAAAACTCTATTGGAACCGCTAATCACCCCAATTTTTTTCAAAAACTTTTCATTTTTTACTTGTCTTGGTTTAAATTGGGAATAACAAGTTCTAAAAAGGTTATATTTTTACAAATTTACAACCGATAGCGTCGTGATAAAAAGAACCAACATAAGAAAATTATGAAACGGCATGACAAATATAGTTAAATTTTGATTATATATACTTGATCACATTATAAACCCATTCCCACAAAAAGTGAGTTTTGAGCCTTTATTGAGCATACAAATATACATCTTTAAATTAAATGCTCATATTTCGTTTCTTGTGTGAATAGCCGCTTGGTTTCTTACAACTCTAGAACTTGCCATGATGATACATTCCCAGTCCTTACCAACTTAAACCCAAGTAAGTAAATGATGGAGGCATTAGGACTAACCCTTTTTCTTTTCAACACCATTATTTTTCAATTTTTTTTACCACCTTCCCAAAATCCCCCTTGTTAACCCCTTTGAGCCTAAACCTTTTCGTTTCTAAACCCACAAAACAAACACCCCTTAACCACCAAAACTCTTTTTATTTTAAACCCTTTATTTTAGTAAAAAGCTTGGTCTTCATGTGACATTCATTATCAAAAAAAAAAAAAATTGAAGTCTAGCAATAAACAAACAAGTTCCTCAAAGAAACTTGGTTTGAAAATGTTTTGTTTGAATAAAAGTCACAAAAACAAAAAGTTTTACTACGACCGGCGCTTTTTACACTTTTATCCCTTTTCTACTAACCACTAACCCAAAACCACCTACCTTTAATGTCACACCCCCAAAACCACCTACCTTTAATGTCACACCCCCAAAACCACATGCGGAATTACCGCGAGGCGTGTGACGTACCAGGATCCAAGCCACCAATCATGTTGAACTCATAACAATTATTCCAAATAAAACTTTCATGTTTTATTGATAGAAGTGTTACAAAACATTATTTAACGTTCAGCGGAAGCATAATACATTAATTAAGAAATTCATAAACAAAGTGTGTGAAAGTCATTAAGTTCGTCTCGCGTTTCCATGTATCTCGACCCATGACCACTCCAGCCTCCCAGACAGCAAGTTCCAATTAATATGCACCTAAGACCTGCAAGGCATGAAACAACGAATCAACAACAAAGTTGAGCGGGTTCACAATTGAGCGTTCGTTTTAAAGTTGTTCTAAAAACCATGAGTTTGTTTGTAAACCATAAGTTGACCAGTTTCCTTGTTTCCCAAACCATATCCATAACCAGTGGGGGCTTCCCCATGTGAACCACTAGACCCGTTTACCATATCGACCACTGACTGAAGTAAGTTGGTGCCCTAGCGTCAATGTCTATCATCATTGACGTGCCAAGATCCATTAGTTCACGCCCTTCCTCTGCGGCACGGTGTGAGGCTTGTCAAACATAAATAGCGCAATCTAACTAATCACCCGCTCGCCATTGGCCCGGCGATTAAGTCGATATAAAATGAGGGACTTTATGATAGAGATTTTGGTCTAGTATCCGTGTTGTCACCCTTCAATAAAGAGGGTGTGTACGAAATCCCCAAACCAGGAGATTACGTAGGTTCCAATCAATTCCTTATCACATGTTGTCACTCTTCAATAAAGAGGGTGTGTACGTGTTCCAAACCAGGAGATCACGCAGTCTCAGTTTAAATCCTTTACCCATTCCCAACCCTTGGGAATCCCATGCCTTGTGGAAAGTGTGAACTCACCTTGGTTTGCTCGGTATGACTAGTTACTTGTTTAACAGTTGATCAAACACGTCCTAAAAGGGTTACCGAAGATAGTCAGTTTAATATCCACGTATATCACATATCCTCAATACACATTACACAAGTAGCATACAGTAAAACACATTTCACTATGCAAGTCATAACAAGAAGTCGTGTAACACATTAGTCCGTTATTAATATACTTTTGTCTAATAGATACTCATACGCTATACCAGTTCACAATACAATCCATGTTTTAAACAAGCACTTAGCATTCCAGCACATCAATCATAAAAGTGTGTAGTCTCATAAGTCTAAGGCCCATCGATAGTGTGTGTGATCGAGTGGCAAGTGTGCGGTTCTAAACAAGTGTGTGAGTTGTTTCCTTTGTGCGACCCCAAATAGTATATCTCGGTCCAATAGTTCAGTTCGTGCCCCAGGTTAGTGTCCTGGTCCATACGGTGTGCGATCAGATTAGTCTGTGCGGCCCATCTAACAAACAGGCCCATGAGCTAGTGCGATGTAGGTCCTTTGAGCGACCAGAAGGGATGTGTGAGATCCTCAATTAAAATCACCAGACCAGTTACACTTCTATTTTGCTAACAACTATTTACCATGTTTGTAGGCAATCACTCAACAGTTATTCTACATTTACATTACACAAATGGCCTACAAAAAGCACTCATGTTGTACGTGTCATAATCAGCAACATAATAACCCATTACCATCAAGTAATCATATAATATGTATCCAGTTCTCATGCAAGTTCAAACCACTAATCCAAGTTTCAATAATCATTAACAATCGGTTCATTAACAATTTCTTTCATTCGGCAATTTCTTAAACCCACCAACAGTTTGCGGCCCATCTAACAAGCCCACTAACCCAGCCAATCGGTTATACCCCATAAGCCCACACTTTAATGACTTAAACAATTTTTTTTTATAAAACTGATCATTATCATATGATATGTTAATTATGTCAGACCCAACATCATCATTGCTAGTCATCGTGCATTCCCAACAATGTCAGCATCAATTTGCTCAAGATAAACATCACAATTTACAAGGCTCTTATAATACTTATATAATCAAATTCATCTCACAAATTTATAAACAATAACCGACCCAATCCTAAGATTCCATGCTATCGGCCAACATCAGTTCACATGCATCGATTACAAGTATGCCAGACATATAAATCATTACTCACGATTATTATAAGCACGATCATATCGGACATATACATCATCAATCACGATTATTATAAGTATCAACCATTAATCTATCTAGTCATCACTACGGATTCATCAATCACTATTATATATCCCTAATCATTCTAACCTTTCATGTTATCACATAGGCACCAAGATCATGATTAATCCACAACAAACACATATAGTCAAGAATGATTAACATCAATCAATTTAAATATTAACACTAACCAGAAGATCGTGTGTGTGGGGGGGGGGGGGGAAGCCACGAAGGAAAGCTGTGATCCAAGAATATAATGTCTCGAAGGGTGGGGGGTCCGCCACATGTATTAATTGGAAGAAGTAGGGTTTGCAAAAGAATTACAAAACCTTATGATTGTTGTACGTAAATATGGAGGTGGTGATATTTGTTTAGGGTTTGCAACTAGTGGTGATGTGAAACCTAATACATGACTTACGTAATATAAGAAGGAAGTAATTGGATTTGGGCCACTAAATAACTTAATGGATTTGGCCTGAGAGGTATCAGGAAGTAATTGAGGGATTGGACCAAGTTAATTTAAGTGTGGTGGCGGCCCAATACTATTGTGATAGGTGCGGCCCATTTACATAAGTGTGTAAAATTAACGGAGTTATCGTACGTTTAAGTTTAAGCTTGACCAAGGTATACCCGTACAACATATCTAACACATAAAGCAGTTTATGGTTCTCATAGAATTTACGAGCACACACATACAACATTTAATCAAACGTATAGCGCATTCACAAGTTACCACATGACATGTAATGTGAAAAAGGAGTTTTGTACATAGAGAAGGCTTGAAATTACCAGTTGTCACATCTCTTAACCATACTTCACATATTGCAACACCAACAGATAACACAAGCAGATTATATAAACAGAATAGTAACAAGTAAAACGTTGGGTAAAGACCTTGAAGACTCGAGTTGTCACATCATCCCCAACTTGAAAGAAATTTCGTCCCGAAATTTAGCACGTGGTTACTGAGGAAGCTAGTTTAGTTGCGTGGTTTTCCTGGGGTGTCACATCATCCCCCCGTTGGTTTGGAATTTCTTCCCGAAATTCCGCAGTAGCTTCAGCCTCAGTAATGGTTTCATTGTTCTGGAACAATTGGGGATATTTGCGTTTCATTTGGTCTTCTCGTTCCCAGGTAAACTCTGGGCACGACTGGAGTTCCAACGAACTCGAACAATAGGTATCCTGGTGCGTTTGAGAATCTTGACCTCCCGGTCCAAGATTTCCACTGGTTCTTCGACAGATCGCAATCGATCGTCGATGGTGAGCTCCTTGAAAAGAACTATGAGAGTTTCCTCTGACAGACACTTCTTCAGATTCGACACATGGAATACGTTGTGAACTCCACTGAGTTCTTCGGGTAGATTCAATCTGTAGGCCACCTTGCCAATTCTCTTCATGGTTTGCCTTGTTTACATGCGAACTACACCTTTCCAAGGTGGGACGTTAAGTAGTACTCGATCCCCAACCTAGAACTCGAGTGTTTTCCTGCGCTTATCAACATAGTTTTTCTGACGGTCACGTGCTGCTGACATTCGTTGTCGTATCAGATCAATCTTCTCTGTTGTGTCTACGACGAGTTCTGGACCAGTGATTTGACTGTCGCCAACCTCTGCCCAACAAAGAGATGATCGGCGTTTCCGTCCGTACAATGCCTGGATGTTGGTGTGGTGACTGTTGTTATGTGAAAACTCTACTAAAGGTAGATATCGCTCCCAGCCGTTACCAAAGTCGATTACACATGCCCGAAGCATGTCTTCAAGAGTTTGGATGGTGCGTTCAGTCTGCCCATCCGTCTGGGGATGATATGCTGTGATCATGTCTAGACGTGAGCCAAAGGATTTGTGCATCGCTTGCCACAAATCAGATGCAAATCGTGGGTCGCGATCAGAGATAATGGAGGTTGGCTCCCCGTGCCTAGCAACCACCACTTCTCTCAGGTAGATGACTGCAAGTGTAGAAAACTTATCCGTTTCCTTGATGGCTAGAAAGTGTGCTGGTTACGTGAGACAATCAACGATCATCCAGGTGATATCGTTTCCGTTTTGAGTTGTAAGTAGACTAGTGACCAAATCCATGGCAGTCTGCTTTCGCTTTCCATATAGGTGTTTCTGGTTGCTAACACTTCACCTTGACTTTCCCACAAGTCAAACATCATTCCCATACCTAGCTAGCTGGGCCTTCATGCCCGATTACCGGTACAAGGTTTATAAATTCTAATGCCTCTCATCAAAACCCAGACGACTAAAATATCAGAGCCGATGTGCTTTGCTCAACATGAGTTCCCTACCGTTGTCGTATAATGAGACCCACATTCGTTCTATGAGGTAACGAGTATCGTCCGACCTGTCAAAGGTTGCTTCTCCATGCCCCGCATGGGTTCAACTTGAAAATCCTCTTCCTTCAGTTCTCCAGTTTGAACGGAGCGAGTCTGATCAGGTAAGTTAGAGTCGGTAGTGAGCTGCAAAGCTCGTGCACGTTCAAGTTCATAGTTGTAATCATCCTAAAGTTTCCTCCAGTGATGCCATTAACTGATTTAGCTCTGTCGAAGTCAGGGTACACGGGAGGCCCTTGCAATCGGTCTAAAATAACGCATCTGGTACCGTCCAAGTGATGCCTCCATCTAAAATCCCAAGGCCACGGTTTTCACCGCCAGTTGTGTGTGTCGCGCAGTTCCTCTTTGTAACTCCATCACGTATGTCATCACTCTCGCGTGTTGCGTCGATGTGCAACTGGGACTCTGATTCGGACCTTCATGGTATACCACTAAATCACCCGCACCCTCGGGTAAAGACGATGCTCAGTGCTTTGCAGAGTTGGGATTCCCACTTCGTTGGTTACATGATCAAAATGCATCTCTCGCATCTAGATGTGACATTTAACAAGACTTCGCACGTAATGGCTCCTCCCACAGAAGCGCTAAAATAGGATACATATGCCACTCAGGTTGTTCCTTTCCCCTGGTCCTGATGCAGAACGTCATCAACAAATACGGTCGATTCATGTGATCCCTGAAGCTGCTGGTGTGTTGATCAACTCAATGATCATGGTGTACAAAGTTGAAATGGCTGCATTGCATTCGACATGCTGTTCTAAGAGCATTCTCCTCTTGGACTTCCATCTGATGATAGTTCGTTCGCTATCCAATCCTCGAATGGAAGCTTGTTCCTCGCAACTGGTTGACCGGTGACCTATAAATGGTCGAGACAGGCGGTTCCTAACTCTCACATTATTACGTTCTCGATAATCGGTACATATATGAAAATGGCTTATCTTCACTGGTATAATTGGGGCTCCCCAAAGCGAAAAAAACTAGATCCGATAAACTCATGTCCAATAGTTCCTAAAGTTGATTAGGCAGTTCCTGCAACCTTCCTGGTGTAAGACAATATGGAATACTAGAAACAAGGGCTGCTTCTGACATGATACCGATCTGATATTCCCCCTGATGATGTGAAGGTAAACCTGATAGTTCTTCTGTAGCACTTAGGGAGAAATCACGAACAATTGGTGGATCCTCGATCCTCCTTTCCTTAGCCTCGACATCAGTAATGAGTGCTATCATGGCGGGGTAATCCTTCCGTGGACACTTCAAGTCTTCACTGCTGAATTGATGCTAACCTCTGCACCACTCGGATACTTTATGACAGATGACAACTCTCCCCTCACAGAGTATAACTGCGCGATGTCTGGTTAACCAACCCATACTGATTACTGCATTAACACCATCGTGGGTAGTAGAAGGAAGATCAACGTCGAAAACTTGTCCCATACGATTGAATTTTGCATCGCTACAAACATACGAGGCTTCAATTGTCTTGCCATCGGCCGATTCCACAACTGGTCTGGTCTCAGGAAGTATCAGGGTTATAAAGAACAGAGACGAAGTGATTCGTTACCAAGAACGTGTATGCCACCATGTTATTACAATCCTGGCGTCGCCCACGCCAATCCTAAATGCCCTTCCATGAGCATCATGTTGTTGTTTTCATTACAAGGATTTCAAGTACTGTCGTTGTTCCTTTGGTCGTTGTCTTCTTAACTTAACCACGGCCAATCCATGTTGTAGGCACCTTTATTTCCATACTGTAGGCTAGGGTTGCGAATACCTTGTTGTCGCTGTGACTGCTGCTCCCAATGTCGTTGCTCGCAACGAAGCCCTACGATTCTTCACCATCAAAGTCCATCTTTTCACATTCTGAGCCACGTCCTAAAGCGCTACTCACTGTGCTGACAGTTACACATTCCACGTTATAGTCGATTGTCATTGCTTACGTCCTGATTGATTCGTAAGAGTTGACTCCCATGAGTCGCTGACAAGGGTTAAGGATTCGATTGAAGCCAATTCACTGGTGCTCATCGCCGGTAATCAGGGTCATCAAAGTACTGAGGTCGGTAAAGTACTACGCTCATCCTCCTGTCCATCGATGTTGCAAGTTGCTTGAGTAATACACGGTCTGTTACAAGGGTATTGCAGAAGTGATCACACTTCGGGATCTAAGATGTCAATACATGAGTTCCAGCAGACGAAGAGGAGTAAGAAAGGTATCGATCAATCATTCGATGCTGTGACATCCACCTCAGGGACGTTCGTATAAGCACCTAACATTCTACACGGTTCGCTAGGTGTTCAGGTAATACTCGATAGCATCGAGATTCGAAGGGATCTAGAGATGAATGAAAAGTTCACATTAGAGTAGGGGACAATCACTGCTATGACCCCTATAGGTTTGTTATGTTTCACATCGATCAAATAACGGAACAGAACCCCTTTTTCACTTGTTAAGCCTCACTGGGACTCGCATGCACCCCACATTATTATTATGTGTGCACCCACAATAATATTGTGATTTGCATGCTCATCTCAGCTCCTCTTAACTCATGACAAATGGTTCCTCAAACTCGAGTAGCAACCAAAGAGCATCACGAAGCATAAGTCATGAATGTTTAGGGAAATACCACCCTATCAGTCACATAACACAGGCATGTAATACATGAATTCAATTCATACTGTTGTGCTAAACGTGCAAACACATGCAATATCATATGTGAGTGTTCACTAGTTATGCAGTACAATGAGTATACGTGAGACGAACCTTGCAATCTGGAGCTGAGTGTCATGGTCGTATTCACGTTTTCAGAACTGTTCGGTTATAGTCTGGTTTTATAAAAAATGTTTTTCCCTTTTTAAAACCAAGTTCACTATAACCAATGGCTCTGATACCAATCTGTCACACCCCCAAAACCACATGCGGAATTACCGCGAGGCGTGTGACGTACCAGGATCCAAACCACCAATCATGTTGAACTCATAACAATTATTCCAAATAAAACTTTCATGTATTATTGATAGAAGTGTTACAAAACATTATTTAACGTTCAGCGGAAGCATAATACATTAATTAAGAAATTCATAAACCAAGTGTGTGAAAGTCATTAAGTTCGTCTTGTGTTTCCATGTATCTCAACCCATGACCACTCCAGCCTCCCAGACAGCAAGTTCCAATTAATATGCACCTAAGACCTGCAAGGCATGAAACAACGAATCAACAACAAAGTTGAGCGAGTTCACAGTTGAGCGTTCGTTTAAAAGTTGTTCTAAAAACCATGAGTTTGTTTGTAAACCATAAGTTGACCAGTTTCCTTGTTTCCCAAACCATATCCATAACCAGTGGGGGCTTCCCCATGTGAACCACTAGACCCGTTTACCATATCGACCACTGACTGAAGTAAGTTGGTGCCCTAGTGTCAATGTCTATCATCATTGACACCCCCAGATCCATTAGTTCACGCCCGTCCTCTGCGGCATGGTGTGAGGCTTGTCAAACCTAAATAGCGCTATCTAACTAATGACCCGCTCACCATTGGCCCGACGATTAAGTCGATATAAAAGGAGGGACTTCATGATAGAGATTTTGGTCAAGTATCCGTGTTGTCACCCTTCAATAAAGAGGGTGTGTACGAAATCCCCAAACCAGGAGATTACGTAGGTTCCAATCAATTCCTTATCACATGTTGTCACCCTTCAATAAAGAGGGTGTGTACGTGTTCCAAACCAGGAGATCACGCAGTCTCAGTTTAAATCCTTTACCCATTCCCAACCCTTGGGAATCCCATGCCTTGTGGAAAGTGTGAACTCACCTTGGTTTGCTCGGTATGACTAGTTACTTGTTTAACAGTTGATCAAACACGTCCTAAAAGGGTTACCGAAGATAGTCAGTTTAATATCCATGTATATCACATATCCTCAATACACGTTACACAAGTAGCATACAGTAAAACACATTTCACTATGCAAGTCATAACAAGAAGTCGTGTAACACATTAGTCCGTTATTAATGTACTTTTGTCTAACAGATACTCATACGCTATACCAGTTCATAATACAATCCATGTTTTAAACAAGCACTTAGCAGTCCAACACATCAATCATAAAAGTGTGCAGTCTCATAAGTCTAAGGCCCATCGATAGTGTGTGTGATCGAGTGGCAAGTGTGCGGTTCTAAACAAGTGTGTGAGTTGTTTCCTTTGTGCGACCCCAAATAGTATATCTCGGTCCAATAGTTCAGTTCATGCCCCGGGTTAGTGTCCTGGTCCATACGGTGTGCGATCAGATTAGTCTGTGTGGCCCATCTAACAAACAGGCCCATGAGCTAGTGCGATGTAGGTCCTTTGAGCGACCAGAAGGGATGCGTGAGATCCTCAATTAAAATCACCAGACCAGTTACACTTCTATTTTGCTAACAACTATTTACCATGTTTGTGGGCAATCACTCAACAGTTATTCTACATTTACATTACACAAATGGCCTACAAAAAGCACTCATGTTGTACGTGTCATAATCAGCAACATAATAACCCATTACCATCAAGTAATCATATAATATGTATCCAGTTCTCATGCAAGTTCAAACCACAAATCCAAGTTTCAATAATCATTAACAATCGGTTCATTAACAATTTCTATCATTCAGCAATTTCTTAAACCCACCAACAGTTTGCGGCCCATCTAACAAGCCCACTAACCCAGCCAATCGGTTATACCCCATAAGCCCACACTTTAATGACTTAAACAATTTTTTTTATAAAACTGATCATTATCATATGATATGTTAATTATGTCAGACCCAACATCAACATTGCTAGTCATCGTGCATTCCCAACAATGTCAGCATCAATTTGCTCAAGATAAACATCACAATTTACAAGGCCCTTATAATACTTATATAATCAAATTCATCTCACAAATTTATAAAAAATAACCGACCCTATCCTAAGATTCCATGTTATCGGCCAACATCAGTTCACATGCATCGATTACAAGTATGCCAGACATATAAATCATTACTCACGATTATTATAAGCACGATCATATCGGACATATACATCATCAATCACGATTATTATAAGTATCAACCATTAATCTATCTAGTCATCACTACGGATTCATCAATCACTATTATATATCCCTAATCATTCTAACCTTTCTTGTTATCACATAGGCACCAAGATCATGATTAATCCACAACAAACACATATAGCTGAGAATGATTAACAACAATCAATTTAAATATTAACACTAACCAGAAGATCGTGTGTGGGGGGGGGGGGGAAGCCACGAAGGAAAGCTGTGATCCAAGAATATAATGTCTCGAAGGGTGAGGGGTCCGCCACATGTACTAATTGGAAGAAGTAGGGTTTGCAAAAGAATTACAAAACCTTATGATTGTTGTACGTAAATATGGAGGTGGTGATATTTGTTTAGGGTTTGCAACTAGTGGTGATGTGAAACCTAATACATGACTTACGTAATATAGAAAGGAAGTAATTGGATTTGGGCCACTAAATAACTTAATGGATTTGGGCCGAGAGGTATCAGGAAGTAATTGAGGGATTGGACCAAGTTAATTTAAGTGTGGTGGCGGCCCAATACTATTGTGATAGGTGTGGCCCATTTACATAAGTGTGTAAAATTAACGGAGTTATCGTACGTTTAAGTTTAAGCTTGACCAAGGTATACCCGTACAGCATATCTAACACATAAAGCAGTTTATGGTTCCCATAGAATTTACGAGCACACACATACAACATTTAATCAAACGTACAGCGCATTCATAAGTTACCACATGACATGTAATGTGAAAAAGGAGTTTCGTACATAGAGAAGGCTTGAAATTACCAGTTGTCACATCTCTTAACCAATACTTCACATATTGCAACACCAACAGATAACACAAACAGATTATATAAACAGAATAGTAACAAGGAAAACGTTGGGTAAAGACCTTGAAGACTCGAGTTGTCACATTTAACCCAAGCCTAACCCTTCCCCAAGTCCTCTTGATATTTACAGAGGTTTATAGTTAAAAAGGAGGAGGATTGATTGCTTGGAAAGCATATGGTAGAAGTAAGTTCCATGCCAGTCTCGAGTGTTTCACAAAAATACATCTTCGGCCTAGTGTTGAGTGATCTCCCGTGACGCATGGGAATGTGTATATAAATGGAATTTTAAAGAGGCATGTTATGCCTATATAAGTAATTTCCCTTATGAGACGTTCTAAATAATCATAACGAATAGGATTGTAAATAGCATAAAAATAAAGCCTAATAAGATCTTGGAATCCCGACACTCAAGACAAGCCCCAAAACTTCTCTTCTACCCATTCAATTTGGGTGTGTAAGCCACATTAAAAAGAGTTTTGCTTGAGGACAAGCAAAGATTTAAGTGTGGGGGTATTTGATATGTGTAAAATGCAAGATATAAATTACATCAAATGGGGCATGAATTTGTTGTTGATTGAAAGCCAAAAACCTCCGCTTGCTGTCGTCGCATAGGGAATAGGGAGGGAAAAACTCTAGGGTTTTACGTGTAAGTTTTGCCGGTTACGAAAGGTTTCACAATTGTAATTACTATCGGCTCCTCATGGGCCACAAAGAGATATGGGCCGAGGGCCCTATTTGGCGAACATCACCTCGACGAAGAACATAGTTCGTCGGATCAAAGATGACGAAGAACATACTTCGTCGTGAACTATTGGTGACGAAGAACAAGACGACGAAGAACCTTATTCAAGAGGTTACCAAACCTAAATAATTCCTAAATTATTTACTAAACAACTCTACATCATAATATTTCAACAATTCATCAAATATGCACAAGTTACAACACAAACAATTATGAAAAGATAGTGTGAAACGAGTGACGTGTCGAGGACAGACCTTGAAAACTCGGGTTGTCACATCATCCCCAACTTGAAAGAAATTTCGCCCTGAAATTTGATAAGTAATCCATAGCGGCATGATGTTAAATCAGGATGACTGTGGATTTTCTCCAGGTGCCACATCATCCCCAACCTGAAAGGGAATTTCATCCCGAAATTCGCCAATGTCATCAGGAGTTGCTTCACCCGTTTGAACAATCGAGGATACTAGAGCTTCGTCTGATCTTTGCATTCCTACGTGAACTCTTGTCCACGTCTTGAGTTCCAACAAACTTTCGCGATTGGAATCCGACTGTGATAACGAATCTCTACTTCCTGGTTCATGCTTTCAATAGATACCTTGACAACTGCAACTTGTCGTTAACCTTAGGCGCTAGTAGGGGCATCACAAGTGTTTCATCGAATAACACTTCTTAGATTCGAGACATAAATGACATGGTGAACATTACTCGATTCGTCAGGTAACTCGAGTTTGTAGGCCACGTGACCGATTCTTTCCAGAATTCTGAATGACTCAATGTAACGTAAATTAAGCTTGCCATGCTTCCCAAGCGTACCACACCCTCCCAGGGTGAGACTTTCAACAAGATACGATTGCCTACAGCGAACTCCCTGCGTTTCCCAAGTTTATCAGCTTTCCTTACGGTCACGTGTTGCCGCCAATCGACTCCCGATCCAAACAACCTTCCCAAGATTTTTGAGTACCAGTCCCGGACTAGTAATTAAGTTGTCAATCATCGCAGTCTAACAAGAAGGTTGGCACTATTGTCTATGTAATGCCTCAACAGAACTGTCTGGTTACCAAGATGATAACTGCCGTAGTAGTACTCACCCATAGGTAATAGTCCTTCCAATTTGCACCAAAGCCCGTCACACACATGCTCGCAGCATGTCTTCGAGTGCCAGGAGAGTTCGTTTTCTCTGATCGTTTGCCCAACTGCAATAAGCAGTGCTCTGATCCTGACGTGAGCCAAGGGTGTTGTGTATTGCCTGACATAAATCATGTATAGATCAAATTCAGAGGTAACAGGAGTTGGCACCTCGTGCCTAAAAGCCGCCTCTCCCAGAGGAACATTCACAACTGTGAAAACTCGTCAGTTTTCTTGATTGCAAGAAAGTGTGCTGGTAACATGAGCCCATCAACGATTACCCAGGTGATAATGTTTCCGTTTCGAGTTGTAAGTAGACCAGTGACAAAATCCATGGCAGTCTGTTCTCATTTCCATATATGTGTTTCTGGTTGCCAATATCCCACCTTGACTTTCCACAAGTGGGCCTTCAGGCCCGGTCACCCGTACATGGTCTTCAGGTTTTAATACGTCCTATCAAACTCAGATGAGTAGAATATCGAGGCCCGTGTGCTTCGCCTGCACCAGTTCCCTAAGGTTGCTGTATAGTGAGATCCATATTCATTCCATGAAGTAGCAAATATCGTCTGACCTGCCAAAGGTTGCTTCCCCATGCCCCGCATAGGTCAATCTTGAGAACTCTCTTCCTTCAGTTCTTCAATTTGAACAACGCGAGTCTGATCTGGTATGTTAAAGTCGATAGCGAGCTGCAAAGCTCGTGCACGTCCAGGTTTCACGGTCATATTCATTCAAAAGTTCCACCTAGTGTTGCCATCACATGTTTAGCTCTTTTGAAACAAGGGTACACGGGAGGCCCTTGTGATCGGTCTAAGTAGTGCATTTGGTACCGTCCAAGTAATGCCTCCAACTTAAATCCAAAGACCACGGTTTCCACCGCAGGTTGTGACTCATGCAATTCTCCTTGTCATCGTCTTCTCTGTTGCATTGGCATGTAACTGGGTCTCCGATTCGAACCATCATGGTATACCGCTAGATCACCCGTACCCTCGGGTAAAGACGATGCTCAGTGCCTTGTAGAGTTGAATTTTTGAAGCTGAAAAGATGTTCTCCTGGTTTTGTCTCCCATGAATGCACAACACCTCGCTGTGCTAAAGAGGTTGAAGCCGCGCAATCTTCAAAATCCCACGATGAATTTGCGATAGCATCTAGCGAAACCAAGAAACTGTTGTATCCCCAAAGGAATCTTTAGTATTGATCAGTTTCTGATAAGATTGATCTTAGCGAGATCCACGTGTATTCCCACTTCGTTGCCTACGTGGCTAAGAAAGCGTACCTCCCAAACCCTGAAGTCACACTTAGGTAAACTTCACGTGGAGTTGCTCCTCCCCTAGGAGCCCTATGATAAGCAACGAGGGCTGCTCATGGTGTTCCTTTCTCCGCATTTGGAATGTCGTCTTAGGAACATCCTCCTCCTGGACTTCCATCTGATGATTGCCCGATCTCAAGTCGGTTTTCGAGTAGATGATTGACCCTTACGGCTGGTCAGGAGAGTCGTCAGTGTGAGGTAATGGGTGATGGTTTCCGACTGACATCTTGTGGAGTTCTCGATAATCAGTACATATATCCAACGAAAAGATTATCCTCGCGGATATAACTGGGGCTCCCCAAAGCGAAAAGCTAGGTCCGACAAAACTCCTGTCCAACGGTTCCTGTAGATAGTCCTTGCAACCCTCCTGGTGCAAGACGGTATGTAGCACGAGTAATCAGGGCTGCCCCTGTCGTGAGATCAAACTGAGATTCTGCCTAACAGTGGTGGAAGTAAGTCTGAAAGCTCCTCGGGTAGCACACTGAGAGGAATCACGAACAATTGGTGGATCCTCGATCCTCTTTTCCTTAGCCTCAACATCAGTAACAGTTGCTAACGTAGCGGGGTGATCCCTCCGTAGACACTTTTGGGCCTTCATAGTTGAAATGGCGCTAACCTTTGCACCACTCTGTTGATTTAGAACAAATAACGATTCTCCACAAAAAATTTTCTCCTCACAAGGTATGTCTGCGCGATTTCTGAATAACCAATCCACACTAACTACTGCATTGTAACCATCAGTGGTAGTATAAGGAAGGCCGATGTTGAACACTTGTCCCACAAGGTCGAGTTTGCATCCCAACAAACCTATGAAGTTTCGATTGTCTCGCCCTCAGTCAATTCCACAACAGGTTTAGCTTCAAGAAGCGCCAGGGTTAAACAGAACAGAGACGAAGCGATTAGCTACTCATACTAGCTACCATGTTGCTGTTATATCGGGCGTTGCTCACGCCAATCCTATATGCCCTTCCACAAGCACCACTACTAGTGTTGTTACGGGTACGTGGATTCCCAATACTGTCATCGTTTCCTTGGTTGTTAATATTTGACTTAATACCAGTCAATCCTTGTCGAAGTCACCTTTGTTTCCATACGGTAGGCTACGATTATGAGTACCTTGATGTCGCCGTGACTGTTGCCTTTAATGCCGTTGCTTGAAACGGAGCCCTACGATCTTTCACCAACAGGGTCCATCTTTTCACATCCCGTGCCATGTCCTAAAGCGCTACTCATCGTGCTGGTAGTCACACATTCCACAATATAGTCGTTTGTCATCGCTTATGCCCAGATTGATTTGTAAGAGTTGACTCCCATAAGTCGCTGACTAGTGTTAAGGATTTGATTGAAGACAATTCGCTGGTGTTCGTTGCCGGTAATCAGGGTTGTCCAAATACTGGGACCGGTAAAGTACTACGCTCATCCTCTTGTCCATCGATCTAGCAAGTCGACTGGGGTAATACACGGTATGTTGCTAGAGTGTTACAGAAGTGATCGCACTTTGGGATCTAAGGCGCCAATATACTGAGTTCCAACCAAAGAAGGGGAGTGAGAAGGGTATCGACCAAACATTCGACGCTGCGACACCCAACTCAGGGATGTTCGTACAAGCACCTAACATTCTATCCAGTTTGCTAGGCGTTCAGATGGGTGTTCAGGTGATACTCGATAGCATCGAGATTCGAAAGAATTCAGAGAGGAGTGAAAAGATCATGTTCGAGTAGGAGACAATCACT
Source organism: Helianthus tuberosus (assembly GCA_030545235.1). Classification (NCBI taxonomy): domain Eukaryota; kingdom Viridiplantae; phylum Streptophyta; class Magnoliopsida; order Asterales; family Asteraceae; genus Helianthus; species Helianthus tuberosus. The sequence goes on from CM060409.1 coordinate 121,210,710, forward strand.
GTTACGAATCCTATAGACTGTTGTGTTTCTCATCAATCAATAACAGAACGGAACCCCTTTTTCACTTGTTAAGCCTCACTGGGACTCGCATGCACCCCACATTATTATGTGTGCACCCACAATAATATTGCGATTTGCATGCTCATCTCAGTTCCTCCTAACTCATGTCAAATGGTTCCTCGAACTCGAATGCCAAACAGAGGATTTTCAAATGATGAGATCACAAGGATCTAATGACTACGACATACTAACACAGCATCATAATGTAAGCAAGCAAATTCAGGTAGTTATGCCATAGTGACGAGTGTGTGTCCATATGCTACATCATAAACAAGTTTGTACTAGTCATGTATTGTATGCAACAAGTGAGAAAGACGAACCTTGCAATCTGGAGCTGAGTGTCATGGTCGTATTCACGTATTCAGAACTGTTCGGTTATAGTCTGCTTCTTTAAAAACACTTTTAAAACCAAGTTCACTATAACCAGTGGCTCTGATACCAAACTGTCACACCCCCAAAATACTACCTAGGGAATGTCCCTGCTAGGCGTGTGGCGTACCAACATCGAGCCACTAATTACACTGAACTCGTAATATTAATTCAATAAAACTTTCATTTATTAAAAGATTCATTACAAAGCATTGTTTACATTTCAGCAGAAGCATACAACATTAATTAAAAGTTTCATAACCCAAGTGTGTAAAAGCCTTTAAATGTGTCTCATGATTTCCATGCAAGTTGACCCATGACCACTCCAGCTTCCCAGATTGCAAGTTCCACATCCACACGTACCTATAACCTGCGAGCATGCACACACGTGTATCAGACAACGCTTGTTAGTTCATAGTTTTACGAAAACGTTAGTTACCAAGTGTTTAATTCCGTTCATTGATTACAAATGCAAAGGTGATGTTGATAATATCTCGATACTGAACAAGACGGCTCCTGATGTATGTTTTGCCCGTTCCCCAGTGCTCCTATCAAAACACTGGGCATGACTAGGTCATTAGTTCACACCCGTCCTCTCCGGTACAGGGTGAGGGTGCCAAACCTAAGTAGCGCTACCAACTAATACCCGTTACCTCCCCGGTAACACAAAAGATGGGACTTAAAAGTGATAGAGTGAGAATATTATCCAACATCCAAGTTTTACCCAAAAGACTTATCCCTCTCCGGGATACCCACTGACTGTCCCAACCACCGGGACACATGCTCAAGAGTAATGAACTCACCTTAGGTTTGCTCGGTAAATTAACGCACGTTTTCCAAGTTGGTCAACCAAGCCCTAACGTGGTTACCAATGACAGTCAGTTTCTTAAACACTTATGCAAGTTGTAACACGTATTACACAAATAACATACACGTATCATCGTACAAGTTGTAACAGTTGTTCATGAAATCCATAATCCATAACATGCATTGTATTAGTACATGAAAGATGTCTGGCCTCATATCAGCTCGTTACATGTACACGTTTAACATTTATAAATCATATAAGTGTGCGATCCACATGATTTAAGGCCCAGTCCAAGTGCATGTGCGACCATGGCTAGTGTGCGATATCAGTTATTCCCCACCATTAGTTTTGAATGATCGGTTACACAATTAACACTTTTAAAAAGAATAGGCAACCCTAATCACCATCAAATCATTAGTAATAATCACTCAAGACAATTCCAATACACACCACGAGCATAACCAATTCATAACAACGATTTTATCATCGGATTTACCAAAATCATCATCATGTAACCGTTAATCTAAGTTAACATCCTATCCCACCATTCGAAGCAGGTTTGTGAACATCAACCCACCACACCCTAATGCGCATGAACCCTAAATATTGATAGTTCTAACAATGTGAACTCGATGCATACTAGATCATGAGTGAACCCCTATGCCTTTCTATTGACATGTACAATCAGATTCATGAGTATAATGCATACAAGAAATCAGGCACCTCATCATACCATTTAGCACAAAAACCATACAATCAATCATACAAGAAATCCTGAATATAAGCATGGTCTAACCGAAGAGTGATGAGTGTGTAAGACGGCTAGAACGAGGGAAAGATGGTGCCGCTCAATGAAGGTTGATTGATCTACAAAAGCTGGACACGCGGTTGAACAAATCATCGTTAATCGAACTAATATACTAAAATTAATGATGGTTGATAATGGCCACGTGAGATGATTATGTTTTCTTCAAAAAAAACTCCACTTGATGTTGACGTTTTGTGTGTATCTCCCCACGTGAGATGATTATGTTTTCTTCAAAAGGGCACTACTATACACACCCCCCCTATTACTAACTACACCCCCCTCCTCTCACATAACTTACAGGTGGGGCCTGCGTGGGACCGACAGTTTCCTCTCACAAGGGGGTGTGGTTAGTAATAGGGGGGATGTGTATAGAATGGGCCTCCCACAAGCTTGTGATGACTCCATATCCAATCCCCTCCACCGAGAATTGTGTTGACTTTTCCTTCACCTCCAAAGATAAAAGATGTATATAATATGTATATAATATCGATGATGACTGCGCATACAATTGTGTTGACTTCACGTGAAAGAAGCCTGCCACCAAAAGATGTATATAATATCGATGATGTGATGATTTCAAGATGATGAATTTGTTGTTGATTGAAAGCCAACGAAAAACCTCCTCTTGCTGCCGTGTGTTCCCGAGTTAAAAATCCCTTCCCTCCCCTCCATGTCTTTCCAAATTGGAAAGACTATTTTAAGGCAAAAAAACCCCATTTTCCCTCCCCTCCTCTCCCATCCCCCTGTTAAGTGGATCTCTGGAACACAGCCATAGGGAATAGGGAGGGAAAAACTCTAGGGTTTTACGTGTATGTTTTGCCGGTTACGAAAGGTTTCACAATTGTAATTACTATCGGCTCCTCATGGGCCACAAAGAGATATGGGCCGAGGGCCCTATTTGGCGAACATCACCTCGACGAAGAACATAGTTCGTCGGATCAAAGATGACGAAGAACATAGTTCGTCGTGAACTATTGGTGACGAAGAACCTTATTCAAGAGGTTACCAAACCTAAATAATTCCTAAATTATTTACTAAACAACTCTACATCATAATAGTTCAACAATTCATCAAATATGCACAAGTTACAACACAAACAATTATGAAAAGATAGTGAGAAACGAGTGACGTGTCGAGGACAGACCTTGAAAACTCGGGTTGTCACAAGGGGCCTACTACTATAACTAAGATAATCTCTTAAAAAGTACAAAAGTGCGGAAATCATCAAAGGTTACACTAAAGGCGAGTCGGATCCAAGTGATTCATCTTGTCTATCTGTTTTTATTTTTTTTTTTTTTCATCATTTTAGTTTTTATTTTCATGTTAAAACCTTTTTCCAAAATTTTGATTTGATTAGAAGTTGAGGATAAACCGGTATTAAAAGCTCTTGTGTCCTTGGACGACCTTGGTATCTTACCAACGCTATACAACGCTCACGATGGGTGCACTTGCCCATATGTGTGTTTAGTGTTAGTAGGATATCGAGTTTTATAAATTTAAAACTTGACTAAAGTGTTAAAAAGGGCTTAAAATATTAATAAAAATATTTTCACAGCGACACACATCATTGATCGTATTTGAGTGATATTTGTTTGATGATTTCTTTTGAATTCCATAAATAAATACAAGTAAAAGAAGCTGATTTGAGTTTTGCTCAAGCTCACTGTTGTTTTTCTCATGATTTTTGACCCGTTCAGTTGGTTTGTGTTGAAAACATTTATGTTTCTTAGCAGCGATAGTTCAAAACACTTGTTTTCCAATAATTGATGACGATGGTGCGACAAGGATGGTGGAGGGTATGTTTTTGACCGGCAACCCCACTTTGCAGCCATGATATTTTGCAAAATTTGAGCCAAACCCTGTTTTTTTCAAGATCCACAGATGGTTTTTTTATTTTTGTTGTTGGTTTTTATATATTTCAGTCGATGATGATACATATCAACTTATCTGAGACATCTATGAGTCGTCGGGTTTTGGAGTTTGATACTGATGTTGGCGTAAAGAAACTTTTTGTCGTAAAAAATGTATGTCGTAAAAAGATTTTTGTCGTAAATTTTTTTTTAGAACCGAGTCGTAAAAAAATGTTTTTGTCGTAAAAAATATTTTTAAAACTGAGTCGTAAAAAATGTTTGTCGTAAAAAAAAATTTGTCATAAAAAAAATTTAAAACCGCACGTAAAAAAAGTTTAAAACCGGGGCATAGAAAAGTTTTAAAACCGGCGCGTAAAAAATTTTAAAACCGGGGCGTAAAAAAGTTTAAAACCGCACGTAAAAAAAGTTTAAACCCGCGCGTAAAAAAGTTTTAAACCGGGGCGTAAAAAAGTTTAAAACGGGGCGTAAAAAAATATTTGAGACTTTACTGCATGTTTATAAATTTTTTCGTTAAAAACAATCTTATTAATTAAATCAACAATCAATAATGGTACCAATTATTGATGGCCTTAGTAAAAAGACCAATTTGCCCTTATCCCACTAAAAACAAAAAAACATTAATTAAAGCACAATGATTCCACTACATTATTGTCTTTTAATCTTTTCCATTAAAACACTTTTGATCAATGGCTTATATTGGTTACTACGGTTTTCACAACTAAAGGTGGTTCTCATTTTACCCAATCCACATATATATATGTATGTATATATATATAAATACGCCAACGTAATCAAAATAAAGACTTTTCGAGAAAATCACGAAGTTATGTGAAAATTCTAAGTATTGAAGAAACATAGGTGTTAATAGACTGATTGGTATTTAAATCGTTCCTACTTTATCTAGGACGTGTAGACCAATTTGAGAGATTGCGATAATATAAAACGCACCCAAAGGTGAGTGTCACTAACCCCTCTTTTACTGTTTTATATATTGTTTTGGAGGAAGAACACGCCTTAATAGGATAATTATACGTTTTTGTATAAAATATGCCTTTGTATAATCTAAAATATATTTTCGTGGAAAATATGATTTTGAAATAATATGATATGTTTTCATGGAAAACATGGATTTGGAAATGTGTATGATATAAGATTGTTTTCATGGAAAACGAGATTTTAATTGATATAAAGACGTTTCGACGCCAAACACATGGTATAACGGTGTTTGATTAACACCGTATATTAAATTTGTCTTTCTAGCAGGTATATATATTGTTTACTGAGGCCGGCATTTGGGTGATCCTAATTACGGGACACCCGGAACTCACTTTCTTTTAGCCAATTTAATCATTAATAATATGCTTGGGATGATTGATAGATCTATCGGGTTGACAACCCCGTCGTGACTGGTAGCTCCGTGTCCATATAGCGGCAAATTTTATTCTTTTTAGTGTCTAGCTTGATAATACCCTCACTGTTAATATATAGCTCGTAATCTCTTGCAAACTTACGAATCTGGACGATTGGATTAAAATTAATATATAAACCTTGGAAAGATGATCTGTATCGGAGGTTATCAGAAAACGCTCACGATAGCTAACCCTCGGATTTTGATAAAGGAAATAAAGCTTACTTTCTTAACTATATATGGATGTTACTATTAAAAATTCATAGTAAGAAAGTTTTCTTAAAAGAAATTGTTACGAATTTGAATATGTGAACTCACCTTACTTTGTGTTGACACTTGATTTTTACGTGTTTTTCAGGTACATGAGTTTAGTTTCGGGATTTTGGCTTGCTTTGTCTTATGGTTGTTTGATGCAATCTATATCTCTAATAAAGCAAACCATTGGGGGGCACATGTCACCCTATGGTTGATGCCAAATAAGCAGCCACATAATCCTTTGAGTTTAAGGGTGTTCAAGGTGAGTTATAGGGTTTCAATTAGGATTTTCGTATGATTTTAGGTTCGATTTCGTATGATTTCATATTCTACCATGTGTTTAGGGTTCGATTTCATAAAATGCAGGTTCAATTTCATACGATTTCATCTTAAACTTTCGTTTAGGGTTCAATTTTATATGGAAGCAACAGTGAGAAGAGTGCAATTTGGCCCGTCACGTTAAAGACATGATTGGGTAAGATTAACCCTAACATTTTTTATTTCAAAGTTTCTGATTTTTTTGTTGTTCTACATTCCGATTGAACTTGCGGCTATGTTAATTGGGTTTATCTGATATGATAATGTATCACGGAATATTCAATAATGGAATGCAATGAATTTTACAACTTCTTTTATTTTTATTTAATTTGGTTTATGCTATTTTACTTATAAAATAGATTAGATTTTTGATTGTATGTATTTGTAATTTTCCCTGACTCTCTTATCCATCTTTTGAGCACATAGGTTGTTGAAAGCAATAGCGACATTCTTGCTGCTGCAGTGAAAAAGTTACCGTCTGAAAAAGGATGATACGAGCTTGATTTACGCGTTCTATTCGGTGCACGAGACCAAGAAGAACTCACACGCGTGATTTTATGATTCACAACTTTGGTTGTATACGTTGATAACATGTTTTTTGTTCACAATTTGACATATTTATGTGCATTTCGTGTTTTATAGTGATCGGCTTGAATGGTTTGAAGAACAGCTTTCAGAACCCTCCGTTCGATGGGAATGGTGATCGTTGTTTACCGAAGGAAAACTCATGGACTGGAGTTACATTCTCTAATGTAACTAATATTCGCGTGACAGGATTGTGAGTTGACTGCAATATTCATGATGATCATAGGTTGTTACCGAACCATTTCCAGAGGACACAACTCGATACTACACAATCTCAATGCACTTCTTGGCCCTAAAACAGAGGATTATATATCATTTTATAGCCTCAGGAGGTATGGCAAACTTGGTGATGATGGTCCCATTGTTACAAGTCAGGTAATGAAATGTTTTTGTGCAGTCGGGTAATTAATTTATGAAGTGAGAATGAAATGATAATATCTTCTGTTTTATTATTTTTCATGCAGGTGTATGTGCATAGTATAGTGATGATTGTGGATGACCATATCACGTTAATTGGATCATCCAACATAAATGACAGGAGTTTGCTTGGGCATAGGGATTCTGAGGTGCAATTTTAGATTTACATTTTACGGTCATAGTGGTTTTTTTAACAATTCAAAATAAACAATGTTATATTGAAGAAAAAACTCTTTTTGCTAAGACAAATTTTTTGCATCAGATTGGGGTTCTTATCGAAGATAGAGAATTTACCGAATCAACGATGAATGGAGAATCTTGGAGTGCCGGGAAATTCGCTAATAGTCTCCGGCTTCCTCTACGGTCTGAACATCTTGGTCTTCACGGTGAAGAGGTTAGTGCCATTTTACCTACTTAAAAAAGGTAATAAAAACCTTTTTTTTTCCATCAAGCCTCTTCATTTTGTTTCAGATAAGTTGTATTAGAGACCCTGTGACTGACAGCACATATAAAGATTTGTGGTTAGCAACTGCAAAGGTAAAAAAATCATGGAACAAAAGCACATAATAATTTCTTTGTTTATTTTTTTTTCATTTGATCTTCAAGTGATAATGTTAATGTTTGGCAGGAAAACTCCCAAATTTGATCTTCAAGTGATAATGTTAATGCAACTGGGTGATGTTTGGCGAGTAGGCCAACTTGGTCAACCGGGTCAGGCGCGGTCAAAGATGTTCAAATGGTCAACGTGTGTCAAATTCTGTCAACCTGGTCAATCGTTGTCACAGATGGTATCGACTCACTCTTATAACTATTTATACATACCTACATTTAATATAAATATCGTCATACGACACGTGTCGGTTGAATGAGCATAAATGATATTACTCGATTTCACTAAAACTTTAATTTGAACAAATACATAACATTAAGACATTAAGCACAAATATATAAACGAACCAACCAATATTTGTTTCTTTTGACTTGTCATCATTACCTGTGCTACCATGTTATTAGTTTGATCTAAATGCATCATAGTTTTTGCTAATCGTCAGCTTCATTTCCAGTACTTTACCATATTGTCATTGAATATTTGATTTTCTAAAATACTTTTGACTTTTGTGGTCAAAACTTTTTCTTTCAAATACATATTTTGATCCTTATAACAAAGCTTTTTCCAAAGAATTGACTTATATCCGAGCTATATTAATGAAAAATAATCTTCTTAAATCGCTACTGAATGTGGAGAGTCACACGCTCGCTGTGGGTACATTTAAATGTAATCTTATATAACAACTAAGGTCTATTTTAAATAGCGTCTTGGTAGTTACAAAATGAATAATCAATCAACATTGAAGTTGTCATATACTCATATACGTTACTGAAAGTAGAGAGTCACATGCTCTGTGACAACCCTCACAATTACAGGTACCGTACAATTAATGAATTTTAATCATGTGCTTAATGACTGTGCTTGATTACATCTGACAATTTAAACTGCTTTATGATTTTTGTATCATACATACATATGCATCACATTTCATACTATCACTCCCTTTATTACACACAAACATTAGTGACATACTTGATGCACAAAGCACAGTTAGCACACTGAACGGATAATTCAGAAACATACTGATGATGCCAGCACATAGACAGACAATGTTTTTGAGGCCGGTATGAGCCAGAGACAGGGTACTACACTAGTATGGAGTGTAGGGAAGTGAGGACCATAAAATTGCGTCACTAGGTGATAGTTAAAGTGCCGGGAAGTGCCTAAAACACACTTTAAGTGCAGAATTCTGCAATTATTAACAAAATTCAGCATTGTAACATGCCAGTAAAGTGCAAAAATATGGCAGAATGGTCCTGTATGCTTTCCTAAGTGTCGGGAATTAAAAGTGTTACAAAAATATATATAAAAGACACTTTACGGTGTAATTAAACACTTTAACGAAACGTTATCAAACCGAATAACCGGACATTACCCGGAACACTAAATTTTTGTCAAAAAATATTGTTTAATTATTTCTTGGCTTGTCATGATCCCCGTACACCATAACACCCCCTAAAAATCAACTAACTAACACATATAAGTTTATACTTGAAACCTAACTAACATTTACCCTTTATTAGGGCTGTAAACGAACCAAACGTTCGGCGAACAGTTCGTGAACCGTTCGGCGGGAAGTTCATTTGTGTTCGTTCGTTTATTAAACAAACGAACACGAACAACAAATTTCGTTCGTTTAGTTAAATGAACAAACATGAACAAGGGTCGTGTTCGTTCGTTTATGTTCGTGAACATTCGGTAACGTGTTCGTTTGTGTTCGATACTTCATTAGTGTTTTTGGTTTTTATAGTTTTATTTAAATACTTTAAAATTCCGACAAAATAAATATCTAATAAGTGTCGGTGTATTATATATTCTGTTCATGAACGATTGTTTGTGTTCGTTTGTTTCCATTTGTGTTCATGAACATTAGTTTGTGCTCATTTGTGTTCGTCAACGTTCGTTGCCTAAAACTAACAAACAAACACAAACGAATACGAACAAGTTCATTTCCTTAACAAACAAACCCGAACATAAAATCTCGTTCGATAAGTGTTCGTGAACGATTCGTGAACACATATATTTCTTAACAAACGAACATGAACAAGGTCTTGTTCGTGTTCGTTTGGTTCGTTTACAGCCCTACCCTTTATCATCAAAATTTTACATCAAACCCCCCTAACCGATTTCGGTCCCAAGGGACCCACCCAAAATATCCCCACCATACTCCACATCTTGTTTCTAGATTTCCTTCTAATTTTATATTGGATTGGTTACTTGATCTTGTAAACAAAATATTAGGAAGATATCTTTATAAGCATGGCACTAGATCATCACCATCATTTCACAAAATTCACACCACTCCCTCACTCTCCCATCCCTCCCTCTCAGCTCACATAACCGCCACCACCATCACCACCTTAACACCATCATCTTCTTCCATTTTAAGCTCCATTCAAGTCTAGAAGGTGATTCAAGGAAGCTTGCAACTTGTGGAACTTCAAGGAGCTTTATTTCTTGCTTTTCACCATCATCTTCTTCATCTTTTCACTAGAGATTCCTCCCTAGCCTTGTGCTAGTTGTAAGTCTTTGATCTACCTTAGTTTACTTCCATTTTGAGTAGTTAAAAGATGTAGTATGATGTATATTACAAGAACACTAAGAACAAGAACTAAAAACATAAACATGAAGCTTTACATAAAGTTTACATGAAGATGGAATGTTGTTAGTAGGATGTTGTAGTGATTATCTTGTTAATTGCATGATAATTCTTGGTTATGTGGTGTTAATCACCATATGGATCTTGTTAAATAATGTTTAGAAATATGATTTAACAAGATTAGAAAGTGATTATGTGTTACATGAAATAACCACTTTCTAGTTAAACATGAACTTGAAAGAAAATGATTTTTCTTGAACTATAATTAAACGAGTAGATTAATGATCATGTAGATCCGGGTTTTTACAAAGGACTTTTCTAAATAAACCAAGTTAGAGAATCGGTTTTTGGAAAATCATGACTCTTACATACACTTATACTATTTTTGGACATAAAATAAGTGTGAAAACATTTTATTTACAAGAAGAGTTCAAAAGTTTTATTTTTGTAAAAATTGTTTACAAGTTGTAAACACTAAACTTTTGTAAGAAAATAATTTTTAAAGAAATAAATACGCTTTGGAAGGTAACTAAGTCCACTAAAAGCTTTACCAAGTTACTACACGTTTTCGGAATGTATCAAGTTCATGATTAATATGTAACGCACATAGTTTTCGTTCTTGGTGATGTAAAAGTGTTTAAAGATTGATTGTTGATTGATTTTGAAAAGAAAATGATATGCTTATTAGCATGGACACCTCCGTTTTTAGGGGAAACTCTGGCGAAATTTTCTAAAAATCCCAAGACTTAGAAAATTATTTTCTAACAAGTGTTTACGAATGTGTTTAACTTTGTTTTTCGGAAGTAAACTTCGCCATGAGTATTGTTACAAAATTTCAAAGTGTCGGAGGTGGGTTTTCATAAATAAAAGCGGATAGATATATATTTAGAATATATATTTTATACTAAAACGCTTGTGTGAATATTTGTTTGATTTGGGGACTAGTTACATTATTTAGGGAAAAATAATGTAACTTATCAAAATACCAAAAATCTCACGGAATAAATATTTAAGTTACACACTTGATATTGAGAAATCACATGCTAATACGTAACTTACGAAATATTCCAGAAAATACTCTTACATTCGTATTTTTGGTAAAATATTATTTCGGAAACTAAGAAGTGAAAATATATTATCTTTGGGAAAAAAAATATTTTTAGGAATATATTATTCGAATTACCAAAATACATGTATAAATACCCCCATCCTTAGGAAGGAAATACGCGCATAAAATACTTGAGAAGTATGAATACGAGATAGTTGTCTAACTATTATTTCAAGACCTAAAAATATAATGTAGGTTAAAATAATCATTATTATTTTAACAATAAGTTATAACTTGGAATAATATCAAAGTATCGTAACTCAAACGTAAATACAAAGGCAAGGCACGGCCCGATCGTCTAATAGACATTAGTACATTGTAGGGAGTCGTGTTTGCTGACGAGACCGGAGATTTGAGTACGATAAAGGAGCCGCACTTTAGTGAGTTCATGTCCCCCTTTTCTCTTAACTGTTTTCAGTTTTATAACATCGGGGGTGAAATACATGTTACAATTATACAGACATTTTTATACATGGTATGGTTAGCTTAAGGAGGGACTTTCATACATCGTTAGATCATGTGAGTGGGTAGGCGGCTACTAAAGGCCATTAATCCTCGTCGTAGGACCGAGGGACATGAGTGATAGATCTATTTGGGTGTAGCGAGCCCACACCCATGAGGCCGGGACTACCCATAGTGGTGACTGTGTCTTACAGCCGGAAGCCCGATGCAACTCCGCTAGGTTTGAGTCTTCCTGAATCACTTCACACATATCAATGGCCTTGCAAACCATTGGTGATCTCTTTTTTTTTCCTTATTGCTACATACCAGGGACTTTCATACATCGTGCAAGGGTTATACATACATCGTTTACAAAGGTTTATACATACTCACATACACATGAACTCGCTCAACTTTTCATTGATTTTCAAACTACATGTATTTCAGGGAATTGATCGGATCTGGCAGGTGATGCACGTTAAGCTGCGTATTAAATAAAAGATGTCATCCAGGGGTGTAGGGTTTGGGAGGTGTAACCCTTGCCTGGACGGGTCACATGTCTCCAAACCTCGTTTTATTTAAGGTCTTTTGTTGAGTCCATTGTGAACTCATTTTTAAGCAAGTCGTGGTTGTAACTTAATTTGGGTAGATGTTTCAAGACAACTATGTTATGGCATTTTCTAAACTATATTAATGGATGAACATCTTATGTTTTTATCATATAGCATTGTTATGATTGTTGCTATGGTATTAAGAAGTGACACCAAATAAACCCACGCTTCCGCAAAAGCCAGGGTGTGACAGCTTGGTATCAGAGCCTCGATCATAGCGAACTAGGATTCTTTCTCGAGTCTAGACTATGATCATCAGGGCTCTCACGAAAACATTTTTACATTACATACACTAAAAGTCCAGATCCGGGGCACAAACATTTTACAAACAAAAGGCACAAATACACCGTTCAAAATTCATATTTCAGCCTTAGCGGCTGGGGAGGTTCAGTCCTAGAGGCTGAGGGAGGTTTAGTCTTAGAGACTAGGAAGGGTGGTCTTAGAGACCAGGGAGTTGGTCTTAGAGACCAGGGAATATAGTCTGGGGAAGACTAGGATGATTACTTGCTTGCATTGTTATGACTTATATGCTTACTTGACTATTATTGATATATGTGCCTATGTTCTGGTTGTGTTATTACAGACACTATGTCTTCGTCGAGTGGAGTTTCTGACCCCGTGGCAGTAGATTCAGATGACCCGATGCACACCGATCCGGAGGTCTTTACATCTAATACGGACAGCAGTGATGATGATGACTTCCAGCCTTTTGCTTTGCCGGATGTCGGAGACGATGTTCAGCACGCTGATGGCATTCTAGTCGGGGATCTGCCTCTTGCTGAGATCCCTGCTCCTGTTCCACTTGCCGCATTTCCCGTAGAGGGTTTGCCACTCGATGTTGTGTCTGATGACGACATCGAACTTTTCGTCGAGGGTCCTCCTGAGGACGACCATGAGGGTGGGGCCCCAATTGCTGATGATGTCGCCATTCCTTTGGTTGAGGTTCCGGTTGCGGATGCTGTCGTTTTACCACCTGTTGAGGCTCCCGCTGAGGAGATTTTATCTGATCAGCCCGGTACTGATTCTTTTGATTCAGTATCATCTTCAACTTTGCACGCCGTCAGATTGCGTCGATATCCTACTGACTCCGACTCCGATACAGCTATGTCAGCTGTACCTGGTTCACCCCATGAGTTTGAGTTTGATCCTGTGTTCGAGGATGAGTTTGATCCAGTTTTTCCTCCTGATTTTGATCCCGATCACAAGATCGAGTTTATTCCTGATGACCAACCCTTGGGGCACCCGTGGTTCCTATTAATCAACTTCTTGATGTACCTGCCGACTTTGATATGGCCTTTGTCGACCCTGAGCCTGTCATGGCACCAGAGCCTGTTATTGCTCCTGACCCTGTACCTGTGCACGATCTTGTTCTTATGGAGGCACCAGCCATTGCACCACCTATTGTTGATATTCCCATTGTTGCACCACCAGTGGTGGATGTTCCTGTTGCTGATGCACCTCTGCCTGATCCTGTGCCGGCATTTGCTGACCGTGCACCTTTTGCCACTCACATCGATCTGAGATATGCCGACACCCGTAAAGGGTGGATCGAGGATGATGATGATTATCCTCCGTTTGTATTACCAGTCACTCCCCCTACCGCACCTGTTTCCGCACCTCTTGATATCCCCCAGTTCCACCCGCACACATCTGATATCCATCGCACTGACCTTCCTATTACTTTCCTCCAGTACATTCCTCCACCTCGTCCTGGGAGGGTTCGTCGAGACAGCAGCCTGCTTTTGTATCGCCTGTATCGTCAGCTGTTCCATTCATGTCTCGGTTTCCTCACACTACACCATCTTTTGTATCTTCAGGCGAGCCGTTTCTGTGGTCTTCGCCCAATGTTATGCCGTTATCAGACCCTTATCACCCTTTTCATGTGGGGTACACGACAGACGATATACTCATCTCCCTACAGTTACAGCAGGAGGCACTGAGCCGGAGAGTTCATGAGTTGGAGAGGATTCCACGTCCTCTCCCGTGCCATTGTCAGTCTCTTTTTTCTACACCACCAGCTCCTCTTCCACTACCTCCGGACTCTGATGTCCGCTTCCTCACACCGGAGCAGCAGATTGCCTATCTGTTGCGAGTTATCCACGCACTTGAGGAGGATTGGTTGCTTATGCGCCGTTTACTTTTCCCTCCTACTCCTCCTCCGCCATCAGCGTAGCTATATTTTTGGTTTGGTGCAGGTAGACTGTTTTGGTGAGAAAGTCGCAATTGGGCCAACATACGAAGACTTTTGGAAGACCACGTTTTTGTATATGATTTGTGTAGACTGACTTATATTTTGGGGTGATGTAACCCTATGATCTTATTTTGATGTATGATGTACTGTGAAACATGTAAAACTATATTGTGGTCATGATGAAATGAAAGCTCAATGGCAACGTTCTCACTACATGCATTGTTGAATTATTTGTTTTATATTATAACATGGGATGTTATGTGTTATGAGGTTGATGGATGCTATTATATACATATATTACTTACGTACTATACTTACTATGACCTGACCAATATGATCTTCTTCTAGAAGATGCCTCCACGAAGAGCTGTATGTTTGCCCACCATAGAGGCGGAGTTACAGGAACAAATTTCAAAAGCAATAGCTGATTATGAGGCTTCGCGTGCCGAAACAAGCAGGAATACCTCAAACAATAACAACAACCTACCAAATGGTAATATTCAAGTCGATTGAGACACACTACATTACATTCGGATATTCCTTGCACATCTGCTAATACTTTCTGTAAATGTTATTGTCTGCACAGGCTGTACTTACAAACAGTTTCTAGATTGTAAGCCCTTGAATTTTGACGGCACCAGAGGTGCTGTGAGCTTTGTCAGATGGGCAGAAAAGACGGATTCTAGTTTAAGGATGAGCAAGTGTGCTCCTGAACAGCAAGTTACATACATCTCAGGGCTCTATCTTGATGGTGCTTTATCATGGTGGAATCTTCAAGTACAGACCCTAGGAGAAGCAGCGGCATATGCATTGACGTGGACTGAGCTGAAGGAGCTCATGAGGAAGAAATATTGTTCACGGGCTGAGATACAAAAGCTGGAAACGGAATTCTGGAATCTTAAAATGGATGGCCCAAAGATCGCCGAGTATGTTCAGAGGTTTCATGATCTGTCCCATGTGGTACCATACATGGTTACTCCTGAATTCAAATGCGTGGAGCGTTTCATCTGGGGATTAGCACCCCAGATCATGAGCATGGTAACCTCTTTAAAGCCTCCGACAATTACCGAAGCCATTGATCTCAGTGTGGCACTTACTGAGGAAGCCATCCGGTTAGACCAGTTTTCCATCTCTGAGCCGAAAAAGAAAGAAACTCATGTTGAATCTTCACGGAGAACAAGAGGAAATTCTCCAACTTTAAAAAGAGTACCGGCAGTGCCAACAAGAGGAAGGATGTGAACCGACCAGCTGAAAATAAGTGTGGTGCTGAAGTCAAAGGGAAAGGATACATGGGCACCCTGCCCAAGTGCGAATTATGCCAGTTTCATCATGCTGGCCGGTGCAGACTTAGAAAATGTGAATCATGTGGAAGGATGGGTCACTTAAAAGACACTTGTTGGGTTGGTGCTGGCCGGGGTGGCCAAGGAGGTTTTGGTAATAGGAACAACAATCGAGGAGGTAACGGGAATGGAAACCGCACTGGCGGGAATGGTAATAGGGATAATTTTGGGAATCGTGGTAATCAAGGTGGGAACCGCAACAACAATCAAGGTAATGGGAATGGTAACGGCCAAGGACCGGGATGTTTTAACTGCGGAGACATTGGGCATTTCAAACGTGAATGCCCAAAATTCAATCAAGCTCGTGGAAGGGTATTCAATATTGGAGCAAGGGAAGCACACCAGGACCCGAATGTTGTCACTGGTACGTTCCCTATTAACCAACGCTTTGCATCTGTGCTTTTCGATACTGGTGCCGATTATAGTTTTATATCGCTAGAATTTAAGAATATGCTTGGGTTAACTGCTAGTAAGTTAGATATTCCGTACTCAATCGAACTGGCTAACGGAAAGCTAGTAGAAACAAATGAAGTCATCAAAGGATGCGAGATAGAGTTGGGAGGACACGAGTTTACACTAGATTTACTGCCAGTCGAGTTGGGAAGCTTCGACGTGGTAATAGGGATGGATTGGTTGTCCAGCAACAGAGCCAAAATTGTATGCCACGAGAAGACCATTCGCATCCCAATGGCGGATGGAGAAACGATTGTGGTTCACGAAGAGAAGCGTGATAAGCCCTTAAGGATCATTAGCTGCCTGAAAGCTAGAAGGTGTTTGAAGAAGGGATGTGTTGCCTTCTTGGCACACATCGTGGATAAAGCAGCCGCTGAGCCGAAACTAGAAGATATTCCAGTCGTTAAGGAGTATCCTGAAGTCTTTCCAGAAGACTTGCCAGGATTGCCGCCACACAAACAGGTCGAGTTTCATATTGACTTAGTTCCAGGCGTCGCGCCTGTGGCTAAGGTACCTTATCGACTTGCGCCTTCGGAAATGCAAGAACTGTCAACGCAACTCCAGGAGCTGTTAGACAAGGGATTTATCCGACCAAGCTTCTCGCCTTGGGGAGCTCCAGTTTTGTTTGTTAAGAAGAAAGATGGTAGTTTTCGCATGTGTATCGACTACCGGGAGCTGAACAAGTTGACAATTAAGAACAGGTATCCTTTGCCAAGGATCGATGACCTGTTCGATCAGTTACAAGGTTCAAGTTTTTACTCAAAGATCGACCTTCGATCGGGTTATCACCAATTAAGGATTCAAGAAGAAAGTATTCCCAAGACTGCTTTTAGGACTCGTTATGGGCATTTCGAGTTCCTAGTCATGCCGTTTGGTTTGACGAACGCGCCAGCCGTGTTCATGGATTTAATGAACAGAGTCTGCAAGCCCTACCTTGATAAGTTTGTGATCGTGTTCATTGACGACATCTTGATCTACTCAAAAACGAAAGAAGAACATGAGCATCATCTAAGAGCCATCCTAGAGCTGCTTAAGAAGGAGAAGTTATACGCAAAGTTCTCGAAGTGCGAGTTCTGGTTACACGAAGTTCAGTTTCTTGGTCATGTAGTTAACGGGAATGGAATTCATGTGGATCCCACAAAGATTGAAGCAATCAAGAACTGGGAAACTCCAAAGACGCCAACCGAGATTCGACAATTCCTAGGATCGGCGGGCTATTATCGCAGATTTATTGAGGATTTCTCGAAAATTGCTCAACCTCTGACTGCTCTCACACAAAAGGATAAAAAGTTTGATTGGGGAGACAAACAAGAAGAAACATTTCAATTGTTGAAGAACAAACTTTGTGATGCACCGATTTTATCTCTACCCAAAGGCACGGACGACTTCGTGGTATATTGCGATGCCTCGCGTCAAGGTTTAGGCTGCGTGCTGATGCAGCGAAAAAAAGTTATAGCATATGCCTCACGCCAGTTGAAGGTCCACGAGAAGAATTATACCACACATGATTTGGAATTAGGCGCGGTGGTATTTGCATTGAAGATCTGGCGACATTAGTTGTATGGCACACGGTGCACAATCTTTACCGATCACAAGAGCCTGCAACATATCTTCGATCAAAAAGAGCTTAACATGAGACAAAGACGCTGGGTTGAATTGTTGAACGACTACGATTGTGAGATCAAGTATCACCCAGGGAAGGCGAATGTGGTCGCCGATGCTTTAAGTCGGAAAGAAAGGATTAAGCCCATAAGGGTTAGGGCTTTGGAAATGATAGTGCAAACAAACCTCACATTGCGCATTCGTGCTGCACAAAGGGAAGCTCTTAAAAGGGAGAATCTTGAGAACGAGTATCTCCAGGGAATGGAGAAGCAATTAGTACCGAAGGAGGATGGAACATTGTGTTTCTAGGGAAGAATTTGGGTTCCCCTCTTTGGTGGTCTCCGAGAAGTGATTTTTAATGAAGCTCATAAGTCAAGGTACTCGATTCACCCCGGAGCGGATAAAATGTACCAAGATCTAAGGGATTTTTATTGGTGGCCAAGGATGAAAGGCGATGTTGCGATATATGTTGGCAAATGCTTAACTTGCGCCAAGGTTAAGGCCGAATATCATAAACCTTCAGACCTCTTGCAACAACCTGAAATACCTCAGTGGAAGTGGGAACAGATTTCCATGGATTTTATAACAAAATTGCCTAGGACACCCAGAGGTCACGATACAATTTGGGTAATCGTGGACCGTCTGACCAAGTCTGCACACTTTTTGCCAATCAGGGAGAAAGACAACACTAGTAAACTTGCTGAGATATACCTGAGAGAGATTGTTGCACGTCATGGAGTGCCCCTCTCAATTATCTCTGATAGAGATGGAAGATCGTGTCAAGGATTTGGCAGTCCTTCCAAGAAGCTTTTGGTTCTCAGCTGAATCTGAGTACTGCTTTTCACCCGCAAACAGATGGACAGAGCGAACGAACGATTCAAATGTTAGAAAACATGTTGCGAGCTTGCGTAATGGATTTAGGTGGAAGTTGGGACACTCACCTACCATTGGTCGAATTTTCATACAATAACAGTTATCATGCAAGCATCCAAGCCGCACCGTTCGAAGCTCTCTATGGGCGTAAGTGCCGATCACCAGTTTGTTGGGCTGACGCGGGTGATAGACAGTTAGTTGGTCCGGATTTGGTTCAAGAGACAACAGACAAGATTTTTCAGATCCGAGAGCGCATCAAAGCGGCTCGTGATCGACAAAAGTGTTATGCGGACCGCAGAAGAAAACCTCTGGAATTTGAGGTGGGAGATATGGTATTGTTGAAGGTTTCACCCTGGAAGGATGTGGCACTGTAACAACCATAAATTTATTTAGTGATTTCCATCAATAATCACAATTACTGAGTATTTATATTTAAACATTCATGCTAAAATACTGGTTTATTAAAAACTTTTACAATTTAAAGTGATACCACATAATGTGGTTTAATTCGCCGTTTTAGTATAACGACGAAACAACATTGCGGAAGCTTCGTTTAACGTGTGTTCGGTTCTTGCTCGATGCTTGATCTTCATCCGGGACTCTCGACATTCACCTGTGATCAAAACTAACTTAAAAGTCAGTTTTGATAATTAAATAACTAGTACAACAAGGAAGATTGGGTCGAATAATCAAATTAAACAAGGAAATCAGGAAATTCCAACATTGACATCTTGATCCCAGAAACAAAGACTTGAAACTGGCCTCCACCGTAACTTACGGTGGGCACCGTAAGTTACGGTGGCCCTTGGTATAAAATACCCCCCACCGTAAGGCCGGAGGTAACTGCCGTAATGCTTTCAGCCCCCCACCGTAACTTACGGTGCCCACCGTAAGTTACGGTGGTCCCTGGATCAGACCCTCCCATTTTGCCGTTCTTGACACGAAAACTTTCGTATCTTTCAATCCGCTTGTCCGTTTGACCGACCGTTTCTTCCTCCATGATTGTAATTTGATCCTCCATCAAATGGAGTTAAAATCCAACATCCTACATAATAAATTTTGAGACTTCTAAGCCTTCGACTCCTTGTCGTTTTACCGAATTTTAACCCGTTTATGCATTTTATCAAACAAACATATTTGTTTAATCCTTATTTCACATGCACCTATTCAAATTAATCTTATCTACCATGTTAGGTTCTAATCACAGGTTTCTCCCACAATTTAAATACGTTTTCACTCGTATGCCTATTTTGACCCGTTAAGGGTATTTAAGCACTTTAGAACTTGAACTCGCTTTCATACATTTCTAGCATCTTATTCCTACATTTCTTATCAAGTAATCTTCCACCATAACTATATGTGAGTTGGATTTAATGTGGATATCTATATGTTCCGAATTTTACCCCTCGGATTATCTTTTTTTTTTTTACAACAAAGACTCATATAAAGTCATTCGACCCAAGAATTTACATCTTTCACTATCTTTTCTTATTCTAAGCATTTATTTAATCATAAAACTTGTTTCCGAACCTCTTGCAAGGGTCGTTTGTTCGAATTAGCTTACAAGGGCAATTTGGTCAATTTTTATCCTTTCTTTACTACAAAGGAACTTTTAAATACTTGTTTTACCCAAAAATCCGACTTTTTAACTATAATCTTGTTTATAAACCCATGTGCTTCTAAAACACCATAATCACAACTCAATTTACTCAGTTTACCTAAAAGATAATCGAATAACTATATTTTAACCTTGTCTAAGTCTTATAGAATCTCAAGTTCTACATGATGAGTTGAATCATTATACATACCTGGCTCGGATCAATATATTGACCCGTTTCAATACCTTGACTTAGTAGCCGCTAAGCAATAGCGTTGTGCGTATCCATTTGATATTTATTCCTATAAACATGTAACTCGACAAACAATTAGTCGATATTGTCAAATGGTGATAATTTCACCTTTTGACCCGTTTATTTACCTAGTGATCTTCGTCACTTCAACTAAATGCCAATTTCATGTATTATGCTAATTTAAAGTCTACTAGCGAAAAATACGAAATCAAGCATAACGTAACGGAATCATAGTTATGTACCTTTTAAGCATCCTTTTCAAACGCGTATTTCCACCGGCTTGTCCACTTGACGATCCGGATTCCTCGCCTAAAGAATTCAATTCACAATCCGTTTAGAACCCTTTTTATAAGTCTTAACGCACAATTTGCCACTCAAATCAAATATGCGTTTTTAGTCCGAATTTTCAACATTTCTTTTCTCTTAGGCATTATATCAAACACCTAATGAGCATGATTTCATATAATTCACAATCAAGTTATTGACTAACTATTTAGCCAAGATTTAAGCATCATGTCGCATGTTCATGTCAAATTTTTATATCAAAAATTCTGGATTTTCTTCATGGAGCTCAAATACACTAAGTTAACAAAGATAATCCTAGTCTTTAGCATAATTCTACAAAACCCACTTGACACATGAGTGTATGATCATGAATTCACAACCATGAACATCAATTCAACAAATAAATGACTAGGGTTTACTCCTAGACATAGTTTCATCCCTAATTTCATCCAAACAACGAACATGCAAGCTCAGATTCGAATCTCACAAGTTCATCTAAAATTTAAGATGGAAGCACATAGTAAAATTTCGCATACCCCATGATCCCTTTACTGAGGTGATCACTAATCTATGCTTGGATTTCGATTCGGGCTTGATTTGCCCATTCAATTTGATGAATTTCTTGAAGTTTAGGGTTGAGTTTTGAGAGCTCCTTGTGGCTCTGATGAAATCGCATACATCAACACACGTATGTGTGTTTTGTGTTTTAATTAATTTTTTTTATTTAATTAAACTTCATTACATTTGCCCATGTTTAGTCCCTCAACTTTACACAAGTTATTTAAAGGGTATTTTAACCATATTTGTTCTATTATGTCAAGACACTAACTAACTAGGTTAATATTCCTAGTTACTTGGTGGGTCCCGGGAGTTATAGTCCGTTTTATTTTAAGTCCCGTTAACTCGGGATCTTATAAACTCAATTCCTTAAAACTTTGATCCTCTTGTATTTAATATTAGGATTTCTTATTTAAATCCAAATATTTACCGGGTTATATTTTTTTTACTGCTAACGGTACTTTACCCGTCTTTTAGTATTAACGGAGTTTGATTACCAAACCCGTTTTCGGGGTGTTACAAGTCTACCCCCCTTAAAGAGGTTTCGTCCTCGAAACTTTTTCTTACATAATTCATTGAGTTTAAACTCAATGTATTTGATCAGAGAAATCTTTTAAACATTACTTATACTTTTAACCAATTGTTAGTATTACCATATAAGTATGGTAACATCTTTTTGGTCACTAATTGTCTACGTATCTCATACGACATAGTGCAACTTGAAATAACGTAATCTCGTTATTTCCACTAGTTTAGTTAACTTAGCGATATCCATCGCTTTCATATACTATCGAATTCCTTATGAATCCGTTACTTTGACCCGTTTAAAGGTCTTTAGTGAAATCTTTCACTTTTAGCAACAAATTATTTTGTTTTCAAATTTATTTATTCGGTTCAGTTATACCGAATCTACCGCTTACAAGCAAACCAAATTTCTTGATTTGAATTGCTGACCTTAACCGGTCTCACTAACTAGACTTATTAGTCCAGTTACTTTTACCGCTCGCTTGGTTATAATGTGATTCTACCTCACATTGCATTTCTTGACCGTGATCGTGTCACATCATGTTTAATTCATATCAACCTTTCATTTTCGAAAACATCACTTTTTCGAATATATCGTCTTGCGCCTATTAGTGTCAAGACTTGTATCCTTCATGCTTACTATTTAAATTCCTATCAGAATTTATATTTGTAAAAACGTTATATCTTACTAAAACCAAAGTTTTAGTTTTAGGATCTTCTCTTTAACTTTTGTCAGAATTATGGATATTGACAGTCCATAATTTATTCTTTTACAGTCTTAGTTTTATGCGGGGATTCTCAACTGATTCCCTTGCTTTATCTAATTAACCCGTAGGTTTTATCACTTAGCCTTATGGGCTATCCTGATTAGACTTTCACCTCTTTAGGGCGAAGTCCTTATAATTTCTTTCTAATTATGACCCGTGGGTCGTTTTAGTCTCGTAGACCTTTCCATTGTATACAACTCTAAAGGTTAGGTAGATCCCGTAGATCATTTCTTACTCATATCATTCTTAAAATACATGTTTGGTGTCAAGGCATCCTGTTTTTTTTTTTACATCATTTATTTTCGCCTTGGTATTTTCTTTGACCTTGACCGTAGTCTAAGGCTACATTCGTTTCCTTTCGGACAAATTTTTTTTTTCCGACTTTATGACTTCTCACGTCATTTATGCGTCGGTTTATCTTATGCTCACCATTGTCCGGTTTACATATATTCGTATTTGATTATGTCCCATTACCGGGCTCAATATTCTTTTGCATTTAACGCTACCTTTATCCCGCTTGCGTTTACTCATGGCGTTCGGCATGATATTATATTCAACCTGTTCAACTTTAAAATAGTTGAACATAATTTATTCAAAATTTCTATTTACATTATCTTGTCGTCTTTTAGTTATGACTCAAAACCCGAGTCTTTTAACTTTCCATCCGAGTTCCCGTTTCTCGGTCTACGCATGCGTTTAATTCTTACCCATCAACCGGGTGTTGTACTGAAGTCGTTATTATTGCAACCCTCCCGGAATACTTTAAGACCTCGCTTCATTTTTATATTCCGACTTTGTCCTCAAGTTTGACGCCTTACAAAAACGGCCCGATAAGAGGCATATTTTCATTTTCCGGGTTCGAGTGCAAGTACACTCCCTCCCAAAGCATATCCTAATCATTTTACATGTTTGCATTCTCTGGGTTCGAGTGTAAGTACACCCCCTCCCAGTGCGTACCTTAATCATTTTACATGTTTCTTTGTCCCTTCCCTCGGGCTCATTATCCTAATATAATACGCTTCCATCACTCGGCTGTGCGTTTACATTATGATCAGATATTTTGCTTATCTGATTCATTTGGGTACTTTTTAATTTGTCCCTCTCACCCCGTCCTTACTACATCGGGTGTAAGCGTGTCCATCATAAAAAGTTCATGGTATCATGTGTTCACTACCTACTTGGCCAGAGTAGGCGATCAACACATGACATACATGACACTTTTATAACTTTCACATCACACCCCATGTAAGTAACACCTCTATTTATCTCTCTTGGAAACAATATCCTGGATAGGTATTCTATTCAGGTTTTTTCAAGTTTTCAATCTACATATGCAACTATCAGTTTCTACGTATTTGTTGCATATTTCTATTCATGCAATAATTTAAACGTGCACTTGGTAAATGCTTGCCCTAACGGGCTTTCTTGCCATTACTTATTTGCGATCGTTGCGTGATTTAGGTCCTTGATGAGTATGCTCTTCTTATCCTATCTCGGACCGTTCCATCATCATATCTACAATTCGTTCCACTCTCGTCATCTTCAGACGCGAGTGTCCTTCAATTAAAACATTCACAAGAGTTAGTAATGTCAACTTCAATAATCGCCCGTATTATAATACAAGGCTTTTTCTACCATACGCGTCAACGCGCGTATTTTCATCAACCATATCAATCCTTTTAATTGGGGTAACGTGTATCACACGATAGCCCTATGTGTTGTTTACAACACTTTAGCATGCTAAACAATTAACATCCATGTACTTACCGGATTTGCGATCAAGCCTCGAACCGAACACCAATCTTTATCAAGAGCATAAGGTTTAAGTCCAAGCATAGTTTTCTCACCATACTTGAATCTCTTAAACCAAGGCTCTGATACCAACTTGTAACAACCATAAATTTATTTAGCGATTTCCATCAATAATAACAATTACTGAGTATTTATATTTAAACATTCATGCTAAAATACTGGTTTATTAAAAACTTTTACAATTTATAGTGATACCACATAATGTGGTTTAATTCGCCGTTTTAGTATAACGACGAAACAACATTACGGAAGCTTCGTTTAACGTGTGTTCGGTTCTTGCTCGATGCTTGATCTTCATCCGGGACTCTCGACATTCACTTGTGATCAAAACCAACTTAAAAGTCAGTTTTGATAATTAAATAACTAGTACAACAAGGAAGATTGGGTCGAATAATCGAATTAAACAAGGAAATCAGGAAATTCCAACATTGACATCTTGATCCCAGAAACAAAGACTTGAAACTGGCCTCCACCGTAACTTACGGTGGGCACCGTAAGTCACGGTGGCCCTTGGTATAAAATACCCCCCACCGTAAGGCAGGAGGTAACTGCCGTAATGCTTTCAGCCCCCCACCGTAAGTTACGGTGCCCACCGTAAGTTACGGTGGTCCCTGCATCAGACCCTCCCATTTTGTCGTTCTTGACACGAAAACTTTCGTATCTTTCAATCCGCTTGTCCGTTTGACCTACCGTTTCTTCCTACATGATTGTAATTTGATCCTCCATCAAATGGAGTTAAAATCCAACATCCTACATAATAAATTTTGAGACTTCTAAGCCTTCGACTCCTTGTCGTTTTACCGAATTTTAACCCATTTATGCATTTTATCAAACAAACATATTTGTTTAATCCTTATTTCACATGCACCTCTTCAAATTAATGTTATCTACCATGTTAGGTTCTAATCACAGGTTTCTCCCACAATTTAAATACGTTTTCACTTGTATGCTTATTTTGACCCGTTAAGGGTATTTAAGCACTTTAGAACTTGAACTCGCTTTCATACATTTCTAGCATCTTATTCCTACATTTCTTATCAAGTAATCTTCCACCATAACTATATGTGAGTTGGATTTAATGTGGATATCTATATGTTCCGAATTTTACCCCTCGCATTATCTTTTTTTACGGCAAAGACTCATATAAAGTCGTTCGGCCCAAGAATTTAAATCTTTCACTATCTTTTCTTATTCTAAGCATTTATTTAATCATAAAACTTGTTTCCGAACCTCTTGCAAGGGTCTTTTGTTCGAATTAGCTTACAAGGGCAATTTGGTCAATTTTTATCCTTTCTTTACTACAAAGGAACTTTTAAATACTTGTTTGACCCAAAAATCCGACTTTTTAACTATAATCTTGTTTATAAACCCATGTGCTTCTAAAACACCATAATCATAACTCAATTTATTCAGTTTACCTAAAAGATAACCGAATAACTATATTTTAACCTTGTCTAACTCTTATAGAATCTCAAGTTCTACATGATGAGTTGAATCATTATACATACCTGGCTCGGATCAATATTGTTGGTGCACGAATGTCTAAAGCCTACGTCTTAGTCTTAGTTGCTTAATGTATAAGGTCTAGATGTGTTGATTATGTATTGTATAGGGGTTGAATATGAAAATTTGGGATTTTAATGTTCTGATTTCGCTTATATGGACATGTGCCATATGAGCGAAATCCCAAGAAGCTGATTTCGCTCATATGAACATGTTCATATAAGTGAAACCCTCACCCCTATAAATAGTTGTGTTGTTTTCTCATTTGGTACGTTCATGTCCAGTGTGTAGCCGAACTACTGCCCGTATATTTCTTGAAGAATTAATGAGAAAACCAGTTTAAAGTGATCTGCTTCTGTTTCTACATCTTTCTTGCTTTGATTCATGCCGATTATGTATTTCCGCTGCATTTTCGGTAGTTGCTGGCTCGAATTGACTCACTTGACTGTCAAATACGGTCCTACAATTGGTATCAGAGCAATTGGTATCAGAGCCAGTTGTGAGCTAGTTGACCTGAATCAAAGCCTTTTTCAAGCACATTTTGAGTTTCTGGACTTTCTGACGGACAAAATGGACTGAAATTTGAGTATATAGTGTAAAATTGACTAATAACAAACCCTTGAGATTTTCAGAACTAAAATCAGCTTAAAAGTGAACTAAAATGGCTTGTGAATAGGTTCCGCTTTTGTCATCTAGAGTGTTTTCGCTGATACACTATAAGCGAAATCAGGGGTTTCGCTCTTGTGTACTTGAGTGATTTCGCTCATACGGTATTTGTGTGGTTTCGCTTATACGGCATTAGTATATCAGGGGTTTCGCTCATAGGTCATTACCTAGTTTCGCTCATTTGGTCTAGGTCTGGTTTCGCTTTTGTGAACATTAGGGGTTTCGCTCTTAGGGTTTCGCTTATAGTGACATATTTGGGTTCGTTTTTTGTGGTTTCGCTCATAAGTGAACTTAGTGGTTTCGCTTATTAGTCAAGTATACAGGTTTCGCTCTTAAGTACTCTTAGTATCTGGTTTCGCTTATTTGACCTGTTTTAGTGTAAAAGTCATGGTTTGAGCGTTTAGTCCATTTCGTACGTGATCGAGTGTTGGAAACTCAAGTTTGTGTTAAAAGTTTTCGTTAAATACAACCTGTTAATCAAAAAGTTAAACATTTTTGGAAATTTGTCACTAAAAATGGAACATCAAGATTTTTATAACTTGTTTGCAGGAAGTGGTTTGACGGCTACGCAGAGTTCAGCAAGTATTATTCAGAACGTTAATATGGAAAATGAATTGGGAACAATGCAAAAACCACCCAAACTGATGAACTTAGATGAATTCTCAAGTTGGTCTGGAAGATTTAGAAACTGGGTTCAGGCTAACCACTTTGAAAGCTGGATGAAGGTTGAGGCACCATATGTTCCACCGGTAGATGCTCGAAATCAACCGAAATCGATTGGAAGTTTGACTTAAACAGAGCAGAATGATTTCAAAGCAGAGAAAAAGATGATTAGCATTCTTGAGCAAGCAATCAAGGAGGATATTTTGGTGTTGCTGCAACACGATGATAATGCTTATTCTATTTGGGGGGCATTGAAATTAAAATTTAAAGGAAGTGAATCCATGCTCAAGAACAAAAAGGCGTTGTTAAAGAAAGAATTCGACATTTTCACTTACATGAAAGGTGAAACCACAAAAAGTTTGATTGATAGGTATTGCCATTTAGTATTGGAGTTGAAGAGATTGGAAATTACCAAGACAAATGAAGAATTAATCGACAAATTGGCAGATGCATTGCCATATGATGAGTGGGGTACTTACCTGATGATGTTGAAAAACACTCTAGGCTTTGGTAATCTGAATCTCAGTGGTTTCATAGAAAAAATTGAAGCTCACGAGCTGGAATTCCTGAAAATCAAGAAAATGAACTTAGCAAGTGTGCAGCAAGATGTGTCTCTGTATTACAAAGGCAACCCTTCAGTTTCAACCAATCAAAGCCCAAAAATACAGACAGGGTTCATTGCTGATAACACTTCAAGTGTTTCTTCAAACACTCCTCAATCCGGCAATTTTTCACCATTCACGAACTTTGAACCAAATGTCAAAGCTCAGGAACAGCCTTCAGCTCAAAGCTCAACAGGATCAAATCATCAGGCGTACGTTTCTGGGGTTCAGTGCAATATTGCGGTAAACATAAAGAATGGAAACGAGATCACGGAAACAGCCGCAAAACAGCACATAGCAATGCTTGCTTCCGTTCTTGAGGCTTATGAGGGCTTAGTAGCAGGGAGAATCGGTAATCCTGACATCACCAAAGAGGATTACGATCAGATCGATCAGGAGGAGCTTGAGCTGATTGACATCAAATGGGGCATGGCTAGTCTGGTGAGAAGGGCTCAACGTTTCATGGAAATTAGAGGCCGGAACAGTTTATCAGGCCCCGATCAGAAGTTAGGGTTCGATAAGTCCAAAGTTACTTGTTTTAAATGTAAAGAACGTGGTCACTTCAAACGAGAATGTCCCAACCGTGAAGTAAACAATCATCAAAACCCGTTCACCAACGACTACTACAGGCAAGCGATTTATCACCGACCAAATCAACAGCCAACTGTTCAAAGGCCACAAATTGAGAATAAACCGGAAAAAGCGCTGATCGTAAATCAAGACGATGAGAAGGTAGCTGCAAGTTTCAGCTGGGATAAATATATCCCCGGTAGTGATGGACAGGCAATGATGGCTGAAGTTGTTGAAATTTATGAGATGGTGTCTGAACTGGAAACAGTTACTGAAGATGTTTCTGTAGTTGTTGAAGAGGTTTCTGCTGAAAATGCGGACAATTTTGAAGAAATAGCTGCTGAAGTGTATTATTATCAGTCTGAGCAGGAGGTTTTGGGAAATTTAATGAAATCTGTATTGCCTCCTAATATTTCTGAATCTTTTGCAGGTTACTTTGAAGAACCAAGGACCGGATCATGCCCAAGGTTTGAAGGGAAGAAAGAAGTCATTGAAGAGTTGATAGATGTGTCGAAAGAAATGACTGGAGAAGCATTGAAGGACATAGCTGATAAGGCTCTCATGGAGAAACTGAGAGAGGTAGACACAGAACTTGTGAAACCCGAGTCTGTCGGTACCGAGTCAATTCAAAAGGAGTCGGATAAGGAGTCGGGAATTGAGGAGATCAAAACTAAGAAAGTGTCTGAGTCAAAGTTCAAAGATGTCGGTAAACAGGAAGTGAAAACTGCTCATGAAATAGAAATTGTTGAGAAAGTGGATTCAATATCTGAAACACCATGCCAAAAGTGTTTACAACCGTGCATGGAGTGTCTTGAAAAAGACACTAAGTTTCAGGAATTGAAAGAACATGCTGACATGTTAAAATTTGATCTAGGACAAGTTAAAGAAGCATATGATACACTAGCCAGATCAGTTAAAATGATTAAAGAAGAAAGTGTCGAAAATGATAAAGCCACAAAACTAGCAAAAGCAACACTTTTTGATAAACAAGTGGAAGTTAATTTTCATCTTGACACAATCGCATCATTAAAGAAAGAGTTAGAATTAACTAAAATTGAAAATGAGCGAATGGATAATAAATTGATGAGCTATGTTGCATCGTCCTATGTCCTTGAACAGATTATTCCACAGCAGATCAATGCAACACCAGTTTTTAAAAGCATTCCACCCCCAATGTGGAATCATTATACTCAAAAGTATCCAGATGGGGTGGGAGCTGCATTGAATCTCAAACTGAGGACAATTGAGGATGAGTTGCCAGAGAGTATAGATGTTACATTCTCTGCGTCTGACACCGACAGCGAGTCACAGGTCATCAAGACTGTTGTCGATCAGGTGTTAGATGAAGAGAGTGATAACTATGATGTTGAAGTTATGAAATCTCATTCTGAGAAGTCTGTTACTGATTCTGAAAATGAGGGTAATTTTTTAGATTGTTTCATACCGAAATCAGACAAGTGTACGAATGATGATCCGATTATGGTGGTTTACACTATGATTGGAACGGACAAGCTTTATTCTGATTTCGAGTATCCTCTTCAGAATGTTAAGATTGAAAATGTCGAGAAAGTTTTCAAATTGGTTGAAATGGACATTAATGTGGTAAACAACAAAGAATTTTTTTCGAAACCTAAAAAATCATTTGTTACAACACGTGTCAACAACTCGGGGAAAAAGGAATGGGAAGGTAATGGTAACAAGAAAAATGGTAACAACTTTAAAAACAAAGGAATTGGTTTTGAGAAAAAGATGGCTAAGAAGGTGGTCAAGCCAAAAGATAAAATGAATGATGTTTTTGTTGTTGGACCAAGTGTGGATGATGAGAAGGAATACATTTTTAGTCAAAAAGCAGTTGACGATTTCAATGCGGCTAAGAAACTGAAAGTAGAGTCATTCAAGTCAACTTTTGTCGAGTATGACAAAAGAGTTTGTTATCGCTGCAATGAAATTGGACACATGGCAAAACAATGCAAGAAAGTTTTTGAAAAACCTGTCATTAAACCTGTTGTTCAAAAACCTCGACCTAAGTCACTAGTTGACAAAAAGGGTAAAAAACCAATGGTTTCACCAATCCGCATCTTGAAGAGGGGTGAATCATTGAAGTTGGAAGATAATTCGAAATCGACATTCGAGATTGGCGAATCTTCAAAGTCACAAAAGACTTCAAAGATTTATCCTAAAACAAAAATTTTTGAAACTCAATCATGGGTGGTTAAACCAAAACAATTAGTTGAGGTGAAGAAAATGGAGAATGAGTTAAAGTTTGATTCAAAAGTCTTTAATCCCAATGTTCGAAATATTTTTGGAAAAATGGTTGACAGAAAAGTCAAAGGGGTAAAGGAATTTTATGAATCAAAAGTGGTTGCTAATGATAATCATGAATTTGAATTTGAGCTTGATAAATTTCTTGCAGAATTTCCTCCAATCACAAATGAAGTAAAATCAAAAGTAAAAACTGATGTTCCGAATGTCACGTTTAACTTTCCTAAGACTGATGAGAAGTGTGATGTAGTGTTTGGGAGTGTTTCAGCAGTTAAGAAGTCATGGAGTTCATTGTTTGAATAAATTCGTTATGATATTTGCAGGGGCTGCCCAAGTCGATACTGTCAAAGTGGATTATGGATAGTGGAGCTTCAAGGCATATGACTGGGACGCTTGCTTTGCTCTATGATGTCAAATCCATAAACGGAAGCTATGTTGGATTTGCCGGGAACTAAGGTGGAAGGATCGTTGGTCAAGGAACGCTGTCAAATGGCGTAATTTCGTTCGACAAAGTGAACTACATAGTAGAGTTAACAAATAATTTACTCAGTATTTCACAAATCTGTGATAAAGCGTTTAGTGTACACTTTACTAAAACTGAATGTGTTGTGTTGAAACCAGGGTTTAAAATCCCTGATGAGATGGTGCTGTTGCGTGCTTCGCGGGAGAATGATCTTTATTATCTAGATATGAACGTCGCAACGCCAACATCTCATCAGAAACAGTGTTTTGTGTCTAAAACTAAAGCGACAGAAAAGGATTCGATAATGTGGCATCGTAAGATGGGCCACATTCATGTTCGCAAAATGAACTTTTTGGTACACAATGATTTGGTTGATGGTGTTAATCTGAAGAATTTTCACTTAAATGATGATTGTGTAGCGTGTAAGAAAGGAAAGCAAACTCGGAAGTCACACCCGTTGAAGATGATGAATACAATCAGGTTACCTCTTGAGAGATTGCACATGGATCTCTTCGGGCTTGTCAACGTAAAGAGCATCAGCGGAGACTTATATTGCTTGGTGGTGACTGATGACTTTACGAGATTTTCTTGGGTAGTGTGCTTGGAACGAAAAGATCAAACTTTTGAGTCTTTGATAGTGCTTTTCAAGAAAATGGAAACGGTGTATAAACTGCCAATCCGAAGGATTCGGAGCGACAACGGAACGGAATTCAAGAACAACAAGATGTACGAGTTCTGCAACGAGAAGGGAATTCTTCATGAATTCAGTGCGCCGTACACACCACAGCAGAATGACGTAGCTGAACGAAAGAATCGGACCCTGATTGAGACAGCACGTACAATGTTAGCCGATTCCAAGCTACCAATCTTTTTCTGGAGTGAAGCAGTATCAGCAGCCTGTTACACATTGAATAGAGTTCTCACTGTCAAGAAGTATAAAAAGACTTGCTTTGAGCTGTTGCACCGTTATAAGCCGAATCTTGAGTTTTTGGAGCCATTCGGGTCTCCTTGTACTTTTATTGATGAAAACGGTAAATTTGGCGCTAAATCTAATGAGGGTTTCTTTGTAGGTTACGCTAGCCCACTCAAGAGGGTGTTCGTACCATGCCTGGGTAAGGTGATTCAAGTCCAACACGTGGATTGTCAGAAGCACACTTCATCACCACAACTTCCCGGACAAAGATTCCTGTTCGACTACGATAATCTCTGGGAGTCGTTTCATCTGCCGGTCGAGCCGAGTGAGGAGGAACTAGCTCTTATGTACCTGTATCAGCAAAATGTGTCACAGGAGCAAGTATCTAGACCGCTAGAAGTTTCTCAACCCACCGTGGGTACTCACGATGATGAAGCAGGACCAAGTGGAACAGCTCATGAACCACCAGAGGAACCAGCTCCATCGTTTGACGAATCTGACGACTCAGAAGCGGAACCCGCTCCGACTTTTGACGAGGATCCAACGGAAGCTGAGGATCAAACTGTTGATCTTGACATATCGAGCTTGGAATCGGAACTGAATGTGCCTGATAATGTTATGCCACGTACGTTGTCTTATCATCCCTCAGAACAGATTATTGGTGACCTGCAAAGTGGTGTTAAAACCCGACATCAAATAGATCGAGCTCTTACATGTTTCTATTCATCTATTGCTGATATGCAGAAAGAAGTCTCATTAAAATGTTTTATTTCGCAGATAGAGCCCAGAACCTACAAAGAGGCATTGACTGAGGATAGCTGGGTGAATGCAATGCAGGAGGAGCTGCAACAGTTCGAAAAATTGGGTGTCTGGAGACTTGTCGATCTGCCTAAGAATCAAAAGCTAATCAAGACGAAATGGGTTTTTAAATGTAAGCGTGATGACAGAGGTGTTGTGGTGAGAAACAAAGCGCGACTTGTGGTTCAAGGTTTCAGTCAACAGGAAGGAATAGATTATGATGAAGTTTACACGCCGGTTGCCAGACTTGAGGCAATTCGGATTTTTCTAGCATTCGCGTCATGGAAAGATTTTAAAGTATATCAACTTGACGTCAAATCTGCCTTCCTTTACGGAACTATCAGAGAAGAAGTGTATGTGGGGCAACCGCCGGGGTTCACAGACCCATTGCACAAAAACAAGGTGTATCTATTGGACAAGCGTTGTACGGACTTCACCAGGCCCCGAGAGCCTGGTACGAGACGCTTTCTAAATACTTGTTGGACAACGGGTTCACAAGAGGCACAGTAGACAGCACTTTGTTCAAGAAGGAAGAAGCAAGCCACTTGTTGATCGTGCAGATATATGTTGATGATATCATTTTTGGATCCACCAACGACGACCTGTGCAAAGAATTTGAGAAGGTGATGAAAAATAAGTTCGAGATGAGTTCAATGGGGGAAATGAAGTTCTTCCTCGGGCTGCAGGTGGAGCAAATGCCCGATGGAATCTTCATTCACCAAACGAAATATGTGAAGGACGTGCTTGACAAGTTCGACATGACAGATTGCAGTCCTGCATCAACCCCCCTCGCGCAGAATCATGGAATTTGTCCAGACGAGAATGGATTGAAGATGGACGAGACATTGTACCGATCAATCATTGGATCTCTGATGTATCTCACGGCTTCCCGTCCAGACATCATGTACCCGACGTGCCTTTGCGCCAGATATCAGTCAAATCCAAAGCAGTCACACCTGACCATTGTGAAACGTGTCTTACGGTATTTGAAAGGATGCCCAAGCATCGGCTTGTGGTATCCTCGATCGGGTGACTTTACTTTATCGGGTTTTGCTGATTCTGATTTTGGAAGCTGCAAGCAAAACGCAAAGTCCACCACTGCTGGGTGTCAGTTCTTCGGAACTCGACTCGTTACCTGGCAGTGTAAGAAACAAACCGCAGTAGCGCGCTCTCTACATGCGAGGCTGAATACGTTTCAGCCTCCAACTGTTGCTCGCAGATCCTTTGGATCCAACAGCAGATGCGCGACTACGGGTTGCAGTTCTTAGACACTCCTATCTACGTGGACAATGAAGCAGCTATTAACATTACTAAAAATCCGGTTCACCATTCAAAAACGAAACATATTGAGATCCGTCACCATTTTATCCGTGATTGTCACGAGAAAAAGTTAATTCGGATTGAACATTTGCACACCGATGATCAGAAAGCGGATTTTTATACTAAACCTTTTGACAAAAAGAGATTTTATTATCTTTTGAAATTGAATGGGTTGAAAAATCTGAAATCTGGGAGGGTAATTGAATGTGATGCCGAGTTGGGCGGCGATCTGACGTGAACCATGTCGTGTTGTCAAATTTGTTTGTACAGTTTGTTTTCTGCTTTTCGATAAAAACAAAAACACAAAAATATGTTTTTATTTTTAGGGGGAGAAAGGTTGCAGAAAAATACAAAAACATGATAAAATTAGAAAAACCAAAAACATTTGAAAAAGTAAAAATGAGTTTGTGTAAAAAGGGGAAATGATAGTACATCAGCTAGACAGGTGCGGTACGCTAAAGAAAAGTAATGATAAATTTGTTAAGCAGTCTTGTAGATGATATGCCGATAGGTTTTTACACATTCAGTAAATTTGTTCGGGATATAAACATAAATTTTACTTGCTTTTGTGTGGGGAACATCTCTCGGATATATGGGTAACCCTCGAAATCTTGTTTGAAAGGTTCCTTTTTCAGATATACTAGGTTTGTTTACTCAGTGATATCTGGGGTATTATTCCGGGACTTCTGCTGAACGGTAGTTCTGACCTAGTCCTCGAATAATACTTTCCGCAAATGCTTGAAACATAGCATCACCCTCAGCATATATGATAAGACAATAAAATTGCTTAGCAATGCTGTTGTAAAAAAGATCCTCTAAAGGGGACACACTCAAAAGTCGAGTCATGATCTCTCTGCTGAACGGTAGTTCTGACCTGAGCTCACATGATTCTTCATAATTTATTAACCCCTTACAGATATCATTTGTGTTTAAAACTCACCTGTAAGACTGAATATTGGGATCTAGATACGGGAGTATATTCTGAGGTGGGACACATATAAAAGTTTAAATCTTAAAACATTAATTCAGTATCCTGAACAGATTGAGAAATGTGTGAAAATTTAAAATGGATCAGTATATCGACAATCAATGCAAACTGTTTAATATTGAAAATGTAAACAAGCTTAACGGTACTTGTATCTCGTCGGCAGCTGATATGATCCCCTAACACGCTCACAAAAAGATTGTGTGTACAGTTTTCAGTTTATCCAGTTAAAAATCCAAAAATATTTTAGTTTCTTATTTTATTTTCGACAACTGACATTGGGAATCGGACGATCAAAGCTTAGTGCAGATCATGTCAGTGTTTGATGAGGGCTGGGTAAGTTGGAGATGCTAAACAATGATTGATCCAGATTAAGATCCCGATAGCAGAGTCTTAGGGGGAGTCTGAAGATGAGTTTGATGCAAAAGGAAGCTTGTTGCTGGTAATCCAGGTGTCAATCCCAAAAGCACAGAAGATTGATGAAAGGGGGAGCCTGCGAAAGAGAAAGAGAAGGTTAGGAAGCTGCTGAAGAAGCCTAAGTCTAGAGAAGGAAAATTCAAGTCCCTGTAAAATTTGAAGACCAAGACTGAAGACTCCGGCTGTATCCAAGGGGGAGTTTGTTGGTGCACGAATGTCTAAAGCCTACGTCTTAGTCTTAGTTGTTTAATGTATAAGGTCTAGATGTGTTGATTATGTATTGTATAGGGGTTGAATATGAAAATTTGGGATTTTAATGTTCTGATTTCGCTTATATGGACATGTGCCATATGAGCGAAATCCCAAGAAGTTGATTTCGCTCATATGAACATGTTCATATAAGCGAAACCCTCACCCCTATAAATAGTTGTGTTGTTTTCTCATTTGGTACGTTCATGTCCAGTGTGTAGCCGAACTGCTGCCCGTATATTTCTTGAAGAATTAATGAGAAAACCAGTTTAAAGTGATCTGCTTCTGTTTCTACATCTTTCTTGCTTTGATTCATGCCGATTATGTATTTCCGCTGCATTTTCGGTAGTTGCTAGCTCAAATTGACTCACTTGACTGTCAAATACGGTCCTACAAATATATTGACCCGTTTCAATACCTTAACTTAGTAGCCGCTAAGCAATAGGGATGTGCGTATCCATTTGATATTTATTCCTATAAACATGTAACTAGACAAACCATTAGTCGATATTGTCAAAGGGTGATAATTTCACCTTTTGACCCGTTTATTTACCTAGTGATCTTCGTCACTTCAACTAAATGCCAATTTCATGTATTATGCTAATTTAAAGTCTACTAGCGAAAAATGCGAAATCAAGCATAACGTAACGGAATCATAGTTACTTACCTTTCAAGCATCCTTTTCAAACGCGTATTTACACAGGCTTGTCGACTTGACGATCCGGATTCCTCGCCTAAAGAGTTCAATTCACAATCCGTTTAGAACCCTTTTTATAAGTCTTAACGCATAATTTGCCACTCAAATCAAATATGCGTTTTTAGTCCGAATTTTCAACATTTCTTTTCTCTTAGGCATTATATCAAACACCTAATGAGCATGATTTCGTATAATTCACAATCAAGTTATTGACTAACTATTTAGCCAAGATTTAAGCATCATGTCGCATGTTCATGTCAAATTTTTATATCAAAAATTCTGGATTTTCTTCATGGAGCTCAAATACACTAAGTTAACAAAGATAATCCTAGTCTTTAGCATAATTCTACAAAACCCACTTGACACATGAGTGTATGATCATGAATTCACAACCATGAACATCAATTCAACAAATAAATGACTAGGGTTTACTCCTAGACATAGTTCCATCCCTAATTTCATCCAAACAACGAACATGCAAGCTCAGATTCGAATCTCACAAGTTCATCTAAAATTTAAGATGGAACCACATAGTAAAATTTCGCATACCTCATGATCCCTTTACTGAGGTGATCACTAATCTATGCTTGGATTTCGATTCGGGCTTGATTTGCCCCTTCAATTTTATGAATTTCTTGAAGTTTAGGGTTGAGTTTTGAGTGCTCCTTGTGGCTCTGATGAAATCGCATACATCAACACACGTACGTGTGTTTTGTGTTTTAATTAATTTTTTTTATTTAATTAAACTTCATTACATTTGCCCATGTTTAGTCCCTCAACTTTACACAAGTTATTTAAAGGGTATTTTAACCATATTTGTTCTATTATGTCAAGACACTAACTAACTAGGTTAATATTCCTAGTTACTTGGTGGGTCCCGGGAGTTATAGTCCGTTTTATTTTAAGTCCCGTTAACTCGGGCTCTTATAAACTCAATTCCTTAAAACTTTGATCCGCTTGTATTTAATATTAGGATTTCTTATTTAAATCCAAATATTTGCCGGGTTATATTATTTTTTTTACTACTAACGGTACTTTACCCGTCTTTTAGTATTAACAGAGTTTGATTACCAAACCCGTTTTCGGGGTGTTACAGGCACGCTTTGGGAAGCGTGGAAAGTTGAACCCCAGATACATTGGTCCATTTAGAATCCTGGAATGGATTGGTCTCGTAGCATACAAGTTGGATTTACCTGCAGAGCTTAATGGCGTTCACGATACATTTCATGTATCCGATTTGAAAAAGAGTCCAACACAAGAAACCGTGGTCATTCCTACCGACGAAATTCATGTTGACGACACACTCCACTTTATTGAAGAACCAGTTGAGGTTACGGATTGGAAAGTTAACAAAACACGCAGAAGTAGTGTGAAGCACGTCAAGGTTCGATGGAATGCACGACATGGCCCAGAATTCACATGGGAGCGTGAGGATCGAATGAAGGAAAAGTACCCACATTTATTCCCCAAGACTCCTGCAACTAGAAGCAGAACCTAAAATTTCGGGACGAAATTTTCTTAACGGGGGGAGAATGTGACAACCCTCACAATTACAGGTACCGTACAATTAATGAATTTTAATCATGTGCTTAATGACTGTGCTTGATTACAACTGACAATTTAAACTGCTTTATGATTTTTGTATCATACATACATATGCATCACATTTCATACTGTCACTCCCTTTATTACACACAAACTTTAGTGACATACTTGATGCACAAAGCACAGTTAGCACACTGAACGGATAATTCAGAAACATACTGACGATGCCAGCATATAGACAGACAATGTTTTTAAGGCAAGTATGAGCCAGAGACAGGGTACTACACTAGTATGGAGTGTAGGAAAGTGAGGACCATAAAATTGCGTCACTAGGTGATAGTTAAAGTGCCGGGAAGTGCCTAAAACACACTTTAAGTGAAGAATTCTGCATTTATTAACAAAATTCAGCATTGTAACATGCTAGTAAAGTGCAAAAATATGGCAGAATGGTCCTGTATGCTTTCCTAAGTGCCGGGAATTAAAAGTGTTACAAAAATATATATAAAAGACACTTTACGGTGTAATTAAACACTTTAACGAAACGGTATCAAACCGAATAACCGGACATTACCCGGAACACTAATTTTTTGTCAAAAAAACATTGTTTAATTATTTCTTGGCTTGTCATGATCCCCATACACCATAACACCCCCTAAAAATCAACTAACTAACACATATAAGTTTATACTTGAAACCTAACTAACATTTACCCTTTATCATCAAAATTTTACATCAAACCCCCCCCCCCCCCTAACCGATTTCGGTCCCAAGGGACCCACCCAAAATATCCCCACCTTACTCCACATCTTGTTTCTAGATTTCCTTCTAATTTTATATTGGATTGGTTACTTGATCTTGTAAACAAAATATTAGGAAGATATCTTTATAAGCATGGCACTAGATCATCACCATCACTTCACAAAATTCACACCACTCCCTCACTCTCCCCTCCCTCCCTCTCGGCTCACATAACCACCACCACCATCACCACCTTAAGACCATCATCTTCTTCCATTTTAAGCTCCATTCAAGTCTAGAAGGTGATTCAAGGAAGCTTGCAACTTGTGGAACTTCAAGGAGCTTTATTTCTTGCTTTTCACCATCATCTTCTTCATCTTTTCACTAGAGATTCCTCCCTAGCCTTGTGCTAGTTGTAAGTCTTTGATCTACCTTAGTTTACTTCCATTTTGAGTAGTTAAAAGATGTAGTATGATGTATATTACAAGAACACTAAGAACAAGAACTAAAAACATAAACATGAAGCTTTACATAAAGTTTACATGAAGATGGAATGTTGTTAGTAGGATGTTGTAGTGATTATGTTGTTACTTGCAGATGATTCTTGGTTATGTGGTGTTAATCACCATATGGATCTTGTTAAATAATGTTTAGAAATATGATTTAACAAGATTAGAAAGTGATTATGTGTTACATGAAATTACCACTTTCTAGTTAAACATGAACTTGAAAGAAAATGATTTTTCTTGAACTATAATTAAACGAGTAGGTTAACGATCATGTAGATCCGGGTTTTTACAAAGGACTTTTCTAAATAAACCAAGTTAGAGAATCGGTTTTTGGAAAATCATGACTCTTACATACACTTATACTATTTTGGGACATAAAATAAGTGTGAAAACATTTTATTTACAAGAAGAGTTCAAAAGTTTTATTTTTGTAAAAATTGTTTACAAGTTGTAAACACTAAACTTTTGTAAGAAAATAATTTTTAAAGAAATAAATACGCTTTGGAAGGTAACTAAGTCCACTAAAAGCTTTACCAAGTTACTACACGTTTTCGGAATGTATCAAGTTCATGATTAATATGTAACGCACATAGTTTTCGTTCTTGGTGATGTAAAAGTGTTTAAAGATTGATTGTTGATTGATTTTGAAAAGAAAATGATATGCTTATTAGCATGGACACCTCCGTTTTTAGGGGAAACTCTGGCGAAATTTTCTAAAAATCCCAAGACTTAGAAAATTATTTTCTAACAAGTGTTTACGAATGTGTTTAACTTTGTTTTTCGGAAGTAAACTTCGCCATGAGTATTGTTACAAAATTTCAAAGTGTCGGAGGTGGGTTTTCGTAAATAAAAGCGGATAGATATATATTTAGAATATATATTTTATACTAAAATGCTTGTGTGAATATTTGTTTGATTTGGGGACTAGTTACATTATTTAGGGAAAAATAATGTAACTTATCAAAATACCAAAAATCCCACGGAATAAATATTTAAGTTACACACTTGATATTGAGAAATCACACGCTAATACGTAACTTACGAAATATTCCAGAAAATACTCTTACACACGTATTTTTGGTAAAATATTATTTCGGAAACTAAGAAGTGAAAATATATTATCTTTGGGAAAAAATATATTTTTGGGAATATATTATTCGAACTACCAAAATACATGTAAAAATACCCCCATCCTTGGGAAGGAAATACGCGCATAAAATACTTGAGAAGTATGAATACGAGATAGTTGTCTAACTATTATTTCAAGACCTAAAAATATAATGTAGGTTAAAATAATCATTATTATTTTAACAATAAGTTATAACTTGGAATAATATCAAAGTATCGTAACTCAAACGTAAATACAAAGGCAAGGAACGGCCCGATCGTCTAATAGACATTAGTACATTGTAGGGAGTCGTGTTTGCTGACGAGGCCGGAGATTTGAGTACGATACAGGAGACGCACTTCAGTGAGTTCATGTCCCCCTTTTCTCTTAACTGTTTTCAGTTTTATAACTTCGGGGGTGAAATACATGTTACAATTATACAGACACTTTTATACATGGTATGGTTAGCTTAAGGAGGGACTTTCATACATCGTTAGATCATGTGAGTGGGTAGGCGGCTACTAAAGGCCATTAATCCTCGTCGTAGGACCGAGGGACATGAGTGATAGATCTATTTGGGTGTAGCGAGCCCACACCCATGAGGCCGGGGTGGCCCATAGTGATGACTGTGTCTTACAGCCGGAAGCCCGGTGCAACTCCGCTAGGTTTGAGTCTTCTTGCATCACTTCACACATATCAATGGCCTTGCAAACCATTGGTGATCTCTTTTTTTTCATTATTGCTACATACCAGGGACTTTCATACATCGTGCAAGGGTTATACATACATCGTTTACAAAGGTTTATACATACTCACATACACATGAACTCACTCAACTTTTCGTTGATTTTCAAACTACATGTATTTCAGGGAATTGATCGGATCTGGCAGGTGATGCACGTTAAGCTGCGTATTAAATAAAAGATGTCATCCAGGGGTGTAGGGTTTGGGAGGTGTAACCCTTGCCTGGACGGGTCACATGTCTCCAAACCTCGTTTTATTTAAGGTCTTTTGTTGAGTCCATTGTGAACTCATTTTTAAGCAAGTCATGGTTGTAACTTAATTTGGGTAGATGTTTCAAGACAACTATGTTATGGCATTTTCTAAACTATATTAATGGATGAACATCTTGTGTTTTTATCATATAGCATTGTTATGATTGTTGCTATGGTATTAAGAAGTCACACCAAATAAACCCACGCTTCCGCAAAAGCCAGGGTGTGACATGCTCCCTGGGGATACACACATATATGGTGGATATAAGATGATTTTAGGGTGATATTATTATTGTATTTGTAGGTGGCTTTTGGTCTATAAATTAGGATTCGGGGTGCCCGGTGCGATGATTACGTTGTCAGCGTCGTCTTGGTTTCTTGTGATCGGAGAATTTATTTACATTTTTGGCGGTTGGTGTCCTTATTCATGGAAGGGGTTTACAGTTGCTGCATTTAAAGATTTGGTTCATGTTGTGAAGCTTTCAATATCATCTGGTGTTATGGTCTGGTAAGTAGTGAATAATATTGATGATTAATTATTCCATTTGAATTGTCATATTGACTTTGAAGTCAAACTTCTTGCTTCAGAAATTCAGTTTTGATACTTCTTTTAAACATAAAAACTGAAAAAGAAATATATCTTTGTATTATTTGCATTAGAGAGTCCAGTTAGTAATCACAATGTTTTTAGAGTTATTTTTTAAGCCTCAATTTGATGTTGAAAGGAAGACAGTTTGACCCTAAAAATCAATTTCAATTTCTATATGATGTTGAGTATAGACCTGGTGAACAAATACTTTTGACTTTCGTGGTCAAAACTTTTTCTTTCAAATACATATTTTGATCCTTATAATGAATCGTTTTGACCACCAAAGTTAAATTTTGTTTAAACCTAAAAACATAACCACCCTCTTTCTTCATTGTTCCCTTTTGTCAGCTTAGAGCTATGGTACAACGCGGTGCTGGTCTTACTTGCTAGATACATGGCGAATGCAGAAGTTGCCATTTCTGCCTTTTCCATATGGTACATACCTCACTTTTTATCTTTTTAAAAATTAATATATACATATAATTATTTAATATCCGAGAGTTAATTTTGAAATTTTGCAATTTGAACATCAATGCATGGGAGTTTATGATAAGCCTCGACTTCTTAGGCGCTGCATGGTAATAAAAAGACCAGTAAATGTGGATATGTATGGTTGAACATGTTAGTTCTTAATTGAACAGTTTGACAGTAAACCCGACCTGGCATGTTTGGTCCCATATTATTTTCAGTATTGCTTTAGTAATTGAACATTATGAATTGTGAGTAGGGACAAAAATGTATATTCCACGAATCTGTCTACAAGGAAGTTTTTTTCCAGGATTTGAATAATTTTCTTCTTTTTTGGTCTTCCAATGTATGTGTTTTTACATAGTGTTATATTTTGAACATAAATAATCAGTTTTTGGTTGAAACCCGCGTATCACGCGGACAATAACCTAGTGGTTTAATAAAATAATGTTTGGACAACTTTTAAAACTACTTTTGAGACCGTGTGTATTAAGATCCATAATGATAAACTAAAATGATGTGGTTGTGGTTTATGTTTAAACACTAAACTTTAATTGTATGTTTTAAATAAGTTTCATGTCCAAAAATTTATATTGCATCATCCATTAAGACAGTTAAGGGTACTAACCTTCGTCACCGTCATGTTTATATTTCTGCTGTGACGTTTTTAGGGTGTGATAAAACCGTCTTTTCAGTTACTGTGTATTTTTACTGTTTTTGTTCAGCTTTTTATGAGTTTTTAGGGTCATAGACTTTCCATATCCCAAGTTTGGCGTTTTTTAATAGCTTTAAGTAGTTTTTTGCGTTTTTTTCCATTTTAGCTTTTAATAATACTTCTGCAAATTATTTTTATTATAGTTTGGGAGTTTTTGGCGTTTTACTGCATTTATGGCGTTTGACAAGCATTATGACTATTTGGCGTTTTATTAATATAATGTATTTTTTTTATTCTAAGTTGAAAAATACATAACAAAAAACAGAAAAATAAAATTAAAAAAATAAAAATAGAAACAATTCATCTTCCAAATCTTCACTGTCATCAGTCTCTTTCTTCTTTGAAACATGTTTACTGGCGGTTTGGCTTTGTCATGCTTGTGTTTTTGTGGCCGTTTAGAAAGACAAAATGACATAAGTTTTTTCTTTGAATATGTATCTTCAAACAACTCATCAGTGTCATTCGTTTTTTCATGCCATTATAATATTCATCAATAACAAAAGACAAAAAATGACATAAGTCTAACACCAGCATCTTTTTGTTTATAATTTGTCCATCTTATGCAGCAAAATGTTATTTGAGTCACAACACCTCAGGGAAGAATGCATTCTCCGTAACTTGGCGTAGAACAATATTGAATATACAAGAAACGATATTTGTCATTTTTGGCGTTTTACTGAGGAAATAGTGTATCTAAAAGAAACGTCGATTTTTTTGGAATCTTTGATGTTTGAGTGTTTTGGCATTTTCTAAGATGATTGGTGTATAGTAAAATATGGCGTTTTTTTAGTAGGTGTGTTTGATGTTTTGGGGATTTTGGCGTTTGTAAGATGAATGGTATATAGTAGAAAATATGGCGTTTCAGGTTCTGGGGGTGTGTTTTTATGTCTGGGATGTTTTTGTTTATATAGGGATGTGTTTTGGTCTGTAATGGCGTTTTATTCATTAGTATGGCGTTTTGGTATAGAAGTGTAAAGACCTTTTTACCTTTAATGAAGCGCGTCCACGTAATAAAATTGATGTTATTTACGAAAACGCCACCGCGCCAATCTAGTTCATAGATTGTTTTGATCGGACGATCCATAAACGTTCTCACCGTTCTCACACTTTCTACCGTTTTCTCTAAATCCCGACCCTATATATATATATATGTAAATATATATACGCAAACGCAATCAAAATAAAGACTTTTCGAGAAAATCTCAAAGTTATGTGAAAATTCTAAGTATTGGAGAAACTTAAGTGTTAATAGAATGATTGGTATTTAAATTGTTCGTACTTAATCTAGGACGTGTAGACCAATTTGAGGAATTGCGATAATATAAAACGCACCAAAAGGTTAGTGTCACTAACCCCTCTTTTACTGTTTTATATACTGTTTTGAAGGAAGAACACGCCTTAAAAGGATAATATGATATGTTTTCATGGAAAACATGGATTTGGAAATGTGTATGATATAAGATTGTTTTCAAGGAAAATGGGATTTTAATTGATATAAAGCCGTTTCGACGCGAAACGCAGGGTATAACGGTGTTTGCTTAACACTGTATATTAAATTTGTGTTTCTAGTAGGTATATATATATATAGGGTGGGGTTCATGCGAGAACCACTTTTATTGCGAGAACTGCGAGTACCAATGTGAACGGATAGCAATTTTGTAAATAATAAAAAAAAATT
Organism: Helianthus tuberosus; assembly: GCA_030545235.1. NCBI lineage: Eukaryota > Viridiplantae > Streptophyta > Magnoliopsida > Asterales > Asteraceae > Helianthus > Helianthus tuberosus. The sequence goes on from CM060409.1 coordinate 121,255,687, forward strand.
CTAAATTCGCGCTCACGGACGTCAGCGTTTAATTAAAATATGATCTATAGTACAATTTCAAGTCCAACAACTATCACAACCAACACAACTCTCCCAATTCGCCGATACTCGATACTCAATCCCCGATACTCACTGACGCTCCCAATTCCAGCAGCGTTCCCAATTCCATCAGTTTATCAGCAATTTCGCCATACGATCATCGTCTCCATTCAATCGCCGTCCGCACATTAATCGCCGGCTCAAAATTAGGGCAAAAAACGGCTATACCGAATCGATTTAGAGCAAATACCGAATCGATTTAGGGCAAAAAACGGTCATACTCGGCATATTCGGCGAGGTTTATATATTACGAAGAGCATACGTCGTTGCATTGATTACGAACTTGAAAGTTCATACAGCCGATGTAAGTTCATACAAAGTTCTTTGTGCTTGTTCATGTATGTGCATGTTCATGTAGATTACAGCCGATTATGTGCTAGTTCATATAGATTAAGTTCATACAAAGTTATTTGTGCTTGTTCATGTATGTGCTTGTTCATGTAGATTACAGCCGATTATGTGCTTGTTCATATAGATTACAACCGATGTAGGTCAATACAATTATGTGTTTGTGATTCATTTGGAATGCACATGTGCATACGATTATGTGTTTATGTTTGATTTGGAATGCACATGTGCATAATATAGTTCATGTAAATACGATTACGTGTTTGAGTTTGTGTTTGTTTTGGAATGCACATGTGCATAATATTGGTATGTAAATACGATTGTGTCTGTGTTTGTTTTGTAATGCACATGTGCATAATATTGTTGCTGTTTGTTTTGGAATGCACATGTATATTGTTGCTGTTTGTTTTGGAATGCACATGTGCATAATATTGTTATATGTATGCACATGTGCATATTTATATTACATCCGCTCTTTACTGTCTGTATGCACATGTGCATATTTATATTACATCCGCTCTTTACTGTATGTATGCACATGTGCATAGTTATATTACATCCGCTCTTTACTGTCTGTATGCACATGTGCATAGTTATATTACATCCGCTATTTACTGTCTGTCCGAGGTACTGGCTACTAGTTATATTACATCCGCTCTTTACTGTCTGTATGCACATGTGCATAGTTATATTTGGTCATGCGGTAAAAGTTCTAGGGGTATTTTGGTCGAAAAGACTGAAGGTTTTAATGTTTGTTCGTGTTGATTACAGCCAATGTTGTGCATATGTGTTTGTGTTTGTTTGTGTAGATTACAGTCGATGGCGTGCATATGTGTTTGTATTTGATTTGGAATGCACATGTGCATAATGTGATAACTTATGGTTGTACATATGGTTTTGGTTCATATTTATGCTTGGTTGGTATGCACATGTGCATAACGTGTTGGAATGCACATGTGCATAATGTGATAACTTATGGTTTTACTGATAACATATGGTTTTACTTATGGTGTTGGTTCATATTTATGCTTGATTGGTATGCACTTGTGCATAACATGATAAATTATGTTTATAATTTGTAACCGAATTTGTTTTTATCGTGTCAATGTGTTAACATATATATATATTGATAAATTATTTCATAGTTGTATGTATGCACATGTGCATAGTTATAGTTATGCGCGTGTGTTAATATACATTCTCTTTGTATGCAGTAAAATGGAAAAAAAAAAACAAAGAAAGTTACGTTTCTCCTGAAGCCGAGAGATGAAGGGTCGAAAAGAATGCCAGATGCGACAGAAGACGAGCATGCGGTTGTTAAGCAAAAAGGTTAGAAAGTGTTGAGAACTTACTGTTAATATTAGTATTGTTAATGACGCAATATGCATTTATGCACATGTGCATTAACAGTTTTTTTTTCAAATGTTATAACTCGCGCAAACGCATTAATTTTTTGAATTCAGGTATTTTAAAGGTGGAAAAGAACGCACAAAAGGAAAAAAGCATAAAGAAACGAAATAATGCAACTAAATGTGTTGATGTAAAAAGAAGGACTAGCAAACGGAAACACGAAGAAACAACCGAAGGTTTGGATGTAACATGTAATACAAAGAACAAAAGGATTGTAAGATCGCGAAGACAAGTGAAAGACACCAAAGTTGATAACAATGATAGTGATGGTACGTGTTATTGAAAATAATTAATAAAAATTTGAAATGCACATGTACATTATATAACATGTGCATGTTATTATGTTGATAAACAGGTTTAAATGAAGAAGTTGTGTCACCGAAAGTTAAGAAGACGATGAGTCAAAAGGTTATGAGGGTATCTAACTGGCAATCGATACGAACACGCATATCTCCACATCAACTTTTGGTGGGGTTAAACACATTCTCTAAACAACAGTTGGTAGCAATAAAAAATATGGGGTTTGGAAGTATTACGAAGCTTAAAACTGACAGCTTGCCAGCGAAGATGTCACATTTTGTGGTAGACAATTTTAGCGGGAAAGATATGGCAATCAAGTTGACTGTTGGAAACATTGAAATTAACGAAACTGTTATTAGCGAGTTGTTGGGATTGAGAAACAGCGGGGCTGTTATAGAGTATAAAAAGAAGGAGAAAAAGAAGGATAAAGAGAATGAGGAGCAGAAAGAACACAAGGATGAACAAAAGGGGAAAAATAATGATAAAAACAGTGGGTCTGATATAAAATCTGATGTGAAAGAAGACGAAGACGAAGAAGAAGAAGATGAGGAAGTTGGGATATTGGCTGAGTGGAAGAGTTTATACAAAGGGCGTACAATAACACCGAGTAGAATTGTCGATAGATTAAGAGATAACCCAACAGAGGATGGCATAATGTTTAAATATGATTTTTTGACATTGTTCATGAATACAATGGTGGAAATAAACAAAGATGGTAGATGCAAAACTGATTTTCTAGAATGCTTAGGCGAAGATGTGGCGGTTGAAGATGTGAACTGGTGCAAGTATATTTGTGATAGCATGAAGATGAGCAAAGATGGATGGCAACGGGATAGCACGTCAAAATATTTTAATGGGGCTCTTACAATATTGGTGGTAAGTTAAGTGTTATGTTTGAAATAAGATATATAATTAATTTGTATTTTTTGTATAAATTATTTTGTTTTTAGTTTGTATATATATATATATATATATATATATATATATAGTTTTCACATATGGTAATAATGCACATGTGCAGATGTTATATGTGGATAGAACATTGCGTGGGGACATCAATACAGTCCGAACATCGAGCCCATTATCATTCTGGACTAAAGAAATGTTGAGCAGAAGGCAGATATGGGAAATAAAGAATGGCGGTTTTGGAAAAGGGGCGTTACGTGAAGGATACGTCGACACTCAAGTTGACGTGGAGCATGAAACGAAAGAGGATAGAATGAAGAAAGTGGAGCAAATGGTAGATAAGAATGAAGGCGAAAAGAAAAATGTGACGTTTGAGGTACGTATAATGTTTTAACATGATTCATTTATTATTTTTTTTTTGTTTTTTGTTTTTTTTTATGAAATTAGAACCGTGATCCAGCTTTCGTTGATTATATTGTTTAAAATAATAACTTGTATTTTGTAGATTGTATGTGGCTGACATAGATATGTGTTAGGTTAATAGACATGTGGTGGGGTTAGTGGTATTTATTTATTTATTTTTTTGTTTTTTGTTTTTTTTATGAAATTAGAACTGTGATCCAGCTTTCGTTGATTATATTGTTTAAAATAATAATTGTATTTTGTAGATTGTATGTGGTTGACATAGATATGTGTTAGGTTAATAGACATGTGGTGGGGTTAGTGGTTAGGATACGATGAATATGATACATGTTGTGCAACCTGATGCACATGTGCATAATGATGTGTTGATATGAACATATAATTTATGCACATGTGCATACATATAATTTATGCATATATGATATGTGCATGATGTTGTGTTGATATGAACATATAATTTATGCACATGTGCATTCATATAATTTATGAATATATGATGTATATGATATATGGGCAATATGATGCACATGTGCATAATGTTGTGTCGATATGAACATATAATTTATGCACATGTGCATAATAAGAATTTTAAGATGATTTGTGCAAACTCATGCACATGTGCATAATGTTGTGTTTATATGAACATATAATTCATGTTCTACAAGCTGATGCACATGTGCATAATGTTATGATGATATGAACATATAACTCATGCACATGTGCATAACCGTGTTTTATAATGTGATAAATCTGCTGAATATGCATAAGGTTGGGTTGATATTACTAACTATGTTTTATTGATGTGTTATTAATTAGGAGCATGTTCGTATGGTTGAAAGTTTAATAGCTGAGACATTAAGCAAAAAAGAGTTGTTAAATAAAGAGTTGGATGATATTTGCTACAAATATCCAAAGAATGAGAAGGTTGAAGAGTTAGTGAGGGAGTATGATAGAACGTTTAGAGGTGAAAACAAAATGTCGGTTTTGCTAAGCACAAAGGAGATGGTTGACAGCAAAGAAAACAAAGTGATGGAGCGTGAAAAAGACAAAAAGGTTAATGTTAAAATCAAAGGTGGGATGAAGGTGTTTACAAGGTCAAGAAAAAGAAGTTTAAAAGATGAAGGTAATGTGTTGGACGGTGTATCAAAAAATGATGAATGTGGTGCAACGAAGGTGGATGGAGTGACACAAAACGATGGGGATATAAAGTTAGACAAAGTTGTCGGTGAGACTATCAAGTGGGCAGAAACGGAAAAGAGTGTTATGAAGAGGCAAACACGTAGGAGGAAAGAAGTAGATAACACCGTACCGAGTTTTGAGTTGTTGTCACAAAGCTCGCAAAGCTCACAAAGTTCACCAGAAGCAGACATTGGAACAAAAGTGCATGCGAGTGTTAAAGATACAAAGGTAAACGTACATGTGAGTGGTAGAGATACAAATGTGGTTGACATGAATGAGCCATTAAATGATGATGAAAAAACGTTATGGCAATATTTGCTGACAACAATCGACAACAAACGAAGGTATGGACGTGTATTATAATGTTATGTTATTATTTGTTGTGACATAATAATTTAGAATTTCAATCTGATGTACAAATTAATATTGTAGGGCGGAGAGCAAAAAATGTAATGTGGACGATACAGAAATAGATGTTGAAAAGGAGAAGAAAGAGGCCAGCCTGACATTCAAGTAAGATTAAATATGCATTAATTTTTATTTAAAAATCTGTTAGATATTGTAGTATAGGAAGCAATTTGTTTAGTAATGACATAAACTTTTGACATATAAAGCATTTAATCAATAAATTCAGAATAATTAGGTGGGTTGTTTATATTGTTCGCATGTTATAAGGTTCTGGTTGGTTGCGATTGATTAGGTTAGCGGCTGTTGTGATTTGAAGGGTAGTTAAAAATATAGTGTAGGTATATGGGCTGATGAATGTTGGCATAAAAATATGGTGTATAGTATATGTAATGTATTTTATGCACATGTGCATACAGAACATAACTGATTGTGATTTGAAGGGTAGTTAAAAAATGTAGTGTAAGTATATGGGCTGATGAATTTTGGCATAAAAAATATGGTGTATAGTATATGTAATGTATTCTATGCACATGTGCATACGGAACATAACTGATGTAATTTATTGTGACGATTACAGCTCAACTATTTTTGAAACCTCACATGGAATGACAACATGCACATTTTTGATAAACACATTGGAGGATGGGCAATGGATATCACAAAACGTGATAGATTGTTGGGCGGCTATTTTGAATTACGAAGAGAAAAAAAACACATCAGGGAAAAGGAGATTATGGTGTTATACGACAACTATCGTAAGTGTGCTATAATTCATGTTTAACAATCATATTTAGGATATTTATACTTGTGTGTGACATGCATTTATGTAATGTGCAGCCGGATTATGTGTTGAAAACGAAACAGACGGAACAACAGGCGTTTAAAATATTAAATTCACACTTGAAGGAGGTTGTTGAGTGTAACAATAAAATGTTGGAGTTAAAGGAATTTAACATCATAATAATACCAATGATAGAAAGAAAGCATTTCTATATAATATGCTTTGATTTAGAGAACGCAAAGGTCGAAGTAATTGATAATATGGTGAGTAGCCGCGGGTTTTATAGACTGTCAGCAGGAAGAAGTTTTAAAGAAAATGGAACGCCATCTAAAGTGGTAAGTATAGATTTTTTATATTAAATGTTATATTTGAAAATAAGGATATATGAATATGACATGTAGTAACACTAAATATTATTTTTTTTTTGTAGAAAAATTACATTGTTGGCTATTTGAAGAATGTTAAACATCCAAGCGCGGCACGCATGGCAGCCGCACCGTTGACGAAGAAAAAACTGGAATGGGCGACGAGCGATAATTTCAACGATTGTGGCGTGTTTGCTATGAGGCACATGGAGATGTACAAAGGGAGTGATGTCGAGTTTGAATGCGGTTTTAGTACGCAAAAAAATATTCAAGACATGCAATTGCAAAACCTGAGGATGAAGATAGCAACAAAACTGTTACTATCAGAGGCGAACGTGTACAAGGCAACGGTTATGTACCTCGCAAGAAAAGCAACACAAAATTTGGAAGATGAAAGAATGCGGAAGTTGTTGGAAAAAGAGGGAGCAAAACAAGAAAAAATCTGGAACACTCTTAGCAAATGGAAGAATGGGGATAAAGTTTGAGGGTAGTAGCTCATGACACGTAGGTAGTATTTCTAGTTAATTAGTGATATTTGAACATTAAACTGGTATGTTGGATTGTTTTGTTTGGTAAGACATGTTAGATGGTTGTGTTAGGAAGGTAACAAGTTGGTACAGTTATGATGAATGTTACAGTTTTGGTTAGTTGTGGTTGGAACTAGATAATCATGTTACTAATATTTGTTGGTTGATATATATGAGAAGTTGGAATTTTAGCAAATTGGTAATGTGTATTGTAGAAATTGTTATGTTGGATAGGTGATATGGTAATCAATGTTTGGATTTATAGTTCATATAGTTTGTTGTTTATGCACAGGTGAATTAATATGGTTACAGTAACAAGTTAGTGTTGTTTGTTGTTTATGCACATGTGCATAAAGTGATATAAATGCACAATATGGTTAAATGACCATATGCACATGTGCATAAAGTGATATAAATGCACGTTATTAGTTACAAAATTTACATGTTTGTTAAAGTATAGCATGTTATGTTGATTAATAAGTTAAATGATTCGTATGCACATGTGCATACATTGTTATTATTTATAAATGTATATGTTTGTTAAAATATGGAATGTTACGTTGATTAGTAAGTTAAATGACCCGTATGCACATGTGCATACAGTATGTGCATGAAGTGATAAAACACACAGTTGATTAGTAAGTTAAATGACCCGTATGCACACGTGCATACAATATGTGCATGAAGTGATAAAACACACAGATTAAAGGTTAAGTTTGTATATGTATTACAATTGGGTATAACTAACAAATGGTTTTAAATTCATACTAATGACATGTATAATCATACTAGTAACATGTATAATGTTAAAAAATATTATACTGATAAACAGGTGGTTTTGATAAACGTAAAATACAACTTATAAATACATATGCACATGTGCATATGACAAGTTAATCATCAATATCAATATCAATAATGTAAGTTAAATGGGTACTAATAAAAAATAAACAAAACAAACATTGGTAGTCATAATTAGATAAGTTCGGTAGTCATAAGTTGTAATACATAATAAATCAATCAAGAATCACGAGCTATGTTGGATGGCTTGCGACGTCTGGTTGAACGCCTAAGGCTTTGATCAGGCTCAAAAGACTGTTCAGGTTCACGCCTAACATTTGTTCGCTCAGGTACGGGAGGTTTTTGCATGGAGGCAGGGTATTCAGATGCATCGTAATCAGAAGAATTATACTCATCGATTTCATCATTGGTATCATCGTCGGTGTCATCGAGATCAACATCAGTATCATCAGAATCGGAATCGAACGGGTCGGGTACTCCAGCGGCTATAGCAGCAGCATGTTTAGCTGCTCGTGCAGCAAGTTTGGCAGCTTTGATTTTTTCGCAATTGCGAGAATCATGGTCAAATACATACTTGTTGCATTTGTTGCATAAGCGGGCGGCTTTTTGTCGTTTACCGGCTTTCTTTCATTTATCTTTAATGTTTTGACCACCAGGGCCGATCCGTTGTTTTTTGGTCCCACAACCTTTGTATCTAATACCTTGCGGAGGATGGACACTTGTGCTTAGATTTGAAGGTATGTTTAAGATGTCACTGATGTTTGCAGTTTTTTGAACGGAACGAGGCTGAGGCTCACACGGAAACGATTCGAATACGCGGTTTCTGATGTGTTTGATCTCAGAAGATAAGGAACGTAGCTGTTCAGGATTGCGTCTGAGTCGGTTTGTGCATTGACTGACTAAATCCATTATTTCATTGTGGATGATAGCAAACTCGCTGTTGTTAGATGAGTATATGTTAGATATGCTATGAACAGCTGACGGGAGCGCATCTCGTTTCCAACGTGGAGTGATGTAATGGGACGGTATCCGTTCAATTTGGTGGTAACGGAATATACAAAATACATGTCGGCATAGATATCCAACACGAGTGAACCCAAGACATGTACAACTTGCTTTTTGTGCAGGTACATTGAGCGACACCTACACCTACACATGTGCATAACATATATTATAAATAGAATGAATACATGAAAGGTAATATGAACAAGTGAATAAGTTAATAAAATAAATACACTGTTTGATATATGAACAAGTGAATAGCATAAGACAAATTTTGATACATGCACATGTGCATAACAAAAAAAAATAATCAAACAGAAGGTTATAATAGGTATACACATAAGACAAAATTGTGATACATGCACATGTGCATAACAAAAAATTAATCAAATAGAAGGTTAAAATAAATATATACAGAAGACAAAATTGTGATATATGCATACGTGCATAACAAAAATTAATCAGACTTGTGATACATGCACATGTGCATAACAAAAAATTAATCAAACAGACAGTAGACATAACATGACAAAATTTGATACATGCACATGTGCATATTGAACATTAAAACATATTGGATAGTAAGGACATACCTCGAATTCATTGACATAAGACATGTTTGATTTGCAGTGACGAACAGTGTAATTTTTTTATGTCAGTCGTTCCAGAGTCGTTCCAGGACGTTCAATTGGCATGCAATGGAACATGCCCATGTATATTTCTTTTCGAACTTCAAGAAACATGGACCATGTGTATGTTTCAGACGCGTGTGCCTCTATGCGAAGACCGGTAGATAAGCGAGGGGTCGACATATCGCTTTTAAACTCGAGATCTCGTTGTGTATGCCGTTGAGCATCAATACTGGTTTCAAAACACATTAAAAATTGAACTAATGTGTTAGTTTCTGACGAGTTGACTTTAAAACGCGCGTTTGAGCTCTCGCATCTGGATGTAGTCTTCAACAAACAACACATCGGTATCTCTCTGAAATAACACAGGACCCATTCATGACGTATAGCAAACATCTCACAAAGCCACGGATGATTGTCTAGGTGATATTCATCCATTAACACATGCCATCTTTCTTCAAATGTTTGTGGTGTGATGAATAAATTCCACACCAGCTTATGTATTGACGAACGAAGAGTGGTATTATCAAGGATATCATTTGAAATCTGCAAATTAAGAAACATGGATAATAAAAAGTTGAATTATTTAATCATAATATATGATGTAATTGGAACCGTGTTAATATTAAAAAATAGAGTGTTTACCTTGGATGGAAGTTTTCTCATTATGTGCCACATGCACAAACGATGGATAGAGTTTGTGAAAACGGTTGATACAGCTTGTTTCATTGATGCGTCTTGGTCAGTGAGAACAAAGATTGGTTGTTTCTTATGTGCAGCCAGAAAGGTATTTAGTAACCATGTATACGACTCTATAGTCTCATCGTATAACATGCCAGCGCCAAAGATAACACATTTCTTGTGATGATCAACTCCGGTGAATGGCACAAAAATCATTTTGTATCTGTAAATAAAACATATGATATTAAAAAATATTAATAATTCCACATGGTGAAAAAGTACAGTATCTTACTTGTTGGTGTCATATGTAGCGTCAAATGCACACACATCACCAAAAGCCTCGTAATTTCGCAATGATACGAAATCAGCCCAAAAGAAAGATCGCAACTCATTGTCAACTATGACACAATCAAAATAGAAATCATTAAGATTGGTAACTCGAGATCTCATGGTATGTAAGAGGATGTCTGCATCGCGTTCACCGATGAATGCACGTATGTCTCTAGAGCAATTTTTGAAATCTACTGTTGTGCCACGAACATTTTAAGGTCCGCCTTTAAGTGATGCATGAATGTTATGTGCAACAGTTGGGCCGATTTTGTTAAGACTAGCTTTGTGGATGAATTGTTGCTCCTCAAATCCAAGTTTCCTGTTTTGTTTTAACATGTTGGCATGATCGCTACCAATTATGCAATGGTTGTGCGCGGCGATGAAATCATATATTTTGTATTGTTCGGTAACACGATCAAAACTCACTTTGATACGCGCACGACACCCGGAAACTGTGAATCGGCTTCGTCTGTGTTGTTTCTTGGATTTATCATATATGGTTGGAGCATTTTTTTGATGGAGCATTGGAATCAGATTCTGTGACCCGTGGTTGTCCTTCTCTTGAACATAATATATATCTATGAGTGGAGATTTTCATACTAGGATTGTCATGATATTTTTTGTTTTTCGAAGTGCCGATACGAGTAGAAAACCCGGATTGTGTAGCATACGTATTGTACATCATGACAACATCTTCCTAATGGGTAAATGTACTATTTACCACAGGAAGGTATCTAACATCAACTTGGGGTATCCAATACGGGGTGCCATTAGGTGTAGCATGTATGGCAGCCGTAATCATTCCTGTAAGAGATAATTAATAAATTAAATGATAGTGATAAATAATTAATAAATTAAAAAAAAACTTGTCAACATGATATAGGGACGAATAGTATAATTGTAATTAATATGCACATGTGCATTGGCAGTTAATGTACGAGAGTTATTTTGTTTTTTTCAATCATAATGCACATGTGCATAAATTTGCATTGTAACATAATTTGAGATGCATTGTAACATAATTTGATATGATGCATAATTTGTAATATGAGGCACTTAACACAATGCACGCGTGCATATAACATTGAGTAATCATAATGTACAACATAAAACAATTGTAAACATGCAGTTAACAAAATGCACATGTGCATATAATATTGAGTAATCATAATGTACAACATAAAACAGTTGTGAACATGATACAAAGGAATATATAATTGAATAAGTCACGTTTTACATAAAATGGACATAAAATACCTTTAGTTTCAAACCGAATGAATTGTAAGTGTTGATGTTCTGTGCTTGTAGGTGTTGTACCAGTAGATGTGGTGTTACCAGTAGATGCGGTGTCAACTGATAACGATTGATCAGGTAAATTAGCAGTCTCAGAACCTACATTGCCTGATGTAAACATTGAATCAAGCGTTTGTATTTCAAACCCATGAAGGGTGTGTCGAGATGCAGCTGGGTTTGCAACTGTTGTAAACATAGGATTGCAACTTTCATTTGGATTAACAGCAGGTAAGGTATTGACATCAACATCAACATCAGACGGACCCACAACAGAAATAGGATTTACATTTATATCAGATGGGCCGCAAAAACCAGCATCGTGATGTGGATGATATGAAGAAGATGTTGTATGATGATCATTAGATGCCGTAGGTTCAACTCCAACACGAGATGAGTCAGACGAAACCATGAGTGTCCGAAATCAGTATACCAACGACGAAATAAGTATCAAAATTGAACCCCCCCCCCCCCCGTAAAATGTGAATGTCCACGCCGCCGGGAACCTGGAGAAATCCGTCGTCACCGTAGACCGTGTAGTCGATTAAGAAAAATCTCCAACGAAACCATAGTTTAAAAAAGACAACAGTGAAGATATACCTTAGGTTTGAAAAAAGACGGAAGTGAACAAGAGGAGAGGAGCACGCTGCCGTGAAACTGTAGAAACCAGTCGCCGCCGTTGATCGAGTCGTCGATTAAGCCAAATCTCCAACGAAACCCTAGGTAGAAAAAGACAACAGCGAATGTTTGAAGAATACGGCAGTAAACATAAGGAATGGAGCGCGTGTTTTTTTTATAAAATATCATTAATTACAAATTTGCCATGTGTTCACATTGGTTCTCGCGGTTCTCGCAATAAGGGGTGGTTCCTAACGGATCTTTATCCTATATATATATATATTGTTTACTGAGGCTGGCATTTGGGTGATCCTAATTACGGGACACCCGGAGCTCACTTTCTTTTAGCCAATTTAATCATTAATAATATACGTGGGATGGTTGATAGATCTATCGGGTTGACAACCCCGTCGTGACCGGTAGCTCCGTGTCCATATAGCAGCAAATTTTATTCTTCTTAGTGTCTAGCTTGATTATACCCTCACTATTAATATATAGGTCGTATTGTCTTGCAAACTTACGAATCTGAACGATTGGACTAAAATTTAATATATAAACCTTGGGAGGATGATTTGTATCGGAGGTTTTTAGAAAACGCGCACGATAGCTGACCCTCGGATTTTGATAAAGGAAATAAAGCTTACTTTTTAACTATATATGGATGTTACCATTAAAAATTCATAGTAAGAAAGTTTTCTTAAAACAAATTGTTACGAAACTGAAGGGTCAAGTTATTCTACAAAGGCTTCTAATTGTAAGAAGTGTAAGAAGGATTTATAGAGTGATAAGTGTCCAATAACCTAAAACTAAACCCACTGTATCACCACCAAAAACCTAAACACCCACCCCCACCCCACCCCACCACCACCACCAAAAAACCTAAACCCCCAACCCCGCAAAAAAAAAAACAAAAAAAAAAAACTATACCTCACCAAAAAAAAAACCCCAAAAAACCTAACCCCCCACCCCCAAAAACCTAAAAAAAAAACTTAATCCCCCCCCCCCCCCCCCCCCCCCCCCCCCGGGCAATTAAAAAAAAAAAAAAAAAAAAAAAAACTATACCTCACAAAAAAAACCCCCAAAAAAACCTAACCCTCCACCCCCACCACCCAAAAACCTAAAAAAAAACTAACACCCACCCCCCACATCACCCACCAAAAAAAAAAATAAAAAAAAAAAATCATGCGATTATAATATATCTAGAACAATATATTCTATTGTATTACCCGCTTAGTAATCAAACCTTGACCATTGGATATAATCATGCCTAAAATCCTTATTTCAATATCATATTATATTTATACTCTAATAATAAAAACAAGATCCGTTATTAGCTGTCACAGATATGGATAAGATGATGCGTAACCCGGTGGGTCATCGTGTTCCGGACCAGGTCCAAGTTCCCGTACTCCATCCACTTTATTATATCTATGTGAAAAAATAAAAAAGATCTGGTTGTGGTTAGGTTAAAGATGGTGAAGGATCGGAAGGTTGGTGTAGCAATGGATTTCTCAAAGAGCAGCAAATCAGCCCTGAAATGGGCGATGGATAACTTAGCTGATAAGGGTGATACGTTGTACATCATCCATGTTAAACCTCACTCTGGTGATGAGTCCCGGAATCAACTGTGGGATGCTACTGGTTCTCGTAAGTACTCTCTTGCTTTCAGTTAAGTTTTTTTCTTGTCTGATTTTGATGATCTGATGATAGCGTTGATTCCACTGGTGGAGTTTCGGAAGCCGGAAGTGATGGCCAAGTATGATGTCAAAATGGATGTTGAAGTTCTGGACATGCTTGATACAGGAGCAAGGCAAAAAGAGGTGTCATAAACAAAATTCATTACTAAATAATAATTAGGGTTATTAACGAATCAAGTCTATAAACTGAGTCAACTCAGCTTGGCTTGCTTTGCTTTGCTTTGTCTCGGTTCTAGTACTAACTTTACCAATAGGGTTAGCAGGCTCCTTATGTGTTAGTTGGTTGGTTTTCAGATTCATGTGGTGGCAAAATTGTATTGGGGAGATGCAAGAGAGAAACTGATGGAAGCCATTGAAGATCTGAAACTAGATTCTTTGGTTATGGGTAGCAGAGGACTCAGCGGTATCAAGAGGTATGCAATTCTTGTTACTGGTTTGGTTTATTTTTTTCTTCAAACTGATTGTATATATCTATCTATCTATCTAGTAATTAAAATGTTTGGTTAATTAATATTGAAGGATAATACTGGGGAGCGTGACAGATTATGTGATGACAGCTGCACCATGTGCCGTGACAATTGTCAAGGATCCCGACACATTCAACAAGCATTGAATTTGTTTTGTTTTGTTGTCTTGTGGTGTTGCTTTCGGGTTTCATCCCCTACTACTACTACTGCTGCATCAAATCATGGTTTGCTTGCCTGCCTGCCTAATAAATTATCATCGTGGATGTGTAATGCTTTTTATTTCCAACTTCAAGGGATTGTGCCAATTTTTATTTTTATCTTGCTTTAAATAAGACTTCACGGTTTTATTCGATACAATACAAGTTACAACTGGTTTGATGAAACTTCTAGGCCGTATTTATAACTATGATTTTAGAAACGCTAAACCAAACTGGCCATTTAAAATTGTTGTATTCTTCTTATTTTATTCACAACTATCACTTATTTGATTAGGGTAAATTGCATTTTACGTCCTTTAAGTCTGAGCAAAATTGCAGATGTTGTTCTTTAACTAATGATATTACACTGAATGTCCTTTATGTTAAAGTTTCTCACATTTGGTGCCCTTTTTTACTTAACCTAGTTAATTTTTCTGTTTACTCTTAACATGTGCCAGTCACATGAGGGCATAATGGCTGTTTTCGCTTGATAAATAAAACAAAAACAAAAAAAAAGTTGTTTGTGAAACTTGGGGAGGAGTTATTTTAATTAAAAATGACCATTATACCTTTACGTGAGTGGGCATGTTAAGAATTAACACAAAAAGTTAACTGGGTTAGAGCAAAAGGACAGCTCATGATGAGAAATTGTAACATAAAGAAAATCCAGTGTAATTTCATTAGTTAAAGGACGGCGTCTACAATTTTGCTCAAACTTAAAGGACGTAAAATGCAGTTTACCCTTATGATTATAAAGAAAGTTGAATACAAGACTCAAGAACCCAGATTACCAGTACTCTCCCACAATCTAACTTTAAACATACACGGTTATGATTGTTGTATTCTTCCTGTTATTACGAAGTATCGTTTATTATGATTATAAGTTAAATACGAGACGCAAGAACACTAATTACAACTCTCCCAAAATCTAACCCAAGAAATTATGATATGTGCCTTCTAAGTTGGAGCTCCGTGGGTGGGTTTTGCATAAAAATGATATTTCCCTTATATGTATATTTCTCACATGTTTAATTATTTTTCTTTATTACTTGGTCAATAGTATGAGTAGTTGGTTGTTACCCATGATCTCCAGGTTCTTAGTTAGTGGTTAGTGTATTTGTTTATTTCGTAAGCCTATAAAGGCATGCTTAGATTTGTGATGAAAGGATATTATGAATGAAAAATTTAGAGAATTATCTCAAGTCTTGTTTCTTCCTAATTTCTTTTGAGTTTGATCCACTCAACGGATTATCTATCAACCGATTGGTTCGTATCAAATTACAACGTAAAGAGAATGTACAATGTGACGTATAGAGAATGTACAGTGTGCCATAAATCGAGGAACTCTTATGAGTTACGACTCTAAATTGCAACATCAAAGAGACCATTTATATTTACACAAGAAATCAAACAATACTAAGAGAATCTCCTCTAAAATTTGTGCCAATGGCCGACTGAACAAGTCGAGATTAGCTAGACGCATTTTTAGACTGTGTATCAAACAACACGTTACAACTTTTTTAGTAAATATTATTTTCTAACAAAACAATACGATACTCCTGTTAGAGTTAATGCAATTCTTGATTTTGTGCTTTGAATTTTTCAAATATAATAAAGCAAACAAACGTTATCGTGCTTTAATAAACCGATGGACCTAATATTTGAAAGAAAAAAAAAACGATTTTAATGAAGGTGCATTGTGGAGAAAATGTTAAAGGCGTGGATCTGGTCCCTACGACGAGCGGTATTAGAGGGTGAGTAGTATTTTTTTTCAAAAATTTAGCCCTCAGGTCTTCCCACGTAGTTATAGAATTCTGGGGCAGAGTGTCAAGCCATGTGGCAACTCGACCATTGAGCGAGAATGGGAAGAGACGTAAATAAACCGCCTCAGGAGCAGCATGATGAATGTTGAATGTGGTGCAGATACGGCTAAAGCGCGTAATATGACCTGGTGCGTCCTTGTCATCTAGTCCGTTAAATTGAGTAGTGTTCGAGATGGTGGTCATAGCATGAGATGGAATCTGCCACTTTTGAGTGGAAGTGATGGCAGGCTCAATGATAGGGGATCGGCCCTCTGTGAAATCGGTGTTGGCGCGCTGGTGGATGGTTTGCCGAGCCGGCTGGTCTCCCATGTCAAAAGTAAGAGGTGGAACGGGAACGTATACCTTTTTTCGTTGAATTTACTCACGCGCTCTTTGTGCTTGGACAGACGCTCGTGAAGGTCTCTCTCGAACTCTAAAGAAGTTGTGTCGGGTGATCCTTATGAACGAGTATGTGGCACGCACTATAAGAGAAAACCACACAATAATCACTAAACCTAAAGGCACAAATTGCAATCAAGCAATCCCTAATGGTAAGCAATTCTAGAAAGTAGTAAAAAGCTAGAAAAACAGTTCAGATATTGCAAATAAAGTGCCAAAAATAAGTCCCCGGCAACGGCGCCAAAAACTTGATGTGTGTGAATGTGTATGTTATTTCTGGCCAAGTTTTAAAAGATGGAATTACCTAAAAACTACACACAAACGACAAGTGTACTGGACGTATATAGTAAAGCAAGTAAGACCGAGTTTCGAACCTAGGAACTTTAATTTAGCAACTCCAAAACTCGACCTAAACCGAATTAATAGCCTTAAATTGATTTATTTTAATTAGGGTTTTTTTATTAACTAATAACCTAAATTATACTAACAAGAATGAAGACGGATATGAGAGCAAATAGTAAGCACGAGTGTAACTAGTAACGATGAACAAACCACTTAGGCAAGACTTCTACGATTAACAATTACCATGTTTTCTGATTTTAGGCCGACTATCATCTTCTTAGATAGGACAAATCCTATAGTAATTAGACAAGATGAATGTGACCCACACACAAAAGCCTAAAAACTGATCTTTGACGCGCAATCAGACAGTGAATGAAGTGCTAGATTGAAACGACTCGACCTATCAAAACCGAATCACACAACTATAGACATGAAAAAGTAACACACTTTAACACCTTTTAATTGTGAAGCCAGTTTTACATTGATACACCGAAAACCTAGAATCACCTAGACGCGAATAAATAAAAAGACCCCGAGCTATCGGGTGTCTAAAACTACCAAAAAACGACTAAACAAATCCTAGCAATCCCAAATTATATTTCTATTCAAAGGGAATTGGATGCACACTTATGTCTATTGATTTTAATTGATTAAGTTACCTATATTATCTCTGATAATAGGGTTAAAACGAGAATTGGTCAGATTAACGAATTAACTAATGATTTTAAAGTACCTATGGTGAATTTCTTCTTTACAAAC
Organism: Helianthus tuberosus; assembly: GCA_030545235.1. Classification (NCBI taxonomy): domain Eukaryota; kingdom Viridiplantae; phylum Streptophyta; class Magnoliopsida; order Asterales; family Asteraceae; genus Helianthus; species Helianthus tuberosus. Next base: position 121,273,447 of record CM060409.1, read on the forward strand.
ACATCAATAATGAAACAAACCAATAACAATCAACAAATAATAGAACACATGATCATAACCAGCAACAGTCAAAACTATTTTAAATCAAACACATGAAACTTGGATAAAAAGTCAAACCGAAAGAAGTCAAAACATGCAATTAGTTTATCAAATCTAGGTAGCTCTAAACGTCTAGCCTCTAATCACGTTCAAAAACAATAAATAATGATTAGAGTAAATTACAAGTTTTGTCCTTTATCTTTACATCAAATTTCAGGCGCTGCCCTTTAGCCAAAAAGTTGACAGGCGGTGTCCTTTATGTTTCCAAATCTTGCAAGTTTTGTCCTTTAGACCAAACCAGGTTAGAATTATCAGTTAAAATACCCCATGTGCAAGGCACATGAGGGTTAAATGGTCATTATCTCATAAATCATTTAATTCCCTTCTTTATATCCCATACCAACCCCTCAAATCATCTCACAAACACACTCGCTGTCCTTCTTCTTTCACAGTTAGGGTTTTTAGCACAAATCAAAGGCGATCAGCAGAAGCAATGTCTCAAGACGATGATGGATGGTATGTTCGTAACAGTCTTGACAATGAGCAGGTCGTTGAACTTTACGGTAAGTTAAAAGTTTTGATTTTGTAACCCTAGTTTTGTTTTGTAATTTTTGGATGTTGATGATGATCAACAGTTGATTAACGGCAATGGTGGTTGAAATTTTGCAGCTGGGTTTCCTAATTTCTTCAGCATATGTTTTCATCATGGTGGTAGGCTAACAACATGTCCTGGAAGAACATATGTAGGAGGGAGGATTGATTTTGTGGACTTAATAGACATAGATAAGTTCTCTGTTCTTGAAGTTGATCTGATGTTGGATCAGCTGGGGTATAACAGCACAAACCCAATGTATTACCAGTTTTTAAATCCTGAAAAAAAATCTAGATGATGGTCTTGAACACCTAAGCAGTGATCAAGATTTCCTGAACTTGGCTAAGTTTGTTGAACAACACAAGGTGATCCATGTATATACCACACATGGTTTAAAAAACATGAAGGAACTGTTTTCCTCACCTATTATACCTACGAAACCTACTATCACCATTGAAGAGATTGATGAACCTGGACCACATGCTGTTGTTCCTTTTAACCTAAATGCAAATGCTAGGCAATACAGTGGGTTTGTGCAATCAAGTGGGGCTGTGTTGGGTGATAAGGATGGTGTGTTGGGTGATAATGATGTGGGACAATCTAGTGGGACTGTGTTGGGTGATAAGGACGTGGGACAATCTAGTGGGGTTGTGTTGGGTGATAAGGATGTGGGATAATCTAGTGGGGCTGTACAAGGTAACAATTTGGCTACAAATCAAGCTTGGGTTGAGACTGAAGTTACTATATGTGATGACATTGAAGGTGTTGATGATTATAGTGAGGATAGGATTGATAATGATAGTGAGTGTGAGGATAGGATTCATAATGAAAGTGATAATGAGGATACTAGTGACAGTGATTATATATTTGATGAAGAGAACACTATAACTGACTTTGAGGTAGACATGAGTGACTATAGGATGAATGTTGATCCAGATGTAGAGGACAGGGTCAATGAAAACCAAATGAATGTTGAAGAAGACATGGATGGAGATGTTTTAGATAATGAGAGGTTTGACAGTGGGTCTGAATCTGATGAGAATCAGACAAGTACTAGGAAACACTTGTTACACCAGGTAAGAAGGTCTAATGAAAACAGGGCAAATTTTTATGTTGCTCAGGTCTTTGGAAACAAACAAGATGCCAAAACCCTAATAAGAAAACATGCAGTGGAGACTAGAAGAATTATAAAAATCATCAAGGATGATCATAGTAGGGTAAGGGCTGTATGTCAAGGTCCTAAGCCAGACTTTGAAGTAGATGATAATGGGGTGCATATTCAAAGTCAACCAAAAGGAAAAGGTAAAGAAAAAGTGGCTGCTGTTGAAAAAAATAAAGACAAGGGTAGGAAAGGTAAAAAAAGAAACAGAAAGGGGCTGCTGTTGAAAAAAAATAAAGAGCCAGGGACTTTAGAGCAAAAAGTTGCCATAAATGTTGGTGGTAGGGGAAACAGGACAAACCCTCAAAACTTTCAATGTCCATGGGTAATATTAATATCAAAAGAAAAAGGGGCTGAGAGTTGGTTGGTCAAAACCCTAATCACTCAACACACATGCCTTCAAACCCGGAAGCATTATGCTTGTACTTCAAAATTTCTGTCACAACAAATGTTAGAACAAATTGATGAGAACCCAGATATACCAGTTAAGGGTGTTCAGGAGCAATTTCAAAGGCAGTTTGCTATTGGGATTTCCAGGATGAAGGCATACAGGGCTAAGAAACTAGCCAAGAAGCATGTAGAAGGGGACTATGTTGAGCAGTATGCACTGTTGAGAGAGTATGCTAATGAATTGATCCAACAAAATCCAGGTACTACTGTAAAAATTGAAGTAGAAGCATGTCCAGATCCTGGGAATAACACAAGACAGTTTAGAAGAATATATGTTTGTTTGGCTGCTTTGAAACATGGCTTTAAAGCATTAGGTAGGGATTTCTTGGGACTTGACGGGGCATTTATGAAAGGAGCATTCCCAGGTCAGATCTTAACTGCTGTAGGCGTTGACTGCAACAATGGTATCTACCCTGTTGCTTATGCAATTGTTGAATCTGAAAACAAGGACTCTTGGATGTGGTTTTTAGAGCTGTTGGGTGCAGATCTTGATATAGGGAGCAATTCCAATTTCACTTTCATAAGTGATAGGCAAAAGGTACACCTTTCTTTGCTTTATCTGTCTACTCATACTATCTGCTCAGATCTGTTCATTGTGTATGCTAATATATTATTGCCTGTGTGTGTGTTAAATAGGGAATACTTCCTGCAATCACAAGGCTCTTTCCTTGTGCTGAGCACGGATACTGTCTCAGGCACATACATGAGAATATGAAAGTGAGCTTTAAAGGTGATCTATACAAGGATATGTTGTGGAAATGTGCTGCTGCAACTACAATTCCAGAGTTTACACTTGCTATGGATGAATTGAAGGCTTTCAGCAAGAAAGCCCACCTCTGGTTGTCTAAAATTCCACCATTGCATTGGACAAGGGCACACTTTTCAGGTATATAATTCAGTGATTATTTGTGTTTTTATTTCATTTACTGATTGGTTGCAATTTGATCACAGGAAGGGTTGTTTCTGACATACTTCTTAACAACATGTGTGAAGTTTACAATGGTAAGATTGTGGAAGGCAGGGACAAGCCCATCATTTCTGCACTAGAGTACATAAGGGAGTATCTTATGCGGAGGATTGTGACTGTGTTGAACGTTATAGAGAATAGTGAAGGGCTGCTGACACCAAAAGCAACTGAAATGTTTGATAAGATCAAGCAGGATGCAACTCACTACCATGTTCAGTGGAATGGAGGGGATCACTACCAGGTTAGTGGCAAACCGAATAGTACTCGCGTGGTGAACTTGGCTGCAAGGACTTGTAGTTGCAGAGGCTGGGAAATAACAGGTATAAGCATACTTTTTAAGTGTTGATGACAATTCATTAGCTGCATTTGAATAATTATTATGTTGTGGGAAATGCAGGTATGCCATGCAGACATGCTGTGGCTGCATTATGGGAGAAGGCTGCTACTGGTGGCAGGGTGGGTGCACTAGAGAGTTGGGTTCATCCAGTTTACACCATGGATAGGTGGAAATTGGTGTATTCATTCAAGGTTAACCCAATCAATGGTCGTACTTTATGGGCAAAGATTCAACTTCCGACAACTATTATACCTCTAAAGCACCATACACAAGTTGGAAGACCAAAAAAGTTGAGGAAAAGATCTGCAATTGAGCTTGAAGAGTTGACCCAATCTGGTAGGCTGTCCAAAAATCACACTAAGGCTGCATGCACAAAGTGTAAGAACACCGGACATAATTCAAGGACATGCAAAGGTCAAGCTGGAGCGGGTACTAGTTCAAATGCTGGGAAAGCGGGTAAACGTGCAAAAGTTGGGAAACCTGGGAAGGGTGGAAATTGACCATTTGGCTGCTTATTTCATAGTCTATAATGTATTTTGAACACTGCTTATTTGTGATGTTGGCTGCTTAGTATGTAGTTTGAACAATGCTTATTTTGTCTTTTGACCAAACATCTTATGGTATGGTTTGTATGTCAACTTTATGTATGTTATCTATGAAGGTAACAATGTTTTGGCTGCTTATTATGTAGTGTCTTTAAGTTTGGTCATTTTATGTAGTGCTTATTATGTAGTGTCTTTAAGGTAACAATGAAGGTAACAATGTTTTGGCTGCTTATTATGGACAATTGGAAGTTTTGGTCGTTTGCATTTACGGACATTTTGAAGTTGCACATTTCATTAGCAATTTATACCACTTTAAACAAAAGTACATCAGTTGCAAAACTAGGACATTTCATTACCACTTTCAACAAAAGTACATCAGTTGCAAATACACTAATACATACTAAGACAACATCACATATATAGCAAAACAAACCCAGCTAATAACCAAATACATTTTCAATTTTCTTGAATTGGCTTCAGATTCTCTCAATTTTTACCGTTTTTAACGCATAGTCTTGTACCGAACTTTACCATAACCATCCCAAATCGTCACGACTTGATATTTTAACACAACACATGTTATTTACTGATTAAAATGGTGGTTATACTCATGATAGTGCGGGTCTCATGTAAGACACATAATTCATTTTTGTTTAACAAAACACTGATTCTAACATTTTGAAACCATTTTTGTTTGTTCAGCCGTGAGGGTTTCAGCGTATTCCATCAACATTTTTTTCAAAATTTTTTATTTTAACAATTTAAAACAAAAGACACATTTTTTCATTTTTTTTATTTTTTATTTTATTTATATTTATTATTATTATAAACCATCACTTCCTGTTTTCAACCACAGGAATCCTCCTCCTGTGCCAGACTGCTCCATTCGCCATGTGGTGTGCGTTCGGCGTGATATATTTTTATTGATATTTTAAGCCCATTTTACACATTAGTCAAGTTTTAAATTTATAAAACACGATATTCTACTAACACTAAACACACACTTGGGCAAGTGCACCCATCGTGAGCGTAGTCTAGCGTTGGTAAGATAACGAGGTCGTCCAAGGACACAAGAGCTTTTAGTACCGGTTTAACCTCAACGCCTAATCAATCTAAAATTTTGAGAAAAGGTTTTAAACATGAAAATAAAAACTAAAAGTGTAGAAATAATAAAAACAGATAGACAAGATGAATCACTTGGATCCGACTCGCCTTTAATGTATCCTTTGATGATTTTCGCGCTTTCGGATTTTTTAAGAGATTATCTTAGTTATAGTAGTAGGCCTCTCTTTTGAAGGTGACGTTACCCTCAACCCAGTGGTTTGAGTCAGCAAGAATACAATCCCAAAGGTTCGGAATATTGAAAGATAATTAATTAATTAATGCGAAAAGTGGTAGGCCCCTCTTTTGAAGGTGACGTTACCCTTGGCTAAGTGGGTTGAGTCAGCAGGGATACAATCCCAAGTAGCCGGTTTAATGTATTAATAATAGTTTACATATGAGAGGTTCAAGCCATTCGCACCCCCGCCATCCAATACCAGTGGGTATTGAAGGAGGTCCTAGTAAGCTTGAACCAGGTCCTTGCAGGATCTATACACTGAACAAGGAAAGAACCTTAGGAAACCATTCCCTTAACCCTCGAGCAGGTAGCCAACATATCTCTATATAGACCGTAGAGACATGAATGGTGTAAATCTTTTACTTTATATAGACAGTAAAGTAATGCCAAGACACCACGGACAAATGATAAAGAAAATTCACCTTCAACATAAGAAACTAGTTATTAAAGTTATTAATACAAAACCAAATAAAAAGTGCCGAAAGATTAAAAATCAAATGTAATACATAAAAGACTTGTCTTCACCAAGTGATGTAAGAGGCTTTGCCAAACATGGCCTTTGATTGGCAAGAACTCTTACGATCAATCTTGGACCCAAGACTACTACACACTCTAAAGATGGATGATGGATGATGGTGGTGGGTGTTGGTGGTGTAATGGTGGTGGAGTGCTGGCAAAGTGGGAGAGTAGTGGTTTGCCAAGGGATGCCTTTGAAGTGAACCAAGCACCTCTATTTATAGCCTGCACAGATATCACACCCCCAAAATACCACATGCGGAAACCCCGCTAGGCGTGTGACGTACCAGGATCTAGCCATCAATCACATCGAACTAAGATCAAGTTATAAAACAAAGTTTCCATTCATAAATATAAAACATTTATAACATATCCAAGTTTAACATGTTCAACGGAAGCAAATAGTTAAACACTGTTTAATCGTTTCAAAAACCAATATACGTGAAATCATTAAATAAGTCTTGTAAATCCAAGCAGTACGACCCATGACCACTCCAGCCATCCAGACAGCAAGTTCCTTTTCCATAGTACCTAACGACCTGCGAGCATGCAACAAGTGTATCAGACAACGCTGGTGAGTTCATAGTTTTACGAAAACGTTGGTTACCAAGTGTTTAGTTTAGTTCATTGATTTTAATGTTGATAATAACTCGAATACAAGACGGCTCCAGATTTATTTTGCCCTTTCCCCAATGCTCCTATCAAAGCATTAGGCATGACTGGGTCATTAGTTCACACCTGTCCTCTCAGGTACGGGGTGAGGGTGCCAAACCTAGATAGCGCTACCAACTAATACCCCGTTACCTCTCAGGTAACAAACAAGATGGGACTTAAGGGTGATAGGATGAGTGTATTATCCAACATTCCAGATTTTTCCCACAAGACGTATTCCTCTCAGGAATACCCAATTGATTTACCCAAAAACCCATCCCCCTCAGGGATACTCAATGACTGTCCCAACCACCAGGACGCATGCTCAAGAGGAATGAACTCACCTTTAATTTGCTCGGTATGTTAAATTACCCGTCCAAGTTGGTCAACCCAAACCCTACCGTGGTTACCAATCAACATTAGTTACATAATCAAACAAGTCCCGTATTTATACACAGTAAGTCACGTATTCGTACACAGTTTGTATCCATCACAAGATCACTATATATCATATATCAAATACCCAGTTCTATACATGTTCACATCTCATGTGATTATCACCTAACAATCTACAACAGATGGGTGTTTTAACTACACACGTCAGGTTTCTTATTCTTAGCCCAATTTATATCATGCAACAAGTAGCTTTTGCAAACACAAGTGTATACCAACCATAAACATTACAAAACTGTTTACTGTTCTGATCAGCCCAAGGCACGGCGAAGAACACTGTCGACGAAATATATATTCTTCGTTGAAATCATAGGTGACGAAATACCTATCCTTCGTCGAGGTCACCTGCGACGAAGAACCCATCTTTCGTCGAGACTACACGTGACGAAATACCCATATTTCGTCGTGACTGGGGGTAACGAAGTATCATAGAGATTCGTCAAGATCACATAATAACTGCTAACACTTTTCCAGCGGGGTTAACGGATCAAACATCAGTTTCTTTTCAAGTTCTACAAACCCTAACTACTGATCAATCATTGACTACACAAAACATAACCGTTTCCTTAAATCATGCAATTCTAATCAAACCCTAATCATTGAAATACATAAGGATCATCAACACATCCATTGTACCAACCCTAATGGTGTGATTAACATTCAAGTGACCGATCATCAATATGACATTATATACTCAAGATTTTACTCATTCAAACAAACTCATCACAACAAGAATTCACATATAATCACGTTAATCCGATTTACAATCTCAGTTTCCGTATCAACTTAACTCCTAACTAAACATCACAAAAGAACACAAATCAATCAAACAGTGACTTACTAACCGTGATATCGGGTATTTTGATAAACCAAGGTGGAAAGCTTCGAGGTTAAACAATTTTCGCCGCACAGGGAGGAAGGAACAAGAGAGAGTTTTAGGGTTTTTGTTTTACGTCTAAGCAGTTACAAGGGTTATACATAATCTAAATAGTTGGGCCGTGAAACAGATTGGGCCAAGGCCCCCATCCGACGAAACTCTCCTTCGACGAAGATCCATTTTCGTCGAGATTAATGATGGCGAAAAATCCCATTTTTCGTCGGGGGAGATTAGTGGCGAAGAACCCTAATTAAACTATAATCAACACCACATGTATCACATAACTATTAATCAATCACAAAAACTACACATTTAACATTTAACACCCAAGCATAAAACATTAATCATTCAGATAAACCACACGACACCACGTAAATCAAATTGTAAAAACAGGATTGTGAAGTCAACGATGTGTATGGGAAAGACCTTGAAATCTCGGATTGTAACATCATCCCCAACTTGAAAGAAATTTTGTCCCAAAATTTGACAGGTAAACCAAAACAACAAGACGTTAACTTAGGATGTCTGTGGATTTTCCGCGGGTACCACATCATCCCCAACTTGAAAGGGAATTTCGTCCCGAAATTCACCAGTTAGTTCAGATTTAGATTTGTCAGTTGGGAATAAGTGAGGGTACTTGAGCTTCATCTGATCCTCGTGCTCCCTTGTGAACTCCGGTCCACGTCTTGAGTTCCAACGAACTCTCACAATTGGTATACGACTATGCTTACGAACCTTGACCTCCCGATCCATAATTTCTATTGGTTCCTCGACAAACTGCAATTTGTCGTCAATTCTTAACTCTTGAAACAGTACAACAAGTGTTTCATCGGACAAACACTTCTTTAATTGTGAAACAAGGAAAACATCATGAACGTTACCCAGCTCGGTAGATAACTCGAGCTTGTACACCGCCTTACCAATTCGTTCCAGAATTTTGAATGGCCTGACGTAACGCGGATTAAGCTTGCCGCCCTTCCCAAAGCGCACCACACCCTTCCAGGGTGAGACTTTCAGCATAACACGATCGCCTACAGCGAACTCCAAAGGCTTCCTACGCTTGTCAGCGTAACTTTTCTGATGGTCGCGCGCTGCCGCCATACGGTTTCTGATATGGACAATCTTTTCGGAAGTTTCAAGAACAAGTTCCGGACCTGTCACCCACCTCAGCCCAACAAAGAGGAGAACGACATTTCCGGCCGTACAACGCTTCAAACGGAGTTGCCCAGATGCTAGTATGGTAACTGTTGTTGTAGGAGAACTTGATCAACGACAGGTGTTTCTCCCAGCCTTTACCAAAATCGATCACGCATGCTCGCAGCATGTCTTCAAGTGTCTGGATGGTTCGTTCGCTTTGACCATCCGTCTGTGGGTGATACGCAGTACTCATGTCGAGACGTGAGCCGAACGATTTATGCATCGACTGCCATAAATCAGATATGAAACGTGGATCACGATCAGAGATAATAGAGGTTGGCACCCCGTGCCTAGAAACCACTTCCTTCAGATAAACAGCAGCAAGTTGTGAGAACTTATCAGTTTCCTTGATCGCAAGAAAGTGTGCAGATTTCGTGAGACGATCGACAATCACCCAAATGGTATCGTTCCTGTTTTGAGTTCTTGGTAACCCAGTGACAAAATCCATAGCTATTTGTTCACATTTCCACATGGGTATTTCGGGTTGTTGAAGCAGGCCTGAGGGCTTCTGATACTCAACCTTGACTTTCGCACAAGTCAAACACTTACTCACATATGTCGCGATGTTGGCTTTCATCTTCGGCCACCAGTACAAAACTCAAAGGTCCTGATACATCTTATCTGTTGGTCCTGTTGCACAGGATCTAATCGTAAGGAACAAGATGAATCGACTTTGTCTAATGTGCGGAATCCATTATAACAAATCACAGATGATCAACACAGAATTCAACGATTAAACACGGTCTGTTCTTTCTATTAGTTGTTCTGAAAGTACAAAGCTCTGGTAGAAGACAGACACTGATCAGTTTCTCTCTAGAGTCAAAACTCCTAAAGTAATACCCGGACGAGGTATAAATAGGCAACTCAGGAAGTGATGAGTGTTGTCCGTTCGGATAGCAAGCTATCGGATCGGATGACATCCTGTCCGAACGGATAACAAGCTGTCCGATCGGATGAGTGCTGTCCGATCGGATGTCAATCTGATCGGATGACACTGGTCAACAAAAGACAACACTTTACAGTTAAGCCCCGTTTCCTGAGCTGTCGTTCTATCTACACATATACATTACATAATTGTTTACAAAGACACATATACACAAAACATGACTACATGCTGACGGAAGCTACAGACGTATGCACTAACAGACTACCCCTCGGGTGTAGTTGTAGTTCCTTCCAGCATAGTCTTTAATTCCTCCTGTTGCGTCTTCGTTCACGAGCTCTCTGTCTTCTCTTTTCTGCCTTTTCTTCTAACATTATACGTCTTTTATGCCTTCCTTCAGTTAACCACCAGTTTCTATAAACTGGATCACCATCACGCTTCCGATCCCATTTGGGAATCTTGTTCTCTTCTGATTCAATAGGTGTTTGATCTGTTGGAGGCACTTTTCCCAAATTTCGTTTGCCCAATTCAGCAGCTCTTTCAAAAATCTTTTTAGATCTTTGTTCACGCTTGTACTTTTACAGGAATTCATCAATCTCCAGATCTCTCCATTTTGTCTTCCAGTATCTTCCTGAATTGATATCTTGTGTAAAACATACATCTACAACTGTTTGGTATTGATGTGCTTGAACTTTGTCTCTCTTTTTGTAAATAATCTTGTTGTAGAACAAGCAATCGATATCCTTCTTTGAACAGTTAACAAGCCACATTGGATCCAGAATACTTATTCTTCGAGACTTTCCTATGGACTTGTCATAGAGAGAGATAACTGCCTCAGCGGTCGTTTCGTTGTACATCCAGCCTTGAAATAAATCATGGAAGTCTTGCTCAATGGCTCTGAGAGGCATATTCTTCAAGCATCTAGGCGGCTTTACATCCAAAGATATATCTTTTCTACCATTCTCTAGATATGTGACAATCTGCTTTGGATACTGTGGCTTCCAATCAGGATAACCATTCTTTGCTTGCAATTTGATGTAGTTCCACAAATCTTGATCATGTTGTCTAACTTCTGGACCATAGTAGAACTGCTTGATATTCTTTGTTTTCACCAACTCATCCACATCCCACCACGTTAAAGAACTGATATCTGACAGAAATTCGAAGTACTGAACTCCTTCTTCCCGTCTGATAGCATAGACTTTAAGATCTTCAAGATATCCCCAAGATAGAATATCTCCCCATGAAAGATTTTTGTCATGTGTGAAATACTGAAGAGCTCTAAGAGTTTTTCTTTCTTTGGGCATAACTTTGAACCATCTTTTTCGTTCTTCAGCAAGAATTTCTCTGGGAATTGTTTCTGGAATACCTTCGGTAGAAACTTTTTCAACAATTTTCCTTCTGATTTCATCTTCATTTCTATCTTTGAACATTTCAGCAAGTGACGGAAATGTTTCATCAATTCCAGCATAATGAAAATCAGTATCTTCATCGATGAATCTGAAGCATCTTCAACAATGACATCATCGTAATGATCAGCTTCATGAGCATATCTTGGCTCAAAATCTTTCTCTGGAGACTGAGGAATCTCATCCTCAATATCAAACTTGAACTTTCCATCTTCCAAACCCAACTCTTCTAACATTTCAGCTCTAGTTCTCTGAACCTTGATCTCACCTTCATATTTCTCATGTAGGTAGATAACAGTAGGGTTTGTTAGAAATACCTGGTCTGCATGTTGTTTTCCAGATGATGAGGCTTCATGTTGAGTATCATCTTCCTGTTTGTTAATTTCATCATTCAGCAACTCTTCAATCCTTTCTTGAACATTAGGATTATTGATTAACAAGCCAGAAGACCCTTGATCATTATCATCGTTTTTCTTGTCATCATCATCTTTCTTATCATCTTTCTGAACAAACTCGTCTTTATCATCATTTTCATCTTCATTCTCTTCATCATCACCAAAAATTTCAAAATCAGAATTACTAACATCTTCTCCACGTGCTTTCTTTGCTTCTTTTCGCCTCTCCTCAATTTCCATTCTGCGAACAATTTCTGATATGTTGTAAGGCACTGTAGAAGCTTTTCCAACAAGAACGAATTGCTGTGTCTTCCATTCTAGCAACAACACTTCTTTGGCCTTTCTCTTCTTTTGAATAGCAGCAACTCTTTGAATAACTTCATCAGTATCAATGAATAGAGAAGACTCACCAACCATCATAAAGTTTTGATTCTGTTCATTTTCAGCATCTTGTTCTAGAATATCTTCAACAACTTGCTCTTCAACTTGTTCTTGAATATTATCTACATCAACCATTTCAATGTCAACTTGACTAGAAGACCCACCAGCTTCTTGAACTTCTTCAATTACGCTTTTGTTCTTTTGAGTGGCATCTTCAGCTAGTCGTCTTTCTCGTTCAATTCTTCTATCCTCTACCTTTTTAACTTCAAGATCATTAAAAGTAGCATGAACATCAATCTTCAAGTGACTTTCCATCACCGCATATAACATGTTAAGCTGGTTGTCTTTCATTACTTTATCAGCCTTCATTGCTTCCATCTCCAACTTTATAGCCTTCATTTCATTTGATGAAGCTTCACTCATTTCACTAAGAAGCTGATTAAGTGTCTGATTCACATCTTGAAGATTCTTTATCTTCACATTTAATGACGAAATTTCTGCTGTCAATAATTCAAACATTTTAGAATTATCACTGCTGTCATCCTTCAATTCATTTATCAACTTCTCTTTTTCTATCAGCACCGTCCTGATTTGATCATGAGCTTTCATCAGCTGATTAACTTGCTTCTTTAAAACATCACGTTCTGCTTCAGCTTTATCTTTAGCCTTTTCGAGAGCAGCAACTTTCTTCAGTAATTCTTTTACAGCTTCATTATTGAACATGTTGTAATCATCTTCTGGAATATCTTCACTAAAAACTCCAGTTGCAGGTGGAAGATTGCCAAAAAAATCATCCTCAGTCACTTTAACATAATCATCGTGACCAACTTTCTTTTTAACCTCTGGTTCTTGAGCCTTTGATGATTCAGCATGCTTTTTGGCTTTTCCTCCTTGATCTTTTTGAGCTTTAGCTTCTCCTTTCTTTGCACGCACGCTTCTCGGAATAACTCCAGTTTGAACAGCTTTGCGCTTCTTTATTTGTTTCTTTGGTTGATCCGGTTCAAAAGAAGAGTTTTCCTCATCTGATACTTTTTGTTTCTTTGTAGGCTTTTTCTTCAGTTGTGCTTTGCCTCTACCAAGTGTAGTTGGATCAAGTTCTGATTCTGACTCTGTAGCTTCAGAATCTTCATCACTTGAGACATCTTGAACAACACCTTCAGGTTCTTTGCCTTTGAAACCTTTAGATTGAACACTTGAACTTTTCTCTTTCTGAGCAGCAACATCCTCATTCTTTTTCAAAAAGCTTTCAAAAGATTGTGACATCAACTCAGCTCCTTCTTGAATAACTGCAGACGGTTCCAAAACTATGTCATCCACCAATTTCTGCTGTGGTTCTGCAAAATAGACATAGAAGATGTCATTAGAATAATATAACATTTTAAAATTCTAACTTCTCTTATTACTCCCCCTTTCACTGTACCCTTAATAACAATCTTAGGAACTGGTTCCTTTGGAATCGGAACTGAAGGAGATGACTTGGGAGTTCTCTTTCTCTTCCCGTCTTTTACACACCACCATCTAGTATTCTTTTTAGAAAACAAACTCATTTTCTCATTTTCATTGTCAGACTCACTATCTTGATGTCTCCAAGCATCATTCTCTGGAGCAACATAAGCTGGTCTACTAATTCTGGATATCATCCTTTTTGCTCCTATGTTTGGACCCTTAGTAAGTCTGCTTATTGTCTCTGTTGTCATGTGTCTTTGTCCCAAAATATCATCATCACTTTTATCAAGATCCTTGAACTTATCATCAATCAACATCTGAACAAAGCGAGGATACATAATGTACTTCTTGTTTTCAGCCTTTGCATTTTCAGTCATGTAGTCAAAAATCACTTGAGAAACATTATATGGCTGGTTCAACACAAGGCAAGTGACAATGTTCATGATATAGTCAGAAGCTTCATCATAGGCACCCTTCCTGTGTGATAAAGCATGAATAACACAGTGTACCAAGAACTTGTAAGCATTACTGAAACTTGTTTTCAAGATCTTTCCATTGACACTTCTTGTGAACCCCATTCTGCACCACAAACCTTTTGCTAGACGTTCAGAGATAATGGTTGGATCATTATCAGAATCACGTAAGTCTAACACACGTCTTACATCACCAACTGTTATTTTAATCTCTAAATCTATTTTCTTTCCCTTCTCATCTCTCTTTGTTACTGTAGAGTAGATTGTTTTATCTTTCTCTTCGTATCGTGCAGAATTCCAAAAACATCTAACATGTGATTCGTAAACTAAGGTTTTATCAGTTAATGCCTTAGCAATTCTGCTCTCTCTCAAGAATTTTGCAACCTCTTCAATTAATAATTTCTCTGTATATTCTTTTTCTAACAGGCAGTAAATGTTATGCGTTTTCTCCTAGTCCTGCAGAAGAATACTTGGAATTTTATGTAAATTTTCTAACACTGAAGATTTCACTCTACCTAGTGCAGAGACTCGGATGGTTATCCGACCGGATAATCATCAGTTCGGATTGCCTTTTGAAGAGCTTGAATGGCTTATCCGATCGGATTGTCATCCGATCGGATTACCTTCTGAATGAGTTTGACTTTTGCTGTCCGGTCAGATTTCTATCCGACCGGATTGCTACCCGAGTCTTGTGAATGAAATGGTTGTCCGATCGGATGGTCATCCGATAGAATTGTCATCCGTATCATGTGAGTGCTTTGTTATCCGATCGGATTGTCATCCGAGTCATGACAGAAGATGCACAGACTTCAAGAATCAAGTGATGGAACTGATTGCCATCCGATCGGATTGTTATCCGATCGGATTGCTATCCGATTCAAACATTGGCACAAATTTCAAGAAATAAATGATGGAACAGATTGTCATCCGATCGGATTGCTATCTGATTAAAACAACAGTTCAAGAACATTCTAGAAACATCAAAATTTTTCTAAGGCAAATCCTCAAATTGAACACAGATCTACACAGAGAATCTCATCGTGAACAAAACCCTATGTTCAATGTTGTCTAAAACGTCCTAATCAGGGTTTAATTCGACAAAAACTCAACCGACATCCGTAACGTCCTAACATCAGATCTACTTGGTTTTAGCATGTTATGACACAAATTAAACCGAAAAAACTATAGATCTAATCATTCCGAACACAACCCTATGCTTAAATCTCATCAAAACTGACTCAAACTACCTAGATCTGTCCTAAACCCTCCGACAGTGACGTCATCGTCAAGAACATTCAACAAACATCGAATTTTAACAGTTTTGAGTAAGAATTACATACCTTTGCCGTTGTAAAAGTTGTGCAAACCAACGATCCAAAGATTCGTGCAAAGAAATCCGAAGAAAATAAGATCAGAAAATCAAAGTGTGTGAGAGAGAAAGAAGGTTGTCCGAGCGAGTAAGCTTTGACTGACCTTTGACCCCCTATATATAGTGACGCATGAGTCGGATGGTCATCCGACCGGATTGCCATCCGAGCGGATTGCCATCCGAGCGGATTGTCATCCGATCGGATTGCTATCTGAGTGAGGCACACTACTTGTTTTTTTTTTTAAACTTTGACTTTTTGACCATTTAACATTTTCTCAAATTTTATCAGTTTTTAGAAATCCACTTAGGTATCTAGGTCCAAATTAATGACCCTAGGTACTTAATTTACCAACCAAGTCCAACTTAATGACCTTGGTTGACCCGATTCAAAGCATACTAACATTTTCTTTATTCGTGTTCAACCATTTTTCAGAAAAATTACAAGTTTCAACTTAATGAACTTGTTTTGACTTTTCAATTTCATGATTAGCATGATTAGCTCCAAACTCATCTTCCAGCTCAGTAACTTCCTGCATCTTTCTCAAACTGTGAATCTGAAGATCAGCTCTCCACTTTGGTTTGTCGGAAAATAACGCAGAAATTTAAAATCTTTTTGGATTTTTAATAAAGTTTCTAAACTAGAAATGAAATACAAAAATAAAATGCAGTAAATGTAATCTATTTACAGACATATTTTTGGTGAGCGTGTTAGGGAATCATATCAGCTATTCGACAAGTCACAAGTATCGTTAAGCTTCAATTACATATTCAGAATTAAACAATTCACTTAGATTGTCAATATACTGATCCACTTAAATTTTCACACACATTTCAATCTGTCCAGGATACGGATTTAGTATTTTAGAGACTTAAACTTATACATGTGTCCCACCTCTTGAATATACTCCTGTATCCAGATCCCAATATTCAGTCTTACAGGTGAGTATACCACAGATGATATCTGTAAGGGAATAAATTATGAAACAGTAAGAAGCCGTGAGAGCTCAGGTCAGAACTTTCGTTCAGCAGAGAGATGACGGTTCGACTTGGGTGGGTCCCCTTTAGAGGATCTTTTTTTACAACAGCATTGATTAGCAATTTTATTGTCTCGTCATTTAATGCTGAGGGCGGCGCTATATTTCAAGCATGCGGTAAAGTATTCTCCGGGGACTAGGCCATTGCTTTCGCAAAATCAGAAATCCCGGGATAATACCCCAGATATCACTGAGTATAAAGACCTAGTATCTCAGAAAGAGGGATCTTTCAAACAAGATTTCAGGGGTTACCTATATATCCAAGTAGTGTTCCCCACGAAATAAGCAAGTAAGATTTAGGTTTATATCCCGAACAAACCTACTAAATGTGTAAAAACCTATCGGCACATCATCAATGAGACTGTTTAATGCATTTAAACTTTCCATTTCTTTAGCATACCGTAACTGTCTAGCTGATGTACTATCATTTTCCCTTTTTACACAAGCTCTTTTTGAATTTTATCATGTTTTTGGGTTTTGGAATTTTTTATTGTTTTTGTATTTTCTAAATTTTTTATTGTTTTTGTATTTTCTAAAATTATAACCTATCTCCCCCTAAAGACCAAAACAAGTAAAAAATTGACAAACCATTGCAGATTGCTTTTCAACATCATCTACAGTGGTACCTTCATCAACGCCAACGATTTCCTCCGCATCCGATAGTAACTTCATACCATTAAGTTTCAAAAGATATTGAAAACGTGTTTTGTCAAATGCTTTGGTATGTAAATCAGCTTTTTGTTCATCGGTGTGGATTTTTTCTATTCGTATCAACTTCTTCTCGAAACAGTCTCGGATGAAGTGATGACGAATTTCAATGTGTTTCGTTTTAGCGTGATGAACAGGATTTTTTGTTATGTTTATAGCTGCCTCATTATCAACAAAGATAGGGGAGTTAAGAAATTGCAAACCGTAGTCTCGCATCTGTTGCTGGATCCACAAGATCTGAGAGCAGCAGCAGCTAGCAGATACATATTCGGCTTCACATGTGGATAAAGCTACAGAGGTCTGCTTCTTGCATTGCCAGGTGACCAATCGTGGTCCAAAAAACTGGCACCCCACTCCCCACTGTTGTTGATTTAGCGTTGACTTTGCAACATTCGAAATCGGAATCAGAATATCCTTCGAGCGTGAAATCGCCTACTTTTGGATACCACAACCCCAGTGATGGAGTTCCTTTCAGGTAGCGTAGAATCCTTTTCACAATTACCATATGTGAGGCTCTAGGATTTGACTGAAACCGAGCTGCGAGGCAAGTTGGATACATAATATCCGGTCTTGATGCCGTCAAGTGCATTAACGAACCGATCATGGAGCGATACAGTGTTTCATCCACCTTCTCTCCGGTGAGATCAGGGTTTATTCCATGGTTCGTTGCTAATAGGGTGGACATAGGTGACATTCCTGACATCCCGAATTTCTCCAGAATATCATGAATGTATTTTGTTTGATGTATGAACGTTCCCTCGGGTAGTTGATCAACCTGAAGCCCCAAGAAGAACTTCATCTCACCCATTGATGACATTTCAAACTTTTGCTTCATAACCTTTTCAAAATCTTTGCAGAGTTGTTCATTTGTAGACCCGAAAATTATGTCGTCCACGTAAATTTGGACTATCAGAAGATGCCCGTCGACTTCTTTTGTGAACAGAGTGGCGTCTATCTTTCCTCGGATGAATTTGTTGGCTAACAGATGTTGAGACAAGGTCTCATACCAGGCTCTCAGGGCCTGATGTAAACCGTATAACGCCTTATCCAAGAGATAAACTTTATCTTTGTGAATTGGGTCGGTAAAGCCCGGTGGCTGTCCGACATAACCTCCTCTTTCACCTTGCCATAGAGAAACGCCGACTTCACATCTAGCTGAAAGACTTTAAATCCTTTCCATGATGCAAATGCTAGGAAGATTCTGATTGCTTCAAGTCTAGCAACCGGAGCATACACTTCAGTGAAATCAATACCCTCCTGCTGACTGAAACCCTGGACTACAAGTCGAGCTTTGTTGCGAATAATTACTCCTCGATCATCCCTCTTACATTTAAACACCCATTTGGTGTTGATCTTCCTGTGACCATCAGGCAAATCCACCAATTTCCAGACTCCCAACTTCTCAAATTGACTTAGCTCCTCTTGCATAGCATTGACCCAGGAGTCTTCTGTCAAAGCTTCCTTATAGGTCCTTGGTTCAATCTGCGAGATAAAACAACTAAGTGAAAACTCAATTTGTAAAGGAGCAACAGTAGAATAAAAACAAGTAAGGCCTTGGTCAATTTGTCTTCTGGTTCGGACTCCTGATTGCAGCTCTCCAATGATTAACTCTTCTGGATGATATGAAAGAGTTCTTGGCATCACCTCGCCTGAAACATCTACCTCTCTTTCCAAATTTGTAACATTTTGAGTTGCAACTTGTTCACTGACTGGAATAGTTTGATTTGAAATATGGATTTGCTCCCCCTCAGAATCTGAATCACCACTATCGAAAACTGGTCTATCATCAGATTCTAAATTATCGTTGACTGCCGTCTGATTATCCGGAGCATGTTCAGGTTCTGAAGATTGTGAAATCTCATCATGTTCACCAGCATTGCTTGGACCTGCTTCATCATCATTTGAAGTTTGCCGTTGACATTTAGAAAACTCAGCTGGGAACCTTTCTTGTGATGACTCATACTCTCTTTGAATATCCAACTCGTCAAAGAACTCTGGTTCTTCCTCCATGTCGAAGGAATCCCACAAAGTATCATAATTGAAACGCCATGAGTCGCCGGGATTCTGCGGTGGCATTGAATGGCCCTGACATTCAACATTGTATGCTTCAATGATCCACTTTAAACTTGGAACAAAGACTCGTTTTTGTGGACTAGAATAACCCACGAATATTCCTTCAATGCTCTTTGGACCAAACTTCCCAAAAGGCTCTAAAACTGTGCAGGGAGACCCAAATGGTTCCAGATACTTCAGGTTAGGTTTGCGGAGATTTATCAGGTCAAAACACGTCTTGTTGAATTTCTTTACTGTGAGAACCCGGTTGAGAGTATAACAGGCGGCTGATACTGCTTCTGCCCAAAAGTTGATTGGTAGCTTTGAATCAGCAAGCATTGTTCTGGCCGTTTCGATTAGTGTCCTATTACTCCATTTTGTTGTGGTGTATAAGGAGCACTAAATTCATGTAATATTCCTTTCTCATCACAAAATTCTTCCATTCGGTTGTTCTTAAACTCTGTACCGTTGTCACTTCTGATTCTTCTGATACGAGCTTGGTACAAATTTTCAATTTTTCTGAACAACGCCATCAAACTTTCGAAAGTCTCATCTTTAGACTTCAAGAATGATACCCACGAAAATCTGGAATAATCATCAGTAACCACAAGACAGTAAAGATCTCCTGTAATACTTTTGACATTCACAGGACCAAACAAATCCATGTGAAGTCTTTCCAGAGGTCTTGAGACTGAATTGACTTGCTTTTTAGGGTGTGACTTTTTCTTCTGCTTGCCTTTGATGCAACTAATGCACTCCCCTTCCATATGAAAACCTTTAATGTGAACAGCCATAACTAAATCATTATGCACCAGGTGATTCATTTTTCATAGGTGAATGTGGCCCATCTTGCGATGCCACAACTGCGATTCTTTCTCCGTTGCTCTAGACATAAAACAATGAGCCTGACCCGTGGTTGTAGTAGCTACACTCATATCCAACACGTACAGATCATTGACTCTTGGTGCCCTCATGATAATCCATTCTTCAGGGATAACAAATCCTGGCTTCAAGATCAAACATTCTTTGTATGTGAAGTGAGTGGTATACATCCTGTCACAAATCTGCAAACCCTACATAACCTCCATTGAAATTTCTAACATCATACAGCAACGCTGTCTTCCCTGTCATGTGCCGAGAAGCTCCACTATCCATAATCCAACGTGAAACGGATCTTGGAAGCTCCTGCACATATCACAAATATTTAGTGAGATTTTGTTGCCACCCAAGCCTCTTTTGACTCGGGTAACTTGACATTAATGTGTGTTTTAGCTGTGTAAAGTGGCGGAATATTCATATCATTTATCTTCAAGCTCTCTTCAGACCCAATCTCAACCTCTTTGTGTAAGGAGAAATCATTTTTCGGAGGTTGACTAGATGATTGGTCTTTCTTTACCACATACTTCTTTTCAGAAGTCGATTTTTGTTTTTCTAGTTTCTCATATAAATCTAAGGGTACATACATCTTTTTGGTTGAAGATGATGATTTTTTAGTCTCAGACACCTTTGGTTTTGTAGAACTTGCTTTCTCTTCAATAGATTTCGGCTTCCATGCTTGTTGAGATGACGCAACCCGTTTGTAAAATTTGTCATTTTTATTTACCGCCTTCTTTACGGGTTCGTTTTTCTTAACTGACTCTTTTGAGGTTTTAATTTCGACATTTTCTTTCTTCATAAACTTTTTCTCAACAAACATTGGAGCTTTTCCTTTTACATCATTTTTTCTTTTCAGATTCTCGACAACTTCAGACTTAGGCTTCAAGTTGGTGCACTTTCGTGCAGTATGTCTAACTTGATTGCATTTGAAGCATGTTCGGGTGTCAACTACCCGACTTGTGCCTTCAGACTGAGATTGTGAGGCCTTCTTCTCAAAAAACTCTTTGTTTGATTTTGAAAAAATCTCAGATTCTTCATCAGAAAGTGAACTTGAACTGTTCACAAACACCTTTTTCTCAGCAAACCTTCTGTTTTGAACATTCTTTTTCTGATAATTCTTACCACCCTGGTATCCACCCGACCATTTGTTTCGGTTGTTGTTAGAAAAACGTGGTGGAATGACAAGTTTTTTGTAGTAAGCTTTATCTTTCTCAAAATTTAATTGCCTCTTTGAATTTCTCAAACCTTCGATTTCTGATATATCAATCTCAATCAATTTAAAAACATTTCTCAATTTTCCCACATTCACATTTTCTAAAGGAAATTCAAGATCCAAATACAACTTATCAGATCCCGCCATCTTATACATCACAACAGCAGGTTCATCATTTAAGTTGTTTTTGGATTTTGATTTCGGAATGTATTTGTCCAGAAAACATTCATCATAATCAGCTGAATCACTATCAGACTTCAAAACACTTTCAGCCATGCTTTTAACAATATCAGTTTGAACACTATCATTAGATGATGATGAGGAAAATGTCACATCAATTGACTCTGGAAGTTTTATTTCATTTGTTTCATCATTAACCAACCCAGATTTCTTCTTTAAGAAATTGTTTAGAACTGGTGGTGGAACCTGATGATACCCCACCCCAGTTCCATCAGCATATACATCTTCACCTGCTTTGTTTTTCCCGATGGGTTTGGGAACAATGTGTTGTAAAACAAAGCTTGCGGAGCTGTAACTGTTCAGCTTCAACTGGATGCGTTCATTTTCAATTTTAACTTCTTGAAATTGAAGTTTCAACTTAGCAATTTCATCCAGTTGTTGGTTGATTAATTCTTCTTTAACCCTCAAAACACCTTGCAATTGACAATTTTCTTTGTATGTTTTACCGTTTCTATCATCAGAATCTTTCACCGTGCGTTTTAGCTTCCCAAAACTTTCAGAAATTTGACGATTTTCAAGAATTAGTTTTTCATTTTCTTTCCTAACCTTTTCTATGTCAATTTTATCAGTTTCAATTTTCTCACTCAGTTCTCTTATTCTATCAGTTGAAGCTTTCAGTATTTTGTCACGGTTCAAGATCTGATCCTCAACATCTCTGACTCTTTTTGTCAGATCCTCAACTTTCTTACCATTTAGATAAGTGATTGTACTACAAACTTTGCACTCTTTCATGCAATTTTTGCAGTCAATGTCACCATTAACTTTCTTACCTGACGCATTTGTTGACGCATTTGAACTGACCTGGCTTTTAGACTCAGATACGGACTTAGAATCTACCTCAAGTTCCTTAGCAGCCAGCACTTTGTCAGCCATCTTTCCCAAGTTTTCAGCTATCAACTCCTGTGAAGTATCAATGATCCCATCATCAATCTTCTTTGACTTTTCTTCTCTTTTGTTTTCTTTCTCTTCTCCACTTCCCCACCATTTTCTTTGCCAACCCTCTTCTTCTTCAGCAATTTGTTGAATTATGGTTTCAAGATCGAGGGTCTTATAGTCACTAGCAATGTTTCCCATGGGGTCAAGATAACATTCTCTGTCTGGATCCCATCTCTTTGCCCTTTTTGCTTCAGTATATATATCAGATATTCTGATCATTCTGTTTTGAGCTATCATTTTTCTATTGACATACTTCTCTTGTTCATTTCTGTTGTCTTTAAAAGGAACAGGTTCAACAGTCTTTGCCATAAAAGCATATCCAACCGCATCCTCCTCTGGTAACAACTCGCTCCAGTCAAAACCTTCATCGTCATGAATCACAGCAAGAGCTCTGGATTTTTCTTTATTATCCTCAAGTTGTTTCATTCTGGGCGGTTCTGATTTATTCTGATGATAAATCGCTTTCTTGTAGTAATCTTCTTTGAATGGATTTTCAGAATCATCAGCATAAGCATTCCGGCACTCTCTTTTAAAATGACCTTTCTGTTTACACTTGAAACAGGTCACTTTTGTCTTGTCAAAGCCTAACTTGGTAGATGGTCCACCAATAGACTTTCTTCCTGTAATCTCCATAAAACGTTGTGCCCTTCTCACTGCACTGGCCATACACCACCTTATGTCGATCAATTCCATCTCCTCGGGATCTATTTGATCGTAGTCTTCTTTAGTTAGGTTGGTGTTGCCTATCTTTCCTGCCACAAGGCTCTCATACGACTCTAGCACATAAGCTAAGAAAACCATATGTTGCTTTGCAGAATCTTCACTGAAGTTTTGAGCGTTCTTTAAATCCACCGCGATGTTGCATTGAAATAAGTTCTTTGCAACTGATTGGTTTAAAGTTGATGAAGAGCCACTGTGAAATCCACTACTTGTACTCTCTTTGCTAGATGTGTTGGAATTTTCAGCAGAAAAAGCTGTCTTGCGAGACGCATTCTTCGGAATCATGCTTTTTGGATAATACAGCTCCAAATTATGCTGATATGACGAGTGATTGACTTTGTGTGTTTTCTTTATCTCAAGCTCGTGACTCTCTAGTCTTCCAATCAACAAATCAACTGTAAGATCCTCAGTCTTGATCGTATTCTTCAACATCAAGGCATAGTATTGCCAATCCGTCTCATCTGGCAATGAATCAAACAATTTGTCGACTAACTCTTCTTGAGAATACATAATTCCATGTCTCGCCAGCTCCAACTTCAAGTGCCCAAACCTCTCAATCATCTTACAAACTGATTCATTTTTTAAACAACCAAATAAATCAAACTCTTTTCTTAGTAGTTTCTTTTTGTTTTTCACTATTTCTGCACTTCCCAAGCATTTTACTTCTAACTTTTTCCACAGATCTTTAGCATTGTTATACTCGATTAAAGATATTATATCTTCTCGGACGGACTGAAACAGCAACACGATGCACTTTTGCTCGGCAACAAAAACTTCTATTTCTTCAGTTGATGTCAAGTTTTCACCATTTTTTCCTCCATCACTGTATCCATTCTTTAGACTTTTCCAGCTAGTATAAGCAAATGCCTTTAACCATTCTTCAAATTTCTTAGCCCACCGACTGTACTCTTCGGTCACCATCAACTTTGGGGGTTTGTTATATGTTCTGTATGCACTTTCCACACCTAACGCATCCGTCAAAGTTTTCTTTGCATTCGGCGTGTTCTCATTGGTGTTGCTAGAAGTATCATCTCCAAAGTTTCCAGCAAAGGCATACATATCACTGAAAGGATTCATGAATTCGTCCATCTTTTAAGTACCTAAAACAGTCAACAAACACTTAGAAAATTTTTACAAATTTCAAAAAATTCAAAATAAAACTCCTGGATCGGATGGTGATCCGATCGAGTCACTATCCGAACGAGTGACACAGGCTATCCGACCGGATGGTGATCCGCTCGGATGGTCGTTCGTTCGAGTGACAAACTTGACTTTGAAAGTTGACTTTTCAACCTTTCACCACTCGGATGGTGATCCGACCGGATGACAGGTTTAGAAGTGAAAATGAGATTAAGAACTTTCAAATCCTATCCGATCGGATTGCTATCCGATCGGGTGAGATGATGACGTAAGCTGATGTTCTTGATCAAACTGAATCACACCACTCGGATAGTAATCCGAGCAAGTAACACTGATGATGTCAGCAAGCAACTAGCAGATACTAACTATTCCAATCCGTTCGGACAGCTGTCCGAGTGAATGGATGACGTCAGCACATATGAACAGCTAAACATGATTTTTGATGAATTTGATCTAGTTTTAGGTTGAATTTGATTATGAAACTTAATAGGATTATACTTTGATTGATTGCGAATCAAATGATATCGATTTTATCAATTTTTAACCATGGATTCACGTTCAATTTTAAGTTTTTCTAATTTTAGGGTGACAAACTGAGAAATGATGCAAGAAATGAGTAGAAAGAGAAGAAATATGTCAAATCTCCGGTGAAATTTGACTCTGATCGGCAAGAAATGTCAAATCTCTGGTGAAATTTGACTCTGATCGGCAAGAAATGTCAAATCTCCGGTGAAATTTGACTCTGATCGGCAAGTGAAACTCAAATTCCGGTGAATTCGGTGTCGTTGATCTCGATTCAGCTCCCTGGATGCTCTGATACCACTTGTTGGTCCCGTTGCACAGGATCTAATCGTAAGGAACAAGATGAATCGACTTTGTCTAATGTGCGGAATCCATTATAACAAATCACAGATGATCAACACAGAATTCAACGATTAAACACGGTCTGTTCTTTCTATTAGTTGTTCTGAAAGTACAAAGCTCCGGTAGAAGATAGACACTGATCAGTTTCTCTCTAGAGTCAAAAGTCCTAAAGTAATACCCGGACGAGGTATTTATAGTCAACTCAGGAAGTGGTGAGTGTTGTCCGTTCGGATAGCAAGCTATCCGATCGGATGACATCATGTCCGAACGGATAACAAGCTGTCCGGTCGGGTGAGTGCTGTCCGATCGGATGTCAATCCGATCGGATGACACTGGTCAACAAAAGTCAACACTTTACAGTTAAGCCCCGTTTCCTGAGTTGTCGTTCTATCTACACATATACATTACATAATTGTTTACAAAGACACATATACACAAAACATGACTACATGCTGACGGAAGCTACAGACGTATGTACTAACATTATCCGAACCTGGGTGAACAGAGTATTGGGACTTGTGCGCTTCGTCCATCACCAGCTCCCTAAGATTTCCAAACAAAGGAACCCATATCCGTTTCATAAAATAGTATATGCCGTCAGATCTTTCCACGAGTCGCTTCTCCATGCCTCGTAAATACTCCGCTCTAATGTTCTCTTCCTTCAACGCTTCAGCCTGAGCCAAACGAATCTGTTCAGGAAGATTTGAGTGAATAGTAAGCTGTAAGGCTCGCACACGTTTGGGTTTCGTCTCCTTTCGGCTAAGGGCATCAGCTACAACGTTAGCCTTACCTGGGTGATACTTGATTTCACAATCGTAGTCGTTCAAGAGTTCAACCCAGCGACGCTGTCGCATATTCAATTCCTTCTGGTCGAAAATATGCTGGCGGCTTCTGTGATCGGTGTAGATAGTGCATTTGGTACCGTATAGATAGTGCCTCCAGATTTTCAACGCGAAAACCACGGCCCCCAACTCCTAGTCGTGAGTCGTGTAATTCTTCTCATGAACCTTCAGTTGTCGAGAAGCATAAGCTATCACCTTCTCACGTTGCATCAGCACGCAACCGAGACCCTGAATAGAAGCATCACAATATACTACAAAATCTTCGGTACCTTCAGGTAGAGACAAGATCGGCACACTACAGAGTTTCTGTTTCAACAACTGGAAGGCATCTTCTTGTTTCGTTCCCCATAATTATACAACGCCTTTCTGTGTCAACGAGGTGAGAGGTTGAGCGATCTTCGAGAAGTCTTTAATAAATCTTCGATAGTACCCAGTGAGACCAAGAAATTGTCGCACCTCCGAAGGATTCTTTGGTGCCGCCCAATTTCTAATAGCATCGATCTTTGCAGGATCCACGTGTATCCCTGATTCATTAACAATGTGGCCAAGAAAGTGTACCTCTCGAATCCAGAAATCACACTTAGAGAATTTCGCATAGAGTTGCTCCTTCCTCAGGAGCTCCAAGATAAGACGTAGGTGCCGCTCGTGATCCTCCTTGCTCTTAGAGTGCATCAGAATATTGTCGATGAACACGATAACGAAATCGTCAAGGTACGGCTTGCACACACGATTCATGAGGTCCATGAAGACCGCTGGTGCGTTCGTCAACCCGAATGGAATAACCAAAACTCATAATGGCCATACCGCGTTCTAAAAGCTATTTTTGGAACATCCTCCTCTCGGACTCTCATCTGATGATAGCCCGATCTTAAATCGATCTTCGAGTAAAAACTTGACCCTGCAACTGGTCAAACAGATCGTCGATACGCGGTAAAGGATAACGGTTCTTGACTGTCACCTTGTCGAGTTCCCGATAATCTATACACATACGAAAGGACCCGTCTTTCTTCTTCACAAACAAAACTGGGGCTCCCCAAGGCTAAGAACTGGGTCGGATAAAACCTCTATCCAACAGTTCTTGGAGTTGATTCGACAGCTCTTGCAACTCTCCTAGTGCAAGACGATAAGGAGCTCGAGCAATCGGAGCTGCTCCTAGCATAAGGTCAATCTGAAATTCCACCTGACGATGTGGAGGTAAACCAAGTAACTCTTCAGGAAATACGTCAGAAAACTCACAAACAACTGGAAGTTCCTCGATCTTCCTTTCTCCAGGTTGAGTATCAGCAACAATAGCTAAAATAGCAGGGTAGCCCTTTTTATTAAACACTTCTGGGCTTTCATCGCTGAGATGATGCCAACCATTGCACCACTACGATGACCTTGAACTGACAAAGATTCTCCACCAGGAAGAGGGATACGCACGACCTTCTCTTTATAGAGAATTTACGCTTGATTCTTAGATAACCAATCCATACCAACTACCACATCGAAGCTTCCAAGAGTAACGGGGAGTAGGTCAATGTCGAACGCTTGACCCATAAGATCGAGTTTACACCCAAGAAGGACGTGTGAAGCTTCAATCGATTTGCCATCAGCTAATTCTACAACGTGCTTGTTTACAAGAGGTATAGGACTCAATCCTAACTGACGACTGAACCCCAATGATACATAACTCCAATCGGCAACAGAGTCGAATAAAACAGAAGCAAATAGATTGTTTACAGAAAACGTACCGGTCACAACGTTGCCATCATTACGAGCTTCCCCAGCACCAATAGTAAACACTCACCCACGCGCACCGTTCCCACCATTGTTCCCGTTGTTGTTATTCCTAGTGTTGTTGTTGTTGCCAGCATTCTGATTCAGTTGAGGGCAATCTCGCCTGAAATGACCCTTGTCACCACACTGAAAACACCCCTTACGATTTCCCTGATTCTGTTGAGGGTGCTACCTCTCCTGTTGTTGCGGCTGCTGTTGCTGCTGCTCTCTTGGGAGTGAGACCATGCAGTCTCTAGCCATATGGCCTACCTTGTTGCATCTGTGACATACCCAGGTGCACGGCTCGCGATGGTGGAAGTTGCACTTGTTACACTTTGGTTGCTTTCCTACATAGGAGCCCTGATTCGAATTGTTGCTCTGATTCTGATTCACAGAAGATGACTGGCTGAAGCTGCGGTTGATACTGTTATTTGGCTTCTTCTGTGTCTGATTCGAGTTGGACGCCTTGTCCACATCATTCCACTTCTGTTTGCTGTCAGTAGCAGGTGTAGTAGCTGTAGCTGTAGTGGTAGTAGTAGAAACACGCGGTGGTAGCGAGCCACGCTCCACCTCCTGATCTGTGATCTTGTGAGCTAGGCGGATGATCTGAGCTAAGTTATTGAGGTTCGTTGCAGTAACCAAGCCCTTCACTTGTGGGGCTAATCCTTTGATGTACAGTTCGATTCTTTGGTGTGGAGGTCGTGATAAGTTTGGGCACATATTAGCTAACTCATGAGACCTCTTCGTGTATGCCTCAATCTCAGACCCCACCATTTTCAGATCATAATACTCGTTCTCCAGTTTCTTCACTTCATCGCGAGGGCAGTACTCTTCACGCATTAGCTCCTTAAAATCGTCCCACGTAGTGGAATTTGCCATCTCAATGCCCAGCATTTGGACTTGGGCATTCCACCAAGTCAAGGCACCATCCTCGAGTGTGCCCGTAGCATACTTCACTCTGTCCCCAGCAGGACAATTACTCATCGCAAACACCGACTCTGCCTTCTCAAACCAACCTAGTAGTCCCACAGCCCCTTCAGTCCCACTGAATGTCTGAAGCTTACAATCCATGAACGTTTTGAACATACAAGCAGGCGGATTGTTTTGATTCTGATTTGCTTGCTGACCTAAGGACGAAAGAAAATACAGCATACGGGTAAGAGTTGTGTACGCAACACAAGAATAAAGAGTAATTGGCACATATCGTACCAGCTTGATAGGCTGCCAAAGCCTCAGCCACACGGGTGTTAATCAAATTTGTCAACTCAGCCTGAGTCATCGCAATGTGACCACGTCCATGACCTCGTCTGCTCATGATTCTATATAAGAGAAGGAGAAGGGTTAAAGTCGAGATAAGGTAGGAGTTAAACATCATGATGACTTCTACGGACTACTAAGTTACATCAGACAACAGAGCGGAACCCCTTTCACACTCGTTAGATCTCACAGGGACTCACATGAACCCCACATTATTATTATGTGTGCACCCATAATAATTATGCGATTTTCATTTTTATCTCAGCTCCTCCCAACTCATGCTACAAGGTTCCTCAAGTTCTCGCAACAAGACAAAACACCACAACATAAACCATAAAAATCTAACAGGATATCGCACGGTGACTCTATCAATCACATAACTCAGGTAAATACACATGAATTTAGTCTGAAATGCTAAGTGTGTGCAATCGCATGCAACATCATACATAAGTGTATACTAGATATACTAGGAAATAAATAAACGAGAGACGAACCTTGCAATCTGGAGCTGAGTGTCATGGTCGATTTCGAATCTGTTCGGTTATAGTCTGGTTTTATAAGAACGTTTTAAAACCTAGTTCACTATAACCAGTGGCTCTCATACAAAACTGTCACACCCACAAAATACCACATGCGGAAACCCCGCTAGGCGTGTGACATACCAGGATCAAGCCACCAATCACATTGAACTAAGATCAAGTTATAAAACAAAGTTTCCATTCATAAATATAAAACATTTATAACATATCCAAGTTTAACATGTTCAGCGGAAGCAAATAGTTAAACACTTTTTAATCGTTCCAAAAACCAATGTACGTGAAATCATTAAATAAGTCTTGTAAATCCAAGCAGTACGGCCCATGACCACTCCAGCCTTCCAGACAGCAAGTTAATTTCCATAGTACCTAACGACCTGCGAGCATGCAACAAGTGTATCAGACAACGTTGGTGAGCTCATAGTTTTACGAAAACGTTGGTTACCAAGTGTTTAGTTTAGTTCATTGATTTTAATGTTGATAATAACTCGAATACAAGACGGCTCCAGATTTATTTTGCCCATTCCCCAAGGCTCCTATCAAAGCATTGGGCATGACTGGGTCATTAGTTCACACCCGTCCTCTTAGGTACGGGGTGAGGGTGCCAAACCTAGATAGCGCTTCCAACTAATACCCCGTTACCTCTCAGGTAACAAACAAGATGGGACTTAAGGGTGATAGGATGAGTGTATTATCCAACAATCCAGATTTTTCCCGCAAGATGTATTCCTCTCAGGAATACCCAATTGATTTACCCAAAAACCCATCCCTCTCAGGGATACGCAATGACTGTCCCAACCACCAGGACGCATGCTCAAGAGGAATGAACTCACCTTTGATTTGCTCGGTATGTTAAATTACCCGTCCAAGTTGGTCAACCCAAACCCTACCGTGGTTACCAATCAACATTAGTTACATAATCAAACAAGTCACGTATTTGTACACAGTAAGTCACGTATTCGTACACAGTTTGCATCCATCACAAGATCACTGTATATCATATATCAAATACCCAGTTCTATACATGTTCACATCTCATGTGATTATCACCTAACAATCTACAACAGATGGGTGTTTTAACTACACAAGTCAGGTTTCTTATTCTTAGTCCAATTTATATCATGCAACAAGTAGCTTTTGCAAACACAAGTGTATACCAACCATAAACATTACTAAACTGTTTACTATTCTGATCAGCCCAAGGCACAGCGAAGAACCCTGTCGACGAAATATATATTCTTCATCGAAATCACAGGTGACGAAATACCTATCCTTCGTCGAGGTCACCTGCGACGAAGAACCCATCTTTCGTCGAGACTACACGTGACGAAATACCCATCTTTCGTCGTGACTGGGGGTGACGAAGTATCATAGAGATTCATCAAGATCACATAATAACTGCTAACACTTTTCCAGCGGGGTTAACGGATCAAACATTCGTTTCTTTTCAAGTTCTACAAACCCTAACTACTGATCAATCATGGACTACACAAAACATAACAGTTTTCTTAAATCATGCAATTCTAATCAAACCCTAATCATTGAAATACATAAGGGTCATCAACACATCCATCGTACCAACCCTAATGGCGTGATTAACATTCAAGCGGCCGATCATCAATATGACATTATATACACAAGATTTTACTCATTCAAACAAACTCATCACAACAAGAATTCACATATAATCACGTTAATCCGATTTACAATCTCAGTTTCCGTATCATCTTAACTCCTAACTAAACATCACAAAAGAACACATATCAATCAAACAGTGACTTACTAACTGTGATATCGGGTATTTTGATAAACCAGGGTGGAAAGCTTCGAGGTTAAACAATTGTCACCGCACAGGGAGGAAGGAACAAGAGAGAGTTTTAGGGTTTCTATTTTACGTCTAAGCAGTTACAAGGGTTATACATAATCTAAACAGTTGGGCCGTGAAACAGATTGGGCCAAGGCCCCCATCCAACGAAACTCTCCTTCGACGAAGATCCTTTTTCGTCGAGATTAATGATGGCGAAAAATCCCATTTTTCGTCGGGGAGATTAGTGGCGAAGAACCCTAATTAAACTATAATCAACACCACACGTATCACATAACTATTAATCAATCACAAAAACTACACAATTAACATTTAACACCCAAGCACAAAACATTAATCATTCAGATAAACCACACGACACCACGTAAATCGAATTGTAAAAACAGGATTGTGAAGTCAGTGATGTGTATGGGAAAGACCTTGAAATCTCGGATTGTCACAACAGAGCCCTGGCCACGGCCCCCGAGGCCAACTTTTTCTCTTCCTTCATTAAATGCAGTTGTCAGTAGAGGGCCCCACACGGCCCCGTGTTCAGCGAGAACGACCCCGTGGGCAGAATCGTATCTGTACTATCAAGATTTTGCAAGATTCTGCATATCTTAGCGTTGACCATGCCCTGTGTCGAGCTGGGCACGCCCCTGTGGTGGGCGTAGAAGCTTCTACAGCTTTGTCTTTTCTGCAGGCTCCTGACCACGCCCCAGTGTCCAGTGGGTACGACCCCCCCGTGGTCAGTCTTCTGTTTCTTTTTTTTTTCTATGGGGATGTTGCTGAGGGGTCGGGCATGTCACGTTTATGTTGGTGCATGTCACGTTCATGTTTTTTCTTGTTACATTGTAATTTGTATGGTCTTTATTTACGGTCTGTATAGTTTCGGTCGAGTCAGCCAAGTCAAGATATCCTCCTATCTTGACTTAGCACGACGTTTACTTTGTTAGCACTGTAAAACAGTTTGCATGTGTGCAACTGTTATTGTTTTGATCTTACCGTTATGTTGTCTGCAAGTTATTGTCTGTATGAAGGTTCCCCACGAAGAATCCTTAGTCTTCCTGGGATGGCATGTTTCACGAATATTGTTTCTTATCAAATTTGTCACACCCCAACCGATGGCGGAAACATCGGAGTGAGACGAAATAGATTGCAAAAGACTTCATAACGTTATTTTGTGTCAAGTATTTAATAATTACATTTTACATGGTTTGAACTA
The DNA here is from genome assembly GCA_030545235.1 of Helianthus tuberosus. Classification (NCBI taxonomy): domain Eukaryota; kingdom Viridiplantae; phylum Streptophyta; class Magnoliopsida; order Asterales; family Asteraceae; genus Helianthus; species Helianthus tuberosus. The sequence continues at coordinate 121,306,130 of CM060409.1, forward strand.
GAATACCACAAGATTAAAATAAATAATGCACAATAAGTATTCAAATAATTAAATTTTATTTCATTGATAATTAATTTTTACAAGTATTTGAAATAGCATACAACATGTTTGAAAATAAAGTACAGTACAACAAGTATTCGAGTCTAAATGTGTTTCTAGGCAATCCTACTAGATTCCTTGCATCATCCAAATCCTGCAATACATGTTAAAGCATAGATCAATACAAATAGTATTGGCGAGCATACAAGTTTGAGTATAAGTATGAAAATGTTTTAAACAGATTTGTCATGGCAATAACTAAGCATAAGCATATAAATTTAAACACGTATGATTGCAAGTATAACACGTAGGAGCATATATAGAGATCATTTGTATAAAATTTTAGCATGTATGTGTATTTGATTCAAAGTACATGTATTGCATCCCAAAGGTAATAAAGCGTAAAAAAGGATCGAGTATGCTCACAGTGGTTGCGTATAAGAATTCCTTGTAACGCACGAGTAAAGATTGAGAAATCCAAAAGAACGAAACGAGTACCCTAAACGTTAAAATACCATATAAGAATCTAGTTAATATTTATAGATTAAATCTCATCCTAATATTCATTATTTACAAATTGATTAATAATTTGTATTATATTATACTTGAATAATAGTTTGATTTATTTACTTTGTTATTATAAAAAAAACATACTGATTAAATGCAATGTTTGATTTTTGATAACATTATTTGATTCATGACTAAACTGGTTTATTATTTATCAATAAATACTACTTTTAGATATTTAGTTAATAATAAAATGTTTCTAGTAAACTTAATGTGCTTTAGGTTTTTATTTCATAAATACACTAGTCTAAGTACCCGTGTGTTACACGGGTGGCTAAACAGGAAAACTAAGTACTTTAAAATTGTGAAGTAAAAATTATAATTTTATATACGTTGAGATATTAACGAAAATGTTAGAGAGTACATGAAATAATTGAAATACATGAATAGAACAAAAAAATCGCAACTCATTGAAGATCTCTTTATAAATAACGTTAGTTGTTTTATTAGTAGGTTTAACCCTTGATAAAGAAATAAACAAAATTTTAACCGGCAATAATATCAAAACCATTTTCATATCGTTTTAAGAAAAGAATACCTTAAATCACTCCGGTGTGTTTAGAAACCATTATATAATATACATAAGTGTGTAAAATCACATATTTTACATTAAATAAGGAAAAAAAGTTAAAGTAAAATTATAACTCACAAACATATTTATATTCATAAATCTCAATGAACTTCTGATCTTCTACCTTCTTAATTGCATATTACATTAAAAAGAAATTGCAGTATGCGTCAAAGACGTGACCCAAGCAATGTGCACCTAAGATGGCATCTTGATTTTCACCTCTACTGGACTTCTGGTCTTCTACCTTCTATAATATATCATTTAGCATGATCCTATATGTAAAAAAGAAATAAAAAAAATATACAATGTGTAAAAAAATATATAGTCTGGCTCCCAATTTAAGAGTATCATATTCAACCGATCACAGAAAATAGTTCTTCCTGTATCCACCGTGTTCCTAACCATTATCATCACAATGGCTGCAGCCATGTTCTCATCACAATGGCTGCAGCCCTGGCATCTAACTCGAGGGTTGGCTCATCCATAAATAGTATAGACGGGTTAGCCACAAGCTCAACAGTTATGGTCAACATTTTTCTTTGATTAGTTGATAGCCCGTTGACACCTGGTAACCTGACTAATGCATCCTTTATCGGGATGAGTTCCATAAGGTCCATCACCTCATCAACAAACATCTGTAGATTTTTAAAACAATAATCACCATTCCTAAAACTGGAAAACAGGATTTTTTTAAATAGGCTTATTAAGCACAGTAAGGACTCGTAAACTGTTACATGAGGTGAATGGATGTCGTTTTGCTCACAATAACTGAAAATTTGAGCAAATGTTTCTTTTTCTTTTGGATACCCAGAAATCTTAACATCGCCTTCAATATACCCGCCTTTTTTTCAACCCGCTAACACATCCATGAGAGTAGTTTACCAGCACCACTGACACCCAGTAGAGCTGTGAGAACACCTGGCCTCAAAAGCCCTGCTGACGCCTTTAAGTAGCAGCAACCGGTCTTCACCCACCCCTTGATCTTTCATTTCCTACAATAGTTTTATAGGTTACTTTTATAAGTTAAGTATACATAAAACCACTAACATATCTTTGACTTTTAAAAAGGCAAAATATACAAAACCACTAACTTATATTTTCTAGCCACCTGAACAGATTTAAAAAGGATATTCACTTAAATACCTTTTGTTAGTGATTATTTTCCATCATACCTCATCCCATGTATAGTGAACCAATTTCAATATCATGTAATATCACCACCATATATCGCCTTCACCCTATGTATGTATTTTATAGAAAATTTCATCAATATTCACACGTAATTTGAATAACCTAAACTAATACAAAAGGTAGAATCAGATCTACGAATTCCATTAAAATAAAACCAACATAAGACATACCTCTAATCGCCTAAGTTATGGAAGCCAGAAAGTACTTAACTGATCAAGTGTAGAAGGCTCATCATACACATGGGTATGAACATATCGACACTAAGGTTCATCAGCAGGTTTTCCTCTATCCTCAAATTATAATGACAAAACATATCGTTCAAATTCTATAAATTTCACATGAAATCAAAATAATAAAAAACATGTGTTCCTACTTCTTACATACACCGGTATAAATAAATTTGCATTTACTTCAAAAGATCAATAAATAGATGCTTTCGAGTTTGAATATGCTATAAGTTTTTAACTTTTGACAAAATAAGAACTATAACCTCATAAGAAGTACTATGCAGAATAGTATAGTAGTGTGTATAGCAAATTACAGTCGTGATTGCGACAGTCCTTAATGCAGTTATTTGTAGACAACCTGCTTGTAGGCTGTAGCAGTAAGCAATAGTTAGCGAAGCATATATCAAAGGCAATTTGATAGATAATGAGTAAAAACACCTTGAGCAAAGTGGCAAGACACGAAGAGCCTAAAACTGGATATTTAATACCCGAAAAAGAACCAATCATTAACAGTTAGTGTATGTATATATCCTCTTTCTCTGTTTACCTAAAATGGGACCATCATATTTTAGCTACATCAAACCAAAAGATAGAAGAAAGGGACAATGGAGTACCTGTACAATAGTGAGATAATTTGACTACGACAACAGATTTTCTTCATGACATTACCCCACTTGCATCCATCTTCAGAAGTTGCTTATTCAATACCTAAAATGGCATTTAAAAAGAGATTTATAAAATATGGTGGAAAGTCAATTAAAGGCGGACCTCTTAAAAGCCAACCCAACCAACCAACCTGCACCTCTTAACAAATAGAGTTAGTTAGTAAACTGGAATTTTTTGTAATGGTATTTACTAAATTTAATATAAGAGTAAACAAATAGCAATGATCCTAAAACTCAACTGAGCTGCTAAAATGATCTAAGATCAAGACTCATGTTGATTAAAGGCTATAAGAGAATTCCACGATACAGGGTGTCTATTATGTGATGATTAAACAATAAACTAAACAAAAAAGCTGCAATATTCAAACTCGGTAAAAGGAAATATCTCTTCTCCCTTCTTTATAAGTCCTGCTCTCCTAATAAATTGATGCACCTTCAAAAAAATAGTCAATTTGGTTCGGGTCTAAACAAATGTTCATAAGATTTCAACAATTACTATATCAAAGTATAATTGTGGCTTATAATCATTCTCTATGTAAAACACACCTCACATTCTTCCTCTTATTTTACCCTTTCTACCATTGAGATAGAGAAACGGACCAGTAAATTTCATATGAGACTTGGTACCATCAGCAGAATCTTCCTCTTCTATTAGAATTCCTGCCATTGAGGCAGGAGACAGACCAGTAACTTTCAAGGGGGATCCTCCCAAATGGAGGTTACACTATCCGAGTACAATCGATAAGATCACAAAACAAATGTCACTTTCGTCATAAAGAATTCAAAAAAAAAAAAAAAAGAAGAAGAAAGATGCATATTTTTTTCCACTATCTTGTTAACCTTCAAATGGAAATTAAATATTATTACTTACAGATTCTAGCCTCCGAGAAACCACACATCATGAAACAACTACAAATCACAATAAAGCATGTATCTATATTCTCATATAGTAACCAAATAATCCAAACACTACATCAGTTAGACCATACAAACAAAACACGCATATACCAGACTGGAGAGACGTTGATTCAACGACGCTTCAACGAACGATTGAGCTTGTTGATTAGTGTCAACAGTAGCATTCAGTGAGTTAATCAGCAACTGCTGTAAATAACTGTGAATAAATAAATACCTCATCACTCATCACTCCAGCCTTCAAACCTCGCAACAATATGAAAAATCGGAGCGCGTGATTCGGCACTTGAACGGAATCATGCGCACACTCCTCACTCATGCCTTTTCAATCGTCAAATTTTTAATTATTGGACTCTTTTTAAAGCTCATTCATTGAGCCCTTTTAGCATATTCGTATTAGCATAACCTAAATAGTATCTAAGACTTAAAAACTTCATCAACGTACTTTATTCTAACCTAAGTTCTAACGCTACTTTTGTTGAACCCACTTTGGATTAAACATGTTAGGTTAATTTTTGCAATTATGAATTATATATGAATTAGATTGTTAAAAGCTTAGAAAAGTAATAATTTAACTTTTCTTCGTAATTTTTTATATAATTCAGTTTATTCAAATGAATTCGAAATCGATTCGAATTCAAATAACCCTTATTATTCAAATTCGATCGAGCTTTAAACTTTCAAATTCGAATAAGTCAATTAGAACAATTAGAAAAACTTGATTAGGATAATTCGGATAACTCGATTTTGACCCCTAAGGAACTACTACTTCACTATCCCACTCCACAGCCTTTTAATTAGACTATACTATTATCATTTCTAATAATATTTAACACATTAAATATTTATGAAAAATGATAAAAATAACAAAAGAGTGTCCATAGTGCAACAAAATAGACAAATGTTACCAACCAACATTTAAATTATCTAACTGAATATATATATATATATATACAAATAGTCACTGAATGATCTTAGTACATCAGTCGCTGAAAACTCTATAAAGATGGAGAAGTGAGAATATACCCGAAAGCAAAATGATTATGAACTTGCGACTATTTGGCGATCAATGTCTTGAGTGGCTTCCTCGATAGAGAGTATCTGTTGCATCAATGAGGCGAGTTTTGCAACATTTTCTTCTTTGATATGAGCTGGCACCTTCTCCTCGTACCCCTTGGCACTCATCGCCTTGTTTAAACTATCCTTTTGCCTGCTCAAATATAGAGACGTCAATCAATGAGGGAAACTTTCGACCCGTTTACTTACGAATGGGTCAAATCAAGTTGGAAATATAAATAAAGAATGCTAACTAAAGGATCAAGTCAAACGGGTCAAATGTCGCTAGAAGTGTATTTTTAAAGTATAAAACCTTAAAAAATTATATTATTATTAGAGTTACGCCCCAATTTAGTGCCTGAACCATAATCGTAATTCCACTTTTAGTCCCTAGGTTTCAAGATTGAACATTTTAGTCCCTGAACTATTCTTTGAGGGTCAATCAAGTCCAATTGACCAAAAAAAAAGTTAATAATTTAGTCCCTGAACTATCACCGTAACTCTCCTTTTAGTCCCTAGGTTTCAAAATTGGACATTTTAGTACCTGAACTATTCTTTGAGAGTCAATCAAGTCTAATCGACCAAAAAAAGTTAAGAGTTAAGTCCCAATTTAGTTCCTGAACTATCACTGTAATTTCGGACAACAAAAAAACTTAGAAATTAACTATTTTGTCAGAATGTTGTAGGAAATATTTTGGGGGTTTTTTGTATTATTTATTCGTTGGAAAGTCGTCGCTAAGTTATAAGAAACTTCATTTGTCGGTATTTTGTCAGAAACTTGTGCGAAAACTTCCACGTTTTAGTAGTGGATATTATGATTTTTGTTTGGGTAAGATAGTAAATATGATATTAGAACGATTATGAGAGGGATATATAATACTATCTCAAAAAAAATGACAATGGGCTTTTAACCTCTTTGACCCGTTACCCAACCCACCAACTTTCCACGCCTAAAATGGATTCCACAAGATTGATTTCCAGTCCCACTACTACTACTATTATTACATAAAGAAAACATGTAACGACTAAGAAGATGTTTGCTTACTTTTGTAATTCTGTAAACTTAGCATTGAGCTTCTCTCGCTCTTTGTTAACATCAATAACTCCTTGATTCTTCAGATACACTGAAAGGGCTTCATTTACAACCGCCACTGTGCATCCGACTGTGCATCTGACTGGAGCAGACCAGTAACTTTCAAGGGGGGATCCTCCCAAATGGAGGTTACACTATCCGAGTACAATCGATAAGATCACAAAACAAATGTCACTTTCGTCATAAAGAATTCAGAAAAAAAATAAGAAGAAAGATACATATTTTTTCCACTATCTTGTTAACCTTCAAATGGAAATTAAATATTATTACTTACAGATTCTAGCCTCCGAGAAATCACACATCATGAAACAACTACAAATCACAATAAAGCATGTATCTATATTCTCATAGTAACCAAATAATCCAAACACTACATCAGTTAGACCATACAAACAAAACACGCATATACCAGACTGGAGAGACGTTGATTCAATGACGCTTCAACGAACGATTGAGCTTGTTGATTAGTGTCAACAGTAGCATTCAGTGATTTAATCCAGGCAAAAGACATCCAAAAATGATGAACTGAAGTGTCTTGTGCAATGCTTTGACATTCAAATCTCAACAGCAATGTGGAGTGGACAAACTACACATAGTTCTGGAGTTGACGAAGTTAAACAGAAAAAAAGGTCATACCACTTTGTCGTGCCTGGGCAGGGGCTTTAACTTGTGTAGATAACCCTTTTGTAGATAAGCCTGAAACGCTGCTCCATATTTCAAACCTTCGATTGAATTTATATGTCGTATCAACCATATTGTATAACATCCCTAACCCAATACCGGCAGCTCTGTTGCATGCAACCAAACCTACGATTGAAAGACACTGCATTCGTTAAATGGGGTGAAAGAAACGCGTTAAAAACAAAAATCACCAAAACAAACGGTTTAAGCATCAATAAGTACCTCCTTGTTTTCCCCTTTTCAGCATATAATTCTCAGCCTATAACAAACGTGTCACCACTATTATGTAGTTCTCATGTACACATAGTAGAAAAGAATTTTGGTGCGGCTTTGATGGTTGGCCGGGGCTCGCTCCAGCTAGGTTCCAGGTCCCTTCAAGATTCAAAGTAGGGATGACCCACACCATTATCCACTACTACTTTCTAAAACAATTAATTTTAATAATAACACTATAAGTATGAAAGACACAAAATCTAGGGTTGTCATGTCATATCAAAGTGATGGACAAAGTCTCGAAACATGAAAACGCTGAAAGAAAATAAGTAAATCTAAGTTACATAAACTATAAACACGTCCTATTAAGAGGCTTTTAAGTTCTGTTTAGGCACAAACTTAGACTGTACTAAGTTACCAACAAATTCCAAGTTGCAATCTGACCTGTTACAAAATGTGGCTGCAAACGCAACCTGCAATCTAAGCCGTTACCATACCATATGCAATCTGATCCATTACAACATACTGGCAAACTTCCATATATATGCTTATTATAAGATAAGGCGCTGAGACAAACAGGTCAATTTCGGTAGCCAAAACAATGTCAGCACTTCTTCGATATTGTGATATAGTATATACGACCTCGTCCGCATACTGAATCTTGAAAATTCTCAATAACATTCTAACCATACTCTGTCAATAAACATGATAAAATGAATACGTCGAAGGGGTTAGTATAACACTATAATTTATCAAAAGAAAGCATTTCAGTTTCACAATTGAACAAAACCCACCGACAACACAATATCATGTACAATGAAATATCTGTTAGAAATCGATCATAAGAAAATGTGTCGGACATGATATCATGCTCACCACAGAACATGCCAATACTTAATTGTGCTGGTTAAGAGAATAGCCGAAAACAGGGACCTGTAAACACAATTTTAAATCTCAAAAGATCTTAAAAACAGAAATCCATCATCATAGATGAGCTTTCAAACGACATAAAACGACTCTTAAGTAACGATTACCATGTTGCGCATTTCTTCATACATTATTATGCTGAAGAGGTAAATCCCCATCTGTAAAATACATGTATATATAATTAAAGGGATCTCATAAAGTTAGAACTTCTAGGTAATTGAAAGGGATTAATAAACTTACATACAATTAATAACAATCGGCACAACAACAAAGCAATATCAACACTGAGCATCTAACCTGATACAACCTACAAATTCCCACCTCTGGTTCAAAAGCTCTATATCCAAAAGCATAGCGTCGAGACCAAAAGAGTGTGTTCAGGCTACACTCTGAAATATAAAAAATAACCTTAGAGACTCACAGTTACTGTGTGCATCACCTCAGAATCAACAACCGATTATCCCATTATAAATTTAGGGTTATTCTACTTCGTTTAGATGGTGAAAAATAAATGCAAAATCGAAACAGCAACCGGATCTAAAATAAAACACAAATGAGAAATCAAATTAACCTAAAATTGAAATCAAACCTGAGAGTTTTAATGAAGCTGACACTCGGCTCCATTCACGTCTCATTGAACGTCATTTCTTGATTTGACTGGAATCAGGGATCCTCTTGTGTAGCCGCTATTGAAGGGATTGTTGGAGAGCACAGCGCCGTGGAATCAAAACAAACGATTATAGAAAATAAGAACAAAATATGTAAATAAGAAACTTACAAAGACATGAAACACAAATCAACATAAGAAACTTGCGTGAATTAGGTTATGGAATGAGAAAAAAAAACTTACCAGGTGATGTGGCAAAGGGTTTTCAGCATCTGTATTCATTAAGCCATATCATGTAATTGTAAAATCAATCAATCGATCACAACATCATGGTTCAATTCGAACATATTAGGGTTTCAAGGTAGAAGAATAACCCTTTTGACTAATTGCAAACGATTGGAAACGCTTCCATATGATCTTCCGGTAATTGAAGAATTATTCAAGTTTCCATATATAATCCAAGGAGCGTGTGAAAGTAGAATGAAGGAATTGTGAGCGGTAAGGAGAATTGAATGAGAACAGAGAGAATAGAGAAATGGCGCTCAAAAAATGAATTCTCTGGCTAAAGAGATATGCCACATAATGGTCAAATAGTCAACCATCGCCTTGTTTAAACTATCCTTTTGCCTGCTCAAATATAGAGACGTCAATCAATGTGGGAAACTTTCGACCCGTTTACTTACGAATGGGTCAAATCAAGTTGGAAATATAAATAAAGAATGCTAACTAAAGGATCAAGTCAAACGGGTCAAATGTCGCTAGAAGTGTATTTTTAAAGTATAAAACCTTAAAAAAAATATTATTATTAGAGTTACGCCCCAATTTAGTGCCTGAACCATAATCGTAATTCCACTTTTAGTCCCTAGGTTTCAAGATTGAACATTTTAGTCCCTGAACTATTCTTTGAGGGTCAATCAAGTCCAATTGACCAAAAAAAAGTTAATAATTTAGTCCCTGAACTATCACCGTAACTCTCCGTTTAGTCCCTAGGTTTCAAAATTGGACATTTTAGTACCTGAACTATTCTTTGAGAGTCAATCAAGTCTAATCGACCAAAAAAAGTTAAGAGTTAAGTCCCAATTTAGTTCCTGAACTATCACTGTAATTTCGGACAACAAAAAAAACTTAGAAATTAACTATTTTGTCAGAATGTTGTAGGAAATATTTTGGGGGTTTTTTGTATTATTTATTCGTTGGAAAGTCATCGCTAAGTTATAAGAAACTTCATTTGTCGGTATTTTGTCAGAAACTTGTGCGAAAACTTCCACGTTTTAGTAGTGGATATTATGATTTTTGTTTGGGTAAGATAGTAAATATGATATTAGAACGATTATGAGAGGGATATATAATAATATCTCAAAAAAAATGACAATGGGCTTTTAACCTCTTTGACCCGTTACCCAACCCACCAACTTTCCACGCCTAAAATGGATTCCACAAGATTGATTTCCCGTCCCACTACTACTACTATTATTACATAAAGAAAACATGTAACGACTAAGAAGAGGTTTGCTTACTTTTGTAATTCTGTAAACTTAGCATTGAGCTTCTCTCGCTCTTTGTTAACATCAATAACTCCTTGATTCTTCAGATACACTGAAAGGGCTTCATTTACAACCGCCACTGTGCATCCGACTGTACATCTGACTGGAGCAGACCAGTAACTTTCAAGGGGGGATCCTCCCAAATGGAGGTTACACTATCCGAGTACAATCGATAAGATCACAAAACAAATGTCACTTTCGTCATAAAGAATTCAGAAAAAAAGAAGAAGAAAGATACATATTTTTTCCACTATCTTGTTAACCTTCAAATGGAAATTAAATATTATTACTTACAGATTCTAGCCTCCGAGAAACCACACATCATGAAACAACTACAAATCACAATAAAGCATGTATCTATATTCTCATAGTAACCAAATAATCCAAACACTACATCAGTTAGACTATACAAACAAAACACGCATATACCAGACTGGAGAGACGTTGATTCAACGACACTTCAATGAACGATTGAGCTTGTTGATTAGTGTCAAAAGTAGCATTCAGTGATTTAATCCAGGCAAAAGACATCCAAAAATGATGAACTGAAGTGTCCTGTGCAATGCTTTGACATTCAAATCTCAACAGCAATGTGGAGTGGACAAACTACACATAGTTCTGGACTTGACGAAGTTAAACATAAAAAAAGGTCATACCACTTTGTCGTGCCTGGGCGGGGGCTTTAACTTGTGTTGATAACCCTTTTGTAGATAAGCCTGAAACGCTGCTCCATATTTCAAACCTTCGATTGAATTTATATGTCGTATCAACCATATTGTATAACATCCCTAACCCAATACCGGTAGCTCTGTTGCATGCAACCAAACCTACGATTGAAAGACACTGCATTCGTTAAATGGGGTGAAAGAAACACGTTAAAAACAAAAATCACCAAAACAAACGGTTTAAGCATCAATAAGCACCTCCTTGTTTTCCCCTTTTCAGCATATAATTCTCAGCCTATAACAAACGTGTCACCACTATTATGTAGTTCTCATGTACACATAGTAGAAAAGAATTCTGGTGCGGCTTTGATGGTTGGCCGGGGCTCGCTCCAGCTAGGTTCCAGGTCCCTTCAAGATTCAAAGTAGGGATGACCCACACCATTATCCACAACTACTTTCTAAAACAATTAATTTTAATAATAACACTATAAGTATGAAAGACACAAAATCTAGGGTTGTCATGTCATATCAAAGTGATGGACAAAGTCTCGAAACATGAAAACGCTAAAAGAAAATAAGTAAATCTAAGTTACATAAACTATAAACACGTCCTATTAAGATGCTTTAAAGTTCTGTTTAGGCACAAACTTAAACTGTACTAAGTTACCAACAAATTCCAAGTTGCAATCTGACCCGTTACAAAATGTGGCTGCAAACGCAACCTGCAATCTAAGCCGTTACCATACCATATGCAATCTGATCCATTACAACATACTAGCAAACTTCCATATATATGCTTATTATAAGATAAGGCGCTGAGACAAACAGGTCAATTTCGGTAGCCAAAACAATGTCAGCACTTCTTCGATATTGTGATATAGTATATACGACCTCGTCCGCATACTGAATCTTGAAAATTCTCAATAACATTCTAACCATACTCTGTTAATAAACATGATAAAATGAATACGTCGAAGGGGTTAGTATAACACTATAATTTTTCAAAAGAAAGCATTCCAGTTTCACTATTGAACAAAACCCACCGACAACACCATATCATGTACAATGAAAAATCTGTTAGAAATCGATCATAAGAAAATGTGTCGGACATGATATCATTCTCACCACAGAACATGCCAATACTTAATTGTGCTGGTTAAGAGAATAGCCGAAAACAGGGACCTGTAAACACATTTTTAAATCTCAAAAGATCTTAAAAACAGAAATCCATCATCATAGATGAGCTTTCAAAGGATATAAAACGACTCTTAAGTAACAATTACCATGTTGGGCATTTCTTCATACATTATTATGCTGAACAGGTAAATCCCCATCTGTAAAATACATGTATATATAGTTAAAGGGATCTCATAAAGTTAGAACTTCTAGGTAATTGAAAGGGATTAATAAACTTACATACAATTAATAACAATCGGCACAACAACAAAGCAATATCAACACTGAGCATCTAACCTGATACAACCTACAAATTCCCACCTCTGGTTCAAAAGCTCTATATCCAAAAGCATAGCGTCGAGACCAAAAGAGTGTGTTCAGGCTACACTCTGAAATATAAAAAATAACCTTAGAGACTCACAGTTACTGTGTGCATCACCTCAGAATCAACAACCGATTATCCCATTATAAATATAGGGTTATTCTACTTCGTTTAGATGGTGAAAAAAAATGCAAAATCGAAACAGCAACCGGATCTAAAATAAAACACAAATGAGAAATCAAATTAACCTAAAATTGAAATCAAACCTGAGAGTTTTTTTAACGAAGCTGACACTCGGCTCCATTCACGTCTCATTGAACGTCATTTCTTGATTTGACTGGAATCAGGGATCCTCTTGTGTAGCCGCTATTGAAGGGATGGTTGGAGAGCACAGCGGCGTGGAATCAAAACAACCGATTATAGAAAATAAGAACCAAATATGTAAATAAGAAACTTACAAAGACATGAAACACAAATCAACATAAGAAACTTGCGTGAATTAGGTTACGGAATGAGAAAAAAAACTTACCAGGTGATGTGGCAAAGGGTTTTCAGCATCTGTATTCATTCAGCCATATCATGTAATTGTAAAATCAATCAATCGATCACAACATCATGGTTCAATTCGAACATATTAGGGTTTCAAGGTAGAAGAATAACCCTTTTGACTAATTGCAAAAGATTGGAAACGCTTCCATATGATCTTCCGGTAATTGAAGAATTATTCAAGTTTCCATATATAATCCAAGGAGCGTGTGAAAGAAGAATGAAGGAATTGTGAGCGGTAAGGAGAATTGAATGAGAACAGAGAGAATAGAGAAATGGAGCTCAAAAAATGAATTCTCTGGCTAAAGAGATATGCTACATAATGGTCAAATAGTCAACCATCGCCTTGTTTAAACTTTCCTTTTTCCTGCTCAAATATAGAGACGTCAATCAATGAGGGAAACTTTCGACCCGTTTACTTACGAATGGGTCAAATCAAGTTGGAAATATAAATAAAGAATGCTAACTAAAGGATCAAGTCAAACGGGTCAAATGTCGCTAGAAGTGTATTTTTAAAGTATAAAACCTTAAAAAATTATATTATTATTAGAGTTACGCCCCAATTTAGTGCCTGAACCATAATCGTAATTCCACTTTTAGTCCCTAGGTTTCAAGATTGAACATTTTAGTCCCTGAACTATTCTTTGAGGGTCAATCAAGTCCAATTGACCAAAAAAAAGTTAATAATTTAGTCCCTGAACCATCACCGTAACTTTCCTTTTAGTCCCTAGGTTTCAAAATTGGACATTTTAGTACCTGAACTATTCTTTGAGAGTCAATCAAGTCTAATCGACAAAAAAAAGTTAAGAGTTAAGTCCCAATTTAGTTCCTGAACTATCACTGTAATTTCGGACAACAAAAAAAAACTTAGAAATTAACTATTTTGTCAGAATGTTGTAGGAAATATTTTGGGGGTTTTTTGTATTATTTATTCGTTGGAAAGACGTCGCTAAGTTATAAGAAACTTCATTTGTCAGTATTTTGTCAGAAACTTGTGCGAAAACTTCCACGTTTTAGTAGTGGATATTATGATTTTTGTTTGGGTAAGATAGTAAATATGATATTAGAACGATTATGAGAGGGATATATAATACTATCTCAAAAAAAAATGACAATAGGCTTTTAACCTCTTTGACCCGTTACCCAACCCACCAACTTTCCACGCCTAAAATGGATTCCACAAGATTGATTTCCCGTCCCACTAATACTACTATTATTACATAAAGAAAACATGTAACGACTAAGAAGAGGTTTGCTTACTTTTGTAATTCTGTAAACTTAGCATTGAGCTTCTCTTGCTCTTTGTTAAAATCAATAACTCCTTGATTCTTCAGATACACTGAAAGGGCTTCATTTACAACCGCCACTGTGCATCCGACTGGAGCAGACCAGTAACTTTCAAGGGGGGATCCTCCCAAATGGAGGTTACACTATCCGAGTACAATCGATAAGATCACAAAACAAATGTCACTTTCGTCATAAAGAATTCAGAAAAAAAGAAGAAGAAAGATACATATTTTTTCCACTATCTTGTTAACCTTCAAATGGAAATTAAATATTATTACTTACAGATTCTAGCCTCCGAGAAACCACACATCATGAAACAACTACAAATCACAATAAAGCATGTATCTATATTCTCATAGTAACCAAATAATCCAAACACTACATCAGTTAGACCATAAAAACAAAACACGCATATACCAGACTGGAGAGACGTTGATTCAACGACACTTCAATGAACGATTGAGCTTGTTGATTAGTGTCAACAGTAGCATTCAGTGATTTAATCCAGGCAAAAGACATCCAAAAATGATGAACTGAAGTGTCTTGTGCAATGCTTTGACATTCAAATCTCAACAGCAATGTGGAGTGGACAAACTACACATAGTTCTGGAGTTGACGAAGTTAAACAGAAAAAAAGGTCATACCACTTTGTCGTGCCTGGGCAGGGGCTTTAACTTGTGTAGATAACCCTTTTGTAGATAAGCCTGAAACGCTGCTCCATATTTCAAACCTTCGATTGAATTTATATGTCGTATCAACCATATTGTATAACATCCCTAACCCAATACCGGCAGCTCTGTTGCATGCAACCAAACCTACGATTGAAAGACACTGCATTCGTTAAATGGGGTGAAAGAAACACGTTAAAAACAAAAATCACCAAAACAAACGGTTTAAGCATCAATAAGTACCTCCTTGTTTTCCCCTTTTCAGCATATAATTCTCAGCCTATAACAAACGTGTCACCACTATTATGTAGTTCTCATGTACACATAGTAGAAAAGAATTCTGGTGCGGCTTTGATGGTTGGCCGGGGCTCGCTCCAGCTAGGTTCCAGGTCCCTTCAAGATTCAAAGTAGGGATGACCCACACCATTATCCACTACTAGTTTCTAAAACAATTAATTTTAATAATAACACTATAAGTATGAAAGACACAAAATCTAGGGTTGTCATGTCATATCAAAGTGATGGACAAAGTCTCGAAACATGAAAATGCTGAAAGAAAATAAGTAAATCTAAGTTACATAAACTATAAACACGTCCTATTAAGAGGTTTTAAAGTTCTGTTTAGGCACAAACTTAAACTGTACTAAGTTACCAACAAATTCCAAGTTGCAATCTGACCCGTTACAAAATGTGGCTGCAAACGCAACCTGCAATCTAAGCCGTTACCATACCATATGCAATCTGATCCATTACAACATACTGGCAAACTTCCATATATATGCTTATTATAAGATAAGGCGCTGAGACAAACAGGTCAATTTCGGTAGCCAAAACAATGTCAGCACTTCTTCGATATTGTGATATAGTATATACGACCTCGTCCGCATACTGAATCTTGAAAATTCTCAATAACATTCTAACCATACTCTGTTAATAAACATGATAAAATGAATACGTCGAAGGGGTTAGTATAACACTATAATTTATCAAAAGAAAGCATTCCAGTTTCACTATTGAACAAAACCCACCGACAACACCATATCATGTACAATGAAAAAGCTGTTAGAAATCGATCATAAGAAAATGTGTCGGACATGATATCATGCTCACCACAGAACATGCCAATACTTAATTGTGCTGGTTAAGAGAATAGCCGAAAACAGGGACCTGTAAACACAATTTTAAATCTCAAAAGATCTTAAAAACAGAAATCCATCATCATAGATGAGCTTTCAAACGATATAAAACGACTCTTAAGTAACGATTACCATGTTGGGCATTTCTTCATACATTATTATGCTGAAGAGGTAAATCCCCATCTGTAAAATACATGTATATATAATTAAAGGGATCTCATAAAGTTAGAACTTCTAGGTAATTGAAAGGGATTAATAAACTTACATACAATTAATAACAATCGGCACAACAACAAAGCAATATCAACACTGAGCATCTAACCTGATACAACCTACAAATTCCCACCTCTGGTTCAAAAGCTCTATATCCAAAAGCATAGCGTCGAGACCAAAAGAGTGTGTTCAGGCTACACTCTGAAATATAAAAAATAACCTTAGAGACTCACAGTTACTGTGTGCATCATCTCAGAATCAACAACCGATTATCCCATTATAAATTTAGGGTTATTCTACTTCGTTTAGATGGTGAAAAATAAATGCAAAATCCAAACAGCAATCGGATCTAAAATAAAACACAAATGAGAAATCAAATTAACCTAAAATTGAAATCAAACCTGAGAGTTTTAACGAAGCTGACACTCGGCTCCATTCACGGCTCATTGAACGTCATTTCTTGATTTGACTGGAATCAGGGATCCTCTTGTGTAGCCGCTACTGAAGGGATTGTTGGAGAGCACAGCGGCGTGGAATCAAAACAAACGATTATAGAAAATAAGAACAAAATATGTAAATAAGAAACTTACAAAGGCATGAAACACAAATCAACATAAGAAACTTGTGTGAATTAGGTTACGGAATGAGAAAAAAAAACTTACCAGGTGATGTGGCAAAGGGTTTTCAGCATCTGTATTCATTAAGCCATATCATGTAATTGTAAAATCAATCAATCGATCACAACATCATGGTTCAATTCGAACATATTAGGGTTTCAAGGTAGAAGAATAACCCTTTTGACTAATTGCAAAAGATTGGAAACGCTTCCATATGATCTTCCGGTAATTGAAGAATTATTCAAGTTTCCATATATAATCCAAGGAGCGTGTGAAAGAAGAATGAAGGAATTGTGAGCGGTAAGGAGAATTGAATGGGAACAGAGAGAATAGAGAAATGACGCTCAAAAAATGAATTATCTGGCTAAAGAGATATGCCACATAATGGTCAAATAGTCAACCATCGCCTTGTTTAAACTATCCTTTTGCCTGCTCAAATATAGAGACGTCAATCAATGAGGGAAACTTTCGACCCGTTTACTTACGAATGGGTCAAATCAAGTTGGAAATATAAATAAAGAATGCTAACTAAAGGATCAAGTCAAACGGGTCAAATGTCGCTAGAAGTGTATTTTTAAAGTATAAAACTTTAAAAAATTATATTATTATTAGAGTTACGCCCCAATTTAGTGCCTGAACCATAATCGTATTTCCACTTTTAGTCCCTAGGTTTCAAGATTGAACATTTTAGTCCCTGAACTATTCTTTGAGGGTCAATCAAGTCCAATTGACCAAAAAAAAGTTAATAATTTTGTCCATGAACTATCACCGTAACTCTCCTTTTAGTCCCTAGGTTTCAAAATTGGACATTTTAGTACCTGAACTATTCTTTGAGAGTCAATCAAGTCTAATCGACCAAAAAAAGTTAAGAGTTAAGTCCCAATTTAGTTCCTGAACTATCACTGTAATTTCGGACAGCAAAAAAAACTTAGAAATTAACTATTTTGTCAGAATGTTGTAGGAAATATTTTGGGGGGTTTTTTGTATTATTTATTCGTTGGAAAGTCGTCGCTAAGTTATAAGAAACTTCATTTGTCGGTATTTTGTCAGAAACTTGTGCGAAAACTTCCACGTTTTAGTAGTGGATATTATGATTTTTGTTTGGGTAAGATAGTAAATATGATATTAGAACGATTATGAGAGGGATATATAATACTATCTCAAAAAAAAATGACAATGGGCTTTTAACCTCTTTGACCCGTTACCCAACCCACCAACTTTCCACGCCTAAAATGGATTCCACAAGATTGATTTCCCGTCCCACTACTACTACTATTATTACATAAAGAAAACATGTAACGACTAAGAAGAGGTTTGCTTACTTGTGTAATTCTGTAAACTTAGCATTGAGCTTCTCTCGCTCTTTGTTAACATCAATAACTCCTTGATTCTTCAGATACACTGAATGGGCTTCATTTACAACCGCCACTGTGCATCCGACTGTGCATCTGACTGGAGCAGACCAGTAACTTTCAAGGGGGGATCCTCCCAAATGGAGGTTACACTATCCGAGTACAATCGATAAGATCACAAAACAAATGTCACTTTCGTCATAAAGAATTCAGAAAAAAAGAAGAAGAAAGATACATATTTTTTCCACTATCTTGTTAACCTTCAAATGGAAATTAAATATTATTACTTACAGATTCTAGCCTCCGAGAAACCACACATCATGAAACAACTACAAATCACAATAAAGCATGTATCTATATTCTCATAGTAACCAAATAATCCAAACACTACATCAGTTAGACCATACAAACAAAACACGCATATACCAGACTGGAGAGACGTTGATTCAACGACACTTCAACGAACGATTGAGCTTGTTGATTAGTGTCAACAGTAGCATTCAGTGATTTAATCCAGGCAAAAGACATCCAAAAATGATGAACTGAAGTGTCTTGTGCAATGCTTTGACATTCAAATCTCAACAGCAATGTGGAGTGGACAAACTACACATAGTTCTGGACTTGACGAAGTTAAACAGAAAAAAAGGTCATACCACTTTGTCGTGCCTGGGCAGGGGCTTTAACTTGTGTAGATAACCCTTTTGTAGATAAGCCTGAAACGCTGCTCCATATTTCAAACCTTCGATTGAATTTATATGTCGTATCAACCATATTGTATAACATCCCTAACCCAATACCGGCAGCTCTGTTGCATGCAACCAAACCTACGATTGAAAGACACTGCATTCGTTAAATGGGGTGAAAGAAACACGTTAAAAACAAAAATCACCAAAACAAATGGTTTAAGCATCAATAAGTACCTCCTTGTTTTCCCCTTTTCAGCATATAATTCTCAGCCTATAACAAACGTGTCACCACTATTATGTAGTTCTCATGTACACATAGTAGAAAAGAATTCTGGTGCGGCTTTGATGGTTGGCCGGGGCTCGCTCCAGCTAGGTTCCAGGTCCCTTCAAGATTCAAAGTAGGGATGACCCACACCATTATCCACTACTACTTTCTAAAACAATTAATTTTAATAATAACACTATAAGTATGAAAGACACAAAATCTAGGGTTGTCATGTCATATCAAAGTGATGGACAAAGTCTCGAAACATGAAAACGCTGGTGCAATCTCACCCGTTACAAAATGTGGCTGCAAACGCAACCTGCAATCTAAGCCGTTACCATACCATATGCAATCTGATCCATTACAACAGGCTGGCAAACTTCCATATATATGCTTATTATAAGATAGGGCGCTGAGACAAACAGGTCAATTTCGGTAGCCAAAACAATGTCAGCACTTCTTCGATATTGTGATATAGTATATACGACCTCGTCCGCATACTGAATCTTGAAAATTCTCAATAACATTCTAACCATACTCTGTCAATAAACATGATAAAATGAATACGTCGAAGGGGTTAGTATAACACTATAATTTATCAAAAGAAAGCATTCCAGTTTCACTATTGAACAAAACCCACCGACAACACCATATCATGTACAATGAAAAATCTGTTAGAAATCGATCATAAGAAAATGTGTCGGACATGATATCATGCTCACCACAGAACGTGCCAATACTTAATTGTGCTGGTTAAGAGAATAGCCGAAAACAGGGACCTGTAAACACAATTTTAAATCTCAAAAGATCTTAAAAATAGAAATCCATCATCATAGATGAGCTTTCAAACGATATAAAATGACTCTTAAGTAACGATTACCATGTTGGGCATTTCTTCATACATTATTATGCTGAAGAGGTAAATCCCCATCTGTAAAATACATGTATATATAATTAAAGGGATCTCATAAAGTTAGAACTTCTAGGTAATTGAAAGGGATTAATAAACTTACATACAATTAATAACAATCGGCACAACAACAAAGCAATATCAACACTGAGCATCTAACCTGATACAACCAACAAATTCCCACCTCCGGTTCAAAAGCTCTATATCCAAAAGAATAGCGTCGAGACCAAAAGAGTGTGTTCAGGCTACACTCTGAAATATAAAAAATAACCTTAGAGACTCATAGTTACTGTGTGCATCACCTCAGAATCAACAACCGATTATCCCATTATAAATTTAGGGTTATTCTACTTCGTTTAGATGGTGAAAAATAAATGCAAAATCGAAACAGC
This sequence comes from Helianthus tuberosus, assembly GCA_030545235.1. Taxonomy (NCBI): domain Eukaryota; kingdom Viridiplantae; phylum Streptophyta; class Magnoliopsida; order Asterales; family Asteraceae; genus Helianthus; species Helianthus tuberosus. Next base: position 121,326,661 of record CM060409.1, read on the forward strand.
AACCGGATCTAAAATAAAACACAAATGATAAATCAAATTAACCTAAAATTGAAATCAAACCTGAGAGTTTTAACGAAGCTGACACTCGGCTCCATTCACGGCTCATTGAACGTCATTTCTTGATTTGACTGGAATCAGGGATCCTCTTGTGTAGCCGCTATTGAAGGGATTGTTGGAGAGCACAGCTGCGTGGAATCAAAACAAACAATTATAGAAAATAAGAACAAAATATGTAAATAAGAAACTTACAAAGACATGAAACACAAATCAACATAAGAAACTTGCGTGAATTAGGTTACAGAATGAGAAAAAAAAACATACCAGGTGATGTGGCAAAGGGTTTTCAGCATCTGTATTCATTCAGCCATATCATGTAATTGTAAAATCAATCAATCGATCACAACATCATGGTTCAATTCGAACATATTAGGGTTTCAAGGTAGAAGAATAACCCTTTTGACTAATTGCAAAAGATTGGAAACGCTTCCATATGATCTTCCGGTAATTGAAGAATTATTCAAGTTTCCATATATAATCCAAGGAGCGTGTGAAAGAAGAATGAAGGAATTGTGAGCGGTAAGGAGAATTGAATGAGAACAGAGAGAATAGAGAAATGGCGCTCAAAAAATGAATTCTATGGCTAAAGAGATATGCCACATAATGGTCAAATAGTCAACCATTATTTTGCTTTAGTATAAGAGATAGATTAAATCACCCATTGTCTTCTTCGTTGAAAACAATACCCAACCCAACAAAACATCAATAAACCCAACTGTTATGAGTTTTATATTTATTTTCTTTTATACAAGTCTACAGCCCCTTTAAATAAACAAAAAAAAAAGAATTAACGAGAGATGATAGACAGTAGGCATACCGAACCGTGGAACGATGATCCGTAAGTTCCATCGAGCTCCGACGTACGTCCGCGATGTTGACTGTCTTTGACCCGCTTGACCGAAACCAAAACGGATCCCAAACAAGGACCGTACCGAGTCTGACCCGAACCAAGACCCGATGTTCTAGGACCAAACAAACCGAAACTCGAATTGAAACTGAATCGTGACCCGAAAACGAATTAGAACTCACCGGAAAAGAACGCCAGAACCGTCGTCTTCGTCGTCGCCGCTACCACTGCCCGTAACCACCGTCTTTAGGCCGCAACCACCACTGAAACGCCACCCACCACCACGCTGCTGCTGTGGTGGTTCTGCCGCCATCACCGAGCGCCGCCATCAAGTGATGGTGGTTGGCTGATTGCTTATCAGAGAGGGAGGGAGACGATCGAGAGTGGAGAGAGATGGAGAGTCGGGTTTGTGAGAGAAATGGGTCGAAGGGGTGTTGTGCGTGGATGTGACCGGGACTTCGAAAACCACCGCCGCCGCTACGACGGCTCTTCCTAGTGGTTCACCCGTCGTCAAAGACATGAGGGAGAGAGGGCAGTGTGTTAAGAGATGAGGCTGTGATGTGATTTTCCCTTGTGTTTTTTGGGTTTAGGCAGAGATTCAAAGGAGTGAAGAGGAGTGATAAGGAGGCATTTATTTTTAATTAATAGAGTTAGGTGCTGTTTGTTTTTGCAGACATAAACTGTCTGCAAGCTGATTTCATTTGTTTTCATGTCTGCAACTGAAGATGTGGTCTGAAGCTCTGCAAGCTGAAAATATAAGACTGTTTGTTTTTGTAGATAATTCTAAAAACATGTTCATGTCGAAAACCTGTTCATCACGTGAAATATCTTCCGATAATTCTATAAACCTGTTCATATTGAACAAAAGCATCACAAATTTGATTCAAAACCTGTTCATATCGAACAAAATCATCACAAATCTGATTCAAAATCATCATAAATCTGATTCAAAACCAGTTCATATGGAACAAAATCATCTCAAATCTGATTCAAAATCATCATAAATCTGATTCAAAACCTGCTCATATCGAACAAAAGCATGACAAATCCGATTCAAAAACCTGATTCAAAATCATCTCAAATCTGATTCAACTCAACCCCTGCTTCTTCCTCTCGATGACTGATCGGAGCCGGTTAATCGGCCGGCCACACCCTCACAACTCTCCTTCTCACGAACACCCTCCCACACTCCGACACCCTGAAGAACAAGGAGAGAGAGAGACTGATGAGAGAGAAATCGGGAAAGGAGGAGAGAAATCGGCAGAGCCGGAGCCGTCTCCGACGGCGGCGTAAGGACCAGAGAAAGAGAGAGAACCGGCAGAGCCGGAGCCGTATCCGACGGCGGTGGTCTGTATTTCTTCCGACGAGGTTTCCGGAGCCGTCTCCGACGGCGGCGGTCTGTCTCCGACGGCGGCGGTCTGATGATGATGATGATGATTTTCTGTGGTGGATGATGAGGACATTGGAGGTGGTCCGGGAATTGAGAAGAAGAAGAGGGGGGTGGAAGGAGAGGGAGCTGGAGATGTGTTGAAGGAGTTGTGTGAAGACAATTGAAGCAATGTTTCATAGCTTTTATTTTAAGATAAAATAAGCCATTTTCAGATCTTCTTTAAAAAAAAAAACAAACAGTCTTCAAGCCTTTATGTCTGCCCGCCTGCAGACATAGGCTCCTTGCAGATGTTTTAAGCAAAAACAAACACCCCTTTAGTTGGGAAAAAAAAGGCACCAATCTGTGCACAGCAATAAGCTGGCTGGAGATTTCCCTTTTGGCGCTCAAATATGTTTAAAACTTCTTTTCCTTTTGGTCTCTAGCGCTTCATATATTAATATTGTTATAATGTTCCACTAGTAATTCAAAGTGTATTATGAAATCCCCAAGCATTGGCGGGGAATTGTGACATCAGCCGCAAGTTGCCTTCACATTCCCTTTTTTTTTTCAACTTTATGCTTGATTAAAGGTAATATTATGATGTATATTATATAATATTAATATATGCTATGAATATAGTTTATGTTTTTTTTTTTTTTGGAAGGCATGAATATAGTTTATGTGTATAAGTGTTTAATTTACATATAAATCGTGAAATTAAGCATTTGTATAATAACAATGAAATAAAAGCATAGGTTATGTATGGAGACGTATAATCAAGTGTTCACATGTAATTAGCGTCTAAAGTCATGTATTTCTTTACGAGAAGCACGAATATGTAACGAATGAATGTATGAATCAAATGTCTAAACGGATTTAAATGTACAAGCAAGATTAAATAAACGAGGTATAATTTGTATGAGCTACTAAATTTTATTACGATCGAAGTTACGAATTACGAAAATAGAAGCGAAATACGAATACGATACGGATGTAAGTTTCCAAAAATAGGTACATGAGTAATCTTTTCTAATTAAAGTAAGTTTCAAAATGCGAGGCGTTACAAAATTGTTCACCACGAAGAATCATTCTTCGTGGTGATAGAGTGTTCGTTGGAAGGCTCCATGAAGATTTCATTCTTCGTGGGCCTGGTGACTGTTCGTGAGCCTAGTAACCTTCTTTGTAGGGTTACTGGGTGTTGGGCCTATAAATAAAGACACTTGTTTCACAGTTCAGTAAGAGAGTCCCTATGAAGTTGTAAGCACTGTGTGTATGTGTTGTACTGATTCTCTTCACTTAATCAAAGCTTGTGAATCTTTGGTCACTTGTGTTTGCTTTGGTTTGCATAACTACGTGGATTCCGCACTCGTTTTTGTGTTAACAAATAAGTAGGTTATCTTGATCCTCTAAGTGGACTTATAGTTTATTCCTTTTCTTTGTATTTATGTTGGTTTTGGCTGTATATTTGTTCCTTTTGCTCGTTTAAGCTCAATTGATCCTGCAAATTCAAAAGGAAGACCAAAACATACTTTTTCCAACATTAGTACTAAAAAATTGTTGGTTTTATGCCTCATTTGATGTAATTTATATGTTGTCTTTTGCACACATCAAATACCCCCACACTTGAATATTTGCTTGTCCTCAAGCAAAATCTCTTTAATATGTGGCTTACACACCCAAATGGAATAGGTAGAAGAGAAGTTTTGGGCTTGTCTTGAGTGTCAGGAATCCAAGATCTTTATTGGGTTTTATTTTTATTTTATTTACAATCCTATTCGTTATGATTTATTTAGAACATTTTATAAGAAAAATTACTTATTTGGGCATAACATGCCTCTTTAAAATTCTATTTATATACAAGTTCACATACCTCACGGGAGATCACTCAACACTCGGCCGAAGATGTATTTTTGTGAAACACTCGAGACCGGCATGGAACTTATTTCTACCATATGCTTGCCAAGCAATCAAACCTCCTCCTTTTTAACTATAGACCTTTATAAATATCAAGAGGACTTGGGAAAGGGTTAGGCTTGGGCTAAGGGTAGGTGGTTTTGGTTAGTGGTTAGTAAAAATGGCTAAAAGCGTAAAAAGCGTCGGTCATCGTAAAACTTTTTGTTTTTGTGACTTTTATTCAAACGAAGCATATTCAAACAAAGTTTCTTTAGGGAACTTGTTTGTTTATTGCAAGACTTTCATTTTTTTCAACATAGGAAACGTCACAAGATAACCGAGCTTTTTACTAAAATAAAGGGGTTGAAAAGAAAGAGGTTTTTGGTGGGTAAAGGGTGTTTGTTTTGTGGGTTTTGAAATGAAAAGGTTTAGGCTCAAAGGGGTTAACTAGGGGGATTTTGGGTAGGTGATAAGAAAAATTGAAAAATAATGGTGTTGAAAGGAAAATGGGTTAGTCTTAATGCCTCCGTCATTTACTTACTTGGGTTTAAGTTGGTAAGGACCGGGAATGTATCGTCGTGGCAAGTTCTAGAGTCGTAAGAACCAAGCGGCTATTCACACAAGAAACGAAAAATGAGCATTTAGTTTAAAGATATATGCTTGTATGCTCAATAAAGGCTCAAAACTCACTTGTTGTGGGAATGGGTCTATAATGTGATCAAGTATATATAATCAAATTTTAATTTTGTCATGCCTTTTCATAATTTTCTTATTTGGTTCTTTTTATCACGACGCTATCGGTTGTAAATTTGTAAAAATATAACCTTTTTAGAACTTGTTATTCCTAAATTAAACCAAGACAAGTAGAGAAAAAAATGAAAATTTTTGAAAAAAAATTGGGGTGATTAGCGGTTCCAATAGATTTTTGTGTAAGGCTTGTTATTAGGACTTGCAAGATTCAAGGTTTTCGCATCCCCCCACACTTAAATTACACATTGTCCTCAATGTGTCCAAAAAATAAGTTTTTAGGTTGGTTGAATATGTAAAAAGGTGTTGAAAAACAAAATTTTATGTTACTGGGCGTCTGGCCACGGCCCCGTGTTGGTCCGGCATGGCCCCGTGGTCAGATCGCCAGTAACAGAATTTAACAGAAGGCTGGACACGGGACATGTTCAGTGAGCACGACCCCGTGTCTAGTTACCTGAACTGGGCAAATTGATGCCGAGCCTGGGCACGGGGCGTGTTGGGCTGAGCACGGCCCCGTGCTGAACTTGCTGTAATGCTGGAAAATTGTCGGGAAGCTCTGTTTTTGTGCATGGTGTGTGGTTTTAACGTTCCCTTGGTAACCTCCACCTTTTAGAGTGTGTTTAACCATTACAACATTATCCAAACACCATTTAATAATTTAAACCATCATTTATTTAAAAAGTGCAAGATACATAGTTCCTAAAAATAAAAAGTACAAACTAAAAACTAAGATAGATAGGTAGGTCCTAGAATGCAAGAAATTTTTAAACCACAAAGAAGTTCTATCCTAAATGTTTTCATTATAAGAACAACAAAAACCCGAAAAATGATTTTTTCCGATTGAACAAGGCTTTTAGAACTTCTTCCCGGAGGATGCTCCTCACACATCGTTAAGCCATTTCTATATCTCCCGAGGGAGAAGGAAGACGGGCTCATTGTCCACCTCATGTGGAGGAGATGCAACCTCCACCGGAACCTCTTGTAAGTTGTCTAGAGGAGGTTCCGGGGGAATGTCGTCCCATCTGGTGGGATTAACAACTTCTTGTGCCAAGTTCCAATCTTCTTGTGGGAAGATTGGTTCCGTAGGTGGCATTGCAGGAATGTTCAACATTTGGTGCAAAAGGTTGATTTCTTGGAAGCTACTCTCCAGCCCCATTGTTAGATAGTTGATATGGTCAATAAGAACCTACTCCACGGATGTCATCTCATCGAGTGCTTCTCTTAGCGCCATTACGTAACGCACAAGGGTTGCTTCTACCGATGATCTTCTTTCTCTGTGACTATTTCTCGAATAAGCTGAAGATGTTCCGCTGTCCTGGCTCTACATTCTAAGAAAACAAGTTGAAAAATTCAAAGTAATTGAACAGTAACTCCGGCCACGGCCCCGTGGCCACCATTCTGCAGATTTTTGAATCAAGGAATCTTATTGTTTTAAATCATTTTTCTGTCTTTTGAGACATTTCTAAGCATAAATAACTTAAAACAGTGTCATAAAACTTATTTTTAATAAAATTCCTTGGTTAAAAACTTAGCAAATATCACAATAAAGCTTGAAGACATGGAAGATTCAAGCTTTAATGGAAAGAGATAAAAGTGGTAAAGACAAGATGGTTGTTGAGTACCTTCTTTTGAATATACCTTGTAGGGTATGTGTGAAGATCCCAGCAGATCTTGGTCTTTGGAATGGGTTCAAATGTGCAGGAATCATGCTGACTTTATAGAAAACGACAGCACGCTGACCACTGCCCTGTGTTGGCTGGACACGGCCCCGTGGTCAGACAAGACTCTATCACATTTTGTCTGTATTCTGAACACGGGGCGTGTTAGCCTAGACACGACCCCGTGGTCATTTTTTAGGTGGGCACGGGGCGTGTTGACCTGGACACGGCCCCGTGGCTAGAGAGTTTTATGAAGTTGTCTTATTTTAAGGAATTTATCCGGATCGGGTGGTTCCTTACTGGAGGGAACAACACCGAATTGCCTAAGGTACTTAAATTGCTCCTGATTTAAACAAGAACGCAAGAGGTTATCGGAAAGGGTAAAACCTAAGCTAAATACCGGTGGGCGAAACCGACCATTATTCCCCTTATCCGGGCTCTCGTTAAAGAAGGTGTATGTCAAATCGCTCAAGTCTATGAACGCATCTGCGGAGACAGATGGAGAGTCCTTCACGGCACAATCGACACAGGGACGACTATCGCTCATGTCCTCACAAGAGTTGGAGGTGGTTTCGGTATCGTCGATGTTGTTAGAATCCAAATGCGACCCCAATAATTCTCCTCGATTATCGTCTTGTGATGAATAACTTATTTTCATCTCAAGCTCTTCTAATATTTGGAGAATTATTTCTTCGAGGTGACATAATTCTTCGGAAGTTATGTCATCTAAAAGAAGTGGTTGAGGACATTCGGGGGAGAGATAGGGATCGTTTTTACTTTCGCCCATCTTAAGGTTACAGGGAAACGATAGGTCTAAGTAGTTGGGAGTGTAATTTAGAAAGTAACATTCTAAATCTTTATGAAATCCACCACATATTTGACACCATTCACCGTAAGAGGAGCGAAAGTAAAAATAATCAATATCACTCATATTTTAGTCAGAAATTACCAACCGTCGGGATCTTACGGTTCTGTTTTCAGTAACTAGAGTGTGGAGAGGGGGCGTGTTCAGTGGGCACGGCCCCGTGTTCAGCTACTGTCTGACATAAAACAGGATTGCCAGTAACAAAGAGTTTTTAGTACCGGTTTATCGTCAACGTCTAATCAATCTAAAATTTTGAGAAAAAGGTTTTAAACATGAAAATAAAAACTAAAAGTGCAGAAATAATAAAAACAGATAGAAAAGATGAATAACTTGGATCCGGCTCGCCTTTAATGTATCCTTTGATGATTTTCGCGCTTTTGGACTTTTTAAGAGATTATCTTAGTTATAGTAGTAGGCCCCTCTTTTGAAGGTGACGTTACCCTCAACCCAGTGGTTTGAGTCAGCAAGGATACAATCCCAAAGGGTCGGAATATTGAAAGATAATTAATTAAGTTATTAATGCGAAAAGTGGTAGGCCCCTCTTTTGAAGGTGACGTTACCCTCGGCTAAGTGGTTTGAGTCAACAGGGATACAATCCCAAGTAGTCGGTTTAATGTATTAATAGTAGTTTACATATGATGGGTTCAAGCCATTCGCACCCCCGCCATCTAATAATAGTGGGTATTGAAGGAGGTCCTAGTAAGCTTGAACCAGGTCCTTACAGGATCTATACACTGAACAAGGCAAGAACCTTACTAAACCATTCCCATAAACCCCGACCAGGTAGCCAACATATCTCTATATAGACCGTAGAGATATGAATGGTGTAAATCTTTTACTTTATATAGACAGTAAAGTAATGCCAAGACACCACGGACAAATGATAAAGAAAATTCACCTTCAACATAAGAAACTAGTTATTAAAGTCATTAATACAAAACCAAATAAAAAGTGCCGAAAGATTAAAAATCAAAAGTAATACATAAAAGACTTGTCTTCACCAAGTGATGTAAGAGGCTTAGCCAAGCATGGCCTTTGATTGGCAAGAACTTTTACAATCAATCTTGGATCCCGAGACTACTACACACTCTAAAGATAGATGATGGATGATAGTGGTGGGTGTTGGTGGTGTAGTGGTGGTGGAGTGGTGGCAAAGTGGGAGAGTAGTGGTTTGCCAAGGGATGCCTTTGAAGTGAACCAAGCACCTCTATTTATAGCCTGCACAGATCCCTGGCCACTGCCCCGTGTCTAGTGGGCACGCTCCCGTGGCCAACCTTTTCTTTTCCTTCATTAAATGCGGTTGTCAGCAGAGGGCCCCACACGGCCTCGTGGTCAGCGGGCACGGCCCCGTGGACAGAATCGTATCTGTACTATCAAGATTTTGCAAGATTCTGCGTATCTTAGCGTTGACCACGCCCCGTGTCGAGCTGGGCACGCCCCCGTGGTGGGCGTAGAAGCTTCGACAGCTTTGTCTTTTCTGCAAGCTCCTAACCACGCCCCCGTGTCCAGTGGGCACGACCCCGTGGTCAGTCTTCTGTTTCTTTGTTTTTGCTTTGGGGATGTTGTCGAGGGGTCGGGCATGTCATGTTTATTCCTTTTCTTTGTATTTATATTGGTTTTGGCTGTATATTTGATCCTTTTGCTCGTTTAAGCTCAATTGGTCCTGCAAATTCAAAAGGAAGACAAAAACACACTTTTTCCAACATTAGTACTTAAAAAGGGTTGGTTTTATGCCTCATTTTGATGTAATTTATATGTTGTATTTTGCACACATCACCATGTTGACTTTCAGTTGACTTCAAGAACACCTACATATTTAAACAACTCAATTACTTGAATAATGCAACTCATGTGTCACACCCCGACCGCGTTAAAACAACAAACCGTTGCGGAAACGTTGGGGAGTGTCATAACAGAATCATTGTTTCACAACACATGGTTTAAAGTTTCATTTTATTGAATTAAGTTTATTACATTGTATTGAAATTAGAAACAAAACATGAACAAATTGACTTTCATTGTTATTAAGTCACTAAGGTCTCGTCCATTCCTATGTGAGCATGCACCAATATCATCATCAAACATCATCAACTATGGTACCTGAAACATATGTGAAAATACGTCAGCATAAAAATGCCAGCGAGTACATAGGTTTTATGTGAGTGTCAGATTCATGGCTCGTTTACATGTTGAAATAATTCGAACAACTTTGTTAATTGTTATTACAAAACCAATTTTTATAAAATGTTTGTATTGTAAATTGAAATAACCAAGTCAAAACGGATTAGTTATAGTTTATAAAACCTCGATGCCATGAATCTTAACTCAAAACATTTATTTCTGTAAACCCAGATCGTAAATCATTTTTGTAATAAAACTCGAATGGTTTATATTGTTAGAAAAACCTTGTAATGTAACTTCATTTTGACAACATTTGCCCAAGTGATCTAGATAACGCAACGATATATAATGTGTTAAAAGCACTTATATATAGGAAGTACCAGTGGCGTATCCACCATGCTTTTATCACATTACACCCGCCCCGTTACCTAATCACTTCCCTAACCCAATGGTTCAAACAGTTCAAATAGTTCACATAGATCAAACAATTCCAAATGGTTTAAACAGTTCAAATAGTTCAAATAGTTCAGGTTGTATAATATAAACCATAGCATTTATTTAGAAAACTCGAAATCGTTTAGCACATATGAATCACCTCAAAACAGTTTAAAACGGTAAAAGAGGGGAACTATGTACTCACTTGAGACTGCTTAGAAGTCTTGAATAACAACCAAGCAATGCTAGAGGGATCACAGAATCAATCGGCACCTAATATAGGTAACTATGTTAAAAAACCGGACCTAAATCGGAAGATCGGATAAAATGAGGTTTTGTAAACCAAATGAGTATAGGAACTCATGTAATATGGTTTAACAAGGCCTACCTTCTAAATCGAAGCCTATCCTAAGTGCTTACGACCCATTACGACTCGTTTAGGTAGCTTACGCTACTTTAACGCGTCGTTCGGGTAAAATGCGTTCGGACCGCCTAACTAGTCCTATGACAAGTATTATATGCCTTAACATGTCTAATAATGTTACCTAATCAGTTTAGATATAAAAATTTAGGTTACATATGTCACACCCCGACCGCATAAAACAACAAATCACGGAGGAATCGTCGGGGAGTGTTGTAACAGAATTATTGTTTCATAACACATGGAAATTTAAGTTTTATTTTGTTGAATAAAAGAAGTTACAATGTCTTAAAAACAAAGAAACCTAACATAATTACCTAGTCTTGCATCTTTTATTGTCACTAAGGCCCATGTCCGCCTAAGTGTATCTTGATTAATCCTATGCATCAGCTCCTGAAAACACATGTGAAAATAGGTACGTCAGCATAAAAATGCCTGTGAGATACATAGGTTTTATTAATTTAGGATTCATGACTTATAAGTTTAAAGAAAATGTTTAACAAAAATTAGTCATGAACCTTGTAAAATGTTTTCTTTTATAAATCATACGAAAATTGATAAGAAAACAGATGATATAAAAGAATAATGCATGATTAAATAAATAATAAAGTAAAAATGAGTTTGTATAAAATATGCTGTTTGTAAAACAATGTTTTGTAAAGATATGATAATTGTGTAAAATGTAATATGTCAAAATTGAAATGGTTTAAATAAAGCAACGATATGCAATATCATAAAAGCACTTATATATAGGAAGTACCAGCGGCGTATCCACCATGCTTTTATCATATTACACACGCCTCGTTACTTAAATCACATACCCAAACAAACCACCAAAATTGTCTTGTTTAAACCAATTGTCAAATGTTTATGTGTAAACCATGTCTATTGTCAAATGTAAATCATGTAATGTGTAAACAAATGTCATGTATGACAAGTAAAAAGTGACTACTTAATCATATGTAAAAATGCACAAAACAAAGTATTTGAATAAATCAAAAGCTATGCTTTGTAAAATAATGCATGCTTTACTGATACAAACATCTATGCGGTATTGTTCTAACGCCCACATTCAAGCCTTGCGACTGTGACGACAAACCCCTAACGAGTTAAAGGTTCATCTAAATCCTGAATATCGATTTCGGTCATTCCTTCCAACCCAAACAAACCTAGGATTTCAGAAATGGGAGTTGTCAATTCCTGTGGTACCACTACCTACTAACGAGCGGCAATATCGGTGTTAATGAATGTATTTATGTCCCGTTTAAACAAACCAAATGTCATACCAAGTGTAAGCATGTTTTATGAAAATAATGTACTAAATATGTTAAATGAACATACAAAGTAGAAATGTAAAACAATGTGTCCATATGTTGAGTAAACATATGCAACAGAAATGCAATGTAAGTCAATGTGTCCATATGCTGAGTGAACATATGCAACAGAAATGCAATGTAAATCAATGTGTCCATATGCTAAGTGAACATATGCAACAAAAATGTAATATATGAAATCAATGTGCTAGCATGCTAATAAAACATACATAGCAAAAACATGGAAGAAATCATGTACTATAAGTGTACTAATGAACATAGCAAGTATATGATATAAAAGCATGAAAATCATGAAAGTAACAAGTAGGCACATGTGTTTCACCCCAAAATGTTTGAAAACAGTAAAAGAGGGGACTATGTACTCACTTGAGGATGCTTAGAAGTCTTGAATAACAACCAAGCAAAGCTAGAGGGATCACGGAATCAAACGGCACCTAATATAAGTAACTATGTTAATAAACCGGACCTAAATCGGAAGATTGGATAGAATGAGGTTTCGTAAACCAAATGAGTATAGGAACTCATGTAATATGGTTTAACAATGCCTACATCCTAAAATTAAACCTATCCTAAATGCTTACGACCCATTACGACCCGTTTAGGTAGCTTACGCTACTTTAATGCGTCGTTCGCGTAAAACGCGTTCGGACCGCCTAACTAGTCCTATGACAAGTATTATATGCCTCAACATGTCTAATAATGTTACCTAATCAGTTTAGATGTAAAAATTTAGGTTACATATGCTTAAAATGAATTTATGCGTAAAAGGGCATTTTGGTCATTTTCGTAAGGCATATAAATTACCTATCATACAACTAACTAAACGAAGTGACCATAAGGTATAACCTCGAAAGGTTATTCCTTATACAACTATGGTCACAAAACATGTTTGGTCGGATCCTAATGATCGACCAAACGGGTCGGGTTCGAAAGTCTAAGCGGTTGTTTAGACCGCTTATCTTACGACCCTAGATTTGCAGTTTAGGTCCTTGAAGCTGTAAATCTTGGTTTTCGATGCATTTTTGACACGTTTAAGCCCCGTTAACCCCATTTCAAGGCTCTAAAATGAAGTTAAAGTATAGGGAACATAAAAGATGCTCAAAAATATCTTGGATGTCGGTTCGTTTGGCCGTACGGTTGCGTTGTTCGGTTAATTACGACGACACAAGAACGGACGCGAAAAACGATCCAAATTACGCGACGAATGGAATTTTATCTTGCCAATCACTAAAATAAAATATTTTAATGATTACATAAATTTTTGGGTGTCCGGATATATTCAGAACGTAAGATATGCGCGAAAATGCAAACTTATGCACTTTTTGACGCTTTTAGTCCCTGTTGATCAAATAAGTTTATTTTTGCGCACCAAACACCTCAAAGCCTATTTCTAAGCTATGTAAAGGATATTTAGGGCATGTTTAACTTATGATCAAGTTCCAGAATGTTTGTTACAATACAATTCGGCATACTTTCGCAGTTTGTCGAAATTAGTCCCTGTAAGCGAATAAACTTTATTTCGACACACCAAACCTTCCAAAACTTATTTCTAAGTTATGTAAAGGTTATTTAAGGTATGTTAAGCCCATGTCACTATTCCATAGTGTTTGTCGCGTTAAACTGATTACATTTACGCATCAGTTCGCGTATAACTTCCCAGAAAGCGATTTAGAGCTCGAAATCGAACAAGAATTGATATGTGCAAATGATACACATATTTATGCAAATACCAAGTATGAAATACAATATTTCATTGATTTGGTATTTGTTTGATGGCCGTGGAGGCACAGGTGTCACAGTCTCCCATACTTCAGGAAATTTCGTCCCGAAATTTATTTAGAGGAAACTTGTGAGAGCTTGAAATATGAAGTCGAAAAAATAAAACAACACTGGTTAGAGTTCTGAACTTCTAGTAACTTTAAATAACATCATGCTTGCAATGTAAGTGGGACACTTATATACAAGTATATGAAGTGCCTCTGGTGCGTCCACCGTACCTCCATTACATTGTTCACGTTTCGTTATTTTTGTCACTATCGGTTCTTACGCATGATAAATCTTACTGTGGTTTTCATGCACTGAATTTCATAATTATGTATGCATCCATAATTACGTAATTCCTTGCATAGTTCACACAGTGCATTTTATAATGTGTAGGGGAAGAAATCAATGAACGAACCTGTGATGATTGTGACTAGACCACCATAGGGTCCTTTTAGTTAAATCAATAAATGATTTCTTTAAATAGACTACCAAGGAGTCTTTTCAGCTATATCATCACATGCCATTCTTAACCAGATTCTGAATCAATCTTTTTTACTAGACCACTCAAGGGGTCTCTTTGAATTATGGAATAGTACTATATAATCCAAGGGTCTTAACTATTACGTAGAAGCCCATTAAGGATTTAGGGTAGTACCTTTGGATATCCTACTGTGAATCTCTCACATGAAGATATGGAAGATTCTACGAGGATTTGGATAACGAAAATAAAAACACAAAAGAAAACACATAACACATAATCACAAAATTGTTTAACTTGATCTTCAATTTGTTATCATTTTGTTAATTTATGCACACGAGTATTCAAAGCACACCAGGAATCCAATCCGTGGATTTCATTTGGCACTTTAAACATTTTTAAGAATCTAACTATGAAGATAGGAAGATCTTAATAGGAATTCGGCTTTGTCCTTATTGAATCGTAATGTACGTATTGGGGCATACAAGAAATTCAATTAAGGACTCTGATTTGAGCAATAAACATCCACGAGGATCTAATTGTGAAGATAAGAAGATCCCATATGGATTTTGGGATTTGAAAAGCGGGAGGTGTTTCAAAACCTTGCACTAGACGTGCTTAAGTCGATACACGAGGTAGAATGCTCATGAAGTTGAGGCGCTAGATATGCCAAGGCGACAAATGAAGCAGAATTTGAAGGTTAAGTTAATGTATGAGAAAAATGTTTTTGAAAATTATGCATGGGGTTCTTTTTGAAATGTGTTTAATGTTTTTGAAACCTTACATAATACTTTTGAAATCATAAAGTAGGTGTATTAGATAAGTATATTTATAAAATGTTTTAAAATCATGCGAGATGACTTTTTTTTTTGAAATTATGTATAAGGTTTTTGAAAACATGGATGATGCTTTTGAAATTATGCACTTGATATGTTAAGTAAATATACTATGTTAAAAATGTTTATGAAATATTTTGAAATCATGAAGGTTGTTTCGAAAACCTATGCTATGTATGTTGTTATGAAAACCAGAATGTAATGATATGGGTATGAGAACGAAAAATACCCTTAGTTTTCTAACCAAGGATTAAAAGGCACAGATGTGCAAAAAGCAAGATTACTCATAATGTCACATTATTTTCTGTACTTCGTTTCTTAGAATGAAATGAGTACTTAGAATTTTCACATGTCACTTTATGTTCTAGCATGTTTAGCTCGTCACTTTTAGATTTGTGTTTGTTTAGGGTCGTAAGGGTAAGCGATCTAATCAATCGCTTATGCTTTCGAACCCGACCCATTTGGTCGATCATTAGGATCCGACCAAACACTTTAGGTGACCATAGTTGTATAGGGAATAACCTTCCGAGGTTATACCTTATGGTCACAACGTTTAGTTAGTTGTATGATAGGTAGTATATATGCCTTAGGTAAATTACCAAAATGCCCTTTTTACGTTAAAATTCATTTTAAGCCTATGAAACCTAATTTTTGGTATCTAAACTGATTTAGTAACAATATTAGACATGTTAAGGCATATTTTACTTGTCATAGGGCTAGTTAGGCGTTCCGAACGCGTTTTACACGAACAACACGTTAAAGTAGCGTAAGCTACCTAAACGGGTCGTAACGGGTCAAAAGCACTTAGAATAAGTTTCGTTTTAGTATGTAGGCTTTGTTAAACCATATTATATGAGTTCCTACACTCATTTGGTTTACGAACCCTCATACTACCCGATCCTCCGATTAGGTCCGTTTATTAATGTAGTTACCGATATTAGGTGCCGTTTGATTCCGTAACTTTCTAGCGTTGCTTGGTGGATATCTAAAGTCTATTGAGCAATCTCAAGTGAGTACATAGACCCCTCTTTTACTGTTTTCCAAACATTTTGGGGTGAAACACATGTGCCTACTTGTTATTTTCATGTTTTCCATGTTTTCATATCATATACTTACTATGTTCAATAGTACACTTTTAATACATAATTTCATTTTCTTTTGCTATGTATGTTCACTTAGCATATTTAGCACATTGATTTACAATACATCTTTTTCTGCTTTATATGTTAACTAAGCATATTTAGCACATTGATTTACATGACTTTTCTGCTTTGTATGTTAACTTAGCATACTTAGTACATTACTTTCATCACATGTTTACAATTTGATATGACATTTGGTTTGTTCAACGGGTCTAAACTACATTCATTAACATTAGCTACGCCGCTCGGTAGTAAGTAATGGTACCATAGGACTTGACAAATCCCGTTCCTGACATCCTAGGTTTGTTTGGGTGTAAGGAATGACTGAATCCGAAAACATTTTACTTTGATAATCTTTACTCTAAGGTTATCCTGCTGTCTCAAGGCTTGAATGTAATGCGTTAACTTACCACATAAGTGTTTATATCAGTAAAACATGTATTTATCTTACAAAACATAACTTTTGATTTATTCAAAATACTTTGTTTTGTACATTTTTACTTGTGGTTTGAGTAGTCTCATTTTACTTACCATACATAACTATTGTTTACACATTACATGACTTATATTCAACTGGGTTTATACTATGACATTTGACTATTAGACTAAGACATGGATATTTTAATTTGTTGGTTTGTTTGAGTTACTTAAATAACGAGGCGTGTGTAATATGATACAAACATGGTGGATACGCCGCTTGTACTTTCTATGTATAAGTGTTTGTATGATATTACATATCGTAGCGTCATTTAAACCACTTCAGTTTAAACATATTACATTTTACAACACTTTTTCACTTAAACATTGTTTCACAAATAACTTGGTTTATTCAAACTCTTTTTACTTGGTTATTCTTATTACCACACACTATCCTTTTATATATATACATATCATCTGATTTTGCTATCGTTTTTCAAATGATTTATAAAACAAAACATTTAACAAGGTTCATGACTGATTTTCATTAAACTTTTCTCTAAACTCAAGTCATGAATCCTATTTCCATAAAACCTATGTATCTCACAGGCATTTTTATGCTGACGTACCTATTTTCACATGTGTTTCAGGGGCTGCTGCTTAGGATGTTCGTGACACACTAGGGCGGACCTGTGCCTTAGAGACTTAAAATAAAGATAGAACTAGTTTAATTATGTGATGTACTCTTTGTTTCAGTTATCTTAAGACAATGCAACTCTTTGTTGAATGAATAAAACATAACTTTTAAATGCCATGGTTGTGAAACAATAATTCTGTTATAACACTCCCCGACGTTTCCGCCACGATTTGATGTTTTACGTGGTCGGGGTGTGACAGAAGAGTTGGTATCAGAGCCAATGGTTATAGGGAATTAGGTTATTAGTAATGCTTTGACCTAGACTATAACCTTTCTAGGACCCCAACACAAGTTATCTTGTGTTTAGATCTTAAAACATGCACTTCACCTATCCTTAGGTGATCACCAAAACAAGAACCTAATCTTTCTAAAACGATTTTTGAAAAACAATCTTCTGTTTTTTTAAATAATTTATTATATGGTTTTGAACCCTTTTGATTTTTCAAATTGATTTTGAAAATTTATCATTTAATTTTGAATGATTCTTTTGGCCTTGTGCCTTCCAAGTTTTCAAAATCTCGTCAAAGTTTTGGGTTCTAAATAGTGTGAACACGTGCAAACTGGAAGAGTGAATGCCTGTACCCTGGGTTTTCTGTCTAAGGCTAGAGTGTTCGTACAAATCCACATAATCGGACCAGTCACTCTTACCTGGGAACTCTTGGGGTGAGTGTTCACTTATAGGCGAGCATGTCTTCGCTAAGCATTATTTTTGGACCCATTTACTTTGATTAGTCACTGTGTGTCATTTATTTGCTTTGTGATACGGACAAATAACCACCCTCTTTGCTTTTGTCGATTTTTGTTTCATCTCATTCTTTTCATCTAAACATCTCACTCGTTCCTCTCATGTTTCCTCTTTTAGAATGCCTCCTCAACGCGAAAATCCGATACTAAATGCCGAACTGGCAGAAATCATCGCGCATCAAATGGCTGCTACGTTCCCCAATCTTATTGCTCAATGGAACCAAGCCAACAACAACAATAATGCTCCATGCAACTTCAAGAGTTTTAACTCGGCTAAACCACTCAAGTTTAGTGGTACTGAGGGAGCAACTGGGCTTCTTCAATGGTTCGAGAGCATTGAGAATACTTTCCGTCACGTTCAGTGTCCTGATAATCGCAAAGTCGAGTTTGCTTCCAGTGTGTTTCAGAAGAGGGCGCTTACATGGTGGAACGGGGTTATGAGAGACCGTGGTGCTGAGGTTGCTTTAGCACAATCATGGGCTGAACTTAGGACTCTTATGATGAGGGAGTTTTGTCCTCGTCATGAGCTGCGAGCTTTGGAAAGGGAATTTGATGATCTGAAACAGGATAGTGGCGAGCACCAGGCGTATACTGATAGATTTGAAGAGCTGAGTTTGTTATGCCCAAGAATGGTTACCCCACTCGAGAAGGCTATCGAGAGGTATATCGATGGTCTGTCTGACTCCATACAAGACACCGTTACTGGTAGTAACCCTACCACAATCCGTCAGGCAATCGAGCTATCTCCGACATTGACCGAGTCACAGATTCGAAGGGGTAAGCTGCATAGAAAGGGGGACAAGGGTAAGAAGCAGACGTCTGATCAGAGTGAGAGCAAGAAGGGTAAGAACAAGAAGGGTAAGGATTCTGGTTCCTCGAAGGGTTCAAGGAAGCATAAGGCTTCCCAAAACTACGCCGTTGCTGCACAGGCAAATCAAGCTGCTCCAAATCAGCCTGCGCAACCGCCTGCCAAGAAACCTTATCTTGGCAATGCACCTTTGTGCAACAGATGTAACGGTCATCATCAACCACACCTCCAGTGTCGTCAGTGTACCAACTGCAGAAGATCTGGTCATCTTGCTGACACCTGCCGCATTCCTGCCAATCAGAATCGGGCAGTTCAGAACCCGGCTCAACAAGTTGCTTAGCCTCTTGCTCAACAACAAGGTCAAGCTGCACGACCTCACTACCCACCAGGTTCTTGTTATAACTGTGGGGATCTGACCCACTACCGTAATCAATGCCCAAGATTGGTGAATGTGAATCCAGCTCAGGCTCAGGCTCGAGGTCGAGTTTTCAACATGAATGCACAAGAGGCGCAAGCAGACAATGAAGTGGTGAACGGTACGTTCTCTGTTAATAACCAACCTGCAACTGTTCTTTTTGATTCTGGTGCCGATAAGAGTTTTGTGTCGTTATCTTTTGAGCCCATTGACAGTAGAGGTTGCCAGTGGTGAACCCATTGTTCTTGATTCTGTTCTTCGCAATTGTCAATTGAACCTTAATAACCATCTTTTCCCCATCGACCTCACGCCAATGCAACTGGGAAGCTTCGACATTATAGTGGGTATGGATTGGTTAGCCAAGCATCGCGCAGAGTTAGTTTGTTTTGAGAAGATCGTTCGTGTGCCGCTTTCGTCAGGTGAGATCCTACAAGTTCGTGGTGAGAAACCTGCTAGTAGCCTCAAGCTTATGTCTTGTTTTCAAGCTCGGAAGTATCTGCGAAAGAACTATGTGGCCTTTTTGGCACATGTTACAGCAGATAAGGGCAAAGGTAAGTCCATTCAAGATATTCCTGTTGTTCGGGACTATCCGGAGCTATTTCCTAAAGAGTTACCTGGATTACCCCCAGCACGCCAAGTCGAGTTCCGTATTGATCTCGTACCTGGTGCAAATCCTATTGCCAGAGCTCCATATCGTCTTGCACTGTCTGAGATGCAAGAACTGTCTAAACAGGTTCAAGAGCTTTCTGACAAAGGTTTTATCCGTCCTAGCTTTTCATCCTGGGGTGCTCCTGTTCTTTTTGTCAAGAAGAAGGATGGATCCTTCAGAATGTGCAACGATTACCGTGAGCTTAACAAGCTCACCATCAAGAATCGATATCCCCTACCTCGCATCGATGATCTCTTTGATCAGCTACAGGGCGCTTCTTATTTCTCGAAGATTGATCTTCGTTCTGGATATCATCAACTTCGCGTGCATGAAGATGATATTCCCAAGACAGCGTTCCGCACTCGTTATGGGCATTATGAATTCACAGTTATGCCATTCGGTTTGACTAATGCTCCTGCTGTTTTCATGGACTTGATGAATAGGGTCTGCAAGCCTTATTTAGATAAGTTCATCATCGTTTTTATAGATGACATCTTGATTTATTCTAAGACGCGAGCTGATCATAAGCAACATCTTCGTCTTACTCTGGAACTCCTAAAGAAAGAGCAACTTTTCGCCAAATTCTCCAAGTGTGAATTCTGGCTTAAAGAAGTTCAATTTTTAGGACACATCGTCAACGAACAAGGTATTCATGTAGATCCCTCCAAGATCAGCGCAATTAAGGATTGGGATACGCCTACTACTCCTACTGAAGTTCGTTCATTTCTTGGTCTTGCGGGTTATTACCGCTGCTTCATCGAAAATTTCTCAAAGATTGCAGTTCCCCTAACTGCTCTAACTCAGAAAAATAAACCCTTTGTATGGGGTTCCAAACAAGAAGAAGCGTTTCAGACCTTGAAGCAGAAGCTTTGTGATGCACCTATCCTATCTTTGCCCGAAGGCAATGATGATTTCTTCGTTTATTGTGACGCATCGAAATTAGGTCTTGGCTGTGTTCTGATGCAAAGGAACAAAGTCATAGCCTACGCATCAAGGCAATTGAAGGTGCATGAGAAAAACTACACCACTCATGATCTTGAGTTGGGTGCAGTTGTCTTCGCTCTTAAAATCTGGAGACACTATTTGTACGGTACAAAATGCGTGATTTTCACTGACCACAGAAGTCTTCAGCATATCTTTAATCAGAAAGAACTCAACATGAGGCAAAGACGTTGGGTTAAGCTTCTAAATGACTATGACTGCGAAATTCGCTACCACCCTGGTAAGGCGAATGTCGTAGCCGATGCCTTGAGTCGTAAAGAACATATCAAGCTTCATTGTGTTCGTGTTCAATCTGATATTCAGGCTCGAGCTGATATTCAAGCCCGCATTTCTCAGGCTCAACATGCTTGTGTTTCACAAGACTTGATGGGTAAGGAATTACCCTATCACATTAAGCCTGATCTTGTTTTGAAAGACAATGGATCTTATTATTTCATGGATCGTTTGTGGGTCCCAAGCCAAGATGGTCTTCGCACCCTGCTTATGGATGAAGCTCATAAGTCACGTTATTCTGTCCATCCTGGCTCAGACAAAATATATAAGGATCTTCGTACTCAGTATTGGTGGCCTGGTATGAAGAAGGACATTGCCTTGTACGTTTCAAAATGCCTTACTTGTCTTAAGGCCAAGGCTGAACACCAACATCCTTCTGGTCTTTTGGAGCAACCAGAGATCCCAGTTTGGAAATGGGAAAACATTGCTATGGATCTCGTTACCAAACTTCCGCGCACTAAGAAAGGTCACGATGCCATCTGGGTAGTTGTTGATCGTCTTACAAAATCAGCGCATTTCTTACCAATATGTGAGGATTTTTCTGCTGAAGTGCTAGCTAAAATCTACGTGGATGAAATTGTAGCTCGACATGGTGTTCCTTTGAACATCATTTCTGACAGAGATGCTCGTTTCACTTCTCATTTTTGGAGAACCATGCAATCTGCTATGGGGACCCAACTTAATCTGAGCACAGCATATCATCCGCAAACGGATGGTCAATCTGAAAGAACAATCCAGACTCTGGAGGATATGCTTAGAGTTTGTGTGATCGATTTTGGTGGTAGTTGGGATTCACATCTTCCATTGATTGAATTCTCCTACAACAACAGTTATCACTCCAGCATCAACATGGCTCCTTTCGAGGCTCTCTATGGTCGAAAATGTCGTTCACCAGTCTGCTGGAATGAGTTCGGCGAGGCTCAGCTTACTGGACCTGCCCTCATTTTAGAGACAACTGACAAGATTAAGAAAGTTCGTGATAACCTTCAGACAGGTAGAAGCCGTCAAATGAGTTACGCGGACCCAAAATGCAAGCCCTTGGATTTTCAAGTCGGTGATCATGTATTACTTAAGGTCTCACCTTGGAAAGGTGTGATCAGATTTGGAAAGACAGGAAAACTTGCACCTAGATATGTTGGACCATTCAAGATCGTCGAAAGAATCGGTAAGGTTGCCTATAGACTTGAGTTACCTCCTGAACTTGGAAATGTTCATCCAACCTTCCACGTGTCCAACCTCAAGAAGTGTTTAGCTGATGAGAACCTCCACATACCACTTGACGAAATTCGTGTTGATAAAACACTACATTTTGTTGAGAAACCTGTGGAAATCATGGACCGTATGGTCAAATGGCTTAAACGCAAGCGCATTCCTTTGGTTAAAGTTCGCTGGGAATCTAAGCGTGGACCTGAGTTTACTTGGGAACGCGAAGATCAAATGAAGGCGAAGTATCCGCATCTTTTCTCACGAGTTTCCTCTAAACAAGTTTCGGGACGAAATTTCCACAATTAGGGGAGACTGTGACATCTGTGCTTGTAATCATTGTAGACAATTCAATTATCAATGAAATAAAGTTATTTGATCCCAATGTTTGTTTGTTTATGTTTTACATTTTTCATGTTTCGGTTTTTATTCAATTTCAAACTCTATATCGCTTTCTGGAGAGTTATACGCAAACTGGTGCGTAAACGTAATCAGTTTAACGCGAAAAATACTCCGGAACATCCACATATGCTTAACATACCTTAAATAACCTTTACATAACTTATAAATAAGTTTTGAAGGCTTTGGTATGGCAAAATCTAGTTAATTCGCCTACAGGGACTAAAATTGACAAACTGCGAAAGTATGCCAATTTGAACTGTAACAGACATTCCGGAACATGACCATAAGTTAAACATACCATAAATATCCTTTACAAAGCTTAGAAATAGGCTTTGAGGGGTTCGGTGTGCTAAAATAAACTTTTGGTTCATTCAGGGACTAAAAGCGTCAGAAAGTGCATAAGTTTGCATTTTCGCGCATAACTTACGTTCTGAATACATCCGGACATCCAAAAATTTATGTAAGCACTAAAATATTTTATTTTAGTGTTTGGCATGAGAAAAATCCATTCGTCGCGTCATTTGGATAGTTTTTCGCGCTTATGCGCATTCCGTCGTAATTAAGCGAACATCGCGATTGTACCTCCAAACGAACCGACATCTGAGATATTTTTTAGCACATTTTAAGTTCCCTATACTTTAACTTCATTTTAGAGCTTTGAAATGGGGTTAACGGGCCTTAAACGCGTCGAAAATGGCCTTATTTCACAACAGGGACCAAAACTGCCAAAAATGAAAGTTTCTGGTCTGCAAGGTCCTTGTGCACCTCAACACTCTGAGTGTTACGGTGCGCAAGCAATCCCCAGATCAGCAGAAAGTTTTTTCCAGCTTGATCCAGCTTTTACCCACTTGTGCACATGGTTTTTGGGTTTCTATGGGCTGGTTTGTGTGCCCATCAAGGTACCAAATCAGAATGTGGCAAGTGTACGGCTTAGATCGTGCCCCCTTCTCCAAGAAACGATCTTAACGGCTCTACATTTCCTATAAATACCCCCCCATGTCTTGCTCATTCCCTCACATTTGAATCTGATTCAAAGCTCTCTAAGTGGAAGTTTATATACTTCCTACCTGAGAGTGAATCGGGTTCGAATCTTGCAGGGACCTTCTGTAAGTATTCTTTCGCGTTTATCGTTTGTTTTAGCGTTAAAGTCAAACTGCGTTTGACTTTCTGCATTGATCAGTTTATGGTCAATGCGAATTTCGTTTGAACTTCATAACGTGAGCGTAATCACGATGGTCATAGTCCCTAGTGACTATACCCTACTGATTACCACGTTATCTAGGCTCATTGACGAGTCGTAGTTTCGGGCAAAATGCGTCTTCTTGCGTATTTTGTAACCAAACTACTCTAGGGTATCAAAACCGTTTGTTTTGATACCAAAACCTGTTTTCTAACTTGACTAAACATGTTCTAGCATGTTTAGTTCGTCACTTTTAGATTTGTGCTTGTTTAGGGTCGTAAGGGTAAGCGATCTAATCAATCGCTTATGCTTTCGAACCCGACCCATTTGGTCGATCATTAGGATCCGACCAAACACTTTAGGTGACCATAGTTGTATAGGGAATAAACTTCCGAGGTTATACCTTATGGTCACAACGTTTAGTTAGTTGTATGATAGGTAGTATATATGCCTTAGGTAAATTACCAAAATGCCCTTTTTACGTTAAAATTCATTTTAAGCCTATGAAACCTAATTTTTGGTATCTAAACTGATTTAGTAACAATATTAGACATGTTAAGGCATATTTTACTTGTCCTAGGGCTAGTTAGGCGTTCCGAACACGTTTTACACGAACAACGCGTTAAAGTAGCGTAAGCTACCTAAACGGGTCGTAACGGGTCAAAAGCACTTAGAATAAGTTTTGTTTTAGTATGTAGGCTTTGTTAAACCATATTATATGAGTTCCTACACTCATTTGGTTTACGAACCCTCATACTACCCGATCCTCCGATTAGGTCCGTTTATTAATGTAGTTACCTATATTAGATGCCGTTTGATTCCGTAACTTTCTAGCTTTGCTTGGTGGATATCTAAAGTCTATTGAGCAATCTCAAGTGAGTACATAGACCCCTCTTTTATTGTTTTCCAAACATTTTGGGGTGAAACACATGTGCCTACTTGTTATTTTCATGTTTTCCATGTTTTCATATCATATACTTACTATGTTCAATAGTACACTTTTAATACATAATTTCATTTTCTTTTGCTATGTATGTTCACTTAGCATATTTATCACATTGATTTACAATACATCTTTTTCTGCTTTATATGTTAACTAAGCATATTTAGCACATTGATTTACATGACTTTTCTGCTTTGTATGTTAACTTAGCATACTTAGTACATTACTTTCATCACATGTTTACAATTTGATATGACATTTGGTTTGTTCAACGGGTCTAAACTACATTCATTAACATTAGCTACGCCGCTCGGTAGTAAGTAATGGTACCATAGGACTTGACAAATCCCGTTCCTGACATCCTAGGTTTGTTTGGGTGTAAGGAATGACTGAATCCGAAAACATTTTACTTTGATAATCTTTACTCTAAGGTTATCCTGCTGTCTCAAGGCTTGAATGTAATGCGTTAACTTACCACATAAGTGTTTATATCAGTAAAACATGTATTTATCTTACAAAACATAACTTTTGATTTATTCAAAATACTTTGTTTTGTACATTTTTACTTGTGGTTTGAGTAGTCTCATTTTACTTACCATACATAACTATTGTTTACTCATTACATGACTTATATTCAACTGGGTTTATACTATGACATTTGACTATTAAACTAAGACATGGATATTTTAAATTGTTGGTTTGTTTGAGTGACTTAAATAACGAGGCGTGTGTAATATGATACAAACATGGTGGATACGCCGCTGGTACTTCCTATATATAAGTGTTTGTATGATATTACATATCGTAGCGTCATTTAAACCACTTCAGTTTAAACATATTACATTTTACAACACTTTTTCACTTAAACATTGTTTCACAGATAACTTGGTTTATTCAAACTCTTTTTACTTGGTTATTCTTATTACCACACACTATCCTTTTATATATATACATATCATCTGAGTTTGCTATCGTTTTTCAAATGATTTATAAAACAAAACATTTAACAAGGTTCATGACTGATTTTCATTAAACTTTTCTCTAAACTCAAGTCATGAATCCTATTTCCATAAAACCTATGTATCTCACAGGCATTTTTATGCTGACGTACTTATTTTCACATGTGTTTCAGGGGCTGCTGCTTAGGATGTTCGTGACACACTAGGGCGGACCTGTGCCTTAGAGACTTAAAATAAAGATAGAACTAGTTTAATTATGTGATGTACTCTTTGTTTCAGTTATGTTACGACAATGCAACTCTTTGTTGAATGAATAAAACATAACTTTTAAATGCCATGGTTGTGAAACAATAATTCTGTTACAACACTCCCCGACGTTTCCGCCACGATTTGATGTTTTACGTGGTCGGGGTGTGACATGTAGGATCATTTGCACGACCAATACGAGTCGTTTAGAAGAGTTCTTGTCAATACAAGAGACGGAAACTAACGTATCGACTTTGAAACAGCTTGATATTCACTCTAATTGTCTTTTTTATTGATATAACAGCTTTTTACAGCGAGTAGACACTTCAGCAGCACTTCGGCTCTGGAATCAGAAGATACAAACGAAATGATCAAGACCACTATATATAGGCAAGGGATTTCGCACGAAATGGTATGAGTTCATTTCGTACGAAATGGATCAAGTCCACTTCGCACGAAATGGCCATTTCGTGTGAAATGTGCTTTCAAGCCATTTCTTATTTTCCTCGAACAACGTGTCCTAGATCTATCATTTCTATTACAAGACTCGATACAAGACGAAGTCGACAGACATATGCACCAACAGACTCCCCCTTGGATGTCGACGAGTCGTCAGTACAAGCCTTCAGTATGTCGAGTCTTCAATCTTTATCAGTCTTCATGCTCTTCCAAAGTATCTTGACAGTGTAAAACATCCTCAATCTTTTCTCTTTTCCAGAATCTCAAACTGACTCTATCCTTTCTCTAATTCTCTTGATAAGATCTCTTGATTCCTTAAGTTCTTCAGCATCAGCAGCTAATCTTCCCCTTGAATGTTGATCTACTAATCTTTATCATCAAGATACGAAACTGGCTCTACTATCTTCAGACTCCCCTTTGCTAGCAGACTCCCCCTTAAATTGTTCCGGGATCGCAATGTGACCTAGCTCTTGTTTTAGAATCGAAACCTGGCTCACACTCTGCTCAGGCTTAGACACGGGGACCTGCACAAACCTCTACCTAACAATAAGATTCTCAATAGACAAGATTTAACAATTTTAGAATTCCTGATTAACCATTTATATCTGAATCATTCAAATTTGACATTTATATAAAATTTTGAAACCATTTAATCATTTCAAAATCTTTTCTCATTTTAAATAAACTTTCCCAAACCTTTTGTTCATCATGTTTAGCACTTGGAATTTTGAAAATCAGCTCTCCAATATCAGTTGTCAAAAATCTTTTTGGATTTTTTCAAAAAATTATGCTAAAACACACTGAAAATCTTTTTGGATTTTGATATTAATGAAATGCAGTAAAGAAATATTTACAAACAATCTTTTTATGAGTTTGTGTAAGAGGATCATATCAGTTTATGAGACAAATCACCAACACCGTTAAGCTCTAAACATTTTAAGTTCTAAACGATTCACTTAGATTGTCAGTATACTGATCCACTTAAATTTTCACACAAAGTTCAACTGTTTCGAGATACGAGATTAATGTTTTAAGCACTTAAACTTATTCGCGTGTCCCACCTCATAATATACTCTCGTATCCAGACTCCTATATTCAGTCTTATAGGTGAATGTACACTAGTGATATCTGTAAAGGGGTTAAATGCGATACCATGAGAGCTCAGGCTATTGCTTCTGCAAAATCAGAGAGATGATGGTTCGCTTTTTGGTGGGTTCCCTTTAGAGAATCTTTTATTTACAACAGCACATGATTAGCATTTTTCAATGTTTCATCATTTTTATGCTGAGGGCGAGCTTTAAGATTAAAGCAATGTAAAGTATTATACGAGGACTAGGCTATTGCTCCCGCAAAATCATAAGTCTAGGTATAATACCCCAGATATCACCACGCACAAAGACCTAGTATGTCAGAAATAGAAAGCCCTTCAAACAAGATTTCAGGGGTTACCTATATATCCGAGAGATGTTCCCCACGAAATAAGTAAGTTTGATATTTAGGTTTATATCTCGAACACAATCTACTAAGCGTGCAAAAACCTACTGGCATATCATCAGTGAGACCGTTTATCACATTTGACTTTCCAATTCTTTAGCATGTTGTGATAGTTCACTGATGCACTATCATTTCCTCTTTTTCTCAACAAAACTCATTTTTGAATTTTTCATGTTTTTGACTTTTTCAAATTTTCAAAATTTCTAAAATTTTTACTCCCCCTAAAATCAAAAATATGTTTCAATTTTGTATTTTCAGGGAAAAATTTGAAAACAAACTGTACAAATAAAGTGACAACTGTTGTGAATTGCTTCAAATCGCCATTCACTTGGCATAAACAATCAGAACTTCCCCTTATAACAAACTATTTTCCCATTAAGATTTCAAAACACTTAAGTTTGTTTTAATCAAAATGGTTTTTCTGGAAAATAAGTTTTGTTGATTTTCACAAACCACTTGTAGGTTTGGGGTTTCATCACATTGTTTCTCAACTATTTGAATGAAAGTTAAATCAAGTTCAACTTAATGACCTTGATTAACCACTTGTAGGTGAAAACCTCTTTTTCAACCACTTGTAGGTACATACACTTGTATGTTCTCATCAATCAATACCACATGTAAATATGACAATTTTAGAAATACTACCACTTGTAAGTCGAAATATCACAAATGTGAATTTCTCAAGAAAGATGGCGATTCCTACTCCACAATTACCAACCTGGGAGTTCCGGCAAGTCAGAATTTTTACATATGAAAAACAGACACCCAAGACTGACTATCTTTGGGTGTAACCTTTTCAGTTTCACTTGGGGTTTGAACATTTTTTTTTCTTCATAAATATCTTTTACCCCTTTGCCCTTCCCCTCGACCATTTTCCCAAAAATATGCTTCACTTTTCCATTAACAACTTTTTTGACATCAAATTCTTTCTTTTCAGAATAGAATTGATTCAAGATCTCAACTTTACCAATTTTTTGTTTAAAATTTTCAGTCCTCAATGGTGGAAAGTTGACATAATCCATTGGTGGAACTGAATTTTCTCTTTTTACCTCTACTTGTGGCTCCTCTGACTTTGACGAGTCAGATTCATCGCCATATTTAACATATGTTTTCTTAACAACCCACATTTGGTTGTCAAGATCCACCCTTCTTTTGTAAAACCTTTGCGAACGTTCACCAACTTCATATGTTGAGTTTTTTAACACTTTGAATTTTTCAGTTGGTGGTTCGGTTTTATCAACAACTTTTTCTTTTAGTTTAGAAACAACTTCCTGTTTTGTGTTGGTTGCCTTTGGACAGTTCCAGGCAATGTGACCAACTGCTTGACATCGATAACAGGTTCTTGTTACCCTCTTTTTCTGAGCAACATCCTTCCTCATTGCCTCTTGCTTCTTAGCAAGGAATTCTTTGTTCGATTGCTTCCAGAATGAGCTCTTTTCTTCTTCCTTCGAGCTTGCTCCTGAAACAAATACAGTTTTTGGTTTATAAGTTTTCTCATTTTTATGATTTTTCGGTGGAATAAAACCCAATCCCTTCTTTTTGAAATTACCGTTATGGTTTGGTTTCTTTTGATAACCTGAACCAGAACTGTAACCCTTTTTCTTGTTTAACCTTTGTTGAACTCTTGAGGTGTAAGGTTTAGGTTTTTCAGAAAGATTTACCTTTTTTATTTCAGAAATATTAATTTCTGTTAATTTGAAAACCTTTTTGATCATTTCAGCTTTCACACCTCTTATTGGAAATTCCTTATCAGAATATAATTTGTCTGAATCATTCAAAATTATAGGCAACTTTGAATGTTTCGTCATTCAAATTATTTTTTGATAACAGAAATTCTTTATTGTAAACCCTTTTGACCGATGATTTTGAACTGTTGACCGACGAACTCGAACTTTCAGACTCAGACTTTGACTCTGACTCTGACTCTTCATCCTTATCCAACACCTGATCGGCCACTTTCTTTATTAACTCAGACTCATGATCAGTGTCAGACGATGTGAATGTGACATCAATGTTGTCTAGTAACTCGTCAGTTGTTTTGGACTTTAACTTTATATTGACTGCCTTTTTTACTTGTTCCTCATTTGGTTTTCTGGGAGAGTAACCTTCCCAGATCGGAGGCGGACACTTGTTATAATTTGCACTTTGTTTCTTACCAGTATCCTTCTCTTCCGATTCCTTGTCTTGAAAGGCTTCAAAACCTGCAACAGTTGGATAAATTCTGTCAATCAAATAATCAGAACTTGAATAACTTTGCAGTAATCGTCTGATTCTTTTATTCTCTATCTTTTCAGTCTCCAACTCCTGCTTCAACTTTGCACATTCTTCAATATAGTGATTGATAGCCTTCTGCTTAGACATCATCACTGCATTCATCATGGTTAAAGCATCTTCTCTTTCAGAATTTGTCTTTTGTAGACTATTCACTGTTCTTTTCAACACATCATATGACTCTTTCACATAATTGACATCGAACAGTAACTTTTCTTTCAACTTGTCAAGTTCACTATACTTCTCGTCTTTTTCTTCACAATGTTTGCACGGTTCCAAACACTTTAGAAAAGGTTTTGTGACTTC
This sequence comes from Helianthus tuberosus, assembly GCA_030545235.1. Lineage (NCBI taxonomy): Eukaryota > Viridiplantae > Streptophyta > Magnoliopsida > Asterales > Asteraceae > Helianthus > Helianthus tuberosus. Next base: position 121,357,096 of record CM060409.1, read on the forward strand.
AACAATCTTTTCAACTTCGACTATCTTCTCAGCTTCAACTATCGTCTCAGCGACTTTAACTCCTTTACTTTGTTCAGAATTCTCTTCCTGAGCAACATTCTTGCATATTTTCTTTTTCTGTTCTTTTGCTGCTCTCTTCTCCTTCAGCTTCTCCAATCTATCTGCAAAATAAAATTTAAAACTTTCAGGAGATAATAGATTTTTTCCAATGTTTATTTGTGTTTCTTCTTCATCATCACTGCTATCAGATGACGATTGATCAAACACTTGGGTCTTTTTTGAACTATCGTCTGAAGAAACAGATTCTCCATCTTGGCTTTTCTCACTGTTATCAAACACACTCATCCATTCTTTCATCAAATCTTGTTCTTGGACTATTTGTGCAATGAATGCTACTAGCTTTGAATCAGGCGGAATGTATTTATCCCAGCTAAAACCTTCTGCCACTTTTTCATCATCTTGATCAATTATACCAAAATAAGCTTTCTTTGTTGACTCTTCGATCGCCTTCTTAGCATGTGCAGTTTGTGGTTCTTGTTGTTGATACGGTTGTTGAGCAACTTGTTGATATATAGCTTTCCGATAATAATCATTATTTCCAAACATATTCTGAGCTCCTCCAGCTTCTTGATTGGTACATTCCCTCTTGAAATGTCCTTTTTCCCTGCATCGAAAACAAGTAACTTTAGATTTATCAAAACCCAAAGTAGAAACATTAGCATCCCTGAAATCATCTCTTCCTGTAATCATCTTAAACTTCTCAGCTCTCCTCAAAACACTCGCTAAACACCACTTAATATCCATAAGCTCCATCTCTTCAGCATCGATCTGATCGTAATCCTCTTTTGTCAGCATAGAATTTCCAATCCTTCCAGCAACCAAACCCTCATATGATTCTAACACTGTAGCTAGTAATGCCATATGACCTTTAGCGACTTCTTCAGAAAAAATTTGACCATTCTGAAGATGCAACGCGATGTTGCAGTGTAACACATGACCATTACTGCTGTTTGAGCTTTGGAACTGATGACTTGAGGTTGAGACATTAGGGTTAACACTTGAGTATGAAGAAAAACCACTGTTGCTGCTTGGACTTTGATTAACTGAACCGGATGAATTTTCTACGCTGAAAGCAGTTTGGACTTGCTTCAATATCCTGAACACTCCCTTTGTAATACATCTTGATGTCTTGTTGACCACTTGGATTGTTCATTCTAGCAATCTTTTCATGTTCTAGGTCTTGTCCTTCAATTTTTTTCAATGAACTGAGAAATTGTCAATTTGTCATATTCTCCAGTGTTCTTTAAGATCATCAGATATGTACCCCATTCTTTCTGTGGTAAAGCATCAGCTAATTTGTCAACCCATTCTTCTCGATCTTTGTTGATATCCAAAAGAGACATTGATCTCACTAAATGACAATATCTTTTGATTAGTTTCTTTGAAGTTTCACCCGGCAAACTCGTAAACAAATCAAATTCTTTCTTTAACAATGATTTCTTACTCCTGATCATCTTCTCACTTCCCTCAAACTTAATTCGAAGTGCTTCCCAAATCGAACGTGAAGTATTATCATGTTGAAGTAATATGAAGATGTCTTCTTTCACAGCTTGCTGGAGTAGACTAATCATCATCTTTTCTGCTTTGTACATGTCTCGTTCTTTGTCCGACAACTCAGAAATAGTTTTAATAACACCCACATCTGTACGAGGTTTAACATACTTCTTCTCAATACATTCCCAAGACCTCAAATGATTTGCTTGAACCCAATTTTCAAATCTATCTTTCCAACCATAATATTCCTCAATGCCCATTAACTTCGGATGTTTTTGCAAGGTTCCTGATTCATTTTCCATGTTCATGCTCTGAGCAATGGTAGCAGGAGTACTCGGGGCAGTAGCAAACGCGTTATAAAATTCCTCTTCCAGGTTTTGGTAACAAGTTTCACAAAATCAGCTTTTCAAACGAAAAAGCACAATTCAAACGAAATGGAACTCTTCACACGGAATGGAGATCTTCAAACAAAATGGAATCTTTGTTACGAGATGGGTGTTTTCGTACGAAATGGATGATTTCGTATGAAATGACTAACTTTCAAACGAAATGGCAATCTGGTGCGAAATGAAATCTGATTTCTTGCAAAAAAGAGAAACTTTCATGCGAAATGACACACTCAAACGAAATAGAAACCCGTTTCATGCAAAATGAAGAAACCGATGCACAGTTTCAAGCGAAATGGATCACAAAAGTGATTTCGTGCGAAATGGAGAGTTTATTCCGTGCGAAATGATGCTGATGTCATACTTTCGATCAGATTTTTTGTCAAATTGATCCGGTTCTTGTGACAACTGGCACCAAACTGGTAACTTCCGTACACTTTAATTATTATTTAATGACTGCAATTATGTGCTTAAATGTCAACATTGTTTGATTTCATACTATACAAGTGAATTCATGCACGTTTTATACTACAAAATATTGCTTTATGCATTAACAAGAGCGTTGCGTCAGAAATACTAGTAAACTCACCGGTAAGACACAATGTGTCAACAGAACTGCGGAAAGCAGTCAGACAAAAGAATTAAGGACTAGGTGTAGGTCCAACGACAAGAATACATTAAAACCCAAGACTACATACAAGGGTTAATATATAGACCATCAGGAAGCTAAAATAAGCACTAAAAAGCACCCGAAACGCACTTTAAGTGCGGAATTTTAATAAATTCAGCTCAAATCAGCTTTTAAACATATAAATATCATGCAGAAATTTTGTTTTATCAACCAGAATACTTCCCTACGTGTCGGGAATTAAAAGGGTTACAAAAGAATACTTAAAGGACACTAAACGGTGCAATTTAGCACTTTAACGAACCGGTATCTAACCGAACAACCGGACACTACCCGAAACATCAAAATATTACCAGAAGCATTGTTTATTTATTTCTGAGCTAGTTAGGGTCCCCGAACACCCTAACACACTATATATTATATAACACACCATAACCATTAACTAAACACTTGTTACTTAACTAGATCACTAACTAAACATTGAAATCCAACAAGACACCCCCCCCCCCATGGGGACGGTTACATGGGGACTCACAAACATGATTTCTTTGATTATTAAATTAGATTATGTTGGCTAAATTGGAGCATAATACACAAGGGATAAATGGTGAGGATGGTTATTAAAAAGGCACATGAGACCACCACATTTCATTCTCACAACAACATTTAGCAAACACACTCTCTCCTTCTCTTCTCTTCTTTCTTTGTTTCAGCCAACCCCAAACCACACCCTCATCATCATCATTCAAGCATGTTCATCCATTTTACTTGCATACAAAGGTGTTAAGGGTCATACAATGAAGCTTGGTGCTCTTGGAAGTGGAAGGACCATCTCTATTTGCTATTAACCACCTCATTTCTACTCTTGATCTTCCCTAGCTTAAAAGCTAGTAGTAAGTCTCTTGAATCCTCATTTACTTCATGTTTAGAGTGGTTAATAGTTGAATCATAATGATAAACTTCAAGAGCATTAAGAAACAAGAGAATGAAACCTTAACATAAGCTTTAAATATAAAGAAATCAAGTTGTTTAGTGTTGATATACTCGTTAATGGTTGATTGTTTGTAGAAATGATGTTGATCATCATGTAGTCTTGCTAGATCACGATTAAAAACATAATCTAGCAAGATGAGGGGATGAACATGTTAAAGTTTATGAATCATTCTCACAAAAAGTCATGAACTTGAATAAATATGATGTTTCTTGTAAAATGATGAACAAGTAAGTTTAAAGACTTGTAAATCTAAATATTTCAAGTATGATTTACCAAGAAACCAAGTTAAAAATACAAGTTTCACTAAATCTTGGTTCTTACATAAATAAACATCATTTTTAGTGGTTAACAAAGTAAAGAAACACATGTGAAACAAGAAAAATACATGAAGAAGTATTTTTAGAAAACATGAACATAAGTTGTAAAGAATGATATTCTTTAAAAATGGAGTTTTTAAAGAAGCAGCCACACTTTAAAGGGTAACAAGACTTACTAAATACACTAGTAAGTTACTACACATTTTTATAAATTTTCAAGTTCATGAAATAGAGAAATTAATGTATATTGTTGATGATTGTTGCTGAAATTGATTGATGATGATTTTAAAAGAAAATAAACACATGTTTCGAAAACATGGGAAACCTCCATTTTTAGGGGAAACTCTGTCAAAATTTTTATAAATTTTGACACTTAAGAAAATATGAGTTATTGAGAAACTTATTCCCTAAAAATGTATCTAAAATATTTACCAAGGTTTCCCTAATTTTTGTGTTAAGAAATGATGATTTCTTCAAGATTAAAATTGATACTAAGTATGTATATTTTTGAGAAAAATATATATATTTATTGATCACCAATTTTTTTTGTGCTAAGTGTATGTAGTATGTATTATACGTGATAGTGTATTAGTACTTGAAAATACACTAAACACTCTTGAGAAGTAAAAACACAAAAATATACATACAACATACTAGATACATAATTCGGGTGCAAAATGCAAGAAACTTATATTTATTTTTGAGAAAATAATATAAGAAGACACTTAGTTAAAAATATAAATTATTTTTAACACAAGAAAACATATACAAAAGATAGTGACTTGTACTTGTGTGATACAAGTCTAGTGACTAACGTTAAGGAAACACGTATAGGTCACGACGCTAATTAAGCAAATCCGGTGAAGTTTACGACGCAAGGAACGCAAAGTTGTGAGTTCATGCTCCCCCTTCTCTTTTAACTGTTTTCAGTTTTATAACTTCGGGGGTGAAATACATGTTACAAATGTTACAATGTTTACAAATGATATGATGGATACAAAAACAAGAAGCACTCTTGGTGATAACTAGTACCAAGTATGATGCGTTTTAAGGAATGATACGAGAAATCGTGTCACGAATAGGGTACCATAAGCACCATTAATCGTGTACATACTAAGACCGCAGAACAAAAGGTTAGATCTAACGGGTGTCCGGGCAGCCACACTCTCGGTGAACACTAGTACCGAGTAGTGCTTTTATGTCTCCGTCGTGAATCGACAACTAGAAAATGCCTATGGTTTGGTGACTTCCTATGTCGTGTCACATGTTAATGGCCTTGCAACCCATTAACTATACAAGAATACTTTAATTGTACGAAGTTCGTACACAAGAATACTTTATTTGTACGAAGTTCGTACACAAGAATACTTTATTTGGTTCATGCCACAAGAATACTTTATTTTTACAAGATACTTATCATGTTTTCATACAAAGTATACAAACGTGTTCAATACAAAACTGCATGAATTCACACCAACATTATGTTGACGTTTTTCAAAAAACTCACATGTATTTCAGGTAACTAAGATGGATGTTCGCGCGGTCTTACTCATGCTCTTGGATGTCGTTATGTTTTAGCTTGAATAAAGTTGTAAACTTTCAGACAATATGCGGTCTTACTCATGCTCTCGGATGTCGTTATGTTTTAGCTTGAATAAAGTTGTAAACTTTCAGACAATATGCGGTCTTTTGATGTAAACGCTTAAACTATGATTTCGGTTATGTAATGATTTGGCATTTGAAGTTATTTTTATGAGCATGTAGTATGTTTACCTTTCGTATGCAATGAGAACCTTTCATGATCACACCTCGTGCTTCCGCCGCAGAAAGGGGTGTGACATATTGGTATCAGAGCTGCGATTGTAGTGAACCAGGATGTCACACCCCGACCACGTAAAACAACGGAAACATCGGGGAGTGTTGTAACATAATTATTGTTTCAAACCATGGATGCAAAGAGTTTCATTTTATTACATATTAAAAATTGTCTTAAGTTAAACAAACAAGTCAAACACAGTCTATTATCGTTATTAAATCACTAAGGCCTCGTCCGGTCCTAAGTGAGCATGCATCCTACTTGCAATCAACACTAAGCAACTTCACCTGAAACATATGTAAAAACAAAGTCAGCAAAGAAATGCTGGCGAGTACATAGGTTTTGTGAGAGTGTCAGATTCATGGCTCGTTTACATATTGAAATATTTCGTATGACTTCGTTAACCGATATTAGAAACCTTGTTTTGTAAAATGTTTGTATTGTAAAATGAATAACCAAGTCGAAACAGATTGATTATAATTTTATAAACCTCGATGCCATGAATCTTAACCCAAAACATTTGTTTTCGTAAACCAAATCGTAAATCATTCTCGTAATAATACTCGTATCGTTTATATCGTTTCATAAACCTCGTTTGTGTGACATCGCTTCCAATTGTTTACCCAAATCATTTAATTCGTTAATAATCGCTTTAGTCGTTTAAATCATTCTCGTTTTCAATCGTGAAACTACTTTTGGTCGTCTCGCTAATAACATTCAAACCTGTGTGACTCGTATATTGTTCAACTCGTTTTCTCGTATTAACAAACCTCCATAGGGTAAGTTAACAATCATCAGATTCGGTCGTTACCCACCTAGTGATAACGGGATTTGTCGGATCCTATGGTACCATAACCTAATACTGGTCGGCTTGATCAATGCTAATGAATGTCATTCGTTATGTAACTACAACCAACAAGTTCGTTCACATTATCGAAATCGTTATTAGTTTAGTATAAACCATCTCAATCGTTTTGAAACCATCGTTAAAACATCGAAATCGTTTTGATACATATGAATCACCCCAAAACAATCGAAAATAGTAAAAAGAGGGGATCTATGTACTCACCTTCGGGTGCGTTTTTAAATGTTAACACAATCCCTCAAATTGTTTATCCGCCCTAAATTAAATAAGAATGATTTTAACAATCGAAAATCCACACTTTGGCATGCAATTACTACTTATGTCATTTCTGTTTTAATATATATGAAACTGGGCTGTTTTCGGACATTTAAATAAAATGGTTAACTTATTCCAAAAATTCCCAAATTTTTACAGAACGTCTTAAACGATCTAAATATTATTGTGTAAAAATATCGGAGTCCAGTTTATTACCAATATTTTATAAAAATTCATTTTCCGGACTGAAATCAGATTTATTATTTTCTGATTGCAGTTTACGAAATAATTCATTAAAAATTCATCGTGAGTCCGATTTACGAAATTCCAGTGGGAGAATTACAAATACATCAGTGGTCAACTATGGTATAAATTTCGTGATCAGACTCCACACAGAATACAAGTTATGACAGAAAACAGGACGCACATTTTCAGCAGCAAAAATGCAGCTCTAGCTGCTGTTACGAAAAGACACTTTAAAAATAGTAAACAGAGTCCAAAAATTATGATTCCGGTGCCATTAGAACCGTATTTCATAATAACATGCTACAGACTCGAGAAAATTAGTTTTTTGTTAAGTTAAGATCTGGTTACAGCCAGTTAAAGGCGGCTGGAAATGCAAATCAGCAAGCTGTTTTCAGTCTTTTAACATGATAAAGTGTGTTTGATTGATTCCGTTCACATGTTTAGCGATCACAACAATACTTACAGCAGATTATTACTTATATATTCCAGATTTATCATGCAATATCATATTTCATTCATCATTTTAACACTACTTTATCATATGTTAGGTGATGTTCAAGCCTTGTTTAAGTTCTTTAGACTTTCAATCTTTTTTGATCTTTAAACATCATTAACCACATAAAAATATGAACAAGATGAAACAAGGTACAAGAAACTTACTACTAGCACAAGGCTAGGGTAGAGATTCTAGTGAGAAAATGTGAGGAAAAAGACTAGAACAAAGCTCCTTTGCAAGCCCCTTCAAGATGCAACCTCCAAGGATCACCTTCAAAGCTTGAATGGACTTGTAAAAATGGAAGATGGTGATTGTTTAGGGTGGTGATGGGTTTCGGTTATGGGGTATCCGAATGAGAGAGAAAGAGTGAGGTTGGAGTGGTGAAAGATATGAAATGATGAGAGATCTATGTCTTCCATACTTATAAGATCATACCACATATCTTGTTCAATCCCACAAGCAAGATCTTATTAAACAATTGGGATTAAATCAAGTTTGGAGATGTGAAGTATGGTGTAGATATATGGTGGGGTCCATGGGGGCTGATTTACGGTTGGGGGAGGGGGGTCTTGTAGTAAAATTTCAACTAAAGTGGTAATGGTAAGTTATATATCATGTAACATGATTTTATTTGTTAGTTATTAAATTTTTGGTGGGTGTTATGGCGAACGGGGACCACGAATAGTCATGAATAATAAAACAAAGTGTCTGACAAAAATTAAGTGTCCCGGGTAATGTCCGGTTATCCAGTTAAACACTGCTCCGTTAAAGTGTTTAATTAGTCCGAAAAGTGTCCTTTATTTATATTTTTGTAACACAAATTATTCCCGGCACTTAGGAAGGTATACGGGACCATTCTGCCATGTTTTTACACCCTACTAATATAACACAATGCTGAGTTTTATAAAAGAATGCAGAATTCTGTATTTATAGTGTGTTTTTGGCACTTCTCGGCACTGTAACCATCACCAAGTGACGCAGTTTTGTCGTAAATAGCTCTTTAGTTCAACGCCATACCGAATCCTTCGAAACTTATTTCTAAGTTATGTAAAGGATATTTAGGGTATGTTTAGCTTACGTCACAGTTCCGGAGTATATGTCGCATTAAACTGATTGCGTTTAAGCACCAGTGTGCGTATAACCTTCCGGAAAGTGATTTAAAGCTTGAAATCGGTATCGAATCAAATTGTAAAATCATTAAACACAATTGCACATATAATAACACCAAAACACATATAATAACACCAAAGCACATATAATAACACCAAAGCATATTGTTTTATTGATAACCAACATTGTTTTACATTGTACATCGATCACAGGGCACAGTTGTCACAGTCTCCCCTACTTTAGGAAATTTCGTCCCGAAATTTTATTTAGAGGATTCTTGTGAAAAAAAATGCGGATATTTTGCCTCCATCTGGTCCTTACGTTCCCAAGTAAACTCGGGGCCACGTTTGGATTCCCAGCGAACTTTGACTAAATGAATCCGTTTGTTCTTCAACTGTTTGTATGTACGTTCCACTATCTCCACAGGTTTCTTGACAAAGTGCATCGTTTCATCAATTTGAATTTCATCGAGAGGAATGTGAAGATCAGCGTCCGCTAAACACTTTCGCTAATTGGACACGTGAAAAGTCGGATGAACATTTCCAAGCTCTGGAGGTAGCTCTAGTCGATAGGCAACCTTTCCAATTATTTCAACAATCTTAAATGGTCCAACATATCGTGGTGCAAGTTTTCCTTTCTTCCCAAATCTCACCACTCCCTTCCAAGGTGAAACCTTGAGTAGGACACGGTCTCCGATTTGAAATTCCATGGGCTTGCGATCCAAATCTGCATAACTCTTTTGACGGCTTCTAGCGGTCACAAGATTATCGCGGATTTTCTTAATTTTGTCTGTTGTTTCCAGAATGAGCTCAGGTCCAGTAAGCTGAGCTTCACCAATCTCATTCCAACAGACAGGTGAACGACATTTTCGACCGTAGAGAGCTTCGAATGGTGCCATCTTAATGCTAGCATGATAACTATTATTGTATGAGAACTCGATTAATGGCAAATGAGAATCCCAATTACCACCAAAGTCTATCACGCATTGTAGGATCGTTGTTTGACCCGATTGAGTCGATCAGAAGAGCTTTACATCCAGTTTAAAGGCGAAATAAGTAAACCGGACACGAAAACAGCTTGATACTATAATATCTGTCACTTATATTGCTTTTAACAATGATTACAACCTTGACAGAGTTCGGCAGCACTTCGTTACAATTTCTGGATCCGTGCCAAATGAATCAACATGTGCACTATTTATAGTTGGGGAGGTTTAGCTTATATGGACATGTCCATATAAGCGAAACCTGTTGCTTATGGTTTCGCTTTTATGGTCAGTGTCCATATAAGCGGAACCTCTTGCATAACCACTAAACTTCGACTCTCGAACCTCATGCACTGGTTATCCTAACCTATCTTATTACGTTACATGATACAAGACGAAGTCAATAGACGTAATGCACTAACAGACTCCCCCTCGAATATTGACGAAGTCTTCAGTGACTAATCTTCAATATGACACATCTTCAGTCTTGATCATTCTGTCTTTTCTTTTCAAGTTGTAACATTGTAAGCATCCAACAATCTTTCTCTTCTCCTATCAGCTTCAGGCTCCCCCTTTCATCAAGCTTCCGTGCTTTGGGATCAATGCCTAGCTTTCCATCTACAAGCTCCTCTTTGCTTCAAGCTTGTCTTCAGACTCCCCCTTAGACTCTGCTCTCGGGATCGTAGTCTGGACTATCTGCAACCACTCAAACATTCATAAATACAATGTTTTCATATTATCAATCAACTTCTCTAATTCACTCCCACTATCAACAAACTTTATAGATTTAGCAGCGTTAAAGAATCCAACTCCCTCACAGTTAATCATCCAAGTCCAAATTAATGACCTTGGAGATATCACAAACTGTTTTTGAAATTTTTGATTTTAATTCAAGTTTCAAATTAATGAACTTATTTTATTTTCAGAAACACAATCAGCTTACTTAGATTTTGAAACTCAACATTTCAAATATCGGTTGTCGAAAATAAAGCAGGAATTAAAATCTTTTTGTATTTTCTGGAAAAATAAAGCAGTAAAGAAATATGTACAAACATATTTACAGACAATATTTTTGTTTGAGTATGCGTCAGAGGATCATATCAGTTTTTGACAAGTCACAAGTACCGTTGAGCTTAATAACACTTTAAGAATTAAACAATTCACTTAGATTGTCGATATACTGATCCACTTAAATTTTCACACAAATTTCAACTGATTCAGGATATGAATTAGGTATTTTAGGAACTTAAACTCATTCATATGTCCCACCTCTTGAATATACTCCCGTATCCAGATCCCAATATTCAGTCTTACAGGTGAATATACCTAGATGATATCTGTAAGGGGAATAAATTATAGTACGAAACCGTGAGAGCTCAGGTCAGAACTTCCGTTCAGCAGAGAGATGACGGCTCGACTTTTGGTGTGTCCCCTTTAGAGGATCTTTTGTATTACAACAGCAATGACTATCAATTTTATTGTTTCATCAATTTGCTGAGGGCGGCGCTATATTTCAAGCAATGCAGAAAGTATTCTCCAGGGCCTAGGCCATTGCTTCCGCAAAATCAGAAGTCCCGAGATAATACCCCAGATATCACTAAGCATAAAGACCTAGTATCTCAGAAAGAGGGACCTTTCAAATGAGATTTCAGGGGTTACCTATATATCCAAGTAGTGTTCCCCACGAAATAAGCAAGTTTGAATTTAGGTTTATATCCCGAAAAAGTTTACTAAATGTATAAAAACCTATCGACATATCATCAGTGAGACTGTTTAACACTATATAATCATTACAAATCTTTAGCATACTGTAACTGTCTACTGATGTACTATCATTTCCTCTTTTTACACAAAAACTCAATTTTTGAATTTTATTATGTTTTTTACTTTTTCAAATTTTCAAATGTTTTTGTATTTTCTAGCAATATTACTCCCCCTAAAATGCAAAACCATTTAAAGAAAATTTGACAACCAATACTGATAGCTTTGTCTCGCCATCCATTTTCTGCTTAAAGTGCTCTGATTTGCAGAAAATCTAATGTACCCCCATGATTTACAACCCATTGATCTTAACAGTTTGAAAACCGTTTTTCAATCTGATGAAAGTAATCATGTTTGTTCAGCCGTGAGGGTTTCGGCATATTCAAACAACACATATTTTTGTATTTTTGAATATTTGACAAAAATTAAAAAAAAAAAACATATTTTTGGTTTTTCAAAATTTTCAATGTTTAGGGTTTTTGAAAATATTGTTTATTTATTTACAGAAAAACATATAAACTTCCTGTTTCAACCAACACAGGATTCAGCAGCCTCCTCTCCTCGTTGTGCCAGGCTGCTCCAACCTTCATTCTTACAATCTTTGGTTTTGATGAGCACCTGCACATTTAGACTACTTGATTACTTGAACAATTTAGCCCAGGTCTGTTGAACCTTAGGCATTTCAACACAATAATTTTCATTCAATTTCGGAAAATCTTTGTCATCTTTCACAAAAATCTTTTCAACTTTTACTTTAACTTTCTCATCTTTTACCGAATTAACATGTTTATTAACAGACCATGTCTGACCTTTTGGTGTATCGAGTTTGTAAAAATGAGAATCTTTTTGAACATTTTGATTTTGAACAACTACTTTTGGTTTCCAAAACTCTTGGGGTTTTGTCATATCAACAGTTGTTTTCCAACTTTGAGTTGTTCTGACTCTGGGTGTGTGAGAATTCCAGGTCTGTCTTGAATCAAACCTATATGGGTTTGACTTCCAATTTTGATTCGAAGCAAACTTGTTTGTGTTGTACCTCCAAGTTTGTTTTGAGTCAAATCTGGTTGACCTTTGTCTCACATTCTCAGATTTTTGTTTCTCAGCATCAATCTTCTTTTGATCAACATCCACAGGTTTTAGATTTGGACACTTGCGTGCAAGATGTCCCTTTTGATCACATTTGAAACATGTTCTCATGGACACATCTTTGACCTGTGGTTGTTGCTTTCTCTTTTGAGCATCAAACTCAGCATTAGACTGTCGTCCAATTTTAAGTTCTTTTTCTTCAGCTAAACTGTTTCCCTGAACAAAACTCATTTTTGCCTGATAATTTGGCATCTCATTTTTGTTTCGATTTTATTTCTTCTTATAACCCAAACCAGCCTTCATGTTCTTCTTTTTGAAACCAGGTTTGTTATACGAACCTTTACGACTCTTACCAACAAACTTTGAAATCTCAGACTTCTCAATCTCAACCATTTTGAAAACTTTGTCAACCTTTTCTGAAATCACATTCTGAATCGGGAATACAACATCTAAGAATAATTTGTCTGATCCAATCATGGTATAAACCAATCCTTTTGAATCATCATTCAAATTTTTCTCGGATTTTATGTTTTTCAGATATCCATCATGAAGATTTCCTTCATCTTCATCCTGTGATTCAGATTTACCTGTATCAATCGACTCTTCTTTCAACACACTTTCAACGACTTTACCTACCACCTCTGAATCATGAGAATCATCAGATTTGGAATAGGTTATGTCAATGTTGTCTGGCAATTGGTCTACCATGTTGAAAGCTTTTTCGACCTTTTCCTCATCATAAAATGCAAATTTTCCCGGTGGTGGAACTTGATGAAACTCTGAGCCAATGCCTTTCTTGTTCTGCTCAGACTCACCATCACCCGGTTTTATATTGAAAATTCTTTCAAGCACATATGACGACACGTGGTAACTTTTTAACTTGTTGTTATCCTGTTCTAAATCAGCAATCTGTCGCTTCAACTTAGCAACATCCTCAATATAGGAATTAACAACATCTTGTTTTATAGCATACATTCGTTTAAGTTCTTTGGTTGTTTCAGAAAGATAATTCATTCTTGATTGAGCATATTTCATTTCGTCTTTTACTTTATCATATGACTCTTTTGTAATGTGATATGATAATTTCATTGAGTCATATTCCTTTTTCATTTCTTGACAAGCAATTTCTTTTTGTTCACATTCATTTGTTATTTTCAAAAAATTTTCTCTCAAAACTTTATTTTCTTTCTCTATGTTTTTACATTTTTCAGAAAGTTTTTCATCATTTTCTTTAAAAACTTTTTCTTTTTCTAGCATTTCTTTGCATTTTTCTTTAAAAAATATTTTCGATTTTTGTGAATTCAAGATCTCTTGTTTTAAATTGCTCATCTTTTTCAGTACAAGCTCCGCACGGTTCCATGCATTTCTTGCACTGATCAATCAATTTAAAGTTTTCAGAATCAGAATTTACCTCAGTGATTGGCACTTCGGTGTTTTCAGCAACTTTTGTCTGCTTCAACTCAGCATCATCTTGCTTCTTTTCAACACTAACTTCATCACCAGCATCACCAGCTTCCAAATTCTCATTCTTTTCTTCTTTCTTCACCTCTTCTTCAATCTGCTGTTTTTCAGTAACAGCTTCTTCAACTTCAACAGCTTCTGTGTTAACCTCTTCAGCATTCTTCTTCAGATTGTTCACCATCTCTTCTGTAGGATCGTATTCTGACCCGAACGAGTCTATCAGAGGAGTCTCGATTAGTTACAGGTGCGGAAAACAAGTAACCAACGTAGAAACAACTAGATCTTCACTTAAATCACCTTGTTGATTGATATAACAACGTTTACATTCAATTGGAAGACCGGCAGCACTTCGGTATCCAAGTACACAACTCATATTCTAATTTCACTCAAGTGTCCTATATATAGTGTTGGTGATTTCGCTTATGTGAACATGTACACAAAAGTGAAATCACTCACTGACAAATAAGTGGAATCACCTACTGACGAATAAGTGGAATCACCTACTGACGAATAAGTGGAATCACCTACTGACGAATAAGTGGAATCAACTACTTACGAATAAGTGGAATCACCTATCTATGACCATATGAGCGAAATCAGTCTCTTAGACACATATATTCTCCTATTTACTCGTAAAACGTACCCTAATTTAACATTCTAAGACTAAGACTCGATACAAGACGAAGTCGACAGATGTAGTGCACCAACAGACTCCCCCTCAGATGTTGACGAGTTGCAGTGTCGAGTCTTTGACAATATCATGTCTTCACTTCTTCAGTCTTGATCAGTATCTAGGCTTCACTCTCTCAATCTATTCTTGCAGATCTTCAGACTCCCCCTTGCGATATGCTGGCATTTCTTCAGTTCATCAGCATCATCAGCTTTAGGATCGTTGTCTGGCTTTCTTTGTCTTCAGAATCTGAAACCTGGCACTCTATCTTCAGATTCAGAATTGAAACTTGGCTATTCCTGCACATTCTTAACCCAGAAATAAGTTTTATGAATTTAACAAATTAAATGCACCAACACTAATTCTCCCTCTAACCACTTTCTTTATGATGAACCACTTGTTGAATTTAAAAATATATTTTGATATTTTAAGACACACTCACAACAATGTCATCATGTTTAGCACTCAAAACTTTGAAAATCAGCTCTCCAACATCAGTTGTCGAAAATCTTTTTGACTTTTTCAAAAGTTTATGATAAAACACACTCAAAATCTTTTTTTAATTTTTGAATGAAATGAAATTCAGTAAAGAAATATTTACAAACAATATTTTTGTGAGTTCGTGTAAGAGGATCATATCAGTTTATGACAAGTCACAAGTACCGTTGAGCTTAGTTACACATTAAGAATTAAACAATTCACTTAGATTGCCGATATACTGATCCACTTAAATTTTCACACAAATTTCAACTAATTCAGGATATGAGTTAGGTGTGATAAGAACTTAAACTCATTCATGTGTCCCACCTCTTGAATATACTCCCGTATCCAGATCCCAATATTCAGTCTTACAGGTGAGTATACCACAGATGATATCTGTAAGGGGTTAAATTGCGAGGGCCGTGAGAGCTCAGGTCGATCTTTCGATACGCAGAGAGATGACGGCTTCGACTTTTGGTGGGTCCCCTTTAGAGGATCTTTTGAATTACAACAGCAATGACTATCAATTTTGTTGTTTCATCAATTTGCTGAGGGCGGCGCTATATTTCAAGCAAGCAGAAAGTATTCTCTGGGGACTAGGCCATTGCTTCCGCAAAATCAGAAGTCCCGGGATAATACCCCAGATATCACTGAGTATAAAGACCTAGTATCTCAGAAAGAGGGACCTTTCAAATGAGATTTCAGGGGTTACCTATATATCCAAGTAGTGTTCCCCACGAAATAAGCAAGTTTGAAATTTAGTTTATATCCTGAAAAAACTTACTAAATGTGTAAAAACCTATCGGCATATCATCAGTGAGACCGTTTAACGCTATTTAAACAATACATTTCTTTAGCATACTGTAACTGTCTACTGATGTACTATCATTTCCTCTTCTTTGACACCAAAACTCATTTTTGATTTTATCATGTTTTTGCCTTTTTCAAATTTTCTAATGTTTTTGGATTTTCAGAAATTTCTACTCCCCCTAAAATGCAAACACATTAAAGTAAATTTGAAAACTACTAGACTCTTGACCCACTTAAAACATACAAAGAACTGTACAAAAACATGACAACGGATATCAAATCACCTCAATTCGCCATCCAGTTGGCATAAACAATCAGAACTCCCCCTTACACAAAACTATTTTCTCATTATGAATTCAAAACACTTAAGTTTGTTTTAACCAAAATGATTTTTCCGGAAAATAAGTTTTTGTTGATTTTACCACTTGTAAGGTCAAGTTCATCATCTTGTTCATTCAATCACATATATGAGGATTACATCAAGTTCAAACTAATGACCTTGACGAATCACTTTGTAAGATCCATCGGTCACACCCGCTCGTAGCGGAAGCGCGAGGTGTGATCTGATCGGTTCTCATTGCATAACAATATAAGTGAATAATACTAAATGAATAAAAACAAGCTCCAATGCCATTGTCATAATTGTTTCGAAAGAACGCAACATAAGTTAAATGTATTTGTTACAAACCATCAAATGAAAATACCTTTTCATCGTTCTATACATCAAAATGTAAGTCTTAAAATGTCAAGGCTTTGACCACTATATCACCGCAAAGAGGCGGTATATAACGGGCAAACCCTTCAAATGGTGGCATGGAGTCTTGATACTTGCTTTCCTTGACTGAAATGTCTGCCAGGTCCACTAATTTCCTGAAATACATGTTATGTTTGAAAACATCAACAAAAGTTGAGCGAGTTCATGCAGTTTAGCTGTATGAGATGTATCTGTAAAATGTGAGTTGTATAAAATGTATCCGTAAAATGTGAGTTGTATAAAATGTATCCATAAAATGTGAGTTGTATAAAATGTATCTGTATGTAAAGATGTAGTATGTAAAGCGTCAATGAAATCGTTGATCATTAATGTTTCGCGAGGACATTAATATGTGTGACGAATTAGGAAGCAATCCAAACCTAGACGATTTTATGTCGACTACTATCGACTGGGACACAAACGCACTCTTCTGTATGGGTCCACGACCAAGAGTGGGGCTCGCCAATACCCATTAGATCTAACCACTTGTACCTAGGTCCAAACTGGATTAATGGTGCTTAGATGTATGACCCTAATCGCACATGATCTAAGGTGTTTCATTCCATAACTTAACATACAATTGAACATGTATTTTCCCCGATAGTTGTAAAGCTGTAAAACATTTAAATGAATAGGGGACATGAACTCACAGTATTGCGTCCGTGAATGATAAGTGTTTGTGATCTTACGCGTGGTCGTCTTGAACAATGTTGCGACCTACAAATGTTCTTATATTTGTTAGACACTTCGGCCTTTGTAAATGACTTGAGTACAAGTCTTGTGTCTTAAATATGTGTAAGACTTGTATGTCTTTGTTGTTCGTTGAACTGTATATTAGATGTATGAATTGTTAAATTGTCATATATACATTTCACCAAATATATATATGTAATCTTGTATCTTGTGAGTTGTATCATCGGGTCTTGTCTTCTTGATTTCGTGTCTCATATAAGTAAATTGTATAATTGTGTTTTTATCAATTATAAGTCATTGGGCTTAATCCAAGAATTCATGTTATTGGGCTTAAATAGTGTTGGGCCTCAATAGTGTTGGGCGTAAATAGTGTTGGGCCTCAATAGTGTTGGGCCTCAATAGTGTTGGGCCTAAATAGTGTTGGGCCTAAATAGTGTTGGGCCTCAATAGTGTTGGGCCTCAATAGTATTGGGCTTAATGTTATTGGGCCTTGGCCCATATGTTTGATAAGCCCATTATGAAGTTAAGCCCATTTATAAATAATAGCCCATTTGTAAAAGATAGCCCATTTGTATAAACTAGCCCATTAAGAAGTGTAAGCCCATTTGAAAGTATAAGTCTTTCATTTTTATAAAAACATTTTTATAAAAAAACTAAGTATACTTTTTAGTTAATAAAAACATAATAGTTTTTATAAGTTTCAAAATGTCCGAATTTTGTTAATGGTAACGTAAATTTTGTGTCTGCGTCGAAAGATCGCCTATACGTCGTAGTAAGTCCTTGGATTGGCGATATGTTTATAGATTCGCCCGTCGTCCGTTTTGACCATAAGTTGTGTCCGAAAGCTCGGAATATCCGTAAGTTGTTTTCAAGTGTGTCTATATGTATTCTTGTAAGTCTTTAGTTGTAAGTATGTCTTGTATTTATTTGTGTCATTGTTATCAAGTCTCTAACTTTTATATATAACTAATACAAATAATAAACACATAGCACATACTTGATATGTTCACTAAATATATATTTTACCAAAATATATATTTATGTCAATTTTTATGTTTAGAAAGACCAACTTTCTAATCTTGTAAAGACTTTGTTAAAAACGACAATTTTTCTAACACATGATTTCTAAGAAAAAAATAGCCATAGTTCCTTCGAAATATGAACTTTGCCATGTTATCAAAACATATGATTTTCTTTTAAAATCAACAACAATTACCTCATAGAATTTCTACACAAAAACACATGAGATTTATAACATAACCTCATTAAGATGATCTCAAAATCATGTAGGATTTTATACATGATCATAACATATGCTAACTAGTTCAAAAACCAAGTTTAATTCTAGTTTTAACAACTTTTATAAAAATCTCAAGTTGTATGTTACTTTTTATAATCTTGTAAAAGTATTGTTTTTAGTGAAAAACCTCAAATACTTTCACAAGATCAAATGTTATGATCATCCCTTTAAACCTTTATGTTAAAAACCCTTTAACATAAATATGTATAATTGTTAGATCATATTTTTAAAACATCCTCTAACAATTTATTTATATCATAATCATCATAACAAGATCAAATATGCATATAACAAGTCTTAGATCACAATATAAACCAACATAAATATATCATGATTATTATTTTTGCTTCTTTGTATTTTTCATGTTTATTATGTATGATTATTTAGTTATTTATTAGTTATAATAACAATCATAAACATAATATAAGTATGAAAAAAAAAATAGATCTTGAAGCTTACTTCTAGCACTTGGCTAGGGATGATCTTAGAAGATGATTAAGAACCAAAGAAGATGATGATCTTGATGATTGAAGGTTCTTGGATGGATGAAAAAGTGTCCTTTTACTTGTAAGTGCTTTAGATCTTCTTATTTTCCATGGAAATCCATCTTGATCATCAAGGAGATGATAAAATAAAATGGGTTTTTTTTTATGGTGTTCTTGGTAAAAAAAAAAAAAAAAAGATGAAGATGATGAGAGAATTTGTGTTTTGTAATAAAAGGTGAAATATGTGGTAAAGTGTAGTAATCTTTAATATGATAAGTGTTATAATTAATCACCAATTCTCATCCACTAGTAACCACTAAAATATCTAGATATTATTAGCAAATAATTAAAGGTGTGGGACCCCTTTAATTTCGGTTATAAACATGTGGGGGGGGGGGGGGTCTTATGTGGTTAAAAGTGTTAGTAAATTTTAAGGACTCAAAATGTGATGAAGTGGTTAAGTGTTTAAAGGTTTAAGTTTTTGCAACTTTTCAAGATGATTCATGACATAAATTGATCATAAACTAGCTTTATTTGGTCAAAAATAATGTTCACTAGTTCGCTACATGTGCCAAAATATAGTTCGGCTAGATGTTTAGCGCTCGTTTCACAAGAAGATAGTCGAAAGGTTAACATATATAAGTTATAGGGAAATATTCGGTTATGTATTTATATGATATTCCCTATGTATTTTTTATATGGAATTTGTGTTTAAACAACACTTTTGCATCTTGTAATAAAAATACCAATGCTGAATTTTGCGGAAAAATTATTGAAATGGTAACTTTTAGCGCTTTTCGGCAGTTTTTGGTGCTACCGGACATTGGTAATATATTAAACCAAACCCTTTTATTCCCATATAGGGTATAATGTATATTTGATGTTGGACTTTCGTCTAAGTCCTAAAGATGTAATTTAGATGGTTTATGCAGATCCTGAGTTCTCGTCAGCACACTAGTTTACTAGGTACTACTCTTGCTGTTTCGATGCATTGTTTACACTATTTCAAATGTAACCAATAAAAATGAATAATGTGCATCATAAATGAATATTCCTTGAGTGTTCTAAGATGTATATCATGTAATCATGCAGTTCGAATATTCAAAACACATACTTGTATAATGTAAATCATTGCTTTAAATGTACGAAAATTACCCGAAAGTGGCAGTTGTCACACCAACCTCTTACCACTTGTAAAAATATTCAAATCAATATAACCACATGTTGGAATAACACATCTACACAAACCATTTTACCATTCAAGATGCCGATTCCTGCTTCACACTTACCAACCTGGAAGCTCCGGCAAGTCACACTTATCCTGTAAAAATTTTAACAATTTTAACAACTTTCATACAAACACTTTAAAATATAAATGATGCCGATTCCTGATCCACGATATAAACTTGGGATCTCCGGCAAGTCAGGTTTTTTAATGAAAGAAAATATCCACCCAAGCCTGACCAGCCTTGGGTGTTTTCAATTCAGAAGCAGTTGGGGTGTAAGTTGCTTTCTTTGTAGCATAAAACTCTTTTACCCCTTTAACCTTCCCATCGATCATTTTTCCAAAAATTTTCTTTACATTCCCATTAAACGCTTTTTCAACATCAAATTCATTCTTTTCAGAATAGAATTGATTTGAAATTTCAACCTTTCCAACCTTTGATTTAAAATTCTCAGCCCTCAATGGTGGAAAGTTCTCATCATCCATTGAAAGAACTGATTTTTCAACACTCTCATCAAATTGTGGCTCCTCTGACTTTGTGGAATCAGATTCATCACCAGATTTTACCTCTGATTTCTTAACAACCCAAGTTTGGTTATCAAGATTTCCCCGTTTCTTGTAAAATCTTTTGGAACACTCACCAACTTCATATGTAGAATTTTTAAACACTTTAAATCGTTCAGTTGGTGGTTCCGTATTATCAACAACTACTTCTTTGAGTTTTTCTGAGACTCCCTGTTTTGTATTGGTCGCTTTGGGACAATTCCATGCAATATGACCAACTTCATTGCATCTGTAACAGGTTCTTGTCTCTTTCCTTTGAAAAGCTCCATTCTTCATCTTTTCAGCAAGAAACTCCTTGTTTGACTGATTCCAGAATGAGCTCTTTGCTTCTTCTTCATGACTAGTTCCTGCAACATATGTCATTTTTGATTTAAAATCTCGAACATATTTTTCATTTTTATAGTTTTTAGGTGGAATAAAACCTAATCCTTTCTTTTTGTAATTACCGTTACGGTTTGGTTTCTTTTGAAAACCATAACCAGAACCGTAATTCTTTTTCTTGTTCAGCCGTTTTTGAACTCTTGAAGTGTATTTCTTAGGTTTTCCAGTAAAATTTAAACCTTTTATTTCAGAAATATTAATTTCTGTCATTTTGAAAACCTTTTTGATCATGTCAAAACGAACACTTCTTATTGGAAATTCTTTATCAAAATATAATTTGTCAGAATCATTCAAAGTATATGCAACTTCAAATGTTTCATCATTCAAATTAGATTTTGACAACAAAAACTCTTTACTGTAAACCCGTTTTCCCGACGATTTTGAACTCTTTTCGGACGAACTCGAACTCCCGACTGACTGACACGAACTTTGACTCTGACTCCTCATCCTTATCCAAAACCTGATCGACCACTCGTTTTATCAGTTCGGACTCATGATCTGTGTCGGACGCTGTGAACGTGACGTCAATGTTGTCTGGTAATACATCGGTTAACTCAGACTCTAACTTAATATTGACCGCCTGTTTTAGTTCTTCCTCATTAGGTTTTCTAGGAGAGTACCCTTCCCAAATCGGAGGCGGACACTTATTATAACAGACACCCTGTTTCTTACCAGTATCCTTTTTCTTCTTTGGCTTTGTTTCTTCACCTTTAAACGCTTCAAATCCTTCAACTGTTGGATAAATTCTATCAATTATGTAGTCACAACCTTTGTAACTTTGCAGCAATCTTCTGATTCTTTCATTCTCAGTTGCTTTACTATCCAACTCTTTCTTCCACTTTGCACATTCCTCTATGTACAAGTTGATCTCTTTCTGCTTTGTCATCATGGTAGCATTCAACATCTTCAAAGCTTTCTCTCTTTTAGAGTTAGTCTTTTCCAGACTATTCACAGTTCTGTTCAATACATCATATGACTCTTTCAAATTTTTTATATCAAACAACAACTTTTCTTTCAACTTTTCTAACTCACTAAACCTCTCATCTTTCTCTATACATTGTTTACAAGACTCTAAACATGTAAGACAAGGTTTTGTGATTTCAACTATCTTCTCGACTTCAACTATCTTTTCAACTTCCACAATCTTCTCAATCACTTTGACTTCTTTTAAATCTTTTGCAGCTTTCCTTTCTTTCAGTTTCTTCAATTTTTCTGCAAAATAAAATTCAAAACTGTCAGAAGATAAATGAGATTTTCCAATATTTATCTGTTCAACTTCTTCATCATCATCACTGCTTTCAGAAGAAACAGATTTTCCATCTTGACTCTCCTCATTATCCGACATCACATCCATCCACTCCTTCATCAACTCTGGCTTTTGCACAATCTGAGCAATAAAAGCTTTAACATTAGGATCAGCTGAAATGTACTTGTCCCAACTAAAACCTTCAGCCATTTTCTCATCATCTTGATCAACGATGCCATAATAAGCTTTCCTATTTGCATCCTCGATCATTCTTCCATGTGCCGTTTGAACTTCTTTTTGTTGATGCGGTTGATGAGTGATTTGCTGATAAATGGTTTTCCTATAATAATCATCTTTCCCAGACGACTCCTTTGCTCCTCTCCTCTCGGCTCCTGATTCTTGCATTCTCTTTTAAAGTGGCCTTTCTCCCTGCAACGAAAACAGACAACTTTAGATTTATCAAATCCTAGATTAGAAAGATTTGCATCCAAAAAATCATTTCTTCCTGTAACCAATCTAAATTTTTCTGCTCTCCTCAAAACACTAGCTAATGCCCATTTAATATCCATCAATTCCAGTTCCTCTGCATCGATTTGGTCATAATCTTCTTTTGTGAGCATCGGATTACCAATTCTTCCGGCAATCAACCCTTCATAAGACTCTAATGCAGTGACCAATAATCCCATATGATGCTTTACAACTTCTTCAGAATAATTTTGACCGTTTTGAAGATGTAGAGCTACATTGCACTGAATCGAATGCCCATTTCCAGCAGATACACTTTGAACACTTGGAGGATTCACTGTTGAGAACGCACTAGTGTTGACTGATCCTTGACTGCTAGGTGTAGACTGATTTCCAGCACTAAATGCAGTTTGTATCTTTGGACTGACTTCAGCAGTTTGAACATTTCCTTTATAATACAATTTAATATCTTGTTGATGAGTTGAACTGTTCATTCTAGCAATTTTCTGCTGCTCCAGATCTTGTGCCTCCAGTTTCTCGATAAACTGTGCAATTGATAACCTTTTAAACTGTCCGGAATTCTTCAATATCATCAGATATGTACCCCATTCCTTTTGCGGTAACGCATCAGCAAGCTTTTCAACCCATTCTGCTGGAGTTTTTGTTATTTTCAGCTGTGACATAGTGCGTACAAGATGACAGTATCTCTCAATAAGAGTCTTTGTTGTCTCACCAGGCATGCACGTAAACAATTCAAACTCTTTTTTCAACAAAGCTGCTTTACTTTGTAACATTTCAGTGCTTCCCTCAAACTTCTTTTGAAGAGCTTCCCAGATAGAATAAGAATTTTCATCATGTTGAAGCAACACAAATATATCTTCTTTTACCGCTTGTTGTAACAAATTGATCATCATTTTCTCTCCTTTATAACTTTCCCTCTCTTGTTCAGTAAATTCATAAATGATTTTATCAGCTCCCATTGTATTCTTTGGCCTCTCATATTCAGTTTCGATACTCTCCCAAGCTTTTAGATGATTTGCCTGTACCCAATTCTCAAACCGTTTCTTCCACCCGTGATAATCCTCAATTCCCATAAGTTTCGGGGGTTTTTGCATTGTTCCGGTTTCATTCTCCATTGTCATATTCTTAGCAATGTCGGATGGATTAGTCGGGGTCGTAGCAAAAGCGTTGTAGAACTCAGTATCCATTTTTTTAATTCTCTTTGTTCAAACACAGGTACTTATAAACGAAATCAGATTCTGTTGGATGACCTAAAAAGCGAAATAAGCAATGTCCGAATAAGTGGAATTATCAGTGTACGAATAAGTGGAACTACAATGTACGAATGAGTGGAATCACAATGTACGAATGAGTGGAATCACAATGTACGAATGAGTGGAATCACAATGTACGAATGAGTGGAATCACAATGTACGAATAAGCGGAATCACAATGATCTATGAGCGAAATCCCTCAACTTATGTACATATGAGCGAAATTAGGTTAATGGGTTGACACATGAGCGGAATCAGGGTTTATGATGACCCTTGGAGCGAAATCAGAAGTTTAGAGGTGACACAAAAGCGGAATCAGGATCTTATGTTGACACAAAAGCGGAATCAGGAGTATCTGATGTTCACAAAAGCGAAATTAGATGGTCATTGGGGCGAAATCAGAGGATGTCCAAATAAGCGGAATCAACTCGGAGATCCATTTTGTCCATTTTTACTTTGAATTTGAAGCTCAAACTTTCAGGGATTTGTCTATGATCAATTTCCTATAGTCTGTGAAATTTTGAGCCAATTCCAACCTTTAAAACTTGTCCTGATGAAGAAAGAAAGTGTAGAAGTAAGAATTTTAGATGAAATCCAGCAAAACTCTGTAGAACTCCTCCTCCTGAAGCTCTGATACCACTTGTAGGATCGTATTCTGACCCGAACGAGTCTATCAGAGGAGTCTCGATTAGTTACAGGTGCGGAAAACAAGTAACCAACGTGGAAACAGCTAGATCTTCACTTAAATCACCTTGTTGATTGATATAACAACGTTTACATTCAATTGGAAGACCGGCAGCACTTCGGTATCCAAGTACACAACTCATATTCTGATTTCACTCAAGTGTCCTATATATAGTGTTGGTGATTTCGCTTATGTGAACATGTACGCAAAAGCGAAATCACTCACTGACAAATAAGTGGAATCACCTACTGACGAATAAGTGGAATCACCTACTGACGAATAAGTGGAATCACCTACTGACGAATAAGTGGAATCACCTATCTATGACCATATGAGCTAAATCAGTCTCTTAGACACATACATTCTCCTATTTACTCGTAAAACATGCCCTAATCTAACATTCTAAGACTAAGACTCGATACAAGACGAAGTTGACATATGTAGTGCACCAACATCTTCAACACTCTTCTTCATTCTTTCTTCATCCCTTTTTCTCAGACACGATAACATGGCATATCTGATCTTTTTTTCATGCCTTTTTGCATATCTGTCATCTTTCAACACATTCCTATAATATTCAGCTCTTGAAGGAATTATGAGAAGAACATCTTCAAAGATTATGTCTTTCTTTGGAACAACTGGTTCTCCTTCTCTGTTATAGTAGCATTCTCTCTTTTTATCCCATCTTTTGCTACTGACAGCAATCTCATATTCTTCCTGCATATCATCCATTCTGTTCAGAACAATGTTTCTTTCTCTATAAGTTTTCTCACTTAAGATTTCTTCTCGAGTTTTCTCTTTAACCTCAGCAACAACATTTTCTTCTTTGTTTTCAGCTGTGTCTTTGTCTTTGTTTTCCTCTTTAATCTCAGCAACAAAAACAAACTTTCTTTCTCCTGTCATAGCTCTCCCATGAGCTGTTTTACGAACATTCTCTAAACGATCTTCTTCTGGACAAACTTCAAACCAATCATAACCTTCATCCTCGTAAATAACAGCATAAGCTCTTGAAATGGACATTAATGTGGTAAACAACAAAGAATTTTTTTCGAAACCTAAAAAATCATTTGTTACAACACGTGTCAACAACTCGGGGAAAAAGGAATGGGAAGGTAATGGTAACAAGAAAAATGGTAACAATTTTAAAAACAAAGGAATTGGTTTTGAGAAAAAGATGGCTAAGAAGGTGGTCAAGCCAAAAGATAAAATGAATGATGTTTTTGTTGTTGGACCAAGTGTGGATGATGAGAAGGAATACATTTTTAGTCAAAAAGCAGTTGACGATTTCAATGCGGCTAAGAAACTGAAAGTAGAGTCATTCAAGTCAACTTTTGTCGAGTATGACAAAAGAGTTTGTTATCGCTGCAATGAAATCGGGCACATGGCAAAACAATGCAAGAAAGTTTTTGAAAAACCTGTCATTAAACCTGTTGTTCAAAAACCTCGACCTAAGTCACTAGTTGACAAAAAGGGTAAAAAACAAATGGTTTCACCAATCCGCATCTTGAAAAGAGGTGAATCATTGAAGTCGGAAGATAATCCGAAATCGACATTCGAAATTGGCGAATCTTCAAAGTCACAAAAGACTTCAAAGATTTATCCGAAAACAAAAATTTTTGAAACTCAATCATGGGTAGTTAAACCAAAAGAATCAGTTGAGGTGAAGAAAATGGAGAATGAGTTAAAGTTTGATTCAAAAGTCTTTAATCCCAATGTTCTAAATATTTTTGGAAAAATGGTTGACAGAAAAGTCAAAGGGGTAAAAGAATTTTATGAATCAAAAGTGGTTGCTAATGATAATCATGAATTTGAATTTGAGCTTGATAAGTTTCTTGCAGAATTTCCTCCAATCACAAATGAAGTAAAATCAAAAGTAAAAACTGATGTTCCGAATGTCACGTTTAACTTTCCTAAGACTGATGAGAAGTGTGATGTAGTGTTTGGGAGTGTTTCAGCAGTTAAGAAGTCATGGAGTTCATTGTTTGAATAAATTTGCTATGATATTTGCAGGGGCTGCCCAAGTCGATTCTATCAAAGTGGATTATGGATAGTGGAGCTTCAAGGCATATGACTGGGACACTTGCTTTGCTATATGATGTCAAATCCATAAACGGAAGCTATGTTGGATTTGCAGGGAACCAAGGTGGAAGGATTGTTGGTCAAGGAACGCTGTCAAATGGCGTGATTTCATTCGACAAAGTGAACTACATAGTAGAGTTAACAAACAATTTACTCAGTATTTCACAAATCTGTGATAAAGAGTTTAGTGTACATTTTACTAAAACTGAATGTGTTGTGTTGAAACCAGGGTTTAAAATCCCTGATGAGATGGTGCTGTTGCGTGCTCCGCGGGAGAATGATCTTTATTATCTAGATATGAACGTCGCAACGCCAACATCCCATCAGAAACAGTGTTTTGTGTCAAAGACTAAAGCGACGGAAAAAGATTCGATAATGTGGCATCGTAAGATGGGCCACATTCATGTTCGCAAAATGAACTTTTTGGTACACAATGATTTGGTTGATGGTGTTAATCTGAAGAATTTTCACTTAAATGATGATTGTGTAGCGTGTAAGAAAGGAAAGCAAACTCGGAAGTCACACCCATTGAAGATGATGAATACAATCAGGTTACCTCTTGAGAGATTGCACATGGATCTCTTCGGGCCTGTTAACGTAAAGAGCATCAGCGGAGATTTATATTGCTTGGTGGTGACTGATGACTTTACGAGATTTTCTTGGGTAGTGTGCTTGGAACGAAAAGATCAAACTTTTGAGTCTTTGATGGTGCTTTTCAAGAAAATGGAAACGGTGTATAAACTGCCAATCCGAAGGATTCGGAGCGACAACGGAACGGAATTCAAGAACAACAAGATGTACGAGTTCTGCAACGAGAAGGGAATTCTTCATGAATTCAGTGCGCCGTACACACCACAGCAGAATGACGTAGCTGAACGAAAGAATCGGACCCTGATTGAGACAGCACGTACAATGTTAGCCGATTCCAAGCTACCAATCTTTTTCTGGAGTGAAGCAGTATCAGCAGCCTGTTACACATTGAATAGAGTTCTCACTGTCAAGAAGTATAAAAAGACTTGCTTTGAGCTGTTGCACCGTTATAAGCCGAATCTTGAGTTTTTGGAGCCATTCGGGTCTCCTTGTACTTTTATTGATGAAAACGGTAAATTTGGCGCTAAATCTAATGAGGGTTTCTTTGTAGGTTACGCTAGCCCACTCAAGAGGGTGTTCATACCATGCCTGGGTAAGGTGATTCAAGTCCAACACGTGGATTGTCAGAAGCACACTCCATCACCACAACTTCCCGGACAAAGATTCCTGTTCAACTACGATAAGCTCTGGGAGTCGTTTCTTCTGCCGGTCGAGCCAAGTGATGAGGAACTAGCTCTTATGTACCTGTATCAGCAAAATATGTTACAGGAGCAAATGAATAGACTACTAGAAGTTTCTCAACCCACCGTGGGTACTCATGATGATGAAGCAGGACCGAGTGGAACAGCTCATGAACCACCAGAGGAACCAGCTCCATCGTTTGACGAATCTGACGACTCAGAAGCGGAACCAGCTCCAACTTTTGACAAGGATCCAACGGAAGCTGAGGATCAAATCATTGATCTTGACATATCAAGCTTGGAATCGGAAGTGAATGTGCCTGACAATGTTATGCCACGGACGTTGTCTTATCATCCCTCAAAACAGATTATTGGTGACCTGCAAAGTGGTGTTAAAACCCGACATCAAATAGATCGAAATCTTACATGTTTCTATTCATCTATTGCTGATATGCAGAAAGAAGTCTCATTAAAATGTTTTATTTCGCAAATAGAGCCCAGAACCTACAAAGAGGCATTGACTGAGGATAGCTGGGTGAATGCAATGCAGGAGAAGCTGCAACAGTTCGAAAAATTGGGCGTCTGGAGACTTGTCGATCTGCCTAAGAATCAAAAGCTAATCAAGACGAAATGGGTTTTTAAATGTAAGCGTGATGACAGAGGTGTTGTGGTGAGAAACAAAGCGCGACTTGTGGTTCAAGGTTTCAGTCAACAGGAAGGAATAGATTATGGTGAAGTTTATGCGCCGGTTGCCAGACTTGAGGCAATTCGGATTTTTCTAGCCTTTGCGTCATGGAAAGATTTTAAAGTATATCAACTTGACGGTAAATCTGCCTTCCTTTACGGAACTATCAGAGAAGAAGTGTATGTGGGGCAACCACCGGGGTTCACAGATCCACTGCACAAAAACAAGGTGTATCTATTGGACAAAGCGTTGTACGGACTTCACCAGGCCCCGAGAGCCTGGTACGAGACGCTTTCTAAATACTTGTTGGACAACGGGTTCACAAGAGGCACAGTAGACAGCACTTTGTTCACGAAGGAAGAAGCAAGCCACTTGTTGATCGTGCAGATATATGTTGACGATATCATTTTTGGATCCACCAACGACGACCTGTGCAAAGAATTTGAGAAGGTGATGAAAAATAACTTCGAGATGAGTTCAATGGGGGAAATGAAGTTCTTCCTCGGGCTGCAGGTGGAGCAAATGCCCGATGGAATCTTGACAAGTTCGACAAGACAGATTGCAGTCCTGCATCAACCCCCTCGCGCAGAATCATGGAATTTGTCCAGACGAGAATGGATTGAAGATGGACGAGACATTGTACCGATCAATCATTGGATCTCTGATGTATCTCACGGCTTCCCGTCCAGACATCATGTACCCGACATGTCTCTGCGCCAGATATCAGTCAAATCCAAAGCAGTCACACCTGACTATAGTGAAACGTATCTTACGGTATTTAAAAGGATGCCCAAGCATCGGCTTGTGGTATCCTCGATCGGGTGACTTTACTTTATCTGGTTTTGCTGATTCTGACTTTGGAAGCTACAAGCAAAACGCAAAGTCCACCACTGCTGGGTGTCAGTTCTTCGGAACTCGACTCGTCACCTGGCAGTGTAAGAAACAAACCGCAGTAGCGCTCTCTACATGCGAGGCTGAATATGTTTCAACCTCCAGCTGTTGCTCGCAGATCCTTTGGATCCAACAGCAGATGCGCGACTACGGGTTGCAGTTCTTAGACACTCCTATCTACGTGGACAATGAAGCAGCTATTAACATTACTAAAAATCCGGTTCACCATTCAAAAACAAAACACATTGAGATCCGTCACCACTTTATCCGTGATTGTCACGAGAAAAAGTTAATTCGGATTGAACACTTGCACACCGATGATCAGAAAGCGGATTTCTATACTAAACCATTTGACAAAAAGAGATTTTATTATCTTTTGAAATTAAACGGGATGAAAAATCTGCAATCTGGGAGGGTTATTGAATATGAAGCCGAGTTGGGCGGCGATCTGACGTGAACCATGTCGTGTTGTCAAATTTGTTTGTACAGTTTGTTTTCTGCTTTTCGATAAAAAACAAAAACACAAAAATATGTTTTTTTTTTCTTTTTAGGGGGAGAAAGGTTGCAGAAAAATACAAAAACATGATAAAATTAGAAAAACCAAAAACATTTGAAAAAGTAAAAATGAGTTTGTGTAAAAAAGGGAAATGATAATACATCAGCTAGACAGGTGCAGTACGCTAAAGAAATGTAATGATAAATATGTTAAGTAGTCTTGTAGATGATATGCCGATAGGTTTTTACACATTCAGTAAATTTGTTCGGGATATAAACATAAATTTTACTTGCTTTTATGTGGGGAACATCTCTCGGATATATGGGTAACCCCCGAAATTTCGTTTGAAAGATTCTTTTTTCTGATATACTAGGTTTGTTTACTCAGTGATATCTGGGGTATTATTCTGGGACTTCTGCTGAACGGTAGTTCTGACCTAGTCCTTGAATAATACTTTCCGCAAATGCTTGAAACATAGCATCACCCTCAGCATATATGATAAGACAATAAAATTGCTTAGCAATGCTGTTGTAAAAAAGATCCTCTAAAGGGGACACACTCAAAAGTTGAGTCATGATCTCTCTGTTGAACGGTAGTTCTGACCTGAGCTCTCATGATTCTTCATAATTTATTAACCCCTTACAGATATCATTTGTGTTTAAAACTCACCTGTAAGACTGAATATTAGGATCTGGATACGGGAGTATATTCTGAGGTGGGACACATATAAAAGTTTAAGTCTTAAAACATTAATTCAGTATCCTGAACAGATTGAGAAATGTGTGTAAATTTAAAATGGATCAGTATATCGACAATCAATGCAAACTGTTTAATATTGAAAATGTAATCAAGCTTAACGGTACTTGTATCTTGTCGGCAGCTGATATGATCCCCTAACATGCTCACAAAAAGATTGTGTGTACAGTTTTCAGTTTATCCAGTTAAAAATCCAAAAAGATTTTCGTTTCTTATTTTATTTTCGACAACTGACATTGGGAATCGGACGATCAAAGCTTAGTGCAGATCATGTCAGTGTTTGATGAGGGCTGGGTAAGTTAGAGATGCTAAACAATGATTGGTATAGTGTTTGAAAATTGAAAAGTGTATGAAAGTTCAAAATGTTCAAAAGTTCATTCATTTGAACTATTTTCAGAATGAAATATCTGCGTTCTTCATAATTTGGTCAGCCAAGTTCATTAACTTGGTTTTGGCAGGCTAAACGGTTGACCAAGGTCATTAACTTGGACTTGGTTAACTGGGTGTGTCGGTAAAAATTAAAAGGTTTAAAATTTGATTGTAAAGTGTTAGGTTTAGTTGATTGGATTCTTTATATAGTCAAATCTTTATAGGATTGTGAAAGAACCAGATCATTAATTCTGGACATTTTAAAATGTTTATTCTTATAAATGTTTGAGGTTTGCAGGTGAAAGTTCCAGATTAAGATCCCGATAGCAGAGTCTTAGGGGGAGTCTGAAGGCAAGCTTGATGCAAAAGGAAGTTTGTTGCTGGTAATCCAGGTGTCGATCCCAAAAGCACAGAAGATTGATGAAAAGGGGAGCCTGCGAAAGAGAAAGAGAAGCTTAGGAAGATGCTGAAGAAGCCTAAGTCTAGAGAAGGAAAATTCAAGTCTCTGTAAAGTTTGAAGACCAAGACTGAAGACTCCGGCTGTATCCAAGGGGGAGTTTGTTGGTGCACGAATGTCTAAAGCCTACGTCTTAGTCTTAGTTGTTTAATGTATAGGGTCTAGATGTGTTAATTATGTATTGTATAGGGGTTGAATATGAAAATTTGGGATTTTAATGTTCTGATTTCGCTTATATGGACATGTTCCATATGAGCGAAATCCCAAGAAGCTGATTTCGCTCATATGAACATGTTCATATAAGCGAAACCCTCACCCCTATATATAGTCAAGTTGTTTTCTCATTTTGGAAGTTCATGTCCAGTGTGTAGCCGAACTGCTGCCCATGTATTTTGTGAAGATTGAATGAGAAAACTGTTTTAAAGTGAATTCCTTCTGTTTCTACATCTTTCTTGCTTTGATTCATGCCGATTTTGTATTTCCGCTGCATTTTCGGTAGTTGCTAGCTCGAATTGACTCACTTGACTGTCAAATAACGGTCCTACAATTGTTTGTAGAAATGATGTTGATCATCATGTAGTCTTGCTAGATCATGATTAAAAACATATTCTAGCAAGATGAGGGGATGAACATGTTAAAGGTTATGAATCATTCTCACAAAAAGTCATAAACTTGAATAAATATGATGTTTCTTGTAAAATGATGAACAAGTAAGTTTAAAGACTTGTAAATCTAAATATTTCAAGTATGATTTACCAAGAAACCAAGTTAAAAATACAAGTTTCACTAAATCTTGGTTCTTACATAAATAAACATCATTTTTAGTGGTTAACAAAGTAAAGAAACACATGTGAAACAAGAAAAATACATGAAGAAGTATTTTTAGAAAACATGAACATAAGTTGTAAAGAATGATATTCTTTAAAAATGGAGTTTTTAAAGAAGCAACCACACTTTAAAGGGTAACAAGACTTACTAAATACACTAGTAAGTTTCTACACATTTTTATAAATTTTCAAGTTCATGAAATAGAGAAATTAATGTATATTGTTGATGATTGTTGTTGAAATTGATTGATGATGATTTTAAAAGAAAATAAACACATGTTTCAAAAACATGGGAAACCTCCATTTTTAAGGGAAACTCTGTCAAAATTTTTATAAATTTTGACACTTAAGAAAATATGAGTTATTGAGAAACTTATTCCCTAAAAATGTATCTAAAATATTTACCAAGGTTTCCCTAATTTTTGTGTTAAGAAATGATGATTTCTTCAAGATTAAAATTGATACTAAGTATGTATATTTTAGAGAAAAATATATATATTTATTGATCACCAATTTTTTTTGTGCTAAGTGTATGTAGTATGTATTTATACGTGATAGTGTATTAGGACTTGAAAATACACTAAACACTCTTGAGAAGTAAAAACACAAAAATATACATACAACATACTAGATACATAATTCGGGTGCAAAATGCAAGAAACTTATATTTATTTTTGAGAAAATAATATACGAAGACACTTAGTTAAAAATATAAATTACTTTTAACACAAGAAAACATATACAAAAGATAGTGACTTGTACTTGGGTGATACAAGTCTAGTGACTAACGTTAAGGAAACACGTATAGGTCACGACGCTAATTAAGCAAATCCGGTGAAGTTTACGACGCAAGGAACACAAAGTTGTAAGTTCATGCTCCCCCTTCTCTTTTAACTGTTTTCAGTTTTATAACTTCGGGGGTGAAATACATGTTACAAATGTTACAATGTTTACAAATGATATGATGGATACAAAAACAAGAAGCACTCTTGGTGATAACTAGTACCAAGTATGATGCGTTTTAAGGAATGATACGAGAAATCGTGTCATGAATAGGGTACCATAAGCACCATTAATCGTGTACATACTAAGACCGCAGAACAAAAAGGTTAGATCTAACGGGTGTCCGGGCAGCCACACTCTCGGTGAACACTAGTACCGAGTAGTGCTTTTGTGTCTCCGTCGTGAATCGACAACTATAAAATGCCTATGGTTTGGTGACTTCCTATGTCGTGTCACATGTTAATGGCCTTGCAACCCATTAACTATACAAGAATACTTTAATTGTACGAAGTTCGTACACAAGAATACTTTATTTGTACGAAGTTCGTACACAAGAATACTTTATTTGGTTCATACCACAAGAATACTTTATTTTTACAAGATACTTATGATGTTTTCATACAAAGTATACAAACGTGTTCAATACAAAACTGCATGAATTCACACCAACATTATGTTGACGTTTTTCCAAAAACTCACATGTATTTCAGGTAACTAAGATGGATGTTCGCGCGGTCTTACTCATGCTCTTGGATGTCGTTATGTTTTAACTTGAATAAAGTTGTAAACTTTCAGACAATATGCGGTCTTACTCATGCTCTCGGATGTCGTTATGTTTTAGCTTGAATAAAGTTGTAAACTTTCAGAGAATATGTGGTCTTTTGATGTAAACGCTTAAACTATGATTTAGGTTATGTAATGATTTGGCATTTGAAGTTATTTTTATGAGCATGTAGTATGTTTACCTTTCGTATGCAATGAGAACCTTTCATGATCACACCTCGTGCTTCCGCCGCAGAAAGGGGTGTGACAGTTCTAGGTTGATTTTAGGTCCAATTCTTTCAAGGCTTTGTTAAAACAGTGTTACGCATGTTATGTGAGAAAATTAGCCCATTTTAACCGTGAAAACTAGTTTAATTTTGAAAAGAAGGTGTAGAAGTCAGAAATAAGATGAAATCAAGTTGAATTTGGTAAGAACTCCTCCTCCTGAGCTCTGATACCACTTGTAGGATCGTTTGCACGACCAATACGAGTTGTTCAGAATTGTTCTTGTCAATACGAGAGGCGGAAACTAACGTATCGACTTTGAAACAGCTTGATATTCACTCTAATTGTCTTTTTGATTGATATAACAGCTTTTTACAGCGAGTAGACACTTCAGCAGCACTTCGGCTCTGGAATCAGAAGATACAAACGAAATGATCAAGACCACTATATATAGGCGAGGCATTTCGCATGAAATGGTATGAGTTCATTTCGTACGAAATGGATCAAGTCCATTTCGCACGAAATGGCCATTTCGTGTGAAATGTGCTTTCAAGCCATTTTCCTCGAACAACGTGTCCTAGATCTATCATTTCTATTAAAAGACTCGATACAAGACGAAGTCGACAGACATATGCGCCAACAACACCCCGACCGCGTAAAACAACAAAACGCGGTGGAAACGTCGGGGAGTGGAGCGACAGAATTCTTGTTTCAACAACCATGGTAATTAAAGTTATGTATTATTGAGATTAAAGTTTACATTGTCTTAGAATTCAAACAAAACATAACATAATTAACTGTCTTTTAAGTCACTAAGGCCCAAGTTCGCCTAAGTGAAGCACAAACATCATCATGCATTAGCACCTGAAACACATGTAAAAATAGGTACGTCAGCATAAAAATGCCTGTGAGATACATAGGTTTTGTTTATGCAAGATTCATGACTTGTAATTAAAAGAATATTTTTACAAAAATGTAGTCATGAACCTTATAAAATGTTTTCCTTTATAAAATCATATGAAAATCGATGTGAAAATCAAATGATAATAAAAGGATAATGCATGGTTCAATGAATAACCAAGTAAAAGTGAATTTGTATAAAATATGTAATTTGTAAAACAATGTCGTGTTCTTGTATAAAATGTTTCATGTCTTGTCAAGTGGTTTCGATAACTCAACAATATATAATATAATAAAGCACTTATATATAGGAAGTACCAGCGGCGTATCCACCATGCTTTTATCATATAACATATAGCCCCGTTACATAAGTCACTTATCAATAACCAACCAAAATGTCTTGTTCAATGTCAAAATGTTTATGTGTAAACCATGTTCAATGTCATGTGAGAAATGTATCATGTATAACCAAATGTAATGCATAGCAAGTAGAAAGTATCTACTCAAACTATGTCATAATGTCAATGTGAAAACAAATGTTATGTATGGTGAGTAACTAGTAATTACTCAACCCCATAGGAAAATGTACAAAACAATGTTTTTGAATAAACCTAAGTTTAAATCAAATGTTATGTTTTGCAGAAAACAACGCTTTATGATTACAAACATTTATGCAGTAATGTTAATCGCATTGCGACTGTGGCGACAAACCCTTAAACAAATTAAAGGTTTATCTAAATTATGTATATCAGATTCTATCATTTCTAACTTCCAAACAAACCTAGGAAGTTAGAAACGGAATTTGTCAAGTCCTATGGTACCATTACAAACTACCGAGCGGCGTGATCAATGTTAATGAATGTATTATTATCCCGATTAAACATACCAAATGTCATAACCAATGTAGCATGTGAAAACCATGTACTAAGTATGCTAACTAAACATACATAGTAGAAATGTCATGTAAAACAATTGTGCTAGC
This sequence comes from Helianthus tuberosus, assembly GCA_030545235.1. Lineage (NCBI taxonomy): Eukaryota > Viridiplantae > Streptophyta > Magnoliopsida > Asterales > Asteraceae > Helianthus > Helianthus tuberosus. The sequence continues at coordinate 121,393,571 of CM060409.1, forward strand.
ATGCTCAGTAAACATACATAGCAGAAATGTCATGTAAAACAATGTGTCCATATGCTAAGTAAACATATGCAACAAATGTCTAAGAAATCAATGTGCTAGAATGCTTAGTAAACATACATAGCAAAACATAATTGAAAGCATGTACTATATGTGTACTAGGTGAAACTAGCATGTTTATGTCATAAAAGCAATGAAAGCACGAAAGTAACAAGTATGCACATGTGTATCACCCCAAAGTATTTGAACGCGGTAAAAGAGGGGAACTGTGTACTCACTTAGGATTGCTTATTAGTCTTGAGAATAAGACCAATTTAAGCTCCAAGGATCACGGAATCAACAAGGCACCTAATATGGGTAACTATGTTAATAATCGGATCCTAAATCGGGAGATTGGATAGGATGTGGTTCCATAAATCAAATGAGTATTTGAACTCATATGGCATGATTTAATAGAGCTAACATTCTGATTTGAAAGTCTGCCTAAGTGCTTTTGACCCGTTTCGACCCATTATGGTAGTATAAGCTACTATAATGCGTCGTTTGCGTAAAACTATGGTCGGATGGTTATCAATGAGCTAGGTCAAGTCTTACATGCCCAATTATACCTAAACATGTTACTAAATCAGATTAGATGTCAAAAATATGTTCACAAATGCACAATATGGATTTATGCTTCAAAAGGGCATTTTGGTCATTTCCTATGGGCATATAAGCTACTTAACAACCAACTAACCAGTCCTAGGTGATCATAAGGTATAACCTCAGGGGTTATTCCCTATGCAACTATGATCACTAATCATGCTTGGTCGGATCATAATGATCGACCAAACGGGTCGGGTTTGAAAGTCTAAGCGGTTGTTTAGACCGCTTAACTTACGACCCTAAACAAGCACTAAACTAGTAGTGACGAGTTAAACATGTCAAAACATGTTTAACTAACTTAGAAAACTGATTTGGTATCAAAACAAAGTGTTTTGATACCTAAAAGTAGTTTCGTTGCAAAATGCGTGCTAAAACGCATTTTGACCGAAACTTTGACTCATCACTACACCTAGTTAACGTGGTAATCAGTAGGTATAATCACTAAGGATTATAACGATCGTGATTACAATCACGTTACAAAGTTCAAACGAACTTTGTGTTGACCATTGACTGGTCAAAGCTGAAAGTCAAACACTGTTTGACTTTCACGCTAGAAAAGCGATAAAAACACGAAAGAAGCTTACAAAGGGTCCATGCTAGGGAGAACTTGATCTTAAATTTCTCAGGTATGAAGTTATAAACTTCAACTTAGAGAAAATCAGATCAAGGGTGAGGAAAAATGAATGAATGGCATGGCTATTTATAGTTGTTGTGAACTTACAAGATCAAGCCATGTGTTTATGTAACCTCCAAGCAAGAAATCTCAGCCCTACATGTGTTAGGGGCCAGCTAATTTACTTGGGGAGGTGTTAACTTGGTTAACACACAAAGAAAATGGCAGAAACAGCCCCTGATCTATCAACAGAAGGCTGAAAATCAATTTTTGTCGCTGGGCCTGCGCTCGCGCCCTGCGTAAGATGGGGCCTGGGCTTACGTGGCCCGCGACCTCATGTTTGATCAGCCAAAGTTTCAGCATTTACAGCTTTGGTCCCTGCACTTGCATATGCTCATTTTTGGCACTTTTAACCCCCGTTAAGCCATTTTCAAGGCTCTACAAGGTGGTCAAAGTATAGAGGACACAAAATGTGCTCAGAAAACTCTCGGATGTCGGTTCGTTTGGTCGTACGTTCGCGTTATTCGTCTAATTACGACGAAACTCGAACGGACGCGAAAACGATCCAAATTAAGCGACGAATGGTATTTTTGCATGCCGATCACTAAAATAAAAATATTTTAGTGTGTACAAAAATTTTAGATGCCCAGATGTGGTCAGAACGTAAGATATGCGCGTAAATGCAAACTTACGCCGTTTTTGACACTTTTAGTCCCTATAAGATCAAATAAGCATATTTTTGCACACCGAACCACTCAAAGTTTTTTCTAAGCTATGTTTAGGTTATTTATGGTATGTTTAGTTTATGATCATATTCCGGGCTATATGTTGCCTTACGAAACGGCAGACTTTTGCAGTTTGACGCAAATAGTCCCTACGAGCGAATAAACTTGTTTTTGCCATACCAAACCCTTTAAAACTTATTTCTAAGTTATGTAAAGGTTATTTAAGGTATGTTAAGCTTATGTTGATGTCCCAGAGTGTTTGTCGTGTTAAACTGAATACGTTTACGCATCAGTTTGCGTATAACTTTCCAGAAAGCGATATAGAGTTTAAAATCATTCAAAAATCAAAATGTGCATAATGTCAAGCATAAACAACAAACATTGGGATCAAAACACATTGTTTTATTAATATTGAATTGTTCAAAGTTTGTTCAATGATTACACAAGCACAGATGTCACAGTCTCCCCTACTTTAGGAAATTTCATCCCGAAATTTATTTAGAGGAAACTTGTGAGAATAGATGCGGATACTTTGCTTTCATCTGATCTTCACGTTCCCAAGTAAATTCTGGGCCACGTTTAGATTCCCATCGAACTTTGACAATAGGTATGCGCTTGTGTTTGAGCATTTTGACTTCACGGTCCATGATTTCCATAGATTTCTCCACAAAATGCATCGTGTCATCAACATGAATTTCATCAAGTGGTATGTGGAGGTTCTCATCAGCTAAACACTTTTTGAGATTGGACACGTGGAAAGTTGGATGAACATTTCTGAGTTCAGGAGGTAGCTCAAGTCTGTAGGCTACTTTTCCGATTCTTTCAACGATCTTGAATGGTCCAACGTAACGTGGTGCAAGTTTTCCTTTCTTTCCAAATCTAATCACACCTTTCCAAGGGGATACCTTGAGTAGGACGTGATCACCAACTTGAAATTCTAAGGGCTTGCGTCGTCGATCCGCGTAACTCTTTTGACGAATTCTAGCTGTCTGAAGGTTATCACGAATCTTCTTGACCTTATCTGTAGTCTCTAGAATGAGTTCAGGTCCAGTAAGATGAGCTTCACCTATCTCATTCCAGCAGACTGGTGAACAACATTTTCGACCGTATAAAGCTTCGAAAGGAGCCATGTTGATGCTAGAGTAATAACTATTATTGTAGGAGAATTCGATCAACGGTAGATGCGAATCCCAACTACCACGAAAATCGATCACACAAGCTCTAAGCATATCCTCCAGTGTCTGGATTGTTCTCTCAGATTGACCATCCGTTTGAGGATGATATGCTGTGCTCAAATTAAGTTGGGTCCCCATGGCAGATTGCATGGTTCTCCAAAACCGAGACGAGAATCGAGCATATCTGTCAGATATAATGTTCAAAGGAACACCATGTCGAGATACAATCTCATCAACGTATATCTTAGCAAGCTTGTCAGGAGATAGATCCTCACGGATTGGCAATAAATGTGCTGACTTTGTAAGACGATCAACAACTACCCAAATGGCGTCATGACCTCTTTTAGTGCGCGGCGACTTGGTAATGAGATCCATAGAAATGTTTTCCCATTTCCAAACCGGTATCTCTGGTTGCTCCGATAATCCAGAGGGATGTTGATGTTCTGCCTTAACCTTAAGACAAATAAGGCATTTGGAAACATATAAGGCAATGTCTTTCTTCATACCCGGCCACCAATACTGGGTTCGAAGATCCTTATACATTTTATCTGCACCAGGATGAATAGAATAACGAGACTTGTGAGCTTCATCCATTATCAAGGTGCGAAGATTGTTTATACTTGGGACCCACAAACGGCCCATGAAATAGAATAACCCAAAGTCCTTCAGTTCTAGCTCAGGCTTAATGTGACACGGTAATTCTTTACCCATCAAGTCTTGTGTAACACAAGTATGTTGAGCCTGAGAAATGCGGGTTTGAATATCAGATCGAACCTGAACACAGTGAAGCTTGACATGTTCCTTACGACTTAATGCATCAGCCACGACATTCGCCTTGCCAGGATGGTAGCGAATTTCGCAGTCGTAGTCGTTTAGAAGCTCAACCCAACATCGTTGCCTCATGTTAAGTTCTTTCTGATTGAAGATGTGCTGGAGACTCTTGTGATTAGTAAACACTATACACTTTGTACCATAAAGGCAGTGTCTCCAGATTTTGAGAGCAAAAACTACTGCACCTAACTCAAGATCATGAGTCGTGTAGTTTTTCTTGTGTACCTTTAGCTGTCTTCATGCATAAGCTATAACTTTGTTTCTTTTCATAAGAACGCAGCCAATGCCTAAATTAGATGCATCACAATACACTACAAAATCGTTGTTGCCCTCAGGTAAGGTTAAGATAGGTGCATTGCAGAGCTTCTGTTTCAAGGTCTGGAAAGCTTCTTCCTGTTTGGATCCCCACTTAAAAGGTTTGTTCTTCTGAGTTAAAGTAGTGAGAGGAACCGCAATTTTGGAGAAGTTTTCAATGAAACGGCGGTAATAACCCGCTAGACCAAGAAAAGAACGAACTTCGGTAGGAGTAGTAGGTGTATCCCAATCCTTAATCGCACTGATTTTGGCGGATCTACATGAATACCTTGTTCGTTGACGATGTGCCCCAAAAATTGAACTTCCTTAAGCCAGAATTCACACTTGGAGAATTTGGCGAAAAGTTGTTCCTTCTTTAGGAGCTCCATTGTAAGACGAAGATGTTGCTCATGATCAGCTCGAGTCTTAGAATAGATCAAAATGTCATCAATGAAAACGATGATGAACTTGTCCAAATAAGGCTTACAAACCCTATTCATCAAGTCCATGAAAACAGCAGGAGCATTTGTTAAACCGAAAGGCATAACGGTAAACTCATAATGACCATATCTTGTACGAAAGGCTGTCTTGGGAATATCTTCTTCGATCACTCGAAGTTGATGATACCCAGAACGTAGATCAATCTTTGAAAAGCAAGTAGCACCCTGTAGCTGATCAAAGAGATGATCAATGCGAGGTAGGGGATATCGATTTTTGATGGTAAGCTTGTTAAGCTCAGGATAATCGATACACATCCTAAAAGATCCATCTTTCTTTTTCACGAATAGGACAGGAGCACCCCAAGGTAAAAAGCTCGGACGAATGAATCCTTTGTCAGAAAGTTCCTGAAGCTGCTTAGACAACTCATGCATCTTAGACGGCGCAAGACAGTAAGGTGACTTAGCAATAGGATTTGCACCAGGCACAAGATCAATGCGAAACTCAACTTGGCGTACATGGGGTAAACCAGGTAATTCTTTAGGAAATACCTTAGGATAATCCCGAACAACAGGGATATCTTGGATAGTCTTACCCTTGCCTTTCTCCTCTATGACATGTGCCAAGAAGGCGACATATTTCTTTCATAGGTATTTTTGGGCTTGGGTACAAGACATGAGTTTAAGGCTACTAACAGGTTTCTCCCCACGAACTTCTAAGATCTCACCAGTCGAAAGCGGTTGACAATCTTCTCAAAACAAACCACCTCAGCATGGAACTTGGCTAACCAATCCATTCCCACTATAACATCAAAGATCCCGAGTTTCATCGGTGTGAGGTCAATAGGGAAAAGATGGTTATTAAGGTTCAACTGGCAATTTCGAAGGACGGAATCAAGTACAACGGGTTCACCACTAGCTACTTCTACTGTCAAGGGCTTTCCTAGTTTTGTTCTAGTCATCGAAAGCATAGGCTCAAAAGCTAAGGACACAAAACTCTTATCGGCACCCGAATCAAACAAAATAGAAGCAGGTTGGTTCTTAACAAAGAACGTACCGTTCTCAATTTCGTTATCTGCGCGAGCCTCATTAGCATTTAGATTGAAAGCTCTACCACAAGTCGGTGCCTGATTTGCGTTTGCCAACCTCGGGCAGTTTTTCCTTTAGTGGGTCAGATCCCAATAGTTGAAACATGAACCAGGCGGGTAGTGAGGTCGAGCAGGATTCTGGGCAGGGTTTTGTGCTGCTTGGTTTAGAGCAGGCTGATTTTGATTCAGAGCAAAGCGACAGGTATTCGCAAGATGACCAGACTTGCCACAGTTCGTGCAGATACGACATTGCACCTATGGTTGATGGTGGCTATTACATCTGTTGCACAGAGGTGCGTTGCCAGCATACTGCCTCTTGGCAGCAGGTTGTGCAGGCTGATTAGGAGCAGCCTGGTTGGTCTGAGCAGTGACAGCGAAATTCTTGGAAGCCTTATGCTTCCTTGATTTCTTTGAAGACTCAGCAGCCTTCTTGCCCTTCTGCTCCTTGGTGCTATCAGACTATTTCTGCTTCTTATTATCACCCTTTCTGTGGAGTTTACACTTTTTGACTTGCGATTCAGTAAGGGTTGCAGCTAGCTCAATGGCCTGACGGACGGTAGTAGGGTTGCTGCCAGTGACAATATCCTGAACAGGATCTGGCAAACCGTCTATGTATTTCTCAATAGCCTTATCCAAAGGCGTGACCATTGTAGGACGGAGCAAGCTTAACTCCTCGTATCTATCAGTGTAAGCCCGATGTTCACCACTATCTTGCTTCAGATCATGGAACTCATTCTCAAGTGCCCTCTGCTCGTGACGAGGGCATAACTCTCTCATCATAAGAGCTCTAAGTTCCTCCCATGTCTGACCCAAAGCAACATCAGCACCTCGGTCTCTCATTACCCCATTCCACCAGGTGAGAGCCCTCTTTTGGAATACACTTGAAGCAAACTCGACCTTACGGTTGTTCGGACACTGAACATGGCGAAAGGTGCTCTCAAGACTCTCAAACCACTGTAGAAGCCCTTTTGCTCCTTCAGAACCACTAAACTTGAGTGGTTTAGCCGAGTTAAAACTCTTGAAATTGCACAGAGCAGGTGCATTATTGTTATTGTTGGCTTGGTTTATTTGAGTGATGAGAATAGGTAGCATAGCAGCCATCTGCTGTGCTATAATAGCTGCCAGTTCGGCATTGGGTTCCTGAACGTTACGTCGAGGAGGCATTCTAAAAGAGGAAACATGAGAGAAAACGAGTGAGATGATGTGATGAAAAATGAGATGTCATAAATATCAACAAAATGAAAGGATGGTGGTCATTTGTTCATTACCTTGTAACAAACAGTCGACACACAGTGACAAATCAAAGTAAATGGGTCATAATAATGTATCACCGAAGACATGCTCGCCTATAAGTGGACACTCAACCCAAGAGTTCCCAGGTTAGAGTGACTGGTCCGATACTGCGGATTTGTACGAACACTCTAGCCTTAGACAGAAAACTCAGGGTATAGGCACCCACCCTTCCAGTTTGCACGTGTTTACATTATTTAGACCCAAACTTTGACGAGATTTTGAAAAAGTTGGAAGGCATTAAGCCAAAAGAAATCATCTAAGGATAGATGATTGATTTCAAAATCATTTTGGGAATTCATGTTCATGTTTTGGTAATCACCTAAGGATAGGTGACGTGTATTGTTTTAAGCTCTAAACACAAGTAATCTTGTGTTAGGGTCCTATAAAGTTATAGTCTAGGTCAAAGCATTACTAATAACCTAATTCCCTATATGTCACACCCCGACCACGTAAAACAACAAATCGTGGCGGAAACGTCGGGGAGTGTTGTAACAGAATTATTGTTTCAAACCATGGATACAAGAGTTTCGTTTTATTGAATATTAAACATTGTCTTAAAGTTAAATAAGCAATTCAAACATAGTTTATCATCGTTATTAAATCACTAAGGCCTCATCCGGTCCTAAGTGAGCATGCATCCTATTCGCAATCAACATTAAGCAACATCACCTGAAACATATGTAAAAACAAAGTCAGCAAAGAAATGCTGGCGAGTACATAGTTTTTGTGTGAGTATCAGATTCATGGCTCCTTTGTATGTTGAAACAACTTGTACAACTTCGTTAATTGATATTAGAAAACCTTATTTTGTAAAAATGTTTCTATTGTAAATGAATAACCAAGTCAAAATAGATTGGTCATAATTTATAACCCTTGCCATGAATCTTAACCCAAAACATTTGTTTATGTAAACCAAATCATAAATCGTTCTTATAATAAAACTCGTATGGTTTATATAGTTTCGTAAACATCGTTGTGTAATATTGTTTAACTCGTTCTCGTTATAGAACATCGTTCATTCGTTTAAATCGTTCCAAATCGTACAATTCATTCACTCGTTTAAATCGTTCTCGTTTTAATTGTGAAAACTACTTTTGGTCGTCTTGCTAATAACATTCAAACCTTCGTGACTCGTTCATCGTTCAACTCGTTCTTGCATTAACAAACCTCCAAAGGGTAAGTTAACAATCATCAGATTCAGTTGTTACCCACCTAACCCACACATAACCATGGGTCCGGTCTGATAACGGGATTTGTCGGATCCTATGGTACCATAACCAAATACTGGTTGGTTCGGCCAAATTTAATGAATGTCATTCGTTATGTAATTACCACCAACAAGTTCGTTCACATTATCGAAATAGTTATTAGTTTAGTATAAACCATCTCAATCGTTTTGAAACCATCGTTAGAATATCGAAATCATTTTGATACATATGAATCACCCCAAAATAATCGAAAACAGTAAAAAGAGGGGATCTATGTACTCACTTTATTTTGCAGGCGATTCCGAATACGCAAGTCAAGATTAAGGTGTCTGATAATAAGGAAACTCAAGTTGTCCTAATGAATCATACAAGAATAATGTATCAATATTGAGGTCGTATAGTGTTGACGGGATTTGTTGAGTATTTATTGTATTTGATAGTGTTTAGATTAACAGAAGGATCTTGTGAATTATATGTTTAGAGGGCTCAGAAAAATGATCATGATATGGAGGAATTATTTATGAAAAATATTTATTTATCATAAATAATTAAATTGCAAAAAAATGTACAATCGATTTAATATAAACATTTGTAATAATAAATCAAATATATTTAACTAGTATCATAATTAAATATAATGATTATTGGCAAAATATTGTACAAGTGATATAATTAATTTATATCATAATAATTAAAAATAATATTTTTAATTATTGAACTTGAATATTACTGATTTAATTATATAAATATTGAAATTATATAAAATATCAGTAGCAACATTATTTTTAAATAGATCAACACTTGAAATAATTAATCTGAAAATTTCAGAATTTAATTCCTAAAAATCGATTTATTATTAATTATTTAATAATAAACTGTTTTAATATTGTAAAAATTAGTTTTATAAATAAATTGACTAATTTCACATTTTTAATAAAAGCAACATTGATTAATAATCTTATAAAAATTATTGGAATATTGAAAATATTAAAAATTAATTGATTAAAAAGAAATGTAGACCCCTTGGTTCGAACCTGGGTCTGTATTATAACCAAACAGAGTCTTAACCACTGGGCTAAGCTTCTGTTTGTGTTTGGTTTAGGACTGCTACATTTATAACCAAACAGGAACTGGTCATCTTCTCCAATTGGAGTCAAACAGAAAGTCAACTCTTTCAATTCTACGGGAAAACTGTGTTATATTCAAATTAACTTTGGAGAAACATTGTATAAGCATAAAAGAATTAATTGAAACAATAAAAACGAACCGGTATTGAAAGGATGATCGGATTGAAAAATTCCGGCGAAAAAGTGAGTATTCTGGCGAGTTGCAGGTTTTAATCCGACGATTTCGGGTGTTTAAGTGTTTGTAAATGGTGTGGAATGTTGCTAGGAATGTAGGGAACTTAAATACACGAAGTTTGGATCTCAGATTCGACACAAATTAGTGGATTTGATCTACTTTTATTTTTTTTAAATTCTTTTTCTTTTGAGTGTTTTGGCACCATAATGTGTTGTTTGAATGATTGGAATTAGTTGGGATAGGTTGGGAATCATGTGGGTAACTTTACAGATAAAAAAAAATTGGATTAAAATCGATTTTTGGTGATTTTTGATGAGATCCGCGACCTTGCGGATCTGAATGTGTAATTCAGCTCGAATATAATGTTAATATATATATTATTAGATTTCAAATAAAACACATCCAAGCTGGTAGACCAGCTGGTTGTACGCGTGCTTGTGCTTGCGGATGTGCGCGGGTTCGATCCCGTCTTGGGGCGTTTCTTTGGGATTTAATCCCTTTTTAATTTCTGATTAAAATAAATCAAATATTATTAAATCCAATTAGTATATATAAGGAATTAAAATCCATATCTTAACAGCTCTGTACAGAGGATAAACTGGTTAAGTCGTTCGTGTTACAACCGAGAGGTCACGAGTTCGAAACCCGGCAGGGGCCGGTCCGATACAGAAGGACCCCCCTTTTATTCGAATTTTTGGATATTTACACTTTGGTCCCTGTAGTTTGATAATTGGCAGATCTGGTCCCTGAGGTTTCAAAATTGACACTAATGGTCCCTGTAATAGTTCAGTTAAATATGCTAACTGAGTTAAGTTTAAAGAAGGAATTCTTTGTATGAAAGTTAACCAGGTTAGGATATTTAGTTAAAATGAGTTTCAAAAAGTCAGTTTTAGTCCCTAGAGTTTAAGTTTCAGAAAATGACCAAATGAACCTTGGACTTTTATTTCAAAACTATATATTTATCTCTTTATAAAGTAAGTTTCCAAAGAATGTCAAATATGTCCTTTAAATTGTAGTTTCACAAAATGTCACAATAGGCCCTTATAGTTTATGTAACTTTGTTTAATAGCATAAAACTCAACAAATTTGCAATTGTTTCACGTGTTTGTATTGGTATAAGCATGTATAAGCACAAAGCAAGTATGTTCAAATAAGTTTTATTCCAAATACGGTATTTATTACAATGAAAGTCAAACAAATACGAGTGTGAAAACCAAGGTGGTCACAATCTCCCCTACTTTAGGAAATTTCGTCCCGAAATTTTTGCCTTCATCTGGTCCTTACGTTCCCAAGTAAACTCGGGGCCACGTTTGGATTCCCAGCGAACTTTGACCAAATGAATCCGTTTATTCTTCAACTGTTTGTATGTACGTTCCACTATCTCCACTGGTTTCTCGACAAAGTGCATCGTTTCGTCGATTTGAATCTCGTCGAGAAGAATGTGAAGATCAGCATCAGCTAAACACTTTCGCAAATTGGACACGTGAAAAGTCGGATGAACATTTCCAAGCTCTGGAGGTAGTTCTAGTCGATAGGCAACCTTTCCAATTCTTTCAACAATCTTAAATGGTCCAACATATCATGGTGCAAGTTTTCCTTTCTTTCCAAATCTCACCACTCCCTTCCAAGGTGAAACCTTGAGTAGGACACGTTCTCCAATTTGAAATTCCATGGGCTTGCATCCCAAATCTGCATATCTCTTTTGACGGCTTCTAGCGGTCACAAGATTATCGCGGATTTTCTTGATTTTGTCTGTTGTTTCCAGAATGAGCTCAGGTCCAGTAAGCTGAACTTCACCGATCTCATTCCAACATACAGGTGAACGACATTTTCGACCGTAGAGAGCTTCGAATGGTGCCATATTAATACTAGTATGATAACTGTTGTTGTAAGAGAACTCGATCAGTGGCAGATGAGAATCCCAATTACCACCAAAGTCTATCACGCATGCTCTAAGAATATCCTCCAAAGTTTGAATCGTTCTCTCAGATTGACCATCTGTTTGGGGATGATAAGTAGTGCTTAGATTTAGTTGGGTCCCCAAAGCAGATTGCATGGTCTTCCAAAAATGAGACGAAAACCGAGCATCACGATCGAAAATGATATCTAAAGGAACACCATGTCGTGATACGATCTCGTCTACATAGATCTTGGCAAACTTTTCAGCAGAGAAATCCTCACGGATTGGTAAGAAGTGAGCAGATTTCGTTAAACGATCAACTACGACCCAAATAGCATCATGACCTTTAGACGTGCGCGGTAATTTAGTGATGAGATCCATTGCAATGTTCTCCCACTTCCAAACCGGTATCTCTGGTTGTACAAGCAAACCAGAAGGTCGTTGATGTTCAGCCTTGACTTTGAGAGAAGTTAGGCATTTCGATACATACAAGGCAACATCCTTCTTCATTCCAGGCCACCAATACTGAGTACGAATATCCTTGTACATTTTATCAGCACCATGATGGATAGAATATCGAGACTTGTGAGATTCATCCATTACTAAGGTGCGGAGATCGTCCTGATTTGGGATCCACAAACGATTCTCAAAATAGAGTAAACCATTGTCTTTCCTTTCGAGTTTAAGATCAAGTTGAAGTGGTAGCTCATATTTCAATAAATCATTGATCACACAAGATCGTTGAGTTTGAAGAACACGAGATTGAATATCAGATAGAGTTCGAACAGAATGAAGCTTGACTCGTTCCTTTTGACTAAGCGCATCTGCTACGACATTCGCCTTACCAGGATGGTAGCGGATATCGCAATCATAATCGTTTAAGAGTTCAACCCAACGTCGTTGCCTCATGTTCAGCTCTTTCTGATTGAGAATATGCTGGAGACTTTTGTGGTCTGTGAAAACCACACACTTCGTTCCATAGAGATAGTGTCTCCAGATTTTAAGTGCGAAAACCACGGCTCCTAATTCAAGATCGTGAGTCGTATAGTTCTTCTCGTGAATTTTCAGCTGTCTAGACGCATAAGCTATGACTTTACCTCGTTGCATAAAAACGCAACCAAGTCCTAGATTCGACGCGTCACAATAGACAACAAAATCATCCTTTCCCTCAGGTAGAGATAAAACAGGAGCGCCACAGAGCTTCCGTTTCAGCTTTTGGAACGCTTCTTCTTGCTTAGGTCCCCACTCAAAAGGCTTATTCTTCTGAGTCAAAGCAGTGAGTGGAACCGCGATCTTTGAAAAGTTAGAAATAAACCGTCGATAATAACCAGCAAGACCAAGAAAAGAATGAACTTTTGTCGGTGTCATCGGTGTATTCCAATCCTTAATTGTAACAATCTTGGATGGATCTACGTGAATACCCTGCTCATTGACAATATGACCCGAGAACTGAACTTCTTTAAGCCAGAATTCACACTTGGAGAATTTATGTCACACACCGACCATGTAAAACAACAAATCGTGGCGGAAACGTCGAGGAGTGTTGTAACAGAATTATTGTTTCAAACCCTGGATACAAGAGTTTCGTTTTATTGAATATTAAACATTGTCTTATAGATAAACAAGCAATTCAAACATAGTTTATCATCGTTATTAAATCACTAAGGCCTCGTCCGGTCCTAAGTGAGCATGCATCCTATTCGCAATCAACATTAAGCAACATCACCTGAAACATATGTAAAAACAAAGTCAGCAAAGAAATGCTGGCGAGTACATAGTTTTTGTGTGAGTATCAGATACATGGCTCGTTTGTATGTTGAAACAACTTGTACAACTTCGTTAATTGATATTAGAAAACCTTATTTTGTAAAATGTTTGTATTGTAAATGAATAAGCAAGTCAAAATAGATTGGTTATAATTTATAACCCTTGCCATGAATCTTAACCCAAAACATTTGTTTGTGTAAACCAAATCATAAATCGTTCTTATAATAAAACTCGTATGGTTTATATAGTTTCGTAAACATCGTTGTGTAATATTGTTTAACTCGTTCTCGTTATAGAACATCGTTCATTCGTTTAAATCGTTCCAAATCGTTCAATTCATTCACTCGTTTAAATCGTTCTCGTTTTAATTGTGAAAACTACTTTTGGTCGTCTTGCTAATAACATTCAAACCTTTGTGACTCGTTCATCGTTCCCAATCGTTCTCGCATTAACAAACCTCCAAAGGGTAAGTTAACAATCATCAGATTCAGTCGTTACCCATTTAACCCACACATAACCATGGGTCTAGTTGATAACGGGATTTGTCGGATCCTATGGTACCATAACCTAATACTGGTTGGTTCGGCCAAAATTAATGAATGTCATTCGTTATGTAATTACCACCAACAAGTTCGTTCACATTATCGAAATCGTTATTAGTTTAGTATAAACCATCTCAATCGTTTTGAAACCATCGTTAGAATATCGAAATCATTTTGATACATATGAATCACCCCAAAATAATCGAAAACAGTAAAAAGAGGGGATCTATGTACTCACCTTCGGGTGCGTTTTTTATAAGTTAACACGATCCCTCAATTGTTTATCCGCCCTAAATTAAATAAGAATGATTTTAATAATCACAAACCCACACCTTGACATGCAAAATACTACTTATGTCATTTATGTTTTAATATACATGAAACTGGAATGTTTTCGAGCAATTTAATAAAATAGTTAACCTTCTCCAAAAATTCCCAATTTTTTACAGAATGTCAAATACCATCCAAATTTTATTGTATAAAAATATTGGGGTCTAGTTCATTACCAATATTTTATAGAAATTCATTTACCGGACTGAAATCAAATTCGTCACTTTCTGACTGCAGTTCACGGAAAAATTCATTTAAAATTTATCGTAAGTCCGATTGATGAAATTTCAGTGGGACTATTATTTGGACACCAGTGGTCATCTACAGTACCAATTTTAAGAGTTAATTCTTCTCAGGTTTCAAGTTATGACTCCGAATACAACATACATTTTCTGCAGTAAAAACGTAGCTTTAGCTGCTGCCATAAAACGGGTCTTTAAAAATAGTAAACGACCTCAAAAAAATATGATTCCAGTGCCATTTGCTTCATTTTTTGAAAATACATATTTTAGGCTTCAGAAATTCTGTTTTTCGACTTATTATGGTCTGTTTACAGCCCTATGAAGTCGGCTAAAAAAGTAACTCAGCATGTTCTTTTATAACTTAAATGTTACTAAATCGTATCCATACATGTCCGAACAACGGATTTATAAAAAAAAACAACGATCAATATCAAGAATGATTTAACCATCCCTAAACCAACAACATTTCCGCTTCATGTTTCATTCTTATATAAACTTTATGTAAAGGTTTAAGTAAACTTTTATGTTTCAAGTTTCTTGTTTAGACTTTTGTAGTGTTCTAGTAAAATACAACAAACTACTCTTTTTAATCTACTCAAAATAGACGTAAACAAGAGTGATCCGAGACTTACTACTAGCACAAGGCTAGGGTAGAACTTCAAGTGCAAAGATGAGTGGTTAAAGACAAACAAGAGAGGTCCTTGACGATCCGTGAGCTCCACACTCCGTGATTCACCTTGGTGCACCTTGGTATGGTATTGAAATACTTGAATCAAAAATAAAAAAAAGATGTGTATTGTAGGGTGTTCGGCCGAGCTTTACTTTGAGGAAGGAAGGAATTGTTTTGAGTTGTTGATTGGTAGGAGTGATTAGTTGATGGTGGTGATGGTTATAAGTATTCAAATTCTATTGTACATGGGGTCTTGTGTTACCCAAAGTACCAACCAAATCAACTCCAAACCCAAGAAAAGATTAGTGGAAGATTTGTGAAGATATACATCAATTCTTTTGGGGCCATGCTTGAACCGAAATCAGCCAAAGGAAAGGAAAAAAAATGGTGAAGTGATGGTGGTGCATTAGTTGGTGGTTTATAATCATGTCCCTAATGTCTAAAGGTAAAGGTGTCTCCACTAGTGCAAACATAATCATAGTAAATCCCAATGTAGAATTTCTAGGGATTTTGGAAGATTTAAACAAATATTGTGAGGATTATGGTGGTGTCCATCTAAAAATGGTGACCGAAATTTATGTATGGGGGAGGGCTCCATGTGAAATTTTTTATATAAATATGCCATAAGTAGGCTAAAACGGGTGTTTAACTGGATACCGGGTATTTTATCTAGCGTTTAAATCCCGATTTATGGCGTTCTAAATTATTTTTATTATTCTATAAAAATAATCTTGCCAAAATATTATTGAAATAAATTTCAGTTGCCAAGACTGGCTGCGTTGTCCGCGTTTCGCAGTAGAAGCACTGTGTCGCGCAGAAACACACGGTACGCGCTTAAACTTGAAAAATAACGTTTTTAGGCGTTTTAATTTATTTTTCAACATGGACCTGATTAAAATAAATTTTTAATCATAACAGAATATTTTTGGAATTTAAATAATATCCGAGCGTCACCAACGTTCGTTTCGCAGTTTTATCGTAAATAGTCCTTTAGTTCAAATAAACATGTTTTTGCCATACCGAATCCTTCGAAACTTATTTCTAAGTTATGTAAAGGATATTTAGGGTATGTTTGGCTTACATCACAGTTCCGGAGTGTACGTCGCGTTAAACAGATTGGGTTTATGCACTAGTTTGCGTATAACCTTCCAGAAAGTGATTTAAAGCTTGAAACCGGAATCGAATCAAATTGTAAAATTTATTAAAAACCATTACACATATAATAACACTAAAGCACATTCTTTTATTGATAACTGACATTATTTTACATTACACGATGATTACAGAACACAGTTGTCACAGTCTCCCCTACTTTAGAAAATTTCGTCCCGAAATTTTATTTAGAGGAATCTTGTGAAAACAAATGCAGATATTTTGCCTTCATTTGGTCCTTACGTTCCCAAGTAAACTCGGGGCCACGTTTGGATTCCCAACGAACTTTGACCAAATGAGTCTGTTTGTTCTTCAACTGTTTGTATGTACGTTCCACTATCTCCACAGGTTTCTCGACAAAGTGCATTGTTTCATCAATTTGAATCTCGTCGAGAGGAATGTGAAGATCAGCATCAGCTAAACACTTTCGCAAATTGGACACGTGAAAAGTCGGATGAACATTTCCAAGCTCTGGAGGTAGTTCTAGTCGATAGGCAACCTTTCCAATTCTTTCAACAATCTTAAATGGTCCAACATATCGTGGTGCAAGTTTTCCTTTCTTTCCAAATCTCACCACTCCCTTCCAAGGTGAAACCTTGAGTAGGACACGGTCTCCGATTTGAAATTCCATGGGCTTGCATCCCAAATCTGCATAACTCTTTTGACGGCTTCTAGCGGTCACAAGATTATCGCGGATTTTCTTGATTTTGTCTGTTGTTTCAAGAATGAGCTCAGGTCCAGTAAGCTGAGCTTCACCGATCTCATTCCAACAGACGGGTGAACGACATTTTCGACCGTAGAGAGCTTCGAATGGTGCCATCTTAATGCTAGCATGATAACTATTATTGTATGAGAACTCGATCAATGGCAGATGAGAATCCCAGTTACCACCAAAGTCTATCACGCATGCTCTAAGCATATCCTCCAAAGTTTGAATCGTCCTCTCAGATTGACCATCTGTTTGGGGATGATAAGCAGTGCTTAGATTTAGTTAGGTTCCTAAAGCAGATTGCATGGTCTTCCAAAAATGAGACGAAAACCGAGCATCACGATCGGAAATGATATCTAAAGGAACACCATGTCGTGATATGATCTCGTCTACATAGATCTTGGCAAGCTTTTCAGCAGAGAAATCTTCACGGATTGGTAAGAAGTGAGCATATTTTGTCAAACGATCAACTACTACCCAAATGGCATCGTGACCTTTAGACGTACGTGGTAACTTAGTGATGAGATCCATTGCAATGTTCTCCCACTTCCAAACCGATATCTCTGGTTGTACAAGCAAACCAGAAGGTCGTTGATGTTCAGCCTTTACTTTGAGACAAGTTAGGCATTCTGATACATACAAGGCAACATCCTTCTTCATACCAGGCCACCAGAACTTAGTACGAAGATCCTTGTACATTTTATCAGCACCAGGATGGATAGAATATCGAGACTTGTGAGATTCGTCCATTACTAAGGTGCGAAGATCGTCATGATTCGGAATCCACAAACGATTCTCAAAATAGAGTAAACCATTGTCTTTCCTTTCGAGTTTAAGCTCAAGTTGAAGTGGTAGCTCATATTTCAATAAATCATTGATCACACAAGATCGTTGAGTTTGAAGAACACGAGATTGAATATCAGATAGAGTTCGAATAGAATGAAGCTTGACTCGTTCCTTTCGACTAAGCGCATCGGCTACGACATTCGCCTTACCAGGATGGTAGCGGATATCGCAATCATAATCGTTTAAGAGTTCAACCCAACGTCGTTGCCTCATGTTCAGCTCCTTCTGATTGAGAATACGCTGGAGACTTTTGTGGTCAGTGAAAACCACACACTTCGTTCCATAGAGATAGTGTCTCCAGATTTTAAGTGCGAAAACCACAGCTCCTAATTCAAGATCGTGAGTCGTATAGTTCTTTTCGTGAATTTTCAGCTGTCTAGACGCATAAGCTATGACCTTACCACGTTGCATAAGAATGCAACCAAGTCCTAGATTCGACGCGTCACAATAGACAACAAAATCATCGTTTCCCTCAGGTAGAGATAAAACAGGAGCGTCACAGAGCTTCCGTTTTAGCGTTTGGAACGCTTCTTCTTGCTTAGGTCCCCACTTAAAAGGCTTATTCTTCTGAGTCAAAGCAGTGAGTGGAACCGCGATCTTTGAAAAGTTAGAAATAAACCGTCGATAATAACCAGCAAGACCAAGAATAGAACGAACTTCTGTAGGTGTCGTCGGTGTATTCCAATCCTTAATTGCAACAATCTTGGATGGATCTACGTGAATACCCTGCTCATTGACAATATGACCCAAGATCTGAACTTCTTTAAGCCAGAATTCACACTTGGAGAATTTAGCAAAAAGTTGTTCCTTCTTTAGGAGTTCCAATGTCAAACGAAGGTGTTGCTCGTGATCGGCTCGAGACTTTGAATAAAGAGAATATCGTCGATGAACACAATGATGAACTTATCTAAATAAGGTTTACAAACCCTATTCATAAAGTCCATGAAGATAGCTGGGGCATTTGTCAAACCAAAAGGCATGACAGTGAACTCATAATGCCCATATCTTGTACGGAAAGCAGTTTTGGGAATATCTTCCTCGAGAACACGAAGTTGATGATACCCAGATCGCAGATCGATCTTGGAAAAGCATGAAGCACCTTGCAGCTGGTCGAAGAGATCATCAATTCTAGGTAGGGGATATCGATTCTTGATGGTAAGCTTATTAAGCTCATGATAATCGATACACATTCGAAAAGATCCATCTTTCTTTTTCACAAAGAGAACAGGAGCTCCCCGAGGCGAAAAGCTTGGACGGATGAATCCTTTATCAGACAACTCTTGAAGCTGTTTCGATAACTCTTGCATCTCCGATGGTGCAAGACGATAAGGTGCTTTTGCAATCGGGTTGGCATTGGGTACAAGGTCAATATGAAACTCGACTTGACGAGCTGGAGGCAAACCAGGCAGTTCATCGGGAAACACCTCTGGATAATCCCGAACAATCGGAATATCCTGAATACTCTTGCTCTTGCCCTTCTCCTCGGTGACATGTGCCAGGAAAGCAACATATCCTTTTTGCAAATATCTTTGGGCCTTCATACACGACATAAGCTTCAATCCACCAGATGGTTTCTCTCCACGAACTTCCAGAACATCGCCAGACGGAAGAGGAATACGAACAATCTTATCGAAACAAACTATCTCAGCATGATGTTTGGTTAACCAATCCATTCCCATGATAACATCGAAACTCCCAAGTTGCATCGGCGTGAGGTCAATGGGAAAAAGATGGTTATCAAGGTTTAACTGACAATCACGGATAACAGAATCGAGGACAAGAGGTTTACCAGTAGCAACTTCGACAGATAAGGGTTTCCTCAGTTTAGTTCTAGGTATCGCAAGCAAAGGTTCAAAAGATAGTGATACAAAACTTCTATCGGCGCCAGAATCAAAAAGAATATATGCAGGTCGATTGTTAACAAGAAACGTACCATTAACCACCTCGTTGTCAGCCCTCGCTTCGTTAGCATTCAGATTGTACGCTCGCCCACGAGCGGGATTCGCATTCGCATTGACATTAACATTGACATTGACATTCAAGTTTGGATTTACATTTGCATTTGCCAACCTCGGACAGTTGTTGCGGTAGTGACCAAGCTCTCCACAATTGAAACATGTACCCAGTGGGAATCTAGCAACATTCCCCTGAACTGGAGCTTGATTCCGAACAATCTGATTCTGACCCGAACGACAGACGTTGGCCAGATACCCAAGCTTACCACACGTTGTGCATTGCCTACAAGCTTGTTGTGCAACATGATGACCATTGCAGCGAGCACAATGAGGTGCGGTACCAGCATACGCTTTCTTCGCAGGAGGTTGAGCTGGCGGGTTCTGAGGGTTCTGAGCAGTTTGTGTAGTTACTGCAAAATTCTGGGAACCCTTTCGCTTTCTCGACTTCTTCGATGACTCACCTTCTTTACCCTTACCCTTACCCTTATTCTTGTCCTTCCCAGAATCAGTCGCCTTCTTTTTATCACCATTGCGGGTGAGTTTACCCTTCCTGACTTGAGACTCAGTCAGGGTAGCAGACAATTCGATTGCTTGGCGAAGGGTGGTAGGATTAATACCGGTCACTATATCCAGAATAGAATCGGGTAGACCATCGATATACCTCTCTATCGCTTTCTCAAACGGGGTAACCATAGTAGGACACAAAAGACTGAGCTCCTCAAATCGATCCGTATACGCACGGTGTTCTCCCCCGTCTTGTTTCAGATCGTCAAACTCTCGTTCCAAAGCTCGAATTTCGTGACGGGGACAGAACTCTCTCATCATGAGAGCTCGAAGTTCTTCCCATGTTTATGCCAATGCCACTTCGGCACCCCTGTCGCGCATCACTCCGTTCCACCACGTAAGAGCACGCTTCTCAAACACACTCGAAGCAAATTCAACCTTACGCCCATTCGGACATTGCACATGTCTGAATGTGTTCTTGATACTCTCGAACCATTGAAGGAGTGCAGTTGCTCCTTGTGACCTAGAAAACTTTAGCGGCTTAGCAGAATTGAAATTCTTGAAATTACACGGTACATTATTGTTGTTGTTATTGTTGTTGTTGTATATCTCGTGGACTTGGGTTACAACACCGGGAAGCACAGCAGCCACTCGCTGAGAGACCAGGGCTGAGATTTCTTCAACAGTAAAAGTTCGATCATCGCGTCGAGGAGGCATTGTCTAGTAAGGAAACAGGAGAATCGAGTGAGATTGAAAATTAGGAAAAACAAAAGAGGTATCGACAAAACACAAGGAAGGCGATCATTTGTTCGTTACTTCGAACAAACAAACGACACGCAGTGACGAATCAAAGTTAGAATCAAAATAATGTATCACGAAGACATGCTCGCCTATAAGTGAACACTCACCCCAAGAGTTCCCAGGTAAGAGTGACTGGTCCGATTATGTGGATTTGTACGAACACTCTAGCCTTAGAATGAAAACTCAGGGTACAGGCATTCACTCTTCCAGTTTGCACGTGTTCACATTATTTAGACCCAAACTCTGACGAGATTTTGAAAACTCAAAAGGCACTAAGCCAAAAATGAGTCAAACTAGAAGGGTTCAAAACCTTATAACAGAGGGTTCAAAACCTAGTAATCAATCATCCTAGAACAGATGACTAATTTTCGAAGCAGATTCGGATTTTGTTTTTTTTTTTTAATTCTAAACACAAATCAACTTGCGTTGGGGTCCTAGAAAGTTATAGTCTAGGTCAAAGTTTTACTAATAACCTAATTCTCTATAACCATTGGCTCTGATACCAACTTTTCTGTCACACCCCGACCACGTAAAACAACAAATCGTGGCGGAAACGTTGGGGAGTGTTGTAACAGAATTATTGTTTCAAACCATGGATACAAGAGTTTCGTTTTATTGAATATTAAACATTGTCTTATAGATAAACAAGCAATTCAAACATAGTTTATCATCGTTATTAAATCACTAAGGCCTCGTCCGGTCCTAAGTGAGCATGCATCCTATTCGCAATCAACATTAAGCAACATCACCTGAAACATATGTAAAAACAAAGTCAGCAAAGAAATGCTGGCGAGTACATAGTTTTTGTGTGAGTATCAGATTCATGGCTCGTTTGTATGTTGAAACAACTTGTACAACTTCGTTAATTGATATTAGAAAACCTTATTTTGTAAAATGTTTGTAATGTAAATGAATAACCAAGTCAAAATAGATTGGTTATAATTTATAACCCTTGCCATGAATCTTAACCCAAAACATTTGTTTATGTAAACCAAATCATAAATCGTTCTTATAATAAAACTCGTATGGTTTATATAGTTTCGTAAACATCGTTGTGTAATATTGTTTAACTCGTTCTCGTTATAGAACATCGTTCATTCGTTTAAACCGTTCCAAATCGTTCAATTCATTCACTCGTTTAAATCGTTCTCGTTTTAATTGTGAAAACTACTTTTGGTCGTATTGCTAATAACATTCAAACCTTTGTGACTCGTTCATCGTTCCCAATCGTTCTCGCATTAACAAACCTCCAAAGGGTAAGTTAACAATCATCAGATTCAGTCGTTACCCACTTAACCCACACATAACCATGGGTCTAGTTGATAACGGGATTTGTCGGATCCTATGGTACCATAACCTAATACTGGTTGGTTCGGCCAAAATTAATGAATGTCATTCGTTATGTAATTACCACCAACAAGTTCGTTCACATTATCGAAATCGTTATTAGTTTAGTATAAACCATCTCAATCGTTTTGAAACCATCGTTAGAATATCGAAATCATTTTGATACATATGAATCACCCCAAAATAATCGAAAACAGTAAAAAGAGGGGATCTATGTACTCACCTTCGGGTGCTAGACAACTCTTGAAGCTGTTTTGATAACTCTTGCATCTCTGACGGTGCAAGACGATAAGGTGCTTTCGCAATCGGGTTGGCATTGGGTACAAGGTCAATATGAAACTTGACTTGAAGAACTGGAGGCAAACCAGGCAGTTCATCAGGAAACACCTCTGGATAATCCCGAACAATCGGAATATCCTGAACACTCTTGCTCTTACCTTTCTCCTCGGTGACATGTGCCAGGAAAGCTACATATCCTTTTCGTAAATATCTTTGGGCCTTTGTACACGACATAAGCTTCAATCCACCAGATGGTTTTTCGCCACGAACTTCCAGAACATCGTCAGACGGAAGAGGAAGAGGAATACGAACAATCTTATCAAAACAAACCACCTCAGCATGATGTTTGGTTAACCAATCCATCCCCACGATAATATCGAAACTCCCAAGTTGCATCGGCGTGAGGTCAATGGGAAAAAGATAGTTATCAAGGTTTAACTGACAATCACGGATAACAGAATCGAGGACAAGAGGTTTACCAGTAGCAACTTCGACAGATAAGGGTTTCCTCAGTTTAGTTCTAGGTATCGCAAGCAAAGGTTCAAAAGATAGTGATACAAAACTTCTATCGGCGCCAGAATCAAAAAGAATATATGCAGGTCGATTGTTAACAAGAAACGTACCATTAACCACCAAGGTACCATTGACAACGAGGTGGTCAGCTCGAGCCTCGTTTGTATTCAGATTGAATGCTCCTCCACGAGCGGGATCGACAATTGGAAAATACAAGAGGCATTGAAAACATCGACAAAACACACGGGAGGCGATCATTCGTTTGTTACCTCAAACAAACAAATGACACGCAGTGACTAATCAAAGTAATGAATCAAAATAATGTATTGCGAAGACATGCTCGCCTATAAGTGAACACTCACCCCAAGAGTTCCCAGGTAAGAGTGACTGGTCCGATTATGTGGATTTGTACGAACACTCTAGCCTTAGACAGAAAACACAGGGTACAGGCATTCACTCTTCCAGTTTGCACGTGTTCACATTATTTAGACCCAAACTCTGACGAGATTTTGAAAACTCAAAAGGCACTAAGCAAAAAATGAGTCAAACTAGAAGGGTTCAAAACCTTATAACAGAGGGTTCAAAACCTAGTAATCAATCATCCTAGAATGGATGATTAATTTTCGAAGCAGATTCGGATTTTTTTTTTTAAATTCTAAACACAAATCAACTTGCGTTGGGGACCTAGAAAGTTATAGTCTAGGTCAAAGTTTTACTAATAACCTAATTCTCTATAACCATTGGCTCTGATACCAACTTTTCTGTCACACCCCGACCACGTAAAACAACAAATCGTGGCGGAAACGTCGGGGAGTGTTGTAACAAAATTATTGTTTCAAACCATGGACACAAGAGTTTTGTTTTATTGAATATTAAACATTGTCTTAAAGTTAAATAAGCAATTCAAACATAGTTTATCATCGTTATTAAATCACTAAGGCCTCGTCCGGTCCTAAGTGAGCATGCATCCTATTCGCAATCAACATTAAGCAACATCACCTGAAACATATGTAAAAACAAAGTCAGCAAAGAAATGCTGGCGAGTACATAGTTTTTGTGTGAGTATCAGATTCATGGCTCGTTTGTATGTTGAAACAACTTGTACAACTTCGTTAATTGATATTACAAAACCTTATTTTGTAAAAATGTTTGTATTGTAAATGAATAACCAAGTCAAAATAGATTGGTCATAATTTATAACCCTTGCCATGAATCTTAACCCAAAACATTTGTTTATGTAAACCAAATCATAAATCGTTCTTATAATAAAACTCGTATGGTTTATATAGTTTCGTAAACATCGTTGTGTAATATTGTTTAACTCGTTCTCATTATAGAACATCGTTCATTCGTTTAAATCGTTCCAAATCGTACAATTCATTCACTCGTTTAAATCGTTCTCGTTTTAATTGTGAAAACTACTTTTGGTCGTCTTGCTAATAACATTCAAACCTTCGTGACTCGTTCATCGTTCAACTCGTTCTTGCATTAACAAACCTCCAAAGGGTAAGTTAACAATCATCAGATTCAGTCGTTACCCACCTAACCCACACATAACCATGGGTCCGGTCTGATAACGGGATTTGTCGGATCCTATGGTACCATAACTTAATACTGGTTGGTTCGACCAAAATTAATGAATGTCATTCGTTATGTAATTACCACCAACAAGTTCGTTCACATTATCGAAATAGTTATTAGTTTAGTATAAACCATCTCAATCGTTTTGAAACCATCGTTAGAATATCGAAATCATTTTGATACATATGAATCACCCCAAAATAATCGAAAACAGTAAAAAGAGGGGATCTATGTACTCACTTTATTTTGCAGGCGATTCCGAATACGCAAGTCAAGATTAAGGTGTCTGATAATAAGGAAACTCAAGTTGTCCTAATAAATCGTACAAGAATAATGTATCAATATTGAGGTCGTATAGTGTTGACGGGATTTGTTGAGTATTTATTGTATTTGATAGTGTTTAGATTAACAGAAGGATCTTGTGAATTATATGTTTAGAGGGCTCGGAAAAATGATCATGATATAGAGGAATTATTTATGAAAAATATTTATTTATCATAAATAATTAAATTGCAAAAAAATGTACAATCGATTTAATATAAACATTTGTAATAATAAATCAAATATATTTAACTAGTATCATAATTAAATATAATGATTATTGGCAAAATATTGTACAAGTGATATAATTAATTTATATCATAATAATTAAAAATAATATTTTTAATTATTGAACTTGAATATTACTGATTTAATTATATAAATATTGAAATTATATAAAATATCAGTAGCAACATTATTTTTGTAAAGATCAACGCTTAAAATAATTAATCTGAAAATTTTAGAATTTAATTCCTAAAAATCGATTTATTATTAATTATTTAATAATGAACTGTTTTAATATTGTAAAAATTAGTTTTATAAATAAATTGACTAATTTCACATTTTTAATAAAAGCAACATTGATTAATAATCTTATAAAAATTATTGGAATGTTGAAAATATTAAAAATTAATTGATTAAAAAGAAATGCAGACCCCTGGGTTCGAACCTGGGTCTGTATTGTAACCAAACAGAGTCATAACCACTGGGCTAAGCTTCTGTTTGTGTTTGGTTTAGGACTGCTACATTTATAACAAAACAGGAACTGGTCATCTTCTCCAATTTGAGTCAAACAGAAAGTCAACTCTTTCAATTCTACGGGAAAACTGTGTTATATTCAAATTAACTTTGGAGAAACATTGTATAAGCATAAAAGAATTAATTGAAACAATAAAAACGAACCGGTATTGAAAGGATGATCGGATTGAAAAATTCCGGCGAAAAAGTGAGTATTCCGGCGAGTTGCAGGTTTTAATCCGACAATTTCGGGTGTTTAAGTGTTTGTAAATGGTGTGGAATGTTGCTAGGAATGTAGGGAACTTAAATACACGAAGTTTGGATCTCAGATTCGACACAAATTAGTGGATTTGATCTACTTTTATTTTTTTTTTAAATTCTTTTTATTTTGAGTGTTTTGGCTCCATAATGTGTCGTTTGAATGATTAGAATTAGTTGGGATAGGTTGGGAATCATGTGGGTAACTTTACAGATCAAAAAAAGTTGGATTAAAATCGATTTTTGGTGATTTTTGATGAGATCCGCGACCTTGCGGATCTGAATGTGTAATTCAGCTCGAATATAATGTTAATATATATATTATTAAATTTCAAATAAAACACATCCAAGCTGGTAGACCAGCTGGTTGTGCGCGTGCTTGTGTTTGCGGATGTGCGCGGGTTCGATCCCGTCTTGGGGCGTTTCTTTGGGATTTAATCCCTTTTTAATTTCTGATTAAAATAAATCAAATATTATTAAATCCAATTAGTATATATAAGGAATTAAAATCCATATCTTAACAGCTCTGTACAAAGGATAAACTGGTTAAGTCGTTCGTGTTACAACCGAGAGGTCACGAGTTTGAAACCCGGCAGGGGCCGGTCCGATACAGAAGGACCCCCCTTTTGTTCGAATTTTTGGATATTTACACTTTGGTCCCTGTAGTTTGATAATTGGCAGATCTGGTCCCTGAGGTTTCAAAATTGACACTAATGGTCCTTGTAATAGTTCAGTTAAATATGCTAACTGAGTTAAGTTTAAAGAAGGAATTCTTTGTATGAAAGTTAACCAGGTTAGGATATTTAGTTAAAATGAGTTTCAAAAAGTCAGTTTTAGTCCCTAGAGTTTAAGTTTCAGAAAATGACCAAATGAACCTTGGACTTTTATTTCAAAACTATATATTTATCTCTTTATAAAGTAAGTTTCCAAAGAATGTCAAATAGGTCCTTTAAATTGTAGTTTCACAAAATGTCACAATAGGCCCTTATAGTTTATGTAACTTTGTTTAATAGCATAAAACTCAACAAATTTGCAATTGTTTCACGTGTTTGTATTGGTATAAGCATGTATAAGCACAAAGCAAGTATGTTCAAATAAGTTTTATTCCAAATACGGTATTTGTTACAATGAAAGTCAAACAAATACGAGTGTGAAAACCAAGGTGGTCACACTATAACCATTGTCTAAGATACCAACTCTTTTGTCACACCCCGACCGCGTAAAACAACAAACCACGGCGGAAATGTCAGGGAGTGGAGCGACAGAATTATTGTTTCAACAACCATGGTAATTAAAGTTATGTATTATTGAGATTAAAGTTTACATTGTCTTAGAATTCAAACAAAACATAACATAATTAACTGTCTTTTAAGTCACTAAGGCCCAAGTCCGCCTAAGTGAAGCACAAACATCATCATGCGTTAGCACCTGAAACACATGTAAAAATAGGTACGTTAGCATAAAAATGCTTGTGAGATACATAGGTTTTGTTTATGCAGAATTCATGACTTGTAATTAAAAGAAGAGTTTTACAAAAATGTAGTCATGAACCTTATAAAATGTTTTCCTTTATAAAATCATATGAAAATCGATGTGAAAATCAAATGATAATAAAAGGATAACGCATGGTTAAATGAATAACCAAGTAAAAGTGAATTTGTATAAAATATGTAATTTGTAAAACAATATTGTGTTCTTGTATAAAATGTTTCATGTCTTGTTAAGTGGTTTAGATAACGCAACAATGTATAATATAATAAAGCACTTATATATAGGAAGTACCAGCGGCGTATCCACCATGCTTTTATCATATAACACATAGCCCCGTTACATAAGTCACTTATCAATAACCAACCAAAATGTCCTGTTCAATTTCAAAATGTTTATGTGTAAACCATGTTCAATGTCATGTGAGAAATGTATCATGTATAACCAAATGTAATGCATAGCAAGTAGAAAGTATCTACTCAAACTATGTGAGAATGTCAATTGTAACACCTCGAAAATTTACGTCCTATAATGTTTTGACACGTGTCATAGGTTTGAACGTGTAAAATAATGTTCTTGAAGGACTAAAGTTGACAAACAGTGAAACTGTGTAAAAATAAGGGTTCAAAGTGTCAACAATGAATAAATATACTTTGCAATAACCCTACATGATGTTTATAACCTTAAACGAATAGATCATGGATCATACGAAGCGAATTGTGAAAGAAAGTGAGAGATTACAAACTACAGGGGTTAAATGTGCCAACATGTTTAAGTTATACCTCTGAGTGACCTTTTGACAAACCCGAAGCTTTGTAACGATTAATTATGCTCACTAGAATGTACCACAAAAATTTCATGAAGTTTCGTTATCGTATGAGCAAGTTGTGATAAAATTCGTGTGTGAGGGTTAGAATCGTCAACATGGAAATTTAGGGCTTTTCGGGTGATCACAAAGTTACCCGAGGACTTGACAAAGTGGGTATAAGTATTAAAGCCTCTATATATAAATTACAAAGCCTCATAATGCAAAGAATTGTGCGAAAGCGATGTTTAGGAGGACCAAGGACCAAAACAACAAATTCTAAAAATTGATTAAAGGTAATAAGGGGCCTCGCGCCACGCGACGACTCCCTCGGGGTACCCTCACGTCACGCGAGGGGTCCTCTGATGTTGAAACATTGGCAGCTGTCTGTTGGTACCTTTTAACCGACTTAAATCCCATTTCTTGATACCTTGGGCTGCCCTAAAGTGGTTTTTAGCATATAGGACACATGTTGGTCATTTGGTAACATCCCTAGACTTAGTTGTTGATCATCCGTGATGTTTGAAGTTGTTATAAAAAGTCACATTTTCCACATACATGCACATTTCATCTTCTGGACATTTTCAAGAGCTCAAGAACTGATCCAAGCTTTCCATATCATCCATTAGTTGTGTGTAAGTATGCCTAACCTTCTCTAGCTCATTTATACTTAGTTAAAAGCCTAGAAATCAAACCGTCGTAACTACGGTTTGACTTTCCGATAAATCACAATCGTTCCAGAGTTTAGTCGAATCAAAAGTTGTTATAAGTTGGTATTTATATGGGTAATAAACCCCTAAAAGGTCACCCACTGATTCCAATCTTAACCATGTCGTTTGTCGAGTCAAAGGTTGTCCGAAAAAGTCAACAGAAACCTTAATCGCATATTTAATGATACGAAAGGTGTGTAAACTGTTTTATCAGTCATATAACTTGAAAATAAGTATAATAACTTGTCTACACTTGTTTGATTCGACAACTTTATGTTTTGAACCGATTCGGAACCGAGAGACGCAAAAGTTTGACTTTTGCTTTGACCTCAGTTCTGACCCGATTTATATAGGTTTAGACATGCCTTAAAGTTCCATTAGGACCTAGTTGCATGTGTGTATAAGCCTCTGCGTTTATACCACTCGAATCCCTAATCGTCTGATGTTTCCGTTAAACGCCTAAATATTGACCGTAATGCCCTTATGACCATAAAACGAGATTTTTGGAAATGTGAAAGTGCCATAATCTTAGTTACTGATTTTTAGACTTGTACCAAAAATTTCACATCAGTTGGAGGTCTAGATTAGGAGTTATGCTTAATGACGTAATTTGAATGCTTTTAAGTAATTAAACGGCGTCATTAGCGTAAAGCCTATCTAAACCCAATTTTGGACACCAAACATTTTACCCACTGATGTGATATAATATTTTGGGATTTTTAAAGATTTTTAATTATTTTTAAACTGATCATAAGCTAGGTTTATCGCCTTGATTCGGTTAATACCAAAAATACCCTTTTCGGCCATAAAATGAGTTTTACAAATCCTTTTAACGCCAATCCAATTGCTATTGATTTTAAATAATAAATGGAGTATTTTGAGCCTGTTTATTTGATCAGAAAACTCAGAATCGTATTTTAACCCGTACATCGCTTAAAACGACTTTATACGCGTATTTAACGCATAGTTTGGGTTTAAAACTATTTTAATATATAAGACTTATTACCAAAGGTTATAACCTGTTAAAATAAGCTATTTTACTGATCAAATCAGACCCGGATCACAGGTGTCTAGTTAAACCCTTTTATAATCTTTAAAATGACCAAAATACCCCTACGGGGCTTATAAAGAGATTAGACTCGTTTTGGGCATCATGGGTGATATCCTACTGATATCACAACTTATTTAAGGTGTGTTAACTTAGGAAACCTGTTTAGGACTCTTACGGATACCCGTTACGTTTCATGCGCGTTCGGTTCGGTTTATGTAACTAGTTTACATAAATTAGCCGAAACGGGTCAAACCTTATCGGTTTTATCTCAAAATCCAGAATGTGTATCATATACCCATATTAAGCAAGTCTTCAAACTTGTCGGGTCTAAATCACATTCTATCCGGTCTTCGCTTAATCGTGCGTACGAACCGTATCTTTAAAACTAACCGGTCTAAGCGTAAGCTTAACTAAAGACCCGTTAGGATTCTAATAGGTTATTATAAACCTTCGTTCCAGATTAGGAGAACCAGTAAAAGATACTTGCACTCGCTGATTTTGAACTATACTTACTCAGGTAAATACTTTTAACTTATTTTCCCTATACGGGCTTGGGGTACGGTATATAAAATACCGCTTGGTCCAGCATTGAATCTTTAATCGAATAGAGGTTAAATCATTGATATGCTCTGTTTTGAAATGTTTTGTTGCTTAAAGCCTTTGGGGGGTTAATGACCATGTCCCGGATATCCCTGGCATCATTTTACGAAATGGCCACGACCTCAGCACTCAGGTGTAGGCGTACACCTGTCAGTGTCTCATTATATAAAGTGGTGTGTCCATTGATCTTTAACCCGATCTACGGATCGGGCTACTGAACGCATAAGAAACATGTAATTCGTTTACAAGTATTATATATTTACATAATTATCCCAAGTTATAAAATATTATTTGTGCCTTGTGCCTTAAATGCATTTTCTTAAACTCTTTTCAAAATGAGTCGGTTGATTGTATTTACCAGTGTAAACTGACGTATTTTCTTAAAAAGGTTAAGTGCAGGTACTACGCGAAATAGGCTGGCTTGTCTCCTAGCATCCACATTAAGTCTCGCCAGCTTGGATGTCATAAACTGTTGAACATTTGTTTCCTTTTTAAATTTGATCTACCTGTGGATTTATATTCGACTGTTTGTGATACTTAATATTACAATATCGTTGGTTGAATTAAATCTATACTTTGCTTCCGCTGTGCATTTAAATATTGTGTTGTTTGACTATTATGTTGCCAACCACGTCACGATACTCCCCTACCGGGCCCACCGGTGACACGTGGAAAATCGGGGTGTGACAGGTTGGTATCAGAGCCAACTCTGAGTGAATTAAACACTAGCCTTTTGTGTTTAATCTCAGTTACACAATTGCACATTCCTAAATCTTCGAGTCTAGACAAAGAACTTAGGAATAATCCAAATTGTTCAATTTTTATTTAATTAAATTTTGTCCTTTATTTTTCCTTGTTATTACCTTGTGTATTTTAACAGGTACAATAATGCCGCCAAGATTTAGACGAGGTGGTCGAGGAAAGGAGCCAGCTAGCGCCCCTAACGACCATGAGGCAGGGCCTTCATATCGACGAACTTCTTCGACAAGGAATGACGAAACGAGGGAGCTATGGAGGACATATGAAGACTCTGCCAGACGATCTTTTTCGCACGCCTCAACACCTCCATATCATGACTCTTATGGGCCTCAGTCAGAGAACGAACCCCACAACCCGCAACGTTTCTTTGGCGACCCTACTCCTGTTTTTCAGGGTCAGTTTAACCCAGCAGAGTACCTACCAGAGCACGTGGGCTTTAACCCACTAGGACCAGAGGATCACTTTTCGGGTGATCAAGATATGGACGAGGACACAGATCCCGTCGAGGCTTCAACCGGATCCTTGAACCATCCTTTCGTGATCTCGGACGGTTCGTCTTTTCACGGAACACCATACCAGGGTCCGGATAGTCACATGGCACGGTTCGAACGATGTGAGTGGTACTATACACCATCTGAACACTCATCACCTCACCAGCAGCCGCCACTGCAGCAGCAAAATCCCTCTGGGGATCCACGTAATGAGGCAGTCACGCCACCGCCTCCACCGCCGCCAGTGCATCTAGAGCCCCCAGAACCACCAAGACGTAGGAGGACTGGTGCACGGATCTCAGCACGAGAAGTTGATTTTCGTCTCAACACCCCCCAACACTCTAGCGGCAGCCATTACCCGCCAACTCATGAAGTCCCACAGATGGGTGGACCTTCGGTTCTAGTTTCGGAGGTGAATTCAGCACCTATTGTACCGCCATCACCGGGTTTTGGCCACCCAATCCCTGCTTATACTGCTCCGGCAGCTTACAACCCATATGGACCACCAGCATACCATGGCTATAACTATGCTGATGATCCTTACAACGTGGCATCAAGCTACCTTGCCCATAATAATCCTGAGGGACCATATGGACCCCCTTGGGGAATGGGATACCCAGCTCGGGGGTATCAAGCACCTGTTCAGCCGCCACCACAGTACCAGCCACCACGGGCTCCTCCACCTGAGCAGGAGGAACTCCGTCGAAGACTGGCCAAAGTGGAGCGAGACTTCCAGAAGGAACGTAGGAAGAATGAAGGATTTATGAGTGGTTTGGCAAACTTACTTAAGGGAAAGAAGAAAAGGGATCGTTAAATCCCCATATATATATTGTTGTATTTCCTTGTTTAAATCAAGTCCCTACGTGGACATTTATTTATGTATGTATGTAGTCCCTGCGTGGACATCTATCTTTGTACTTAGTCCCTACGTGGACTTGTCTCTAGTAGTCCCTGCGTGGACATTTACTTTTGTAGACCGTCCCTGTGAGGACATGTATTATCTGTATTGCTCCTGCGTGGGCATCTGTTTCTGTGAAAAGTCCCGTTTAGGGCAAAATGTACTACTTTTAGATTAATGGAATGTAAGTTTATAAATTTCATCTTTGCTATGTTATGCATAATTAAAAGATATATGAAATAAATAAATCAAAATCATTCCTTTTAAAAGTCTATCTGCCTATGTTATTTTTTTAGGATCTTAAAAGTATAACCTAGCCTGCATGTCATTTTAAGACCGGGCCCAGATGGTAAAACTAGTTAAAAAGATTCAAATCCCTGTTAACATCTGAAAACATGTTAACACTCCTGGCAGACATGATTCGTTAAAAACACACGTGTTATTATTATATATGGATCTTTTCAAGGATTCTAAACCCAACTAAATGATCTCTGAATCATGGGTTTAATCATTAATAAATATGATCAGTTCTCTTTACCATCCATTGGTAATGGAATGCCTACGGGCCCTTCTCATTCTCATATGAGACAAAAGACAGTATTAGTCTGTGACCCTGTCTGATAAAGGTAATGAACTTTGTTCAAACCTTCATGCTTTGATTCTCTGAAATCATAGCTTATAATCTATATTGTCCCTGTGACTAGGCCTTATGTGCTAATAAAAACTGTTATTGTTTTATAATTAGGATAAATTATGTTAGAAATCCTAAATAAATGGGAGTAATAAATTAACCATATATGGTCTATGTTTATCACGGTTAATAAAATTGCCATAAAAGACAATTCTATAATAAACTCACCAATGAATTATTACCGATGTGTTACAGTTAAAGATACATGGCAGACTCAAACGAGGTCAACAGTCACCCAGGGATAGTGAATGATAATGCCCATGTAAACGTAGCGGGTGCAGAGTTGCAAGCTATGATAGACAATGCGGTTAATAGAGCTATGGATAGACAACACCATGGATCAAGTGGTACCCATATGAGGACCCATTCTGCATCACACACTAGAACACCCTCCAGGACCCACACTGCCCACAACAGTAATTCTCACCACTCCTCGAATCAAAGGAGTAATCCATCCCAAAGAGTAGTACAGAACCAAGAACCTCGTAATAGGGGTTGCACCTATAAATACTTCGTGTCGTGCAAACCCAGAGACTTCAATGGGGAAAAAGGAGCTGTTGATTGCATGACGTGGATGGATGAAATGGATACTGTGGTGGATATTAGTGGTTGTCATAATAGGGATATTGTGAAGTTTGTCTCACAGTCTTTCAAAGGAGAAGCCTTAGCCTGGTGGAGATCTTTGATCCAAGCCACAGGGAAAGTCCCGTTATACAACATGACTTGGGAACAGTTCATGGCACTAATCAAAGAAAATTTATGCCCTCAACATGAGGTTGAGAGAATTGAATCTGACTTCCTGGCGCTGGTCATGAAAAACCTGGACTGTCAGGCCTACCTTACTACTTTCAATACTTTGTCAAGGTTGGTCCCTTATTTGGTGACTCCGGAGCCTAAACGTATAGCTCGTTTTATCGGGGGTTTGGAACCGGAGATCAAAGCAAGTGTAAAGGCCTCCAGACCAACCACTTTTCGGTCAGTAACGGACATATCGTTATCTCTGACCTCAGATGCTGTCAGGTTGAGGTCTCTAAGGAAAACTGATACCGAGAAAAGAAAGCGTGAGGATGACAACTCACGGCGTTCAGACAAGAAGCAGAAGGGTAGCAATGACCAAAAGAAGGGGTCAGGATTCAAGAAAGATGGTCAGCAGTCGGGTGAAAAACCCAGATGTAAAATTTGCAGGAAGCACCATTTTGGAAAGTGCAGACTTGACTCAAAATCCGAATACCAGCAAAGGCCTTGTGGGATTTGCAAGTCTACGGAACATAAGACCCTGGAGTGCAAGAAGATAAAGGATGCAACGTGTTATAGTTGCAATGAAAAGGGGCATATCAAATCCAACTGCCCAAAATTTGCAAGGAAGAATGAAGAGGGGAAGAAGACCAATGCGAGGGTCTTCAGAATGGATGCTAAGGAAGCCGTCAAGGACGACAACGTGATAACAGGTACCTTTCTCGTAAATGATGTTTATGCGAGAGTGTTATTTGATTCGGGCGCTGATAAGTCGTTTGTAGATAATAAGTTTTGTGAACTGTTAAAACTACCTGTTAGAACTTTAAATGTGAAGTATGAGGTGGAACTAGCAGATGGCACTTTAGAAACCGCTTCAACCTTATTAGATGGATGTTTCATATCCATTAAGAATCACTCTTTTCCTTTGTCCCTACTTCCTTTAAAACTAGCCGGTTTCGACATAGTTTTGGGTATGGACTGGTTATCTCATAACCAGGCCCAGATTATTTGCAATAAGAAGCAAGTGAGGATCAAGACTTCGTCTGGTGAATCACTTACTATCTAGGGAGATACCCAGTATGGGCTGCCCGAGAAAATGTCTATACTCAAAGACTCTAAGTGTTTGAAGAAGGGCTGTGTCATCTACATGGCACAAGTGATTATTGATGAACCGAAACCCAAGATTGGAGAGATCCCAGTCATTTCTGAATACCCCGAAGTATTTCCTGAAGAACTACCTGGTTTGCCACCAGATAGGCAAGTGGAATTCAGAATCGACATTATTCCTGGATCAGCACCAGTTGCAAGGGCGCCTTATAGGTTGGCACCAACAGAGATGAAGGAATTGAGGACGCAGCTAGATGATTTGCTAGCTAAAGGTTTCATCAAACCTAGTTCGTCTCCTTGGGGAGCACCAGTTTTATTTGTTAAGAAGAAGGATGGATCGATGCGTCTGTGCATCGACTACCGTGAGCTTAATAAGGTTACTATCAAGAATAGGTATCCTTTGCCCAGAATCGACGATCTGTTCGATCAACTTCAAGGGGCAAGTTTCTTCTCGAAGATTGACTTGAGGTCAGGCTACCATCAATTGAAGGTTAGAGATGAGGATGTGCACAAAACAGCATTCAGGACTCGTTATGGTCATTACGAGTTCCTAGTGATGCCTTTTGGGCTCACTAATGCACCGGCCGCATTCATGGATCTCATGAATCGCGTTTGCAAGCCGCACTTAGACAAATTCGTCATCGTCTTCATCGACGACATTCTCATCTACTCAAAGAACCAAGCTGACCATGAGAAACATCTTCACTGCATACTAGAACTACTTCATAAAGAGAAGCTCTATGCCAAGTTCTCAAAGTGTGAATTCTGGCTTCGAGCAGTCCAATTTCTTGGACATGTTGTTAGTGAGCGTGGTATCCAAGTAGATCCCGCTAAAGTTGAATCTGTCATGAATTGGCAGGAGCCAAAGACGCCTACAGAAATTCGTAGCTTCCTAGGTTTGGCAGGATACTATAGGCGATTCATAGAAAACTTTTCAAGGATTGCTGCACCCCTGACTTCGCTGACACGTAAGAAGATTAAGTTTGACTGGGGTCCTAAGCAGCAGGAATCCTTTGACATTTTGAAACAAAAGTTGAGCAATGCTCCGGTACTAACATTGCCTGATGGAGTAGAGGAGTTTGTAGTTTACTGTGATGCATCACACACCGGGATGGGATGTGTGCTTATGCAGAAAGGCAAAGTCATTGCCTATGCTTCACGTCAGTTAAAGGTGCACGAAAAGAATTACACCACCCACGACTTGGAGTTGGGTGCCGTTGTATTCGCACTAAAACTGTGGAGGCACTACTTATATGGAATCAAATGTGTGATCTATTCTGATCACAAGAGCCTTCAACATCTGTTCAACCAGAAGGACTTGAACATGAGGCAACGCCGTTGGATGGAAACTCTTAATGATTACGATTGTGAAATAAGATACCATCCCGGCAAGGCGAATGTAGTCGCCGATGCCTTGAGTCGGAAGGAGAGGGTGAAACCCATCCGAATCAACGCCAAGAGCATGGAAATAAAGAACAACTTGATAGAAAGGTTGTTAGCGGCACAGAAGGAAGCTGTGCTGGAAGCTAACTATCCTAAAGAAAAGCTAGGAGTAACTAAGGAACAGTTATCTCTTAGTAAGGATGGAATTCTTAGATTAAATGGACGGATATGGGTTCCGATTTATGGGGGACTCCGTGATGTTATCCTCCAGGAAGCCCACAGCTCTAAATATTCTGTTCATCCTGGAGCTGATAAGATGTACCAGGATCTTAGGGCAAATTATTGGTGGATAGGCTTGAAGAAGTCTGTAGCTACCTATGTAGCTAAATGCTTGACGTGTGCGCAAGTCAAGGCAGAACATCAAAAACCGTCAGGTTTACTACAACAACCTGAACTTCCTACTTGGAAGTGGGAAATGGTAACTATGGATTTTATCACCAAGTTACCTAAGACGAGGAAAGGAAATGACACCATCTGGGTGATAGTTGACCGACTGACTAAGTCAGCACATTTCCTACCTATTAAGGAGACCTACAGCTCCGATATGTTAGCCCAACTGTACGTTGATAAGATTGTAGCCTTACATGGCATACCTGTAGCTATTATCTCTGACCGAGATACTAGGTACACGTCACATTTTTGGAAAAGCTTCCAACAATCTTTGGGCACACGTTTGAACTTTAGTACGGCTTACCATCCACAGACAGACGGTCAGAGTGAGCGTACTATTCAAACGTTGGAAGACATGCTACGAGCATGTGCGATCGATTTGGGAGGTAGCTGGGATAAGAACCTGCCATTGATCGAATTCTCCTACAACAATAGCTACCATACCAGCATAAAGGCTGCGCCTTTTGAGGCATTATACGGTAGAAAGTGTAGATCGCCTGTTTGTTGGGCGGAAGTTGGAGAAGTCCAGTTATCAAGACCAGAAATCGTGTTCGAAACGACGGACAAGATTGTCCAGATTCGTAACAATCTCCAAGCTGCCCGGAATAGGCAGAAGATTTACGCTGATCCAAATCGTAAGGATTTTCACTTCGAAGTAGGTGACAAAGTCTTACTTAAAGTGTCACCCTGGAAAGGAGTGATGTGGTTTGGTAAGAAAGGCAAACTAAGCCCGAGATACATAGGACCCTTCGAGGTTATCGAACATGTCGGGTCAGTTGCCTACAAGTTAAACTTACCTGAAGAGCTCAGTAGTATACACAATGTGTTCCACATCTGCAATCTGAAGAAGTGTTTCGCTAGCGAATCAGTGGTTATACCCTATACAGATGTGCATATTGATGAGAGCTTGAAATTTGTGGAAAAACCTTTGTCGATCGAAGATCGACAGGTGAGGAAGCTTCGAAGGAAGCATATACCTTTTGTAAAGGTCAAATGGGATGCCCGTAGAGGTCCCGAATTCACGTGGGAGGTTGAATCCACGATGAAAGAAAAATACCCTTACTTATTTCAGTAAATCTCGGGTCTAGATTTATTTTAAGGGGGTGAGGATGTAACACCTCGAAAATTTACGTCCTATAATGTTTTGACACGTGTCATAGGTTTGAACGTGTAAAATAATGTTCTTGAAGGACTAAAGTTGACAAACAGTGAAACTGTGTAAAAATAAGGGTTCAAAGTGTCAACAATGAATAAATATACTTTGCAATAACCCTACATGATGTTTATAACCTTAAACGAATAGATCATGGATCATACGAAGCGAATTGTGAAAGAAAGTGAGAGATTACAAACTACAGGGGTTAAATGTGCCAACATGTTTAAGTTATACCTCTGAGTGACCTTTTGACAAACCCGAAGCTTTGTAACGATTAATTATGCTCACTAGAATGTACCACAAAAATTTCATGAAGTTTCGTTATCGTATGAGCAAGTTGTGATAAAATTCGTGTGTGAGGGTTAGAATCGTCAACATGGAAATTTAGGGCTTTTCGGGTGATCACAAAGTTACCCGAGGACTTGACAAAGTGGGTATAAGTATTAAAGCCCCTATATATAAATTACAAAGCCTCATAATGCAAAGAATTGTGCGAAAGCGATGTTTAGGAGGACCAAGGACCAAAACAACAAATTCTAAAAATTGATTAAAGGTAATAAGGGGCCTCGCGCCACGCGACGACTCCCTGGGGGTACCCTCGCGTCACGCGAGGGGTCCTCTGAAGCTGAAACATTGGCAGCTGTCTGTTGGTGCCTTTTAACCGACTTAAATCCCATTTCTTGATACCTGGGCTGCCCTAAAGTGGTTTTTAGCATATAGGACACATGTTGGTCATTTGGTAACATCCCTAGACTTAGTTGTTGATCATCCGTGATGTTTGAAGTTGTTATAAAAAGTCACATTTTCCACATACATGCACATTTCATCTTCTGGACATTTTCAAGAGCTCAAGAACTGATCCAAGCTTTCCATATCATCCATTAGTTGTGTGTAAGTATGCCTAACCTTCTCTAGTTCATTTATACTTAGTTAAAAGCCTAGAAATCAAACCGTCGTAACTACGGTTTGACTTTCCGATAAATCACAATCGGTCCAGAGTTTAGTCGAATCAAAAGTTGTTATAAGTTGGTATTTATATGGGTAATAAACCCCTAAAAGGTCACTCACTGATTCCAATCTTAACCATGTCGTTTGTCGAGTCAAAGGTTGTCCGAAAAAGTCAACAGAAACCTTAATCGCATATTTAATGATACGAAAGGCGTGTAAACTGTTTTATCAGTCATATAACTTGAAAATAAGTATAATAACTTGTCTACACTTGTTTGATTCGACAACTTTATGTTTTGAACCGATTCGGAACCGAGAGACGCAAAAGTTTGACTTTTGCTTTGACCTCAGTTCTGACCCGATTTATATAGGTTTAGACATGCCTTAAAGTTCCATTAGGACCTAGTTGCATGTGTGTATAAGCCTCTGCGTTTATACCACTCGAATCCCTAATCGTCTGATGTTTCCGTTAAACGCCTAAATATTGACCGTAATGCCCTTATGACCATAAAACGAGATTTTTGGAAATGTGAAAGTGCCATAATCTTAGTTACTGATTTTTAGACTTGTACCAAAAATTTCACATCAGTTGGAGGTCTAGATTAGGAGTTATGCTTAATGACGTAATTTGAATGCTTTTAAGTAATTAAACGGCGTCATTAGCGTAAAGCCTATCTAAACCCAATTTTGGACACCAAACATTTTACCCACTGATGTGATATAATATTTTGGGATTTTTAAAGATTTTTAATTATTTTTAAACTGATCATAAGCTAGGTTTATCGCCTTGATTCGGTTAATACCAAAAATACCCTTTTCGGCCATAAAATGAGTTTTACAAATCCTTTTAACGCCAATCCAATTGCTATTGATTTTAAATAATAAATGGAGTATTTTGAGCCTGTTTATTTGATCAGAAAACTCAGAATCGTATTTTAACCCGTACATCGCTTAAAACGACTTTATACGCGTATTTAACGCATAGTTTGGGTTTAAAACTATTTTAATAAATAAGACTTATTACCAAAGGTTATAACCTGTTAAAATAAGCTATTTTACTGATCAAATCAGACCCGGATCATAGGTGTCTAATTAAACCCTTTTATAATCTTTAAAATGACCAAAATACCCCTACGGGGCTTATAAAGAGATTAGACTCGTTTTGGGCATCATGGGTGATATCCTACTGATATCACAACTTATTTAAGGTGTGTTAACTTAGGAAACCTGTTTAGGACTCTTACGGATACCCGTTACGTTTCATGCGCGTTCGGTTCGGTTTATGTAACTAGTTTACATAAATTAGCCGAAACGGGTCAAACCTTATCGGTTTTATCTCAAAATCCAGAATGTGTATCATATACCCATATTAAGCAAGTCTTCAAACTTGTCGGGTCTAAATCACATTCTATCCGGTCTTCGCTTAATCGTGCGTACGAACCGTATCTTTAAAACTAACCGGTCTAAGCGTAAGCTTAACTAAAGACCCGTTAGGATTCTAATAGGTTATTATAAACCTTCGTTCCAGATTAAGAGAACCAGTAAAAGATACTTGCACTCGCTGATTTTGAACTATACTTACTCAGGTAAATACTTTTAACTTATTTTCCCTATACGGGCTTGGGGTACGGTATATAAAATACCGCTTGGTCCAGCATTGAATCTTTAATCGAATAGAGGTTAAATCATTGATATGCTCTGTTTTGAAATGTTTTGTTGCTTAAAGCCTTTGGGGGGTTAATGAACATGTCCCGGATATCCCTGGCATCATTTTACGAAATGGCCACGACCTCAGCACTCAGGTGTAGGCGTACACCTGTCAGTGTCTCATTATATAAAGTGGTGTGTCCATTGATCTTTAACCCGATCTATGGATCGGGCTACTGAACGCATAAGAAACATGTAATTCGTTTACAAGTATTATATATTTACATAATTATCCCAAGTTATAAAATATTATTTGTGCCTTGTGCCTTAAATGCATTTTCTTAAACTCTTTTCAAAATGAGTCGGTTGATTGTATTTACCAGTGTAAACTGACGTATTTTCTTAAAAAGGTTAAGTGCAGGTACTACGCGAAATAGGCTGGCTTGTCTCCTAGCATCCACATTAAGTCTCGCCAGCTTGGATGTCATAAACTGTTGAACATTTGTTTCCTTTTTAAATTTGATCTACCTGTGGATTTATATTCGACTGTTTGTGATACTTAATATTACAATATCGTTGGTTGAATTAAATCTATACTTTGCTTCCGCTGTGCATTTAAATATTGTGTTGTTTGACTATTATGTTGCCAACCACGTCACGATACTCCCCTACCGGGCCCACCGGTGACACGTGGAAAATCGGGGTGTGACAGGTTGGTATCAGAGCCAACTCTGAGT
Source organism: Helianthus tuberosus (assembly GCA_030545235.1). Taxonomy (NCBI): domain Eukaryota; kingdom Viridiplantae; phylum Streptophyta; class Magnoliopsida; order Asterales; family Asteraceae; genus Helianthus; species Helianthus tuberosus. The sequence continues at coordinate 121,435,290 of CM060409.1, forward strand.
GAATTAAACACTAGCCTTTTGTGTTTAATCTCAGTTACACAATTGCACATTCCTAAATCTTCGAGTCTAGACAAAGAACTTAGGAATAATCCAAATTGTTCAATTTTTATTTAATTAAATTTTGTCCTTTCTTTTTCCTTGTTATTACCTTGTGTATTTTAACAGGTACAATAATGCCGCCAAGATTTAGACGAGGTGGTCGAGGAAAGGAGCCAGCTAGCGCCCCTAACGACCATGAGGCAGGGCCTTCATATCGACGAACTTCTTCGACAAGGAATGACGAAACGAGGGAGCTATGGAGGACATATGAAGACTCTGCCAGACGATCTTTTTCGCACGCCTCAACACCTCCATATCATGACTCTTATGGGCCTCAGTCAGAGAACGAACCCCACAACCCGCAACGTTTCTTTGGCGACCCTACTCCTGTTTTTCAGGGTCAGTTTAACCCAGCAGAGTACCTACCAGAGCACGTGGGCTTTAACCCACTAGGACCAGAGGATCACTTTTCGGGTGATCAAGATATGGACGAGGACACAGATCCCGTCGAGGCTTCAACCGGATCCTTGAACCATCCTTTCGTGATCTCGGACGGTTCGTCTTTTCACGGAACACCATACCAGGGTCCGGATAGTCACATGGCACGGTTCGAACGATGTGAGTGGTACTATACACCATCTGAACACTCATCACCTCACCAGCAGCCGCCACTGCAGCAGCAAAATCCCTCTGGGGATCCACGTAATGAGGCAGTCACGCCACCGCCTCCACCGCCGCCAGTGCATCTAGAGCCCCCAGAACCACCAAGACGTAGGAGGACTGGTGCACGGATCTCAGCACGAGAAGTTGATTTTCGTCTCAACTATGGTCGGATGGTTATCAATGAGCTAGGTCAAGTCTTACATGCCTAATTATACCTAAACATGTTACTAAATCAGATTAGATGTCAAAAATATGTTTACATATGCACAATATGGATTTATGCTTCAAAAGGGCATTTTGGTCATTTCCTATGGGCATATAAGCTACTTAACAACCAACTAACCAATCCTAGGTGATCATAAGGTATAACCTCAGGGGTTATTCCCTATGCAACTATGATCACTAATCATGCTTGGTCGGATCCTAATGATCGACCAAACGGGTCGGGTTCGAAAGTCTAAGCGGTTGTTTAGACCGCTTAACTTACGACCCTAAACAAGCACTAAACTAGTAGTGACGAGTTAAACATGTCAAAACATGTTTAACTAACTTAGAAAACTGATTTGGTATCAAAACAAAGTGTTTTGATACCTAAAAGTAGTTCCGTTGCAAAATGCGTGCTAAAACGCATTTTGACCGAAACTTTGATTCGTCACTACACCTAGTTAACGTGGTAATCAGTAGGTATAATCACTAAGGATTATAACCATCGTGATTACAATCACGTTACAAAGTTCAAACGAACTTTGTGTTGACCATTGACTAGCCAAAGCTAAAAGTCAAACACGGTTTGACTTTCACGCTAGAAAAGCGATAAAAGCACGAAAGAAGCTTACAAAGGGTCCAAGCTAGGGAGAACTTGATCTTAAAATTCTCAGGTATGAAGTTATAAACTTCAACTTAGAGAAAATCAGATCAAGGGTGAGGAAAAATGAATGAATGGCATGGCTATTTATAGTTGTTGTGAACTTACGAGATCAAGCCATGTGTTTATGTAACCTCCAAGCAAGAAATCTCAGCCCTACATGTGTTAGGGGCCAACTAATTTACTTAGGGAGGTGTTAACTTGGTTAACACACAAAGAAAATGGCAGAAACAGCCCCTGATCTATCAACAGAATGATGAAAATCAATTTTTGTCGCTTGGCATGCGCTCGCGCCCCGCGTAAGATGGGGTCTAGGCTTACGTGGCCCGCGACCTCATGTCTGATCAGCCAAAGTTTCAGCATTTACAGCTTTGGTCCCTGCACTTGCATATGCTCATTTTTGGAACTTTTAACCCCCGTTAAGCCATTTTCAAGGCTCTACAAGGTGGTCAAAGTATAGAGGACACAAAATGTGCTCGGAAAACTCTCGGATGTCGGTTCGTTTGGTCGTACGGTCGCGTTATTCGTCTAATTACGACGAAACTCGAACGGACGCGAAAACGATCCAAATTAAGCGACGAATGGTATTTTTGCATGCCGATCACTAAAATAAAAATATTTTAGTGTGTACAAAAATTTTGGATGCCCTGATGTGGTCAGAATGTAAGATATGCGCGTAAATGCAAACTTACGCTGTTTTTGACACTTTTAGTCCCTGTAAGATCAAATAAGCATATTTTTGCACACCGAACCACTCAAAGCTTATTTCTAAGCTATGTTTAGGTTATTAATGGTATTTTTAGCTTATGATCATCTTCCGGGCTATATGTTGCCTTACGAAACGGAAGACTTTTGCAGTTTGACGCAAATAGTCCCTGCGAGCGAATAAACTTGTTTTTGCCATGCCAAACCCTTTAAAACTTATTTCTAAGTTATGTAAAGGTTATTTAAGGTATGTTAAGCTTATGTTGATGTCCCGGAGTGTTTTTCGCGTTAAAATGATTACGTTTACGCATCAGTTTGCGTATAACTTTCCAGAAAGCGATATAGAGTTTAAAGTCAATCAAAAATCAAAACGTGCATAATGTCAAGCATAAACAACAAACATTAGGATCAAAACACATTGTTTTATTAATATTGAATTGTTCAGAGTTTGTTCAATGATTACACAAGCACATATGTCACAATGCGTTAATTCATAACACGAATGACATTCATTAACATTGATCAAGCCGACCAGTAGTATGTTATGGTACCATAGGACTGACAATCCCGTCATCGGGCTATCCACTGGATTTGGTGGATAGTTTGGGATAACGACAGAATCTGTTATTTTAACAAACCCTTTGGTGGTTTGTTAGTCGAATTAAAGATACCCCTTGGGTGGTTTAGACGAGTCACAAAGGTTTGAATGTATTCAAATAGAACGACCAAAAGTTTTCACAATTAAAACAAGGACGATTGACGATTGATTTATAACATGGATGAATAATGATTTGGTTTATAACACGGACGAATAACAAATAGTTTATAACACGAACGAATAACAAATGGTTTATAACATGACGATATGGACGATTGGTTTATGGAAAGTGATTAGATAACGAAACGGGTGTAATGTGATAAAAGCATGGTGGATACGCCACTGGTACTTCCTATATATAAGTGCTTTTGTCATATTATATGCCGTGGCGTTATCTAGATCACTTAGACGAATGTTTTTAAACGATGTCACGCAACGATGTTTACTTAAAGATATAAACCATACAAAGTTTTATTACAAGACGATTTACCACTTGGTTTTACAAAAACAAATGATTTAGTCAAGATTCATGGAAACGAGTTTTTTACAAACATTAACCAACACGTTTTAGTTGGTTAATTATATTGCAATACCAAACACTTCTTATACAAGGTTTTCAATTATCGACTCTAGTAGTCGTACGAGGTATTGCAATATGTTTACAAGCCATGAATTTGACACACACACAAAACCTATGTACTCGCCAACTTTTTATGCCGACTCTCTTTTCACATATGTTTCAGGTGCTGTTGTTTGATATGATGATGCATAACATAGGATGGACGCTGGCCTTAGTGACATAAAATATGAAAGACAATATGTTTGAACCTTGTTTCTATTTAATCTAAGACAATGTAACATATTTAATCAAATAAAACGAAACTTCAATCACCATGTATTGTGAAACAATTTATCCTGTGACGTGACTCCCCGACGTTTCCACCGCGGTTTGTTGTTGTCACACCCCCAAAATCCACATGCGGAGTATCACCGCTTGGAGGCGTGACTGACCAGGATCAAGCCACCAATCATATTGAACATAACAAGTAAGTAAAATTCAACCACACAATATGAAAGGTGTTTCAAATCAAAAACGTAGTTAAGTGTTTAGCGGAAGCATAATTGTAAAACCCAATGTAAGTATTAAGTACGAAATAAAGTAATGTCTTTAGCATGGCACACACTGCCATGTCCCACAACGACCGCGCCTCCCTGTGCAAGCTCCATGAGTATCTAACGACCTGCAAGGCATGTAACAACGAGTCAACAACAAAGTTGAGCGAGTTCACAGTTGGTTGTTTAGTTATAGCATTCGTTTCATAAATCATATGTTCGTTTTGTAAACCATGTATCGTATTAATTCGTATCGCAGTCTCCCAGACATGTTTGCGAAGATTAGTGGGGGCTTCCCATGTGTTACTAGACCGTGCGTATCGACTACTATGAAAATGTAAGTGGTGCCCTAAGTCAATGTCTATCAGAATTGAACCTTTGCCCTTAGTCCATTAGTACATGCCCGTCCGACCGGGACGGTGTGAGGTTTGTTAAACTTAATAGCGCTATTAACTAATGACCCGCTCGCCATAGGCCTCGGCGATTAAGTCGATATAAATGAGGGACTTCAATGATAGAGGTTTGGTCCAGTGTGTAATCTTGGCATCCTACCCACGGAGGATGGTTGTAGTACTATTTAAATCATTTACCCATTCCCAACCCTTGGGAATCCCATGCCTTGAAAAGAGTGTGAACTCACCTTGGTTTGCTCGGTATGCTAACTATGTGCTCACAAGTAATCAGTCAAGTCCTATAGTTATACACGTATACTCAATCAGTTAAGTTCGTATAGATTCACATGCCATCTATTTCACGAAGTGTGTTTAAGCAATTATCACATATCATATAAGCAATTAATCAAAGCCATGCAATTCATGCTTGACAGGATTAACAGGCAGTTAACATACTTTACAAAGTTAACACACTTAACAGGATTTACACGCTAACAATGTTACATGTTTAATAGAGTTACATGCATATCCTAACAAAGTTAATAAATTTAACGGAGTTAACATGCTTACTGAATTAACAACTAACGGAGTTGATAACTAACAAAGTTACATACTAAACAGAACTAATATGCCAAACACTCAACGAAAACACTCATGGGCGAAATCACCTAGTGGCGAAATCCCTTGGGCGATGAAATCCCTTGGGATTTCGTCGAGATGTATTTTCGTCGGGTTGGGGGTTTTCGTCGGGTACATCATCATCAATATCAGTTTCTCAAAACCCTAACAGTTACCTAACAATGATTCAATCGGACCAACCATGTAATCATATAATCTACTAATCCATTATACAATCCTGATTACCATACAATCATTACTCAATCATCAAACATCTGCAAGTTGTTATGATCATCATGTATCCGACATATGATTAAACACAGAACCCTAATAGGATAGTCACCTATTATCGAATCAACAACGAATCAAGATCATCAGTATCAAATCAACATAAGCAATATACATCACACAACAGATTTTTACATCAGATAATGGGGATTCCTATCGCATCCATCTATTTAATATACCATCATTCAACATAACAGTTATATCAAAGAATCACGATTAAACAATCATAAGTGACAAATCAACAAGACAAGATTACACCATCCTAACTACACAAAAATGTCAAAACCATAGATCGATATCAGGATTTGCAATAAGTCCAGAAATCCATTGATCGCACAAATCACAGTCAAGAACATGTCTAAACATCATAATCATATGATAAGCATTTAAGTCAACTGAACGTGTAGATCACTAACCGAAGATCAAACAAGAGAGATTTGGCTTCGAATGAGAGGAGGGCTGCCGTCGGGTGTCAAAGGAGAGTGAGAGAGAAGTCGAGAGGTGATTAGGGTTGTTGCTGGTTACCAGTTCACGCAAAGGTTGAGGCCAAGATATAATTTATTGCTACTGGGCCAAAGGCCCACTTTGATTTCGCTGACCATAGTTGACGAAAACACTTGGGTGTTTTCGTGAGGGAGGTGTTTTCGGATGGAGAGTGTTTTTGGCCAAGGTTCCCATATTTTTAACAATTATTCAATCATCTTATTAATGCAACATATGAATAACAAATACACACATAATATACACATCACGAATACACTTATATTGCACCTCAAATAATTATTAAACACACTTGGCAAATAAGTACGAAGTTAAATCGGATAGAGACCTTGAAAACTCGGGTTGTCATAGTTGTTTTACGCAGTCGGGGTGTTACATCTCATATTTTGAATTCTTCAGATAATTTTTATGAAAACTTTCCTCATCTTCAATTTGTGATTCAGAATTATCATTTTTGGTAGAATCTTCTTTCAAAACACTTTCAACAACCTTACTTACCACCTCTAAATCACCAACATCATTAGATTTGGAGTAAGTCACATCAATGTTTTCAGGTAATTGATCAACCATTTCGAAAGCCTTTGCCACCGTCTCATCATCATAGAAAGTATATTTTTTCTCCAATGGTGGTGGAACCTGATGATATTCTAAACCTATTCCTTTTTTATTCTTTTCAGAATCGTTATCATCCGGTTTAATGTTGAAAATATGTTCAAGAATATTTGAAGAAGCATGATAACTTTGAAGTTTATTATTTTTTTGTTCCAATTCAGCCATTTGACATTTAAGCTCAGCAACTTCATCATTATATTGATTTAAAACCAATTGTTTTCCTTTATATCTGGCTTCAAGGAATCTTGTCGTTTCAGAATATTTTACAACTTTTTTCTTGAAGACGTTTAACTTAACTTGACTTTTTAAAGTTTCATATGCTTCTTTTGTTCTATGCTGTGAGTATTTCATCACATCATATTCTTTTTTCATTTCTTGAACAACATTTTCTTTTTGAAAACATTTTTCACTCTCTGCTGAACACTTTTGCTTTAAAAACTCATTTTCTTTTTCCAGAACATTACATTTTTGTGTCAACTTTTCTTCTGTTTGTTTCAAAATGTTTTCATTTTCAAATATTTCTCAACATTTTTCTTTGAAAATCTTTTCAATTTTAGTAAATGCAATGTTTCTGGATCTTGAATTTTCATCCTTCTCAGTACAAGCACTGCATGTTTCCATGCATTTCCTGCACTGCTCATCGTTTTATTATCATATTTGTTATTATTTTCATCATTTTTATCGATTGACTTATCCTTGCTTGACGACTCGGAAGATTCAATTTGAGTTTTTACCTCAGTTTTTTTCTGACATCACAACTTCTTCTACCGTCGTCTTCTGATTCTCATCCATCTTCTTTTGACATTCATCAATGGCTTCTTCCACTCTCTTCTTTGTTGTCTTTCCTAGAATCGCATACATCACTTCTTTTATGCGTTTTTCCATTTGTGCAACATAATTTTTATCTTCTTTCTTCCTCGAATAAAGCTCTGCAGCAGTAGAAATAATAACAACAAGCAATGCATCAAAATTTACACTCTTTGGATCCACTACAGGATTTGCTTGAGGATCTATATAACATTTCCTCTGCTCATCCCATCTCTTGGCTTGTTTTACCTCTTTGAATGCTACATACATATCATCCAATCTGCTCTGTGCAATTCGATATTCTCGATTGTATCCTACCTCAGCAACCAACGCATGTCCCTCTTTTGGAATGTACTTGTTCCAATTGAAACCTTCGTCATCTTGGATCACCACCAAAGCTTTCTTTCTTTCTTTCGAAGAACCTTCATCAATTTGTGCTCAATTCATCTTTGGCAGTTGTTCATTGGTGCGGTGGTATATTGCCTTTTTGTAGTAGACATCATGAAATGGATTCACACTTTCATCAACACCTTGATTTAAGCATTCTCTCTTGAAGTGTCCTTTTTGTTTGCATCTGAAGCAAGTAACATTGGATTTGTCAAATCCCAGTTTCATTGTTGGACCTTCAAGACATTGCATCCCAGTAATCTCCATGAATCTTTGAGCTCTCCTGATTACACTAACCATGCACCATCTGATATCTATGAGCTCCATCTCTTCTGGATCAATCTGAATCCTCCTTTGTCATGTTTGGATTTCCAATTTTACACGCCACCAAACTTTTGTAGGATTCCAGAATCGTTGCTAAAAAGATCATCTGTTGCTTGGCTGAATCAGCATTTATATTCGGAGAATCATTCAAATTCAGGGCAATGTTGCATTGAACCACATTTCATTTGGAATAGTTTGATGCTGAAGATGAATGATAACCAGAATCATAATTTGAAGAATTTCCTTTTGGTGAATCATTTGAACTTTTAGCACTGTAAGAAGTACCAATCTTTGACGATTGATTGTTCGATAACATGCTTCCTCGGTAATACAGATTCACAGTTTGCTGATAATTCCAACTGTTCATCTTGTTTTGTTTCTGAAGTTCTAGCTCATGTCCTTCCAGCTTTTCAATCAACGTGTCTAAAGTTATCTCATCAAACTTTGAATCATTTTTCAGAATCATGAAAAAGGTTTGCCAATCATCTGCATGCGGCAATGCTTCAATAAGTTTGTGAATGATTTCTTCTTTGTCTTTTTTGATATAGAATCTTTCTAGCTCAATTTTCAAATGACAGAATCGTTCTATCATTTTTCGGACAGTCTCACCCTTCAGACAGTTGAACAGATCGAACTCTTTCTTAAGCAGTGATCTTTTGTTTCTCTTTATCTCTTTTCCACCTTCAGCTTTAACTTTCAGTGCCTCCTACATGGATTTTGACGTTTCATTGTGTTGGAGTAACGAAAGAATATCATCTGTAACTGATTGTTGTAACAATTCAATCATTTTTTGTTTGTTAGAGAATACCTTTTTATCCTCATCTTCATATAGTTCAAGTGGAATTTATTCTTGTTTATCATTTTTAGGTTTACTATATCCAAATTTTAACAAAAACCAATTTTCATAATCATAGGCTTTCACCCAATTCTCAAATTTGTCTTTCCACCGGTTATAATCTTCTATGTTCAAAGCTTAGGTGATCTTTGATGATTTCCGTACATATTATCAAAGTTTAAACTTTCTGAAATAGCATTTGAGATGCTCTTTGGTGCGGATGTTGTTTCGGATGTGAAAGCATTGTAGAAATCGTTATAAAATTCCTCTTCCATGACTTTGGGATACTTGAGAATCACCTGCAAACAATCAACACAAAATCAGATAACTTTGAAAAAAAACAACTTTAAACCTTGATCCGCGCGGATGTAAGTATGTTGATTCGCGCGGATGTACAATGCTGATCCGTGCGAGCTTATAAACTTGGTCCGTGTGAGTTATACTTGACCTTGATCCGCGCGAATTGACTGAGACCAGATTCGTGTAGATGTATAAAGATAGATCCGTGCGTATATTAAATGGACAGATTCGTACAAACCTATACTACCAGATCCGTGCGGATGTACACTAAGCACAAACAAGTTTCCTTTTTCATAGTTGGTCAATGATTTTTTCAAAGTTTTAGCTCGAATTCAGATCTGAAACTTTCAAGGGTTGTTTAGAACGTGATTCGCACAACATATTTAAAAATTAGCCGTTTTTAACCGTGGATTCGATGTGAATTTGTGTTTTAAACTTGAAAAAGAAGTTTAGAAGAAGAATGAGTTGAAAATGATGAAATTCAGCTCTGATTTGCTTGAATCTTCTTGTTTCTTGTATTTTTAGTCCTTGCAATCAATTTCCTGCTCTGATACCACTTGTGGGAACGTGTTTGGACCGATTCCAATGCACTTGAATATACATTTGATTGCGTAGATCTCGTATCTTGTGCGGAATCAAAGTACGAGAGTGGATTGAACAAGAACAAACTAATTATAATTGGTTTTAATTGATTGTATAGAATTACAAAACCACGAAACCACTTTGACAGAGTTTCCCCTCTCTAGCCAAAGATATGTAAATGACAAAACAACAAGACCCTATTTATAACCTATCCAGGTCCGCACAAGACTTTAATCACGGATGAACATCAGATGCGGATCAACTATATGCCGACGGACTGCTATGCGCGGATCTATATAACTGTGGATGGACCATCTTGATGCGGATCAAGCTTAAATAATACTACTCTTGATCCATGCGGACGGACATTGTATAGGTCCGTGCGGATCTAGTGTTTTCTAACATACACAACACTTTACTACCTAGACTTGTTCACATTATCTGACTAACTACGACTCGACATTTAACACTCAAGCACGTGATTGACGGAAGCGATAGACATATGCATTCATCATGTGCATCCATAATTGTTACTCGAAAAAAAGTTTTTTTTTGTAACGAAATATAGCGATTTTTTTTAAATATTAAAAAAATTGTGTGTTTTTTAGATTTTTTTTTATGTATTTTTTTGTGTTCCCATTGGTTCTCGCGGTTCTCGCAATAAAGGTGGTTCTCGCATGAACCCTACCCCCCCCCCACACACACACACATATATATATATATATATATATATATATATATATATATATAGTGTGAGGTTCATTGGGGAACACTAAAAAAGTGGGGAACAGGGGGGAACCGGCTCGCCGAACCCTTACTAGGATCTCTTAACCCTAAACCAAAAATCATAACCCCTAAACCCTAAATATATTAGGGTTTGGATTTTAGGGTTTAGCTTTAGGGTTTAGCTTTATGGTTTAGCTTTAGGTTTAGCCTTTAGGGTTTAGCTTTTAGGGTTTATAGTTTAGATTTTACGGTTTAGCTTAGGTTTTAGCCTTATATTTTAGCTTTAGGGTTTAGAGTTTAGGAGTTAGGATTTAGGGTTAAGAGATCCTAGTTAGAGTTCGACGAGCCGGTTCCAAAGCCGCTGGAATGAGTCCAATCGGAGTTCGTTTGAGTCGGTTCCCCGCTCTTCCCCACTATTTTAGTGTTCCCCAATGAACCTTCCCCTATATATATATAGGACAAAGATCCGTTAGAAACCACCTCTTATTGCGAGAACCAATGTGAACCCAACCAAAAATGCCTAAAAATAGCTAAAAATCACACAAATTTTTTTTTAAATATTTTTTATAAAAAATCGCTACTTTTCGAAGCAAAAAAAAATTTTAATTTTTTTTTTAAATTATTTTTTTTTGCTACTAAAAGTAGCGATTTTAACATAAAAAATATTAAAAAAAAATTTAGATTTTTTAAGGTTTTTTGGGGGTTTAGTTTTTAGCATTTTAGCTGGGGGGGGGGGGGGAGGTTTAGGTTTTTGGGGGGTGGGGGAGGGGGGTTTAGGTTTTTTTTTTTTTTTTGGGGGGGGGGGGGGGGGATTAGGTTTTTTTTGGGGGGGGGGGGGGGGAGGGGGTTAGGTTTTTTTTAGCTATTTTAGGTTATGTTCACATTGGTTCTCGCAATAAGGGTGGTTCTCGCATGAACCTTACCCTATATATATATTACAACTAACTAATTATAAAAATATAGTTAATCAATCAACTAATATAATGTATAATAATCGTCTTATCGACTTATGGTTCAGGCCTCATAAGTTTCGAGTTACGCGAGTTATGCTATGGCTCAAACGGTTCGGGTCGGTTCAATCACAATATGGATTTGGCTTTGAATACTCGCTTGTGTAACATAAACTTGATAAGTATATAAATAATTCATCAAATGAAATTAGTATATAATTTGATTTATAATAGTGAAAGCGAGCCATTTTTACCTCAAGATTATGGGCTGTCACAATCACAAATGGTCCCTTCACTTTCCTTCATTATTTCTACTTAATGCCCTTTTTATCTAAGTTATTTAAACTAGTTTAACCACTCAAGCCATATACACGGAAACTTATTAGTAAACTAAACATTCGGGTTTTTGGGGCGTTATACAGTACATTTGGTCTTAGAGCATGCACATCCCTTCCATTGTATACAAACCCGTAATTTAACTAAAAATCACTATTTTTGATTTTTTAGTTCATTTAAAAAAAACTCTCACATCTCATTATCTACGTATATCTCCTACTCCTAAACTATATCAATAAATACTAAATTACACCTTAAGCCACGATTTGAACCTTAGGGACTGTTTGTTTCAGCTCTTAATGGTTTAAACCTTCTACTGGTTCAACGCTTATGGGATCAGACTGTTTGTTTCACGAGCAGATGTATGAATGGTTTAGACATTTGTCTCTGAATGGTTAAGCATTATACTGAGTTTGAATGGTTAAGACCCCTTATCTGAATTTGTTAGACATTTCCCTTTAAATGGATAAGCATTATAGTATCTAAATTGATAAGGCTGGAGGGTGTGGGGGCGCCACCCAAGCCAGTTGGGCATCTATAGCGCCCCAAGGCGCTATCGGACCATACCCCAGGCGCCATGGAGGGTCGCCATTCAACTCTCGCCCACATGATAACGGGCTGGAATTGCGTTGATCAAGGAAGAATGGTCAAAATGCCCGTTGTCAAACGGTCCATTATTAAAAAAATCTTTTATTTTATTTTATTATATATATTAACCTATCCTAAACTAAAAAACTCACCAATCACAACCAAAACACACACCAATCACAACTAAAACACACATCAATCACAACTAAAAAATGTCTTCTTCGAGCTCCTCATCCGACGGTGTTCTTGACGATATGGTTATCGCCATGACGCAGGAGGCGATTAATTATTTGCGAGAAGAAGCCGGATCCTCTGCATCGCGTACCAGACAACCGCCTATTGAACGGAATCGGTTAGCTGCTTATGAACATCTAGTGCAAGATTATTTTTGTGAAACTCCTTTGTACGATGATGTTCAGTTTAAGCGTAGGTTTCGTATGAGCCGACGACTACTCGTTAAAATTTCCAATGATCTTGCGGGCAAATCCCTTTTTTTCAAGCAAAGGGTAAGTGCAAGTCGCAAAGTTGGTTTCTCTGGACTACAAAAGTGTACAGCAGCAATTAGGCAACTAGCCTACGGCACAACGAGTGATGCGTGGGATGAGTATTTAAGGATGTCGTCAAGAATGTGTCGTGAGTCTCTTGAAAATTTTTGTGAAGGTAATTTTTATTAACACTAGTATTTATTATTTTTATTTACGTCGTTATTATTTTTTAATTAGCAATAATTTATTAGGTGTAATCTCTCTGTACGGGAGACGATATTTGAGGATGCCAACCGCAGCCGACGTTCCATTTCTATACGAGGCCCATCAGCGCATACACGGGTTTCCTGGAATGTTGGGAAGTCTTGATTGCATGCACTGGGAATGGGGGTCATGTCCAACCGCTTGGAAAGGGCAACATCATCGTGGTGACCATGATGGTCGTACCCTAATATTACAAGCAGTCGCTTCTCAAGATTTATGGATTTGGCATGCGTACTTTGGCATGGCTGGTACGAACAATGACATTGCAATTTTAATGTCCTCGAATCTATTCTTCGATGTCATAGACGGTGTTGCACCAGATACTTCATTCTATGCAAACGACGTGCAGTATAAGTATGGCTACTATCTCATAGACGGTATTTAACCTGAGTGGGCGACGTTGGTAAAAAGTATTTCGTGTCCAGATGACGAAAAAAGATTGTATTTCAAGAAAAAACAAGAGTCAGCAAGAAAAGATGAGCGGGCTTTCAGTGTGTTAAAGAAAAGATGGTCTATCATCGCCCAGCCGTCGAGGATACTTGAAAAAAGTAAAATAAGAAACGACATGCATACATGTATCATTTTGCATAACATGATATTGGAGGACTCGGGTAGAGCGTTTTGTGGAGAAAGCTATGATGAAAGTATCCAACCGACGAACCCAATACTAACATACGCTGAGAAAGAAGATATCCGAGCGAAGATACAGGCTAGGCACACACACCATAACCTTCGAGCCGAGCTGACAGAGCACCTATGGTTTTATCGTGAACAAGGAGGAGTCGACACAGACAACGAGTAGTGTTTCTATTTTTTTAATGAAATTATGTAGTGTTTTTATTTTTTTAATGAAATTATGTAGTGTTTTTATTTTTTTTAATGAAATTATGTTTTGTTTTTATTTTCTAGTTAAAAAAATAAATATTTAAATAAATAAATAATTAGGTAATCATGACATAGGGCTCCATCCACACCCTGCAATTGAAAGGGGGGCATGATAAAGCCCCTGTGGTGACATGGCGCTGACGTGGAGCTTAGGTGGTGTAACACCCCAATCGTGTAATACAACAACACGCGGCGGAAATATCGGGGAGTCACGTTACAAATTGCTCACAACTACTGGTACTAAATTGTTTCAATATTATTAACATCGTTTTACAAACAAAGAATACATGTAATTGTCTTTTGATTAAGAAGTCTAAGGCCATGAATGCAGTCCTATGCGTTGCATGCTTGAATAATTGATAACCTGAAACATATTTAAAAATAAAGTAAGCATAAAAATGCCGGCGAATACATAGGTTTTCTTAGCCAAATTAATGGCAAAACATTTGGCATTGCAATACTTTGGCAACTACGAGAGTTGTCGATTTGAAATAAATTTTGAAGCCAGAGGATGGCAAAAGTTTAGTATTGCAATACATAATCTTGATTATGAAAACTCGTGGCAAATAGTTTTGTATATGGCAATATGATTATTATTAAGAAGTTTTTATGCCATTTGAAATTGTATATTGTAATCTCGTTGAAATCATCGTAAAACTCGATAGTGTGTTATTAGAAATCCAATCAAGGATTAGTAATAACTATTTTGAAATTTATCAGATAAGTAGTATATTTAAATATACTTTAGTTATGAAATAGTTAAACAGATAGTATATCAAAATATACTTGGGTTTCCGAAATAATAGATTTGGTAGTATATCACAAGTATACTTTGGTTTAAAAATGAAATAAACATCGGTAGTATATCAAATTATACTTTAGTTAGTAAATTGCAAAGTCGGTAGCATATCACACTATGCTTTTGTAAACAATAGCATATTAAACTATACTTTGGTGAATAATAGCATATCAAACTATACTTTGGTAGAACAGTAGCATATCAAACTATGCTTTGGTGAATAATAGCATATCAAACTATACTTTGGTAGAACAGTAGCATATCAAACTATGCTTTGGTAAATAACAACAAAAATCCTAAGTCCTAATGGTGATTCGGGATAACGCCACGAAGGGTAATACAATAAGCACACTTATATATAGGAAGTACCAGCGGTGTATCCACCATATGCTTATTGTATTGCTCTAGTTTCCTTATCTAAATCACCGACAATCTACACAATAACCACAACCATCGTCTCATAAAGTATTTCTTAAAAATCTCACTATGAAGATCTAAGACTGTACTTCAAATATCCTATGAGAATCTAACTATGAATATAGATAGATCTTTTAAGGATTTGGATAAATATCGTATTTGCATAATCGGAATAATACACATAAAAGCACTTAGTAAACACATATATGCCATACATTTGGAAAATAAATCGGTTACACTTATGAATCACCCCAAAACATTTGAAAACGGTAAAAGAGGGGAACTATGTACTCGCCTGGGATTGCGTGTAGGTCTTGTTCAAATGATGTAACAAAGCTCAAAGGATCAAAAGTTCAAATGGCGAAGTGGTTCCTAGTGTATCGGATACTATGTTAGTGTAACGGGACACAAATCGAGGAATCGGATAGAATGAGGTATTGTAAACCAAATGAGTGTTGGAACTCATATGATATGGTTTAACAAGCCTACATTCTGAGTTGAAACCTATCCTAAGTGCTTTTGACCCGTTATGACCCGTTAAGGTAGTTTACGCTACTTTAACGCGTCATTTGCGTGAAAACGCATTCGGATGGTCTAACTAGCCCTATGACAAGTATTATATGCCTTAACATATATAATTATGTTATATATCAGTTTAGATGTCAAAACATGTGTTACATATGCTTAAAATGAAATTATACGCATAAGGGCATTTTGGTCATTTTCCTAAGGCATATAAACTACCTATCATACAACTAACTAAACGCAGTGACCATAAGGTATAACCTTGGAAGGTTATTCCCTATACAAATATGGTCACAAAATATGTTTGGTCGGATCCTAACGATCGACCAAACGGGTCGGGTTCGAAAGTCTAAGCGGTTGTTTAGACCGCTTGACTTACGACCTCATACAAGCACTAAACTAAAAGTGACGAGTTAAACATGTTAAAACATGTTTAACTAAGTTAGAAAACAAGTTTGGTATCAAAACAAAGTGTTTTGATATCCAAAGATAGCTTCGTTGCAAAATACGCATAAACACGTATTTTGACCGAAACTATGACTCGTCACTACGCCTAATCAACGTGGTAATCAGTAGGTATAGTCACAAGGGACTATGACAATCGTGATTACGCTAACGTTGCAAAGTTCAAACGAACTTTGTGTTGACCAAAGACTGGTCAAAGCAGAAAGTCATACACTGTTTGACTTTCATGCTTAAAATGCATAAAAGCATGAAAGAAGCTTATAAGAGGTCCAAGCCTTGAAGATAGAACAAGAAAAAAGAAGAAAGGAGCCTTTAACCAGAAGGGATAGCTCCTATTGTGCAGAAGATGAAGAAAACTCAGATTGTGCAAGTGAAAGTGGAGAAAATGGTGGGTATTTATAGATTTCGGACAACCGTTAGGATCGTTTCTCGAAAGTTGAGCATCAATCTGAACCATCCAAGTGTTACCCACTGATTTACAATACTAGGGGAGTCCAAAACCAGCTCAAGGTTTGTTAAATCCATGTCCCAAAACCCAGAAACCAGCTGCTGATTGCAAAAACAATGAATCTGCCCAGATCAGAGGCCTGTCGCGCCCCGCCAGAGGCCTGTCGCGCCCCGCCAGAGACCAAAAACATAGAATGTCAGAAATGGTCCCTACAGCTCCAAACTTGATTTTTCAACACGTTTAGCCTCCGTCAACCCATTTTCAAGGCTCAATAATGAATTCAAAGTATAGGGGACATGAAATATGCTTGAAAATATCTCGGATTTCGGTTTGTTTGGTCGTACAGTTGCGTTGTTCGGTTAATTACGACGAAACACGAACGGACGCGAAAAACGATCCAAATTACACGACGAATGGTATTTTTGTATTCCAATCACTAAAATAAAATATTTTAATGATTACAAAAATTTTTGGGTGTCCGGATATGTTCAGAAAGTGAGATATGCGCGAAAATGCAAACTTATGCACGTTTTGACGCTTTTAGTCCATATTGATCAAATAAGCATATTTTCGCATACCGAACCCATCAAAGCCTATTTCTAAGATATGTAAAGGATATTTCGGGTATGTTTAGCTTATGATCAAGTTCTGTAATGTTCGTTACAGTACGAATCAGAAGACTTTCGTAGTTTGCCGCAAATAGTCCCTGTGATCGAATAAACTTGTTTTTGACACACTAAAGCCTTCAAAACTTATTTGTAAGTTATATAAAAGTTATTTAAGGTATGTTAAGCCTATGTTACTGTTCCGGAGTGTTTGCCGCATTAAACTGATTACGGTTTACGTACCAGTTTGCGTATAACTTTCCAGAAAGCGATTTAAGGCTTGAAATTGAACTTAAAATCAAAACGTGAAATTGTCAAACATAAAAAGAAAACATTGAGACCAAAAATACGTTGTTTCTTTGATAAGAGATATTGTCCTACATCGTGTGGTGTTTATGGAGCACAAGTGTCACAGTCTCCCCTACTTTAGGAAATTTCATCCCGAAATTTATTTGCAGGAGACCGTAGAGTGTAATTGAAACAACAGATGGATAAGCAAATTGCTAGATCCCAAAGATGCGGAGCATCGTTTGGTGTTGGAAGTTTTTTAGGGGATTCAAAATGTGATTTGGGATATTCAAAGTATCTCAAGGTATTCAACCTTTGAAACTTGTGAATTTAAGGAAAAATTCGACCAGTGTTCAAAAATTGTTTGGGTATGGCACTATGTTATAATAAGCTCTTAGTGTAATTCCTAGCAAACAAAGGGGTGTACATTCAAGCCCTACACGTACACGGTTTCTAACATTCCACGAGGTACATCCAATGCACCATGAGCATCTCATGCATAGGAGACGGGTCAACATACCTATGGCATCAAGATCGTCATCTTTAACACCATAATATACTCCCGGTCGGCTCGATTTGAGTTAATGAATGTACTTGTTTTTGTTTATTGTAAATAACCACACAAATAAAAAATAAGCACATAATCACATAATGGTCCAAGATAACATAAAATCACCAAGTGATCTCCGCAACGTTCTGAAGAATAACACAGTAAGAACACTTATATATAGGAAGTGCCATCGGCGTATCCACCATGTTCTTATTGCATCATACTCCTCCCGTTACCTTAATCACTCTAGATTTTATGCCACCATACTTAACAAGGCTTACTATGATTCTCATGCGTCGAATCTCATAATTAAGTGTGCACCCATAATTACTCGTTTCGTCGCATGGTCCACATAGCTTCTCTTGTTAAGCGAGGGTAAACAAATAATAAGGTCGAACTATCGTCTAAATCAAATAAACACCGTCACAACATAACATCTGTCAAATTGAATCGTGTTTCATACTAGCAATGATAACACTACTTGTTTTGCATACAACAAATTTAGTAGTGGGTATTTTATCCTAGTACAAATGTTTATATATGTTTCATACTAACCAAACAGGTAGAGTGCAACATATACTAGTAATGCATTGTCATCATATTGTAAGCATATCGAGAAAATGTTTTCAAATCATGCGCTAGGTATGCTAAGTTAACACACTAAGTAAAATGTATTTGAAAATTAGTGTACAAAGCACATTAGGTCAACATACGAAGCAAATTGTATTTATAATCATGTACTATACATATTACATAAATAAATCATGTATGTAATGTCATGATCACAAAATAGTATCAACTTGTTCATAGTATTCGTATCGATTGTGTTACCAAGTTCGCATGAATGCACTAGAGTGTAATCATGGTATGCTAATTTACAAGATTTAGTTCCTAAAGAACGGAATCCTGAAAGTCAGCATGTAGTTGTAATCACACGTTGTGTAATCACATTAGAGTTTGTAATTTGGAAAATGAATAACAAGGATAAAGATAAACTTCTTGAAATTTATATTGTCATTACAAACATAGTTGAAATATGTACATTGTTTTCGGAAATAAACAGAAAATATAGAGGTTCAAAGGATCATAAGTGCTTGAACATTAGCTTGAGCCTCATTAACGTTGAACACTCGTCCATTAGCATTCGCAAGCTTGGGGCAGTTTCGCTTGAAATGATTTAAATCACCACAATTGAAACATGCTCGAGGGCAAGTTTGAGTAGGGGCTGTTCGGTTCTGGATACGACAGGTCACAGCTAGATGTCCAAATAAACCACTGATTGTACACTGGTGACAAGGAGAATTTGACGCGTGATGATAGTTGCAATGATTGCACCGAGGTTGCTTCCCACAATAAAATCCCTTAAAGGGTACTGAGTTTAGTGGACTGGTGCAGGAATTGCAAAATTCTTTGAAGCCTTGCGCTTCTTAGAATTTTTAGAAGATTCGGCCTTTGTTCTTTTGAATTCCCTTTAGTAGTTTCAATGTTTCGTTTCTTGTACTTAGAAAACATAGTGTTATCTTTGACTTAGTAAAATCTTGTTCATAAGTCTCGATCTTGTATTTAGAAAATATAGTGTTGTAGTTTTTGTTTTTGAAATAGGAATTGTTTGAGAAATAAACTTGTGTAGTATATTTGGATGAGAGAGTACAAACCAAGTTAATGGTTTGTGTTTATAAATTCTTTTACTATTTAAAAATTTATTGTTTTTAAGATAAAATGTTTTAAATTAAATTTTTTAAAATAAAGAAACTTTGTGTTTGAAATTCTGAAAATTCTCATCCAAATGGTAAAAATTTGAAAATTTGAAAAACAAAGGTAGTGTTTCGAAAATGAAATAGGATCTCATAGTGTCGTGAAATGAAATGAAATTATTTTCAATCATCTTGAATCAAACATATTACCAAAGGTAATTTGATGAATTAATATTGTGAAAGGAAATTTGTTTCGATTTTCTTGAATACCAAACGTATTACTAAGGGTAATATGAATGAATAGTGATACAAAGGTCGTTTAGAAATAGTTCGACATGGTCAGGATGGATAGGTTTTTATAATGCTTCACGAAGACATGCTTTAGCCTATAAGTGGATACTCACTCTAAGAGTTCCCAGATAAGAGTGACTGGTCCGATAATGCGGATTTGTACGAACACTCTAGCCTTAGACAGAAAACTCGGGGTATAGGCATCCACCCTTCCAGATTGCATGTGTTCACATTATTAAAACCCAAGATTTCGATGAAAAATGTTTGAGAAAAACATTTAAGAAATCTTTTGATACAAATCGTTTGAGATAAAACATGTTGTGAAATATTTTGACGAAAACGTTTGAGAAAATATTTTGAGGAATATTTCAATGAAAACGTTTTGAGAAAATATTTTGAGGAATACCTTAAGGCATAAAGCCTAAGGGTTTTAGGATTAATCATCTAAGGTTTGATGATTTGTAAATCATAGAGTAGTTGTGGCACGAATAAGGATGAGGATTTAGGAAAGAGTTCCTAAGTCTACTTACGTTTGGGTCCTAGGAAGGTTATAGACTAGGTTTAAGGCATGCTAATAACCTAATTCCCTATAACCAGTGCTCTGATACCAATCTGTAACACCCCAATCGCGTAATACAACAACACGCGGCGGAAATATCGGGGAGTCACATTACAAATTGCTCACAACTACTGGTACTAAAGTGTTTCAATATTATTAACATCGTTTTATAAACAAAGAATACATGCAATTGTCTTTTGATTAAGAAGTCTAAGGCCCTGAATGCAGTCCTATACGTTGCATGCTTGAATAATTGATAACCTGAAAGATATGTAAAAATAAAGTCAGCATAAAAATGTCGGCGAATACATAGGTTTTGTTACCCAAATTAATGGCAAAACATTTGGCATTGCAATACTTTGGCAACTACGAGAGTTGTCGATTTGAAATAAATTTTGAAGCTAGAGGATGGCAAAAGTTTAGTATTGCAATACATAATCTTAATTATGAAAACTCGTGGCAAATAGTTTTGTATATGTCAATATGATTATTACTAAGTAGTTTTTATGCCATTTGAAATTGTATATTGTAATCTCGTTGAAATCATCGTAAAACTCGTTAGTGTGTTATTAGAAATCCAATCAAGGATTAGTAATAACTATTTTGAAATTTATCGGATAAGTAGTATATTTAAATATACTTTAGTTATGAAATAATTAAATAGATAGTATATCAAAATATACTTGGGTTTCTGAAATAATAGATTTGGTAGTATATCACAAGTATAATTTGGTTTAAAAATGAAATAAACATCGGTAGTATATCAAATTATACTTTAGTTAGTAAATTGCAAAGTCGGTAGCATATCAAACTATGCTTTTGTAAACAATAGCATATCAAACTATGCTTTGGTGAATAATAGCATATCAAACTATACTTTGGTAGAACAGTAGCATATCAAACTATGCTTTGGTGAATAATAACATATCAAACTATACTTTGGTAAATAACAACAAAAATCCTAAGTCCTAATGGTGATTCGGGATAACGCCACGAAGGGTAATACAATAAGCACACTTATATATAGGAAGTACCAGCGGCGTATCCACCATGTGCTTATTGTATTACTCTAGTTTCGTTATCTAAATCACCGACAATCTACACAATAACCACAACCATCGTCTCGTAAAGTATTTCTTAAAAATCTCACTATGAAGATCTAAGACTGTACTTCAAATATCCTATGAAAATCTAACTATGAATATAGATAGATCTTTTAAGGATTTGGATAAACATCGTATTTGCATAATCGGAATAATACACATAAAAGCACTTAGTAAACTCATATAGGCCATACATTTGGAAAATAAATCGGTTACACATATGAATCACCCCAAAACATTTGAAAACGGTAAAAGAGGGGAACTATGTACTCGCCTGGGATTGCGTGTAGGTCTTGTTCAAATGATGTAACAAAGCTCAAAGGATCAAAAGTTCAAATGGCGAAGTGGTTCCTAGTGTATCGGATACTATGTTAGTGTAACGGGACACAAATCGTGGAATCAGATAGAATGAGGTATTGTAAACCAAATGAGTGTTGGAACTCATATGATATGGCTTAACAAGCCTACATTCTGAGTTGAAACCTATCCTAAGTGCTTTTGACCCGTTATGACCCGTTAAGGTAGTTTACGCTACTTTAACGCGTCATTTGCGTGAAAACGCATTCGGATGGTCTAACTAGCCCTATGACAAGTATTATATGCCTTAACATATCTAATTATGTTATATAATCAGTTTAGATGTCAAAACATGTGTTACATATGCTTAAAATGAAATTATACGCATAATGGCATTTTGGTCATTTTCCTAAGGCATATAAACTACCTATCATACAACTAACTAAACGAAGTGACCATAAGGTATAACCTTGGAAGGTTATTCCCTATATAACTATGGTCACAAAATATGTTTGGTCGGATTCTAACGATCGACCAAACGGGTCGGGTTCGAAAGTCTAAGCGGTTGTTTAGACCGCTTGACTTACGACCTCATACAAGCACTAAACTAAAAGTGACGAGTTAAACATATTTAACTAAGTTAGAAAATAAGTTTGGTATAAAAACAAAGTGTTTTGATACCCAAAGATAGATTCGTTGCAAAATACGCATAAACACGTATTTTGACCGAAACTATGACTCGTCACTACGCCTAATCAACGTGGTAATCAGTAGGTATATTCACAAGGGACTATGACCATCGTGATTACGCTCACGTTGCAAAGTTCAAACTAACTTTGTGTTGACTAAAGACTGGTCAAAGCAGAAAGTCAAACACTGTTTGACTTTCATGCTTAAAATGCATAAAAGCATGAAAGAAGCTTACAAGAGGTCCGAGCCTTGAAGATAGAACAAGAAAACAAGAAGAAAGGAGCCTTCAACCAGAAGGGTTAGCTCCTATTGTGCAAAAGATGAAGAAAACCCAGATTATGCAAGTGAAAGTGGAGAAAATGGTGGGTATTTATAGATTTCGGACAACCGTTAGGATCGTTTCTCGAAAGTTGAGCTTCAATCTGAACCATCCAAGTGTTACCCACTGATTTACAATACTAGGGGAGTCCAAAACCAGCTCAAGGTTTGTTAAATCCATGTCCCAAAACCCAGAAACCAGCTGCTGATTGCAAGAACAATGAATCTGCCCAGATCAGTCTCTGGCGCCCCGCCAGAGACCAAAAACACAGAATGTCAGAAATGGTCCCTGCAGCTCCAAACTTGATTTTTCGACGCGTTTAGCCCCCGTCAACCCATTTTCAAGGCTCAATAATGAAGTCAAAGTATAGGGGACATGAAATATGCTTGAAAATATCTCGGATGTCGGTTCGTTTGGTCGTACGGTTGCGTTGTTCGGTTAATTACGACGAAACACGAACGGACGCGAAAAATGATCCAAATTACACGACGAATGGTAATTTTGCATTCCAATCACTAAAATAAAATATTTTAATGATTACAAAAATTTTTGGGTGTCCGGATATGTTTAGAAAGTGAGATATGCGCGAAAATGCAAACTTATGCACGTTTTGACGCTTTTAGTCCTTATTGATCAAATATGCATATTTTCGCATACCGAACCCCTCAAAGCGTATTTCTAAGCTATATAAAGGATATTTAGGGTATGTTTAGCTTATGATCAAGTTCCGGAATGTTCGTTACAGTACGAATAAGAAGACTTTCGCAGTTTGATGCAAATAGTCCCTATGATCGAATAAACTTGTTTTTGACACACTAAAGCCTTCAAAACTTATTTGTAAGTTATATAAAAGTTATTTAAGGTATGTTAAGACTATGTTACTATTCCAGAGTGTTTGCCGCATTAAACTGATTACGTTTACGTACCAGTTTGCGTATAACTTTCTAGAAAGCGATTTAAGGCTTGAAATTGAACTTAAAATCAAAACGTGAAATTGTCAAACATAAAAAGAAAACATTGAGACCAAAAATACATTGTTTCTTTGATAAAAGATATTGTCCTACATCGTGCGGTGTTTACGGAGCACAAGTGTCACAGGTGGCATGATAAAGCCCCATGGGGGCTCCAACCACACCCTATAGCCTAAGACATTTGCCTTTAAATAAATAATCATTATATTGGCTCTTAATAATTTAAAGAGCAAATTGCCAAAATCGTTCATGAGGTTTGGGCATATTTGACATTTTCATACAAAACAACTTTTTTTTGTACAATATAGTCCTTCACTTTTGGGATTTTTTGCCATTTTCATCCAAACATCTAATTTGCTTTATTTTTTCTATCAAGCATTTGGATGAAAATGGAAAAAAATCCCAAATATCAGGGACGATTTTGGCAAAAAAAAAAAGGTCAGACGTTTGGATGAAAATGACAAAACATCTAAAAAATGAAGGACTATATGGTACAAAAAAGTTGTTTTGGATGAAAATGGTAAACATGCCCAAACCTCGGAGACGATTTTGTCAATTTACTCTAATTTAAATCTCTTACTAATTCAATATTGGTGCTGCTAAATGCACTCCCATTTTTTAAATTTTAATGGTTGCATTCCCCCCTAAAGTTTGTAAATAAATACAATCAACCCCTATATTTTATATTTTTTGAAAAATTGTATTAGGAAATATCCCTATTTTTTCTAGAGGTTTATCTGCTTGGCATAATTTAAATATTTAAATATACATGTGAATACATAACAATTCTATCAAAAAACCAGATTGAAAGAAGGAGATTAAGAAAAAGCTTGAAAAACCAATTTTTTCAACTTTGATTTTCATCATTGTTCAACGTCGTTTGGTATAAGTGTGTTTCGATAAGCTTCGGTGTGGACACGATGTATTTGGTGTGAAGAAAATTGATTTGGTGTTATTCAGTTACTTGTGACGATTTGACGTGATGCAAAAGACAATTTTTGACAACTATTTTTAGTTTTGACAAAATAAAACAAAACTTATTGTGACAAAGGGATTTAGTCACAAAAGGCTTTTAATTAGTAAAAGTTTTAGTGACAACAAGGGATATGGTGACAGAGTTTTAGTGACAATTATTTTTAACTGGTGAATTTTATTTGTGAAAGATTACGATTTTTATATTGGTACCTTGATGAAAAGTTCGTGGAAAAAAAAAACAAGAAATGCCGAAGAAAAGATTTGTGTGGGCAAACATAGAATCGTTGACAGATCAATACAATAGATACAAGTATTTGATCGATGAACTTCAATCGGTGGGTGTTGTAGTTGAAAATTCATAAATTATGAACACGTTTCTAAATTCGCAACCATCTGTATGGCCTCTTTTAGCTACAACCATCCTAAGACAAGAAATATGAAAACTATTTTGAAGGGGTATTGTTTCAAATTCATATCATTTAACTTTAAATAATTAAAACAATATACAACAACAACAGAGATAATATATAAAAAGTAAAGGGTGAAATTGGAAAATTTAAAAAATAATATTTTTAAAAAGAAAAATATAAAAAGAAAAAATGAGGGTGCATTTACAAACAACCCCTTGTTATTTTCTCCAAGAGAGCAGGTGGTATAGTTGTAACAACTTGTTAGGGCTGTAAACGAACCGAACGAACACGAACGAGTCCTTGTTCGTGTTCGTTCGTTAAGGAAATAATTGTGTTCACGAACGGTTCATGAACACTTACCGAACGAGATTTTATGTTCGTGTTCGTTCATTAAGAAAATGAGCATGTTCACGAACAGTTTATTAAACGAACGAACATAAACGGACTTCCCGCCGAACGGTTCACGAACTGTTCGCTGAACGTTCGGTTTATTTACAGCCCTAGTAACAAGTAAAAAGGTTGGTGTTGACAACAAACAATACTCACCACCTACTACTTCTTCTGCCAAAAAGGGGTTGGTTTATTTCACAAGAAAAACAAAAATCTGTGTATGGCGTTGTATACAACGATTACGGATGCAATCACTGAATACAGCGGACTATCACCGACGGCCTTCTTCACCATATCGGCGATGATGGTTGTCGTCTATAAGATCGTATCCACGATGTTCGTCGCAGCAGATGACTACGTGGCCGTCAAGCGTGAGCAGCAATTCACCCTGCGTGAACCGGTGCAAATTGGAAGCATAACGGAGGAGGAATTGAGACCGTACAACGGTTCAGATCCGAATAAACCCTTGTTGATGGCTATCAAAGGAAAGATCTATGATGTTTCTCGCTCCAGGTTATTACTTTAGTTTTCTTAATTGCTATGTTTTCATTGTCAACTGGATTAGATCTTTAGCTATGATTCTCAATATTCATTATTTATGTACTAGAAGATACTATAATGAAAATGCTATTTTTTTTTAATGTATTTAGGGGTTTATGAGGAGATGAAATTGTTTGTTAATTTAGGGGTTTATTTTGGTGTTAATTTAGGGCATGTTTGGCTAAGCTTTTTGAAACAACTTATTTATTGACTTAATGACTTTTTGGAAAAGTCACTATGAAGTGACTTATTATACACCCTCGTTGCCAAACATCATTTTAGAGTTTATGGCTTTTTTAAAAGCCAATAAGTTGTTTCAAAAAGCTTAGCCAAACATGCCCGTAGCCCACTGGTATCTTGGTCTGTTAAAAGGGTGCCCCATGTCAGGCTCCGAGCCCTGTGAAGTAGAAATAGAAGTAGATTAGATAGGTGTGTGAGTTGCGGTTTAAAAAAAAAAGGATGGTGTAAAATTACCTCCTCTAATTTCACTAAAGACTAGAGTCAAAGCACACAACTTTCATAGTCTACATTGGACAGGGGGTATAGTATATGCATGTCAATTCCAAGAATACTTTGCTTTATGATCACCACACCACTTTGCTCAAACAAGATGCCATACTAACTGATACTCTAAACAAATGTTTCAGGATGTTCTATGGTCCTGGTGGACCATATGCATTATTTGCTGGTCGTGATGCTAGCCGAGCCCTAGCTTTGATGTCATTCGAGCCTTCTGACCTAACCGGGGATATCAGCGGTCTTAGTGCATCCGAGCTTGAAGTGTTGGAAGACTGGGAGGCTAAATTTGAGGAGAAGTATGTGAAGGTTGGGGAGTTAGTCTCAGAAAGACCATCAACGACGACTGAGGACGAGACTAAAGAGGATTAGGATCCAGTTGATGATGATAATGATGATGATTACATTATAGTTTATGATGTTTAAACATGTGAGAATATAATTTGTGTGTATTTAGAGATTAATGGCCCTTCAAAACACATACGTTAGTTATGTTAATTCCTAAAATTTTATTATACTTATCTCAAGTTTAGCTCATGGTGACAGATCTTTCATTGCGATAATGTTATTTTGGTAAATTTGTTAAATCTTTTACTAAAACATAATAGCACATAACTCGTTTGTTCTTTTGTAAATATGTAATTGTGTTTTTGAGTTGGCTGGCCCGGTTTGGGTCGGTTTTGTGTTAATGAAGTTTACTTTTCAAAAAAAAAAATAATAATAAGTTGAGTCAAGTCTGAACTTGTCTAAAGCGCAGCTTTGCTTGTTTAGCTTATGCATGCACATATAGAGCCTCATGTCACATGCCAAATATTTGAAGGTCGCAATGCTGTGGGCTATGCTTGAACGCTTGGGTTACTAGCTAGTCCTGGACTTTATCGGGGGACGGAGTCAGTGTCAATGAAGAGCTGTACGTGCCTAGTCGTGCAAACGACGAACGCACCACTGGTCGAGAGCTGGCGCCGCTCTCCTGATGAGTCCAAGGCAGGACGAACCAGTGACCCACACAAAGAAGCGGGATGGATTGGCTTGTCCCCGGGGACTTGGGGACGCCACATGGGGGTCGAAAAGTAACCCCGTGACAACTTGGTATCAGAGCAGAACGATTCTCGGATACGTTGGAACGTGACTCTTAACCAAATGAGCTTAACATTTAGAGTATGGTTGCGCAATGGTGGTGGGAGAAGAACAAATATGGGTTTGCTTGGCAAAAGGTCTTTGTACTCCGCGAGTATGGGATCGTGAGAGCCGCTCAAGTATAGTTGCAGTGAAGCCCTCCGTGTTATGTTAAAAAATCTACGGTCCAAGCAGCGCCGTAAAAAGAGGAAGTTTTGTGAAAGCTGCTACAACTATTCAGGTCCCCGTATTCCTGAAACAAGGTGAATCATCGGCACCAAATCCGATGCGGCGGACGTCAGCGCCACTTATAACCAAAACTGACGTACTATATTGAACATGCACGACAGAAGATCATTGTTGCTGTGCTTCCGGGTGTCCTACCCTCCTAAAGTGAATCATGCTCAACATAAGGGGATCATGCATTGTCAAGTATGCGAGCTGGTATGGGACGGCGAGCATGCACGAGGACTTGCATGAAATGGTGGTGGGAGAGTGTCACGGGCCAAATAGTTGAAGGTCGCAATGCTGTGGGCTGTGCTTGAACGCTTGGGTTACTAGCTAGTCCTGGACTTTATCGGGGGACGGAGTCAGTGTCAATGAAGAGGTGTACGTGCCTAGTCGTGCAAACGACGAACGCACCACTGGTCGAGAGCTGGCGCCGCTCTCCTGATGAGTCCAAGGCAGGACGAAACCAGTGACCCACACAAAGAAGCGGGATGGATTGGTTTGTCCCCGGGGACTTGGGGACGCCACACGGGGGTCGAAAAGTAACCCCGCGACACTCAACTCTACACCTAGAACTCGAGATAAGCTCACTAATAAATTTTCAAGCTTAAACTTTCCATAGGGGCTCTGCATGTTTATTACCTATTAAACATTTTCTTCAAATAAATCTATAAATATTTTACATCATTTATGGTTACATTTTATAGTATATATCTATAGTAATCATAATTTTATATAGAGGAAATTACAAGTTGTCTTTATGTTTATACAAAATTGCAAGCGCTGTCTTTTAGCGCAAAAGTTGACAAGTTTTGTACTTAATTGTTTTGTTCAAAAATTACCGAAGCAATTAAGTGATCAAATTAGTTTGTGAGGTAGTGTGCTAGCAATGCTTGTGAAAAATATGTTGGTTTGTTCGTTTGTAAAAACAATTTCAGGATATAGCCTAAGGATATGAAACTATATCAACAATCAAACAATGAGCCGAAAAAGTAAAAATGGACACGGGATATACGAGGAAAGCCCTTGATCAACCTAGATCTCCGGCATAACACCTCGGGAGCTGACAATCGTCGGCTGCCTTGTTCTTCTTATTACTTGAATGTTCAGGATACAATACAGGATAATGCTCAGATCGCTACTAAGTGATACAACGATTGTAGGTGATGAGTGTTAGTGCGTGATTGCTAGAGAAAGAAGTAAGAGTTCGAGAGCAGAGAGTGAAGTGAAGTGTTCCTACGATCTGGCATTCCTATTTATAGTTACAAGTATCAAACAAATTCTCCTATAAACTAGGGATGCTCCGTAATATTCCTTTCTGAACGTTGGTGACCTATTCTTCCGGCTTCAACGTTTATTTTCCAACCAAATGGAGCGAGTCTTCAGGAGAAAGAGTCCACGTGAACGTTATGATCCTGCAGCCATGACCTGCAAGTAAATAATTACTAACTGCCAGGATACTGTATCAGGATGTTACCAATATCCTGATCCGGTATCCTGATTATAATCAGAAATAATCAAGTCAAGATATAATTTCAAGATATGGGTTCAGAATTCCACCTATAACAATTATCCCCAAAAATATATCGGTTTGGATCCCCAAATTCAAACGGATATATTTTTCTCTTTCCTTGCGTCGATCGAGGCAATTAATAGGATACGACGGTTGATGTGACAGTGTGCAACTTCCCACCCGAAATTCACTCATTATACCCTATCTTAGGCCTATATCTTCTCAACTTCCTTTAGATATTCATCACCATAATTCCAGAATTCTCAGGTATATCTCTCTCTCTTCTTTTCTCTTTTCTCTGTTTTACCTTCCATTCCCTCATGGCCAGTCGAACACGATCACACACAGCCGATTCCATTCCGACCTTCGAGGAGCAAAACCTCCTCAAGGTGCCTGAGAAAGAAGTTTGCTCTTTCGACAATGCTGACATCACCGCTCTGAAAGCCTCCGGTGCTTTTCCCTCCGGAGCAATCATTCGACCGTTTGACCGAAATATCCGATCAGACGTGTCTTCTGATGAGTGGATTTTTTTATTGGCTTACCCCTTTTCCATAGGACTTCGATACCATTTTCCAGACTTTATCATGCGTTTCTTTCACCTCACTGGTCTCAGTTTTACCCAGACTATGCCGATGGTTTAGCGAGTTTTGGTGGTACTAGGCCAGATCAAGACCCATTATATTCCCGATCTTTGTATTGAGGATCTTCCTATTGCTTACCGTCTTCGGTTTCATGGTTCTAGTCGATTCCTTCTTTTTTCAACTTTCAAAAACCCTCTCATCCTCAAAGCAACTAAAAACGAGGATGAGTGGAAATGAAAGTTCTTTTTTGTCAAAATTATATTCTAAATATTCTGACCAAATATCCTGGTCAGGATACTGATATTATGCTTAGTACCTTTGTTAAAAATATTTCATTAGAACTTTGTAAAACATGACTTTAAAAACTCAGGTCATTTAGATAAGGCTTTTAATATTTGGAGAATAAAAAGCCATACCAGAAACACTTAGGAAATAGATTCCAACTTCATCCTTCGATCCATTTGCAATGTTCCATCATGGATGTCCCCTGTCAGAAACACTTAGGAAATAGATCTCAATTTCATTCTTCGAACCATTTGCAATGTGCCCAACATGGATGTCCCCTGTCTGTGCAGGAAATGACATATTTGAATACTTAGAGTCTAAACTTCGCAACTTTCCATTCATAAAAGAATGTACAAACACAATCATGGTTGATGTCACATCTTTAGAATTTGTCAATAATTTTAGTTTTACTGGGGATAAACCCTTGTTTTCGTGCGCTACAGGCGGCAGTGTATAAACTCCAAGACTTAGAAAGGTAAATACCTTTAAACCTTAGAGAGTATAAAGATACCCTTTCGTGAGAGAGGGTGATCAATCCTCATATACCTTAAGGATCCATGATATAGCCAATAGTAACGAAATTGTCAGCCACTGTTACATAAACTGGTCCCGCTATCTTGAACTATTCCTGGATGACTTGCGCTCCAGGCGGGGTGTTTAAACCTAATTCGAGAGAAAGATGAATACCTTTAAACATTTGAAGGGATAAGGATCCCTTAAATGTGAGAGAGGGGGCCAATCCTCTAATCTTTCGATTTATCTTGAGTATATATCCTGGAGTAACATACCGAAGCATATTCTGCAAAACACCGTTAAACTAAGGTGGGTGTTAGCTTGGCTAACATCCCTCTGATGCTTAAGTCAGTATTGGGTTTCAAAGAATAATAAATTAAATAAACATATTAAAAAGAAATAGAATCCATAACTTCTTGAGTTAGAAATTAAATTCTAAACTCACTTGAAATAGGCTTTAAGGTGTATAGCATTCCAGGATCTTGGCAACATATCCCCCTCCATATTCTTGAGTCGGTATGCTCCTTTTCCAGACTTTGATTTAATTTCATAGGGTCCATCCCATTTTGGGGCTAACTTTCCATCAGCAAGGTTGGTTGTATTTTGAAAAGCTTTCCTTAGCACCCAATCTCCAACTTGAAATCTCCTAGTCCTTAAATTCTTGTTATATGATTTGGATATCCTCTGCTGATATGTTGTCATCCTTAGTTTTGATGCATATCTTGTTTCATCAACAGTATCCAATTCTTGGCATAAGACTTCAGGATTTGATTCAGGATCCTGTAAGCATGATCTGGTCGTAGGTATCACCATTTCCGTCGGGATCATTGCTTCTGCCCCAAACACCAAAGAAAATGTGGTTTTCCCAGTAGCATTCTTCACAGTTGTCCTATCAGCCCATAGGACAAATGGTAGTTCTTCTGCCCATCTTCCTTTTTTAGCACCTAACCTCTTCTTCAAGTTGTTGACAATTATCTTGTTCGAGGATTCTGCCTTTCCATTTGCTTGAGGATGTACTGGAGTTGATGTGATCATCTTGATTCCCCAACTTTTGCAAAAATCCGTAGTCCTTTTGCTAATGAATTGGGAGCCATTATCACAAATTATTTCGGCCGGTACCCCAAATCTTGTCAGGATATTCCTCTTTATGAAGGATACCACTTCTTGATCCCTGACCTGTACAAAGGCTTCTGCTTCAACCCATTTGGAGAAATAATCTGTCGTTGCCAACATGAAAACCTTTCCTCCTGGAGCTTTTGGAAGATTCCCCACTATATCCATACCCCACTTCATAAATGGCCAAATGGATACAATAGGGTATTGACGAGGTATGACCCGAATCGGACAATCCGACCCGGTCATTACCTATTATTTTATTATAAATAAATAGTTATAGACATTTGTTCTAGAACATTCCATCCTGCATGGATAGGTCACGCAACCGAATCTCCAACTTTTTGGGAAGATCATGCAAATCCCTAACTTATCGGAGCCCATCCTAAGTTAGGGGAAACCCTAATGATAAACTATAAATAGAGGTAAACGTATAAGGTATGGATCATCTTATTCTCATACAACTTTATTCTCCATATCTTCTCTTATACTCCCAAAACCAAGACTTATTCTCACGCCGGAGGGTGGTTACAGGAATAACCCCATTCCTGTAACGAGTCCTAACGGTGTTTCTGTTTTGCAGCTAACTGTTCGGGTCACTGAGAGTTGAAGCCCTAGTTGGATACTACCGTAAAGGTCAGTGTTTCTTCATTGGCGCCATCCGTGGGACCTTTTCGGTAACAGTTAGATTGAACCCCATGGAAAGTGATCAGAACGTAGCAGTTACCCCAAACCAAACAATGACAGACAACAATCCGGTGTCGGGAGCAGACCTTGTCTCCACTGCGACGGCCTCGCCGACTGTCACCATCACGCCAGCCTCGCCGGCTGTCACCAGGTCGCTTGACCTGGAGTTTGAGGCGGAAGGACCACCACCAGGTTTCACAGGCATTACCACCGTCTCCTCCGGGACCACGGCGGCAGATTGGTTTCCATACACATCTCTACGGTTACAGTCGGTGGAACCAAGTATAACTGGTGGTAACATGTTCACCCCGGTGGCAGCCACTAGCGTGCAGATCTCGCGCCTTAACTCTATGCCAGTTATTACATCGGCAAACCCAAGCACTGTTATACCACAGACAAGCATGCCTCAGTATTACCAACCCTCAGTCACTTATGCCATGCCACCCTTGTATTCTGCAGCACTAACAGCGGCATTGTCAACGCCACCTCACCAACCAGTGATCATGCCAGCAGGAATTATGAACGCTCCGGTTACGCCGGGAAATCAGGCTTATTTCCCCGGGTACTATTGCGCACCCCCGTATGGGTATTTACCCCCGTACGGTAATTCAATGTGTACACCCCAGGGAGCCACATAAGGCCATACTCAATCGCCAAACGCGGCTTACATGCCGCCTTGGTGGACCTATCCAACGTCACAACCGATTTACACTCAAACCCCGCCAGCGGCGGAACCTGTTTATGACAGAGGAAACGCATCCAGACCTAGATTCTCTCCGGGGGGAGGCCCCAGTTCCTTGCTAAACGTCACTTCGGCTCAACCTTCAGCCACTCAGGGTATAAGCCAGAGCGGAATCGTTCCTCCAGTACAACCCATCAACGTAGAAGAAGACGAACTCACCAGACCTTACAAGCCAGTGGATGCAACCTTCAAATCCAAGTTCACCAGAAGAATAGCGGAAGCTCCTATCAAGGAAAAACCCAAGATGCCTCAAACTGTAGGCAAATACGATGGTCTAGGGGACCCTGATGACCATCTTAACCTATTCAAAAGTGCAGGGGAGGTAGCCTGTTGGCCTATGCCCCTATGGTGTAAAATGTTTGTGCAAACGCTGGTAGGCGCAGCTCGGGTCTGGTGGGACAGTCTGCCCATTGGGGAGATTGACAGTTTCGAAGATCTAGAGTCCAAATTCATCTTGCAGTTCAGCCAGCAGCGCAGGCACACGAAGGATAGGAACGAGCTCATCCATATCCGCCGGCGAGACAACGAAACGGTGGAAAACTTTATTGTTAGATTCAACAAAGAAAGCCTGGCAATCCCGGGTGTAACAAACGATCTAGCGTGTGGAGCTTTGCTACAAGGAGTAAACGACGACGAGTTGTTGAGAACGCTACATGGAAGGGATGGCGTACCTCCCACCATCGATGAAATATTGCGAATAGCTAAAGTTTATGTCATACAGGAAAAGGCAGTAGCCGCCAGTCACGCGGCCAATAGGAAGAAGGAGGCTCTGAAAAACCAAGAAGACAGGGAACAGAGAGGTTCTAAAGGTAGGGGTAGAGGAGACCGATATCAGAGGAATGATAAGACGGAATCGCGGTACGATAGACCCAGAGGCACCTATCCAAGGAATGACTCCTCAAAACCTCGATCCGACTACCCCAACCTAAGCAAGACACCAGCAGAGATCCTAGCCTCAGAGAACCTCAAGTTTAATCCCCCAAAGCCGCTGAAAGACAACCCCAACAAAGACACAAGTAAATATTGTGAGTACCACAAAGGGAGCGGCCACGATACGAATGACTGCTTTCAACTAAAGAAGCAGATTGAATACTTCGTGAAAGCCGGTAAACTGGCACATCTAGTGAGAGATATCAAGCAGGGCCCGCTCCCGGTTAAGGAAGAAAATGACAAGGCGGCGGGTAAGAGGCCGCGAGAGCTGAATATGGTATACGCGGACAAAGGAAAAGGGGCAAAACGGAGTTTCTCCACGCTCGAACCCTGGATGTTAGTAACCATGACCATTGAGCCTCGCATGGAAGATTTACACCTCACTACGGATGCTTTGATCATATCCGCCGCAGTAGGAGATTATCGCATGAGAAGAATCTTGGTAGATACCGGGAGTTCAGAAGATATTATTTACGAACACTGTTTCAACAGAATGCAACCAGAGGACAAAAGGCTGCTGGAATTAGTACACGCCCCATTAAAGGTTTCACAGGGGAAAAGGTGGACCCTATTGGTCAGATTACCTTCCCGGTCACATTTGGACAAGAGCCCTGGGAAAGAACCATACTCCTAACATTCCTTGTGGTACGTGCCGAATCGTACCACAATGTGATCATCGGAAGGTTTACTCTAGGTAAATTAGACGCTATAGTCTCTACGGCGTGAGGTTTTATGAAGTTCCCTACCCTGCGGGGTGTCGCGACAGTGTTTCGGGACAAACTAGGGAAAGTATTAAACGCCAAAAGATGTCGCCAGGGCCCTACCGGAGCCGTTTGTCCAGAAAGATGGGTATTAAGCACACGCCATCCAGACCAGACAATTATAATCGGAGACAGCCTCTCTCCCGAGGTTAAAAACGATTTGAAACAGCTGCTGAGAAGGAATGTAGATATCTTTGCCTTCGAACATTCTGACATGACGGGAATACCCCACGATAAGGCAGAACACAAGTTAGCAACACTCCCAGGCATTAAGCCAGTCGCACAGGGTAAACGCAGTATGGCTCCGGATAGAAAGGTAGCAGTTGTTAGAGAGGTACGAAAGTTGGTGGAAGCCGGAATCCTTAGAGAAACACAGTACCATACGTGGGTATCAAACCCGGTAATGGTGAAGAAGCCAGACGGCACATGACGGATGATCGATTTCAAAGATCTAAATAAAGCATGCCCCAAGGACGCGTACCCACTGCCTGAGATGGACTTCAAAGTTGATTCCCTGGTCCCCTACAGGTATAAGTGCTTTTTAGACGCGTATAAAGGATACCACCAGATTAAGATGTCCAAGGAAGACGAAGAAAAAACGGCATTTCACACTGATGTTGGCATCTTTTGCTACACAAAGATGCCTTTCGGCCTACGAAATGCCGGGGCCACTTACCAGCGACTCATGGACAAAGCTTTCGAAACACAAATTGGTAGAAATTTGGAAGTATACGTCGATGATCTTGTGATCAAAAGCAGGGAAGAGAAACAAATGCTGGAAGACATTGAGGAAACTTTCCAAAAGCTTAGAGAATACAACATCAAACTCAACCCCAAGAAATGCTCTTTTGGGGTTGAGGAGGGAAAGTTCTTAGGCGTAATAGTCACCCGGGACGGCTTTAAAGCTAACCCGGAAAAGGTAGCCGCTATAACGCGGATGCCCTCTCCAAGAACCTTGAAAGAAGCGCAAGCGTTAAATGGGCGTTTAGTGGCGATCAACAGATTCTTGGCAAGACATGCTGAAAAATCTTTGCCATTTATTAAGACGTTAAAAGACTACCTTAACAAAAAGAATTTCAAATGGACCAGTGAAGCGGAAGAAGCCCTGCAAGACATGAAACGTTTCATTGAGAAATTACCCATGCTGACAGCGCCATCCCCTAATGAAGTGCTTAAAATGTATTTGGCAGCAGCCCACAACGCAGTAAGCGCGGTACTAATGGTGGAAAGAGATGGGAAGCAGACACCCATATATTACATCAGCCGAGTATTGGCGGGACCCGAAATGCGGTATCCAACCCTTGAAAAACTGGTCCTTGCACTAGTTCACGCCACTCGGCGATTAAGAAGATATTTTCAAGCGCACTGCGTACAGGTCTTGACGAATTACCCGCTACAACAAATTTTGCACAAGCCAGAAATTTCCGGGAGACTGGCCAAATGGGTGATTGAATTGGGCGCTTTGGACATTGAATATCGAAAACGAACAGCAGTCAAAGGACAGGTAATCGCCGACTTCTTAGCTGAGATCCTTGAAGGAGAAACTATAGTGGACCCCGCCATCCGGGACATCCCGGAATCTAGCACTGCCCGACAGACCTGGAAACTTTATACTGACGGGTCATCAAGTGGAAGAGGATCTGGGGCGGGCTTAATGTTGATAAGCCCAGACGAGATAAGACTGATGTATGCTTTACGCTTTGATTTCGAATGTTCCAACAACGAAGCAGAATATGAAGCGCTACTCGCGGGTTTAAGAATGGCCCAATCTATGGGAGCTACACAGGTCGATGCATATGTCGATTCCTTACTTGTTAATAATCAAGTAAATGAGACGTATGAAGCCAAAGACAAGTCAATGGCAAGATACTTAGCAAAAACAAAGGAACTCATGGATTCCTTCGATAATGTCACACTCAATCACGTACACAGGGGAAAAAACCAAATAGCGGATGCTTTGAGCAAACTTGCTACCTCGGGCACGGAAAAAGAAGTAAAGGTGGAAACATTGCAAACACCCTCAATTGAACCCCGGAACGTCTCCGCCGTCACAGCGGAGGAACCGTGTTGGTACACCCTGATATTAAAGTTCCTTACTAAGGGGGAGTTACCCCCCGCTAGGGGCGACGCTCAGAAAATACAAACAAAGGCATTGCAATATGAAGTAAACAGTGGCGTTCTATATCAAAAGTCGTACTTGGGACCCCTCCTGCGGTGTGTCTCCCTGGGGGAAGCTAAGTACCTGATCCAGGAAATTCACGCAGGCATATGCGGCATCCATGCCGGACCCCGGGCAGTCGTAGCTAAAATCCATAATGCCAGGTATTATTGGCCCGGGATGCACAAAGACACGGTGCAAGAACTCAGAAAATGCCGTAGCTGTCATAAATTCGCCCCTCAAACATTCAGGCCCAAAAACAACTTAATCCCGGTTACAGCGGCCTGGCCGTTTCAAAAATGGGCGGTGGATATCGTTGGACCATTCCCGCTGGCTCCCGGAAGGCTAAAATACTTAATTGTGGCGATCGACTACCTTACCAAGTGGGTTGAGGCCAAACCTTTGGCTAAAATCACGGCGGAAAATGCAAAAAAGTTCCTTTGGGAACACATAGTATGTCGGTTCGGATTACCGCTATACCTGGTGAGTGACAATGGAACACAGTTCACCGACAAAGTTCTGCAAGAATGGTGCGCCAATCTCCAGATCCAGCAAATCTTCACATCTGTAGCGCATCCCCAGGGAAACGGCCAGGTAGAGCGGGCGAATAGGAGTTTGCTGGATGGCATGAAAAGAATGTTAGATTATGATGGAAGTTCTTGGGTGGAAGAACTGCCAAATATCCTATGGGCACACCGGACAATGCCCAAGACAAGCAATAACGAAACCCCTTTTAGCCTAACCTATGGTGCGGAAGCAATGATACCCGCGGAGGCGGGATTGCCATCATTACGTCGCCTTACTACCGGCGATGATAATGATAGGCTGTTAAGGGAAGGCCTGGATATACTCGAAGAAAGGCGTGAAGCTGCTGCCATTAACGAGGCAAAGTACAAGAAAACATTGGAAAAGTACTACAACAAACGCGTGGCACAGCACACTTTCAAAGAAGGCGATTACGTCATGCGAGACAACGAAGCCAGTAGAGCGAAACCCGCAGGCAATCTGGGACCCAACTGGGAGGGTCCCTACGTCATTCAAGAAGATCTGGGCAAAGGGGCCTACCGCTTATCCAGACTAGATGGCACCGCTGTACCGCGCAGCTGGAACATAGGTCAATTGAAAAAATGTTACCTGCAATGCCTTGCTCCTAACAGCAAGAGCAAACTTTTCTTTTTTCAATAAACAAGTGTAATCCATCCACAGCGATGTCGCTTCTGTTCATCTAAGTTTTGAGTTTAATAAAAGTTATTTCCTTTTGTTTTCTCTCATTACTTAAACATACAATAAAATTTACCATCGCAAACAAACTGCACATAACGGTAAACAACAAAAGTACCCTTAAACACGAAATATTTTCATGCATATAAGTCATAGGGTCAAAATATACAGCGCTGAAAGCGGGTATCTTGGTAATAGATACGCTAACCGCTACAAAAAGATAGGTATTTTGGTAATAAATACATACAAACTGTCTTACACAAACCAAGTACTTGTCCCTGTTGATAAAAACCAACATGGGGGAACCAAAAAAGAACATGTTCTAACACCTACTTGTGGGAACAGGTCGCCATCACCTCTGCAGGGGTATGCAGCACCTCACCACAGTTCAACACATAAGGATCAGCGGCCAAGTCATCGGTCGATCCTCCAATCATCAGTGGAGCTACCATACCCGGGTCATCAACAGAATCCTTCACAGCACAACCACCCCGGCGACGCTCATACACCAAATGGCAACGTTGAACATTATCAGCCGGGATGATTTTCATCAGACTATCAGGTGATAGTGATGCCATATTAGCATCAGCTGACAAAGGATCTTCATAAACAACACTCTTGCACGACCGGTTCGCCCGGGATGGAACAGCATTAGAAGGTGGTCTTCTTCTCCGAATCATCGACTTCGTTACCGGAGTTTGCAGTTGAACCAGACCATCGGCGGCATCCAAACATCGGAAAATGTCGGAAAGTCTCTGCCTATAACTTCTCCGGCTCATCCTTTCGGGTTACCAAATTTGGAAAGAGAACCACAATTTATAGAAGGGCAAACAGTTTAACAGTAATGACGATAGCAAAATTAATGGTAAATAATCATTACAGGTCAAGACGCCACATTTCAGAAGAATGGCG
Organism: Helianthus tuberosus; assembly: GCA_030545235.1. Taxonomy (NCBI): domain Eukaryota; kingdom Viridiplantae; phylum Streptophyta; class Magnoliopsida; order Asterales; family Asteraceae; genus Helianthus; species Helianthus tuberosus. The sequence goes on from CM060409.1 coordinate 121,474,765, forward strand.
GCGGTATACATCATTACATTAGCATTAAATGTCTGACAAGCCATACAGATATTTTCGCAAAAACCAAGTTAAACAATGTCATTACAAAAGGCATGAGGAAGTAAGATACATAAACAAAACAAATTACTTATCTCTCCCCTGTCTCTTCCGCGGGGTCCAACATCAAACGCAAAGACTCGATGCCCTCTTCATTCACCTTGTCCATCAGGTCAGCATACCCAGGCAATGGCTCGTTGTACGCTGCCTCCAAGGCATCTGCCATGTCACCCTGAAACTTGCCCCTTGCCTCATGGAAGTCCGAAGCAATTTTTTCCGACTGATGGCAGTCGAAGTATCCTTTGTAAACGCCATCATGATGACCGGATTGGTATGCAGCAGCGGAGAGGCGGTCTATCAGCGCGGTAAAAGGCGCTGATTGGCGAAGGTATTCAAACGCCCCTACCAACTCGTTCGTTATCAACCAATTCCTGTCACCCCGTATAGCAGCTAGTTGGCTAGTTAAGCTATCCACCTCAGCATTCGCTTGTTCCAGGGCGCTTTCCACCTCCTCCAGGCGTGCAGCAGAGGATTGGGTAAGTTTATTTCTTTCAGAAAGAAGGGAATCACAATGCTGTTGGAGTTCCCTAAGTTGCCCTTCTCGCTCCTCCAGCTCCGCTTGCTTTGCCTGGGCTTTAGCATTCGAAGTTTCCACCTCAACGGTCAAAGCTTGATAGCGCTCCTGCACCTGAGACACAAAGTCAGTGTCAATTCAGAATTTTTCCACAAGAGCAGTCATCTCAGATCTCACCTTCTGAGCCTCACTAACAGCTTTACGCTCTAGCTCTTCCTGTAAGCTTTTAGCGTGAGCAAGAACCCGGTCCTTCTCCGCTATATCGCGAGCCCACATAAGCCGCTCCTCAGCAAGGTGGGCAGTTACCCTCTTTAAGTCATCCTCAGCCTTGTTTTTCTCTGACAAAAACCGACTCTCCCTCAACCCAGCGGCCTGGAGCTGACTCTCCAGGCGGTATTTCTCATCCTTGAGCTCTTCAATGGTGGCTCGTGCCTGGTGGAGCTCATTATTGTCATGCATCCACCTGCGCCGGATTTCTGAAAGCCTCCGGGGCAGACATGCAGCATCAACAATTGCAGAATTCATCAAATTCTCGTTATTAAGTCCCTCAACATACGCCGCCTCTGCTGGAGGGTAAGCCCGTTCAACCCAGTGCTGAACCACTTGGGGAAAATCAACCTAGAAGACTCCGCAATTTTCCACTGGGGCTGGTAGCGTTTATCCCGAGCGTTGGGATCCCAATTAATGGTAGGAAAATAAAGATCGTCACCCAAGCGGGCCCCATCATCAGCAATACCACTGCTGGACCCTCCAGTATCGCCAGCGGCGTGATCTCCAGCACTCGTCGCCTCGTGAGCAAGAGATACGGCAGGCATCTCCTTCCCGGTAGCGGAAAATATACTCAATGGAGAATCAAACAGAGCGGAAGGAACGACACTGGAGGTCAGTGGCGTGGAAACTGGACTAGCTGTTCCAGTCATGGCAGCGGTAAGCGTAGGCGGCGGCAGGGCACAACTAACAGCGGCGGTAACATTCGCCGAAGGTATAAGCTCTGAAAGGCTGCTAGCAATAGGAAGTACCGCCCCCACAGATGACAAGGGCGTGGGTGTCACATTTTCAGTCTGGACCTCGGCAGTAGTACCTGTATCAAAGACAAGCTTTAGTAACACGAAGCTCATAATTCACAATGACACTCGAAGACATAAAACACACACCAAACGATAGGGCATAGGCAGCTTGCATAGCCTCAAACGCAGTTAGCGTAGGAGTAACAAACGTCTTTCGTTTCTTCGCCACATGGGTGGGGCTTGTCATTTCAGCAGTAGTAGTGATATCACCTTTGGCGAGTGCCGCCCCACCAGCGAAAGATATGGCCGCTCCAGCTGCCATATATTTCCTCCCGGTAACCTTTATCCGGGTCGGTTTTTTCTCTGGAAAGATAACGTTACTACCCCCGCTGAGGGTAAGGGGGAAATGTAGGCAACAGGATCCACAGGCAGAGCGGGTAATAAAAACTGCTCAAGGTGAACTTTCAACACATCTGGTTCTTGTTCATCGAGCACGCGGTCCGCGGCCCTCAACGCCAGATGCCGCGGAGGGTCCACAAAGTCAAACAAGCTCCATTCCCCTGAAAGATACATATATGTTATTTTCAAAAATGGCAGAATACATAACTAGCAAAACATAGGAGTACATTCGTCATCCCTTCGAAATGAGGGATACTGCTTGATATCGCGCCACAGTAGACTCATCCCCGCCATTACCAGGGCCCCTTCTGGGATTACTGTGCACTCGAAAGGGCGACCACACAGTCTTGTATATAGGGCGTTTGAAATATAAGCATCTTCAGAAGGACTATCGTCCTTAACCTTGCCTTTTGGGCCCATATTTCTCCAGTGCATCTCGCCGGGAATCACACAGGCATCGATATAGAAAATTTTCTTTTTCCAATCCTTGTCCCTAGAACTGGTAGGAATGTCCCTCAAACAAGACGCATCGGTATCTCTCCGGTCAAAAGTGAAAAAGGGGGATTTCCACACAAGCACAAAGAAAGCCCTAAAAACAATAAGTTCCGGAATGTGCCCTAAAGCCGCACAAGCAAATTCGAACTGTCGAAGCTTCACTAGTCCTAATGGATGCAGTTGGGAGATGTGAACACGGTAATGGTCAAGAACCAATTTGCAAAACTTGGTAATAGGCAGCCGGAAATTGCAAAATTTGAAGAAATCACTAAACAACGTGATTTTACCTTCCTTCAATGGAAATGCTGTGTCCATTCTTGATGGCAACACAGGATTCCATTCAGCCCTGATCCCATAATCTTGCATAAGGTTGTTATAAGACACGATTCCCCATTTGCAGAACAGGGCATCAGAACTGGCTGAGGCAGAGGAGGAAGATTCAGTGGTCTTAGAGGCCATTTGTTCGAAAAAAGGGAAGTGAAAGAAGGTGTTTTGAGAAAATGTAGTTCAAATCTCGCAAACAGGGATACTATTTATACAGGAATGTGACTTTTCAAAATTCAAAAAGATGAAAGGACGGAAATACGCGTCAGAGCAGGGTAAACACAGTTGTCATCCCAATGATGACTTAACTGTCATATCCTATCCCATCGCCGCCATTTTCTCATAACAAATAGTGGCACTTCAATTAATAATTTTTGCCCCAAGTAGGGTATGTGGACTTTTCTTTCTTCTAGTCCGATATCATGAATTTCATTTCATAACTTCGGACTGGGGGGACATGACGAAGTATGACCCGGTCATTACCTATTTCATTTCATAACTTCGGTCATTACCTATTATTTTATTATAAATAAATAGTTATAGACATTTATTCTAGAACATTCCATCCTACATGGATAGGTCACGCAACCGAATCTCCAACTTTTTGGGAAGATCATGCAAATCCCTAACTTACCGGAGCCCATCCTAAGTTAGGGGAAACCCTAATAATAAACTATAAATAGAGGTAAACGTATAAGGTATCGATCATCTTATTCTCATACAACTTTATTCTCCATATCTTCTCTTATACTCCCAAAACCGAGACTTATTCTCACGCCGGAGGGTGGTTACAGGAATAACCCCATTCCTGTAACGAGTCCTAACGGTGTTTCTGTTTTGCAGCTAACTGTTCGGGTCAGTGAGAGTTGAAGCCCTAGTTGGATACTACCGTAAAGGTCAGTGTTTCTTCAGGTATAATGGCTCAGCAGGCTGATACAGTATATTGTTGTGTCTCTGACACGCATAACACTTTCGAGCATACTCTGTAGCATCCTTTCTCATAGTCGGCCAGTAGTATCATGTTCTCAACACCTCCGAGAACAAAGATCTGCCCCCAGTATGGTTGCCACAGTCTCCTTGTGTATATCCTGAAGTACCTCCTTGGTTTCGGGATCTTCCAAGCACCTTAGGTATGGACCTGCAAGGGATTTCTTATACAAAATATTATTTATAATAGTAAAACGGGATACCTTCATTCTGAAAGCCTAAGGATTTTCATCATTTGGGATATCTCTTTTTTCAAGATATCTCAAAATTGGAGCCATCCATGATTCAGGATTCTTCTCAGGATATTCATCACCAGGGTCCTGGATACTTGCTACCTCCTTATCCTGAGATTTGAAGTGCTCCATCGCAGGATACAGGATATGTAGTATTGGTATCTGAGTTCCTTCCGGTATCTGAGTTCATCACCTAGTTGTTGTACTTCTAGGTCAACTTCATTTTGAATATCACTACTAAAATCAGCCATAAAGTCTGCTAAAGCCTAAGACTTTATAGCATTTCTAGGTTCATATACTAAATCGTATGCACTTAGTTTTACGGACTATTTAGCCATTCTGCCAGGCATTTCAGGTTTTCTAAGCACATTTTTAACAAGATAATTAGTTTTTATATTCCTATGTGTTTAAAAATATTGTCTAAGCTTAGTTGATGCCATAACTAGAGCTAATATCAATTTTTCTAGGTGTGAGTATCTAGTTTCAGCATCTAACAAACTTTTACTGACATAATAAACAGGATACTGCTGACTTTCATGATCCTTTACCAGAACAGCACTTACTGCACTCCCTGATACTGCAAGATATAGGGATAAGGGTTCACCATCCTCGGGCTTCATCAGCAGAGGTGCACTTGAAAGATACTGCTTCAATCCTTGTAGGGCAGCTTCGTGTCTTTCTCCCTATTCAAACTTTTTGTTCTTCTTCAGAAAATCATAGAATTCCTTATATTTTTCTGAGGATCTTGATATGAACCTGTTCAATGCCGCTACTCGTCCTGTCAACCTTTGCACGTCTTTTATGTTGGATGGTGATTTGAGATCCAGGATAGCTTTAATATGTTCTGGACTTGCTTCTATTCCCCTCTTAGTCACCATATATCCTAAAAATTTTCCTGCCCCCGCTCCGAAATGGCACTTAGCAGGATTTAGCTTCATATTGTATTGGTCCAGGATATCGAAGGCACATTCAAGATCCTGGAAGTTATCCTCCGCCTTCTTGGATTTTACCACCATATCATCAATATACACATCCTTGGTGTCCCCCAGTTTGTCTTTAAACATCATATTCACTAGTCTCTGATACGTTGCACCTGCATTTTTCAAACCGAAAGGCATGGCAGTATAACAGTATATACCTGTTGGTGTCATGAAAGCTGTATCTTCCTGATCGGATGGCTCCATCTGGATTTGCTGGAATCCTGAGGATGCATCCATAAAGGTCAACATTTCATGACCGGCGGTTGCATCTACCATCGAGTCTATATGAGGCAAGGGGAATGGGTCCTTAAGACAAGCTTTGTTGAGGTCTGTGTAGTATACACAAACTCTCCATTTCCTATTTTTATTTTGAACCACCACCACATTTGCAAACCACTTGGGGAATTTGACTTCCCTAATTATCTTGGACTTTAATAATCTTTCAACCTCTTCCAGTATGATTGCATTTCATTCGGGAGCAAATTTCCTTCTCTTTTGCTGAACGGCCTTGAAAGACCTGTCAATTCCAAGCTTGTGAGTTATAATATCTTTTGAAATACCTGTCATGTCTTCATGCTTCCATACGAACGTGTACATCCTGCATTTTAAAAAACTAGTAAGCTGATTCTCAATATCCTGAGGGATATTAGCTCCTACAAGCACCGAGATATCTGGATTATCCTGATCCAGGATAATTTTCTTAACATCCTGCTCCGAGGCTTCCATGATATTCTGGGCCTGTATCTTTAATTGTTATCCTGCTTTGGACTTTTATTCTATGTTTTACGTTTCGGTTTAATTTCTTCGCATTAACACCGCAACTTCAGTGTTGGTGGTCGCTGGCAGTAGTGTGATATTAGTGCTCGCCCCCGCCGCAACGCGGGGGGGGGGGTGCTTAATACTAGTTAACATCAAATAACATGATTGTGTGAACCCGCGTCTATTTTCCCCGTTTGACAGGTTCATCGTAATCTATATATAATATATATCATTACCACTATACAAACCACATTACAACAACCATTGCATCAATATGTTTCAAATTATAATTATACAAGATTTTTGCTAAATTAATTAGATTATTATAAATAATAATAATAATTTACAAATAAAACAACACAACTTTGAATGGATCAAACCGATTGAATATGGTAAGATAATGAAACCATTATTTGATTAGGGTACAACCACTTAAGCACAATTTACAACCATACATGCATACAAGACAGATTGAATTTGGTAAGGTAATGAAACCATTATTTGATTAAGGTACAACCACTTAAGCACAACTTACAACCAATATTTGATTAAGGTACAACCACTTAAGCACAACTTATAACCAAACACTTAAGCACAACTTACAACCAATATTTGATTAAGGTACAACCACTTAAGCACAACTTATAACCAATATTTGATTAAGGTACAACCACTTAAGCATAACTTACAACCAAACACTAAAGCACAACTTACCACAAATATTTGATTAAGTTACAACTACTTAAGCTTAACTTACAACCAAACATGCATACAAATGTTTCAAATTAATAGTATATAAATAGTATATAAATTATCTCTAAAAATATATAGATTTAATTAAAAGTTGCATAGAAAATTCCAATTCATTGTATACGAATTTCATATTGCTATGCAATACTTTTCTAAGATTAGATATGATATTTTAATAGGCTTTACAAGTTTTATTAGTTTCCATGAAATGCACTTCAAAGATTTCATAAAAATAATCATAACAAGTATAACGAGCCCATTAAAGCAACTCATTTTACATTTGTCACCCACTATTAAAGCATGCACTTTTCATGTCACTCAGGGGTCTTCTAAAAATCACTGGCGGATCCAGTAATTTTTTCTACCGAGTTCCTTTTGTTAGATTTTCACTAATTCTCACTATTTATTTTAAATCATATAAAATTTCCACTATTTTTTTTCATTTTTTCCAAACCGAGAAGGTTCCCGGAAACCCCCAAAACACCCCTAGATCCGCTACTGCTATAAATCATCTCTCTTCTTCTCTATTGATTATAATACACACGCACTATAAAAACCTTTTCTGTGTTACCCACGGGACCATCACAACATATAAAACTAGGGGTGTCAGCATGTGATATGACCCAAATCTAACACGAAAAAAAGGGTTTGGGTCGGCTCACACAACCTTTTTTCTAAAAAAATTAACACAAACACAATCCATTTAAAATACTGGTCAACCTGATTATTGAACATGACATGTTAAAAAGTGAGTCTAGGGAAACATGTGGTTGGATTGAATCCTTCGAGATGGAAATTCCCTTCAAGATGGACCTTTACCCGTTTAAGAAGTTAATGTTTTGATTCAAAAGAGAGAAAAAATTTTAAATTTAAAGTTAAATATTTTGATCTTTAATTATTTAAATAACTGTTAATTTTTAAAAGTGAAATTAATTTCTCTTTTCAACCTTTTTAATCTATTATTCAGTTCTAACAATTTTACTTTTTTAATTATCAACTCTAACGGTTAACATTTTTTATTCTTCAACTATTTAATCTAATATTCAGTTCTAACAGTTTTATCTTTTTAATTGTCTACTCCAACGGTTAACATTTTTCTATTCTAACTGCATGCGTAGTGGAGGTTATCAAGAGATGAATGAGGGCTTATGGCTCCCATAGCGCCAGGAAACCCTTGGCATTATGGAATATGAATTTTGTGGAACGCGATGGTGATAAGGGGATGATGTTGGATGAACATGGTGAAGGTGAGTTGAGGAATGTATTTTGTGGGATATGTGGTAGGGATTATGTGATGTTAACCACTACACTCAAATGTTATGAGATGTTACGTGAGGTTATATTGGATGAATGAGTGTTATGGGGTGTTACCACTACACATGGCTTAATCTCGAGCTAAGTGGCATTTATGATAGTGTATGAGAAAAATACATTTTGAGGTTATATTGGTTAGGTTTTTGAGGGGTGGGGGGGGGGGGGGGTTTAGGTTTTTTAGAGTAAATTACAAAAATCGTCCTTTATGTATGTCTTTTATTACAAACTATGTCTTTTATCTTCAAAAATTACAAAAAAAAGTACTTGATGTTTGCAAACCATTGCAAGTTATGTCCTTTAGCCCTAACTTAGTTATTTTTTATGGTTAAATCTGACCTAGTGGTCCCCACATAAGGGTATTTTGGTCATTTTACTTTAATTAATAAAATAAAGAATTTTGTTTATATATTAAACAAATACATACATTCTCTCTATCTCTACACTCCTTCTCACTCTAACCACCCACCACCCGACCACCACCCACCTGCCGCCTGAGAAACTCTCCTTCCACCTTCTTCTTCTTTTCTCTCTCTCTCTCCCGATGGATGCAGCAGCAGGGGACTCCGTTAAATCACACATAAAATCATTAACAAACAATGAAATTAGCTCCAAATCAGACTCAATCAGTTCAATTCACAACAGACCAGACTCAATCAGGTCAATTCCAACAACCGAAAATGACGGCCCCACCACCATCATCGCCGCCGACGACTACCACAACCACAACCAACAACGTTCGTATTTATTGCTCTATTTCATATATATGTTGATTTAAATCCCCTTGTCTCTTCTTTATTTTCCACAGTTCCAATTTAATTCCCACTTCCCTTTTCGATCCCCACTTGTTGTCAACGTAATTCCTTTTTAATTTGTATCTTGTACCCCAATTCCCTCTTTTTGCATTACATATTAGACTTTCAACCAGCCCAAATGATCCATAAAATTAGCCCACATAACATGATGAGCCTTTTTATTTTGTGTTGGTCTATGTTGCTGAACATCCTGACGGCGTAAGGGTTTCAAGGTGCAGGTGGTGGTTGTAGACGGTAGGTAGTTGGGGTTTCGAATGTGACACCCGGCTTTTCAGGTCGTACTATACAATTGTAACACGTGTTGTGAATAGATAAAAAGGCTGTATTTGACTGATTATGATGTTTATATATGATATTTAATGTGTTGGTAAATCCAAACATTGGTAAAAATTATGTTGGCAACGATAAAATAAACGTTTATCGCGTAATGATTAAAATGCGAAATGAACGTCGGTGACCACCCGATCAGTGTTAAAATCCTAAAAATAGTCTGTTATGATTAGAATGGTAATTTTAATCATGTTCGTGAGGAAAAATAAATTAAAACGCTAAAAAACTCTATTTTTCGAATTTAAGCGCGTACCGCGCGATACTGCGCGCATTAGACAAAATACTGTCAACGAAGCCAGTCAAGGCAACCAGTAATTATTTCAGTAATAATTTTATGTGATTATTTTTATAGAATGATAAAAATAATTTAAAACGCACTAAAACGGGGTTAAAACGCTAGAGAAAATACCCGGTATCCAGTAAAATACCAGTTTTGATCCATATATTTGTATATATATATATATATATATATATATATATATGTGTGTGTGTGTGTGTGTGTATGCGTGTATGGATATGAGAGAAAACACATGTGGCAGCCATGCAAAAGGTTTTGTCTCCCTCTCTCTCCTCCATTTATGGCCTTAGAAGTTATGTGAATGATTAGTGTCATGCAAATTTCCATCATATCTTATAAAATCTTTCAATAACCAAGAAAACTCATTTCAAAAAAAAAAAAATCATTCTCTCTCTCTACAATAAGCTACGGCCGAACACTCCCATCTCTCACTAAACTTTGAATTTTCAATCTTGTTCTTGAATATTCAAGTCCATTTGATGGTTTAGAAGTGATTTCAAGGTGTTTCAAGCAACAATCAAGTCCCATATTGTCACACCCCCAAAATCCACCCGCGGAGTATCACCGCTTGGAGGCGTGACTGACCAGGATCAAGCCATCAATCATATCAAACATAGTATTTAAATGTAAAAATAGAAAAATGTAATTCATCTTGACATGACTGATGTTCATGACCAAACATTGTTTAAGTAGCGGAAGCATAATAATGAAAACCCAAAGTAAGTTATAAGTTCAAATATCGTCTACGATCCGTATCCCACAACGACCTGCTCCTTCCTGTGCAAGCTCCATATGTTCCTAAGGTCCTGCAAGGCATGTAAGAGAGAGTCAACAACTAGTTGAGCGAGTTCACAGTTAATAGTTCAGTAACAGTATAGCGTGAGTAGTAGTGTGTTCGTTCGTTACAATGTATCATATTAGTTTCCATCGCGGCCAATGTCCTTGGCAGGTGTGCGAAGATGTTGGGGAAGGTCTTTCCCCAAGTTTTTCTAGACTAGGTTTGTTTGTATCGCGGCCAATGTCCTTGGCAGGTGTGCGAAGATGTTGTAAATTTAGTTCGCGGCCAATGTCCTTGGCAGGTGTGTGAAGATCAGTTCATAGTATCGCGGCCAATGTCCTTGGCAGGTGTGCGAAGATCAGTTCATAGTATCGCGGCCAATGTCCTTGGCAGGTGTGCGAAGATCGTTCAATAAGCGTTACTAGTCTAGCAGTAGGTTCCATCATTTACGTATGTATAGTAAATCATCAAATCCCCATTCCCCCCTGGGAACCCCATGCCTTGGCTTGTGTGAACTCACCTTGGTTTGCTCGGTATGCTAGGTATGTAAGTGCTCGCAAATAATCAATCACGTCCTAAGGTATGCACGTATACATAATCAGTTTGTGTTCAAGTATAGACACACAGTTGGTAAGCAAGTAGCACGTAGCACGTATTTCAGATCATACACAAGATGGTTACACTTAACGGCAGTTAACTAACCAGGTTAACACTTAAACAGAATATAAACAGGTTACTGTTGCTGATTACCCACTTGGCGAAACACCCCTGTTTCGCCATAAATCCCTTCGACGAAACACCCCGTTTCGTCTACCTTGTGATTCGTCGTTGAGGTCTCGACGAAACAGATTCCTGTTTCGTCGTTACCTGCGTTTCGTCAAAAACAGTTTGATTCGTCACACATCAGTTACGTCATGGAATCAGTTACGTATCATACATGAAACCCTAATCATCAACATAGACAACAGTTATCTAATAATGATTCCAATCGTACCAACCATCTACACATATTATCAATCTATTGGACCGAGACAATGAACCGACGCTATTTCTAAATCAATTGATATAAGAATCCTCATGATATGACTCTACCATTTTGATTGGACCAAAATAAATCATGTTAGCCGACAAGTCAATTAACAATTTACTTCAATTATTCATGAAATAAGTACTGACAAATCAATATATAAATCACATGGCTTGATCAGATTCACATGCCTACAATTCCCAAATTAACAATATGCATAGCACATACATGATCCTTCACATCGATCATCATCATTAAAATAACCATAATGGCTGACAATCCACATACTTTCACATGCAATATATATTCTAACAGCTTTTAATTACATCAGATAATACATGTGATATATGGGGACTTGAACAATTACAATTTGAAAGTCAATATTGTCATCGACATTACATCATCATCAACAGTTACATATGCATTCCTATAACTTATTATAATTGCTATCATCATTATCCAACAATTTATAGCATGTGACATTTTGATAAAAGTTGAACCATCATAGAACCATAATCTGTTAGTGGCTGCAACAATCATGCACACATATGTTTAATTAATTAGTTCCTGACAATGCGCACGTAAACATGTATGTTCAATTACTCAAACATGTAAAACTAACCGGGATGATGATTGAATCACACAAGAGTTTCCGGTGGTTGCTAGTTTGCCGTCACAAGTCTCTAGGGTTTTCGATTGTGGTGATGAGTTTCACGACTGAACGGTTTTGTGAGATATAACTCACGTAACAAGGTTGGGCCCGTAACTGGGCTTCGGCGTAACAGTTGGGCCGGCGAAACACTTGTTTCGTCAAAAGTGAAATGGCGAAACAAATCTTTGTTTTGTCGAGTTGTTATTGGCGAAACACAACTTGTGTTTCGTCGAGTTGCACAAGTCTTAAACAGTTTACAATATTCATGCAGTCAAGTACTTACACATCATCACCCAAAAGTAAAAACAATCATCTCAACTTATCATTCAGTGTGCACAATTACAAGGTAAATCATTCATGTAAACAATTATCTAGACAGTCAACGTGCATTAAATGCGAATAGAGAATGTCGGAAATTCGAGTTGTCACATTATCCCCAACTTGAAAGAAATTTCGTCCCGAAATTTAGCATGCGGTTACTGAGGAAGCTAGGTGAGTTGTATCGTTTACTGGTTTTCCTGGGGTGTCACATCATCCCCCCGTTGATTTGGAATTTCGTCCCGAAATTCTGTTGTAGCTTCAGCCTCAGTAGTAGTTGCACTGTTTTCGAATAATTGGGGATATTTGAGTTTCATTTGATCTTCTCGTTCCCAGGTGAACTCTGGGCCACGACGGGAGTTCCAACGAACTCGTACAAGAGGTATTCTGGTGTGCTTGAGGACCTTAACATCCCGGTCCGTGATTTCAACTGGTTCTTCGACGAAATGTAACTGTTCGTCGATAGTGAGCTCCTTCAAAGAAACTATGAGGGTCTCATCTGACAGACACTTCTTCAGATTCGACACATGAAATACGTTGTGAACTGCACTGAGTTCTGCTGGTAAGTTCAGTCTGTAGGCCACCCTGCCTATCTTCTCTATAATTTCGAATGGTCCGACGTATCGTGGATTGAGTTTGCCTCGTTTACCAAAACGAACAACACCCTTCCAGGGTGAAACTTTGAGTAGCACTCAATCCCCAACCTGGAATTCGAGTAGTTTCCTGTCTTTATCAGCGTATACTTTCTGACGGTCACGAGCTGCCGCCATGCGTTGTCGTATTTGTGCAATCTTTTCTGTAGTATCAACTACCATTTCTGGACCTGTAATTTGACTATCTCCCACCTCTGCCCAACAGAGAGGTGATCGGCATTTACGCCCGTACAATGCCCCGAATGGTGCAGCCTTAATGCTGGTGTGGTAGCTGTTATTGTATGAGAATTCCACAAGTGGCAGATGTTTTTCCCAACCGTTTCCAAAATCAATTACGCATGCCCGAAGCATGTCTTCTAGAGTTTGAATAGTGCGCTCAGACTGCCCATCGGTCTGAGGATGATACGCCGTGCTCATGTCTAAACGAGAGCCAAACGATTTATGCATTGCTTGCCACAGTTCTGAAGTAAAACGTGCGTCACGATCAGAGATGATAGAGGTTGGCACTCCGTGCCTCGAGACCACTTCTTTTAAGTAAATGTCTGCCAAGGTAGAGAACTTGTCTGTTTCTTTAATGGCCAGGAAGTGAGCAGACTTTGTGAGTCGATCCACGATCACCCAAATAGTATCATTCCCGCGCTGAGATCTAGGTAGGCCAGTAACAAAATCCATGGAAATTTGCTCCCATTTCCATTGTGGTATCTCAGGTTGTTGTAGTGGTCCTGACGGTTTCTGATATTCTGCCTTGACTCTCGCACAAGTCAAGCATTTACTAACGTATGTGGCTATGTGGGCCTTCATGCTAGGCCACCAATATGTAGTTTTGATGTCGTGGTACATTTTATCCGAACCAGGATGTACCGAGTAGCGAGACTTGTGAGCTTCATCCATTACTAGCTCGCGTAAGTTGCCGTACAGTGGGACCCAAATGCGTCCTGTTACGTAATAAGCGCCGTCTGCCCTTTGTTCTAATCGTTGCCTTGAGCCGCGTAGGGCTTCAGCCCTGACGTTGTCTGGTTTCAATGCTTCTATCTGAGCATCTCGTATCTGGGAAGGAAGGCTAGACTGTATGGTGAGTTGTAAAGCTCGAACGCGCTTAGGTGCGGTGTCTTTTCGACTGAGGGCGTCAGCCACAACATTGGCTTTGCCTGGGTGGTACCTGATCGAGCATTCGTAGTCATTTAACAGTTCGACCCATCGTCGCTGTCGCATATTCAGTTCCTTCTGTTTGAATATATGTTCGAGGCTTCTGTGGTCAGTGTAGATTGCGCACTTGGTACCATACAAGTAGTGTCGCCATATCTTAAGTGCAAAGACGACCGCTCCCAGCTCTAGGTCGTGTGTAGTGTAATTCCGTTCGTGAATCTTAAGTTGGCGCGAAGCATAAGCAATAACTTTATCCCTCTGCATCAATACACATCCAAGACCTTGGATAGATGCGTCGCAGTAGACTACGAAATCGTCCGTGCCTTCAGGCAGTGAGAGAATAGGTGCGCTACAAAGTCTATCCTTTAAGTGCTGAAACGCCGTTTCCTGTGCATTACCCCAACGATAAACAACACCTTTCTGTGTCAGTAGTGTAAGCGGCTGAGCAATCTTTGAGAAGTCTTTGATGAACCTTCTGTAGTAACCCGCCAAACCTAAGAATTGGCGAATTTCGGTTGGTGTACGGGGCGCAGGCCAATTCTTGATCGAATCTACCTTGGATGGATCTACATGAATCCCATCCTTGTTTACCACGTGGCCTAAGAAGTGGACTTCACGAAGCCAGAAGTCACATTTGGAAAACTTAGCGTATAGATGTTCCGTTCGTAGAAGTTCCAGTATAAGTCGTAGGTGCTGCTCATGTTCCTCCTGACTCTTCGAATAAATCAGGATGTCGTCGATGAAAACAATGACGAACTTGTCGAGATAGGGTTTGCACACCCTGTTCATAAGATCCATAAATACGGCAGGCGCGTTCGTTAGCCCAAATGGCATGACCATAAACTCGTAGTGGTCGTAGCGTGTTCTGAACGCTGTTTTGGAGACGTCCTCATCCCGGAATCTCAGCTGGTGATATCCTGACCTTAAGTCTATCTTGGAGTAGTAGCTCGACCCTTGCAGCTGGTCGAATAAATCATCTATGCGCGGAAGAGGATAACGATTCTTGATCGTCACCTTGTTGAGTTCACGGTAGTCTATACACATCCTGAACGTACCGTCTTTCTTCTTTACGAATAACACTGGAGCTCCCCAGGGCGAAGAGCTAGGACGTATAAAACCCTTTTCCAAGAGTTCTTGTAGCTGCTTTGACAGTTCTTCCAGTTCAGTTGGAGCTAAACGATAAGGTGCTCGAGCTATGGGCGCTGCTCCTGGAGCGAGCTCGATCTGGAATTCGACTTGACGATGAGGCGGTAACCCAGGTAATTCCTCAGGGAACACTTGAGGAAAGTCACGTACTACAGGAATATCTTCAATCTTTTTCTCTTTCTTCGAGGTATCTGTAACGAGTGCTAGTATAGCAGTGTGCCCCTTGCGTAAACACTTCTGAGCCTTCAAAAAGGAGATAATGCCACTCACGACACCACTCTTGTCGCCTTGAACTTCGAGAGGTTCCTTGCCCGAACGAGGAATACGAATAACCTTCTCCTTGCATAGGATCTCTGCTTGCTGTTGGGATAACCAATCCATACCGATGACAATGTCGAAACTACTCAGAGTTATAGGAATGAGATCAATAGAGAAAATCTGACCAGCTAATACGAGGTTACAATCCTTGACTATATGACCACTGTGGTGTCTGTTGCATCTATTGCACTTTGGGTGATTTCCTCAATATCCACCCTGCCTTTGACTACCAGAAGACTGCTGACTGGGGCTCTGGTAATTATCTGTCTTTCGCTGCTATGCCTGGGATTGAACCGAAGTTGAACCCTTGCTGGAGGTTCCATCCCATTTTCGATTGTTGTCACTAGGAGTAGCAGTAGTGATAGCAGTAGTAGTAGCACTGATACGTTTAGGCAGCTTGTTCTGTTCCACTGCCTGTTCTGTGATGAGCAAGACGAGTAATCATCCTGGATGGTAGCAAGGTTGGCAGAAGTCATATGACCTTGAATTTCTGGTACTAAGCCTTTGAGGTACAGCTCAATGCTCTTGATGGGAGGATCCACCATAGTTGGACATAACACTGCCAGTTCGTTGGATCGTTTCGTGTACGCTTCTATCTCTGACCCCGTCATCTTCATGTTAAAGGACTCCACTTCCAGCTTGTGGATGTCATCACGACTATAGTATTCACGTTTGATCAGTTCCATAAAAATCATTCCATGGGGTGGCATTAGCAGCCGCCAGCCCCAGCGTCTGAACTTGCGCGTTCCACCAAGTTAACGCAGTGCCTTCGAGAGTATCAGTGGCATATTTCACCTTACGAGCCTCGGGTCATTCATACACTTGAAGACCGATTCGAGTTCCTCGAACTAATGGAGGAGTCCAACTGTTCCTTCCGGGCCACTAAAAGTAGTAGGACGACAGTCCATGAAAGTTTTGAAACGTGCACACAGGTGGCTGAGCGTGTTGACCTGTCGCGTGCGTAAGAGTAATCAAAATTAAGCACAAGTGCTGAGTTACGCGAGTAGGATCTAAAGATCCTAGAGTAAGTGGTGATGGCAGGTTACACCTCCTGCCTGGGCAGCTGCGAGTGCTGCAGTAACTTGTTCAGTGATCGAAGCCGCCAACTGGGCTTGAGTTAGGTTAGCGCGTCCACTCATGATCTTGACATCAAGGAGAACATGTGGGTGAGAGGTTCGCGAATAGTGCGAAGAGAGTGAGCACACAAGTATTCTCGAGCAATAACATATAGTAGGTTCTATGATCTAAGCATACCACGAGCAAAGTTCTATGTAGTTCTAGCAAGTAGGTAAAGTAACATGAATAGTAGTACCTATGATGTTGAGCCTTGCACGTGGAGCGAAGCGTCGTTGTAGATCGTTGAGAGCACCGTTCTGGTTATAGTCTGGTTTTAACAAAAATCGTTTTCCCTTTATTAAAACCGAGTTCTCTATAACCAATGGCTCTGATACCAATCTGTCACACCCCCAAAATCCACCCGCGGAGTATCACCGCTTGGAGGCGTGACTGACCAGGATCAAGCCATCAATCATATCAAACATAGTATTTAAATGTAAAAATAGAAAAATGTAATTCATCTTGACATGACTGATGTTCATGACCAAACATTGTTTAAGTAGCGGAAGCATAATAATGAAAACCCAAAGTAAGTTATAAGTTCAAATATCGTCTACGATCCGTATCCCACAACGACCTGCTTCTTCCTGTGCAAGCTCCATATGTTCCTAAGGTCCTGCAAGGCATGTAAGAGAGAGTCAACAACTAGTTGAGTGAGTTCACAGTTAATAGTTCAGTAACAGTATAGCGTGAGTAGTAGTGTGTTCGTTCGTTACAATGTATCATATTAGTTTCCATCGCGGCCAATGTCCTTGGCAGGTGTGCGAAGATGTTGGGGAAGGTCTTTCCCCAAGTTTTTCTAGACTAGGTTTGTTTGTATCGCGGCCAATGTCCTTGGCAGGTGTGCGAAGATGTTGTAAATTTAGTTCGCGGCCAATGTCCTTGGCAGGTGTGCGAAGATCAGTTCATAGTATCGCGGCCAATGTCCTTGGCAGGTGTGCGAAGATCAGTTCATAGTATCGCGGCCAATGTCCTTGGCAGGTGTGCGAAGATCAGTTCATAGTATCGCGGCCAATGTCCTTGGCAGGTGTGCGAAGATCGTTCAATAAGCGTTACTAGTCTAGCAGTAGGTTCCATCATTTACGTATGTATAGTAAATCATCAAATCCCCATTCCCCCCTGGGAACCCCATGCCTTGGCTTGTGTGAACTCACCTTGGTTTGCTCGGTATGCTAGGTATGTAAGTGCTCGCAAATAATCAATCACGTCCTAAGGTATGCACGTATACATAATCAGTTTGTGTTCAAGTATAGACACACAGTTGGTAAGCAAGTAGCACGTAGCACGTATTTCAGATCATACACAAGATGGTTACACTTAACGGCAGTTAACTAACCAGGTTAACACTTAAACAGAATATAAACAGGTTACTGTTGCTGATTACCCACTTGGCGAAACACCCCTGTTTCGCCATAAATCCCTTCGACGAAACACCCCGTTTCGTCTACCTTGTGATTCGTCGTTGAGGTCTCGACGAAACAGATTCCTGTTTCGTCGTTACCTGCGTTTCGTCAAAAACAGTTTGATTCGTCACACATCAGTTACGTCATGGAATCAGTTACGTATCATACATGAAACCCTAATCATCAACATAGACAACAGTTATCTAATAATGATTCCAATCGTACCAACCATCTACACATATTATCAATCTATTGGACCGAGACAATGAACCGACGCTATTTCTAAATCAATTGATATAAGAATCCTCATGATATGACTCTACCATTTTGATTGGACCAAAATAAATCATGTTAGCCGACAAGTCAATTAACAATTTACTTCAATTATTCATGAAATAAGTACTGACAAATCAATATATAAATCACATGGCTTGATCAGATTCACATGCCTACAATTCCCAAATTAACAATATGCATAGCACATACATGATCCTTCACATCGATCATCATCATTAAAATAACCATAATGGCTGACAATCCACATACTTTCACATGCAATATATATTCTAACAGCTTTTAATTACATCAGATAATACATGTGATATATGGGGACTTGAACAATTACAATTTGAAAGTCAATATTGTCATCGACATTACATCATCATCAACAGTTACATATGCATTCCTATAACTTATTATAATTGCTATCATCATTATCCAACAATTTATAGCATGTGACATTTTGATAAAAGTTGAACCATCATAGAACCATAATCTGTTAGTGGCTGCAACAATCATGCACACATATGTTTAATTAATTAGTTCCTGACAATGCGCACGTAAACATGTATGTTCAATTACTCAAACATGTAAAACTAACCGGGATGATGATTGAATCACACAAGAGTTTCCGGTGGTTGCTAGTTTGCCGTCACAAGTCTCTAGGGTTTTCGATTGTGGTGATGAGTTTCACGACTGAACGGTTTTGTGAGATATAACTCACGTAACAAGGTTGGGCCCGTAACTGGGCTTCGGCGTAACAGTTGGGCCGGCGAAACACTTGTTTCGTCAAAAGTGAAATGGCGAAACAAATCTTTGTTTTGTCGAGTTGTTATTGGCGAAACACAACTTGTGTTTCGTCGAGTTGCACAAGTCTTAAACAGTTTACAATATTCATGCAGTCAAGTACTTACACATCATCACCCAAAAGTAAAAACAATCATCTCAACTTATCATTCAGTGTGCACAATTACAAGGTAAATCATTCATGTAAACAATTATCTAGACAGTCAACGTGCATTAAATGCGAATAGAGAATGTCGGAAATTCGAGTTGTCACACATATCATCAATCTTTGCTAAAAATCATTCAAGAACTTGAAGCTATAAAATTTATTTAAAAAAAGTAGTTTTTGATTCTTGACGATCTTGATGATGATGGAAGTTTCTCTTGTTCTTGAGTTTAATCACAAACTTGAAACTTAAAACAAATGGGTTTTTGAATAAAATAAAAATGGGTGTATCTATGTATGTATGTGTGGCCGTGAGTGTGTGTAGATGTTTATATTTTTTTTATTGAAAGATTCTTGAGTTACATGATTACTTGAAAAGTAGGATTTCATGTAAGAATCAATATGTGACATTAACATATAAGAATGTTCTAAAGGTGATTCAAGATTTGAAAATTACATGATGAAAAGTGAACTTTTGGAAGTTCATATGTGTATATGTATTTCGTATATATGTATGCATGCATGTAAAAGTTTGTCGTATATATTCTTAAATGTGAGGGATATTAGCATTTATGTATGAATGAGTATGAATGATTGGATGATCATGATGATGTTTGTGTTATGTTTTGTAAGAACATGATACTAATGTGTTCTTAAGTGTAACACCTGTGCCTCCACGGCCATCAAACAAATACCAAACCAATGAAATATTATATTTCATACTTGGGATTTGTAAAAATATGTGTATCATTTGCACATATCAATTCTTGTTCAATTTCAAACTCTAAATCGCTTTCTGGAAGGTTATACGCACACCGATGCGTAAATATAACCAGTTTAATGCAACAAACACTCCGGAATAGTGACATAGGCTTAACATACCTTAAATAACCTTTACATAACTTAGAAATAAGTTTTGAAGGCTTTGGTATGGCAAAATCAAGTTAAATCGCTTACAGGGACTAAAGTTGACAAACTGCGAAAGTATGCCAATTTGAACTGTAATAGACATTCCGGAACATGGCCATAAGTTAAACATACCATAAATATCCTTTACATAGCTTAGAAATAGGCTTTGAGGGGTTCGGTGTGCTAAAATAAACTTTTGGGACATTCAGGGACTAAAAGTGTCAAAAAGTGCACAAGTTTGCATTTTCGCGCATAACTTACGTTCTGAATACATCCGGACATCCAAAAATTTATGTAAGCATGACTATATTATATTTTAGTGTTCGCCATAAGAAAAATCCATTCGTTTCGTCATTTGGATCGTTTTTCGCGCTTGTGCGCATTCCGTCGTAATTAAGCGAACATCGCGTTCGTACGACCAAACGAACCATCATCCGAGATATTTTTGAGCACAATTTAAGTTCCCTATACTTTAACTTCATTTTAGAGCTTGGAAATGGGGTTAACGGGGCTTAAACGTGTCAAAAATGCATCGAAAACCAAGTTTAGGGGCTGCAGGGACCAAAACTGTAAATCTGCCAAAGTTGTTACCTTACGGACCTCAACATTGGCAGCTTTGAGGTCCGTAAAGCAAGTTCAGACCAGATGCAGAGTACTTAACAGCCTGTTTTCAGCTGTTTTGCACTCCTAATCTCTCTTCCACATGTTGATACCTTATGGTGGGTGGCCAATTGAGGTACCATAACATTCCGACAAGTGTACGGCCTTGATCGTGCCCCCTTTTCCAAGAAACGATCTTAACGGTTACCCGAAAACTATAAATACCCATCCACCCCAACCTCATTTCTTACAAGAATTCTGATTTGAGAGCTCTAAGTTGAAACCATTGTTTCATACCTGAGTTCTTGGATCGGGATTAGCATTCGGGGACCCTTCGTAAGTATTCTTTCGTTCTTTTCCTTATTTTATTGCTTTTCGAGTCAGAAAGTCAAACTTTGTTTGACTTTCAGCGTTGACCAGTAATGGTCAATGCGAAGTTCGTTTGAACTTCGCAACGTGAGTGTAATCACGTTGGTCATAGTCCCTTGGGACTATGCCCACTGATTACCACGTTGTCTAGGGTCGTAGGGTAGGCGATCTAATGAATCGCCTATACCTTCGAACCCGACCCATTTGGTCGATCATTAGGATCCGACCAAACACTTTAGGTGACCATAGTAGGTAGGGAATAACCTTCCGAGGTTATACCCTATGGTCACATCGTTTAAGTAGTTGTATGATAGGTAGTTTATATGCCTTAGGTAAATTACCAGAATACCCTTTTCATGTATAATTGGTAATTAAGCATATGTAACCTAAACTTTTGTCGCATAACTGATTATGTAACATGTTTAGGCATATAACACTTGTCATAGGACTAGTTAGGCGGTCCGAATGCGTTTCACGCGAACGACGCGTTAAAGTAGCATAAGCTACCTAAACGGGTCGTAATGGGTCATAAGTTATTAGATTAAGGTTTCATTTAGCATGTAGGCTTTGTTAAACCATATGACACGAGTCTCTATACTCGTTTGGTTTACGAACCCTCATTCTATCAGATCTTCCGATTTAGGTCCGGTTTATTAACATAGTTACCTATAGTAGGTGTCGTTTGATATCCGCGATCTCTAGCATTGTTTGGTTGTTACTCAAGGACTACTAAGCAATCTCAAGTGAGTACATAGACCCCTCTTTTACTGTTTTCCAAACTGTTTTGGGGTGGAACACATGTGCCTACTTGTTACATTCATGCTTTCCCGTTTTCACATCATATACCTGCTATGTTCGTTAGTACATTATAGTACATGATTTTATGACATTTCATGCTAGGTGTGCCCAATTGTGTGCATTACTTAGTACATCGTTTTACATAGACATTTCGGCATAGACATTTTAACATGATTGACATTTGATCATGCATTTCCCACAAAACATAACTTTGATTTAAAACAAGTTTTACTTCAATACTTTGTTTCTGTGCATATGGTTTAGTTGAGACATTTCACTTGCCATACATGACATCTTGACATAGACATTTGACATGGATATTTGACATAGACATTTTGATATGATTTACATCTTGACATGAACACTTTGACATATTACCCAATACATTTGACAATTGATTTAAACATAGACTTCTTACATTAATTGGTTTGGTTTGATTAAGTGATTAAGTAACGATGCGTGTGTAATATGATACAAGCATGGTGGATACGCCGCTGGTACTTCCTATATATAAGTGTTTGTATGGTATTACATATCATAGCGTTATTTGAATCATTTCAGTTTGAGACATAGAACATTTTATACAAATAACATACTTTTCACAAGACATTGATTTATAAACATCTTATCTTATGCAAACATATTTTACTTGGTTATTCATTTAACCTTACATTTATTTATACTTATCATCTGAACTCATTGTTTTTCAAATGATTTACAAAGCAAAGCAAACTAAAAGGGTTCATGACTAAACATTTTCTCAAACATAAGTCATGAAACCTATTTTCACAAAACCTATGTATCTCACAGGCATTTTTATGCTGACGTACCTATTTTCACATGTGTTTTTCAGGAACTGTTGCATAAGATGATCAAGATACACATAGGCAGACTTGGGCTTTAGTGACAATAAAAGATGCAAGACTAGTTAATTATGTTGTATTTTCTTGTTTGTTAAGACATTGTAACACTTTTAATCAATAAAACGAAACTTCAATTGCCATGGATTTGAAACAATTAATTCTGTTACAACACTCCCCGACGTTTCCGCCACGTTTGTATGTTCTACGTGGTCGGGGTGTGACATTAAGTATGATTAAAACATAAATGATGATGATGCTGTTGTATGAGTGCATTAGATGCACATATGTGGACATACATGATGATATGAAAGCATCAAATGATCATTTGAGCATGATTTGATAAAAATCAATTTTGATATATATAAACACTAAAATAAGATTATTTTGAAGTGTTTAATGATATAAAACTTTGACATAAAGTTTGCTAGTCTTGTATGTTGTACTTGGTGCATTAGGAGTTGTAAAATACGTGAAATCGCATGATTTATGTGACTTACACAAAAACTGCATTAATCTGATTATGATCACTATTTTAATCAGTAAATAACATGTATTGTGTTAAAATGTCAAGTCATTCCGAGTTGGGATGGTTATAGTAACGTTTGATGCAAAACTATGCGGTAAAATGGTCAAAAATCGGCTTTTCGAACGATTTTTATGAAACTGATTTAGATCAATAAGTAATTGATATTTTTAGTTTAAAAATAAGTATTTTAACTAATTTTAAGTTTACTTGGTGCTTGTTTGGTCATACGTGACTTCCGACGCCCGGAAACGTTACCGAATCACTAAAAATACGCGTTTTACAATGAACACTAGTATGGGTTATTTTTGGGTGAACCTTATGTGTTAAAATGTGTTATGTAATTTAAATATGTGAATATGGTAATATAATAAGTGTTGACATGATAGCGGGAAATTTAGGCTATGCATGTATACTTGTACATTTAGAACGGTAGAATCGGTAAAATTGCGTTAAATGTATAACTTATTTGTCGAGCATGAAAATTGATACATATAAGTTATTTTATGTATGCTTGCCTTAAAAATGACAAAATAGATAAGTTAACAAGATTACGCATGTTACGATATTGATTTATGTGTACGTTTATGTATATATATTACGACGCGCAAATCGTAGATATATTACGTATAAACAGATGTGTTAATGGATTTACATGATAACGGTCACCAATAAAATCGTTCAAGTCGCAAAATCTTAAATATATATATATATATATATATATATATATATATATATATATATATATATATAGGGTGGAGTTCGGCTACAAAGTGCATTTTTCCTACAAAGTGTACAAAGTCATAAAACACCACAATTTTAGCCATAAAACACACTCAAAACCCACAAATAACATAGTGAATATCACTAAAACACAATATCCAAACCCTAACAGTCCTTAAAAACTTCAAACACATCATTGTACATAAAACACAACATGATAATCAACATAAAACATACTAATGTTAGTCATTCGATAATCAAAGCCTTATCATCCAAAACACAACACAAAACCCACAAATATGGTGTTTTAGTAATCTTCACTATGTTATTTGTGGGTTTTGAGTGTGTTTTATGGTTAATATTATCGTGTTTTATGACTTTTTACACTTTGTAGGAAAATTGGACTTTGTAGCCAACTCCCACCCTATATATATATATATATATATATATATATTAACGTGCCAACATAATCAAAAACGATAACTTTTCGAGAAAATCTCAAAGTTATGTGAAAATTATAAGAAACGGAGAAACTTAGGATTTTTGTGATATATTGATTTATAAATCATTCCTACGTATAATAGGACGTGTAAAAATCAATCTGTGGGATTGCACTATTTAAAAATACGCACCCAAAGGTGAGTGTCACTAAACCCCCATCTTTTACTGTTTTGTATATGTTTTGGGGGAATAACACGCCTAAAAAGGGTTTAATAATGTTTTTGGAATAAAACATACCTTTTGATATAAATTATATGTTTCGTAACGAAATGCTTTTGGTGAATATATGTTTCGGGGAGAAACTGGGATTGTATGGCGTTTCAAAGAAAACGGCCGTTGTTGTTGGGTCGGGTTTGCTTGGTCCAAGGGATTTCAGTAAATTCGTACAACTGCTGATATAAAATTTGTCATATTAGTAGGATATATATATTGTACGTGAGGCAGGCATCATGGATGGTCTCGATATGGACCATGCGCCAATGGTGCCGTTTAATCATTTAAGTATTGCACGTGAGGAATTATTGGTAGATCTATCGGGTTGATAACCCCGTCGTGACTGGTCGCCCTGTGTCAAGTCAAACGACGAATTAATATTCTGTTTATAGTCTAGCCTTGATTATCCCTACATTGTAAATATATAGTTCGTAATGTCTAGCTAACTTACGAGTCCAAACATTTGACGCTATAAATTTAATATGTAATCTTGGGAAGATGCCCTATTTCGGAGGTTTCAGCAGAAAAACCTACGACGGTTGACCCATGGATTTTTATGAAGGAAAAGAATTGACTTTCAAAAATTATATAGATGTTTTATAATAAACACATAATTAGAAAGCTTTTTCCTTGGGATCAAATTGTTTAAATTTGAATATGTGAACTCACCTTCCTTTGTGTTGACACTTGATTTTAACGTGTTCTTCAGGTACTAAAGTTTGGCTTCGGGAATCATGGCGTATTTTGTGGTTTTTGATGCATGCTTTGTCATTTAATATGTTCGACTAACTTTTAAAACTTTCTGGGACAAATGTAATAAGATCCGTGAGGATCAAAACAACTTAATCATGTCGTGGTTGTGTAACGTTTTGAAACTTTATGTTTAAAACTTATGTTTTAATTAAGTTAATATGTCCAACAATTTAATGCATCGACCATCAAGATATAAATGGGCACCAACTTCCGTCACCACTACGTTTTATATTCCGCTGCGATGTTTTTGGGGTGTGACAGAAGTTGGTATCAGAGCCAATGGTTGTTAGCGAACTAGATGTTTTCGGGGAAAACTCTAGACTTCAACCGGAAAATTTTGAGATTCAAGTCCAAAATTCGCGAAGCCAAAATTTTGAATAAACATGAAATTTTTATCATGTATGAAAACCATTGCGTGTCTATGTGCATATGTGATTATCTGTTTATTTGGGCCTTATGTGTTATTTTTCATTTGAACACACACTTACTTTGTACGGTTACATTACGTCACGTTTCGGCCTATAGAGCCATTAATAGTCCTGCTCACTAATACCGTCGAGCCTACAGTTGAGATTCCCCTGCCCGTCGTTATAGAGTCGACTATTCCGCTAATCGAGTCACGTGTTTTGCTACACCTCTTTTAGTCTACACTCGTCGTAGGAAGAGGACTCGAACCATTGGAGAGATCGCATCGACTTCGAGAGCTGAGACAACATCCGCTTTGAAGAAGCAGAAGGGGAATTGGGTTAATCGCTCTCACTGCGATCGTCAGTTCGTCACGTTACGCGAAGACTTAGAGACGACGAAGGGCAAGATGAAGGACTTAGAAGGACAGATGGACTGGTATGATGAGCTTAAGGACTTGGATGACAGTGCTAGGGATTAGATGCACTGGAGAATAGTTGAGCTAGAAGAGCTTGTTAGGAAGATGTTGGACTTCCTAGGTTTAAAGCGTTAGTTGTTGTGTGTAGTTTCTGTTATTTTGTGTGTCACTTTTAACGCCCTCTATTTATGTTCTGTATGCCAGATTTTTGGATATTATGTAGAAATTTTGTTTGAACTTGTTATGGGTGTTGACGTAGACATGCCAAAGGTGGTTAGTTGTGTACTAAAAACAAGTTTATTAATTTCTATGATGAATATCGGTTGGATTACTTTTGGTTTAAAATTTTTCTCATTAATATGTGGATATTATACATGCGCAATGTTTGGTCCATTAACAT
Organism: Helianthus tuberosus; assembly: GCA_030545235.1. Taxonomy (NCBI): domain Eukaryota; kingdom Viridiplantae; phylum Streptophyta; class Magnoliopsida; order Asterales; family Asteraceae; genus Helianthus; species Helianthus tuberosus. The sequence goes on from CM060409.1 coordinate 121,501,326, forward strand.
TTAATGATTGAATTATTTTTGGATATCGTCTTATGTTAATTATTACTGATGTAATAATAGAAACAACGAAATGCCGCCAAAAGCAAGACAGGGTTCTGGACTACCTACCACCCCGGAAGAGTTGGCACAACACATAGCCCAACACGTTAATACTGCCATGGAATAGCGCGATGCTAACCAGAATAATGGCCAGGAACGTAGACGTGGTGCTCATGGGCATGGTCTTGGTGGGACACGGATAAAAAACCCTTCAGGTAATATAATGATCGAAAAGTTTTAGTAGTTCATGTGTTATGATATAATCGGAGCGTAATCCTGATTTTTCATTAACCTTGTGAACAGTACATAAATGTACACATAAAACAATCCAGGGTTGTAACCCAAGATCATTTACTGGTGCCCTATGCAATGACGAGGCAATGGTATGCGTGATGTCAGGCCGTCACAGCAGGTCGACCATTCAAATAATTCAGCATTCCGAGCCTAGATCTAGGGATTCACGAAAGCGAAAGTATGAGACTTAAAGAAAGGATATCGATGAGAAGAGTGATAAGATACGCAGTTCAGGGAAAGCGTTTGTGGTTAACTCTAGTGGTTTGGGAAAGGATAATGCCAGGAATGGCAGGAGTGGTCCTGAGAAGAAGACTCACGGTGATGAGCAAGGTAAGTGCGCCAGATGTGGTCAAACTGGGCATGTTACCCGCGAGTGCTATGCTAAAAGTACTTCGGAGGGGGCAAAGCTTGAGGGATGCTCCCAGTACGGTGAACAGGGACATTTCAGGAGGGATTGTCCTAAGGTAAAGGGTCAGAATGCCAGGAGTAGAGCGTTCGAGCTAAATGCTGGAAAGGCACGTGACGATCCTGCTGTTGTTACTGGTATGTTTTTTTATCAATAACCATTATGCGTTCGTACTCTTTGATACCGGAGCTGACTTGAGTTTTGTTTCGAAAATTTTGAACCATTTTTGTGTTCACCAACAAGTAAGCTAAGTAAAAAGTACTCGATAGAACTAGCAAATGGTAAACTGATAGAAACTAGCGAGGTCGTTCGCGGTTGTAGTATTTAGTTAGGTGATCATAGTTTTAATTTCGATTTATTTCCAGTGGAGCTGGGGATTTTCGATGTAGTTGCGGGAATGGATTTGGCTATCCAAGAACAAAGCTGAGAATATTTGCTCGGAGAAGCAAGCTAGGATACCTCGTTCTGATGGTGGTGAGGTGATAGTTGTTCACAGAGATCGATCGAGTCGAGTGTTGAGTGTTGTCAGTGTTATGAAGATGCTCAAGATTTTGCGAAAGGGTTATCCTGCGTTCTTAGTTAACGTGGTGGATACGAAGGCCGAATGTAGGAAGATCAAAAAGATTCCTATTGTTCGCGATTATCCAGAAGTTTTTCCTGAAGACTTACCTGGATTGCCCCCTGCAAGACAGATCGAATTCCGAATTGATCTGGTACCCGGTGCTGCACTGATTGCAAAATCTCCTTATAGATTAGCACCGCCAGAAATGAAAGAATTGTCGAATCAGCTTCAAGAGCTACTAGACAAATGTTTAATTTGACCAAGTTTTTCGCCTTGGGGTGCACATGTTTTGTTCGAGAAAACGAAGGATGGATCCTTCAGGAGGTGTATTGATTATAGAGAGCTGAACAAGTTGACTATCAAGAATCGGTACCCTTTACCGAGGATTGACGATTTATTTGATCAGCTACAGGGGTCTAGTCACTACTCGAAGATTGACCTGCGTTCAGGATATCATCAGTTAAAGGTTGCTGACGAAGATGTTCTGAAGACTGCTTTTCAAACACGATATGGCCATTACGAGTTTTTAGTCATGCCTTTTGGCATAACTAATGCGCCCGCAGTGTTTATGGATCTCATGAACAGGGTATGCAAACCTTATTTGGATAAATTCGTGATAGTATTCATCGACGATATACTTATCTATTCACGAACCAAAGAAGATCATGTGCATCATTTGAAGTTGATTTTGGAGTTGCTGAAGGAAAAGAAGTCGTATGCCAAGTTCTCTAAATGCGAATTCTGGATTCGGGAAGTTCATTTTCTCGGACATGTCATAAACGAGAAAGGTATACACGTGGATCTGTCGAAGATAGAGGCGATCAAGAATTGAAAAGCGCCAAAGACTCCGTCGGAGGTGTGAAAATTCTTAGGGCTTGCTGGGTACTACCGGAGATTCATTGAGAATTTCTCCAGATTAGCGCAGCCTTTGACGCTATTGACCCAGAAGGAAAAGGAGTTTGATTGGACGAGAAAGCAGAAGGAAGCTTTTCAGACGTTGGAGGAAATGTTGAGAGCGTGTGCAATTGATTTCGATGGAAGTTGGGATACTCACTTGCCGTTGGCAGAGTTTTCTTACAACAATAAGTTACCACGTTAGTATCAAGACCGCTCTGTTTGAAGCCTTGTGTTACACCCTGACTTTTGCGGAAGCGTGATTACGTGTGACTTGCTTAATATCATTGCATTCAACCATAACAAACAACTATGTGATAGAAACCATGATGTTCATCCATTTAAGTTTCAAAATAATATAACCATCATTGTTTTAAATCCAAACACAGACTTCAAGTTTAGAATACAACACAAACAAAGTTTTAAGTTCCATAAAGGACTTTATCAAAAGACACTAAATAAACTAGGCTTTGAACCATGTATCTTATCAAGGATAAAATACACGATTCAAACCCTTCAATGCAGGATGACATAATTTATTGAGGTCACAACTTGAAAATCCTTGTACGCCCACCAGATCCATAATCAATTCCCTGAAACACATGTAGTTTGAAAACATCAACAAAAGTTGATCGAGTTCATGTGTTTTGTATGTGAGCTCGTAATAAACTTGTAATCATTGTAAGTATGTATTTTGTAAACCCGATATGAAAGCAACAAGGAAACAGACCAATTAATGATTTGCAAGGTCATTAATATGTGTGCAGTGATGTAGGAAGGCTCAAACCTAGCAGATTTTGTACCGGGCTTCCGGCTGGAAGACATAGTCACCTCATGGGCCAAATCCCGGTCCCAAGGGTGGGGCTCGCAACACCCAAATAGATCTATCACTCATGTCCCTCGGTCCTTATACGAGGATTAATGGTCTTAAGCGTTGTACCCACCACTCACATGATCTAACAGTTCATTCCTTAGCTAACCATACCATATGTAAATGTTTGTAACAATTTGTAACATGTACTTCACCCCCGAAGTTATAAAACTGAAAACAGTTAAAAGAAAAGGGGGACATGAACTCACAGTCTTGCGTCTCGTAACTCGATAACTCAAAGCTTTCCTTCGGTCGCACGACTACCTACACACGTGCTATGGTTAATTAGACGGATGGGTCGTGCCTTGATGTCACACCCTGGCTTTTGCGGAAGCGTGGATTATTTTGGTGTGACTTCTTAATACCATAGCAACAATCATAACAATGCTATATGATAAAACACAAGATGTTCATCCATTCATTAAGTTTAAAAATACCACAACATCATTGTTTGAAAATGTCGACACATAAAGTAAGTTACAACCATGACATGATTAACAGAGTTCACAAAGACTCATCAAAAGTAAGTAAATAAAAACCCAAGTTTAGAATTGTGTATCCCGTCCAGGAAAGGGATCCACCTCCTAAACTCAACCACTCGGATGACATCTTTATTCACTACGCAGCCTTGACACAACGCATACTCCGCCAAATCCACTAATTTCCTGAAATACATGTAGTTTGAAAAATCAACAAAAGTTGAGCGAGTTCATGTGTAAGTGAGTATGTATAAACCTTTGTAAACAATGTATGTATGAAAGCCCCTGGTATGTAGCAATAAGGAAAAACTGATCACCAATGGGTTGCAAAGCCAATGGTATGTGTGAAATTGGTGCAGGAAGACTCAAACCTAGCAAATTTGTCTCCGGTATGAAGACATAGTCACCACTATGGGCTGCCCCGGCCTCATGGGTGTGGGCTCGCTACACCCAAATAGATCTATCACTCATGTCCCTTGGTCCTACAATGAGGATTAATGGCCTTAAGTGTCATGCCCACCACTCACATGATCGCGTAGTAAAAACCCTCCTTAAGCTAACCATACCATGTAAATAGATGTCTGTAATAATTGTAACATGTATTTCACCCCTGAAGTATAAAACTGAAAACAGTTAAGAGAAAAGGGGGACATGAACTCACAGTACTGCGTCCTCTGAATCGAATCGTCAACCCAAACTCTGTCCGCTACGCGACGACCTACACGTAGTAATGTCTATTAGACGAACAGGCCGTGCCTTGGCTTAGGGTTTAGTGTTTTTGAGTTGCGACCCTTAAGTTTCCGAATATTATCCCAAGTTATAATTATTAGTTAAAATAATTATCTTAACTTTAAATTATATTTTATTTTGGAATAATCGTTAAACAATATTTCGTATTCATACTTCACAAGTATTTAATCTTCGTATTTCCTTCCCAAGGATGGGGGTATTTATACATGTATTATTGTGATTCCGAAAAATATATTTTAAGTCCCACTAAGGAAAATATATTTAACTTATTCGTTCAAAAATAATATGTTCCCAAATATATGTATTTTTCCAAAAAATAATATATTTTACTCCATTAATTTCCAGAATAATATCTTACCAAAAATGTATGTGTAGAAGCATTTTCCGGAATATTTCATAAGTTATGTTTGAACGTTCGATTTTTCAATACCGAGTGTGTAACTTAAATATTTTATTCCTTGATATTTTTGGTATCATTCTGGAGTTGTAATTTCCATGGTATTCATAAGTTATATTATTTTACCCTAAAAATAATATAACTAGTTCACAAAATAAACAAATAATCACACAAGAGTTTTCGTATAAAATATATATTCTAAATATATATTTATCAAATTTTATTTACGAAAATCAACCTCCGATACTTGGTATTTTTGTAATAAAAATTATGGCGAAGTTTATTTTAAAAACAAAGTTAAAAATATATTCGTAAACACTTGTTAGAAGAATATTTTCTAAGTGTCGGATTTTTAGAAAATTTCGCCAGAGTTTCCTTTGTAAATGGAGGTGTCCATGCTTATAGCATATCATTTTCTTTTAAAAATTCATCCAATCAATCAATAACAAGTTACTAAACAATATTACACTAGTCAAGTGCATAAACTATGCAATTTATATGACAACATGAACTTGGTTTTTCATAAAAACGCGTAGTAACTTAGTGGGGTGTTTAGTGGGTTTAGTTACCCTCCAAATTGTGTTTATTTTCGTAAGACTCTCGTTCTTGGGATTTTTAGATGTTCACAACTTGTGAACTTATTTGACAAAAATATCCATTTTCAATATTTTCATGCTTCACTAGCATCCATACACTTAGTTTATTTTAAAGATGGTGTAAGTATGTGTAAGAATCATACTTTTTCAAAAACCGCCTTTTAAACTTGGTTTTCTAAAATAACTCATACACAAGTCTTGAGTTTACAAGTTTACTAGTCCACTAGGTTTATTATTTTCTAAGAAAATCACTTTTATTCCCAAGTTCATGCTCTAACAAGAAGATGATTATTTTATGTGCACATAATCATCCCTAGCTTGTTAAGTCATGTTTTTAATCATAACTTAACAAGCTTCATATGATGATCAAACATCATATTGCTAGTAATCATCACAATATCAACAACATAACTACAACAACTTCATTTTATCAAGTTTCCTTCTTATTTCATCATCAAGTTAGTTTATGTTCATGTCTTCTTCATATGATTCATAAATGTTCTTAATGTTTTTGTTCATGATACATCATTAACCACTTAAATACGATGAAAAATGAAAGGATCTAAGTTTTTACCACTAGCTCAAGGCTAGGGAAGTTCAAGTGAAGAAATTGAGTGGATAAAAGAAGATAAGAGAGGTCCTTCCACTTCCGAGAACACCGAGCTTTGTTGTTTGCACTTTAACACCTTTGTACACTCTTGAAATGGTTGAAGATGATCAAGTGATGATGATGGTGGTGTCTCTTGGGGTCGGCTGAACAAAGAAGAGAGGGAGAGAGTTTTTGTGGTGTGTTGTTGATGTGTGGATGAAGAATGATGATGATCTAGTAGTTAAATAAGAAGTCTTCCAACATGCTAATATCCTTTAGGTCTAATGCTCCCTAAGTACTTGGCAAACCAAATAAACAAATGAAGAAAATCAAGGGTGGGGTACCACCCTTGAAACCGTAAGAAGGGGGGTTGCTTGGTTGAGTTTCAACTAAATAGTTAGTGATCTAGTTTGAAATCCAAAGTTAAGTTGGTGTTTTATGTGTGTGGTGTAATATATAGTGTGTTAGGGTGTTCGGGGACCCTAACTAGCTTAGAAAAATAAAAACAATGCTTCTAGCATTATTTTGGTGTTCCGGGTAATGTCCGGTTGTTCGGTTTGATACTGTTCCGTTAAAGTGCTTAATTAATCCGTAAAATGTCTTTTGTATAGCTTTTTGTGTCACAAATAATTCCCGACACTTAGGAAAGTATACAGGACCATTTTGCCATATTTTTGCAAGTGACTAGCATGTTTAAATGCTGAATTTTGATAATAGATGCAGAATTCTGCATTTAGAGTGGGTTTTAGGCACTTCCCGGCACTTTAACTATCACCTAGTGACGCAGTTTTATGGTCCTCACTTCCCTACACTCCCTACCAGTGTAGTATCCTGTCTCTGGCTCATACTGGCCTCAAAAACATTGTCTGTCTATGTGTTGGCATTGTCAGCATGTTTTCTGGGTTATCCACTCACTGTGCTAACTGTGCTTTGTGCGTCAAGTTTGTCACTAAGGTTTGTGTGAAATAAATGGAGTGATAGTATGAATGTGATGCATGTGTATGTATGTAACAGAAATTAGAAAGCAGTTTAAATTGTCAGTTGTAATCGAGCATAGTTTTTAAGCACAAATTAAATATTAATTAATTGTACGGATACCTGTAATTGTGAGGGTTGTCACATTCTCCCCCTGTTAGAGAAATTTCGTCCCGAATTTTTAGTTCTGCTACTAGATGCAGGGGTCTTGGGGAATAAATGTGGGTACTTCTGTTTCATGCGATCCTCACGTTCCCACGTGAATTCTGGGCCATGTCGTGCATTCCATCGAACCTTGACGAGCTTGACACTACTCCGGCGTGTCTTGTTAACTTTCCAATCCGTAACCTCAACGGGTTCTTCAGTAAAGTGGAGTGTGTTGTCAATATGAACCTCGTTGGCAAGAATGACCACTGTCTCCTGAGTTGGACTCTTTTTCAGGTTTGATACATGGAATGTATCATGAACGCCATTAAGTTCAGCAGGTAGGTCCAATTTGTAAGCTACAAGCCCAATCCTTTGCCGGATTCTGAACGGACCGATGTATCTGGGATTTAACTTCCCGTGTTTCCCAAAGCGTGCCACACCCTTCCAGAGTGAAAGCTTCAATAAAACCATATCTCCCACCTCAAATTCCAGAGGTTTCCTTCTTAGGTCCGCATAACTCTTTTGTCGATCACGAGCCGCTTTGATGCGCTCTCGGATCTGTGCAATCTTGTCTGTCGTTTCCTGGACCAATTCCGGACCAACTAGTTGTCTATCACCTGCGTCAGCCCAACAGATCGGTGATCGAGATTTGCGTCCATAGAGAGCTTCGAACAGTGCGGCTTGAATGCTTGCATGATAACTGTTATTGTATGAAAATTCGGCCAATGGTAGGTGAGTGTCCCAACTCCCACCTAAATCCATTACGCAAGCTCGCAACATGTCTTCCAACGTTTGAATTGTTCGCTCGCTATGTCCATCGGTTTGTGGATGAAACGCAGTACTCAGATTTAACTGAGAACCAAAAGCTTCTTGGAAAGATTGCCAAATCCTTGACACGAATCTTCCATCTCTATCAGAGATGATTGAGAGAGGCACTCCATGTCGTGCAACAATCTCCCTCATGTATATCTCAGTAAGTTTACTCGTGTTGTATTTTTCCTTGATTGGCAAAAAGTGCGCAGATTTCGTTAAACGGTCTACTATCACCCAAATCGTATCGTGGCCCTTGGGCGTCCTTGGCAATTTCGTTATGAAGTCCATTGAAATTTGTTCCCATTTCCATTTGGGTATTTCAGGTTGCTGCAGAAGACCTGAAGGCTTCTGGTACTCGGCTTTCACTTTGGCGCAAGTTAAACATTTACCAACGTATATCGCAACATCGCCCTTCATTCTTGGCCAACAATAGAAATCCTTATGATATTGGTACATCTTATCTGCTCCAGGATGAATCGAGTACCGTGACTTGTGAGCCTCATAAAAAATAACATTCCGCAAACCACCAAACAAAGGAACCCAAATTCGTTTCATGAAACACAAAGTTCCTTCCCCATTAGGTACCAACTGCTTCTCCATCCCTCGGAGATACTCATCCTCAATATTCCTTTCTTTAAGAGCTTCTCTCTGCGCGGCACGAATGTGCAATGAGAGGTCTGTCTGGACAATCATTTCTAAAGCCCTAACCCTTATGGGCTTGATCCTTTCTTTCCGACTTAGGGCATCGGCGACCACATTCGCCTTCCCTGGGTGATACTTGATCTCACAATCATAATCATTCAACAGCTCTACCCAGCGTCTTTGCCTCATGTTAAGCTCTTTTTGATCAAAAATGTGCTGCAGGCTTTTGTGATCAGTGAAGATCGTGCATCGCGTGCCATATAAGTAATGTCGCCAGATCTTCAATGCGAATACCACCGCGCCTAACTCCAAGTCATGCGTGGTATAATTTTTCTCGTGGACTTTCAACTGGCGAGATGCATATGCTATAACCTTCTGTCGCTGCATCAACACGCAGCCTAAACCTTGACGCGAGGCATCGCAATATACCACGAAGTCGTCTGTGCCTTCGGGTAGTGATAAGATTGGTGCGTCACAAAGCTTGTTTTTCAACAGCTGAAATGCTTCTTCCTGTTTGTGTCCCCAATCAAACTTCTTGTCTTTCTGTGTAAGAGAGGTAAGAGGTTGAGCGATTTTTGAGAAACCCTTAATGAACCTTCGATAATAACCAGCCAAACCTAAAAACTGTTAAATCTCTGTTGGTGTCTTAGGAGTCTCCCAGTTATTGATTGCCTCGATCTTTGTGGGATCCATATGAATTCCATCTCCATTAACCACATGACCAAGAAACTGAACTTCACGCAACCAAAACTCGCACTTCGAGAAGTTAGCGTATAACTTCTCCTTTTTAAGTAGCTCTAGAATAGCTCTTAAGTGCTGTTCGTGCTCCTCCTTCGTCTTTGAGTAGATCAGAATGTCGTCTATAAACACAATCACAAACTTATCGAGGTACGGCTTACAAACTCTGTTCATCAAATCCATGAATACAGCTGGAGCGTTTGTCAACCCAAACGGCATAACCAGGAACTCGTAATGTCCATATCGAGTCCTAAAAGCGGTCTTGGGAATACTTTCCTCTTGTATTCTCAACTGGTGATAACCTGATCTTAGATCGATTTTTGAGTAAAAACTTGAACCTTGCAACTGATCGAATAGGTCATCAATTCTCGGCAAAGGATATCTATTCTTGATTGTTAATTTGTTCAGCTCCCGGTAGTCGATACACATGCGAAAACTACCATCTTTCTTCTTAACAAACAAAACTGGAGCTCCCCAAGGTGAGAAGCTTGGCCGGATAAATCCTTTATCTAACAGCTCTTGAAGTTGCGTTGACAGCTCTTGCATCTCTGAGGGTGCAAGTCAATAAGGTGCCTTAGCTACAGGCCCGACGCCTGGAACTAAGTCAATGTGAAACTCGACTTGTCTTTGAGGTGGCAATCCTGGCAAGTCTTCTGGAAAGACTTCGGGATATTCCTTTACGACTGGAATGTCTTCTATCCTCGGCTCCACGGCTTCTTTATCCACGATGTGTGCCAAGAAGGCAACACATCCCTTCTGTAAACACCTTCTAGCTTTCAGACAGCTAATGATCCTCAAAGGCGTATCACATTTCTCTCCGTGTACTACGATCGTTTCTTCATCCGTCATGGGGATGCGAATGGTCTTCTCGTGACAAACAATCTCGGCTTTGTTGCTTGACAACCTATCCATCCCTACTACCACGTCGAAGCTTCCCACCTCGATTGGCAGTAGATCTAGCGTAAATTCGTGTCCTCCCAGTTCTATCACGCATCCTCTAATGACTTCACTCGTTTCAACTAGTTTCCCATTAGCCAGTTCGATTGAGTACGGAATGTCTAACTTACTAGCAGTTAACCCAAGCATATTCTTAAATTCTAACGATGCAAAGCTATAGTCGGCACCAGTATCAAATAGCACAGATGCAAAGCGTTGATTTATAGGGAACGTACCAGTAACAACATTGGGATCCTGGCGTGCTTCCCTCGCACCGATGTTAAAGACTCTGCCTTGCGCTTGATTCAGTTTTGGGCATTCCCTTTTAAAGTGCCCCAGGTCTCCACAGTTGAAACACCCTGGTCCTCGACCATTCCCACTTCCATTTCCACCTCGATTGACATTCGCTCCCCGGTTACCAGCTTGATTCCCAACATTTCCACGGTTTCCATTCCCACCATTTCCTCCCTGTTGGCGGTTCCCGTTCCATTTCCATGACCTCGCTGATTCCCACGACCAACTCCGGTACCAACCCAGCATGTTTCCTTTGAATGGCCAGTCTTCCCGCAAGACTCGCATTTCCTGAGTCTGCACGGGCCGGGATGATGGTACTGGCATGTATCACAATTGGGCAGAGTGCCCATGTAGCCTTTCCCTCTGCTTTCAACACCGGTTTTGGCCCTAGTCGGTGCGCTTGACTCACCCTTCTTGCTCACACTGCTGGTACCTTGCTTGAAGTTGGAAAATTTCCGTTTGTTTTCACCAGACGACTCCACATGAGTCTCCTTCTTCTTCGGTTCAGAATTTGAAAACTTGTTCAACCGAATGGCTTCTTCTGTAAGTGCCACGCTGAGATCAATGGCTTCAGTAATCGTTGAAGGCTTGGACGTGGTTACCATGCTCATGATCTGGGGTGCCAACCCCCAGATGAAGCGCTCAATGCGTTTAAATTCGGGCGTGACCATGTACGGCACCACATGGGACAAATCATGAAACCTCTGAACATATTCTGCGATTTTAGGACCCTCCATTTTTAGGTGCCAGAACTCAGTTTCTAGCTTTTGTATTTCAGCCCGCGAACATTATTTCTTCCTCATGAGCTCTTTCAGCTCCGCCCATGTTAGTGCATATGCCACCGCCTCTCCCAACGTTTGCACTTGCAGGTTGCACCATGATAGGGCACCATCAAGAAAAATCCCTGAGATGTATGTAACTTGTTGCTCGGGGGCACACTTGCTCATCCTTAGAACAAAATCTGTCTTTTCCGCCCACCTGACGAATGCAACCGCACCTCCAGTGCCGTCGAAATTTACGGGCTTACAGTCGAGAAATTGTTTGTAGGTGCACCCTGCACAAACGATAGTATTTACAGATGGTATTAGCGGATGTGCTAGAAATATCCAAGTGTATCGTAATGTGTCTCAAGCGACTTGGATGTAGGATCGTATTTGACGACCGAATGAGTCAATTTGAATGTGTTTACACTATTTAGATGGCGGAAACATCTAAACAGCTTAGAATCAGACAGAAAAGAGTAGAAAACAGAATAGATTCACTTTTAACACTTGTTCTCTGTTATATATTGACTTAACAAACTGGCAGCACTTCGTTACAACTTCTCGGAATGCATACCAACTGAGAACTACACTAGCCTATATATAGGCATTAAGATTTCGCTTCAATATGCCTCAAACGAAATCTCATCACTTGATTTCGCTTGAGGCTTACATCTCATACCCTGAAGCGAAACCCTTACAACACTAAATTAAACTTACATTTAGACTCCTATACTTTACATACTTGACACTTTTAGACCCTAGACTTATGACATAGGCTTTAGACATCATGTATCAACAAACTCCCCCTTGGATAAAGCCGGAGTCTTCAGTCTAGGTCTTCACATGGACTTGAACTTTTCTTCTCTAGGCTTAGGTTTTCTCAACAACATCTTCCTAAGCTTTTCATTATCATCAGCTCTTTTCTTTTCTTCAGCAGCTTGCCTTTGAGCAAATGTCTCCCGAAGATATCTATCTTTTTCTTCTTGAGCTTTACGTTCCTTTTCAGCTTTCTTTTTGACTTTCTCCTCCAAAGCCCACCAAGATGACTTCCATTTAGTTCCAGAATTGATATTCTTTTGAAAACATACATTCACAACTCTCTGAAACTGCATTGCTTGATCTCTATCTTTTGGCGAATGATGAATCTTGTTGATGAACAAGCATTCTATATCTTTTGCCGAGCAATTAACAAGCCACATTGGATCAAAAACACGAATTTCTCTAAGTTCACCTCCTGCTCGATACGTGATCACTGCTTCAGTAGACAGACAACTATATACCCAATGTATAAATCCTTTATAGAATTCTTGTTCCATTGGAGGTACTGGTATAATCTTCATTGTCTTTGGCTTCTTGATATTAAGAATCCTTTCTTCAGCACCAGTTTCAGGATTAACTCTTGGAATAATCTTTGGACGATGAGGCTTCCAGAATCTGAATCCTTTAAATGATTGAAATCTGATAAACCCCCACATTTTAATGTCATTCTTCCTCACCGGATATTCCAAAGCTTTGACCTGTGATAACTCCTCAACATCCCACCATGGGAGTGACATAAGATCAAACAACTTTTCAAAATACTGAACACCACATTCTCTTCTGATTGCATAAGCATTCACGTGTGGTAGAAAGCCCCAGCTAATAATATCTCCCAAAGAAATACTTCGATCCCATTGATAAAACTTCAATGGTCTTTTGAACTTTCTGTCATGATCAACTTTGAACCATTTCTTTTTTTCTTCTTTATCCAGATCTTTCTTTGTACCATCAGGATTAAAGTTTTTAATAACTTCAGCAACTTTTCTCCTCAACTCATCTCGATTCTCTTCAGAGAAAAATTCCATCAGTGTAGGCAACTGAGAAGTATCTTCATGAACACTTTCATCATCTTCCCAGTCTTCAACTTCTACTCGATCATACAGATCAGCATCTTCAACATATCGATATTCATAATCATCATAGTGATCAGCATCAAACTCATTCAGCTCTCTTTCTAAATCAGAATTCATTTCTTCCTCAAAATCAAACTTGAACTCTGGATGATCTCTTCGAGTCATTTCTTTTATGATTTCCAGCGAATAATTATGAAAATGCTCTCCTTCTTCCCGATATGTATCCAATCTAAGAATCAATTTTTCAGCTTGATCAACATTTTGATTATCACCATGCTCCCCCTCACTTGTTGCACTATCATGTTCAACATTTGCATCATCTTGTAATAAATCATCAATTTCTTCTTCAGTTGTTTTCTCAGAAATTTTCAGACCAGAAGCACCTTGATCTTGATCATCATCTCCATCATCATCATCATCATCACTACTACTTGCAGAGATCACATCATCTTCTGCATCTTTTTCTTCATCTTCATCATCATCCTCTTCATTCTCTCCAATAAGAAGATCATCAATTTCAACATCAGCATCAAAAATACCAGAAACTGATGAAAGAGGACGAACATTCAGAATGATATTTTCAGAAACATCAACTGGAATAATAGCTTTTTCTTCAATTTCAGGACCCTTTCCCTTATCCTTCATTTGCTTATCAATTTCAGCCTGTTTCTTAGCTTTCTCTTCATCACGAACAATTTCATTGTATTTCAACTCTAGAGATGTACCCATCAACTTTTCCAACACTTTCTTCATCATTTTGCTTTCATGTTCATTTCGTGCTTTCATTTCCTCCAACTCTTGATTTTTCAACTCATAGTACTTGAGATGTTCATCCCTATTCTTCTTTTCTTCCAGCAATTCTGCAATCTGAACTTTCATAATATCCATCTCTGCTTCATTAGATTCCAATTTCTTCAGCAAAGACTTGTTTTCAGCTTCAGTTGCCTTTAATCTCAAATCGCGATTTTTCTCACGATTCTCCAACTTTTTGCACTCAGCTACTAACTTCTTGTTTTCATCAGCTACAACATCAATTCTCTTTTCAACATGTATGATTTGTTCATCTGTTGCAAAGGTAATATTTCCAATATCATCAAGAGAAACATTCTCAGGAATACCAGGAAAAGTTTTATAACTAGAAGAACCAGGTGTAGTTTGAAGGATAGGTTGTGAAGAAGGTGGTGTTTGGATATTAACTTGTGGAGTAGAAATAGGTTCATGTGGTGGTGAGATATGTGGTGGTGAAGTTTGATGTGGTGGTGAATGAGGTGAAATATGTTCAGATGGTGATATAGATTGACTGGTTCCATCAGTTGTTTTTTTCTTCAAGACAATTTTTGGAATCTTGATTGTTGGACTAACAACTCGACTCTTCTTCTGAGCAACTTTCTTTCGAGCTCCTCTCTTCTTTTTACCACTATCAGGAGTTTGAGATTCAGATACATATTCCGGTGAAGGTTCATAAACAGCATCATCTTTCTCTTGTCTCTTTCTCTTTTTTAACAACTTTTCTTTTTCAGTTGCTTCTTTAATTCTTCTTTGACGTGCAATTTCATCAATAGCTTCATCTGAAGAACTAGAAGAACTTTCATCAACATCTTCAATCACTACATTGTCAGCAACTTTACTTTGTTCAGGAGCAGATTCAGAAATCCCTTTCAAAAACTCTGTAGATCTTGGAGAAAAATGAATATCTCCTTCAATATTTGTTTCAATTTCAGTATCAGCTTCAATGTTGATTTCAGCTTCAGTTTCAACATTAGCTTCTGCTACAGCTTCAACTGCTACTTCATCTTCAGGTTCATCAATCAATAGCGTTTTAGCAACCTTCTTACGACGCTTCTTTGGTTGTGAAGACGAACCTTCTTCAATTTGCACTTTTGGAGTTGTTTTCTTACTCCTCTTCTTTTGTTCTTTTACAAACCACACACTTCTTGAAGGTTTAAACTTTTTCAACTTCTCCAACTCATCAGCATAACCAGTTTCATTTCTTTCATCTTCATTCCTCCAGTGTTCATGATTAACTGGATCAGGATCTTGATAATCTGGATTGCTTATAAAACCAAAAAATGCAACTTCTTTCTCTGGTTCAGGATGATTTGTATGATATCTTGCTAATTGAGCAATAGAATCATTATTCATGTGAGCCAGAACCAACAAATCATTCTCCATATCTCGAACAATTCCTGGATAAGCATGATCAATCATCATTTGAATGAATCTTGGATATATCCAGCTTCTCCTTTTTGATGTCACCTCTTCCACAAGATAATGAAATACAATATGAGAGAAATTGTACTTCTTGTTTAAAACAAGAGCAACTACCATGTTCATGTGATAATCACGCATAGCATCGTAACTACCCTTTTGATGACTTAGAGCAATCAACACTGAATGAATAAAGAATTTGAACGGCTTTGTAAATTTTGATTTCAAAACATTAGCAGCTTTCACATCTCCAATATATCCCATTCTAAGCAAACATCCTTTCACCATCCTTTCAGGAAATGCTGTTGGTGAATTTTCAGTATCAGGAAAATCTAGAATCTCACGAACATATGCCTCCGTTATAAGAATTTGTTTCTTTTCATCAGCAACCTTAACAAGCGAAGTAATTACTTTGTTTTTCTCATCATACACAGTATGCTTCCAAAAACGTTTGATGTGTGACTCATACACCATTCTTCTATCTGTTAACGCTTTTTGTATTGGCAATCTTCTCATGAATTCCAGAATGCTAGAGAACTCAGACAATTTTGAACTCCTTGTCACATCAAGATCACAACAAGAATTGTGAAGAGCTTTAAACAGAATATTCGAAGGTTGCACATCAAATACCACAAAAATTCAAACACATTAGACAATTTTTTATAAAAATTCAAATTTACTCATCATTTCAAGTGAAATCCAAGATTTCGCTTAAAACTCATCTGAGCAAATAAGATCTGTTCAAGCGAAATAGATATTTGAACATTTCGCTTGAATATTTTTTTTAAAAAAAAACATCCAATATGTGTTCAAGCGAAATGTTAGATAACCATTCCCCTGAAGCGACACTAACATGTCCCTTGAAGCGACACTGTTCAAACACATAAAAAATTTCAAACATATGATCAAATTGATCACATAGCCCTGTTCTACATTCAATTCCGAGTAACCTGATATCAATTTCATTCATTTTAACCTACACATCTGTTCTAGATCTAAGATTAAAAATCTGTTCATCCGTCAAATTTCTTAAACACACAGATCTGAATCAATCAAACAACATACTATTATCTACACATGATTCCGATTACACACATATGTTTTGATTTGATTTTATCCAGTTAAAAACCCTAAAACTATGTGTTCTAACCTAACCATCGCCGACACATCAAAAATCATCGAAAAAAGGTACAAATCTCAGAAAATACTCACATTCACCATGATTATAGTTGAGTTTGCCAACTAAAATCACAAGATCTTGGTGAAATTTTAGCAGAGTAACGGTAGAAAACAACGATTTAGATGAATTCGCTTGAAGTCTCTTTGACAGACCTTGAAGCGAAATGGTTGAAAAATAATGACTGAAGCGAAGCAATGTTATCCTTTTATACCCCTGAAGATTTCGCTTCAAGCATACTTACAACATCTTGAAGCGAATTCGTTAACATGAAGGTTTCGCTTGAAGCTTACTTAAAAATCTTGAAGCGAAATCATAACATGAAGGTGTCGCTTGAAACAGATTTAAGCGCAATTTTTCTTGAAGCGAAAACCTTAAAAAAAACATTTGTTTTACCTTTTTGAATTTTTCAGATTTTAATGTCACACCCAGTTAACCAAGTCCAAGTTAATGACCTTGGTCAACTGACTAGTCTTACCAAGTCCAACTCAATGACCTTGGCTAACCAAACTATGAAGATACCAGATTTCTTAAAAAAAATTAAGTTCAAATTAATGAACTTTTGAATCATTTTGATCTTTCAATCTCTTTTTAATCAACAAACACTTGTACCAAACATTGTACTGCATCACAAGCTTACCCAATCCTCATCAATCTCAGACATGATCTGCACAAGACTTTGAACTTTCGATTCCCAATGTCAGTTGTCGAAAATAAAATGAGAAACTAAAATCTTTTTGGATTTTAAAATGAATAAGCTGAAACTATGTACACACAATCTTTTTGTGAGCGTGTTAAGGGATCATATCAGCTGCCGACGAAATACAAGTACCGTTAAGCTGTTATTTCATTTTAAGCATTAAACAATTCACGTAGATTACCGATATACTGATCCTCTTAAATTCTCACAAAACTTTCAATCTGCTCGGGATACAGAATTAGTGTTTTAAGACTTAAACATCTACATGTGTCCCACCTCAGTATATACTCCCGTATCCAGACCCCAGTATTCAATCTTACAGGTGAGTATACCTAGATGATATCTGTTAGGGAATAAATTATAGTACGAGGGCCGTGAGAGCTCAGGTCGATCTTTCGATACGCAGAGAGATGACGGCTTCGACTTTTGGTGGGTCCCCTTTGGGGATCTTCTTTACAACAGCACATGATTAACAATTTTGCAATGTGTTATCATTTTTTATGCTGAGGGGAGGCTTATATTTCAAAGCAGCGTAAAGTATTCTCCGGGGACTAGGTCAGAAATTCCTTTCAGCAGAAGTCCTGGGATAATACCCCAGATATCACTAAGCATAAAGATCTAGTATCTCAAAATATGGGACCCTTCAAACAGGATTTCAGGGGTTACCTATATATCCTGGAGGTGTTCCCCACGTAAATGCAAGTAAATTTTATGTTTATATCCCAAACTAATCTACTGATTTTGTGAAAACCTATCGGCACATCTTTAGCGAGACTGCTTAATTACATTTTATACATTTCAATTCTTTAGCGTACTGCACCTGTCTAGCTGATGTACTATCATTTCCCTTTTATACACAAACTCATTTTTACTTTTTCAAATGTTTTTGGTTTTTATAGATTTTATCATGTTTTTGTATTTTTCTGCAAACTTTCTCCCCCTAAAAAGAAAAACATATTTTTGTGTTTTTGTTTTTATCGAAAAGCAGAAAAGAAACTATACAAACAAAATTAACAACTTGACAAAGGTTCACGTCAGATCGCCGTCCAATTCGGCATCACATTCAACAACCCTCCCAGATTGCAGATTTTTCATTCCATTCAATTTTAAAAGATAATAAAACCTCTTTTTGTCAAATGGTTTGGTATAGAAATCCGCTTTCTGTTCATTGGTGTGCACATATTCAATCCGTATTAATTTTTTCTCGTTACAATCACGAATAAAATGGTGACGGATTTCAATGTGTTTTGTTTTTGAATGGTGAACCGGATTTTTAGTAATATTAATGGCTGCTTCATTGTCAACGAAAATTGGAGTATCTAAGAATTGCAAACCAAAGTCACGCATTTGCTGTTGGATCCAAAGGATCTGCGAACAACAGCTGGAGGCTGAAACGTATTCAGCTTCACAAGTGGAAAGCGCTACAGTGGTTTGTTTCTTACACTGCCAGGTAACGAGTCGAGTTCCTAAGAACTGACACCCGGCAGTGGTGGACTTTGCGTTCTGTTTGCAGCTTCCGAAATCTGAATCAGCGAAACCGAATAAAGTAAAGTCACCTAATCTAGGATACCACAAACCGACGTTTGGGCATCCTTTCAAATACCGGAGTATACGTTTCACGATTGTCAGGTGTGACTGCTTCGGATTCGACTGATATCTGGCACATAAGCATGTCGGATACATGATGTCCGGACGGGAGGCTGTGAGATACATCAAGGAACCAATGATTGATCGGTACAATGTTTCATCCATCTTCACTCCATTCTCATCTGGACAAATCCCATGATTCTGTGCAAGAGGAGTGGATGCTGGACTGCAATCGGCCATATCAAACTTGTCTAGCACATCCTTCACATACTTTGACTGATGAATGAAGATTCCATCAGGCATTTGTTCTACCTGCAACCCGAGGAAAAACTTCATTTCGCCCATTGAGCTCATCTCAAACTTTTTCTTCATCACTAGCTCAAACTCTTTGCACATATCGTCGTTAGTGGATCCAAAAATGATATCGTCCACGTAAATCTGCACAATCAACAAATGGTTGTCTTTTTCTTTAATAAACAAAGTGCTATCTACTGTACCTCTTGTGAACCCGTTGTCCAGCAAGTATGTCGAGAGCGTTTCATACCAGGCTCTCGGGGCCTGGTGAAGTCCGTATAACGCCTTGTCCAGTAGAAACACCTTGTTTTTGTGCTGTGGGTCTGTGAAACCTGGCGGTTGCCCCACATACACTTCCTCTTTGATAGTTCCATAGAGAAAAGCAGATTTCACGTCAAGTTGATATACTTTAAAGTTCTTCCATGATGCGAAGGCCAGAAAAATCCGAATTGCCTCTAGCCTTGCAACTGGTGCGTAGACTTCATCGTAATCAATTCCTTCTTGTTGACTGAATCCTTGAACGACCAGTCTTGCTTTGTTTCTCACCACGACTCCTCTATCATCTCTTTTACATTTGAAAACCCACTTTGTCTTGATTAACTTCTGATTCTCAGGCAAATCTACAAGTCTCCAGACGCCCAGCTTCTCGAATTGTTGCAACTCCTCCTGCATTGCATTAACCCAGCTCTCCTCGGTCAATGCTTCCCTGTACGTCTTGGGCTCTATCTGCGAAATAAAACATTTCAATGAGACTTCTTTTTGCATATCAGCAATAGATGAATAGAAACATGTAAGAGCTTGATCTATTTGATGTCGAGTTTTGACACCACTTTGCAAGTCGCCGATAATTTGTTCTGAAGGATGATATGATAATGTTCGTGGCATCACAGAATCAGGCACTACAACTTCCGATTCCAGATTTGAAATGTCAAAATCAACGATTTGGTCAACAGTCTCTTCTGTTGTCTCATTTGGTTCCTCGTCAAAGGTAGGAGCGGGTTCCTCCTCTGAGTCGTCAGAAACGTCAAATGACGGAGCTGGTTCCTCTGGTTCCTCTGGTGGTATATGAACGGTTCCACTTGGTCCGGCTTCATCATCATGAGTACCCACGTTGGGCGTAGGAACATCTAGCGAATTAGATTCCGGCTCTGGTAAATGACTTTGTTGATACAAGTACATGAGAGCAAGTTCCTCCTCACTCGGCTCAGACGGCAGATGAAACGATTCCCAGAGTTTATCGTAGTCAAATAGGAATCTTTGTCCGGGAAGTTGAGGTGACGGAGTATGCTTCTGACAATCCACATGAAGGACCTGAATCACCTTGCTCAGACATGGTACGAACACCCTTTTTAATGGGCTGGCGTATCCTATAAAGAAACCTTCATTTGATTTTGCCCCAAACTTTCCGTCTTCATCAATGAACGTACACGGTGATCCGAAAGGTTCCAAGAACTCAAGATTCGGCTTGTAACGATGCAGCAACTCAAAACATGTCTTTCCATACTTCTTGACAGTAAGAACTCTGTTCAGTGTATAGCATGCTGCAGATACAGCTTCACTCCAAAAGAAAATAGGTAACTTGGAATCTGCTAACATTGTACGCGCTGTCTCGATTAGGGTTCTATTCTTTCTTTCAGCTACGCCGTTTTGCTGTGGAGTATACGGCGCGCTGAATTCATGAAGAATTCCCTTTTCATTGCAAAACTCGTACATTCTGTTGTTTTTAAATTCAGTTCCATTGTCGCTTCTAATTCTCCGGATAGGCAATTTGTATACTGTTTCCATCTTCTTGAAAAGTATCATCAAAGACTCAAATGTTTGATCTTTCCGTTCTAAGCACACAACCCAGGAGAATCTTGAAAAATCATCTGTAACCACCAAGCAATACAAATCCCGGCTGATGCTCTTAACATTGACAGGCCCGAAGAGATCCATGTGCAATCTCTCAAGAGGTAACCTGATCGAGTTCATGACCTTCAAAGGATGTGACTTCCGAACCTGTTTACCTTTCTTACATGCAATACAATCATCATTTAAATGAAAATTTTTAAAGTTCACACCTTCAACTAAATCATTATGAACCAAAAAATTCATTTTGCGAACATGAATGTGGCCCATCTTACGATGCCACATGATTGAATCTTTTTCTGTTGCTTTGTTTTTAGACACAAAACACTGTTTCTGATGAGACGTTGGCGTTGCTGTACTCATATCAAGATAATAAAGATCATACTCCCGTGGAGCACGCAACAACACCATCTCATCAGGGATTTTAAATCCTGGTTTCAAAACCACACATTCAGTTTTTGTAAAATGTACGCTGAAATCTTTATCACAAATCTGTGAAATACTGAGTAGATTGTTTGTCAACTCTACTATGTAGTTTACTTTGTCAAAGGATATCACACCATTTGTCAAAATTCCTTGACCAACAATTCTTCCACCTTGACTCCCAGCAAACCCTACATGACCTCCATTGATGGATTTTACATCATAGAGTAAAGCAAGCGTCCCAGTCATGTGCCTTGACGCACCACTATCCATTATCCATTTTGATAGAATTGACTTGGGCAGCCCCTGCAAACATCATAACAAATTTATTCAAACAATGAACTCCATGACTTTTTGACTTCTGAAACACTTCCAAACACTACATCACACTTTTCATCAATCTTAGGAAAGTCAAATGTGACGTTTGGAACAACAGATTCTACTTTTGATTTTACCATATTTTCTTTGATAGGAGGAAACTCTGCAAGAAACTTATCAAGCTCAGATTCAAATTCTTGTTTATCATTAGCACCCACTTTTGATGCATAAAATTCCTTTGTTCCTTTGACTTTTCTGTCAACCATTTTTCCAAAAATATTTTGAACAGTAGGATTAAAAGCTTTTGAATCAAACTTTAACTCGTTCTCCATTTTCTTTACTTCAACTGATTGTGATTTGGTTTCAACAACTTTTGTTTCATTTTTCAAAATGTTTTCCATTTTTTTCTCCTCAACCGATGGTTTTGATTTTACAACCCAGAATTGATTTTCAAAAGTTTTCGTTTTTGGATAAATCTTTGAAGTCTTTTGAGACTTTGAAGATTCACCAATCTCAAATGTCGATTTTGGCTTATCTTCTGACTTCAAAGATTCACCTCTTTTCAAAATGCGGATTGGAGAAACCATCAGTTTTTTACCCTTTGTGTTAACTGATGACTTAGGTTGAAATTTTTTAACAAATGGTTTAATGACAGGTTTTTCAAAAACTTTCTTGCATTGTCTTGCCATGTGTCCGATTTCATTGCAGCGATAGCAAACTCTTTTATCATATTCGACAAAAGTTGATTTGAAGGACTCTTCTTTCAGTTTCTTTGCTGCATTGAAATCGTCAACTGCTTTTTGACTAAAAATGTATTCCTTTTCTTCATCAACACTTGGACCAGCAACAAAAACATCATTCATTTTATCTTTTGGCTTGACAACCTTCTTAGCCAATTTTTTCTCAAAACCAATTCCTTTGTTTTTAAAGTTGTTACCATTTCTCTTGTTACCATTACCTTCCCATTCCTTTTTCCCAAAGTTGTTGACACGTGTTGTAAAAAATGACTTTCGAGATTTTGAAAAGAATTCTTTGTTATTAACCTCATCAATGTTCATTTCAACCAACCTAAAAACTTTCTCAACATTCTCAATTTTCACATTCTGAAGAGGGTACTCGAAATCGGAATAAAGTTTGTCTGTTCCAATCATAGTATATACTACCATAATCGAATCATCATTCGCACTCTTGTCCGATTTCGGTATAAACCGTTCCAAGAAATTACTCTCATCTTCAGAATCTGTAACACCTTTCTCAGATTGTGACTTCTCAGAGTTATCAATCTCTTCATCTAACACCTGATCAACAACAGTTTTGATAACCTGTGATTCGTTGTCGGTGTCGGATGCGGAGAATGTAACATCAATGCTTTCAGGCAAATCATCCTCAATTGATCTCAATTTGAGATTCAAAGCAGTTTCCACCCCATCTGGATATTTCTGTGTGTAATGATTCCACATTGGGGGTGGAACACTGTTAAAGACTGGTGTTTCATCAGGTTGTTTTGGGACAATCTGTTCAATCACATATGAAGATGCTATATAACTCATCAACTTCTTATCAATTCTTTCATTTTCAATTTTTGTTAACTCCAATTCCCTTTTTAATGAAGCAATAGTGTCCAAATGAAAATTGATTTCTATTTGTTTATCCAAAACAGTTGATTTTAATAATTTCGTGGCTTTATCATTTTCAAGACTTTCATCTTGAATCATTTTGATAGATTTAGCCAATTTGTCATATGCTTCTTTTACTTCGCTCAGATCAAATTTTAGTATGTCTACATGATGTTTCATTTCCTGATACTTAGTGTCTTTCTCAAGACACTCCATGCAAGGTTGTAAACACTTCTGGCATGGTGTTTCAGGAATTGAAACAACTTCTTCAACAACCTGTTCATGACAAACATTTTTCACATCTTGTTTACCGACATTCTCAGACTCTGACTCAGACAGTTTGACTGATTCGTTTCCCTGAACTCCAGATTCCTCTCGTTTGACAGACTCATTACTGACAGACTTAGACTCATCAGATTCTGAGTCTACCTCTCTCAGTTTCGCCATGAGAGCCTTGTCAGCAATTTCTTTCAATGTATCTTCGGTCATTTCCTTTGTCACATCGATCATTTCTTCAACAAATTCTTTCTTTTCATCATATCTTGGACACAATCCAGTCCTTGGTTCTTCAAAGAAATCTGCAAAAGATTCAAAAATTTTAGGAGGCATGATAGATTTCAAAGAACTAGTTAATACCTCCTGCTCAGATTGTGAGTAATGAAATTCAGCAGCTATTTCTTCAAAATTGTCCACATTTTCAACAGAAACCTCTTCAACAACTGCAGAACCATTTTCAGTAACTGTTTCTGGTTCAGTCACCATTTCGGAAATTTCAACGACTTCAGCCATCATTGCCTGTCCATCACTACTGGGAATATATTTATCCCAGCTGAACCCTGCAGCTACCTTCTCATCATCTTGATTCACAATCATCGCCTTTTCTGGTTTATTCTCAATTTGTGGTCTTTGAACAGTAGGCTGTTGATTTGATCGATGATAGATTGCTTGCTTGTAGTAGTCGTTGGTGAACGGGTTTTGATGATTGTTTACTTCACGATTTGGACATTCTCTCTTAAAATGACCACGTTCTTTACACTTGAAGCACGTAACTTTTGATTTGTCGAACCCTAACTTCTGATCGGGACCTGAGAGACTGTTTCTGCCTGTGATCTCCATAAACCGTTGTGCTCTTCTAACCAAACTTGCCATGCCCCATTTTATATCAATCAGTTCAAGTTCCTCCGGGTCAATCTGGTCGTAATCCTCTTTGGTCATATCAGGATTACCAATCCTACCCGCCACTAAGCCTTCATAAGCCTCTAGAACGGAAGCAAGTACTGCAATGTGTTGTCTCGCGGCAGTTTCAGTAATTTCATTTCCATTCTTAATATTCACCGCGATGTTGCACTGCACCCCAGAAACATAAGCCTGATTATTTGAACTTGTAGAGCTTTGAGGTGAAGACTGCTCTTGAACTTTGAAATTTGGATCATAGTTCACAAATGGTGAAGGCTTATTTGATTGTAGAGTGTTTGTAGAACTACCCAAATTTACATCAGCACTAAAACCCGTCTGTATCTTTGGACTTTGATTTGTTGCAACAGGAATACTTCCTTTGTAATACAAAGATATGTCTTGCTGCACATTTGCTGAATTCATTTGTTTGATCTTTGTTAGTTCCAATTCATGTGCCTCAATTTTCTCAATGAAACCACTCAAATTCATACTAGCAAAATTTGTATTGTTCTTTAACACCATCAGGTATATTCCCCATTCATCATAAGGTAACGCGTCTGCTAATTTGTCAATCCACTCTTCATTTGTCTTGGTTATTTTCAATCTTCCCATCTCCAAAACCAAATGGCAGTATCGTTCAATCAATTGCTTCGTGGTTTCTCCTTTCATTCCCGTAAAAATGTCAAACTGCTTGTTTATCAATGCCTTTTTGCTTTTCATCATCTCTCCACTTCCTTCAAACTTTAACAACAATTTATCCCAAAGGGATTTTGAATTGTCTTCGTGATGTAACAGTACCAAGATGTCCTCCTTAATTGCTTGTTGAAGGATGCTCATCATTTTCTTTTCAGCTTTAAAGTCAGCTTGTTCCGTTTGAGACAAACTTCCAATTACTTTCGGATGACCCATAGCATTAACAGAAGGTACATATTTATCATCAATCTTTAACCAACTTTCAAAATGATTAGCTTGAACCCACGTTTTAAATCTTCCTGCCCAACTCGAATATTCGTCGATGTTCATGAGTTTAGGAGGCTTTTGCATTGTTCCCAATTCGTTCTCCATGTTGACGTTTTGTAAAACACTACCCGAGGTTTGTCCTGCTACCATACCACTTCCCGAGAAGAAGTTATAAAACTCTTGGTTTTCCATTTTTAGAAATTTACCGAGTAATTTTAAAATTTTCACACACACTTTTCACAAAATCAGATTATCGAACAAGTTCACGAACACTATGGACTATCAGTAATCTCAAGCGAAATCACTTAAACTTCAAACGAAATCACAGAAGATTTCAAGCGAAACCCACAATTCAAACACAAAATGATTTCGCTTCAATCAGCAAAATCTCAAGCGAAATCTATGGTTTCGCTTCAAACCAAAATTTTCAGCTAACCACAGACTCTTCAAGCGAAATATACGATTTCGCTTCAAGCAATCAGAAAATTTCAAGCGAAATCCACGTTTTCGCTTCAAAATACCAACAACCAATCTGCTCGCTCAAGCGAAATCTGGTTTTCAAGTCATTTTTGTCAATTTTAATCCGAGTTTTAATCTGAATTTCTCAAGGCTTTGTTAAAACACACTTTTACACACACTGTGAAAGTCTTAGTCCATTTTGTCCGTGTTTTCGTCCAGAAATCAGTTTTTGTGAGTAAAAACCAACTGATTCAAGTAAACACACTCATAATTGGCTCTGATACCAATTGTAGGATCGTATTTGACGACCGAATGAGTCAATTTGAATGTGTTTACACTATTTAGATGGCGGAAACATCTAAACAGCTTAGAATCAGACAGAAAAGAGTAGAAAACAGAATAGATTCACTTTTAACACTTGTTCTCTGTTATATATTGACTTAACAAACTGGCAGCACTTCGTTACAACTTCTCGGAATGCATACCAACTGAGAACTACACTAGCCTATATATAGGCATTAAGATTTCGCTTCAATATGCCTCAAGCGAAATCTCATCACTTGATTTCGCTTGAGGCTTACATCTCATACCCTGAAGCGAAACCCTTACAACACTAAATTAAACTTACATTTAGACTCCTATACTTTACATACTTGACACTTTTAGACCCTAGACTTATGACATAGGCTTTAGACATCATGTATCAACATTGGACATTACCATTGGGTGGGTTGTTGTTATTGTTCGAGGTATTCCTGCTTGTTTCGGCCCGCGAAGCCTCATAATCAGCTATTGCCTTTGAGATTTGTTCCTGTAACTCTGCCTCTGTGGTGGGCAAACGTACAGCTCTTCGTGGAGGCATCTTCTAAAAGAGGATCATATTGGTCAGGTCATAGTAAATATAGTACGTAAGTAATATGCGTATATAATAACATCCATTAACACAATAACACACAACATCCCATGTCATAATCACAAACAAATAAATCACAATGCATGTAATGAGAACACTGCGATTGAGTTATCATATAATCAAGACCACAATACAATGTTTACAAGTTTTCCAAATGTATCGTACATCCCAAAAGAGACTAAGGGCCACATCACCCCTGTCTGAACTATCTAGTCATATACAACAACCAAAAATCAAATATCAAAAGTCATGATGTCAAAATGCGGTCTTCAAAATGTTGTATAGTCTTGCTCAATCGCTGTCTTCTCATCCAAAAGTAACACTACCTGCAACAGACCAAAAATCCTCATGCTGATGGGGGAGGAGGAGGAGGGAAGAAAATCAAACGGCGCAAGCGCACCCAGTCCTCCTCAAGCGCATGAATGACTCGCAGCAAGTAGGCAATCTGCTGCTCGGAGGTGCGGAAACGAATATCTGAATCAGGGGGTAGCGGGAGGGGAGCGTGTGGTGCGGCAAAAGGAGTCTGACAGTGACATGGGGGAGGACTTGGGGTCCTCTCTAGCTCCCCGACTCGATGACTCAGAGCATCATGCTGCAACTGCAGGGATGTAAGTATGTCCTCTGTGGTATATCCGACATGAAACGGGTGATACGGGTCTGATAACGGCATAACATTGGGCGATGACCACAAAAATGGCTCGCCCGATGGTACAAAGGGAGATGTAGTGTGTGCAGCCGGAGTAAAAGAAGGCATAACTGGAAAAGCAGCTGTCGTGAGTGGCATGTGATCACGTGGCCCAGTAGAAGGTCCTTCCCCTGGACGGGGAGGGGGTATGTCCTGGAGGAATGTGATAGGTAAGTCTGTGCGGTGGACATCAGATGTGTGTGGGTGAAACTGAGGAACATCAAGCGGTGCAAAAACGGGTGCAACAGGGGGCGTGACTGGTACAACAAAAATGAATAATCGTCGTCCTCTATCCATCCGTTACGGGTGTCAGCGTATCTGGGATCGACATATGTGGCAAAAGGTGCACGGTCAACAAATACCGGCACAGGATCGGGCTGTGGTGCATCAACAATAGGAACATCATAAACCGGTGGTACGACGACTGGTGCCTCAACAATAGGTGGTGCCAAGACTGGTACATCAACGTGATCAGGCTCGGGTAAAGGATCAGGAAAAAGTGCAACTGTTGGGATATCAATAGGGTCATGAGCAATGACAGGCTCTGGGCTAACTGGAACAGGCTCAGCAGGTACGAACTCGACCTCAGGATCTGGGTCGACAGCATGGGGAAAGATGGGCGCAACAGACATCGCCATGTCTGAGTCAGAGTCAGATGAGTAGTGTTGCATGCCCTGGGCGTGAAGTGAAGCGGATGCCACAGACTCAAACGAGTCTGGACCAGATGAATCAGAAGGAGCCTCCTCTACGGGAGCCTCAGCAGGTGGCAAGACAATAGCGTCCGTGGCAGGAACCTCAACAATAGGGACTACAGGGTCGTCAACGGGAACATCAGCATGAACCTCAGCCATGGAAACAACATGATCATCAACGGGAACATCAGCATGATGGAAATCGTCATCCATAAGGGCCACACCATCCTGGTCACCCTCCGGGGGACCCTCAATGAATAAGTCGATGTCATCATCAGCGAACTCGTCATGTGGCAGATCCTCAATCGGAACTGCAGCGAGTGGGATAGGAGCATGGATCGGAACGTGAGGCAGATCCCCGTCGAATGGACCATCAGCTAGAGGAATATCATCCCCAAAATCTGGAAGAGCAAACGGCTGGAAATCATCCTCATCAGTGCTCGTAGTATCCGACGTATAAACCTCGCTCTCAGATAGGATCTCGTCGTCCGAGACTATCGCCATAGGATCAAGCGTATCTGACACTCCGGTATCTGAAGATGACATGCTGTCTGTAACAATCATGACAATTGCACATATATCAACATAAAATCAAATAGCATGTAAGTCACAATAAGGCAAGTAATCGTCCTAGTCTTCCCCAGACTATCCCACCCAGTCTCTCAGACTAAATTCCCTAGTCTCTCAGACTAACTCCCTGGCCTCTAAGACCAACTCCCTGGTTTCTAAGACCAACTCCCTGGTTTCTAAGACCAACTTTCCCCGTCTCTAAGACTAAATCCCTGGTCTCTAAGACCAATCTCCTAGTCTCTAAGACTAAATTTCCCCAGCCTCTAAGGCTGATCCTCCCTCAGTCTCTAAGACTGAACTCCCTCAGTCTCTAAGACTGAATTATAAATTTTGAAATATGTATTTGTGCCTTTTTGTTTGTAAAATGTTTGTGCCCCGGATCTGGACTTTTAGTGTATGCAATGTAAAAATGTTTGAAAACATTTTCGTGAGAGCCCTAGTGATCATAGTCTAGACTCGAGAATGAATCCTAGTTCGCTATGATCGAGGCTCTGATACCAAGCTGTCACACCCTGGCTTTTGCGGAAGCGTGGATTATTTTGGTGCGAATTCTTAATACCATAGCAACAATCATAACAATGCTATATGATAAAACACAAGATGTTCATCCATTCGTTAAGTTTAAAAATACCACAACATCATTGTTTGAAAATGTCGACACATAAAGTAAGTTACAACCATGACATGATTAACATAGTTCACAAAGACTCATCAAAAGTACGTAAATAAAACCAGGTTTAGAATTGTGTATCCCGTCCAGGAAAGGGATCCACCTCCTAAACTCAACCACTCGGATGACATCTTTATTCACTACGCAGCCTTGACACAACGCATACTCCGCCAGATCCACTAATTTCCTGAAATACATGTAGTTTGAAAAATCAACAAAAGTTGAGCGAGTTCATGTGTAAGTGAGTATGTATAAACCTTTGTAAACAATGTATGTATGAAAGCCCCTGGTATGTAGCAATAAGGAAAAACTGATCACCAATGGGTTGCAAAGCCAATGGTATGTGTGAAATTGGTGCAGGAAGACTCAAACCTAGCAAATTTGTCTCCGGTATGAAGACATAGTCACCACTATGGGCCGCCCCGGCCTCACGGGTGTGGGCTCGCTACACCCAAATAGATCTATCACTCATGTCCCTTGGTCCTACAATGAGGATTAATGGCCTTAAGTGTCATGCCCACCACTCACATGATCGCGTAGTAAAAACCCTCCTTAAGCTAACCATACCATGTAAATAGATGTCTGTAATAATTGTAACATGTATTTCACCCCTGAAGTATAAAACTGAAAACAGTTAAGAGAAAAGGGGGACATGAACTCACAGTACTGCGTCCTCTGAATCGAATCGTCAACCCAAACTCTGTCCGCTACACGACGACCTACACGTACTAATGTCTATTAGACGAACGGACTGTGCCTTGGCTTAGGGTTTAGTGTTTTTGAGTTGCGACCCTTAAGTTTCCGAATATTATCCCAAGTTATAATTATTAGTTAAAATAATTATCTTAACTTTAAATTATATTTTATTTTGGAATAATCGTTAAACAATATTTCGTATTCATACTTCACAAGTATTTAATCTTCGTATTTCCTTCCCAAGGATGGGGGTATTTATACATGTATTATTGTGATTCCGAAAAATATATTTTAAGTCCTACTTAGGAAAATATATTTAACTTATTCGTTCAAAAATAATATGTTCCCAGATATATGTATTTTTCCCAAAAATAATGTATTTTACTCCATTAATTTCCAGAATAATATCTTACCAAAAATGTATGTGTAGAAGCATTTTCCGGAATATTTCATAAGTTATGTTTGAACGTTCGATTTTTCAATACCGAGTGTGTAACTTAAATATTTTATTCCTTGATATTTTTGGTATCATTCTGGAGTTGTAATTTCCATGGTATTCATAAGTTATATTATTTTACCCTAAAAATAATATAACTAGTTCACAAAATAAACAAATAATCACACAAGAGTTTTCGTATAAAATATATATTCTAAATATATATTTATCAAATTTTATTTACGAAAATCAACCTCCGATACTTGGTATTTTTGTAATAAAAATTATGGCGAAGTTTATTTTGAAAACAAAGTTAAAAATATATTCGTAAACACTTGTTAGAAGAATATTTTCTAAGTGTCGGATTTTTAGAAAATTTCGCTAGAGTTTCCTTTGTAAATGGAGGTGTCCATGCTTATAGCATATCATTTTCTTTTAAAAATTCATCCAATCAATCAATAACAAGTTACTAAACAATGTTACACTAGTCAAGTGCATAAACTATGCAATTTATATGACAACGTGAACTTGGTTTTTCATAAAAACACGTGGTAACTTAGTGGGGTGTTTAGTGGGTTTAGTTACCCTCCAAAATGTGTTTATTTTCGTAAGACTCTCGTCCTCAGGATTTTTAGATGTTCACAACTTGTGAACTTATTTTACAAAAATATCCATTTTCAATATTTTCATGCTTCACTAGCATCCATACACTTAGTTTATTTTAAAGATGGTGTAAGTATGTGTAAGAATCATACTTTTTCAAAAACCGCCTTTTAAACTTGGTTTTCTAAAATAACTCATACACAAGTCTTGAGTTTACAAGTTTACTAGTCCACTAGGTTTATTATTTTCTAAGAAAATCACTTTTATTCCCAAGTTCATGCTCTAACAAGAAGATGATTATTTTATGTGCACATAATCATCCCTAGCTTGTTAAGTCATGTTTTTAATCATAACTTAACAAGCTTCATATGATGATCAAACATCATATTGCTAGTAATCATCACAATATCAACAACATAACTACAACAACTTCATTTTATCAAGTTTCCTTCTTATTTCATCATCAAGTTAGTTTATGTTCATGTCTTCTTCATATGATTCATAAATGTTCTTAATGTTTTTGTTCATGATACATCATTAACCACTTAAATACGATGAAAAATGAAAGGATCTAAGTTCTTACCACTAGCTCAAGGCTAGGGAAGTTCAAGTGAAGAAATTGAGTGGATAAAAGAAGATAAGAGAGGTCCTTCCACTTCCGAGAACACCGAGCTTTGTTGTTTGCACTTTAACACCTTTGTACACTCTTGAAATGGTTGAAGATGATCAAGTGATGATGATGGTGGTGTCTCTTGGGGTCGGCCGAACAAAGAAGAGAGGGAGAGAGTTTTTGTGGTGTGTTGTTGATGTGTGGATGAAGAATGATGATGATCTAGTAGTTAAATAAGAAGTCTTCCAACATGCTAATATCCTTTAGGTCTAATGCTCCCTAAGTACTTGGCAAACCAAATAAACAAATGAAGAAAATCAAGGGTGGGGTACCACCCTTGAAACCGTAAGAAGGGGGGTTGCTTGGTTGAGTTTCAACTAAATAGTTAGTGATCTAGTTTGAAATCCAAAGTTAAGTTGGTGTTTTATGTGTGTGGTGTAATATATAGTGTGTTAGGGTGTTCGGGGACCCTAACTAGCTTAGAAAAATAAAAACAATGCTTCTAGCATTATTTTGGTGTTCCGGGTAATGTCCGGTTGTTCGGTTTGATACTGTTCCGTTAAAGTGCTTAATTAATCCGTAAAATGTCTTTTGTATAACTTTTTGTGTCACAAATAATTCCCGACACTTAGGAAAGTATACAGGACCATTCTGCCATATTTTTGCAAGTGACTAGCATGTTTAAATGCTGAATTTTGATAATAGATGCAGAATTCTGCATTTAGAGTGGGTTTTAGGCACTTCCCGGCACTTTAACTATCACCTAGTGACGCAGTTTTATGGTCCTCACTTCCCTACACTCCCTACCAGTGTAGTATCCTGTCTCTGGCTCATACTGGCCTCAAAAACATTGTCTGTCTATGTGTTGGCATTGTCAGCATGTTTTCTGGGTTATCCACTCACTGTGCTAACTGTGCTTTGTGCATCAAGTTTGTCACTAAGGTTTGTGTGAAATAAAGGGAGTGACAGTATGAATGTGATGCATGTGTATCTATGTAACAGAAATCAGAAAGCAGTTTAAATTGTCAGTTGTAATCGAGCACAGTCATTAAGCACAAATTAAATATTAATTAATTGTACGGATACCTGTAATTGTGAGGGTTGTCACACTTGACTTTTGTCTTATTTGTTATGACTTAGCATCTTTGAGTTATGTTTCTTTGTGTCATAATATTATCCCAAAGTATATAATTATTTGTTAAAATAGTAAAGATTTTAACTTAAATTATATTTATTAATTATTGGAATATTAGTTAAAGTAATATATTTTAACTTGACACATTATGTATTTATACATGTATATCTTTCCCCAAGGATGGGTATACTTACACTTGTATTCTTAGACTTGTGTATTTTGCCAAGTATTGGTGGCGTATTCTGGCGTATTTATACGTACGAGAATACGTATTTTCATTGTATTTATTAAGTATTCTTATACTTAATTTTGTATATAATTTTCTGGAATATTATTTTCAACCAATAAAATCACCAATTTATATTCTTAAAATATATATTTTAAGAAAACTTTTGTAGGAAATTATTTATAATTCTCCCTTGGCAAAAATATTCATATTTTCATATAAACATCAAAAATAATATATTTTCAAGTTTAACTTAGAAAATATTCATAAATTCATTTTTCACCCAAAAATAATATATTCTAAATTTGTTTAAGACAATATATATTTTTCTCAAAAATAATATATTTCTAGTAATTCAAGAAAACATATATATTTCTCTTTACCCAAAAATAATATATTTCCTTCTTGTCAAAAATATGATATATTTTGTAATAATTATAAAATCATATTTTCGTTTTCTAGGTTTCCAAAATACCGTTTACCAAAATATACTTATGAATTTAATTCCGAAATATTTTGTAGCTTTATTTTCTTGGGATTTTGGTAACATTTTGTGTTATAATTCTTGGTATTTTGGTGAGTTATATTATTTCAAGTCCTAAAATAATATAACTAATACATATACTATACAAGTAATCACACAAATTGTGATATCTAAATATATATTTTCCTAAAAACATATTTAGTCACTTTTATTTAACAAAATCAACCTCCAATATTTGTAATTTTTTTGTAACAAAAATTATGGCAAATTTTATTTGAAAGATCATGGTTAAAATACACTTGTTTAAACATATTTTTCTAAGTGTTTAAATTCTAGAAATTTTTTTCCATAGTTTCCCCTTAAAAATGGAGGTTTCCATGCTTTCAAAGCATATCATTTTCTTTTAAAACCATCACAATTCATCAACAAATCAAACAATACTTACCATAAGCTTAAAATCATGCCATTTACACTACTTCATGAACTTGAAATTTTGTAAAAATTTGTAGTAACTTAATATGGTGTTAAGTAAGCTTAGTTACCCTTTAAGGTGTGGTTATTTATTTATAAATCACATTCTTGAAGATTTTAGACTTTCACAACTTGTAAATTGATTTTCTAAAAATATTTCTTCTTGAATTTTTCTTGTTAATAACATGTTTCTACACTTGATTAATCACTAAAAATGTGATTAGTTTCTTTAAAAACCATGTTTATGTAAATCTTGTAAGTAAACTTAGTTTCTTAAGAAAACTAGTTTTGAAATCATCCATGTTCATGACTAATAACATGTTTCATACTTCATCATTCAAGAAAAACACTTAATCTTTCAAGTTCATGTTTCCATATAAGGATGATCATCTTGATTCATCACATAATCATCATCCTCTCACTTGCTAGATCATGTGTTTAATCACAATCTAGCAAGTTTCATATGATGTTTAACATCATAAACACAAACAATCAACAATCAAGTAGAATACAAACACTTAAACAACATAGATCATGATCATTTAGAGCTTTATGTTAATGATTATGTTCTTGATCTTTGATGTTCTTCATGATTAGTCTTTTACATACACTTTTAACCAACATAACAAGATGTAAAATGAGATTAGAAGGGCCTTACTACTAGCACAAGGCTAGGGATGAGATTCAAGAAGATGAAGATGATAATCTTGGTGGTTAATAGCACTAGAGAGAGGTCCTTCAAGCTTCAAGGTCACCAAGCTCCTTAGTTAAGCTCCTAGCACCTTGGGATCACTTGTAAATGGATGAAGATGAGGTGTAGATGGTGGTGGTGGTGCTCTTGTTCTCGGCCGAGAGTGGAGGAGGAAGAAGGAGAAGGCTGAGTGGGGTGTTTGTGAGGAAATGAGAAGATTATGAAAGACTTATGGTCTATATAAACTTGCATCCAACATTGCTTAATCCTTTGATTTCCATGTCTCTAAAGTATCAAACAATATCAAATAAATTATGCAAAGAAAATCAAGGGTGGGGGCCACCCTTGAACCGTCGCCAATGAGGGGGGGGGGGGTCTTGGTTAGCTTGTAATGGATAGTTAGGAAACAAGTTAGATTCTAAGTGATTAAGTTAGTGTTTTAGTTGTTATGTTGTTATAATAGGTGTTATGATGTTCGGAGACCATAACTAGCTCGGAAATGATAAAACAATGCTTCTAGTGAAAATTTGGTGTTTCGGGTAGTGTCCGGTTGTTCGGTCGGTTACCGGTTCGTTAAGGTGCTAAACTACGCAGTTTAGTGTGCTTTATGTTACCTTTTGTGACAGTTTTGATTCCCGACACTTAGGGAAGTATTCTGGACCATTAAACCACAATTCTGCATAATATTTAGTTTTTAAATGCTGATTTTTGCTGAATTCTGCAGTTTATGTGAGTTTTAGGCACTTTCCGGCACTTAAACTATCACTAGGAAGGCAGTTTTATTATTCTTACTTTCGTACACACTATACTAGTGTAACTCTTGTTTTCTGGCTCATTCTGTGTCTCAATACCATGCACGTCTAAGTACTGAACTCCCGTCAGCATTTCTGATTTGTCTAATAACTGTGCTAACTTTGTTTCGTGCATCATTTGAATAATAAAGTGTTGCATGCAATAATGATATGACATCATGCAATATGTGATGCACATGTATGTATTATGACAATAATCAGAAAGCATTCATGTCATTCATTTAAATCAAAACAATCATTAAAGCACTAATTACCGTTTAATCAATGTACGGACACATGAAATTTTGACAGTTGTCACATTCTCCCCCCGTTAAGAAACTTTCGTCCCGAAATTTTAAGCTGCGCTATTGGTTGCAGGGGAGTTAGGGAACAAATGTGGATACTTTGCTTTCATACGATCCTCATGCTCCCAAGTAAACTCTGGGCCGTCACGTGCATTCCAACAAACCTTGACGAGCTTAACACTACTCCTCCGAGTCTTATTAACTTTCCAATCCGTAACCTCAATGGGTTCTTCAGTGAAGTGGAGTGTGTCGTCTATGTGCACTTCATCCGCAGGGATGATAACTATCTCTTGAGTTGGACTTTTCTTCAGGTTAGATACATGAAATGTATCGTGAACACCGTGTAGTTCCTCTGGTAGTTCCAACTTATATGCTATGGTACCAACCCTTTCCAATATTCTGAATGGCCCAATATAACATGGTTTAACTTGCCACGTTTCCTAAAACGCGCTACACCTTTCCAAGGTTAGACTTTCAGTAAAACCATATCCCCTACTTCAAAATCCAAAGGTTTTCGTCTTTAGTCTGCGTAACTCTTTTTCTGATCACGAGCCGCCTTGATGCGCTCTCGGATCTGCATGATCTTATCAGTCGTTTCTTGGACCAGTTCGGGGCCAACCATCTGTCTATCACCAGCATCTGCCCAACATAACGGTGAGCGGCATTTGTGTCCATAGAGAACTTCAAACGGTGCGCCTTGAATACTTGTATGGTAGCTGTTGTTATAGGAAAACTCAACCAGAGGTAGATGAGTATCCCAACTGCCACCCAAATCCATTACACAAGCGCGGAGCATATCTTCTAACGTCTGAATAGTTCTTTCGCTATGTCCGTCCGTCTGTGGGTGAAAAGCTGTACTCAGATTTAACTGAGAACCAAAAGCTTCTTCAAAGGATTGCCAAATCCTTGACACAAACCGTCCATCTCTATCAGATATTATCGAGATAGGCACTCCATGACGTGCCACTATCTCTCTGAGGTAAAGCTCAGCTAACTTCCCTGTGCTATCTTTCTCTCGAATCGGTAGGAAATGCGCAGACTTCGTCAATCGGTCCACTATTACCCAAATCGTGTCATGACCTCTGGGAGTCCTGGGTTTTGTGATGAAGTCCATCGAGATCTGTTCGCACTTCCACATGGGTATTTCCGGCTGTTGCAGCAGACCTGAGGGTTTCTGATACTCGGCCTTCACCTTGGCACAAGTTAGGCATTTCCCAAGATAAATGGCAACATCACTCTTAAGTCTTGGCCACCAATAGTAATCCTTCAGATCTTAGTACATC
Source organism: Helianthus tuberosus (assembly GCA_030545235.1). Lineage (NCBI taxonomy): Eukaryota > Viridiplantae > Streptophyta > Magnoliopsida > Asterales > Asteraceae > Helianthus > Helianthus tuberosus. The sequence continues at coordinate 121,538,431 of CM060409.1, forward strand.
TTGTCCGATCCTGGATGGATCGAGTACCTCGATTTATGAGCTTCATCAAAAATAACTTCTCTAATACCACAAAAAAGCGGAACCCAAATATATCCCATGAAATACAAGGTTCCTTCCTCGTTAGGCATCAACTTCTTCTCCATTCCTCGGAGATATTCAGCCTTAATGTTCTCTTTCTTAAGAGCTTCTTTTTGCGCCGCACGAATACGCAAAGTGAGGTCCGTTTGTGTCACGGCCCCCGGCCCGGTTTGCCCCGGTTCAGGAGCCGCGGGACAGAAAATCCCGTGGTATTTATTTAATTAACGCGACAGCGGAAGGTTTTCACAGAATCTTTAAAATGCCCGATTGATTTATTTCATAATTCGGGATAAAATCATGATAGTTTACAATAAGGTGATTTTACTGGGAAATCTTTATTTTACAAAACATGTTTCTTTATTTATATTGAGCCACTTCCTTAAGCTTGTAGTGCTTCGTGGCACTTTTCCTGAATCACAACAGATCACCTGAAACATGTTTGAAAAAGGTTTTGTCAGCAGGGAAATACTGGTGAATCATTCATTTTGCACAAAACAACACGTTGTTATAATTTACAGTATTAAGAGCGATTACAATGTTTCTATATCAACCAACTACCCACGGTATTTATCACTCGACCACCTATTGGCTATCTCGTTGTCCAATGGTGTCTGTTATTATGGTCATATCACCCCTTGGCTAACCCGTTGTCCAATGGTGACGGTTATCAAGTAATGTATACAAAACCCCACATACCGGCTGTAATATGGAGATTACAAAGACTTAATCCCTGTAATTATAACTTTGAAAACAACATAATTTTGAAATCAAAGTTTGATAAAAAGAGAATGACTCACATTGCAGATTTATTCGAGCAGAGTTTAGCCTACTGATAAGCCTGTTAACCTAATTTAACAATAATGCACACGAAACTAGGTTAGTAACTAATACAGCATTTACGATAACTCACGAGATTAAACCCTCACAACGAATGACAAAGTGCAATACTTAAACATCCATCGAATTCATGACAAATGACAAAGCATAACCCTAATGTGGGCAACACTTAAACATCATTGGATAGTTTAATCGATCGGACATTGAATCGTAGCAGCGATCGAATTATTACCCTGTTTTGCGGCAGCGATTCGTGCTTTGTGTGTTTTTTGGGACTGTTTATACGATATCTCAGTGCATGAATCGAATTTTAACGTCGAACCAATGCGTAATTGCAAGTGCCAAACCCTTGAATATATACTAGAAAAAGGGCGCCCTCGCGTGGCGCGAGGGGCCTTCGCGTGGAGCGAGGGGTACTACCCTATCATAGGGTAGCCCCGTTTCCCAGTAGCTCAGGTGAGTTGGTCTTGCGTTAAAATTCGTTGTACACGTAAAACTGTCAAGATAATATCAACTAGGGTTTACCCCCCCCCCCCCTGAGTTTTAGGGGCCCTGATCCTGATTCCGATTATTCTGAAAATTTCAGGGATTATGCTGAATTATTTGGGGGTCTCAATTAGGGTTTCCTTTTGAACAAAATATAACAATAAATAATAGTTTTGGTGAGAGTGGTTACATCCTCCCCACCTTAATGAAAATCTCATCCTCGAGATTTATTGGAACAAGTGAGGATACTTTCGCTTTATTTCTGATTCTAGCTCCCAAGTGTATTCAGGTCCTCTCTTCGAATCCCACTTGACTTTGACCAGTACTAGCCGCTTGTGCTTAAGAAACTTGATCTTTCTATCTTCTATTTGTAATTGCTTCTCAACAAATTTTAACTTTTCATTTACCTCTATATCTTGAAGAGGTACTACCAGAGACTCGTCAGATAGACATTTCTTGAGATTGGATACATGAAATACGTCATGTATTCCAACTAACTCTTCTGGTAGTTGTAAGCGATAGGCAACTGGTCCTATACGTTGGATTACTGGAAATGGTCCTACGTATCTTGGACTTAACTTTCCTTTCTTTCCGAACCGGACTACTCCTTTCCAAGGAGAAACTTTCAAAAGTACCTTGTCTCCGATTTGGAATTCTAATGGCTTGCGTCTATTGTCTGCATAACTTTTCTGACGATCTCGAGCTGTCTTCAACCTTTCCTTGATTTGAGTGATCTTGTCGATAGTTTCTTGCACAATTTCAGGACCTGATATTTGACTTTCTCCTATTTCTGCCCAACAAACTGGAGTTCTGCATTTACGTCCGTATAGTGCTTCGAATGGGGCAGCTTCGATGCTTGAGTGATAACTATTGTTATAGGAGAATTCAATTAAAGGTAAGTGATCGTCCCAGTTTCCACCAAAATCTATCACACATGCTCGGAGTATGTCTTCTAGTGTTTGTATCGTTCTTTCACTTTGCCCGTCTGTTTGTGGATGATATGCCGTACTTAAATTTAGCCGAGTTCCCATTGCTTCCTGGAAACTTTTCCAGAAGTGGGAAGTAAAACGACAATCTCTATCTGATATAATGGAGAGTGGAACTCCATGTAAAGATACGACTTCATCTACATACAACTTGGCTAACCTTTCCATGCTAAAGGTTTCCTTCATGGGTAGAAAATGAGCTGACTTGGTTAATCGATCCACAATTACCCAAATTGCATCATTACCTTTTCTGGTTTTGGCTAACTTAGTAACAAAATCCATTGTTATGAGTTCCCATTTCCATACAGGCATTTCTAATTGTTGTAGTAGACCTGAAGGTTTCTGGTGTTCTGCCTTAACTTGCGAACAAGTCAGACACTTAGAAACATATCTAGCTATGCCCTTTTTCATTCCTATCCACCAGAAATTATTTCATAAATCTTGGTACATCTTATTGTTTCCTGGATGCATAGTATACCTAGATTTATGAGCTTCCTCTAAAATTTTATTTCTTAATTCTCCTTGCCTAGGTACCCAAATCCTTTTCTGATGGAATCTCCAAATTTCATCATTTCCTTGCTCTAATTCTTTTATCCGTCCTTTCATTCCTTCTGCATCGTCCTTGATTGCTGTTTCTTGAACATTCTTTAGTTATTCCATTAAATCTAACTGTAGATTTAATCTGAGAGCACGAACTCTTCGTTGTTTTTCATGGTACTTACGACTTAAGGCATCTGCAACTACGTTTGCCTTTCCTTCGTGATACTGAATATCACAGTCGTAGTCGCTTAGTATTTCCATCCATCTCCTTTGTCTCATGTTTAATTCTTTTTGTCCAAATATGTACCTTAAACTTTTATGATCCGTATAGACAGTAAAGTTACTTCCATACAGATAATGTCTCCAAATTTTAAGGGCAAAAATTATGGCTCCTAACTCTAAGTCATGAGTCGTATAGTTTTCCTCGTGCTTTTTCAATTGCCTTGATGCATACGCAATTATCTTTTTGCGTTGCATCAGCACACATCCTAATCCTAGCTTTGAAGCATCACAGTAAACTTCAAAATCTTCTGTTCCTTCTGGTAAGGCTAGAATTGGGGCATTTGTTAACTTATGCTTCAACATTCGGAAAGCCTCTTCTTGTCTAGGTCCCCATTCAAACTTAACTGCTTTACAGGTTAGCTTAGTTAATGGTACAGCTATTTTGGAAAAATCCTTAATAAAACGCCTATAGTATCCAGCTAATCCTAAAAAGCTTCTAATTTCCATAGCTGTTTGAGGAACCTTCCATTTGGTGATTGCTTCTATCTTAGAGGGATCTACATGGATTCCTTCGTGATTTACCATGTGACCTAAGAATTGCACTTCCTGTAGCCAAAATTCACATTTCGAGAATTTGGCATAAAGCTTTTCTTTTCTTAACAAAGTTAAGAGTTCATGCAAGTGCTGACAGTGCTCGTGCTGACTTTTGGAATAAATAAGTATATCGTCGATAAAGACAATTACAAATTTATCCAAGTACGGTTTACATATTCTATTCATCATGTCCATAAATGCTGCAGGTGCATTCGTTAATCCGAAGGGCATGACTGTAAACTCGTAATGACCATACCTAGTTCGGAAAGCAGTTTTAGGTATGTCTTCTTCTTGTTCCTTCAATTGATGATATCCGGAGCGTAAGTCGATCTTAGAAAAGTATCTAGCTCCTTGAAGTTGATCGAAAAGATCATCAATCCTAGGTAATGGATATCGATTCTTAATTGTAACCTTATTCAATTCTCTATAATCGATACACATTCGTATCGAACCATCCTTTTTCTTTACAAACAACACTGGTGCTCCCCAAGGGGATGAACTAGGTTGTATGAATCCTTTACTTAACAATTCATCTAATTGTTTCTTTAGTTCTAACATTTCTGTGGGTGCTAACCGATAAGGTGCCTTAGCTATCGGTGTAGTTCCAGGAATTAGATGAATCCTAAATTTTACTTCCCTGTCGGGTGGTAATCCTGGAAGTTCTTCTGGGAATACATCTGGGTATTCTGAGATTACAAGAATTTCCTTAATTTCCTTACCCTTAGTGCTAATGATTACTGAAATCATATACACTATTCCTTGCTTTCGTTCATAACTAGCAACTTTCATTACTGAAATGAACTTCATGGGTTTTCGTGGTTTATCTCCTGTAATCATGATTACTTCTCCGGTAGGTGCACGAATCTCTATAGAGTTCTTGTCACAAAGAATTCGAGCATGGTTGGCTACTAACCAATCCATTCCTAACACGATATCGACTCCAGCTAAATTCATTGGTAATAGGTTTGCATGAAATTTATGACCTGAAAGTTCTATATTTCCTTCTTGCAAAACTTTATCTATTTTAACAGAATTTCCATTTGCCGTTTCGACTGTAAAAATCTGCCTAAGGTTGGTTAAAGGTAAATTAAGAGCTTGGCAGAATAAAGTATTTATAAAACTTTGGTTTGCACCAGAGTCAAATAATACTTTTGCGTAAACGTTGTGAACTAAGAACGTACCAGCTATCACATCTGGAATGAGTTCTGCCTCCTGAGTAGTTAATTGGAAGGCTCGAACATTCTTCTTGGTAGCTCCGTCGGTCGGTTTGGCTTTATTGTCTGCTGGTTTAACCAATTTAGGGCATTCTGGTTTGAAATGTCCTGCTTCTCCACAGTTATAGCAGATTCTTGTTTTCTTTCTGCAGTCTTCTACACGATGTCCTACAACTTTGCAAAAGTTGCAGGTTACATTGCATTTTCCATAATGTTTCTTTCTGCAATTCCTGCAGAACGGCGGATTTGAGGATTGCCCTATTCCTCTCTTTTTGAAGTTACTATTATTACCCACACGAAATCCTTGGGTAATTTTCTGAGCTAATTCCTTTTTCCTATTTTCATCTCTTGTGCGTACCAGCTCATCAGTTAGGGTGTTAGCTAATTCTACCGCATCGTCAATAGTGCGAGGTCTCGCAGCTTTAACGATATTACGGATTTCGCTAATCAATCCCCAAATATAGCGAGAAATAAGTACCGGTTCTGGCGAAGCCAGTGTTGGTACCACTCTAGCATATTCGAAGAATGTCGAAGTATACCCTCGACAGTCTACACCCATCATTCGATGGTTTAGGAATTTATTTGCCATTTGTTCTTTTTCGTATTCGGGACATAATTTTCTTTCTACAAGATTCTTAAATTCTTCCCAATGCATGGCATACGCCACAGTTATTCTTTTAGCTTGTAGAACTGGATTCCACCATTCTAACGCCCCTTCTTTAAAAAGATTCGACGCATACATGACCTGGTCTTCTTTAGCACATTTACTTATGGTAATTACTGCCTCGGTTTTCTCCAACCAACGCAGTGCTGCAGTCGCTCCTTCGATACCTGCAAACTCAGCTGGTTTACAGGCAAGAAATTCTTTGTAAGTGCAACCAGGCGTTGCAGCTTTCATTTTCTTAGGGAGCAGGGCCTGCCGTGGATCATTATCGTGATTAATATGGTTGCTGCCTCCGTTTACACTATTACTGAAGTTATCGTCTTGGGTACGTTTACTAGGAATGATTTGTTGAGGTTCAACAGGTTTCTGGGTAGCAGCAAGGATTACTGGAATAGCATTGGCTATTCCCTGAGCAACGATATTCTCGATATCTTGCCTATTCAGAAATTGATCTTCCTGATGTTGCTCAGATTGGTTAACATCGTTAACTGGTTCATTATTAGCGTTTTCCATCTGATAATTAATATATATAATTTATTAGTATAAAGTAAATAACAATTATACACAAAAACAATCATGCAATTTTCACAACATACATATAGCCAAAATTATCGATTTCTCGATTCCCATTTTATATATATATATTATGCATCATTAAACACCGTTATCTTACAAAAGTTTTATTTGTAGGTTATTTTACAGACTTTATTTTATTACTATTATATAATCACAACTTCACCATCATCCTATTCCTGGGTACTTTAGTAGCGCCGTTCCCTTTCATCGTATTTCCAAGAGATTTGCTCTCCCACCTCCCGAATCCTATTTCCTGCACCTATCAGTTCCTCGCCAAAATGGCGAAGTTCAGCTAAGTTTTCATTGCTCATTGGTGGGTTTGGTATAGGTTCTGGGTCAAACTGAGGGAAAAAGGTATAAGGATTATTTAAAAGGTTTTGAAACTGCCAATCATTGGTCCACCACTCGTCTATTCCTAAAGCTTGAGTATGGATTAAAGGTTCTGGGATGGCTGGTTCTAGATTTATTGGAAGTTGAGTTTCAGCAGGATAAGGGTAAAGGTTGGTATGGGTAGGACTAATGATATCACAGCCTGCCAGTATGCGATCCAATTCCTCCTGTAATGGCAACTCCTCGATTTGCTTAGAACTTTCCCCAATTTCCGTTTCTACTTTCCTGGAATCTTCCCCGATTACAATTCCTTTTCCTTTATCTATGGGATTCTCTATTTTGGGAATCTTTCTAGTTACTGGTTTCCTTCTACGTACACGCCTCCATCCCACAAATCTTCTCCTTTTCTTAGGTTTTGGTTTCTCCAGAGGTGGAGCGTTGAATTCCATAGGTTCTTCCACATCGGGTATGTAACCAGTAAAGTCTTTAGAAACTTCTATTTTCACCGGATACAGATTGAGATTCTGAAGAGCTTCAGATAACCCATTCATGCTGTTTAGCATATATGCAAAATGCACACAAAATGCTAAGTTAAAATTTTATAACAAAATTTCACAAATAAACATTCAAGTATTATTGCATACCATGTGACTACTTTAATACAAAAGATTACTGATAAATAAAACATACTAAGATTTATGGTAACTTATTTATTTACTGAGTAAAGTTTCTTTTAGAGTTTCTGGTTTGTAGATGATATGGGTACTAGTAATGAGTCAGGTTATTTAAATTTTTACATTTACTGCTACAGTGGCTAACATATAAAGATCTGCCCATTTTTCATCTAACTCATCTTCCCATAGTGGGTTGTTGCCTATTTTCTGGGTTTCTTGGTTAACCCTCACTTCTTTCGATTGTGACTTCTTTATTTTCTCCTGACTTTTCCTAATAATCAAACTTCTTTTATTAGGAGAAAGTGGTTCCTCATATTGTGCCTTTCGAACAAATATTCCTTCCTCAGTATTTGTTGGGCATTTTGAGGATGAGGTTCCTTTTTCTTTCGGTAAAGTATCTAATTTATGGTAGATATCCGAAAGTCTTTGCTTACCCATGCTGTGAACAAATATTCAAATAATAAAACACATAATCACAAAATGGCAATTAGTAAAATAAAGTATTTTCTTAAATACGTAATTGGCTTAAATCAATGGCTCTGATACCACCTTTTTCTGTCACGGCCCCCGGCCCGGTTTGCCCCGGTTCAGGAGCCGCGGGACAGAAAATCCAGTGGTATTTATTTAATTAATGCGACAGCGGAAGGTTTTCACAGAATCTTTAAAATGCCCGATTAATTTATTTCATAATTCGGGATAAAATCCTGATAGTTTACAATAAGGTGATTTTACTGGGAAATCTTTATTTTACAAAACATGTTTCTTTATTTATATTGAGCCACTTCCTTAAGCTTGTAGTGCTTCGTGGCACTTTTCCTGGATCACAACAGATCACCTGAAACATGTTTGAAAAAGGTTTTGTCAGCGGGGAAATACTGGTGAATCATTCATTTTGCACAAAACGACACGTTGTTATAATTTACAGTATTAAGAGCGATTACAATGTTTCGATATCAACCAACTACCCACGGTATTTATCACTCGACCACCTATTGGCTATCTCGTTGTCCAATGGTGTCTGTGATTATGGTCATATCACCCCTTGGCTAACCCGTTGTCCGATGGTGACGGTTATCAAGTAATGTATACAAAACCCCACATACCGGCTGTAATATGGAGATTACAAAGACTTAATCCCTGTAATTATAACTTTGAAAACAACATAATTTTGAAATCAAAGTTTGATAAAAAGAGAATGACTCACATTGCAGATTTATTCGAGCAGAGTTTAGCCTACTGATAAGCCTGTTAACCTAATTTAACAATAATGCACACGAAACTAGGTTAGTAACTAATACAACATTTATGATAACTCACGAGATTAAACCCTCACAACGAATGACAAAGTGCGATACTTAAACATCCATCGAACTCACGACGAATGACAAAGCATAACCCTAATGTGGGCAGCACTTAAACATCCATTGGATAGTTTAATCGATCGGACATTGAATCGTAGCAGCGATCGAGTTATTACCCTGTTTTGCGGCAGCGATTCGTGCTTTGTGTGTTTTTTTGGGACTGTTTATACGATATCTCAGTGCATGAATCAAATTTTAACGTCGAACCAACGCGTAATTGCAAGTGCCAAACCCCTGAATATATACTGGAAAAAGGGCGCCCTCGCGTGGCGCGAGGGGCCTTCGCGTGGCGCGAGGGGTACTACCCTATCATAGGGTAGCCCCGTGTCCCAGTAGCTCAGGTGAGTTGGTCTTGCGTTAAAATTCGTTGTACACGTAAAACTGTCAAGATAATATGAACTAGGGTTTACCCCCCCTGAGTTTTAGGGGCCCTGATCCTGATTCCGATTATTCTGAAAATTTCAGAGATTATGCAGAATTATTTGGGGGTCTCAATTAGGGTTTCCTTTTGAACAAAATATAACAATAAATAATAGTTTTGGTGAGAGTTGTTACAGTTTGAATAATCATCTCTAAAGCCCTAACCCTTATGGGCTTGATTCTTTCCTTTCGACTTAAGGCGTCTGCTACCACATTCGCCTTTCCAGGATGATACTTGATTTCACAGTCATAATCATTTAGCAACTCAACCCATCACCACTGTCTCATATTAAGCTTTTTCTGATCAAATATGTGCTGAAGGCTCTTGTGATCTGTGAAAATAGTACATCGAGTACCATACAGATAGTGTCGTCAGATCTTCAACGCGAATACCACTGCGCCTAATTCCAAATCATGTGTGGTGTAGTTCTTCTCATGGACCTTCAGTTGGCGTGAAGCATAAGCGATAACCTTCTGGCGTTGCATGAGCATGCAACCCAATCCCTGACACGAGGCGTCACAATATACCACGAAGTCGTCGGTGCCTTCGGGTAGGGATAATATAGGTGCATCGCATAGCTTGTTCTTGAGCAGCTGAAAGGCTTCTTCTTGCTTATCTCCCCATTCGTATTTCTTATCCTTTTGAGTAAGGGAGGTTAACGGTTGGGCTATCTTGGAGAAATTCTCGATGAACTTGCGATAATACCCTGCTAAGCCCAAAAACTGTTAGATCTCGGTCGGTGTCTTCGGAGTTTCCCAGTTCTTGATTGCCTCGATCTTTGTGGGATCCACATGAATACCATTCTCGTTTACCACGTGACCGAGGAACTGTACTTCGCGTATCCAAAACTCGCACTTTGAAAACTTAGCGTAGAGCTTTTCCTTCTTTAGCAGCTCTAGGATGGCTCTGAGGTGTTGTTTAGGATCTTCCTTCGTCCGCGAATAAATCAAAATATCACCGATAAATATGATCACAAATTTATCGAGATATGGCTTACAAACCCGGTTCATCAAATCCATAAACACTGCCGGCGCATTAGTCAACCTAAACGACATCACTAGAAACTCGTAATGTCCGTAACGAGTTTTGAAGGCAGTCTTCAGTATACTTTCCTCTTGAATCCGCGGTTGATGATAACCCGATCGAATATCTATCTTGGAATAGTAGCTTGATCCTTGCAGTTGGTCGAATAAATCATCAATCCTCGGCAAGGGATACCGATTCTTGATGGTTAACTTGTTCAACTCCAGGTAGTCCATACACATTCAAAAGCTAGCATCCTTCTTCTTGACGAACAGTACTGGAGCACCCCAAGGCGAGAAGCTCGGCCTTATGAATCCCTTGTCCAATAACTCCTAAAGCTACGTGGATAACTCTTGCATCTCTGAAGGCGCAAGTAGATAAGGTGCCTTGGCTACAGGTGCGGCGCCTGGAACCAAGTCAATGTGGAATTCGACTTACTGTTGTGGCGGTAACCCTGGAAAGTCTTCGGGGAAGACTTCAGGATATTCCCTTACCATAGGGATATCTTCTAGCTTCAGTTCTTCGGCTTCCTTATCCATAACATGAGCTAAGAAGGCAACACATCCTTTACGTAGACACTTTCGCGCTTTCAAACAACTAATAATCCGCAAGGGCGTATCATGCTTCTCTCCATGGATCACGATCGTCTCTTCATTTGCCATCGGGATGCGAATGATCTTCTCATGGCACACAATCTCAGCACGGTTGCTAGACAACCAATCCATCCCAACTACGACATCGAAACTTCCCAAGTCAACTGGCAGAAGATCTATCTGAAACTCACGCTCTCCAAGCTCTATAACACAGCCTCTAATCACTTCATTAGCTTCTACTAGCTTTGCATTAGCCAGTTCTATTGAGTACGGGGCGTCTAGCTTACTTGCTACTAAACCAAGTATATTCTTAAATTCTAGGGATACGAAGCTATAATCGGAACCAGTATCAAACAGCACAGATGCATAACGTTGATTAATAGGGAACGTACCAGTAACCACGTTTGGATCCTGGCGTGCTTCCCTAGATCTGATGGTGAACACCCTTCCACGTGCCTGATTATTCTTGGGGCAGTCCCGCTTAAAGTGCCCTACATCACCGCAACCATAACAACCTTGGCCGCATCCATTTCCATTACCACCCTGATTATTGTTGTTATTGTGTCCACCACGGTTTCCATTTCCCGCCTGGTTCCCGTTTCCACCACGGTTACCATTACCATTCCCATTTCCTCCTTGCCCTCCATTTCCACGACCCGCTCCAAACCAACACGTTTCCTTAAAATGACCATTCCTTCCACAGTTACCATACTTCCTATACCTGCACTGACCGGCATGATGAAACTGGCATACATCACACTTTGGTAGAGTACCCATGTACCCTTTTCCTTTGTTCTCAGCATTTGCAGTGCCAGCTTGCGTCTCAACTGGCGGATTAGCGTCTCTGCGCTTGTTGGCACTGTTGTTGTTATTCGCCCGAGTACCCTTCTTGAAATTTGTAAACTTTCTCTTGTTTCCCCAGATGACTCCACATGAGTCTATTTCTTCTTTGCTTCAGAAATCGAGAACTTTCCCAATCTAACGGCTTCCTCAGTCAGTGCCACACTCAAGTCGATTGCCTCAGTAATAGTTGGTGGCTTGGAAGTTGTCACCATATTCAGAATTTGAGGTGCCAATCCCCAGATGAAACGTTCTATCCTCTTAGACTTTGGCTCAACCAAATAAGGAACCACTCTGGACAAATCATGAAATCTCTGTACATACTCAGCCACCTTTAGACCTTCCATTTTGAAGTTCCAGAATTCAGTTTCCAACTTCTGGATCTCTGCTCGAGAACAATACTTCTTACGCATCAACTCTTTTAGTTCATTCCATGTCAAAGCATACGCAGTAGCCTCACCCAATGTCTGAACCTGAAGGTTCCACCACGACAATGCTCCATCCAGAAACAGCCCAGAAATGTACGTGACTTGATGCTCTGGGGAACATTTGCTCATTCTTAAAACATAATCCGTCTTCTCTACCCAACACACAAAGGCTACGGCACCTCCAGTGCCATCGAAATTCAGGGGCTTGCAGTCTAAGAATTGTTTATAGGTGCAGCCTGCAACACAAGCAACATCATTCACAGAAAGCATTAGCAAAGCACACTTGGAAATGTCCAAACGAATTGTAATGTGTCTTAGTTGACTTAAACATTACCATTTGGTGGGTTATTCCCTGAGGTACCTCTGTTGTGTTTGGAGCGATGGCCTGTGAGATGCGCTCTTGTAATTCCGCCTTTGTCGTCGGCAGAGGGTTGTTGGTATCGGTATTCCTTCACGGCGGCATCTTTCTTCTAAGAAGAAGATCGGATAGGTCAGGTCTTATTCGTTAAATAAATAAATAATTGTCTAGAGGTCATATGTACATATGTACAAGCAATCATCATATCAAACAATCATGCTACAACACAATCATAACATGAACATGTAATCCAACAACGTGTTTAGTGAGAACATGACGATTGAGCTTTCATTAATTACCAACCACAAATCACATTGTTCACAAGTGTATCATATCAAAAGGGACATAGGGTCACACTACCCTTGTCAAATGAGTCTGTCAATATACAAAAATCACATAGTCAAAAGTGGTCTTCAAAAGTCTTCACAATCTTGGCTCAATAGTAGTGCTCTCACCAAAAGTAATGCATCTGCATAAAACCAAAAACCTACTGTGCTGATGGTGGAGGAGGAGGAGGGAAGAAAAGTAAACTGCGAACATGTGCGAGCTCCTCCTCGAGCTCGTAGACACGATGAAGCAAATAGCTGATCTGCTGCTCGACAATAAGGAAACGAGCAACAAAACCCTAAATGGGTGTAGGAGCAGCAGATGGATGTGCAAAAGGGGATGACGATGAATGTGGAGGGACAAAAGTAGACTGGCAGGGACAAGGTGGAGGACGTGGAGGAGTCAGCTCGAGCTCCAAAACTCTGTGACTCAAGATCTCAAACTGTAATTATAAAGACAAAAGCAACTCATCCCGTGTGTATCCAACGAAATGTGAGGGATGGTAGGGGTCTGAGATCGGCATGGTATAAGGGGGAACCATCGGAATGGCTCGTCAAGCGGTGTAGATGTGAAAGGAGTGAATGGTGTCGCCTGTGGGATTGGAGTAAAAGCTGATGAAGCAAAAGGGTCGTAACTCAGGGGCTGGCCCGAAGTACCTTCCCCTGGACGGGGTGCAGGGATGTCCTGTAAGAAAACAATCGGTAAATCAGTGCGGTGAACATCAGACTCTACAGGAGGGAGGGGAGCAACATCAGCGGGTTGGGGTGGAGGAATGAATGGCTCAGCAAGAGGAATATCAACAAGTGCAGGTATCGGATCTGGAACAAGGGGTGCAATATCTGGTAATCCAAATGGGACATAGTCAGGATCAGGAATCGGCTCAGGGTCAATAGGTGCAATGTCAGGCTGACCAAAAGGAACATGAGCTAGCTTAGGGGCAGGCTCTGGATCGTGTGGAGGTGTGGGGACACGAGCAGGGGATGGTGCAGCAGACATAGCGGTGTCGTCATCAGAATCGGTGGCATAACGCTGCAGTCCTGCCGCCTGCAGGGTTGAGGATGTCACAAACTCAAATGAGACTGAAACCGGGTGCAAACTGGAGTCAGAAGATATCTCAATGACAGGAACAACAGGAGGTGGTACAACAACAACATCCTCATCAATCTCCTCGTCGCCCTTGGCGTCAGCTGGGGGACCGTCTACAAACAAATCGACATCATCATCGAACATGTCATCGAAAGGCCAATCCTCGGGAGGAATGACCACAAGAGGAACGGCATCGAGGATCGGAGCCGCAATGTGCTCACCATCGGGGTGACCAATGATCAGGTGATCATGGACAGAAGCAGGAATATCGAAAGGATCCTCAACAGGGAAACCATCAGCAATAGGTAAATCAACACCAAAATCTGGTAGCGCGAATGGCTGGAAGTCGTCCTCGTCCTCAGACAGCATATCGGGATCACTCTCGGTGTCTGACGTAAATATCTCTTGCTCGGGCATAATCTCATCGTCCGAAATGACAGCCATCGGGTCATGGGCGTCAGATAACCCACTCTCTGAGGATGACATGATGCCTGTAACATAACAATCATAACATGTGCATATATATTAATCACTAACACTGAGTATATGCAAACAAAGACAATCATCACCTAATCATGTATTCACATTATCCTTTATGAAACTTTTTCTATCTTTCCTAGTCTACCCCATGCAGACTAAACCACCAATGTGACCTTGCATTGTGTTTCTTGTCTTTCTTTTTGTAAAACGTTTGTTCCATGGATCTTGGTGTTTTATGTATGCAATGAAAAACATGTTGTAAAAACATTTTCGTGAGAGAGCCCTAATGATTGTAGTCTAGACTCGAGAAAGAATCCTAGTTCGCTACAATCGAAGCTCTGATACCAAACTGTCACACCCTGACTTTTGTAGAAACGTGATTACGTGTGACTTGCTTAATATCATTGCATTCAACCATTACAAACAACTATGTGATAGAAACCACGATGTTCATCCATTTAAGTTTCAAAATAATACAACCATCATTGTTTTAAATCCAAACACAGACTTCAAGTTTAGAATACAACACAAACAAAGTTTTAAGTTCCATAAAGGACTTTATCAAAAGACACTAAATAAACTAGGCTTTGAACCATGTATCCTTTCAAGGATAAAATACACGATTCAAACCCTTCAATGCAGGATGGCATCATTTATTGAGGACACAACTTGAAAATCCTTGTACGCCTGAAAGATCCATAATCAATTCCCTGAAACACATGTAGTTTGAAAACATCAACAAAAGTTGAGCGAGTTCATGTATTTTGTATGTGAGCTCGTAATAAACTTGTAATCATTGTAAGTATGTATTTTGTAAACCCGGTATGAAAGCACCAAGGAAACAGATCAATTAATGATTTGCAAGGTCATTAATATGTGTGCAGTGATGCAGGAAGGCTCAAACCTAGCAGATTTTGTACCGGGCTTCCGGCTGGAAAACATAGTCACCTCATGGGCCAAATCCCAGTCCCAAGGGTAGGGCTCGCAACACCCAAATAGATCTATCACTCATGTCCCTCGGTCCTTATACGAGGATTAATGGTCTTAAGCGTTGTACCCACCACTCACATGATCTAACAGTTCATTCCTTAGCTAACCATACCATATGTAAACGTGTGTAACAATTTGTAACATGTACTTCACCCTCGAAGTTATAAAACTGAAAACAGTTAAAAGAAAAGGGGGACATGAACTCACAGTCTTACGTCTCGTAACTCGGTAACTCAAAGCTTTCCTTGTGTCGCACGACTACCTACACACGTGCTATGAGACGGATGGGTCGTGCCTTGACTTTTGATTTATTTGTTATGACTTAGCATCTTTGAGTTACGTTTCTTTGTGTCATAATATTATCCCAAAGTGTATAATTATTTGTTAAAATAGTAAATATTTTAACTTAAATTATATTTATTAATTATTGGAATATTAGTTAAAATAATATATTTTAACTTGACACATTATGTATTTATACATGTATATCTTTTCTCAAGGATGGGTATACTTACACTTGTATTCTTAGACTTGTGTAATTTGCCAAGTATTGGTGGCGTATTCCGGTGTATTTATACGTACGAGAATACGTATTTTCATTGTATTTATTAAGTATTCTTATACTTAAGTTTGTATATAATTTTCTGGAATATTATTTTCAACCAATAAAATCACCAATTTATATTCTTAAAATATATATTTTAAGAAAACTTTTGTAGAAAATTATTTATAATTCTCCCTTGCCAAAAATATTCATATTTTCATATAAACCTCAAAAATAATATATTTTCAAGTTTAACTTAGAAAATATTCATAAATTCATTTTTCACCCAAAAATAATATATTCTAAATTTTTTTAAGAAAATATATATTTTTCTCAAAAATAATATATTTCTAGTAATTCAAGAAAACATATATATTTCTCTATACCCAAAACTAATATATTTCATTCTTGTAAAAAATATGATATATTTTGTAATAATTATAAAATCATATTTTCGTTTTCTAGGTTTCCAAAATACCGTTTACCAAAATATACTTATGAATTTAATTCCGGAATATTTTGTAGCTTATATTCCTTGTTCGGTTTGTCCAGTTTTTTGGTATAAATTATATATTTATTTTCTTGGGATTTTGGTAACATTTTGTGTTATAATTCTTGGTATTTTGGTGAGTTATATTATTTCAAGTCCTAAAAGTATATAACTAATACACATAATATAAAAGTAATCACACAAATTGGACATCTAAATATATATTTTCCTAAATACATATTTAGTCACTTTTATTTAACAAAATCAACCTCCAATATTTGTAATTTTTTTTGTAACAAAAATGATGTCAAATTTTATTTGAAAGATCATGGTTAAAATACACTTGTAAACACTTGTTTAAAAATATTTTTCTAAGTGTTTAAATTCTAGAAAAATTTTGCCATAGTTTTCCCTTAAAAATGGAGATTTCCATGCTTTCAAAGCATATCATTTTCTTTTAAAATTATCACAATTCATCAACAAATCAAACAATACTTACCATAAGCCTAAAATCATGCCATTTACACTACTTCGTGAACTTGAAATTTTGTAAAAATTTGTAGTAACTTGATATGATGTTAAGTAAGCTTAGTTACCCTTTAAAGTGTGGTTATTTATTTATAAATCACCTTCTTGAAGATTTTAGACTTTCACAACTTGTAAATTGATTTTCTAAAAATATTTCTTCTTGAATTTTTCTTGTTAATAACGTGTTTCTACACTTGATTAATCACTAAAAATGTGATTAGTTTCTTTAAAAACCATGTTTATGTAAATCTTGTAAGTAAACTTAGTTTCTTGAGAAAACTAGTTTTGAAATCATCCATGTTCATGACTAATAACATGTTTCATACTTCATCATTCAAGAAAAACACTTAATCTTCAAGTTCATGTTTCCATATAAGGATGATCATCTTGATTCATCACATAATCATCCTCTCACTTGCTAGATCATGTGTTTAATCACAATCTAGCAAGTTTCATATGATGTTTAACATCATAAACACAAACAATCAACAATCAAGAAGCATACAAACACTTAAACAACATAGATCATAATGATTTATAGCTTTATGTTAGTGATTAGGTTCTTGATCTTTGATGTTCTTCATGATTAGTGTGACAAACCGAACTTTCAAGGTTAGTAACGTTTAATCTTGCGATCGTATCTCCTCGTTATTTCTTTCTAATGTGTTTGCTATAATTCCGTTAAACTTAAACGTAAGATAACCTTGTTAATTGGCATATTAGCATTTGTTGGACCGCACATGTGTTGGACAACATATTCACACCTTAAAACTACACACTATATCGGGCCACAATGATCACTGAGCCCAACTCACCTCTCGTATTCTTTGATCAACTCGGCCCAGTTTTGTAACCAAAGTGGTAATAGGATCGGCCCACTTGTTAGGTTTTTGGCACTATAATTGGAGTGTACGTAACCTCCCTATGCCTCTCATCATCACCATATAACAAACCAAACCCTACTTCTCTTTTGGCTTCGTGACGGCAGACCTCGAGACCCCCCCCCTGTTCGAAGCATCATTCTATTGGATCAAGCTTGTGGTTAGTGATTCGTATTCGTGTTGAATCTTACTCGTTTGATCTTGTTTATATGTGTGCCTGATTAACACAAGGTGTTTACGTGTGATCTATGATAACTATGTTATATGAATAAGGTAGTTTATTAGAATGAAAAACGAGTAATATAATCTAGTAAATGTGATCGGCTATGTGATGTATCAATTGGAATGTTACGTGAAAAATTGGATGTTGATAATTATGATTTTATGTGATGATTGATATGATTATATATAATAGCTTGGGGTTTCGTACTAGTATAGTTAAGTAATGGAAACTGGCATTCATGAATCGGTAATGAGTCTTTGATAATGTTTGTTAACATGTTGTTGATTGGGGGATTATCAATTGATGATTGAAACTGTTAGAGGATTAGGGTTCAAGGAAAATGTGAAACAGCAACTGTTTGGATCATAGAGTGTTTCGTCATATTGGGTTTCGACGAAAGACCCATGTTTCATCGTATTGGGTCTCGACGAAAGACCAATGTTTCGTCACTATTAGAATGCAAAGTCCGTCGAGATGGCACATGGTTAGAACAGTGGATTGTGGTGATGTGTATGTTAATAAGTATTGGTGATTATTGACTGATCTTACTTGGTCTAATTGAATTCATATTAGTAGCAATATTGACAAAATCATTTAAAGGTTATCGGCCATAGTTTTGATATAATCCAAATGGTTGAATCGGTCCAATTAGATACCTATTAAGTGGAGCAGCCCATGTGCTAAAAAGAATATGCCTCGTGAAGCTTGATCAAGTGGCTGCTTGGTTCAATACTTGATAACAGTAACAATTCCATGTGATAACTTAATGATCGGCCCAATCATATATCTTTAGCGGTCAAATTATACTTGTGATTGTCAGAAGAGTTTATCAAGGTTGCATGTAAAGATCTACTATACTCATTAATCCTTGTCGGCCATTGACTACATATTCCTTGTGCATTTAGTTGCGAAGTTAATTTTGTTGTTGAATGATTATTGTCTGCCTGTTAACGATGTTAATTATGATTGAGGAAACATGACTTGCTTGTGATGAATATCTCACTTAACTGTTAAGCACTATCATGAAACATGTTTGTGACTAGTGAACTTATCTGTTATGTGTGTTATGAATGATTGCTATCTGTTATGCGATAATCCTTGCTACGATTACACACTATGAACATATCTGAACAACGTGAACGTAAACTGATTCCGTGTACATGAACATCATAGGCATTGACTGATTACGTGTGAACAAGTAACTAATCCTACCGAGCAAACCAAGGTGAGTTCACTTCTCTTTTTCCAAGCATGCGTCCCGGGGAGGGACATCTGGTAAATATTCCGGGGAGGAATATTGGGTAATAGGTTTGACTGGAACATTAAACCGGAATGTTGGTTAATACACGTCTATATCTATCACTCAAGTCCCTCCTACCGATTGTTGCCGGGGAGGCAACGGGGTATTAGTTAGTAGCGCTACTTAGGTTTGGCACCCTCACATCGCACCAGGGAGGTCGGTGATGAACTAATGACCCCCATCTTGACCATTGCTTTGATAGAGGCAATGAGGTTTAGGGCAAATAATCTGGAGCCATCTGCGGTAAGCGTGTGATTAACAACAATGCATCTGTGAAACGTTTTAATCTGGTAACTGGTATCTAAACACGTTAACAAAACTTTGAACTCACCAGCGTCGTCTGACACACTTGTCTGCATGCTTGCAGGTCTATAGGTTTATATCATTTGGAACTTGCTGTCTGGGATGCTGGAGTGGTCAGGGGTCGAGATACTTGGAATTGCATGACAAGTCTAACGGTTTTGTACATGTGGTTTATGAAACGCTTAACAAATGATTTATGCTTCCGCTGTATACGATGAATTACACTTAACGTTTTGTATCACTTTATGATAATGAATGAAAGTTTTATTTAAATATATTTATGAGTTCAATGTGATTGGTGGCTAAGATCCTAGTACGTCACACGCCCCGCGGTTTTCCCGCAAGTGGTAATTTGGGGGTGTGACAGTTTGGTATCAGAGCCACTGGTTATAGTGAACTTGGTTTTAAAACGTTTTTATAAAACCAGACTATAACCGAACAAGTTCTGAATACGACCATGACACTCAGGTCCAGACTGCAAGGTTCGTCTCTCGTATACTCATTGTACTGCATAACTAGTGAACACTTACATATGATATTGCATGAGATTGCACGTTTAGCACAACAGTATGAATTCCTGTATTACTTGCAGGTGTTATGTGACTGATAGGGTGGTATTTCCCTAAACATTCATGACTCACGTTTCGTGATGCTCTTTGTTTGACATCTAAGTTTGAGGAACCATTTGACATGAGTTAGGAGGAACTGAGATGAGCATGCAAATCACAATATAATTATGGGTGCACACATAATAATAGTGCGGGTGCATGTGAGTCCCAGTGAGGCTTAACAAGTGAAAAAGGGGGTACTGCTCTGTTATTTGATCAATGTGAAACGTAACAAATCTATAAGGGTCATAGCAGTGAATGTCTCCTACTTGAATGTGACCTTTTCACCTCTCTCTAAATTCTTACGAATCTTGATGCTATCGAGTATTACCTGAACACCCATTTGAACGCCTAGCGAACTGTGTAGAAGATTATGTGTTGGTCCGAACGTCCCTAGGTTGGATGTCGCAGCATCGAATGATTGGTTGATACCTTTCTCACTCCACTTCAGTGGCTGAAACTCAATGTGTTGACGTTGTAGCTCCCAAAGTGCGGTCACTTCTGCAACACCCTGGAAACACACCGTGTATTAGTCAGTCGACTTGCAAGAACGATGGATAAGAGAGTGAACGTAGTACTTTACCAACCTCAGTATCAGGACGACCTTGGCTACCGGCAACGAGCAGCAGCAAATTGACTTCAATCGAACTCTAAACCCTAGTCAGCGACTCATGGGAGTCAACTCTTACGAATCAATCGGGACATAAGCAATGATAACAGATTATAGTGTGGAATGTGTGTCTACCATCACAGCGAGTAGCACGTTAGAGTGTGGCACAGAATGTGAAAAGATGGGCTTGGTCGGTGCAAGACCGTAGAGCTCCGTTTCGAGCAACGGCATTAGAGGAAACAGTCATAGGAACATCAAGGTACTCATAATCGTAGCCTTCAGTATGGGAATGAAGGTGCCTACGACATGGATGGGCCGTTGTTAAACCAAGATGACAACAACCAGGTGAACGATGGCAGTACTGGAAATTCTCGTAGAGAAAACAACATAATACTCATGGAAAGGCACTTGGGGCTGGCGTGGGCGATGCCAGGATTACAGCAACATGGTGGCCAGCACGTTCTTGGAAGCTAATCACTTCGTTCCTGTTTTGTTCAACTCTGGTACTTCCTGAAACCAGACCTGTTGTGAAATCAGCTGATGGCAAGACAATTAAAGCCTCGTATGTTCGTTGGGATGCAAACTCGACCTTGTGGGACAAGTGTTCGACGTCGACCTTCCTTCTGCTATCCTTGATGGTTTTGGTGTAGTAGATGTGTAAGTTGGTTATCTAGATATCGCGTAGATATACCCTGTGGGAAGAAAATTTTGCGCTTTATACTTTGAAGTGCCAGAGTGGGGTAAAGGTTAGCATCATATCAGCAATGAAAGCCCAGAAGTGTCTAAGGAGGGATTACCCCGCTATGATAACAACCGTTACTAATGTTAAGGCTAAGGAAAAGAGGATCGAGGATCCACTAATTGTTCGTGATTTCCCTCGGCGTGCTACCCGAGGAACTTTCAGGTTTACTTCCACGACTGCAGGGAAGAATCTCAGTTTGATCCCGTGCCAGAGGCAGCCTTGATTACTCGTACTCTTTACCGTCTTGCACCAGGGGGGTTGCAAGAACTGTCTAATCGACTGCAGGAACTGTGGGACAGGGGTTTTATCGGACCTAGTTATAGTGTGGGGAGCCCCAGTTATATCCGTGAAGATAAGCTTTATCGTTGGACATGTGTACTGATTATCGAGAACTCAACAAGGTGACAGCCAAGAACCGTTCGCCTCGACCATGTATTGACAACCTGTTGACCAGTTGCGAGGGTCAAGCTCCCATTCGAGGATTGAACAACGAACGAGCTATCGTCAGATGGAAGTCCAAGGGGAGGATGTTTCTAAAACGGCATACCAAACACAATACGACCATTATGACCTTGTATTTCACGACCCTTGGGTTAATCAACACACCAGCAGCTTTATGGATCACATGAATCAACCGAGTTTATTGATGACGTTTCGAATCATTACCAGGAGAAAGGAACACCATGAACGGCATTGGTATCTTATCTTAAGAGCTCCTAGGGGAGGAGTAACACCACGCGAAGTCTGTCGAAGTGTGACTTCTGGATTCGAGGAGTACACTCTCTTGGTCACGTAGTCAACGAATTGGGAACACACGTGGATCTCGCTAAGATCCATTCTAGTAGAACTTGATCGGCACCAAAGAGTCCTTCGGGGATACAGTAACTTCTTGGTCTAGCTAAATTCTATCGCAGACTCATCATAGGACTTCCGAGGATCGTGCAGGTTTAATTCCTTTAACACAATAAGGTGTTGTGTATTCACGGGAGACAGAACAGGAGAACGTCCTTTCAGCTTTTGAAACCCAACTCCACAATGCACTGAGCATCGTATTTACCCGAGAGTATGGGTGACCCAGTGGTATACCATGATGGTTCGAATCAGAGTCCTAGTTACACGCTGATGCAATACGAGAGAGTAATAACCTATGTGGTGGATTTACAAGAAGAATTGCACGACTCACAACCTGCGGTGAAAACCGTGGTCTTTGGATTTAAGTTGGGGGCATTATTTGGACGGTACCAAATGCATTACCGAGACCGATCACAAGGGCCCCCCATGTATCGATGCTCAAAAGAGTTACAACATGCAGTGACATCGCTGGATGGAACCTTTGAATGAGTACGATTGTGAAACCTGAACGTGCACGAGCTTTGCAACTCGCTATCGACTCTAACCTACCTGATCAGATCTGCCCTGCTCAAATCGAAGCACTGAAGAAGGAGAATTTTCGAGTTGGGTCCATGCGGGGCATGGAGAAGCAACCTTTGGCAGGTCGGACGATATGTGCTACCTCATGGAACGAATGTGGATCTTGTTATACGGCAACTGTAGGGAACTCGTGTTGAGCAAAGCACACCGGCCTCGATATTCTAGTCGTCTGGGTTTTGATGAGAGATATTAGAACCTATAAATCTTGTATTGGTGGTCGGGCATGAAGGCCCACCTGGCAATGTATGTAAGTGATGTTTGACTTGTGGGAAAGTCAAGGCGGAGTATCAACAACCAGAAACACCCATATGGAAATGAGAACATACTGTCATGGATTTTGTCGCTAGTCTACTTACAACTCGATATGGAACCAACACACTTTATATGCAATCAGGGAAACTTCGGGTCTTCACAGCTTGTGAATAGTCCTCTGAGAGAGGCGGTTTTCTTTTTAGGCACGAGGCGCCAACTTCTGATACCTTAGATTTTGATCTATACCTAATCTATGTCAGGCAATGCACGACATCCTTGGCTCACGTCTGGACATGAGCATTACTTGCCACTGTAGGACAACCGGACAGAGTACCGAACCATTTTGACACACGAAGACATGCTGCGAGCATGTGCGTGATTGACTTTAGTAAACATGTGGAAGGACACTTAGCTTTGGGTGAGTCTTACTGCAGCAGTTACTACTCTAGTATTCAGACGGCTCTGTTTGAGGCATTGCATGAACTATAATGCCAATCTACTTGTCACGGATCCAGGACTTGTACTCGAAACTCTTGGGAAGATTGCTTAGATCGAAAATCGTGTGATGATAACGTGTGATCGCCCGGAAAGCTGACAAGCTTAGGAGACGCTGGGAGTTCCCTGCAGGCGAACATGTCATGATTGAAAGTCTCACCCTGGGAGGGTGCGGTGCGCTTTGGGAAGCGTGGCAAGTCTAATTCACGTCACGTTAAGTCATTCAAAATTCTGGAAAGAATCTGTGACATGGCTCACGAACTCGAGTTACCTGACGAATTGGGTAACGTTCGCGATGACATTTATGCTCCAAGACTAAAGAAGTGTTTGTCCGATGAAACGCTTGTGATACCTTTATTAGAGTCTGAGATTAATAACAAGTTGCAGTTGTTGAGGAATCTACTGGAATCATGGACCAGGACGTCAAGATTCGTTAACATGTTCGTTTGGCAATCGTGAGAGTTCGTTGGAACTCAAGACGTGGACCGGAGTTCACGCGGGAACATAAGGACCTGATAAAACTCTAATATCCTCAATTGTTCAGGTGGTTGAACCAACTTCTGATATCATCGGCGAATTTCGGGACGAAATTCCCTTTCAAGTTGGGGATGATGTGGAACCCAAGGAAAATCCACAGCCATCCTAATCTAACACTTGGCCGCTTTGTGTTACTTTTGATTTACCATGACACTTTTGGATTGCTTATCTTATCAAATTTCGGGACGAAATTTCTTTCAAGTTGGGGATGATGTGACAAACCAAACTTTCAAGGTTAGTAACGTTTAATCTTGCGATCGTAACTCCTCGTTATTTCTTTCTAATGTGTCTGCTATAATTCCGTTAAACTTAAACGTAAGATAACCTTGTTAATTGGCATATTAGCATTTGTGGGGCCGCACATGTGTTGGACAACATATTCACACCTTAAAACTACACACTATATCGGCCCACAATGATCACTGAGCCCAACTCACCTCTCGTATTCTTTGATCAACTCGGCCCAGTTTTGTAACCAAAGAGGTAATAGGATCGGCCCACTTGTTAGGTTTTTAGCACTATAATTGGAGTGTACGTAACCTCCCTATGCCTCTCATCATCACCATATAACAAACCAAACCCTACTTCTCTTTTGGCTTCGCGACGGCAGACCTCGAGACCCCCCCCCCCTGTTCGAAGCATCATTCTATTGGATCAAGCTTGTGGTTAGTGATTCGTATTCGTGCTGAATCTTACTCGTTTGATCTTGTTTATATGTGTGCCTGATTAACACAAGGTGTTTACGTGTGATCTATGATAACTATGTTATATGAATAAGGTAGTTTATTAGAATGAAAAACGAGTAATATAATCTAGTAAATGTGATCGGCTATGTGATGTATCAATTGGAATGTTACGTGAAAAATTGGATGTTGATAATTATGATTTTATGTGATGATTGATATGATTATATATAATAGCTTGGGGGTTCGTACTAGTATAGTTAAGTAATGGAAACTGGCATTCATGAATTGGTAATGAGTCTTTGATAATGTTTGTTAACATGTTGTTGATTGGGGGATTATCAATTGATGATTGAAACTGTTAGAGGATTAGGGTTCGAGGAAAATGTGAAACTGCAACTGTTTGGATCATAGAGTGTTTCGTCGTATTGGGTTTCGACGAAAGACCCTTGTTTCGTCGTATTGGGTCTCGACGAAAGACCAATGTTTCGTCACTATTAGAATGCAAAGTCCGTCGAGATGGCACATGGTTAGAACAGTGGGTTGTGGTGATGTGTATGTTAATAAGTATTGGTGATTATTAACTGATCTTAGTTGGTCTAATTGAATTCATATTAGTAGCAATATTGACAAAATCATTTAAAGGCTGTCGGCCATAGTTTTGATATAATCCAAATGGTTGAATCGGTCCAATTAGATACCTATTAAGTGGAGCAGCCCATGTGCTAAAAAGAATATGCCTCGTGAAGCTTGATCAAGTGGCTGCTTGGTTCAATACTTGATAACAGTAACAATTCCATGTGACAACTTAATGATCGGCCCAATCATATATCTTTAGCGGTCAAATTATACTTGTGATTGTCAGAAGAGTTTATCAAGGTTGCATGTAAAGATCTACTATACACATTAATCCTTGTCGGCCATTGACTACATATTCCTTGTGCATTTAGTTGCGAAGTTAATTTTGTTGTTGAATGATTATTGTCTGCCTGTTAACAATGTTAATTATGATTGAGGAAACATGACTTGCTTATGATGAATATCTCACTTAACTATTAAGCACTATCATGAAACATGTATGTGACTAGTGAACTTATCTGTTATCTGTGTTATGAATGATTGCTATCTGTTGTATGATAATCCTTGCTATGATTACACACTATGAACGTACGTGAACGTAAACTGATTCCGTGTACATGAACATCATAGGCATTGACTGATTATGTGTGAACAAGTAACTAATCCTACCGAGCAAACCAAGGTGAGTTCACTGCTCTTTTACCAAGCATGCGTCCCGAGGAGGGACATCTGGTAAATATTTCGGGGAGCAATATTGGGTAATGGGTTTGAATGGAACGTTAAACCAGAATGTTGGTCAACACACGTCTATATCTATCACTCAAGTCCCTCCTACCGATTGTTGCCGGGGAGGCAACGGGGTATTAGTTAGTAGCGCTACTTAGGTTTGAAATAAACTTTTGATTTAAAACAACATCCAATCCTGCCAGATTCATGGGATAAAGATTTGAAATAAACTTTTGATTTAAAATTTCTATTCTTGCTCCCTGCAAGATTTTAGAAATCCTAACGGTTTCTCCATTAGCTGTCTCTACTAAACATTCTTGTGGTAGTTTAGTTAATGATTGATTGAGAAATTTGCAAAATGATGTTTTAATAAAACTTTGGTTTGCACCAGAGTCAAATAATACTTTAGCAAAAATATCATTAACTAAAAACGTACCAGCTATGACATCTAGAATCATCTTGGCTTCATCTGCAGTCAGAACAAATGCTCTAGCATTTTTGGTATTATTGAGGTTTGTAGCTGGTGCTAATTTTGGGCAATTAAGCTTGATATGACCTTGTTCTCCGCAGTATTTAGTGTATTCTTAAGTCCTAATACACTATCAAGTATAATACATAGTACATACACTTAGCACAAAATGTGGCGATCAATAAATATATATTTTTCCTCACAAATATACATACTTATATCCTTTCAGTTTAAATATACAAAATTCGGCTGTTTTCGGGCATTTTAATAAAATAGTTATATTATTCCAAAAATTCCCAATTTTTTACAGAATGTCTTAAACGATCCAAAAATTATTGTGTAAAAATATTGGGGTCCAGTTCATTACCAATATTTTATAAGAATTTATTTTCCGGACTGCAATCAGATTTGTCGCTTTCTGATTGCAGTTTACGAAATAATTCATTAAAAATTCATCGTTAGTCCGATTTACGAAATTCCAGTGGGAGAATTACAAATACATCAGTGGTCAACTATGGTATAAATTTCGTGATTAGACTCCACACATAATACAAGTTATGACAGAAAACAGGACGCACATTTTCAGCAGCAAAAATGCAGCTCTAGCTGCTGTTACGAAAAGACACTTTAAAAATAGTAAACGGAGTCCAAAAATTATGATTCCAGTGCCATTAGAACCGTATTTCATAATACATGAATCTAGACTTTAGAAAATACATTTTTCGTTTTGTTAAGGTCCTGTTACAGCCAGTTAAAGTTGGCTGAAAATACAACTCAGCATGCTGTTTTTAGTTTAAAGGTTACCAAAACACACACATACGATCACCATTTGTCCTAATAACGATTTATTTCGTAACATATATTATTTACAGCAGATTAGTGTTTGTATTACTCAGATTTATCATGTTTTACACATATATCTTCTCTTTATCCACCTTTTAACACATCATGTTCAACATTTGTTCATGATCTTTAAAGTTTCTTAACTTTTATCATTCTTATCATTTATTAACCACCCAAATAACATGAATAAAGAATGGATCTAAGTTCTTACCACTAGTTCAAGACTAGGGAAGTTCAAGAGGAGAAATGAGGTGGTTAATAGCAAATAGAGAAGGTCCTTCCACTTCCGAGAGCACCAAGCTTCGTTGTATGACCCGTAGCACCTTTGTATGCCCTTAGAATGGTTGAAGATGAGCAAATGATGGTGGTGATGGTGCTCCTTGTGTTCAGCCAAAATAAGAAGAGAGGAGAGGAAGTGTGTTGTTGTTGTGAAAGTGCCTTAAGTCCATGAGTTCTTATAACCAATTCCCTTATGTCCAAGGTATAAAGTGTCACCCAAGTACAAGACAAGGTACTTAGTGAATCAAAGTGGAGATCATGGAAGATCAAGTGAAGATTTTTGATGGAGACCCACATGTGACCGTCCAACCATAGGGGGGGGGGGGGTCTTGTTGGATTTCAATGATATAGTTACAATCTAGTTAGGAGGTTAAGTGATAAAGTTAGTGTCTTGTGAGTGTTGTTAAATATATAGTGTGTTAGGGTGTTCGGGGACCCTAACTAACTCGAAAAAAAATAACAATGCTTCTAGCATTATTTTGGTGTTCCGGATAGTGCCCGGTTGTTCGGTTAGACACCGGTTCGTTAAAGTGCTAAATTGCACCGTTTGGTGCCCTTTAAGTACCCTTTTGTAATACTTTCGATTCCCGGCACTTGGGGAAGTATTCTGGATAATAAAATGTAATTTCTGCATAATATTTTAGTGCCATAATGCTGATTATAGCTGAATTATATAAAATTCTGCACTTAAAGTGCGTTTCGGGTGCTTTTTAGTGCTTATTTTTGCTTCCGGAGAGTTTATAAATTAAACCCTTGTATGTACTCTTGGGTTTTAATGTATTCTTGTCGTCGGACCTACACCTAGCCTCAATTCTAATGTCTGACTGATTTCTGCAGTTTTGTTGACACAGTGTGTCTTACCGGTGAGTTTACTAATATTTTTGACGCAACGCTATCATGAAGTAATTCTTGTAGTATAACAAGTTCATGAATTCACTTGTATGGAATTCAGAAATTTATTTTTCTGGTAAACCAGATCATGCACAGTCATTTAAGCACAAATTACTGTTCATTTCGTGTACGGAATGTACGGAAAAGTGACGGTTGTCACAGTCTCCCCCCGTTAAAAGAATTTCGTCCCGAAATTCAAGCGATGCCATCGGTCGCAGGGGAGTTGTGAAACCAATATGGTCACTTAGATTCACGATTTGTCTTTATGTTCCCATGAAATTTCTGGGTCACGTCATGTATTTTATCGTACTCAAGTAAGTCGATCATGACTTTTCTGTGTCTTGTGGACTCTTGGTCCATAACGTCAACAGGTTTCTATAGTATTGCGGAATCTTGGTCCAAAACCTCAACATGTTTCTATAGTATTGCGGACTCTTGGTCCAAAACCTCAACAGGTTTCTATAGAGTTGTGGACTCTTGGTCCAAAACCTCAACAGGTTTCTATAGTATTGTGGACTCTTGGTCCAAAACCTCAACAGGTTTCTATAGTATTTCTTGTCGTTTGTCATTGACGTGAATCTTATTTGTGGGAACTACGACTGTTCCTTAAGTCAGACTCCTTTAAAGACTAAACACATGAATGTGTCGCGATCACTACTGATCTTTTTCTGAGAGTTTTATCTTGTGGACAATGGTTCTGATCCCTACTCCGGGGATTCAACCTTTTTGTTTTCCAAATCACACTACGCCTTCTCTAGGCGAGGCTCTCATTTTAGTCATACTTCTTGTCTCAAATTCTTACGATTTCTGCCGCTCATCGGCGTAATCTTTATGTATTCCGCAGGCTGTCCTGATATGATCACATATCTGAACGATCTTGCCTCTAGTTTTCCTGGGCCATCCCGGGCCAGTTGATTGTTTATTTCTGGTCTCCGTTCAACATGACGGGAATTGACTCATTATGTTCCGTCTAAAGCTTTACAAGAAGTGGTTTAGACGGCGGTGTGATAAATACTGTTGTAGGAAGACTCCACTAAGGGCAAGTGAGTGTTCCGAATTTTCATTAAAGTTTATCACACAAGCACGTATTGTGTTCATACAGTCTGCATCGTTCAGCAGCTCAGTTCATATTCGAGTTCTTACGATCATCGGTGTGCTGCAACCCTTGTGATCAATAAAGATCGTGCAACGTTTTCTTTCAGGTAATGACGTCAAGTTGCGGCGCGCAATTGCTGTATTTAGATCAAGGTTTCTTCTCGTGACCTCTTGACCAATGTGCTGCAATGTTGTGCTCTCGTTGTATCGGCGTACAATCGAGACTTTGTCGAGAGGCATCACATAATTGCAATTCTAGCCCCTTAGCTCTTGGTTGCAGGGTTGGCATGAATTTCATTCTCACTTCGCGAATCCGAATTTCGCTTTTTGTCATCATAGCACATAACTGTTCTTTTCTCTAAGAGTTGCAAGGTAAATTGCAGTTGTTGCTCACGACCTTCCTTGGTCATTGGCCATATAAGAATATAGTCAATAAGTACGTGTCTTATCCATGTATGGCTTCATGAACATTGTCGATGCATGAGTTAGGCCAAATGGTACGTCAAGGAACTCGTAATGTTCGAAGCGAGTCCTAAAGGTCGTTTTAGGGATATTTCCCCCTTGTATTCAATGTTGGGAGCATCCTGTCCTCAAGCCGATCTTGAGTGGTATCTAGTACCTTACGATTTGTCTATTCGTGTTATCCGCCCTTGGCAAAGGACTCTGATTCCCAATTCCTTGGAATTTATTGTAAAATGGGAAATTATCAGCTTTCCCCTCATGTCCTTAACTAAGGATGTCATGTCCTTAATTCCTTTGTCTAGCAGCTCTTGCAGTTATCGAAGCTTATGCTTCATGGACGAAGCTAGTCGGTAAGGCGTCATCTTGTCACCGGTGCCGCTTCTGGCACGAGGCTCATCTTAAACCTCTCTTGTCGCTGCGGAGGGGCGTTCCTGGCAAGTCTTCAGAAAAGGCTACTGGAACTTCTTCCATAACGGGGATGTTCTCAGGCTCTATACTTGGATATCCAATCCATGCTGACTATCATATTATGACTTCGCATGTCAATGGTAACAGAAGGTTCCGACCTTCTGAGTCCCTAAATGCAATCCTTAATTGCTTCGACCGTTTAAACTAGTCTTCTATATGCCCATTTCTAAAGAATATGGAACGTCTAATTAATTTGAAACTAGGCCAGGCAGTTTCTTAAGTTCTAAGCATGCAAGGTAAAAGTTGATGCCAGTATTAATTAAGAGTAGATGCATTAGGTTGGTTAATAGGGAACGTACCCGTAACCGCATCTGGATCCTGGCGTGCTTCACGAGTTTTGATCGTGAAAACCCTTCCTTGCTTGTTTCTTCCTAGGGCAATCTTTCCTAGTGTGCCCTGCTTCACCACATTTGTAGCAGCCTGGTATTCTCTTATTTCTTCCATCTGGGTCCTTCGCCCAACAGGCGTTCTTGCTGTGCCCTTCTTTTCCACACTTCCCGCACTTGGGCCTCAGACATCGACCTTCATGGTGAAAGTTGCATTCCTCATGCCTCGGCTTAGTCCCCGAGTAGATTTTACCACCGGCCTTATAAGTGGCTCCATCAGTTTTCCTGTCATGCGGCGGTTTCACTTTCTTTCTTTTGTTTGTTTTAGAGCTTCTATAGCTAGCTTGGGTGCTTATCTTTAGGTTCGAAGACTTCCTCTTCTTATTGCTTGATGACTCCACATGAGTTTCTTTCTTGTTATCCTCAGATTCGGAAAATTTTCCCGCACGTAGAGCTTCTTCAGTAAGCGTAATGCTTAAATCGATAGCCTCTGCGATAGTTGGAGGCCTTGAGGTAGTAACCAAGCTCCTGATCTGAGGTGCAAGTCCCCAAATGAATCGCTCAATTCTCTTGAATTCTGGCTTGACTAAGTAGGGGATGACCCTAGACAAGTCGTGAAATCGTTGGACATATTCAGGAATCTTTGGTCCGTCCATTTTCAAATTCCAGAACTCCACCTCAAGCTTCTGGATTTCAGCCCTAGAACAGTATTTCTTTTCCATCATTTCCTTGAGCTCATCCCAGCTCAGCGCATAAGCAGCATATGCACCAAGGGTCTGAACCTGAAGGTTCCACCAGGAGAGTGCGCCATCCAAAAATAACCCTGAGATATAGGTAACACTCTGTTGAGGTGAGCAGTTACTAATTCTTAGAATGGAGTCAGTCTTTTCTGACCAACGAACAAATGCAACGGCACCTCCTGTGCCATCAAAATTTAATGGCTTGCAGTCCAGGAATTGTTTATAGGTGCAGCCAGTTGGAGGGTTATTTCCGGTAGTGCCACCGCTATGCTTAGAGCGGAGGGCTTCATGTCGTGCAATTGCCTGTGCAATACGTTCTTGAAGCTCAGCTTCTGTCCTTCCTTTTCTATACAAAGGTATGAAGTAGGTTAGACAATATTCCATAATTGTCTATGAGGTACATAACATCGTAAGCCATCATGTAATCTCCCAATTTCACATGTGTATATATAATCAATGTATGAGCGAGGAAACAATTACTGAGCCTTCACATAGGCTTGCCAACTTGGCTTATTGTTTGTAATAAAATGAACTCGAGGTTACATCACCTCGGTCATTTAGGTTTCAGTTATTTCCTGCTATATTAGCTTTATTGATGTGTATATTTTCCCTTAGATGGGGTTGTTCATGTAAAGGTGATAGAGAGTGTAACGTCGCTGAATCTTTTTGAATGTCACCCATCTTCACTTGCTTAAACGTCGTTTTCCCAAACGTCTCGTATACAGGTAGAAGTGTCAGTCGCGAAGTAGGCTAAGACAGGCTTCCTACTTTATAATGCGCTAAAGAACTGATCTATGTATTGTTCTACCAGATGAAGGTGTGAACACCTATAGATTAATTTTGGAGGGATGGTGATCTTTAACTTGACCCGCAGAGTCCACCAGGATTTCTGTGCACTACAAGTCGTTATTACATGGGCCCCCGTAATAATAGATTGTCTTGCACAGTTACCCCAAATTTTCTCTCGTCCAAGCAGATGATCAATCAAGGAGAGGACACTACTGTCCTTATACCCCTGTCATGGAAAGGACCATTGCAGTGGTCCACGCGCTAACACTCGTTGTTGTTACGCGCGAATAGGCACGATGATTAGATGGAATAGGAATAGAGAGAATTCCTAGTAGTTGGAGGGGCACCTTCGAGATGAATACTTCATCTTCCTTTTCTGGTCAAGTATGTCGTCAATCTTGCTTCACATAAGCCGCAGGGATCTCGTCCCGTTGATTGAGAATTCGTTCAAGGTTGCCGCCTCTGCCTCGTCGTCTCTATCGTAGTTAGGCACCTTCACGATCGAGAGAGAAGAGCTGCCAATTTCCTACGGAAGCATGCTCAGAATCTTGTTTGGTAATCATTCCCAGCCACGAGCTTTGCAAAGGACGCGAGGTCGGTAGCTTCATCGTGCGAGTCACGTACAGTAATAGGAGTCGGAGTCGAAAGTATCTTATTCACGTCAATAATCATTCCGTGCACTTATTCGTATATATGTATAACAAATATGCTACTTAGCATAACCAAGCATTATATTACGTATAACTCTCGTTTTTGGGGGGTCATTTTTCTAGTTGTCGATTCACGACACAAACACTACTTGGTATTAGTGATCACCAAGGGTGTATTTTATTAAGGTCCTGTTACAGCCAGTTAAAGTTGGCTGAAAATACAACTCAGCATGCTGTTTTTAGTTTAAAGGTTACCAAAACACACACATACGATCACCATTTGTCCTAATAACGATTTATTTCGTAACATATATTATTTACAGCAGATTAGTGTTTGTATTACTCAGATTTATCATGTTTTACACATATATCTTCTCTTTATCCACCTTTTAACACATCATGTTCAACATTTGTTCATGATTTTTAAAGTTTCTTAACTTTTATCATTCTTATCATTTATTAACCACCCAAATAACATAAATAAAGAATGGATCTAAGTTCTTACCACTAGTTCAAGACTAGGGAAGTTCAAGAGGAGAAATGAGGTGGTTAATAGCAAATAGAGAAGGTCCTTCCACTTCCGAGAGCACCAAGCTTCGTTGTATGACCCGTAGCACCTTTGTATGCCCTTAGAATGGTTGAAGATGAGCAAATGATGGTGGTGATGGTGCTCCTTGTGTTCAGCCAAAACAAGAAGAGAGGAGAAGAAGTGTGTTGTTGTTGTGAAAGTGCCTTAAGTCCATGAGTTCTTATAACCAATTCCCTTATGTCCAAGGTATAAAGTGTCACCCATGTACAAGACAAGGTACTTAGTGAATCAAAGTGGAGATCATGGAAGATCAAGTGAAGATTTTTGATGGAGACCCACATGTGACCGTCCAACCATAGGGGGGGGGGGGTCTTGTTGGATTTCATTGATATAGTTACAATCTAGTTAGGAGGTTAAGTGATAAAGTTAGTGTCTTGTGAGTGTTGTTAAATATATAGTGTGTTAGGGTGTTCGTGGACCCTAACTAACTCAAAAATAAAATAAAAACAATGCTTCTAGCATTGTTTTGGTGTTCCGGATAATGCCCGGTTGTTCGGTTAGACACCGGTTCGTTAAAGTGTTAAATTGCACCGTTTGGTGCCCTTTAAGTACCCTTTTGTAATACTTTCGATTCCCGACACTTGGGGAAGTATTCTGGATAATAAAATGTAATTTCTGCATAATATTTTAGTGCCATAATGCTGATTATAGCTGAATTATATAAAATTCTGCACTTAAAGTGCGTTTCGGGTGCTTTTTAGTGCTTAGTTTTGCTTCCGGAGAGTTTATAAATTAAACCCTTGTATGTACTCTTGGGTTTTAATGTATTCTTGTCGTCGGACCTACACCTAGGCCTCAATTCTAATGTCTGACTGCTTTCTGCAGTTTTGTTGACACAGTGTGTCTTACCGGTGAGTTTACTAATATTTTTGACGCAACGCTATCATGAAGTAATTCTTGTAGTTTAACAAGCTCATGAATTCACTTGTATGGAATTCAGAAATTTATTTGTCTGGTAAACCAGATCATGCACAGTCATTTAAGCACAAATTACTGTTCATTTCGTGTACGGAATGTACGGAAAAGTGACGGTTGTCACAGTAACATATCCTGTTATTGGCATTCTTCCTGCAATTTTCTTCCTTGTGTCCTGATATTTTGCAAAAGTTACAGTATACGGAGCATCTTCCTGAATGCTTTCTTTTGCAATTCTTACAGTAAGGTGTAGAGGTAGAACCTATATTTTTCCCACGATTAAAATTTCCAGAACGAAATTCTTGTGTGAGCTTCTGGGTTAGGTTCCTCCTTTGGTCTTCTTCTCGGGTACGGACTAATTCATCTGTCAAGGTATTTGCTAGTTCTACAGCTTCTTCTATGGTTTGAGGTCTAGTTGCCTTGACTACGTGTCTTATCTCACCGATTAATCCCCAAATATAACGGGAGATCAATACTGGTTCTGGTGAAGCAAGAGTTGGCACTATTCTAGCATATTCGAAGAATAATTTAGTGTATCCCTTACTATCCACACCAGTCATCCTAAGGTTTAGGAATTTGTTAGCTATCTGTTCCTTCTCATTTGGTGGGCATAATTTCCTTTATACCTTGTTTTTAAATTCTTCCCATTCCATATTGTAAGTTCTATCACTTCCTCTTGATTGGAGGATAGTGTTCCACCATTCTAGTGCTGAATTCTTAAACAGATTAGAAGCAAACAGTATCTTATCTTCTTCAGCACACTTGCTTATTCTTAAGACTGCCTCAGTTTTCTCTATCCAGCGTAGGGTTGCAATGGCCCCTTCATTGCCCGAGAATTCCATTGGTTTACAAGACCAGAATTCTTTATAAGAACAACCATAAGGCATGGTTCTTCTTCTTTTGGGAATGGGCACCTGAAGTACAGGTTCATTGTTTACACTGTTTTCTGGTTCGATTGGTCGCTTACTGCTATGCTTACTTTTATTATTCGCTTCTTGAATCGTTTGAATAATAAATGGCATTGCATCTATGATTCCTTGAGCCACTATATGTTGGAATCACTATTATCCATTTGGTTTCCATTGTTATTGATGCTTGGATTCTCATTAACCACGTTAATGTTACTCTGGTTATCATTATTCAGATTTCCTTGATTTCCTTCGTCGGCCATCTGAATTTTAAACATTTACCCCATATTAATATCACAAGATAATATTTAATATAGTTAATCACATTACACGCAATCTAGCCAAAAACGTTGATCATTGCGACTTTTACTCTATTTTTCCATATACTATTATGCATCTATTACACACTAGTACTGAAATGAAAATTACAATACCAACAGAAATAGAATCACACTAATAGTAATAGGCATCCGTACACACATATTTTATTTTTATTTCTATTTTATTATATTATTATTACTATTATCATCTCCTCTATCACATCACGGATATGAATTTATCCAAAAATCCATATTGCGCTCATCGTATTTCCATACGAGACGCTCTCCCACCTGTCACATTCTCTCACTGTTTTCTAAAATTTCCTCCCCAAAAGTCATAAGTTCTTGCACGTTTTCTACACTCATTGGGGGGTGCACGTTCTAGGACTGGGTTAGGAATCTGGGGTGCGGGTTCCTGATATGGGGGTGAAAGTGCCTGAAATCGGTAAGGATCTTCAAAGATTTCCCTAATGTAGTTATCATGGTAATAGGGATCTAAAGGGTCCATACCTGGATAGGCTCCTATGTTCTGTAACGTCATCCCACCAGGGATCGTAATTTGGGTCTAGGGGATTTGGTGCTGGTACCCTAGGGATTTCCTCTGGGTTGAAGTCATGCATCTCCACTTGGTTTTCAGGGTTTTCTTTCTCCATTGGTTGGTCAGGGATTTGCAATTGTGGTTGGGGTGCTATTGTTTGCTCCAGATTAGGGTCAGCAGTAGTTGTGGCTAGGATATGGAAATTGGCTAGGCTTCTATTAAGCATATCCTGTGTATGGGCATCTGTCTTTCGCTTAGCAGCTGCTAGAACTCTTTGCTGTTGCAACTTTCGCATTCTTTTCCTACGTGCAAAGGCTTCCTTACTGAACCATCCTCTTTTCTTATAAGGGAATGGCTCTTCTGACTGGGCTTTAAAAGCAAACATCCCTTCTTCCTGATCAGCAGAATACCCAGAAAGGGCAGGCTGTGAAGAGGTACCTTCATTCCTAGGTGAATCAGACAATTGACGACACATGTCTAGGGGTCCTTGATCACTCATACTGTAAACTAACAAATAGTCAAATAACACATAACAAATAAATACAGTTATGCACGTATTTCTGTAATTTATTTCCTAACACAAAATTTAGAAATTAAGTGTCAGCAGAACACTTCTTTGGCTTAGACCAGTGGCTAGGCTCTGATACCACCTTCTGTCGCAACCCCCGATCCCTTATCTGTCCCGGGAACGGGCGGACGCGAACTCAGAGTTTTGGTGGTATCATCTTGTTAATTTGGAAGCGGAAATTTCATCAGGACCGTAGTTAGGAAATGCTTATCAGAGTAAAACCACCATATTTAATATTAATAAGATTTTTGAGAAATTAAACTTATTTTTAAAGATAACAAGACTTACTAAATGTGCTAGTAAGATACTACACAATTTTGGTAAATACCCAAGTTCATGAAGAGGGGAAAAGTAGTGATTATTGTTGATAATTGTTGTTGATGATTATTGATGATTGATGATGATTTAAAAGAAAATAAACACACGTTTTGAAAACGTGGGAAACCTCCATTTTTAGGGGAAACTCTGTCAAAATTTTTATAAATTTTGACACTTAGAAAAATATAAGTTTTTGAGAAACTTATTCCCTAAAAATGTGTTTAAAAGTATTACTAAGGTTTCCCTAATTTTTGGTGATAAGAAATGAAGATTTCTTCAAGAATAAAATGAATATAAGTATGTATATTTTGAGAGAAAAATATATATATTATTTGATCACCAACTTATGTGCTAAGTGTATATAGTATGTGTTATACGTACTAGTGTATTAAGACATAAAAATGCACATACAAAATACAAGATACATAATTCGGGTGCAAAGTGCAAAACACAAAAGACTTATATTTATTTTAGAGAAAATAATATAAGTAAGATACGTAGTTAAAAATATAAGAATATTTTTAACACAAGAAAATATACACAAAAGAGAGTGACTGTACTTGTGCGACGCAAGTCTAGTGACTAACGTTAAGAAAACGCGTATAGGTTACGACGTTAATTAAGCAAATCCGGTGGAGTTTACGACGCTAGGAACGCAAAGTTGTGAGTTCATGCTCCCCCTTTTCTCTTTAACTGTTTTCAGTTTTTATAACTTCGGGGGTGAAATACATGTACAAATGTACAAAATTTATAATTGGTATGATATAAATACAAGAAGTACACTTGGTGAGAACGAGAACCAAGTGTGACGAAATATAAGAATACAAGAAGTACACTTGGTGAGAACGAGAACCGAGTGTGATGAAATATAAGAATATGAGCAGCGCACTTGGTGAGAACGAGAACCAAGTATGAGGCACTATGAGAAATGATAACAAGAAACGCGCTTGGTGAGAACGAGAACCAAGTAGGATGGGTTATGAGAAATAGTGTCACGAATAGGGTACAGAAGCACCATTAATCGTGTACATACTTAGACCGCAGAACAAAAGGTTAGATCTAACGGGTGCCTGGCAGCCTCACACTCGGTCGGGGCGAGAATCGAGTAGTGCTTTTGTGTCTCAGAATATACCAATTAAATGCCTTAGGTTTGGTGACTTCCTATGTCGTGCCACATGTTAATGGCTTTGCAACCCATTAACAATCTGATAATTACAGAAATATTGTATTTATATAAAATTCATACCATACTAAAATTGATATATAACTTGAAGTACGTGGGGTACTCAAGAAGATTGATATATAACTTGAAGTACGTGGGGTACTCAAGAAGATTGATATATAACTTGAAGTACGTGGAGTACTCAAGAAAAACTTGATTTATTCACAACTATGTTTTTATACAAAGTATACAAACGTGAAATACAAAACTGCATGAATTCACACCAACTTTATGTTGACGTTTTTCCAAAAACTCACATGTATTTCAGGTAACTAGGATGGATGTGCGCGTGGTCTTGCTTATGCTCGTGGATGTCGCTTGTGTTTAACTTTAAATAAAGTTGTAAACTCTTAAGACAATGTTTTAAGCTGTCTAGCGATGTAAACGCTAAACTTATGTTTTCAAATTATGGTATTTGATGTTATTTTACGAGCATGTAGCATGTTTACTCTTCGTATGCAATGAGAACCTTTCATGATCACACCTCGTGCTTCCGCCGTAGAAAGGGGTGTGACAAGCGTATCTAGTACGAAACCGGGGTTATAATACTTACAACGGAGCAGAACCTTGCTAATTAGGGGGTATACTACTCAAATATTATGCCTATAACTTCAGAAATTCATTTAGAAAGAAAGAAATGAGCGACTGAAAGTGAAATCCCGAGGCCTCCTTATATAGTTGCTGAATCTGGTCCTCACGCGGCCCGCGTAACACATGGGCTGGGCTTACGCGGCCCGCGTCATAGTTAGGTCAATGCGTAGCTCGTCCGGATCACCAACTAGACTTGACACGTGTCATCACCAGGCTGCGCCATAATTTAGATCTTACGCGGCCCGCGTAAATGTAAGCTAAGGCTTACGCGGCCCACCTGAACTAAAGAAATTAAACGAAATCAGGGTCTAGTCCTTATACCGCCCGCGTAAGTGGTTGGGGTGGGTCTACGCGGCCCGCCTCAACTTATTTTTTAAATGTTATATTGTATTTCGGGCTTGGTTTTCACATAAGGGGTGTATTTAAAGACATATTGGGACATTTTTAAATATAATAGGGTGTCGGAAATATTCGAGAGTGTCGGTTTTACTGAGGGTTGTTACATCCTCCCCACCTTGTATTAGAGCTCGTCCTCGAGATCTACTGGAACAAGTGCGGATATTTCCTTTGCATTTCAGATTCAAGCTCCCATGTGTACTCAGGTCCTCTTTTGGAGTCCCACTTCACTTTGACCAGAACTAATCTCTTATGCTTGAGGTTCTTGACTTTCCTGTCTTCAATTTGTAGAGGCCTTTCTACAAACTTGAGTTGTTCATTTACCTCTATATATCCTTAAGAGGTACTATTAGTGATTCATCAGCTAAACACTTTTTGAGATTAGATACATGAAACACATCATGTATTCCTGCCATTTCCTATGGTAGTTGTAGCTGATAGGCTACAGGTCCTGTTCTTCTAATAATCTCAAAAGGTCCAATATACCTGTGACTTAGCTTTCCCCTTTTTATGAATCTTACTACTCCTTTCCAAGGAGAGACTTTTAACAATACTTTATCTCCTACTTGAAATTCCAATGGCTTGCGTCGGTTATCAGTATAGCTCTTCTGTCGATTACGTGCTGCTTTCAGTCGTTCCTTGACTTGAATAATCTTATCAGTTGTTTCTTGCACTATCTCAGGTCCAGATAGTTGCTTTTCCTCAATTTCTGCCCAACAGACTGGGGTTCAGCACTTTCGTCCATAAAGTGCTTCGAATGGTGCAGCATTGATACTTGTGTGATAACTATAATTATATGAAAATTCTATTAAAGGTAAGTGATCATCCCAATTACCTCCGAAATCAATTACACAAGCTCTAAGCATGTCTTCCATCGTCTGAATTGTTCTTTCGCTTTTTCCGTCTGTTTGAGGATGATAAGCTGTGCTTAGATTTAACTTGGTTCCCATAGCTTTTTGGAAACTTGACCAAAAATGAGAGGTAAATCGGCTATCTCTATCAGAAACAATTGATAAAGGAATTCCATGTAAAGAAACAATTTCATTTACATATAACTCAGCTAGTTGTTCCATACTGAAAGTTTCCTTCATTGGTAAGAAATGGGCTGACTTGGTTAGCCTATCTACAATCACCCAGATTGTATCATTACCTTTCTTTGTTTTGGGTAATTTGGTAACAAAATCCATTGTTATCAATTCCCATTTCCATACTGGCATTTCTAACTGCTGTAACAAACCTGAGGGTTTCTGGTGTTCAGCTTTGACTTGTGAACAAGTTAAACATTTAGAAACATAGGCTGCTATGTCCTTTTTCATTCCTATCCACCAGAAATTCTTTCTTAAATCTTGATATATCTTGTCATTTCCTGGATGCATCGTATACTTAGACTTATGGGCTTCTTCTAACATACGATGGCGTAGGTTTCCTAATTTAGGTATCCACATTCTCTTTTCATGGAATCTCCAAATTCCATCTGTTCCATGTTCTAATTCTTTTAGCATACCTTTTAATTTTTCAGTATCATCCTTGATTACTGATTTTTGTGCTTCTCTTATCTGATTATTTAAATCTACTTGTAGATTTAATTTAAGAGAACGTTCCCTTTTTGGCTTTTCATGATACTTTCGGCTTAAAGCATCTGCCACTACATTTGCTTTTCCTTCATGATACTGTATATCACAATCATAGTCACTAAGCATCTCCATCCAGCGTCTTTGTCTCATATTCAATTCCTTTTGCTTGAAAATATACTTTAAACTCTTATAATCAGTGAATATGGTAAACTTACTACCATAAAGGTAATGTCTCCAAATCTTAAGAGCAAAAATTATAGCTCCTAATTCTAAATCATGGGTTGAATAATTCTCTTCATGATTCTTAAGTTGTCTAGATGCGTAAGCTATAACCTTTTGTCGTTGCATCAATACACATCCATAACCTAATTTGGAAGCGTCACAATAGATTACAAAATCTTCAGTTCCTTCTGGTAACGCTAATATGGGTGTATTAGTTAATCTTTGCTTAAGGATTCTAAATGCTTCTTCTTGTTTTAATCCCCATTCAAAGTTAACAGATTTACAGGTTAGCTTAGTTAAAGGAATGGCTATTCTAGAAAAATCTCGAATAAATCTTCTATAATAACCGGCCAAACCTAAGAAACTTCTAACCTCGGTTGGTGATTCAGGGGTTTTCCATTTAGTAATTGCCTCGATCTTTGTGGGATCCACATGAATTCCTTCATGATTGACTAGGTGTCCAAGAAACTGTACCTGTTCTAACCAAAACTCGCACTTGGAAAATTTAGCGTAAAGCTTTTCCTTTCTTAATAAACTTAAAAGTGCGTGCAAATGCTTTGCATGATCCTCCTTATTCTTAGAGTAAATGAGAATATCATCTATAAAAACAATTATGAATTTATCCAAATATGGCTTACATATTCGGTTCATCATGTCCATAAATGCAGCTGGGGCATTGGTTAAACCGAATGGCATGACAGTAAATTCATAATGGCCATACCTTGTTCTAAATGCAGTTTTAGGAATGTCCTCTTCCTGTACCTTTAATTGATGATATCCTGACCTTAAATCGATTTAGAGAAAAATCGAGCTCCTTGCAGTTGATCGAACAGATCATCGATTCTCGGTAATGGGTACCGATTCTTAATCGTGACTTTGTTCAATTCACGGTAGTCAATGCACATACGCATTGATCCGTCTTTCTTTTTAACAAACAGTATCGGCGCTCCCCATGGCGACGAACTTGGTTGTATAAATCCTTTCTCCAACAATTCGTCTAATTGCTTCTTTAATTCTTGCATTTCTGCAGGTGCCAAACGGTAAGGTGCTTTGGCAATCGGTGTTGTTCCTGGTATTAAATGGATTCTGAATTCAACTTCTCTATCTGGAGGTTGCCCTGGCAATTCTTCTGGAAATACATCTGAAAACTGAGATACTACGGGAATATCTTTCAAATCCTTTCCTTTGGTGTTAGTGATTATAGAAATCAAATACACTAATGACCCTTTTCTTATGTAATTTGTAGTTTTCATCACAGAGATGAATTTTGTGGATTTAGATGGTTTATCTCCTTTTATTGTGATCGTGTTACCTTTTGGTGAATTTACTTGAATTGACTTTTGATCACATAAAATACTGGCTTTGTTGGCTATTAACCAATCCATTCCTAAAACAACATCAAATCCTATCAGATTCATGGGATAAAGATTTGAAATAAACTTTTGATTTAAAATTTCTATTCTTGCTCCCTACAAGATTTCAGAAATCCTAACGATTTCTCCATTAGTTGTCTCTACTAAACATTCTTGTGGTAGTTTAGTTAATGATTGATTGAGAAATTTGCAAAATGATGTATTAATAAAACTTTGGTTTGCACCAGAGTCAAATAATACTTTAGCAAAAATATCATTAACTAAAAACATACCAGCTATGACATCTGGAATCATCTTGGCTTCATCTGCAGTAAGAACAAATGCTCTAGCATTTTTGGTATTATTGTTGTTTGTAGCTAGAGCTAATTTTGGGCAATTAAGCTTGATATGACCTTGTTCTCCGCAGTTGTAACATATCCTGTTATTGGCTTTCTTCCTGCAATTTTCTTCCTTGTGTCCTGATATTTTGCAAAAGTTACAGTATACGGAGCATCTTCCTGAATGCTTTCTTTTGCAATTCTTACAGTAAGGTGTAGAGGTAGAACCTATATTTTTCCCACGATTAAAATTTCCAGAACGAAATTCTTGTGTGAGCTTCTGGGTTAGGTTCCTCCTTTGGTCTTCTTCTCGGGTACAGACTAATTCATCTGTCAAGGTATTTGCTAGTTCTACAGCTTCTTCTATGGTTTGAGGTCTAGTTGCCTTGACTACGTGTCTTATCTCACCGATTAATCCCCAAATATAACGGGAGATCAATACTGGTTCTGGTGAAGCAAGAGTTGGCACTATTCTAGCATATTCGAAGAATAATTTAGTGTATCCCTTACTATCCACACCAGTCATCCTAAGGTTTAGGAATTTGTTAGCTATCTGTTCCTTCTCATTTGGTGGGCATAATTTCCTTTATACCTTGTTTTTAAATTCTTCCCATTCCATATTGTAAGTTCTATCACTTCCTCTTGATTGGAGGATAGTGTTCCACCATTCTAGTGCTGAATTCTTAAACAGATTAGAAGCAAACAGTATCTTATCTTCTTCAGCACACTTGCTTATTCTTAAGACTGCCTCAGTTTTCTCTATCCAGCGTAGGGTTGCAATGGCCCCTTCATTGCCCGAGAATTCCATTGGTTTACAAGACCAGAATTCTTTATAAGAACAACCATAAGGCATGGTTCTTCTTCTTTTGGGAATGGGCACCTGAAGTACAGGTTCATTGTTTACACTGTTTTCTGGTTCGATTGGTCGCTTACTGCTATGCTTACTTTTATTATTCGCTTCTTGAATCGTTTGAATAATAAATGGCATTGCATCTATGATTCCTTGAGCCACTATATGTTGGAATCACTATTATCCATTTGGTTTCCATTGTTATTGATGCTTGGATTCTCATTAACCACGTTAATGTTACTCTGGTTATCATTATTCAGATTTCCTTGATTTCCTTCGTCGGCCATCTGAATTTTAAACATTTACCCCATATTAATATCACAAGATAATATTTAATATAGTTAATCACATTACACGCAATCTAGCCAAAAACGTTGATCATTGCGACTTTTACTCTATTTTTCCATATACTATTATGCATCTATTACACACTAGTACTGAAATGAAAATTACAATACCAACAGAAATAGAATCACACTAATAGTAATAGGCATCCGT
This sequence comes from Helianthus tuberosus, assembly GCA_030545235.1. Lineage (NCBI taxonomy): Eukaryota > Viridiplantae > Streptophyta > Magnoliopsida > Asterales > Asteraceae > Helianthus > Helianthus tuberosus. The sequence goes on from CM060409.1 coordinate 121,582,682, forward strand.
ACACACATATTTTATTTTTATTTCTATTTTATTATATTATTATTACTATTATCATCTCCTCTATCACATCACGGATATGAATTTATCCAAAAATCCATATTGCGCTCATCGTATTTCCATACGAGACGCTCTCCCACCTGTCACATTCTCTCACTGTTTTCTAAAATTTCCTCCCCAAAAGTCCTAAGTTCTTGCACGTTTTCTACACTCATTGGGGGGTGCACGTTCTAGGACTGGGTTAGGAATCTGGGGTGCGGGTTCCTGATATGGGGGTGAAAGTGCCTAAAATCGGTAAGGATCTTCAAAGATTTCCCTAATGTAGTTATCATGGTAATAGGGATCTAAAGGGTCCATACCTGGATAGGCTCCTATGTTCTGTAACGTCATCCCACCAGGGATCGTAATTTGGGTCTAGGGGATTTGGTGCTGGTACCCTAGGGATTTCCTCTGGGTTGAAGTCATGCATCTCCACTTGGTTTTCAGGGTTTTCTTTCTCCATTGGTTGGTCAGGGATTTGCAATTGTGGTTGGGGTGCTATTGTTTGCTCCAGATTAGGGTCAGCAGTAGTTGTGGCTAGGATATGGAAATTGGCTAGGCTTCTATTAAGCATATCCTGTGTATGGGCATCTGTCTTTCGCTTAGCAGCTGCTAGAACTCTTTGCTGTTGCAACTTTCGCATTCTTTTCCTACGTGCAAAGGCTTCCTTACTGAACCATCCTCTTTTCTTATAAGGGAATGGCTCTTCTGACTGGGCTTTAAAAGCAAACATCCCTTCTTCCTGATCAGCAGAATACCCAGAAAGGGCAGGCTGTGAAGAGGTACCTTCATTCCTAGGTGAATCAGACAATTGACGACACATGTCTAGGGGTCCTTGATCACTCATACTGTAAACTAACAAATAGTCAAATAACACATAACAAATAAATACAGTTATGCACGTATTTCTGTAATTTATTTCCTAACACAAAATTTAGAAATTAAGTGTCAGCAGAACACTTCTTTGGCTTAGACCAGTGGCTAGGCTCTGATACCACCTTCTGTCGCAACCCCCGATCCCTTATCTGTCCCGGGAACGGGCGGACGCGAACTCAGAGTTTTGGTGGTATCATCTTGTTAATTTGGAAGCGGAAATTTCATCAGGACCGTAGTTAGGAAATGCTTATCAGAGTAAAACCACCATATTTAATATTAATAATCACATGGGCAAAACCCAAGTTTCTTATTAAAATACGTTTATAGGGATAAACCCTATTTTATTGAATTTAAAAACATCGTCTTTTAGGTAACTTTTATAGCCACATTTTTCCCAAGCCTTCAGTGCTCTCCAGCTGGCTTTTTACTAATTGGCTGTCACATTGTGTTACCTGAAACGCGTTTTAAAAACATTTGTCAGTGGGAAATACTGGTGAGTGAATCCCAGTTTAATCAAGAAACATTTTATTAATTAAAACAGTATTGAGAGCGATCACATTGTTTATTTCTACACAATTACTCATTCGGTACTGTCAATCCTGACTTGTGGGTCATATTACACATTGGCTAACTCATCGTCCAATGGTAACGTACTGTCATCCTCGACTTACTACTCGCAGTAGTAAATTTTGTATACAAAACCCCAACATACCGGCAGTAATTGAAGATCTACAAAGACTCAATCACCGCTTAATCACATTGTAAAACATTTAAGGTTTTGTAAACAGTTACAAAAAGGTTATCAAAAAGAGGATAAACTCACATTGCTATCTTAGACTTCGCGTAAGGGTTTCCTGTGAATAATCTATAATTTACACAAATGTACATAGGTTAGTATCATAACCCTTTGAAAATAATAATGATACCCTCCCCGAGACGGCATTCCAACAACTACGTCGGGCAGAACCACGACAGTTGTTACGGAACCCTAAATCAATCGGGCAGCGTTGTGACAACTGGCCCAAACCGGTAATTTCCGTACACATTACTTATTGCTTAATGACTGCAATTATGAGTTTAATTGTCAGCAATGTCTGAACACATGATTAAACAAGTGAATTCATGCATGTTGTATACTACAAATATTGCTTTATGCATAAACGAGAACGTTGCGTCAGAATAATAGTAAACTCACCGGTAAGACACACTGTGTCGACTGAACTGCAGAAAGCAGACAGACAATAGAATTGGAGCCTAGGTGTAGGTCCGACAACAAGAATGCATTAAAACCCAAGAGTACATACAAGGGTTAATATATATGCAATACGAAAGCAAAAATAAGCACTAAAAAGCACCCAAAACGCACTTTAAGTGCAGAATTTATATAATTCAGCAATAAATCAGCATTTAAACATATAAATATTATGCAGAAATGTCGTTTTATTATCCAGAATATTTCCCTAAGTGTTGGGAATTGAAAGAGTACAAGAAAGGTACTTAAACGACACTAAGAAGTGTAATTGAGCACTTTAACGACTCGGTATGTAACCGAACAACCGGACTATACCCGGAACACGAAAATATTGTTATTTTCATTATTTATCTTTTTCTGAGCCAGTTAGGGTCCCTGAATACCCTAACATCCCTTGTAACGCATGACACACCACTAACCAGGTTAAACACTTAACTAACTTACTTAACCTAACTAAATTACCTAACTAATGGTTGGAATCGGACTAGGACCCCCTCCCCCCCTTTACAACCGTCCCCATGAGGGGAGACATACCTTGTCCTCCAAATTATTAATTTAATCCACATGTCTAGTATCTAGAGAACATGAAACCCGTTGGGTAATACACTTATGGATTGTCTATAAGATCATGGCATGACACATTATCACTTTCATCACACACATCACAACACCAAACTCCTCTCTCTCTCTCTCTCTAAGAGGCTACGGCCAAACATCCCTTGAACACACAACCATTGTCAAGCTTTGATCTTGCCATTTCAAGTCTATACAAGTGTTAAGGGTCGCGTATTAGGAAGCTTGGTGCCAACGGAACGCGAAGGACCTCTTTCTCTAGCTTTTATCCACGCGTTTTTCGCATAGATTCTTCCCTAGCCTCGAGCTAGTGGTATGTTGCTTAAAACACCTTCTTGAACTATTCTAATATGGTTAAAACGATATATGACGGTTAAAGCTCGTTAACTTACAAGATGATACTTTAAAGTCTACTAAAAATGCTATAAGTGTTGGATAAAAGCTCATATGTTGTGTAAATGTTGTAGTAATTGAAATTTGTGATTATTTAGACCCGATCTATGTTGTGGTAGCTCGGATCACCATTTAACCCGATGTAGTCATGTTCTTGGATCATGACATAAGGTTATGTTAGAAGATATAAGGGTTAAAAGGTGAAGCTCTACCACACACGAATCGTGAACTTGTGTAAAAGCGTTTTACTTGTGAATGCTTTCTTTTGCAATTCTTACAGTAAGGTGTAGAGGTAGAACCTATATTTTTCCCACGATTAAAATTTCCAGAACGAAATTCTTGTGTGAGCTTCTGGGTTAGGTTCCTCCTTTGGTCTTCTTCTCGGGTACAGACTAATTCATCTGTCAAGGTATTTGCTAGTTCTACAGCTTCTTCTATGGTTTGAGGTCTAGTTGCCTTGACTACGTGTCTTATCTCACCGATTAATCCCCAAATATAACGGGAGATCAATACTGGTTCTGGTGAAGCAAGAGTTGGCACTATTCTAGCATATTCGAAGAATAATTTAGTGTATCCCTTACTATCCACACCAGTCATCCTAAGGTTTAGGAATTTGTTAGCTATCTGTTCCTTCTCATTTGGTGGGCATAATTTCCTTTATACCTTGTTTTTAAATTCTTCCCATTCCATATTGTAAGTTCTATCACTTCCTCTTGATTGGAGGATAGTGTTCCACCATTCTAGTGCTGAATTCTTAAACAGATTAGAAGCAAACAGTATCTTATCTTCTTCAGCACACTTGCTTATTCTTAAGACTGCCTCAGTTTTCTCTATCCAGCGTAGGGTTGCAATGGCCCCTTCATTGCCCGAGAATTCCATTGGTTTACAAGACCAGAATTCTTTATAAGAACAACCATAAGGCATGGTTCTTCTTCTTTTGGGAATGGGCACCTGAAGTACAGGTTCATTGTTTACACTGTTTTCTGGTTCGATTGGTCGCTTACTGCTATGCTTACTTTTATTATTCGCTTCTTGAATCGTTTGAATAATAAATGGCATTGCATCTATGATTCCTTGAGCCACTATATGTTGGACATCACTATTATCCATTTGGTTTCCATTGTTATTGATGCTTGGATTCTCATTAACCACGTTAATGTTACTCTGGTTATCATTATTCAGATTTCCTTGATTTCCTTCGTCGGCCATCTGAATTTTAAACATTTACCCCATATTAATATCACAAGATAATATTTAATATAGTTAATCACATTACACGCAATCTAGCCAAAAACGTCAATCATTGCGACTTTTACTCTATTTTTCCATATACTATTATGCATCTATTACACACTAGTACTGAAATGAAAATTACAATACCAACAGAAATAGAATCACACTAATAGTAATAGGCATACGTACACATATATTTTATTTTTATTTCTATATTATTATATTATATTATTATTACTATTACCATCTCCTCTATCACATCACGGATATGGATTTATCCAAAAATCCATATTGCGCTCATCGTATTTCCATACGAGACGCATTCCCACCTGTCGCATTCTCTCACTGCTTTCTAAAATTTCCTCCCCAAAAGTCCTAAGTTCTTGCACGTTTTCTGCACTCATTGGGGGTGCAGGTTCTAGGACTGGGTTCGGAATCTGGGGTGCGGGTTCCTGATATGGGGGTGAAAGTGCCTGAAATCGGTAAGGATCTTCTAAGATTTCCCTAATGTAGTTATCATGGTAATAGGGATCTAAAGGGTCCATACCTGGATAGGCTCCTATGTTCTGTATAGGTGTGTCTTCATGGATTGGGTAACGTTGCACATAGTCCCTAACGTCATCCCACCAGGGATCGTAATTTGGTTCTAGGGGATTTGGTGCTGGTACCCTAGGGATTTCCTCTGGGTTGAAGTCATACATCTCCACTTGGTTTTCAGGGTTTTCTATCTCCATTGGTTGGTCAGGGATTTGCAATTGTGGTTGGGGTGCTATTGTTTGCTCCAGATTAAGGTCAGCAGCAGTTGTTGCTAGGATATGGAAATTGGCTAGGCTTCTATTAAGCATATCCTGTGTATGGGCATCTGTCTTTCGCTTAGCAGCTGCTAGAACTCTTTGCTGTTGCAACTTTCGCATTCTTTTCCTACGTGCAAAGGCTTCCTTACTGAACCATCCTCTTTTCTTATGAGGGAATGGCTCTTCTGACTGGGCTTTAAAAGCAAACATCCCTTCTTCCTGATCAGCAGAATACCCCGAAAGGGCAGGCTGTGAACAGGTACCTTCACTCCTAGGTGAATCAGACAATTGACGACACATGTCTGAGAGTCCTTGATCACTCATACTGTAAACTAACAAATAGTCAAATAACACATTACAAATAAATACAATTATGCACGTATTTCCGTAATTTATTTCCTAACACAAAATTTAGAAATTAAGTGTCAGCAGAACACTTCTTTGGCTTAGACCAGTGGCTAGGCTCTGATACCACCTTCTGTCGCAACCCTCGATCCCTTATCTGTCCCGGGAACGGGCGGACGCGAACTCAGAGTTTTGGTGGTATCAGCTTGTTAATTTGGCAGCGGAAATTTCATCAGGACCGTAGTTAGGAAATGCTTATCAGAGTAAAACCACCATATTTAATATTAATAATCACATGGGCAAAACCCAAGTTTCTTATTACAATACGTTTATAGGGATAAACCCTATTTTATTGAATTTAAAAACATTGTCTTTTAGGTAACTTTTATAGCCACATTTTTCCCAAGTTTCTTAGTACGAAACCGGGGTTATAATACTTACAACGGAGCAGAACCTTGCTAATTAGGGGGTATACTACTCGAATATTATGCCTATAACTTCAGAAATTCGTTTAGAAAGAAAGAAATGAGTGACTGAAAGTGAAATCCCGAGGCCTCCTTATATAGTTGCTGAATCTGGTCCTCACGCGGCCCGCGTAACACATTGGCTGGGCTTACGCGGCCAGCGTCAAAGTTGGGTCAACGCGTAGCTCGTCCGGATCACCAACTAGACTTGACACGATGATGACACGTGTCATCACCAGGCTGGGCCACAATTTAGATCTTACGCGGCCCGCGTAAATGTAAGCTAAGGCTTACGCGGCCCGCCTGAACTAAAGAAATTAAACGAAATCAGGGTCTAGTCCTTATACCGCCCGCGTAAGTGGTTGGGTGGGTCTACGCGGCCCGCCTCAACTTATTTTTTAAATGTTATATTGTATTTCGGGCTCGATTTTCACATAAGGGGTGTATTTAAAGACATATTGGGACATTTTTAAATATAATAGGGTGTCGGAAATATTCGAGAGTGTCGGTTTTACTGAGGGTTGTTACACAAATAATCTGGAGCCATCTGCGGTAAGCGTGTGATTAACAACAATGCATCTGTGAAACATTTTAATCTGGTAACTGGTATCTAGACACGTTAACAAAACTTTGAACTCACCAGCGTCGTCTGACCCACTTGTCTGCATGCTTGCAGGTCTATAGGTTTATATCATTTGGAATTTGCTGTCTGGGATGCTGGAGTGGTCATGGGTCGAGATACTTGGAATTGCAAGACAAGTCTAACGGTTTTGTACATGTGGTTTATGAAACGCTTAACAAATGATTTATGCTTCCGCTGTATACGATAAATTACACTTAACGTTTTGTATCACTTTATGATAATGAATGAAAGTTTTATTTAAATATATTTATGAGTTCGATGTGATTGGTGGCTAAGATCCTGGTACGTCACACGCCCCGCGGTGTTCCCTCAAGTGGTAATTTGGGGGTGTGACAATTAGTCTTTTACATACACTTTTAACCAACATAACAAGATGTAAAATGAGATTAGAAGGGCCTTACTACTAGCACAAGGCTAGGGATGAGATTCAAGAAGATGAAGATGATAATCTTGGTGGTTAATAGCACTAGAGAGAAGTCCTTCAAGCTTCAAGGTCACCAAGCTCCTTAGTTAAGCTCCTAGCACCTTGTGATCACTTGTAAATGGATGAAGATGAGGTGTAGATGGTGGTGGTGGTGCTCTTGTTCTCGTCCGAGAGTGGAGGAGGAAGAAGGAGAAGGTTGAGTGGGGTGTTTGTGAGGAAATGAGAAGATTATGAAAGACTTATGCTCTATATAAACTTGCATCCAACATTGCTTAATCCTTTGGTTTCCATGTCTCTAAAGTATCAAACAATATCAAATAAATATTGCAAAGAAAATCAAGGGTGGGGGCCACCCTTGAACCATCGCCAATGAGGGGGGGGGGGTCTTGGTTAGCTTGTAATGGATAGTTAGGAAACAAGTTAGATTCTAAGTGATTAAGTTAGTGTTTTAGTTGTTATGTTGTTATAATAGTTGTTATGATGTTCAGGGACCATAACTAGCTCGGAAATGATAAAACAATGCTTCTAGTGAAAATTTGGTGTTTCAGGTAGTGTCCAGTTGTTCGGTCGGTTACCGGTTCGTTAAGGTGCTAAACTACGCAGTTTAGTGTGCTTTATGTTACCTTTTGTGAAAGTTTTGATTCCTGACACTTAGGGAAGTATTCTGGACCATTAAACCACAATTCTACATAATATTTAGTTGTTTAAATGCTGATTTTTGCTGAATTCTGCAGTTTATGTGAGTTTTAGGCACTTTCCAGCACTTAAACTATCACTAGGAATGCAGTTTTATGATTCTTACTTTCCTACACACTATACTAGTGTAACTCTTGTTTTCTGGCTCATTCTGTGTCTCAATACCATGTCTGTCTAAGTACTAAACTCCCGTCAGCATTTTTGATTTGTCTGATAACTGTGCTAACTTTGTTTCGTGCATCATTTGAATCATAAAGTGTTGCATGCAATAATGATATGAAATCATGCAATATGTGATGCACATGTATGTATTATGACAATAATCAGAAAGCATTCATGTCATTCATTTAAATCAGCACAGTCATTAAAGCACTAATTACTGTTTAATCAATGTACGGACACATGAAATTTTGACGGTTGTCACACCTTGTATGGAAGGAAGTGTCGATCGCCACTTTGTTGAGCTAAAATCGACAAGAAGCATTTTACCGGACCCGAGCTTATCTAGGAAACCAGCGACAGGGTTTGCCTAGATCAAAGGAAGGTTAAAAGTCACCATCGATCGATAGAAGAATTACGTGGACAATCGAAGGAAACTATTGCAGTTTCAGGTTGAAGATTGTGATTTGTTGAAGGTGTTACCTTGGAAAGGTGCTAATAGGTTTAGCAAAAAGAGAAAAGCTGAGCCACATTGATTAGGTCCTTTCGAGAACCCATCTTGAGTTGGATCAGTCGCTTATAGGCTCAAGCTACCATAGGGATTGAGTGGAATACATGATGTGTTTCATGTATCCAGCCTGAAAAAGTGTATAATAGATGATACACTGACTATATTCTTTGATGAGGTTTACTTAGGCGATAAACAGAAGTTTATCGAAGTACCTATTGAAATTGTAAATTTGGTTAGAAGAGTTATGTTGATAACTAGAAAGACGATTACAGATTCCTAACAGTATATGCGATCTGTTGATTGGGCAATTTGTGGAGAGAAGATATTTGAAATAGATGCGAACCTGAAATGAATCATATGTAGACTCAGACTACCTCAGGTATAGGACAACATATATGTGGTTACACATATGTCAAACCTGAAATGGTGGAACACTGACTTTACCCTTTCGGATTAAGTACTCGTAAACGATGAACCTTGGAAAAGGTAGAGAGCGTTGAGACGAGAAATTAGGAATTTAGATTATATAATAAAGGTCTACGGGGATTCTTCGTAAGAATCAAAGTTTCTCACAGAAACTACAAGACCATGTTTAATAAGACTGTTCTTACTATATCCACCGAGTGCGAAAACAAAAACCTGTAGAGTAAAATTTCGGGGACGAAATTTCCTAAACAGGGGGAGACTGTGACACCCGACTTTTCAGGCCGTACCATACAATTGTAACACGTGTTGTGAATAGATAAAAAGGCTGTATTTGACTGATTATGATGTTTATATATGATATTTAATGTGTTGGTAAATCCAAACATTGGTAAAAATTATGTTGGCAACGATAAAATAAACGTTTATCGCGTAATGATTAAAATGCGAAACGAACGTCGGTGACCACCTGATCAGTGTTAAAATCCTAAAAATAGTCTGTTATGATTAGAATGGTAATTTTAATCATGTTCGTGAGGAAAAATAAATTAAAACGCTAAGAAACTCTATTTTTCGAATCTAGGCGCGTACCGCGCGATACTGCGCGCATTAGACAAAATACTGTCAACACAGCCAGTCAAGGCAACCAGTAATTATTTCAGTAATAATTTTATATGATTATTTTTATAGAATGATAAAAATAATTTAAAACGCACTAAAATGGGGTTAAAACGCTAGAGAAAATACCCGGTATCCAGTAAAATACCAGTTTTGATCCATATATTTGTATATATATATATGTGTGTGTATGCGTGTATGGATATGAGAGAAAACACATGTGGCAGCCATGCAAAAGGTTTTGTCTCTCTCTCTCTCCTCTATTTGTGGCCTTAGAAGTTGTGTGAATGATTAGTGTCATGCAAATTTCCATCATATCTTATAAAATCTTTCAATAACCAAGAAAACTCATTTTAAAAAAATCATTCTCTCTCTCTACAATAAGCTACGGCCGAACACTCCCATCTCTCACTAAACTTTGAATTTTCAATCTTGTTCTTGAATAATCAAGTCCATTTTATGGTTTAGAAGTGATTTCAAGGTGTTTCAAACAACAATCAAGTCCCATATCATCAATCTTTGCTAAAAATCATTCAAGAACAGTATAAAATTTATTTTAAAAAAACTTGTTTTTGATTCTTGATGATCTTGATGATCATGGAAGTTTCTCTTGTTGTTGAGTTTAATCACAAACTTGAAACTTAAAACAAATGGGTTTTTGAATAAAATAAAAATGGGTGTATCTATGTATGTATGTGTGGCCGTGAGTGTGTGAGTGTGTGTAGATGTTTATATTTTTTATTGAAAGATTCTTGAGTTACATGATTACTTGAAAAGTAGGATTGCATGTAAGAATCAATATCTGACATATAAGAATGTTCTATAGGTGATTCAAGATTTGAAAATGACATGATGAAAAGTGAACTTTTGGAAGTTCATATGTGTATATGTATTTCGTATATATGTATGTATATATGTATGCATGCATGTAAAAGTTTGTCATATATTCTTAAATGTGAAGGATATTCGCATTTATGTATGAATGAGTATGAATGATTGGATGATCATGATGATGTTTGTGTTATGTTTTGTAAGAACATGATACTAATGTGTTCTTAAGTATGATTAAAACATAAATGATGATGATGATGTTGTATGAGTGCATTAGATGCACATATGTGGACATACATGATGATATGAAAGCATGAAATGATCATTTGAGCATGATTTGATAAAAATCATTTTTTATCAGAATATAAACACTAAAATAAGATTATTTTGAAGTGTTTAATGATATAAAACTTTGACATAAAGTTTGCTAGTCTTGCATGTTGTACTTGGTGCATTAGGAGTTGTAAAATACGTGAAATCACATGATTTATGTGACTTACACAAAAACTGCATTAATCTGATTATGATCATTATTTTAATCAGTAAATAATATGTACTGTGTTAAAATATCAAGTCATTCCGAGTTGGGATGGTTATAGTAACATTTGACGCAAAACTATGCGGTAAAATGGTCAAAAATCGGCTTTTCGAACGATTTTTATGAAACTGATTTAGATCAATAAGTAAACTGATATTTTTAGTTTAAAAATAAGTATTTTAACTAATTTTAAGTTTACTTGGTGCGTGGTTGGTCATACGTGACTTCCGACGCCTGAAAACGTTACCGAATCACTAAAAATACGCGTTTTACAATGAACACTAGTATGGGTTATTTTTGGGTGAACCTTATGTGTTAAAATGTGTTATATGATTTAAATATGTGAATATGATAATATGTTAAGTGTTGATACGATAGCGGGAAATTTAGGCTATGCATGTATACTTGTACGTTTAGAACGGTAGAATCGGTAAAATCACGTTAAATGTATAACTTATTTGTCGAGCATTAAAATTGATACATATAAGTTATTTTATGTATGCTTGCCTTAAAAATGACAAAATAGATAAGTTAACAAGATTACGTGTGTTACGATGTTGATTTATGTGTACGTTTATGTATATATATATTACGACGCTCAAATCGTAGATATATTACGTATAAACGGATGTGTTAATGGATTTACATGATAACAGTCACCAATAAAATCGTTCAAGTCGCAAAATCTTAATATATATATATATATATATATATATATATATATGGACTCATATATATATTACCGTGCCAACATAATAAAAAACGATAACTTTTCGAGAAAATCTCAAAGTTATGTGAAAATTATAAGAAACAGAGAAACTTAGGATTTTTGTGATATATTGATTTATAAATCGTTCCTGCGTATAATAGGACGTGTAGAAATCAATTTGTGGGATTGCGCTATTTAAAAATACGCACCTAAAGGTGAGTGTCACTAAACTCCCCTCTTTTACTGTTTTGACTTTTGTATATGTTTTGGGGGAAGAACATGCCTAAAAAGGGTTTAATAATGTTTTTGGAATAAAACATAACTTTTGATATAAATTATATGGATTTTGATAAATTATATGTTTCGTAACGAAATGGTTTTGGTGAATATATGTTTCGGGGAGAAACTGGGATTGTACGGCGTTTCAAAGAAAACGACCGTTGTTGTTGGGTCGGGTTTGCTTGGTCCAAGGGATTTCAGTAAATTCGTACAACTGCTTATATTAAATTTGTCATATTAATATGATATATATATTGTACGTGAGGCAGGCATCATAGATGGTCTCGATATGGACCATGCGCCAGTGGTGCCGTTTAATCATTTAAGTATTGCACGCGAGGAATTGTTGGTAGATCTATCGAGTTGACAACCCCGTCGTGACCGGTCGCCCCGTGTCAAGTCAAACGACGAATTGATATTATGTTTATAGTCTAGCCTTGATTATCCCTACATTGTAAATATATAGTTCGTAATGTCTAGCTAACTTACGAGTCCAAACATTTGACGCTATAAATTTAATATGTAAACTTGGGAAGATGCCCTATTTCGGAGGTTTCAGCAGAAAAACCTACGACGGTTGACCCATGGATTTTTATGAAGGAAAAAGAATTGACTTTCAAAAATTATATGGATGTTTTATAATAAACACATAATTAGAAAGCTTTTTCCTTGGGATCAAATTGTTTAAATTTGAATATGTGAACTCACCTTCCTTTGTGTTGATACTTGATTTTACTGTGTTCTTCAGGTACTAAAGTTCGGCTTTGGGAATCATGGCGTATCTTGTGGTTGTTGATGCATGCTTTTGTTGGGATTTTCACATGTTTATCAAAGTATTTTATCCATATAAAATAAAAACGCAGCGGAAAATTATTATTTAAAACATGTTACTTACAAGATATAAAAACCATTTTATATGTAAAACCCAATCCCGGATCCATATACGAATATGCATGCTATCAAAAATCAAAACACAACCGTAGAGTGTTTAGAATACTACCTTCCAAGGAGTAATGGATATGAAGAAGGTGATGCTTCTTGAACGGTTGCCTTCAAGTGTAGAAGACCTCAAGCTTGTATACCCCAAGCCTTCCAACAAACACCTTATATTTAGCTAGGATTTCTACACTTATGAACTCACTAAAAACCTCTCTTGAAACCAACTCTTGGAAACCTTCTTATGGCCGATTTTTAGAGAGAGAACAAAGGTGATTTTACACTTGAAATAACTTGTAAAATCAAAACCCTTGAAGCCCTACCCTTGGCCGAAATTATGAGAGTGTTTCTTGGAGTTTTGCACTTGATATTTGATCTTTAAAGTCCCCTCTAAATTAGCCACACATGACCGATTTTTGAGAGCTTCTTCAAGTGTATATCTTAATTTTTTTGCAACAAAAAATAGTTATAATACTTGAGAGAATCTTGCCACCATTTTCACCCAATCACCAAGCCTCTAGCACATGCAAATGCATGTATTCTCATTGGACTAAAAGGCTTGGGAAGACCACCCAATCAAATGGTCTCTTACACATGCAAAAATGCATGAAACCACATTGGACCAAAGATTTTGGGAAGACCCCATGGGGGGGTGGCTGCCTAGAGTTTTATTTTTAAAAAAAATCAATTTTTCTTTTAAATAATATAAGTCTTGTATATATGTATTTTATAACTTTTATAAAATATAACAACATATGTTATAAGACTTGTACAACTTTTATTATGTTATTTAACCCATTAAATAACAAAATAAAATATTCTCTCAAAATAAATTATCCATATAATTTATTGGTTTGTCAAGTGAAATTATTTAGAAAACCAATTTTTAAATATTGTAAGTGTTCATATTTATTTGTTTGATCATATCACAAATAAATAATATAAGTGTTTGTCTAGCTTGTTATTGGGTATGACTCGACTTGGATCATAACGTACTAGCCACATCAATTTAATATGTGTCTTGGGCATACAGAGTCCAACAATCTCCTACTTGCACAAGATATATAGAAGATTGATGCAAGCAGTAAATGACGCCTAACTACGGTTTACTACCCCCAATACGTATGACTATATTTGCCATTCAATAACATCATCCCCTTCAAGTCCCTTACTTGAACATGATTTAGGTGAATCTATCATTTATCCTTTCGTTACAGATGTCATGTTAAATCCAGAGACATAGAGTGATCACTCTCTGTTGATTTAACTTTAGCAGGCCTTAGACATCTTACTCTCAACGAATAAGAGGAACAAATCCCTTCTTGACTACATACGTCTCTCACAATCACCTTGCACCACACCTGAGTTTAGCCTTGTGTACTGCCTTATTACAGACAGCTAAGAACTAGGTCAAGGTATAATACTTGGTGAATATCAAGACCCAATATGTATCTCAGGTCAGAGGATACTATGATATTCGCCTTTACTCAAAATTTACTTATGATCAATCACAAATGATTCCATGCAGTAATATTTGAGAGCGAGTCAGTCCAATATTTGTATCCCATAAATATCTATGAACTTTGGCAGCAACACTTTGCTCTATATTCATTCTAAATGAATATCCACCAATCCAAATTCATAATAGTCTTACATTCATATTTGTTCCCACAAGTATGATCGACTACGGACATTTAGAATAAGAAACTTACTCACGGATTTAAACATGCTAAAATGGAACATAACTCAACATACCATAAAGAGTTATTATAACAATTGTTCCAATATCCAAATACAAAATAGATCAAATCCAATCACTAGAATATCGAAGTCCTTAGGCACAAGTATGACCCTTCATGCTTTGCCCGTTCAAGGAGCTTCGTGAGTGGATTCGCAATATTTTGATCAGTGTGAACTTTGCGAATACATATCTTTCCCCTTTTTAACTTCATCCCTTATGTAGTTGAATTTCCGCTCAATGTGCCTAGTCTTTTGATGTACACGAGGTTCCTTGATTTGAGCAATCGCACCATCGTTATCACAAAGATCTCTAGGGTCCTGAATGGTATGGACTACCCCTAGATCGGCAATAATTCAAGTGATAGATCCACATGAATCATCTCGATCAATGAAGCGGCGATGTATTCTGATTCTGTAGTGGACAATGCTACCCTGATTGTGATCGAGAACCATCTCGATTAGTTTGGAAACTCGTATCCATGTAACCCTTTACAACGAATTCCAAAACTCGCATCCCTGTAACCTTTTACAACGAGTTCTTTTTCACCAGATCCATAGATTAGAAATATATGCTTAGTCCTTCTAAGGTATAACAGTCACCCAATGACCGTTACTCGCTGGTATCTTCTTGTTATGCTTAAAGTGCATAACTTGTCCGGTCTAGTGCATATCATTACATACATAATGAATCCTATAGCTAACGCATATGGGATTCCTTTCATTCTTTCTTGCTCATCCTTTGAGCTTGGACATTGAAACGCACTCAATATTGTCCCCTCTTGAATAGGTACCAAACCTTTCATAGAGTTCTCCATCTTGAACCTTTTCAAGACTTTGTCAATGTATGCACTTTAGTTTTAAACCTATCTAGCGCCTTGATCTATCCCTGTAGATCTTTATTCCCAAAATATAGGCAACTTCACCAAGATCCTTAATGGATGAACAACTTCCAAGCTAGGTTTTTACACCTTCCATGGTTGGAACGTCACTTCCAAATAGTAGAATGTCATCAACATACAATACTAAGAAAGTAAAATGCTCCCACTAGCCTTCTTATACACACAAGCTTTATCAACGTTTTTGATGAATCCATATTCACTAATCTCTTCATCAAAACTGTGATTCCAACTTCTAGATGCTTGTTTCAATCCATAGATTGATTTATTTAACTTGCATACTTTGTTAGGATGTTTTGGATCGACAAAACCTTCAGGCTTAACTATATAGACATCTTCCTCAAGATATCTATTAAGGAAAGCCGTTTAGACATCCATTTGCCAAATCTCATAATCATATTATGCAGGTATGGCAAATAATATCCTAATTGACTTTAGCATCACCACAGGCGAGAAGGTCTCATCATAATCAACCCCTTGAGTTTGAGTGAAACCTTTTGCTACGAGTCTAACTTTATAAGTATCCAAGTTTCCATGTATATCCGTGTTCTTCCTGAAAACTCACTTATTTCCAACCACTTTGGAGTTAAGAGGTTGCACAACCAATTCTCATATTTGGTTGTTATACATGGATTGCATCTTTACATTCATGGCTTCAAGCCATTTGTCACAATCGAATTTTGACATTGCATCATGGTATGTGGTTGATTCACCTGAATCTACCACGTAGCATCCATCTGTGAAAAATCCATATCTTTCAGGTGGACTACTAATTCTACCAGATCTGTGAACGCTTTGTGTGTGTTGATCAACCACTTGATCGTTTTTCAACAACCTTTTGTTGAGTGCTAGTTTTAACCAAACGTGTATCGGCTTGTGGTTCTTGATCCTTATCAAGTTCCACCTGTTCTAATAATTCCTTCCACAAGGAACTTAGCTTCCAAGAACTCAGCCTTTCGAGCAACAAATACCTTTTGCTCTGTTGGATCATAGAAATAATATCCTATACCATCTTTAGGATATCCTACAAAGATACACTTAGTGGATTGTACTTTTATTTGGGGTGTATTGCTTCACAGAAGCTTCACAACCCATACCTTTAAATAGGATAATGATGGAACCCTTCCATGCCATATTTTAAAAGGTGTCGTATCCACTTTCTTGGCTGGACCATACGGGCCACGGAGAGCAAAGCGTAACCCCAAAGTGATAGAGATAAGGCACTCCTAGCCATCATAGATCGAACCATATCTAATAGAGTTCGACTCCTCCTCTATCGAAACGAAGAACTTTAAAAGAGTTGATTTTGTTCTTCACTTTTTGAAGATTCTGAACGTTTCAAAAATTCTTCTTTGTGTCAAGTACACATAACCTTAACTACTATAGTTGTCGGTAAAAGTAATGAAGTATCTTTCACCATTCCTAGTCATTGGCTTAAAAGGATCACATACATTCGAATGTATGATACCTAATAAATCTTTTGCCCTTTCCGACTAAGGGATTACTTGGTCATTTTACCTTGTAAATAAGATTCGCATGTATCAAATGAACCAATTTCATTTGTTTCCAAAAGATAATTCTTTCGAAGTGTTTACATGCGACATCTGTTTATATGACCAAGGCGATAATGCCAAGGATAGGTCTTACTCAAATCCATTTTTGAGTTTCTTGGTGATTGATTGGTACATTAAACTATCAAATGATGTATTATCATGAACCAATTCATAAATACCATTTGAAGGCATAGATTTAAAGTAAAACATGTCATTCATCGAAATATAAATGTCATTGTTTACAAACTTTAAGTCAAAACCATATTGTCTTATAAGGGAAACTTGAAATAATATTCCTAGTCAAACTAGGAGCATTCAAGACATTTTAAAACAATTTCCAAACCATTTGGAAGTTTCAAAACATAGTCTCTTTTCTTGTAAGGTTTATTTCTTTTGAACCTTTTGCAACAAATTGCAAACATGAGTTCCACATCCAGTATCTAATACCCATGTGTTTGAAGAAATAACATTAAGGTCAATATGTGTCATTAAGATTGTACCTGAGGTTTGCCCTGCATTCCTCTTAGTTTTTCAACTCTTTGAGATAGGTTGGACAATTCCTTTTCAAATGCCCTATCTCACCATATACAAAGCATGGATCGTTCATGGCAACCTTTGCCTTCTTCTCCTTTTTTTTTGGTTTCGGTGGTTTCGCTTTAGTCTTTCTATTCTTTCCTTTGATGTGCCCCTTTCCTTTGGCAACATTTGTTTTGGTGTCGGGGTGATGCCCTTTCTAGTTGCCACCCTCATTGATCGTTAGAACGGATAAAATCCCTTTTACCCATATTGAGCCTTTCGAGGTGATCAATGTGGCTTTTTATCTCAAAGACATAAGATGAGACAGATTGGGTTTCCTCCATTCGACATGCATGTAGCGCTCGAAGCGTTCTACCCTTGCATATTGTAGGAACATTTCCTTCAATTGGGTAATCATGTCGTATGCTCATGATGTTCAAAAACCTTTTGAATCTCGGGAATCATAATTCCTAACATGAGGCAACAGGTTTGCGTAGTATCCTCGATATACTTAATCCAATCGTTATAGGCATCCTTATCTTCTATAAGATGTTCATCGGGATTAGGATCGTTCAACACATAGGATTTCTTTTACTTGAGAACGATTCTTAAGTTTCGATATTAATCCATGAAGTGTTATGATTGAGACGATACTTGTCAAGGATTGTTTTTAGTGATAGGTTACGGACGGTTTGGGTAATATTGTTAGCGGCCATCTACAAAATTTAACAAGGTTCAATTTTAGTATTTTCGATATTATTATATTTTAATCATTAATACCCTTTTGTGTCTCATAGACAATTAATAATTAAAATCTAGAATCCAACGTTACATTTAAATATTGGTTAGGTGACCTTTATCCCATTATTTAAATTAACAAGGTAGTCAACGTTTGACGATTGCAACCCTTTGCAACTTCTAGCCATATGGGATTGGTTAAACATCTTTATGTTTAGTTGGCATGTTTAATCCCATCAACACCTTTTGTTCCCCATGCTTCGGTGACCCTAAGTTCATGGTTTCCAAATCAAGTCGTCCAACTTACACACACGTGTGAGTTTATACACATAAGTGGTTAGGTGACCTTTATCCCACAAACATGGTAAACCCACCTCGAATATACAAGTTCCCTCAAATTTGGTTAGGTGACCTTTATCCCACAATAAGAGTTCCCAAGTGATTCGAGTGTTGTATAAAAGGATGGTGTTTGACTTGTTTTTATAAAAGGGATTTTGAGTTTTCAAAATTCTAGTTTAGAAAACATTATGTACCATACATTTGCATGCATTCAAATCCTTGGTACTTTTGTGAAAATAAAATTTCAAGGTTCTTTTTAATAAAACCCATTTTATTATAAAAATCATTAATTTTTAATAACCTTTTATTAACCAATTTTAATGATCTTTAAAGAACCAATTTTAAGCTTGTTGTTGATTATTAGTTTGTTAAGCATGCATATCCAAATATCATCCAAACAACATAAATAAACAACCACACAAGCACAACACACATATCAATAGGTGCATAACCATAGCCAACTATTTTGACAACACTTGTTAGCCGAAACAAGTGTGCCAAAAGGTCCTTCCTAAGGGGTGAATATTGACACAAGAAATGTGTCGTTGAACTCCCACTTGATCCCGCATCCAAATGCTTCAAGTCTCCCTTTTGTGTTGTGATTTCTCCACTTTCTTTGAGCTTCCAAAATGTACTTTAATTCAGCTCTAAACTCCTTTGGGCCCCGAAAATGTGTTTTCGTTTTTGGGCTAAAATCCCGTTAAGAACTATGAAGTCCTTTAGGCCCGAAATTGGCCAAAACCAAAACTGCATTTTTATGTGCATCTTCTTTTACAAAAAAAATATCCTAATACATTTTTTCCTAGTAAAATAAAATGCACCTAATCTATTTATTTTACATACCAAATGAAAATAAATAAATTACATAACTTTACAAATGGAAGAACAAAATTAATAATTATTACAACCCTTTGATATAATTAAATACAAATCACAAACACAAATATTCAACATATTCACACAAGGTCATGGCTAGGTCATATGCACCAAAATATATATATATCCACATATATAAAATTCAAGAAGCAAAATGGTTTCCTTTTTACAACCTACTTTTCGGTCAAGAATGAAAAAACCGAAAAAGTGGGTTTTTGTCCAAACAAACAAATCATCCAAATGACATAATTTTTCAAGATACTTTTATGCATGTATGAAAATGATCTTGAAAAACAAAAGGATAACCATATATAAAATTTCGGCCAAAGGGTTTTAACCAAACCCGAAAATTTCATATCCTATGAAGCATGCATTCATATAAGCGGCTCTGATACCACTGTTGGGATTTTCACATGTTTATCAAAGTATTTTATCCATATAAAATAAAAACGCAGCGGAAAATTATTATTTAAAACATGTTACTTACAAGATATAAAAACCATTTTATATGTAAAACCCAATCCCGGATCCATATACGAATATGCATGCTATCAAAAATCAAAACACAACCGTAGAGTGTTTAGAATACTACCTTCCAAGGAGTAATGGATATGAAGAAGGTGATGCTTCTTGAACGGTTGCCTTCAAGTGTAGAAGACCTCAAGCTTGTATACCCCAAGCCTTCCAACAAACACCTTATGTTTAGCTAGGATTTCTACACTTATGAACTCACTAAAAACCTCTCTTGAAACCAACTCTTGGAAACCTTCTTATGGCCGATTTTTAGAGAGAGAACAAAGGTGATTTTACACTTGAAATAACTTGTAAAATCAAAACCCTTGAAGCCTTACCCTTGGCCGAAATTATGAGAGTGTTTTTTGGAGTTTTGCACTTGATATTTGATCTTTAAAGTCCCCTCTAAATCAGCCACACATGACCGATTTTTGAGAGCTTCTTCAAGTGTATATCTTAATTTTTTTGCAACAAAAAATAGTTATAATACTTGAGAGAATCTTGCCACCATTTTCACCCAATCACCAAGCCTCTAGCACATGCAAATGCATGTATTCTCATTGGACTAGAAGGCTTGGGAAGACCACCCAATCAAATGGTCTCTTACACATGCAAAAATGCATGAAACCACATTGGACCAAAGATTTTGGGAAGACCCCATAGGGGGGGGGGGGGTGGCGGCCTAGAGTTTTATTTTAAAAAAAATCAATTTTTCTTTTAAATAATATAAGTCTTATATATATGTATTTTATAACTTTTATAAAATATAACAACATATGTTATAAGACTTGTACAACTTTTATTATGTTATTTAACCTATTAAATAACAAAATAAAATATTCTCTCAAAATAAATTATCCATATAATTTATTGGTTTGTCAAGTGCAATTATTTAGAAAACCAATTTCTAAATATTGTAAGTGTTTATATTTATTTGTTTGATCATATCACAAATAAATAATATAAGTGTTTGTCTAGCTTGTTATTTGGTATGACTCGACTTGGATCATAACGTACTAGCCACATCAATTTAATATGTGGCTTGGGCATACAGAGTCCAACAGCTTTGTCATTTAATATGTTGGACTAACTTTTAAAACTTTCTGGGACAAATGTAATAAGATCCGTGATGATCAAAACAACTTAATCATGTCGTGGTTGTGTAACGTTTTGAAACTTTATGTTTAAAACTTATGTTTTAATTAAGTTAATATGTCCAACAATTTAATGCATCGACCATCAAAATATAAATGAGCACCAACTTCCGTCACCACTACGTTTTATATTCCGCTGCGACGTTTTTGGGGTGTGACATCGAATGGGTGTTGGAAGGGAAAGGGTGGTGGTTCTGGAGATCTTGAAGGGAAGGAGTTGGTGGCGGTCGGCGGCAGGTGGGTGGTAAGTTATGGTGGCGGCGGTGGAAGTATTCTTAGCAGACTGTGAAGTTAGAGAGTGAGAGAGAGAAAGATAATCATAGCTGAAAGAGAGAGAGAGTGGGTGATCTGAATTATTTATTTTAATATTTAAGGTAAAGATGACCAAAATACCCTTATGTGGGGACCACTAGATCAGATTTAACCATAAAAAATAACTGAGTTAGGATTAAAGGACATAACTTGCAAGGGTTTGTAAACATCGAGTACGTTTTTTTGTAATTTTTGAAGATAAAGGACACAGTTTGCAATAAGCGACATACATAAAGGACGATTTTTGTAATTTACTCGTTTTTTTAAGTTTTTTTGGGAAGGGAGGGGGTGTTTAGGTTTTTTTATGGTTTTTGGGAGGAGGGAGGTAGGTTTTTTTTTTAGGTTTTTGGGGGGTGAGGGTTAGGTTTTTTGGTGAGGTATAGTTTTTTTTTTTTGCGGGGGGGGGGGGGGGGGGTGGGGGTTTAGGTTTTTGGGTGGTGGTGGGGTGGGTGTTTAGGTTTTAGATGGTGGTGTAGTGAGTTTATGTTTTAGGTTATTGGACACTTGTCACTCTATAAATCGTTCTTACACTTCTTACAATTAGGAGTATTTGTACAATAACTTAACCCAT
The DNA here is from genome assembly GCA_030545235.1 of Helianthus tuberosus. NCBI lineage: Eukaryota > Viridiplantae > Streptophyta > Magnoliopsida > Asterales > Asteraceae > Helianthus > Helianthus tuberosus. The sequence goes on from CM060409.1 coordinate 121,604,623, forward strand.
AGTATTATATCAAATATGGCGGTGCGACATTTCAACTTGTTCGTTTCTCACACTTTTACAGGGTACGTCACAACACCTTTTACCTCTTTTATAAGTTATTGAAAGTCATCAAAGCAACGCCATTGTTTATTCTTCTGATGAAAACGCGTATGATAACATCCCGTCGCACCACGCATGTTTGTTTTAATCTATTTAACTAAAAAATTGTCTAAATAGTAATATTAAAAAGAGTAAACTTCCGTTTTGCTCCCTGTGGTTTGGTCACTATAACGGTTTTGCCCCAAACCTTTAAAAATAGCCAGTTTACTCCCTGATGTTTTGATTTTATCGCCAGTTTGCTCCACGTGCTTAACTCCATCCATAATGTCTGTTAACTTAAAGGACATTTTGGTAATTTTAAGATAAAAGAAGTGCATTTTGGTAATTTGTATTTAAATATACTACAAAAGACAACTATATCATCTCTTCAAACCACCTGCAACTCAATATTCTCTCTCCTCACTCTTCTCTCTCTCTCAAGATACAGATTCATCTTCATTCTCATCACCATAAACCACCACCTCCACAACAATCATACACCATCGCCACCGTAACCATTATGCACCATCACCGCCATAAACCACCTCCACACATTCCAAACCCTACCACCACTACGGCATCGCCCCGTCACCTCCGAGCACCACCATCACACCACCTCTGCCACCCATAAAAGTCCAACACTGCAAAATCGAAATCACCTACACCAAACCCCATTTACTTCGAACCAACCACTCAACTTTCGATAAGAACCTTCATCACCATCGTGTTTGAAACCCTAATCGAACGGCTAGAGTTTGAACGTTTAGATCCGAACGTTTAATCAGAGAATCGTCGAAGCCGCCGGAGTTCTTACTCGTCCCGTCAGAAAAACAGTTAAATCTCACACCGGTAATGTTTCAATACATCATTGCGTTTGGTTTCCTGAGGGGATCAAAACCCCTCTCATAATTTCATTGAACATCAACTGTGGTTTTTGAATTTATTGATTAAAGGGATAGGGTTTCCGGTTTGGGTTTGTTTGAGGAAGATGAATATTTGGGTTGATAAGAAACAGAAAATTAAGTGGTGGAGAATGGTGGTGATGGCAGGTGGTGGCGGCGGGATGGTGATGGTGGTCGATTAGCAGCAGCCGGAGGTGGGAGTGGTGGTGGTTGATGGTAAAAGTTGGGGCTTGATGTTGATGACTATGAACAAATGTTGGGATGATGATGAATAGCAGCCGGAGGTGGTTGTGGTGATGTTAGGAATAGCAGCCGGAGGTGGTTATGGTTGTGGTGGCATGTATTGAGATGATGATGACTATGAACAGTCGAACATATGTTAGGAATGATGATGATGACTATGAACAGATGTTAGGAATATCTATATTAATAAATAGATTTTAGAAACCAATTAAATACATATATATATATATAGAATTACCATAATACCCTTACATTTAACAAACATATTAGACAGAGTTAGAGGCGGGGAGTGAAACGAAGATAAGTTAAATAGATCAGGGAGTAAACTGGCTATTTTTAAAGGTTTAGAGCAAAACCATTAAAGTGACCAAAACACAGGAAGCAAAACGGAAGTTTACTCTATTAAAAATTGTCTCTTATAATCATTGCATAATTCTTCTGCCTAACTTTTACCCCTCTCCTGTAACATTATTCCTGGATAAAACAAACTTTATTATTATTATTCACACACCAAAACTCCATTATTGTTATTATATCAACAAAACTGAAGCTCCGTCAATGGCGATTTGCAATTTTTTTTTATAACTGACTCAATATCTGCAACAAACAGAATATCGTATGCACAATTACTTCTCTTAAATGTCGAATCATCAACCAAATTCAACATATTTCAGATGCTTAGATTCACTTCAAATCACTAATTTATTATCTTATTGTTTCACATTTGTTGCAGCTGCTACTGCATGGAAGGATTTTAACCTAAACCGGACCTCGGAGCTTCGATTATTCACTATCTAGGGTTTGATTTCAAGTGAGTTGTTCATATCTCTCATCGATCACATGAATTGTACGCCGATTTGTGTTTCTCGTGTTTCTGTTGGTTAAAATTAACATCATGCAGTTTAGGTTTTAGTAATTTGTTTATGGTTTACATGAATTTGATGTTTTGGTAGCTTGATTGGTAGTGTTTGGAGTTTGATTTGTGAGATTAGTGGATAGTTAGGGTTTGATTTGTGAGATTAGTGGATAATTAGGGTTTGGTGTATGGGGACTCAAACGATGGGGTCGAATGGCGGCGGAGCGCAGAAGTCTATGTTGGATGGATTGTCAAGGCAGGGGTCATTGTATAACCTAACATTGGATGAGGTTCAACAGCAGTTAGGGGATTTAGGGAAGCCTTTTAATAGTATGAATTTGGATGAGCTTTTGAAGAGTGTTTATAGTGCTGAGACTAATCAAGGAACGAGTAGTAACGCGGTTAATTATACGGAGCTCAATTCGGGTGTGACGAAGAAGACGGTTGATGAAGTGTGGCAGGATATACAACAAGGTCAGAGGAAGAAAAAGAACAATAGCGATGACGATGGAAGTAATGTTAGTAAGGGCGGTAGTTTTAAGAGCGGTGACGGGAAGCGACAGCGTACTCTCGGTGAGATGACACTTGAGGATTTCTTGGTCAAAGCGGGGGTCGTGGCCGAATCTTCTCCTGGGAAGGTGAACGAAGAAGGGAATCTTGAACCGCAAGAAACGCAGTGGATAAGCTATCAAAGTCATGCAGTTCAGCAGCAGAATATGATTATGGCGGGTCATTATCAAGTTCAACCATCGGTTACGGTTCCTGGTAACTCTTTGATGGATGTGGGTTATATGTCTCCAACCTCTTTAATGGGTAGTTTATCGGACAGACATATGTCTGGAAGGAAAAGGTTTGCTTCTGGAGATGTGATGGAGAAGACGGTTGAAAGAAGGCAAAAGCGAATGATAAAGAATAGGGAGTCTGCTGCGCGCTCACGAGCAAGAAAACAGGTAGTGAATTCAGTCGGTTAATGTTTTGTTTTTGTTTTTTTTGGTTTTTTTTTTTTTTTTTTTTTTTTTTTTTTTTGTATTGTAAATATGTGATGAGAGAGTGGTGTATGGTTGAACAGGCATATACCCATGAGCTGGAGAACAAAGTTTCACGTTTGGAAGAGGAGAATGAAAGACTCAGGAGGGAGAAGGTATTTCTGTTTCTTGTAACTTTTTTCCCATCGGTTAGTTAGTTAGTTAATTGATTATGCTTCAAGTTAGTATCTTTCACATGTTACATAATTCTTCCAACACGTTGTCTTTCCCATATTGGTCAAGAATGTCAAATGTCCAATTTTCAACAAAAATAGGTGCATCTTTGTAGCATGATGGGTTAGAAGGAACATTTTAAGATATGTGTAGCATGACCTTAGGATACTCAAGTACATATATGTCATAACAAAAGATGTGGTGAGACTGCTTGGGCAAGGATAGTTAAAACCAGACTCTAAGAAGGTGAGTTAACTCAGTGATAATATTTTTAAACAAAATTGTAGCATCTCTTTTTGAGTCATGGTATAGCTAACAATGATATATATATATTTGGTAAGAAAATTGTCTTATAATGCTAGTGACATGCAAAATGTGGCATCTCTAGTGAGACAACTTTTGTTTGGAAAAACAAACGTTGATCTCACACCAAAGCATATGTTACATTGCCAGTGCTCATGATATAATTTGTATTTTGAGGTGGCAATTTCAACCCGTTTACTAGAAACATTTGAACTCAGGTTGTATATCATTCATAATGGGTCAAACATGTAAAATAGAAAAATAGCTAAAACTCCTATAAGGTAAATGGGTGAATATGGCTTTAATTTCTTTTATTGCTTACAACCTTCTAAAATTATATATTTAAAGAGGTTAAATTAATATTTAACAATATATTTTATTGTATTAATACATCAAGTATTTGTACAATTTAAAGACAGGACAATAAGTTTACAAGACAACTAGCAAATGGTCTTACTTAGTTACATGCATGACATCTATGGACCAACTCAACGGATAATTTTATAATCAAGACAGTATCCCAGATGGGATATTCTACATTTCTACCATATTCATTAAAAAATAACTAGCAGAACCTTGTAGTTGTTTTGTCAAGCATTATGAAGTTTATAGATTAGCGTTATGATATATTAATCATGTTCTATTTTATTGGAATTCGGTCTTGGGTTCCTCTAGGTAGGATGTTTGATTTGGATTTTCAATTTATCTTTCAGGAAATATAGTGATAGACCGGAAAATAAAGGGCTGATTTATTGAAATAATAAGATAGTTGGCCTGATTCTAGATGGCTAATCTCCAATGCAAAAACACTTAGATAATCAAACTAAACAAGACATAGAAAACTATGGCAGAAATGAAATACTTAAATAAGAAATAGAGAGGTTACTAATCCTAAAGTTTAGCCCTTAAATTCAGCCCTTTGACTCATTCTTGACTTTCACTCCAATAGCAGTCAACCCCCCATTAATTCAGCCCTAAATTTTTGCTCTTCATTGACTGGTTCAAGTTAATTGAACTGGGACCTGTTGGACCCAGACGGGTCAACCCGCTGACAAGGTAGAGTCCTATCATATAGACAATTTGCTTTTTTGCCTCTTTCTCATGATATTTTTGTTTGACGTTGAGCTGTATTCTTGCCTTGTGAACTTGAAACAAGTGAAAATTCGGATAAATACGGATACGATAATGGACAAATGGACGATAAATTTACTTATTAGATTATTTGTACATGCATGCTACATTTATTTTCATCTCCATGGTCCTGTGCAAGTCCTTTTTAGCTTTAGTGATTCCTATGTAGTTCTTCGAAAACCTGAATTGATATTTATATTAAGTTTGAATTTTAATACTCCTTACTTGTTCAATGTGATCAACAGATTTTATTAGCTTTAAATTAAATATGTTATCCAAATGATGATCACTGACCAAGATAGTCTCTATTTGCAGGAGGTGGAGAAGGTAATACCGTGGGTCCCACCACCCAAACCAAAGTATCAGCTCCGAAGAACTTCCTCCGCTCCTTTCTGACAGCTAGCTAATCTGGTCAGCGGTCCTGAATTTGTGATCTTGGTCATGGGCTCTGAGTCATGAAAATTGTTCTGCAGCAATGAAAGTGAAAGGCTTGTAGACCTTCCTTTTTATAGCAGGGAAGCTTTGGTGTACCTTGGTCAACTCTTTTTCATTTCCATTTAAATCTTTATCAGATGTCATTATGTATGATGTACGCCTTGTGTTTTTTGCTACTTTTCGGTTTTAGTTTGTTTTATACCTAGTTTCACGCAGTTTCTTGTTTAATGTATTGTCCAAGGATGATCTTATGTACATGTGATAGTGTTCTGATAGTGCGTCGTTGGTTGACTTAACTTCAAATGTTTGTTCTTAGTTTCCTCACGGTTCGTGGGTTAATCTTGGTTCATCAAGCTAAGGTTCACAGGTCAACTATGGTTCATCTTGCCAACCATATTTAAGAACTAACCGATCAGCTGTCATTTTGACGCATAAAAAACACAATGCAGATAAATCGCAGAAAATTCATTTCATACACATACTATGGTCCAATCAACATCATCAAATAGAACAAAACAAAAAAGCCTGAAAACAGTGAAGGAAAATAATCTGTACTGAATATGTTTGATCACAGAATTGCAGTTCTCTTCTAATAGTTTGGAAACAGAATGACTGGCTGAATTTACAACTGAATTGTATTTAATCTGTAAAAGGCTTCTGCATTCGTCTTCCACATTCTGAAGACACCCGAAATAGCCACTGCAAACACAAAATACACACCACATCATGTCTTATAACTTAGGTTGGGTTAACTCGCAGACATTACTATACAACAACAATCTAAATTTTTAAGGTAATGATTTGGACGGTTGTAAGCATTGAAAATACACCTTATGCAACTTTCAACCCGTTCGACCCATTTCCCTCCATCTAATTTGTTTGATTTGACTCATCTACAATTAGCAAATTTTATGACTTGTTATAGCACAAACTAAAACGAACAAATCTAATGACATAATGTCAATTAGTACTATAAAATATGATTACACAAACTAATTACTGTAGTAACAATTAACATTTTTAAGATCAAATATGGTCGCACAAACTTTTAACCTGTTCGACCCATTTCCCTTCATCTAATGACCGATCTGGCCCATTTGAGATAAAAACAAACACACAAATTTGCCAGCTGAAAGCCAATATAACAAGTAAAAGTAATAATGATCACCTCTATACTTGATGCATAGTTTCGGTTTCACGAGTGATTATCTCCTCATCACGTTTCTCAGGTTCAAAAATAAACGGAGACGGTTGAATATCAAAGTCAACAATTCCTTCCTTGCCTTTTGAGTATCCCTCCAGTTCATCATAATGCAGATTTTGTAGAATTTCAGGAAGTGAAATTCCCTCTGATTCTCCAAACTTATTTCCCATTTCAATGTCGATTTTTTCCTTTGAGGTCCGCACATTATCTGTACCTGTTTCCTCAGCTACCATGTTTTCAACTTCACACGCAAACGCCCGAAAATTATTCAACGAAGGAGAGATTTTTGATAGAAAGACTTCTTGAAGGTTCCTTATTATTCCCTTGTGATACGGATTCTCCTTCTTATCGTATCGATATCGGAAGTTTTCATATGTTGTCTGTATTAAGAGCAACGTTTTCATATAAAATAGAGTATAATTAAGATCAACAAGTCTTGATACAGATTTATAGTTTTTGAACAAATGATCACCTGGTTTGTGCAAATGAGATAAAAGTGGAAAACCGAAAGCCCGCCCACAAACCAAACGGTGATAAAGCAGTATACAATGAGGACATCTGATAAGATGTCCTTTTGCAAAGCCTTCAAAACGCCCTCTTTGTTTTGAGCGATGTGGACCCACGAAAAGCCGAACACATATAAGCACAGGACAGTTGATGTTGATATGAACAAGTAGAAGAACCGATAGTTACGCTGCAACAATAACATTATATCATATACGATGAGTTGGTTCAAACCCATGCAGTTAATGCGGTAAAAAATCGGATATTGGTCAGGGACCGATATTTGAGATAAAGGTTATCACGGTGGGGTATCAGTAATTTTAATATCATGCAGAATTTATCTACATAGCAATTTAACACTAACAATTCAGTATATTCTCCTACCATTAACAAATTAACCTTCTACAACTTGTAAAACACTAACAATTGTAGACTTAAAACAGTAACATTTAATACTAACAACTAACAATTAAGACTTAAAACACTAATAGCAGCAATAAGAAGAAAGATGAATGGTAGAACTAAAAAGAAAGATACTGAAATCGGGAAAATCAGTAATATATCGGTCAAATATCGCCCATTTGACCCGTTAGAGATAAAATATAAGCTGAATCTATCCATTCGCTAAATTCAATCAACTTACCAGTCCAATGCATTGACCGACCCATGGACAATGATGGTCAAACTTTTGAACACAGTTGTTGCAGATGGAGCAATGTGAGGCACGCGGTGGACGATAAAGCATACACGTGTCACAGTATTTGACGTTAACCGGATGACCGTTCACAATAACTTCTTTTGTTCTTGGTAATCTCAAATGAGGAGTTTTGTCATTGATCCACTCCATTGAAGGTGTGTTCATATCAAATGCTTCCTCAGATTCGGGTGGTTTTGTGTTTCTTGGGATTATTCCCGGATCTCTACTCGATGTCATGAGAAGAAATAATATATCCTGTGGGCCCACAAATTGTTAAAAAAGTAATTCAGTAAAACAAATAGATTCAAAAATTCATTCTTATATGTTTGCATGATCTAAAGTCAATACTCAAATGTTATAAATTATAATGAGCACCTTGATCATTAGTTTCTTTCCTGCTTAGGAAATAAAGTAACTGAAAATCTTTTTGGCTAAAAAGACATTCTTTTATAATAATCTTTTATAAATTTGTTAAGAACTTTAAAAAGAGTTATCACAAAAATCTTTTATAAATTTGTTAAGAACTTTAAAAAGAGTTATCATAAAAATCTTTTATAAATTTGTTTAAGAGCTTTAAAAAGAGTTATCTAATTGTTCGATAATTATCTTTTCCATATTAGTAACAAATAAAAGTTTGAAAACAAAGACGTTCTTTTAGATTATAAAACTGTATACTTTGAAATATGACCATTTATTGTCACTTGATAATAATCTTTTATAAACTTGGTAATAACTTCTATAAAAAGTAAAGTAATCATCTAAAACTTCAATGATGATCTTATTCATGTTATTTTGAAATATAATCAATTTCATATAAACACCATGCATATTGAGAATTAAGTTAAAAAAAAAATCAAGATTTTGCTTACCAAACAAGTGAGAAATGCTGCCACAAACAGCACAATGTACCAGTAATCACTATCTTTGCCATCTTTCTCATTGTCATTAATGTTTTGATAAACTCTAATACAAAAGCATAAAGCAGGGCCTCCGATCAAGACTATGGTCAAATATAAAGAAGACACATCAGGACCGAAGATCAATCGTCCCCAACAAAAGAATCTCTGAAATAGTCACAAAGAAATGACTAGTTAGGTATAAAATCGTAACACCATTATTTCAAACTATCAATATATATTTTTTTTTGTGCAAAATAAGCACCAATATCAGTCAGATACAACATGTCTTGAAACCATACATGATATTATAATATTTATGTTGAGAAGTATTGGCTTTATATCAAATTTGAAACTTGATTTTTATGTTAAAAAATATGCACCCTTTTCTTGTACAGCTTCTGAGAAAACATCATCAATTTAGGCAAACATGATTTAGGAACACTTAATCTAACTCAAGAAAACAAACAGGCTGCACAATAATGTCAAAAACAACACAGTACCCTTCATCTTCTATCAATTATTGTCTTTTTTTTTCATTAATCTGCAAGATATTTTTTGCCCCACGTATGATAAAAACATACCCATGGTTTCACTCTTCACAACTAGAAGCTAAAAGAAACAATCAAATTCAAAATCAAAAGGTTAAGATCATACAACTTACATTGCTTCCTTTCCAAGCCTGATAGAGTCTTATGGGGTTTTGATTCCCTTGTTCTGCCATGAATGTTTGAGAAGAGTAGTTGTGAAATATTTGGTTCCTGTCCTGGTGTGATTAACTGAAAACCCATGTGGAAAACATCAAAGAAATCATGAACCCCCTTTGACTAAACAACATTCAATACTTGAAAGAAAGAAAGAAAGAAGTTGAATGGATGAACGGAGTTACCCAGAAACTCTCTCTCTCTCTCCCTAGTAAAAGCTGATTCGGCGGATGTTCCAACTTTGTAGCGACATTCCCGCGGTTGCCTTTAGGCTTGCTCTTTCTTTTTCTTTTATCTTTTTGCGACTTTTTAATTTATTAATTCAGTCCATTCATTATTGACCAAACTACAGGTTTAGTACCTCAAGAATGCAATTTATGCTTTTGGTTGGTTAAAATGTTAAGGGTTTGACTATTATGGAAGTATTCACTCATATTTTTAGGAAAAAAAAAAATAGGGATTTCTGCTTTTTGATACCCTCATCAGAGTTGGAACTTATGGAATCGATCACATACGTCAGATAATCAACAAAGAGGATGAAGATGATAGTGGCGATGGTGTGATGATTTAGATTGGACGACAATGAAGATGAACCGTGCCAAAATTAGATAGTCATACTTTGATAAGAGTTTATTAGGATTCAACTAAAGACGAATCCTATTAATATAAAAAAAATTAGAAATGATGGGTTTAAATTGAGCCACTCCCGAGAAATGGTGGCACGTTTCAAAAACTTCTAAAAGCAAATAATATCAATGGCCGACTTTAATAGTTACATTTAGGTGTCAATGTGAGATAAAAACAGAGTTTGGGGTAAAAAATGTAACTAAACTTTTATATTCAATTTGTTTGCTTTTATTCAATTGTTTATTCGGTCTGTTTATTTTTTTATTCAAACCAGCAAAAAGAAGCATCCGATCGTGAGGGCACAAAGTGTCCCAACCAACTTAATAAATTAGTAAATTACCATTCCATGTGTCCCCTGCAGCGAACACCTTTTTGAAGTTTTAACTCTCTATAAATATTGTAGAGTAAAATGCAATTTTATCCCCTGAGGTTAGGGGTCATTGGCATGTCTACCCCCTAAGAAAATAATTGCAATTTTACACTCCACTGTTTGGGGTTATGTCGCAACCTTATCCCCTGCCGTCAGTCAACAGTTATTTGACTGTTATAGGAAGGGGTATTTTGGTAATCTTACCCTATATTTATTATTATTATTATTATTATTATTATTATTATTATTATTATTATTATTATTATTATTATTATTATTATTATTATTATTATTATTATTATTATATAATCTCCAGAAGAATCGAACATTGCAATCACTGTTGTTCATCGTTTGTCACTGCCACCGCTGGTCTCCATCACCACCTCCGTTCATCACAATCCCCATCGCCATACTTCAACTGCCGTCAACCACCACCAAGCACCATCAACAGCCATATCTCCGTCGTTCATTGTTCAACCAATTTCACAGCAATATTCTGATCAACCTTTCGTCGCCGGTCACCATCTCCGATCAACTTCTTCATCATAAATCTCCGGTCTTCGTCTCCGGTTATCGTCTCCGGCCACCGCACAACCATCATCTCTGTTCACTGCCATAACTGCTGCATCATCTTCTTCTTCATATTAGGGTTTTCTTGTTATTTAGGATCTAACAAGGGGTAGTCTCTGCTACCCGGCCTAACACTTAAAATATAGAGTAAACTTTTTTTTGACGTTTTTTGTTTGTATTGTGAATTGTTGTTTGTATTGTTCCTTTGATCACAAAACAAGCCTCTTCTAGGGTTTTCCACCAGTTTGTTGTTGTTTTAGGGGTTTTAAGCTGTTGTTTTGTTGTAGGTTGGTGTTTGGAGAGTGATTTTGAGTAGTGTGATCAGTTATGTTGGACTTTAGGATAGTGGATTAGGGTTTATTAGGTGATTTTTAAGGATTAGTGTTAGGGTTAGGGTTTGGTGTTTAGAGATGGTGAATGAGACTGAGCTTGAAGAAGGAGAGGCTCGGTTTGATGATAATGATGCTGGTTTTGACCCTGATACAGCTCTCTCTTACATTGTAAGAGTTTTGACTTTTGTTTGTTTGTAGAAGTTTTGTGTTTTACGCGATTGAATTGATGAATTGTGTTAGTGAAACTTTGTGGTGGTGGTGGTTGGACCGAGAAGTTTATGGTCATTGAATCGTGTCAAGTTTCGTTTCGTTTTGTATGCGTTATTGTAGGCATTTTACTAAATTGGTTTGGTAACTGTTGCAGAAAAACCAAAGACATGAATCTGCATTGTTGATTAGATTTATGTTTGTTGGTACTTTGTAGTTTGTTGCAATGTCACTTTGAAACTATTTGTGGTTCATTGAATTGAGAATTCTAGACAGTATGCTTCAGTCGCTGCAAAAAACGACAATTTGACCACTGAATTTAAGTAGTGGATTGGTTACTTTTTAAAATGTAGTTGTACAAGCACCCATAAACTTGGTACCATAGCATCGGTTTGGGGCTTCTTGAATTTATTTCTGTTTTTGTTGATTACTGGTTTGGTTGGGCATTTTTTTTGTCTGTGTAAATGTGTGATTATTGAAATTGTTTCAGGTGAGGAGTATTGAAGAGGGGTTTGAAGGCTCATGGCATTCAGCAACGGCGAAGAGGGGCTATACGGTTTTACAATGGCTGCAGATTACTAATCTACACATGTTCTTTCTGTTATCAAATCTACACGGTTTTACAATGGCTGCAGACAAATATGGTGGTGACCTTCTGTGACGCTTAAATGGCTGAAGTTCTACTTGCTGCATTTCAGTTTGTGATCTTGAGTTAATTTGAGGTGTAGTAAATTGAATTTGGCTTTTTTTTTTTTCTTGTTTTTGGTGTAAAACCATTACAATGGTAATTAACAGTAATTTGAGGTGTAATAATTCTTATGAAGATTATTCAAAGCCAACATAGAACAGATTATTCAAATGTAATAATTCTTGCAGGGGGTAATATTGTTGCTTAACACAAAGTATAGGGGGTAATACGAAAGGGCATTTTAGTATTTTACTAGTGGGGGTAATTATGCGACATAACAAGAACCTTAGGGGGTAATATTAAAGGGTAAAATAGTCATTTTACATTAAAGTTAACAGATCCCAAACAGTGGGGTGTAAAATTGCAATTATTTCCTTAGGGGGAGTAGACATGCCAATGACCCCTAACCTCAGGGGGTAAAATTGCAGTTTACTCAATATTGTATTTTTCCGGATAATTTATAATAGTAAAAATCATTAATTTGTTGACAAGTATTCAACTATGCTTTTATGATTTTTCAAGTATTTAGACTAAATTACATAAATTGTCGTTTATTTATATACTAAATTACATTTTTTTGTCCTTTGTTTTTAAAAAACACACAAAATGTTCTTTAATTTCTAAGTTTTGAACGCTCTTTGTCTTTTAAGCTAATTGATGTTAATTTTTTAGTTAGCTTTTAGATAAAATGACAATTTTGCCCCAAGGACATAATTGAATTTTATTTATAAAGGATATGACCTGTAATTTACTTCAAATTTTTTTTCTTTTTTTTCTTTCTTTTTTATTTTATTAAATTTATCACTATTATTTGTAAAACCCATAACAAATCATACATATATATTTAAAAAAGTTTAAATTTTACATACAAAAATGCTAATCACAAAATGCCAAACATAATTCATAGTTATTCTAGACTTAAAAGTATTCAAAGGTGTGTTTCTAACATTTAACAATTTTGCAATTAACCAAAAACAACTAAATATGTGCGGAAACTTCGACGTTATATGTGTTCGATTCTTGAACGAGCTTGATCCATCGACATGCCGCATATTAAAGGCCTAAACAACATTTAAAAGTTTTAAATGTTAGCAAAAACACATAAATTACTCACAAAACAAAAATAAAAATTTTAAACAACCCGCCGTAAGCTACGGACTTCAGACTGTAGCTTACGATCCATATACACATTCCGGACAGAAGGTCCAGGCTGTAGGTTACGGTCAGTTCTGCTGAAACTTTATTTCCATTTTGCCCTTGATACTAAAACGACCATAACTTTCCATCCGATCATCCGTTTAACCTCACGTTTCTTCCTACGTGATCGTAATTTGATCCTTTATCATTGGACTCGAAATCCAACATACAGATTAACAAAATTCTTAACTTATAAGTTTTCGGCTAAATATTTATTTACGAATTATTTGACCCGTTTATGATTTTATCAATCAAACTCGTTTGAATTCATTTAAACTCACGTGAACATCATAACTATGAATGTTTCCTATTCCCAGGGTTCTATCCATGGGATTTATGCATCCGTTATCCGATATGCGTTTTAATTATTCAACCCGTTCAACCATGAATAGTTCAACTTTATTAACACAATTTCCTTATGCGAAATTGTTTATCTTTTAGTCATAACTCGCAATCCAAGTCTTTTGACTTTTAGTCCGTGTTCCCATTTCTTGGTTTACGCATATATTTGAAGTCCTACCCATTATCCAGATATTATACCGAAGTCATTATTTATGCAACCATTTCTGTATGCATTAAGACTTCATTTTGACCCGTTTGGTTATTTTAGTGAAATTATCGCTTTCATACAACCAAACCTTTATCTTTCTATCATTTTGACCCGTTTGGTTAACTTAGCGAAATCCATCGCTTTTATACAACCAAGCCTTTATCTTTCTATCATTTTGACCCGTTTGGTTAACTTAGCGAAATCCATCGCTTTTATACAACAAAACCTTTATCTTTCTATCATTTTGACCGTTTGAATGTTTTAGTGAAATCCATCACTTTCGAACATTCAAACTTATCGTTAACTCATTATTTAACTTTCCTGTTCATCCATACGAAATGCACCGCATGTGCTCAAACCAAATTTTTACAACTAATCTATAATAATCGATCATATGCTAATACAATTCAAACTAAGAAATTCTACGAAGCATAAAGCTACGTACCTTTAAAGCTTCTCCTTTAAACGTGCGTTAGCTCCGGCTTGACTTCCCGAAGCTTCACCCGAGTTACCTATTAAGTGTAACCCATTATAATTAGAACGTTTTTATCCATCGCTATGGCATGTAACTTGCCCAAGCTTTCAATCATGGGTTCTAATTAACAATTTTCGTTTAATATTCAAAACAGTATTTCTTTTAGGCGTTTCATCAAACACCTTGTATGCATGAAGTTTTAGCTAACCATTTTAGTTCATTCAAGCCATGGCTAACCAAGAAATCCAACTCAATAAGTCCAATTTACTAATCATAATCCATAGTAACATGAAATTTTAACAACTCATGCTATTAGACTCTCTATTTACACAAAACATGGGGGTTTCTCATACAAACATCAAAACCCACTTCCATTATTCAAACATAATGACTTTAACACAAGAATTCATATAATTTTATCAATTATTTTCAGTTAGGACTAATCCTACACTTAAATTACACCCTCCATAGGTCACAACATCTATCTATTTGATCATGGGTTTAAATCCTAAATTTTTACCAAAGATCAAACATCAGAAAAACAGAAATTGCAACTTACTTAGTGTTAGACAAGTGGGGATGTTCGATATTCTTGATTCGAACACGAATTCTAGACCAAATTTACCTTTCAATTGATCAATTTTGCTGACTTTAGGGTTTTGGTGGTTCTTGCTCACCCCTGGTCGCGCACACACACTTTTCAGTGTGTTGTGTTTTTAATTTATTTGTTATATAAATTCATTAGTTTGCTCTATTTACAATATTAGTCCCTCCATTCTTTTTAACTAAACATTTTTCATTAATCATAATATATTAGTTAACTTAACTTAGTTACTTAACCTTGGTTAATTATGATTTAATATTTTTTTTGGGTGTTACAAGTCCACCCCCCTTAAAGAGGTTTCGTTCTCGAAACTAAAATACGTACCGAGTAAGGAGGGGTAGAGCCGTCTCATTTCTTCTTCGGACTCCCAAATGGTGTCCGATCCTTTTCGATGTTCCCATTTGACCTTCACTTGGTCAATTTCCTTATTCCTTAAGATTTTGACATTTCGGTCCAGAATTGTGATAGGCTTTATGACATAATTTAGTTTATCGTCTACTTCAATGTCGTCGTAACGAACGTAGGCCGTTTCATCGGCCAAACACTTTCGGAGATGTGAAACATGGAAAGTGTTATGTATGCCACTTAATTCCTCGGGTAATTCCAAATAGTATGCAACCTTGCCAACCTTGTCAATTATCTTGAGAGGTCCAGTAAACCTTGGACTCAATTTTCCCCTTTTCTGAATTGTCTACTTCAATGTCGTCATATCAGAGTTGACCATTCCGTAGTATGAGACACGAGCCCCTGTTACACCTATAAAATATGAAAGACAATTGTAGTGTTTAGTTGTTTCTATTTTCAAGACAATGTAACATATTTAATCAATAAAACGAAACTTCAAATACCATGTGTTGTGAAACAATTTATCCAGTGACGTGACTCCCCGACGTTTCCGCCGCGGTTTGTTATTTTACAAACATTTCCGCCGCGGCGGAAAACCTTATCGACTCTCGAAGTCGGACGAGATATTGCCATATAACAAACATTTCTTTTGTAAAACCGAGTACTAAATCAATTTAAAAGAAAACTTCGTATGGTTTATATCTTTAAGTGAAAAACTTTGCATGACATCGTTTAAAAACATTTGTCCAAGTGATCTAGATAACGCTACGATATGTAATACGATAAAAGCACTTATATATAGGAAGTACCAGCGGCGTATCCACCATGCTTTTATATATTACACCCATCTCGTTATCTAAATCACTGAAGAAACACTGGTTTAATTGACCGGAATCAACTGAACCAGGGGGTTTGAATCTGCATAAAAGGGTTAAATCTTCTCGTCCGATTCGTGGGTGGTTAATCTTCTTCCTCTAACAATCATTGCAAAACAACAGCTGTTAGACTCGCCACGGGGAGAATGGGGGTTCTCTCCGTGACCACCCTCCGGCGTGAGAATAAGTACAGGTTTTGATGAAGAAGAAGTGAAAGTGAAGTGAATGTAACTTGAGAATTGTACCTGAATTATCCTTCTATTTATAGCCAAAGTTTTGGGCGGGAAAACCTGTTGGTGAAAACTTGACGGAAGATACTTTTCCATAAGCGGTTACATTTCCTTCTCGTTAATCGCTAACGATTGTGTGTGTGCACACGGATCGCGATTTTGATCAACGGTTAGGGTACTGCCATGTGGAAAGTGGACAAGTATGGATTTCTCTTCAATTCCGTGCCATCATCGTGGCTTTGAGGGAGCCTGGGATGATGCCACGTGGCCATTCGGTTATAACCGAATATTCGGTTATAACCGAATGGTGGTGCACGATGGAGCCTTCTAGAAGAATACAACTGTAATCCTGTGTGGCTCTTCTTCATATTAATTATGTGGTATCAGAGAAGTTATTTTTATCCAAGTTTGGATGTTAATTATGCGGAAGTGTTTGTTAGGATTTTTATCCTTCCTGTTATGGAGATCGGCACAAGGATTTGTTAGTTTCCTTTTGGCGCGCAGGTGTTGATCATTGTTTTCTTTCTAAGTTCTCTTTGTAGGACCAGTGCGCGGCCGCACAAGGTCTAAAGAGGGTTTATTGCCAAGGTTATGGTATGGTCCCAAGTACTTGAAGCAAGGTTTTTAGGACCTTACCCCTTCAAGTCCCCCAGTCTAGTGTTGCTCTTATGCAAATAAGTGGAGCACTGGACTATGAGAGATGGGTGCTTTTTACTGTAGAGTTTTTGGCACGAAAATGGGTAATCTTCTTGGGAAAGATACTCTTATTTTGAAAATCTTGTCTTTGGAAAAAATGGAAATCTTCGTGGAGAAGATATTTGTATTTTTTCTTTGTTTTAAATTGTTCACGAGAAGCTTTTTTAATTGTGAGCTGACTGCTGTTTACGTCATCGTAAAAATGTATTTTTTATTACCTCTTCGTCTTCTAACTGAACTGTAGCCTTGGGAATATGTGCGGGCTTGTCAGGGATCATTTAATGTGATATGACGATTTCAGTGGCAGCGCCGTTTCTGAGGGGAGTGATTTGACACTTAATCATCACAAGTCCCCTTTTGCTTTCCGGCCTATATATTCATTTTTAGTGTGTGGATATTTTCCCCAATTTGGAAAAATGAGGGCTAGGCGACAATGTCGACGTCGGAAGATTTCCGAAATCCTCAAGGTTTTCGATGCTGCTGATGGTCTGCTTCTCCTTTCCAGCCTGACGACTGGAACTGTTGCCGAAGACGAAGGTGTTCGTAGAGTTGTTCGCCTGGAGTTCTCAAAGAATCCTGCCTTCTCTCATCTTGCCGATGATAATAACGAGGGGGTTACCAGCTGTCGGCATATGCCGTAACTCGGCCATTTCCGGTTGATTGGAGAGGCCGTTGTTCGATTGTGTACCAACGGCGTCGCCGTGGTCCCTGTTCAGCTCCTCCGGCCGAGATTCCGACCGGTGATCATGTGGTTGCTCCTGTTGTGAGTGATGAGGAGGGTGTAAACCCTTGGATTGTTGATCCTCATCCTATCACCTGCTATGGTGAAGTTCTACACACCCCGTTGGGTGTTTTAGATATGTTTCCTGGTGTGTAATTTGTTTATTTTGCCTCTAATGTTTTGACACACTGCCGTGTTTTGTAAATTTTGTTAATGCGCTTGTTGCACAAGTAACTTTTTGATGCACTGCTATGCATATATGTTTTTTGTTGTTGCGCGTGGCGCACTAGTGATATAAGTTGTGTTTGAATTACAATATGTTGCATGTGTATAATTACTTTGTTTAGGTAAAGCGAATAAGGATGGTATTGAGCTCATGTGTGAACATAGGTCTGGACTGTGCGCGGGACTTGTGCCCGTCAGACCGTTCATGAGACTTGCAATGTTTTACCGTATTGTTTTCGTGTGTACCAAAAGGAATTACATGCATTTTGTAATAAACAATAAAATATATAAGGAGAATCTTTATATTGATAAGGCACGGGGCCGATGGATACAAAGTGAATAATTAGAATAAATGCATTGCCTGCATAAGTGTCTGGCTTTCTGCGCCGGATGGTTTGGTTGATCACATGTAGCACCTGCGCAGCTGCTGCGCGTTCCAGGTGCGGGGCACGTCTATTCCGTCGAGCCTCTTTAAGGTGTATGCCCCTTTGCCCAGGACTTCATGGATGATGTACGACCCTTCCCATTTAGGTGCTAGTTTTCCTGGCTTTTCCGCGTTGGACGCTTCGTTGTCGCGCATGATGAAATCTCCTGGAACGAAGGTGCACACGCGTACGCGCGCGTTGTAGTATTTCTCTAATTTGGATTTATACCTTGCGTCTGTGATGGCTGCGTTCTCGCGCCTTTCCTCGAGAAGGTCCAGATCCATTCTTCGTTCTCTTTCATTATCTTGTTTTTCCATGGCGATCATGCGTGGCGATGGGAGGCCGATTTCTGCTGGTATTACTGCTTCTGAACCATATACAAGGCTAAATGGAGTTTCGCCTGTACTATTTTTTGGCATGGTGCGATGGGCCCATAAGATGCTAGGGAGCTCATCTACCCATCCCCTACGCGCAGTTCCCAATCTTGCCTTGATGCCATCTACTATTTGTTTGTTCACGCTTTCAACCTGTCCATTTGCTTGTGGGTGCGCAACAGAGGCAAAGTTTGTGCTCGATTTTCATTTCTTTAAACCATTTCTGGAGGTCTTCCGAAGCAAAGTTTGTGCCATTATCGGAAATGATGCGTAATGGCAACCCGAATCGACAGATAATATGTTCCCATATGAACTTGCGGATTACCATTGTTGTGGTCGATGCTAACGCCTTAGCCTCCACCCATTTGGTGAAGTAGTCAACTGCCACTACGATGAATTTAACTGCACCTGGCGCGTTGGGGAAAGGACTGACGACGTCGATACCCCATTGTTGAAAAGGCCATGCCGAGGTGACTGGGACTAGAGGATTTTTTGGACGGAGGGTTTTTGGCGCGTAACGCTGACATGCTGCGCATTTGTGCAATAGCTCCACTGCGTCCACATGCATTCCTGGCTAATAATAGCCTGCATTCATTATTTTTGCAACTACCATGCGTGGTCCGGCGTGAATTCCACATAATCCTTCATGGATTTCTCTGACTAAATATTGCGCATCCGTTTTATCGACACAACGTAGGAGTGGACCCATGAATGATTTTTGGTATAAGATACCGTCTGCCATTTCGTAGTTCAGCGCTTTGTACTGGATTTTCCTAGCCTCCGCTTTTCCCTCTGGTAGTTTGCCATGTTGTAAGTATGTAATGATCGGGGACATCCAGGATGGATTCCCGATTCGATGATATTCACTTGTCTTAGGGGAACAGATGGGTTTGATAATACCTCAATGCGAACTTCCTTTGCGAGATGTTTGAAGCTGGTGGCGGCCAGTTTGCTCAGTGCATCTGCATGCTTATTTTCACTTCTATTGATATGGACTATCTTGAATGTTTGGAACTGGCTGATAAGCATTCATGCTTGTTCCAAATATAAAGCCATTGCTTCACCCTTAGCGTCGTAGTAACCATTGACTTGTTCCGCCACTAGTTTTGAATCGACGTGCGCTTCGAGATTTTTTGATCCCATTTTAAGTGCCAGACGGAGGCCCGCAAGAATTGATTCGTATTCTGCCTCATTATTTGTACTTTTGAAATCTAGGTGTATTGCGTATGTGAGCTCGTGATTGTCTAGGCTAACCAGTCAGAGGCCTGCGCCTGCGCCGTCATCGTTGGAGGCACCGTCTGTGTGCAACGTCCAAACCCTATCGTCGAAGATTGGAATAGGGTTTTGGATTGCCTCGCATTCTTGTATTTTGTCAACGGGAACTTCGGTGGCGAAGTCCACTAATACTTGTCCTTTGATTGCCGGTCGGGGTTTGTATAGGATATTGTATCCTCCTAGCTCGATGGCCCATTTGTCCAAACGCCCCGCGACGTCGGGTTTGGACAGAATTTGACCTAGATGATAATTAGTGAGTACTGTAATAACATGACTAGAGAAATACTGGCGTAGTCTTCGTGACGCGTGCACCAGTGCGAGGACGAGTTTTTCTATCATAGAGTAGCGTGTCTCTGGGCCAGTTAGCATCTTACTAATGTAGTATATCGGAGTTTGAACACCATCTCTTTCTACCTTAATACCGCACCAACCGCTACTTCTGCTGCCAACAGATATAGGATTAGCGGCTTCTCCTCTCGTGGTGCTGTTAAAGTTGGTAACTGGATCAGACATTCCTTCATTTGTTTGAAGGCTTTCTCCGTTTCTGGTGTCCATTGAAAATGGCTCTTCTTGGCTCAATTGCGCAACGTGCTAATGAACGGATAAGATTTCGCGGCGTGATTTGCTAGGAATCTGTTTAGTGCCGCTAGTCGTCCTGTGAGTCGTTGTATTTCTTTAACTGTTACTGGTGATGGCATTAGTTGGATGGCCTGTACTTTCTCTAGGTTGACCTTGAAACCGTCTCTGGTTACTATGAACCCTAGAAATTTGCCCTCCTCCATTCCGAAGGAGCACTTTGTTGGGTTCAGTTTTAGATTGACGCTGCGTAAAGAGTCAAACATGCGCTGAATGTTTGTGAGCATGGTTTATTCTTCTTGGCTCATGATGACGAGGTCATCCATGTAAACTTCCACTGTTTTTCCGATGTCTTTCCCGAAAACTCTATCCATCAAGCGTTGGTAAGTGGCCCCTGCGTTGCGGAGACCAAAAGGCATTTTCGTATAGCAAAAGATACCTTTATCTGTACGGAAGGCCGCCTTGTCTTCATCTTCTTCTTTCATCTGTACTTGATGGTAGCCTTTATAACAATCTAGAAAACACTTCCAGCGGAAGGATGCTAGAGAGTCGACTTTCTTGTCTATTTCCGGAAGTGCATAACAGTCTTTTGGGCAGGCTTTGTTGAGGTCTTTGAAGTCGACACACATGCGCCACCCACCATTGTGTTTTTGTACCATTACTGGGTTGGCTACCCAGGTTTGGTACTGTACTTCTCGTAGGATCCCAGCGTTAAGCAATTCTGTTACTTGCTCGTTCATTGCTTCTGCCTTTTCTGCGCTGAGACTGCGCCTTCCTTGCGCGACGGGTTCTGCTGAGGGTCGGACGTTTAAACAATGTTGTGCTATGTCTCGTGGTACTCCAGTCATGTCCGCTGGGGACCAGGCGAAGATGTCCATGTTGTTGGAAAGCAATTCCTTCAATTTTATCCGGATTGCCGAGGAAATGGCGTGCCCTAACAAGATGGCTTGTTTCGGATATTTCTCATTGAGAACCCATTTTTCTGGTTCGTTTGATGTTGAGGGTTTGGCAACCTTTCCTGGTGGTTCATCGTCCACATACATGACTTCCTTGCTGGAATACAAAATTGCTACTCCGGTTTCCGTCGGAAATCCACAAGCGGCGTGCGGTATGGAAGTAATCATACTGAATTCCCTCTGAGATCATCTCCCCAGCAGTACATCATGGCGCGATGTTGCTGGCATAACCATGAAATTAACTGTGACAGTGCGTGATTGTTCGCCATCTGAGAGAGTCACAGGGAAAACGATTTGATCCAGCGGGAAGACAGCTTCGTTGCAGAAACCAGTTAGAGGAAAATCGACTGGTTTTAAGCGTGCCTTATCTTCTGGGTCGAGTTGTTTGAAAAATTGTTCATAGATTATATCCATTGAACTTCCTGGATCTATGAACATATAATCAGTTCGGTAATGGATGAAGATACCGGTGATAATTACTGGACGTTCTTCCTGAGGACCTCCGGGGACAACAGGGAAGACTACTTGTTGCTCTCGCCAATGCTGATTATGGCTTCGTTTGTTCGGCCTTCCTGAGGGACCTCCTTGTACCATGTTTATCTGCCTTGGCTTAACTCCCTGGTGATTGGTCTCTTCTGAATTTTGTGCTGTACCCTTTTGGGTATCAGATCTGCTGTATAATAACTCAGATCTGGCGTTTTGTGCAAAAATTCGGTTCATGGCGTTCTGGAACCTGGTGAACCAGTACTCTGGAGTTTCCTCCGAGAGTAGATCTGGGTGTTTATGAACTCCTATTTGTATCATGGAGCCCTTTTCCTCCAGGTAACTTCTGTTGCTTTCTTCGTTGCCTAAGATTCCGTCGATCTGGATATCTTGGGTCACAGTACCTTTGACTTCAGATCGAGGACCTGATGGGTGAATTGGCAAGTTCTCTGCCATATGAAACAGAGGATGAAGAGAAAATGAATTGGAACGGGAAGAAATGAAACAAAACTGAGAAATCGGTGGGCGCCAATGAAGAAACACTGGTTTAATTGACCGGAATCAACTGAACCAGGGGGTTTGAATCTACATAAAAGGGTTAAATCTTCTCATCTGATTCGTGGGTGGTCAATCTTCTTCCTCTAACAATCACTGCAAAACAACAGCCGTTAGACTCGCCACGGGGAGAATGGGGGTTCTCTCCGTGACCACCCTCCGGCGTGAGAATAAGTACAGGTTTTGATGAAGAAGAAGTGAATGTAACTTGAGAATTGTACCTGAATTATCCTTCTATTTATAGCCGAAGTTTTGGGCGGGAAAACCTGTTGCTGAAAACTTGACGGAAGATACTTTTCCATAAGCGGTTACATTTCCTTCCCGTTAATCGCTAACGATTGTGTGTGTGCACACGGATCACGATTTTGATCAACGGTTAGGGTACTGCTACGTGGAAAGTTGACAAGTATGGATTTCTCTTCAATTCCATGCCATCATCGTGGCTTTGAGGGAGCTTGGGATGATGCCACGTGGCCATTCGGTTATAACCGAATGGTGGTGCACGATGGAGCCTTCTAGAAGAATATAGTTGTAATCCTGTGTGGCTCTTCTTCATATTAATTGTGTGGTATCTGAGAAGTTATTTTTATCCAAGTCTGGATGTTAATTATGCGGAAGTGTTTGTTTGGATTTTTATCCTTCCTGTTATGGATATCGGCGCAAGGATTTGTTAGTTTCCTTTTGTCGCACAGGTGTTGATCATTGTTTTCTTTCTAAGTTCTCTTTGTAGGACCAGTGCGCGGCTGCGCAAGGTCTAAAGAGGGTTTATTGCCAAGGTTATGGTATGGTCCCAAGTACTTGAAGCAAGGTTTTTGGGACCTTACCCCTTCAATCACTTACCATAAACCAATCGTCCAATCGTCCGTGTTATAAACCATTCGTCCGTGTTATAAACCAATCGTTCGTGTTATAAACCATTCGTCAATCGTCCGTGTTATAAACTATTTGTTAATCGTTTGTGTTTTAATTGTGAAAACTTTTGGTCGTTCTTTAATGAATAGATTCAAACCTATCTGACTCATCTAGACCACCAAAGGGTCTCTTTAAATCGACTAACAAACCACGAAAGGGTTTGTTAAAATAAACAGTTTATGTCGTTCCCCAAACTATCCACCAAATCCAGTGGACAGTCTGGTAACAGGATTGTCAGTCCTATGATACCATAATATACTACTGGTTGGCTCGGCCAAAGCTAATGAATGTCATTCGTGTTATGGATAACGCACCAACAAGTTCGTCACATTATTGAAATCGTATTATTTATATAAACCATGGACTTTGTTTTTGAAAACTTGAAAAGTAGTTTGGCACATATGAGTCAGCCCAAAACAATTGAAAACATAAAATAGGGGAACTATGTACTCACTTGGGATTGTGTATAAGTCTTGTATGAACGAGTAAACAAAACTCAAGAGGTCAAGGAATCAAGTGTGTCCTAACATTGGATAACTATGTTAATATGTCGGGACTTTAATCGGCGTATCGGATAGAATGAAGTCTTATAAACCAAATGAGTGTTGGATCTCATATGATATGGTTTAATAAACTCAACATTCTGATTTGAAAGTAATCCTAAGTGCTTTTGACCCGTTATGACTTGTTAACGTAGTTTACGCTACTTTAACGGGCCATTTGCGTAATTGTGTGATCGGATGGTCAAACATGTCCTATGATAAGTCTTAAATGCCAAAACATGTTTGAAAATGTTGTATCATCAGTTGTATGTCAAAAATTTGATTACATATGCTTAAAATGAATTTATGCGAAAAAGGGCAATTTGGTCATTTTTAAAGAACATAAGAGCGACTTATCATAACACTAACCAAACGACGTGACCATAAGGTATAACCTCAGTAGGTTATTCTCTATACAACTATGGTCACAAATATGTGTTTGGTCGGATCCTAAGATTGACCAAACGGTTGGATGTGAAAGTCAAAGCGGTGGTCAACACCGCTCGACTTACGACCCTAAATAAGCACTAAACTAAAAGTGACAAGTTAGACATGTCAAAACATGTCTAACTAAGTTGTAAAACTGATTTGGTATCAAAACTTAGTGTTTTGATACCCGGAAATAGTTTTGTCATAAAATGCACATAATGTGCATCTTTGACCGAAACTTTGACTCGTCACTTCGACTAGTAAGCGTGGTAATTAGAAGGTGCAATCGCAAGGTATTATAACCTTCGTGATTACGATCACATTGCAAAGTTCAATTGAACTTTGACTTGACCAATTATGGTCAGAAACGAAAGTCAAACAGAAAGGCAACTGTTTGACTTTTAGCTCAAAATAAGCTAAAATAATGAACAAGACTAAGGAAGAACACTTACTTGTATTCTAGGAAGGCAAGAATACTCAGTAGGGGGCCTCCAAAGGGAAGCAAACTCCAATTTTGAGCAGATAGGAGAAGAAGAAGGAAATGAGCAAAGAATGTGAAGATTTAGCTTGGGTTATATGGTTGTTTTGAAGCCATAAGATCATCACAAGTGTCCCTTGTGTTGGCATAATCTTGTGGAGGCTAAAACACATGTTAAATGCATATTAAATGGTGGCAAATTCGTGTTCTTGGGCTCCAAGGCTTGGAATAAGGAGCTGCCAGGTAGCTGCTATTGCAGCTGCAAACTTTCTGTCCAAGACAGGGGGTCATGCTATGCAACGGGGATATCCCCGTGTCGTCGCACCCCGCCAAGCCCCCAACTGAGTTTCAGAAATTGGCAGAAATGGTCCCTGTACTAAATTTGATGTGTTTTTACACTTTTAACCCCCTGTAACCCACTATTCAGGTCACATAAAGGCGTTAAGGCATAAGTAACTTGGATTATGCCCAAAAATGTTGTGGATGTCGGTTCTTTCGGTTGTACGGTTGTGTTTTTTGCTTAATTACGATGAACGCTATAACGAACATGAAAACGACCGAAATTTCGCAACAAGCGATATTTTTGAATTCTTATCAATAAAATACAAGATTTTAATGATTGCAAAAATCTTTGGATGTGCGTACATGGTTCGTATTAAAAAATATGAGAATCGGCAGACTTTCGCAGTTTGTCGCAAATAGTCCCTGAGCTCGAATAAGCATGTTTTTACCATACCGAACCCCTCAAAACTTATTTCTAAGTTATGTAAAGGGTGTTTAAGGTATGTTTATCTTATGTCATTGTTTCGGAGTGTACGTCATGTTAAACTGATTATATTTTCGTAATAGTTTACGATGTTGCTTCCAGAAAATGTTTGGGAGTTTGAAATTGTACAAGGACTAAAACATGCAAATGTAATAATACAATCCCGGAAATAAAACACAATGTTTCATTAAATACAAACTTGTTTGGAATTATACAATGTTTGAAAGACACAAATGTCACAATCTCCCCTACTATAGGAAATTTCATCCCGAAATTTAATTAGAGGAAACTTGTGAGAATAGATGTGGATATTTCGCCTTCATTTGATCCTCTCATTCCCATGTAAACTCTGGGACACGTTTGGATTCCCAACGAACTTTGACTATCGGTATTCGTTTGTGCTTGAGTTTCTTGACTTCACGGTCTATTATCTCCACATGTTTCTCAACAAAGTGCATAGTGTCATCAACGTGAATTTTGTCGAAGGGGATGTGGAGGTTTGTATCGGCTAAACATTTTCTTCAAATTGGACACGTGAAATGTTGGGTGGAAATTCCCAAGTTCAGGAGGTAGCTAAAGTCGGTAGGCCACCTTTCCGATTCTCTCAACGATCTTGAATGGTCCAAAATATCGTGGTGCAAGTTTTCCTTTCTTTACAAATCTAACCACGCCTTTCCAAGGGGATAACTTGAGAAAGACTCGATCACTGACTTGGAATTCCAAGGGCTTGCGTCCCTTGTCCGCATAACTCTTTTGACGGCTTCTAGCTATCAAAAGGTAATCGTGAATTTTCTTGACTTTGTCTGTTGTTTCCAGAATGAGGTCAGGTCCAGTGAGCTGAGCTTCACCGACCTCATTCCAACAGACAGGTGAACGACATTTTTGACTGTATAGAGCTTCAAAAGGCGCCATGTTGATGCTGGCGTGATAATTATTGTTGTAGGAGAATTCGATCAACGGTAGATGCGAATCCCAACTACAACCAAAGTCGATCACACAGGCTCTAAGCATATCCTTTAGTTTTTGTATTATTCTCTCAGATTGTCCATTCGTTTGGGGATGATAAGCAGTGCTCAAATTGAGTTTGGTTCCCATGGCAGATTGCATGGTCTTCCAAAAGTGAGATGAGAATCGAGCATCATGGTCAGATATGATGTTCAAAGGAACGCCATGTCGGGATACAATCTCATCTATCTAGATCTTGACGAGTTTATCAGCAGATAGATCCTCACGAATCAGCAAAAAGTGTGCTGACTTTGTTAGACGATCAATGACTACCCAAATGGCATCATGACCTATAGATGTGCGTGGTAGTTTAGTGATGAGATCCATCACAATGTTCTCCCACCTCCATACCGGTATTTCTGGTTGTTCAAGCAAACCAAATGGGCGTTGATGTTCTGCCTTGACTTTGAGACAAGTTAGGAATTTAGACATATACAAGGAAACGTCCTTCTTCATACCCGACCACCAATACTGAGTACGAAGATCCTTGTACATTTTGTCTGCACCAGTATGGATTGAATAACAAGACTTGTGAGCTTCGTCCATCAATAAGGTGCGAAGATTGCCTTGACTTGGAATCAATAATCAGTTCATGTAATAGAGTAATCCGTTGTCTTTTATTTCGAGTTAAAGTTAAAGATTTTATGGCAGCTCATTTTTTAACAAGCCTTGGGTTACACATGTACGTTGTACTTGTAGGATACGTGTCTGGATATCAGATTGAACTTGAATACAATGAAGCTTGACACGTTCCTTTCGACTTAGCGCATCGGCTACGATATTTGCCTTACCAGGATGGTAGCGAATCTCACAGTTGTACTCGTTCAAGAGTTTGACCCAGCGTCGTTGTCTCATGTTTAGCTCCTTTTGATTGAATATGTGTTGGAGACTTTTATGGTCCGTGAAAACCACACACTTCGTGTGACACTTGTGCTCCGTAAACACCGCACGATGTAGGAAAATATATTTTATCAAAGAAACAATGTGTTTTTGGTCTCAATATTTGCTTTTTATGCTTGACAATTTCACGTTTTGATTTTTAGTTAAATTTCAAACTTTAAATCGCTTTCTGGAAAGTTATACGCAAACTGATGTGTAAACGTAATCAGTTTAATGTGGCAAACACTCCGGAATAGTGACATAGGCTTAACATACCTTAAATAACTTTTATATAACTTTGAAATAAGTTTTGAAGGCTTCGGTGTGTCAAAAACAAGTTTATTTGATCATAGGGACTATTTGCGTCAAACTATGAAAATCTTCTGATTCGTACTATAACGAACATTCCAGAACTTGATCATAAGCTAAACATACCCTAAATATCCTTTACATAGCTTAGAAATAGGCTTTGAGGGGTTCGGTATGCGAAAATATGCTTATTTGATCAACAGGGACTAAAAGCGTCAAAAAGTGCATAAGTTTGCATTTACGCGCATATCTTACGTTCTGAACATATCCGGACATCCAAAAATTTTTGTAATCATTAAAATATTTTATTCTAGTGATTGGAATGCAAAAATACCTCTCATCGCGCAATTTGGATCGTTTTTTGCGTCCGTTCGTGTTTCGTCGTAATTAACCAAATAACGCAACCGTACGACCAAACGAACCGACATCCGAGATATTTCCAAACATATTTTATGTTCCCTATACTTTAACTTCATTGTAGTGCCTTGAAATGGGGTTAACGGGTGTTAAAAACGTCAAAAATCATCAAAATCATGTGCAGGGACCGGTTCTCCCTTTTTTTTTTGAAACTTTAGAGGGGGGAGGGGGGCTAGGTGTACGACAAGGGTACCTAGGCATATGGCGAGGCCCCTGTCTGGACAGAAACATTGAATCTGGTTAAAACAGCCTATTCTCATGGTTTTAACCCCTGATTTAGCATACCACTTGCTTGTTTTTGAACTCCCATTGTATTCTAAACTATGTGCCACAAGTGTATGGCTTAGATTAAGCTTTGATTCTTGCAAAAACACTTGTCAAGGTCTTGTTAATTCAAGTTCTCCTATAAATACCCACCTTGTTCATTCTCATTCCTCACACAAATTGATTCTAATCTGCTCTAAGTTGAAGTTTAGGCTTCATACCTGAGTATTTTGAATCAATTCTTCCTTACTTGGACCTTTTGTATGCTTCTTTCATGCTTGTTTATGCTTTTCAAGCATGAAAGTCAAACAGTGTTTGACGTTTTGCTTTGACCATGAATTGGTCAACACAAAGTTCGTTTGAACTTTGCAACGTGAGCGTAATCACGATGGTTATAGTCCATTGTGACTATACCTACTGATTACCACGACGATTAGTCGAAGTGACGAGTCAAAGTTTCTGTCAAAATACGTGTTTATGCGTATTTTGCGACGAAGCTATTTTTGGGTATCAAAACACTTTGTTTTGATATCAAACTTGTTTTCTAACTTAGCTGAACATGTTTTAACATCGTCACTTTTAGTCTAGTGCTTGTTTAGGGTCGTAAGTCAAGCGGTCTTGAAAACCGCTTAGACTTTCGAACCCGACCCGTTTGGTCGATCATTAGGATCCGACCAAGCATATTTTATAACCATAGTTGTATAGGGAATAACCTTCCAAGGTTATACCTTATGGTCACTTAGTTTAATTAGTTGTATGATTGGTAGTTTATATGCCTTAGGAAAATGACTAAAATGCCCTTTTCATGCATAATTTGATTTTAAGCATATGTAACTTAACTTTTGTCACTTAAACTGATTATGCAACATATTTAAACATGTTAGGGCATATAATACTTGTCATAGGACTAGTTAGGCGTCTCGAATGCGTATTCGCGCGAAAGGCGCATTAAAGTAGCTTAAGCTACCTTAATGGGTCGTAAGCACTTAGGATAGGTTCCGATTTAGAATGTAGGCTTTGTTAAACCATATCACATGAGTTCCAATACTCATTTGGTTTACGAGACCTCATTCTACCTGATCCTCCGATTTAGGTGTCGATTTTATTAATTAGCGATCCGATTACTAGGTACCACTTGATTTCCTTGGTTTGCCCGAGCTTTGTTAAGTTAGATCGAGGATACTTTGCATTCAATGTGAGTACATAGTTCCCCTCTTTTACCGTTTTCAAATGTTTTGGGGTGATTCATATGTGTAACCGATTTGTTTTCCAAATGTATGGCATATATGTGTTTACTAAGTGCTTTTATGTGTATTATTCCGATTATGCAAATACGATGTTTATCCAAATCCTTAAAAGATCTACCTATCTTCATAGTTAGATTCTTATAGGATATTTGAAGTACAGTCTTAGATCTTCCTATCTTCATAGTGAGATTTTTAAGAAGTACTTTACGAAACGACGATTATGGTTTATGTGTAGATTGTTGGTGATTTAGATAACGAAACTAGATAATACGATAAGCACATGGTGGATACGCCACTGGTACTTCCTATATATAAATGTGCTTATTATATTACCCTGCGTGGCGTTATCCCGAATCACCATTAGGATTTAGAATGTTGTGATACGATGATTCAATGTGATCGAGATCGAATCCTTTTAGCATCAGTTTATCTTTATAGATTAATACTTGTAGGATGTTTAAAGTGCTAACATTGGAGTCCATTTGGATTCATTGTGTACTTTAATGCGTGTTTACAAGTTGTTGACAAGTTGACGATTTTGTGTTTATGTGGTAGTTGTGATTTAGATAACAAAACGGGTGTAATAAAATAAGAACATGGTGGATACGCCCACTACTAGAAAACATGGTTTTTGTCATGTAATTTTTTGTTACAATGTTAGGCCTTTGGATCAGGATCTGTTCGTCTCGAACGTGGATGAATCGATCACGATCAATGTGCGGAATCCATTGATTGTGTCTAAGAATCAACAACAGCATAAATCAACGTTTAAACTCCTCTGATTTTCTATTCAAATGATTGAAAGTTACAGCAGCACCGGTAGAGAATCAAAATGACAGAGGTTCCTTACAAGTTTCAGCAAAAGGTTCTGAATAACAGACACATGCTAGCTATTTATAGGCAAACTCAGGGAAGGAGGTTGTGACCCGCTCGGATGGTGATCCGATCGGATGGCTATCCGATCGGATGACATCTGACATCCGTCGGACTTCACTTTAACAGTTAAGCGCCATTCCTTGGTTTGTCGTTTTACAAACATACATACATACAAATACATACAAAAGACATATGCAGTACAAAATAAGACTCAATGCTGACGGAAGCTACAGACATATGAACTAACAGACTCCCCCTTGGATGTAGCTGTAGTCCTTCCAGCATAGTCTTCAGTCTTTCCTCTTACGTCTTTGTTCCTTAGCCCTCTGTCTCCTCTGTTTAGCTTTCTCTTCAAGCATTTTCCTTCTGAGCGGTCTTCCAACTTCATTCCACCATTTTCGGTATTCAGGATCACCGTCGCGTTTTCTATCCCATTTTGGAATCTTGTTTTCTTCCTTTTCGATCGGTGTCTGGTCCGTTGGAGGTGGTCTCATCATCTTGTACCTGCCAAGCCTTGCAGCTTTCTCAGAAATCGCTTTAAATCTATGTTCACGCTTGTACTTCTTCAGAAATTCATCAATCTCTAGATCTCTCAACTTGGACTTCCAGAGTTGATGTTTTTCGCAAAACATACATCCACAATCTTCTGATATTGCATCGCTTGTACTTTATCACGTCTCTCGTACACAATCTTGTTGTAGAACAAGCAATCAATATCTTTCTTTGAGCAGTTTACTAGCCACATCGGGTCTAGCACACATATCCTTCTCGCTTCACTCTTTGATTTGTCAAATAAGGAGATCACTGCTTCCGCTGTACTTTCATTATATAACCACCCTTGAAATTCTTCAAAGAAGTCTTGTTCCATTGCTCGAAGTGGCATATTCTTTAAGCATCACGTTCTGCTTCAGCTTTGGCCTTTTCCTTCTCAAGCTCACCAACTTTCTTCTCCAAAGCATTCACAGCCGCATTATTAAACATATCAAAATCATCATCAAACATTAAATCATCTTTATATTCCCCAATAGCATGAGGAAGATCTTCAAGCAGATTAGGAACAACTGTTTTCTTTGGTCTTGAAGATTCAGGAATATCTGGATTTACTGGAGGTGGTGGTGGAGGTGTAGAAGCCCTTACTCCAGTAATTTCCACTTCATCATCACCATCTCCTGTTTTCTCTTGAACTTCAACTACAGGTACTTCAACACTTTGAACTTCAGGCTCTTTGGGAATCTCAACGCTTTGAACTTTTTCTGCTTCAGACCCTTTAGAAGTTGCCATGTGTTTTTCACTCTTTCCACCTTGATCTTTAGGCAATGCAGCACCACCTTTCTTTGGACGTACATTCCTTGGAATAACTCCTGTTTGTACTGCTTTACGCTTTGCTCTCAGCTTCTTTTGCTCATCAACTGATGGAGTATAGGTGGTATCTTCATCATCAGATCCTTTTTTCTTCTTTTGAGGCTTCTTTTTCAACTGAGCTTTTCCACGACCAAGTGTTGTCAGATCAAGCTCTGTCTCTGTAGACTCATCATCAGCTTCACTAGAATCATCACGAGCAACACCTTCAGGCTCTGTAGATTTGACACCTTCACCTTGAGCCTTTTGAGCAGCAATCTCTTCATTCTTCTTTAGATAACTTTCAAGAGAATGCTTCAATAAATCAGCTCCTTGTTGAATAACTTCTGATGGTTCCAACACTGTTTCATCAACTAACCTTTGTTGTGTTTCTTTTGAAGACCCTGCAAAACAGACATTGAAGTATTCATTAGAATAATATAACAATTTAAAGATCTATTTTCTCTTATAACTCCCCCTTTCACTATACTCTTAACAACAATCTTTGGCATTAGCTCCTTAGGAATAGGTACTACAGGTGATGTCTTCGGAGTTCTCTTCCTTTTGCCATCTTTCACAAACCAATATCTGAGTTTCTTTTCAACCATCTCACTCATCTTTTCATCTTCATTCTCAGAATTATTGTTGTCGTGCGTCCATGCATCATTCTCTGGAGCAAAATAAGCTCGATTGTTAATCGTGTAGATCATTCTCTTAGTTCTTGGTTTAGGTCCTTTGGCTAATCTACTTATGGTATCAGCTGTCATGTTCCTGAGACCTAGAACATCATCAGCATCCTTCTCAATGTCCTTGAATTCATCATTAATCATCATCTGTATGAACCTGGGATACATGATGTATTTTCTGCTTCCAGCTCTTATGTTATCAACCAAGAGATCAAATATAACTTGCGACACATTGTACGGTCTATTCAACACCAGGAAAGCTATAATGTTCATGATATAGTCAGAAGTTTCATCATAGGCTCCCTTCCTATGAGATAAAGCATGCACATCACAATGAATCATGAACTTATAAGGTTTGCTGAACATTGTCTTAATCATATTTCCATTTATGTGTCCCGTGAACCCCATTCTACACCATAATCCTTTGCACAAACATTAAGGTATAATCATAGGCTCATCATCACTGTCTCCTAACTCTAATACTCTTCTTAAATCACCAACATTGAACTTAAACTCTACGTCCACATCTTGACCATTTTCATCTTTCTTTCTAACAGCAGAGCATATCAACTTCTCATTCTCCTCGTAAGTTACTGAACTCCAAAATCTCCTCACATAAGATTGATATACTATGGTATTATCAATTAAAGCCTTATGTATCTTGCTCTCTCTCATAAAACTTGCTATGTCTTCAAACAAAGTGTTGTCTGTATAATGTGCATCTAATAAACAGTAGATGTTGTGAGATTTATCCCAATCAGATGCTCTTTCCTGCAAGAATAAACGACATTAACATTTGCACAAATTTCAAGACATAATGTCACAAGTATCAAAAATTTGAAAATTTCAAAAAAAAAATAAAAAAATTCTAACACTTTCACTCTATATAGCACTGAGGATCGGATGGCTGTCCGATCGGATTGCCACCCGATTGGATTGCCATCTTGTGCAATGAAAAGTCAACATAAGTCAAATGCATGTGGATCAGATGACCACTCAATCGGATTGCCACCCGATCGAGTTGCGACTCGATCGAGTTGCCACTCGATCCATGTGACAAGCAGAAGCACCTTTGACTTAGTCAACATTGAGAATGAATGCCATGGATCGGATGACCACCCAATCGGATTGTCACCCGATCGAGTTGTCACTCATTCCTTGACAAAATTGAAACACTTGGAATTTTTGTCGTTTTGTGATGAGGATCGGATGGCCACCCGATCGGATTGCCACCCGATTGAGTTGCCACTCGACTTATGACAAGGTTGCACATTTTCGAAGACACAGTGATAAGGATCGGATGGCCACCCGATTGGATTGCCACCCGATCGAGTTGCCACTCGATCATTGACATCCTCATGATCAATAAATGCAAGTGCTTTGCAACGGATTGCCACCCAATCGAGTTTCCAAACTTTCCAAATCACTTATGTGAACAGTAAAAGCACAGAAATCGAGGTAAACACTTGGAACAATTTTCAAACAAGAAGTGCTATGGATCGGATGACCACTCGATTGGATTGCCACCCGATCGAGTTGCCACTCGATCAACTTGACATTTAATGAATGAAGAATGAAAGTGCTTTGGAACGGATTGCCACCCGATCGGATTGTGATCCGATCGAGTTTCCATTCTTTCCAAAAGAAACTTTTTAACAAGTAAAGGCACAAGATTCAATTCACAAACACTTAGAAAAATTTAAACAACTAATCATGCAGTGGATAGGATGGTCACCCAATCGGATTGCCACCCGTTCCAAGAACAATGAAGAACACATGAACAGATCTATGAACATCAAGAAATTTTCTAAGATATCATCAAATTGAAAATAGATCTACATAGAGAATCTAAAGGCGATCAAAACCCTATGTTCAACACTTTCTAATTTGGCTTATTCTGTGTTTAATTTGACAAAGAAAGGACCGACAACCTACTCGTTCTAAGGATCAAATCACTAGATCTAACATTTTAAGCACAAATTGAGACGGTAAACTTGTAGATCTAACACTCGTGAACAAAACCTTATGCTTAGATTCCATCAAAACATCCTAACAAATCCTAGATCTAAGATCAAAGGTCCGAGCAGTCGCCGAACACAAAAACACATCAAAATCATCAAATTTTTAACTATTGAGATCATGAAAACTTACCTTTCCCATTGCGAAGGTTGTGCAAACCAATAATCCAATGTCTTGTGGAAAGAAAAAGTGAAAAATCAAGATCAGAAAGTGTGTGTGTTTGAGAGAGTATCGGATGGTCTCCCGATCGAGTAAAGGATTGACTGAAGTCAATGACCAACTATATATAGGGTGACCATGCATCGGATGGCCATCCGATCGGATTTCCATCTGATCGGATTGCTGTCCGATCCAAACACTACTCTTTGACTTTTTGACATTTGACCTTTTGACATTTTATCAGATTTTGTCCAGTTTTAGAAATCCACTTAAGTATCTAGGTCCAAGTTAATGACCCTAGGTACTTAATTTGTCGACCGAGTCCAAGTTAATGACCTTGGTTGATCTGAAACGAATCAAACTGACATTTTGATCAAACTTCAAACACATTATTAAGAAAAAAAGTGTTCAAGTATCAAATTAATGAACTTGATTTGACTTTTGATTATCTCAAGATTTCCAAGATTAGCTTGCAACCCAGTTGTCCAGTTCAGAATCTTTCCTTCTCCGCTTCACTTCTTAGAATCTGAAGATCCGCTTTCCACCTCGGTTTGTCACAAAAAAAAAAAAAAAACTAAAGCAGAAAAGTAAAATCTTTTTTGGGATTTTTAAAGAAAGTTTAAACTAGAAAACTATGAAATCTTTTTGGGTTTTTCAATAGCTAAACCGGAATGAAATAAAATGTAGTAAATGTAAAGCAGTAAATGAAACTATTTACAAACATATTTTTGGTGAGTGTGTTAGGGGATCATATCAGCTACCGACAAGCTACAAGTACCGTTGAGCTGATTACACACTTAGAATTAAACAATTCGCTTAGATTGCCGATATATTGATCCTCTTAAATTTTCACACAAATTTCAGTTAATCAGGATACGATTTAGTGTTTTAAGATCTTAACTTATACGCGTGTCCCACCTCAGAATATACTCCCGTATCCAGACTCCTATATTCATTCTTACAGGTGAATGTACACTAATGATATCTGTAACGGGTAATGCGAGGCCATGAGAGCTCAGGTTAGAACTTCCGTTCAGACAAAGAGATGATGGCTCGACTTTCGGTGTGTCCCGTTTGGGGATCTTTTCTTCAACAGCACATGATTAGCATTTTTCAATGTTTCATCATTTTTTATGCTGAGGGTAGGCTTTAATATTAAAGCAGTGCAGAGTATTATACGAGGACTAGGCTATTGCTTCCGCAAAATAAGAAGTCCTGGTATAATACCCCAGATATCATCGCGTACAAAGACCTAGTATGTTAGAAATAGAAAGTCCTTCAAACAAGATTTCAGGGGTTACCTATATATCCGAGAGATGTTCCCCACGTAAAAGCAAGTTGTGATTTAGGTTTATATCCCGAAAAATCTACCTAGTGTGCAAAAATCTACCGGCATATCATCAGTGAGACTGCTTAACGCTTTTATAAGCATTACATATCTTTAGCATACCATAAATGTCTAGCTAATGTACTATCATTTCCCCTTTTTACACAAACTCTTTTTGGTTTTCTATTGTTTTTGGATTTTAAAAATATCTCATGTTTTTGGATTTTTGCATTTTTTAATGTTTTTGTATTTTCTGAAAATGTTATCTATCTCCCCCTAAATACCAAAACAGCTAAAAATGCGACAAACCAAAGCAGTTTGCTTCTCAACATCATATGCCTCGGTTTCCTCATCAACGCCAATGATTTTCTCCGCATTCGACAACAATTTCATACCATTTAGTTTTAAAAGATATTGAAAACGAGCTTTATCGAAAGCTTTGGTATGTAAATCTTCCTTTTGTTTGTCGGTGTGGATTTTATCAATTCGTATCAACTTCTTTTCATAACAATCTCGTATGAAGTGATGACGAATTTCTATATGTTTGGTTTTAGTGTGATGTACCGGATTCTTTGTTATGTTAATGGCCGCCTCATTATCAACAAAAATAGGTGAAGTAAGAAATTGCAAACCGTAGTCACGCATCTGTTGCTGAATCCACAAGATCTGAGAGCAGTAGCTACTAGCAGATACATACTCCGCTTCACATGTAGACAAATCAATAGAGGTTTGCTTCTTACATTGCCATGTGACCAATCGGGGTCCGAAAAATTGGCAACCTGAAGTTGTTGATTTTGCATTGACTTTGCAGCAACCGAAGTCAGAATTAAAGTACCCTTCAAGCGTGAAGTCCCCATCCTTTGGATACCACAACCCCAGTGTTAGAGTTCCTTTCAGGTAGCGTAATATTCTCTTGACGATTGACATATGCGAAGATCTGGGACTTGATTGAAATCGGGCCGCGAGGCAGGTTGGATACATTATATCAGGCCTTAATGCCGTCAAATACATCAGCGATCCGATCATGGAGCGGTATAACGTTTCATCGACCTTTTCTCCGGTGAGATCAGGGTTTATCCCATGATTCGTTGCTAACGGGGTGGACACTGGAGCTGTTCCTGACATCCCGAATTTCTCCAGAACATCATGAACATACTTTGTCTGATGTATGAATGTTCCCTCGGGCAGTTGATCGACCTGGAGCCCTAAGAAGAACTTCATCTCACCCATTGAAGACATTTCGAACTTCTGCTTCATTACTTTCTCAAAATCTTTGCAGAGTTCTTCATTTGTCGACCCGAAAATAATGTCATCCACGTAAATTTGGACTATCAGAAGATGGCTGTCGACTTCTTTTGTGAATAGAGTGGCGTCTACCTTGCCTTGGATGAAGTTGTTGGCTAGAAGATGTTGAGAGAGCATCTCGTACCAGGCTCTCGGGGCCTGATGCAAGCCGTACAACGCCTTGTCCAAGAGGTAAACCTTATCTTTGTAGATTGGGTCAGTAAAGCCCGGTGGCTGTCCGACATATACCTCCTCTTTCACCTTGCCATAGAGAAAAGCCGACTTCACATCTAGCTGAAATACCTTGAATCCTTTCCATGAAGCAAACGCTAGGAAGATTATGATAGCTTCAAGTCAAGCAACCAGAGCATACACTTCAGTGAAATCTATCCCCTCATGCTGATTGAAACCCTGGACTACGAGTCGAGCTTTGTTGCGAACAATAACCACTCGGTCGTCTCTCTTACACTTAAACACCCATTTTGTGTTTATCTTCCTATGACCATCAGCCAAGTCCACCAATTTCCATACACCAAGTTTCTCAAACTGACTCAGCTCATCCTGCATTGCGTTGACCCATGAATCTTCAGTTAGTGCTTCCTTGTAGGTTCGCGACTCAATCTGCGAAATGAAACAACTAAGTGAAAATTCAGTTTGTAAAGGAGAAACTTTAGTATAAAAACAAGTAAGCCATGGTCAATCTATCTTCTGGTGCGAACGCCTGACTGCAGCTCTCCTATTATCAACTCTTCTGGATGGTATGAAAGAGTCCTCGGCATCACCTCGCCAGGAACATCCACATCACCTTCCAAATTCGTAACGTTCTGATCCGCAACTTTTTCATTGACAGGAATTGTCTGATCTGAAGATTGGATTTGCTCCCCCTCAAATTCTGAATCACCACGATCAAATGTTGGCCTTTCATCAGATTCTGAATTATTATCATTGACAACCGTCTGATTTTCAGGAACAGGTTCACGTTCCGAAGTTGTCGGAGTTTGCTGAACTTCATCATCATCTCCAGTGTGACTTGGACCAGCTTCATCATCATTGGAATTTTATCTTAAAATATCCAAATCATCAAAGAACTGTGGCTCTTCTTCTAACTTGAATGAATCCCATAGAGTATCGTAGTTGAATCGCCATGAGTCTGCGGGTTTCTGTGGTGGCATTGTATAACCTTGACATTCAACGTGTTGTGCTTTGATGATCCTTTTCATGCTTGGAACAAAGACTCTTCTCAATGGACTAGCATACCCCACGAAGATACCTTCAATGCTCTTTGAACCAAATTTGCCATTGGGATCTAGAACTGTGCAGGGTGACTCGAACGGCTCTAAATACTTGAGATTAGGCTTGCGATTGTTGATCAACTCGAAACAAGTCTTGTTATGCTTTTTCACAGTAAGAACCCTATTGAGAGTATAGCAAGTGGCTGCTACGGCTTCTGCCCAGAAATTTATCGGTAACTTGGAATCAGCAAGCATCGTTCTCGCCGTTTCGATCAGCGTTCTATTCTTTCTTTCTGCGACTCCATTCTATTGCGGAGTATAAGGTGCGCTGAACTCTTGTAGTATACCTCTTCTATCACAAAATTCTTCCATTTTGTTATTCTTGAATTATGTACCATTGTCGCTTCTAATTCTGTGAATTCGTGTTCGGTACAAATTTTCTATCTTTCTGAATAGTCTCAGCAAACTCTCAAATGTCTCATCCTTTGACTTCAAGAACGTCACCCATTAGAATCTCGAATAGTCGTCAGTTACCACCAGACAATAAAGATCTCCCGTTATGCTTTTGACATTTACTGGACCAAAGAGATCCATGTGAAGTCTCTCTAGCGGTCTCGTGACTGAGTTCATCTTTTTACCAGGATGAGATTTCTTTCGTTGTTTTCCTTTGATACAACTAATACATTCCCCCTCAAGATGAAAACTCTTCAAGTGAACACCCCGTTACCAAATCGCTATGCACCAGGTGGTTCATCTTCCTTAGGTGGATGTGGCCCATTTTTCGGTGCCACAATTGCGACTCCTTTTCAGTGGCTCTTGACATGAAGCAATGAGTTTGACCCGTGGTAGTCGTGGCTATGCTCATATCCAACACGTACAGATCATTAACTCGTGGCGCTCTCATGATGATCCACTCCTCGGGGATGACAAACCGAATACATTCTATCACAAATTTGAGATATGCTCAGAAGATTATTCTCCAGCTCGGCAATGTAATTGACTCTTTCAAACGTGATAACACCGTTTGATAATGTTCCTTCACTAATGATACGACCTCCCTGATTTCCAGCAAAACCAACGTATCCACCGTTAAACCCTCTAACATCGTACAACAGGGTTTTTCTCCCCGTCATGTGCCTGGACGCTCCGCTATCCATAATCCAACGTGAGATAGATCTCGGGAGCTCCTGCACATTTCAAAGTATTTAGTTAGAAAATGAAGTAACCCAAGCCTCTTTCGACTCAGGTAGCTTGACATTTAGGCATGTGGTTTTGGTGTACAAAGGTGGGAAATTCTTTTCATTCATTTTCAAGCTCTCTTCAGATCCAATCTCAACCGCTTTATACAAAAAGAATTCCTTTTCCTGAGGTTGACCAGATGATTGGTCTTTCTTCGGAACATACTTCTTCCCTGGTGGGGTCGAAGTTTGTTTCACCAACTTCTCAAAATAATCCAAAGGAACATCCATCTTAACCGATTTGGTTGAAGAGGATTGTTTTTCAGAATCAGAAACCATTGGTTTTTGAACATTTGACTTCTTTTCTTCAAATTTTGGCTTCCAAGTTTGTTGTGAAGAAGCAACTCTTTTGTAAAATTTATCAGTTTTCTTTACCGATTCTTTTACAGGTTCAGTTTTAACTTTGACGTTTTCCTTCTTCAAAATATTTTTCTCAACAAACATTGGAGCCTTCCCTTTGACATCGTCTTCCTTCTTCGGACTCTCGACAACCACAGACTTAGGCTTCGAGTTGGTGCACTTTCGTGCAATGTGACCAACTTTATTGCATTTGAAGCATGTACGGGTGTCAACTCCAGACTTGTGCCTTCAGTCTGAGGCTGTGAGGCCTTCTTTTCAAAGAATTCTTCATTTGATTGTGAAACAATTTCAGATTCTTGCTCGGAATGTGAACTCGAGCTTTTCACAAACACTTTCTTTTCTACAAACCTTTTGTTTTGAAAATTCCTTTTCTGATTGTTCTTACCACCTTGATAACCTCCCGACCATCTCTTTTTGGTTGTTGTTATTAAACCGTGGGGTTACAGCAGGTTTCTTGTAGTAAGATTTATCTTTTTCAAAGTTCAATTGCCTTTTGGACCTTTTCAAACCTTCAATTTCAGAAACATCAATTTCGACCAATTTGAAAACATTTTTCAACTTGTCAACATTCACATTCTCAAGTGGGAGTTCAAGATCCGAATACAACTTATCTGAACTAGACATCTTGTACATCACAAGAGTAGGTTCTTCACTTAAGTTGTTTTTGGATTTTGTTTTCGGAATGTAGTTATTCAAAAAGCACTATTCGTCCTCAGTCTAATCACTGTCAGATTTTAAAACGTTTTCAACCACATTTTTAATGACTTCAGACTGAACACTGTCTTCATCTGATGAAGTGAATATGACATCGATTGTTTCTGGAAGTTTTACATTATTTGTTTCATCATCATTATCCAACCCAGACTTTTTCTTTGAAAAATTGTTTAACACAGGTGGTGAAACTTGATGATAACCAACCCCGGTTCCATCTGAATATACATCTTCACCAGGTTTGTTCTTCCCAATGGGTTTGGGAACTATGTGTTGAAGAACAAAGCTCGCGGAGTTGTAACTGTTCAATTTCAATGTGACTCTTTCATTTTCAATCTTAGCTTCCTGAAACTGAAGCTTAAGACTTGCAATCTCATCTAACTGCTGGTTGATTTGTCTCTCTTTTGCCTGAAGAACTCCAGACAAATGAAGATTTTCTTTCAAAGTTTTACCATTTCTCTTGTCAGAATCTTTAACAGTTCTTTTCAACTTTTCAAAATTTTCAGAAATGTTTCTGTTTTCATGAATTAACTTTTCATTTTCTTTCTTGAACCGTTCTACATTAGTTTTATCTTTTTCAATTCTTTCAGTTAACTCTTTGATTCTTTTGTTTGAAGCTCTTACCAGTTTATCTCGACTTAAGGTTTGATCTTCAACCATTTTGACTTTTGCAGTTAGTTCTTCAGTGTTTTTGACTGTGAGATATGCATTTGTGCTGCAAACCTTGCAATCTTTCATGCAATTTTTGCAATCACTTTCAATTTTAGCTTTATCAGTCTTACCTGATTCATTTGTTGAATCACGTTTACTGACCTTGCTCTTTGACTCAGATGCAGACTTAGAATCTACCTCTAATTCTTTTGCCATCAGCACTTTATTTGCCATCTTTGTCAGATTCTCTGCAGTCATTTCTTTGGTAGTGTCGATTATCCCATCATCGACTTTCTTTGATTTTAACTCTTCTTCTTCAGCTTTCCTTGCCCATTCTCTCTGTCCCTCTTCCTTCTGTTCCTTTATAGTTTCTATGAGAGTTTCAATAATGAGTGTTGATGGTTCGGCAATTATGTTACCCTTAGGGTCCAGATAGCACTCACGATCAGCATCCCATCTATTTGCGTTTTTTGCCTCTTTCCAGGCTCGATAATTTTTATCCTTCATGTTTTGAGCTATAATTTTTCTATTAATGTATTTCTGCTCTTCAGTACGTGTGTCTTTGAATGGTTCAACCTTTACCATTAAAGCATAACCTACCACATCATCTTCCGGTAAAAATTCACTCCAGTCAAAGCCCTCATCATCGTGAATTACAGCTAATGCCCTTAACTTCTCCTTAGGAGTTTCTTCTATCTGTTTCATTCTCGGCGGCTCCTCACGATTCTTGTGGTAAACAGCCTTTTTTATAATAGTCATCATGGAACAGATTTGCTGTTTCGTCTGAAGGTGCATTCCTGCATTCTCTTTTGAAGTGCCGTTTCTGTTTGCACTTGAAGCAGGTAACATTTGACTTGTCGAAGCCCAGCTTCGTTGACGGTCCACCAATCGAATTTCTCCCGGTTATCTCCATGAACCTCTGAGCACGTCGGATAACGCTAGCCATGCACCAACGTATGTCTATCAATTCCATTTCCTCTGGATCGATTTGATCATAATCCTCTTTGGTCAGGTTCATACAGCACAAGCATGTATAATTAGATAAACACCTTACTTTACATTGGCGGTTCTTGTCTGTATACCCTAAATCATTACCCTATTCTTATACTGAGGGAATCTATACGTGACAAGACTTGCTGTGGATTCTGTGCACTGAATTCCATAATTATGTATGCATCCATAATTACGTAACTCCTTGCACAGTTCGCACAGTTCATTTCATCCTCGTATTTCTTCCTTCCGATAGGCCATTGTTTTCAGACGAAGTCACGTATACCTATGACATTCTATTTCTCGTATATGTATATATCAATTATCACACATAATTGCAAGTAA
Organism: Helianthus tuberosus; assembly: GCA_030545235.1. NCBI lineage: Eukaryota > Viridiplantae > Streptophyta > Magnoliopsida > Asterales > Asteraceae > Helianthus > Helianthus tuberosus. Next base: position 121,647,595 of record CM060409.1, read on the forward strand.
TTCTCAATCACGGATAAGTGCTACTCTAGTGCACCCTAAGTCTCGTAGTATCATTTCTTGACTCTTGTAAACAGTTTCAGGTAGTGGATGTCATGGGAAGTTTTATGCAATGAAAACTTTTTGAAAAATTGTTTTCGTGAAAGGATCCTAGAGATTGTAGTCTAGACTCGAGAAGGAATCCTGGTTCACTACAATCACAGCTCTGATACCAATCTGGCACACCCCTTTCTAAGGCGGAAGCACGAGGTGTGATCATGAAAGGTTTTCATTGCATACGATTGGTAAACATACTACATGCTCGTAAAAATAACTTCAAATGCCAAACATTACATTACTGAAAACGTAGATTAAGTGTTTACATCACGAGACTGCAAATTGTCTGAAAGTTTACAACTTTATTTAAGGATAAACATAAACGACATCCAGGAGTATGAGTAAGACCGCGCGCACATCCACTTTTAGTTACCTGAAATACATGTGAGTTTTGGAAAAAAAAACGTCAACATAATGTTGATGTGAATTCATGCAGTTCTTGTATAAATCAAGTATTCTTGTATAAATCACGTATTCTTGTATAAATCAAGTATTCTTGTATAAATCACGTATTCTTATATAAATAAAGTATTCTTGTATAAATCAAGTATTCTCGTGTAAATCAAGTATTCTTGTATAAATCAAGTATTCTCGTATAAATAAAGTATTCTTGTGTAACTCAAGTATTCTGGTATGACTCAAGTATTTCAGTATGTATCATGTTGTTAATGGGTTGCAAGGCCATTAACATGTGACACGACATAGGAAGCATCCAAACCATAGGCATTTTTCTAGTTGTCGATTCACGACGGAGACACAAAAACACTACTCGGTACTAGTTATCACCAAGAGTGGGGCTGCCCGAAAACCCATTAGATCTAACCTTTTGTTCTGCGGTCTAAGTATGTACACGATTAATGGTGCTTATGGTACCCTATTCGTGACACGATTTCTCGTATCATTCCTCGTATCATTTCTCGTATCATTCCTTAAAACGCATCATACTTGGTACTAGTTATCACCAAGAGTGCTTCTTGTTTTTCGTATCATACCATTTATAAACATTGTAACATTTGTAACATGTATTTCACCCCCGAAGTTATAAAACTGAAAACAGTTAAAAAAGAAAAGGGGGAGCATGAACTCACAACTTTGCGTTCCTGCGTCGTAAACTTCACCAGATTTGCTTATCTAGCGTCGTGACCTAAACATGTTTTATTAACGTTAGTCACTAGACTTGCGTCGCACAAGTACAAGTTACTATCTTTTGTATATGTGTTCTTGTGTTAAAAATAATTTATATTTTTAACTATGTATCTTACTTATATTATTTTCTCAAAAATAAATATAAGTATCTTGTATTTTTTACCAGAATCATGTATTTTGTCCAAAACTTCGTTTCATGTTTATAACTTGTCCAAGTTATTTATTCTATCAAGTAATATATTTTCATAAATATATTCTCTTGTATTTGTCTAAGTATGTTGTATGTGTATTTTTGTATTATAACTTCTTAAGAGTATTTAGTGTATTTTCAAGTCCTAATACACTATTTCATGTAATACATAGTACATACACTTAGCACAAAATGTGGTGATCAATAAATATATATATTTTCTCAAAAATATACATACTTAATATCAATTTTAATCTTGAAGAAATCATCATTTCTTACCACAAAAATTAGGGAAACCTTGGTAAATATTTTTAGAAACATTTTTAGGGAATAAGTTTCTCAAAACTTATATTTTTCTAAGTGTCAAAATTTATAAAAATTTTGACATAGTTTCCCCTAAAAATGGAGGTTTCCCATGTTTTCAAAACATGTGTTTATTTTCTTTTAAATCATCACAATCAATAATCAACTCATTCAACACCTACCGAGTGTCACAATCAAGTAAATTTCACTACATCATGAACTTGAAGTTTCGTAAAAACTTGTAGTAATTTACCATGTTATTTAGTAGGTTTAGTTACCCTTAAAAACATGGTTATTTGTTCGTAAATCACTTTAATAAAAGATCTGGTCATTTACAACTTGTAAGATGATTTTTCTAAAAATACTTCTCTTGTATTTTTCTTGTTACATACATGTTTCTAGTCTTGTTTAAACACTAAAAATATTATTAGTTTACATAGAAACCATGACTTTGTAAGTCTTGTAAATAAACTTGGTTTCTTGAGAAAATTATCATCTATGCACAAGATTTGTATTTTGTTTATATCATTTTTACATAAAAAAGCCCATTTCATTATTCAAGTTCATGGAGACATAAAATATGACGATCTTGGTCTTTCACAAGATCACCACTTTAACTTACTAGGTCATGTGTTTAATCACAATCTAGTAGGTTCCATATGATGTCTAATATTACCAACCCTAATAATCAATCAACAAGAAGCAAATCAACATGTTCAACATGTATTCATATATTTTTAAGCTTATGTTAAAGATTCATGTTCATATTCTTTAGTGTTCTTGTGATTTTCACCATAATAAATCTTTTAACCAATCAATATATGAAGTAATAAGAGATTATGAGGGCTCACCACTAGCAACAAGGCTAGGGAAGATTACTAGAACTTGAAGAGGACAAAAGTGTTGGATAAAAGCAAATGAAGAAGGTCCTTCAAGATCCACAAGCTTCCAACTTCCTAAATCACCTTCTAGCACCTTATGTGAACCTTGAAATGGATTGAAATGGAATGAAAATGGTGGATGTATGGTGAAGGTAGGTGAGCCGTAGGTATAGGGGAGAAGAAGGAAGGAAAATGGTGTGAAGTGATGAATGAGATCTAGTGTTATCTTATATTACTTACAAGATCCAAATTCAATCTTTCAAGATCTTATCATATCTAAATAATATCCAAATAATATCAAAATGTATCTTGTGGGATTTGGCAAATATTTGGTGTGGTCACCCCCTTTATAACCGTATACAATATGGGGGGGGGGGGCAAAGTGTAACTTTCAAATCTTTAATTCATAAATAAGTTAAGCTTTCAAGTGTAGTTTTTAGGGACTTGATGTGTTATAATGTTATAAGAGGTGTTATGGTGTTCGGGGACCATAACTAGTTCAGAAATATTAAAATAATGCTTCTAGTAATATTTTGATGTTCCGGGTAATGTCCGGTTGTTCGGTTAAATACCGGTTCGTTAAAGTGCTAAATTGCACCGTTTAGTGTCCTTTATGTATCCTTTTGTAACCCTTTTAATTCCCAACACTTAGGAGGGTATTCTGAATAAAACATGAATTCTGCATAATATTTATATGTTAAAAAGCTGATTATAGCTGAATTCTGTAAAATTCTGCACTTAAAGTGCGTTTCGGGTGCTTTTTAGTGCTTATTTTAGCTTCCTGAAAGTCTATATGTTAACCCTTGTATGTACTCTTGGGTTTTAATGTATTTTTGACATTGGACCTACACCTAGGCTCCAATTTTATTGTCTGACTACTTTCTGCAGAATTGTTGACATAATGTGTCTTACCGGTGAGTTTACTAGTATTTCTGACGCAACGCTATTCATTAATGCATAAAGCAATATTTTGTAGTATGAAACGTGCATGAATTCACTTGTATAGTATGAAATCAAACAATGTTGACATTTAAGCACATAATTGCAGTCATTAAATATTAATTAAATTATACAGAAATTACCGGTTTTGTGCCAGTTGTCACAGTCTCCCCCCGTTAAAAGAATTTCGTCCCGAAATTCAAGCTGATCTATCTCTCGCAGGAGTTTTCTTGAACAGGTGGGGGTACTTTTATTTAAACTGGTCTTCACGTTCCCACGTGTACTCGGGTCCGTGCTTAGGGTTCCAACGTACTTTGACAAGTTTGACAGTGCTCCTCCTGGTCTTGTTGACTTTCTAGTCGGTAACCTCAACGGGTTGTTCTGTAAATCGGAGGGTGTCGTCAATATGCACTTCATCCGCAGGGATGATCATGTTTTCTTGTGTTGGACTCTTCTTGAGGTTGGATACATGGAACGTATCATGTACTCCATTAAGTTCTTCCGGTAATTCCAACTTATATGCCACGGTACCAACTCTTTGCAAGATCTTAAATGGTCCGATGTATCGGGGATTCAGCTTCCCACGTTTTCCGAATCTTACTACGCCCTTCCAAGGTGAGACCTTTAACAACACTTTTTCTCCCACCTCGAATTCTAATGGTTTATTTCTCCGATCAGCGTAGCTCTTTTGTCGATCTCGAGCCGCCTTAATGCGCTCTCGGATCTGCATAATCTTGTCAGTTGTCTCTTGTACAAGTTCAGGACCAACCATACGTTTGTCTCCGGCGTCTGCCCAACATAAGGGCGAGTGGCACTTGTGGCCATACAGAGCTTCGAACGGTGCGGTTTTTATGCTCGTATGATAACTGTTATTGTTGGAAAACTCAACCAAAGGTAGATGAGTATCCCAGCTGCCGCCTAGGTCCATGACACATGCGCGAAGCATATCTTCTAATGTTTGTATGGTCCGTTCGCTCTGGCCGTCTGTTTGTGGATGGAAGACCGTGCTTAGATCTAGCTGAGATCCAAAGGCTTCCTGAAAGGATTGCCAGATCCTTGAGACAAAACGTCCATCTCTGTCTGAAATAATTGAGATTGGCACTCCATGGCGTGCCACAATTTCTTTTAAGTATATCTCAGCAAGCTTTCCAGTGCTATCCTACTCTCGGATTGGTAGGAAATGCGCCGATTTCGTCAATCGATCAACTATCACCCATATCATATCGTGCCCTCTCGGGGTCCTGGGTAATTTTGTTATGAAGTCCATCGAGATTTGCTCCCACTTCCACATGGGAATCTCTGGTTGTTGCAGTAGCCTAGATGGTTTCTGGTATTCAGCCTTAACCTTAGCACGGGTTAGGAATTTCCCAACATATATAGCAACATCGCTCTTGAGTCTCGGCCACCAATAGTAGTCTTTCAAGTCTTGATACATTTTGTCCGATCCTGGATGGATCGAGTATCTTGATTTGTGAGCTTCATTAAGTATGACTTCTCGAATACCGCCATAGAGCGGAACCCAAATACGCTTCTTAAAGTATAAGGTTCCCTCTTCATTTGGCACCATATATTTCAACATACCCCGGAGGTATTCAGCTTTACAGTTTTCCATCTTAAGGGCTTCTTGTTGTGCGTCACGAATGCGTGCTATGAGGTTTGTTTGAATAGTCATTTCCAATGCTCGAACCCTTAGGGTCTTAACCCTTTCTTTTTGGCTCAACGCATCAGCTACAACGTGTCACACCCCGACCACGTGGAACAACCAAACGTGGCGGAAACGTCGGGGAGTGTTGTAACAGAATTAATTGTTTCAAATCCATGGCAATTGAAGTTTCGTTTTATTAATCAAACATGAGAGTTTACATTGTTTTAAACAAGAAACAAAGAGTACATAACATAAATTAACTAGTTCTTGTCTTGTTTTAAGTCACTAAGGCACAAGTCCGCCTAAGTATGTCTTGATAAGTCCTATGCATCATCTCCTGAAAAACACATGTGAAAATAGGTACGTCAGCATAAAAATGCCTGTGAGATACATAGGTTTTGTGAAAACAGAATTCATGACTTATGTTTGAGAAAATGTTTAGTCATGAACCTTGTAATTTGCTTTGTCTTGTAAATAATTTGAAAAACGATAAGATCAGATGATATGTATAAATAAGAGAATAATGTATGGTTAAATGAATAACCATGTAAAATGAGTTTGTATAAGATAAGTTGTTTGTAAATCAATGTCTTGTGAAAAGTATGTTATTTGTATAAAATGTTATATGTCTCAAACTGAAATGATTCAAATAACGCTACGATATGTAATACCATACAAACACTTATATATAGGAAGTACCAGCGGCGTATCCACCATGCTTGTATCATAGTACACACGCCTCGTTACTTAATCACTTACTCAAACCAAACTAAAATGTTCATGTTTAATGTAAATCATGTAATGTGTATCCAAAATGTAAACATGTGATGAATAACATATGTACTATGTATGTAACAAAAGACATACATAGCATATGGTGTAATGTATAACAATGTACTAAGTACGCACACAATGGGCATACATAGCATGTAATGTAAGACAATGTACTAAGTACGGACACAATGGGCATACATAGCATGTAATGTAAGACAATGTACTAAGTACGCACACAATGGGCATACATAGCATGTAATGTAAGACAATGTACTAAGTACGCACACAATGGGCATACATAGCATGAAATGTAATGAAATCATGTACTATAATGTACTAACGAACATAGCAGGTATATGATGTGAAAGCATGGAAGTAACAAGTAGGCGCATGTGTTTCACCCCAAAACAGTTTGGAAAACAGTAAAAGAGGGGTCTATGTACTCACTTGAGATTGCTTAGTAGTCCTTGAGTAACAACCAAACAATGCTAGAGATCACAGATATCAAACGGCACCTAATATAGGTAACTATGTTAATAAACCGGACCTAAATCGGAGGATCGGATAGAATGAGGGTTCGTAAACCAAACGAGTATGGAGACTCGTGTAATATGGTTTAACAAAGCCTACATACTAAATGAAACCTAACATAAGTGCTTATGACCCATTTCAACCCGTTTAGGTAGCTTATGCTACTTTAACGCGTCGTTCGCGTAAAACGCGTTCGGACCGCCTAACTAGTCCTATGATAAGTAAAATATGCCTCTACATGTTTAATATTGTTGTTAAATCAGCTTAGATGTCATAAGTTATGTTACATATGCTAAAAATGAAATTTGGCATCAAAGGGGTATTTTGGTAATTTACCTAAGGCATATAAGCTACCTACCATACAACTACATAAACGAAGCGACCATAAGGTATAACCTCGGAAGGTTATTCCCTATATGCTATGGTCACCTAATGTGTTTGGTCGGATCCTAATGATCGACCAAATGGGTCGGGTTCGAAGGTATAAGCGATTTATTAGATCGCTTACCCTTACGACCCTAGACAACGTGGTAATCAGTAGGCATAGTCACAAAGGACTATAACCATCGTGATTACAATCACGTTGCGAAGTTCAAACGAACTTCGCATTGACCATAAACTGGTCAATGCAGAAAGTCAAACAAAGTTTGACTTTCGGACTCGAAAAGCAATAAAAGAACGAAGGAACACTTACAAAGGGTCCCCGAATGCTAATCTAGATCAAAATAGCTCAGGTATGAAACAAAGGTTTCAACTTAGAGCACATTAGATCAGATTCTTGTGAGGAATGAGTGAAAATGTGATGGGTATTTATAGATTTCGGTTCACCGTTAGGATCGTTTCTTGGAGAAGAGGGAATGATCTAGCCCGTACACTTGTCGAAATGTTGTGGTAACTCATTTTGCCATCCACCATAAGAGTTTGACACTTGGCCTTGGCCTTTGGAGTGCTTGAAAGGCTGTTTGTAGCTGTTAATACACTGAATCTGGTCCTGAAAGTGAAAAAATGATGTTTCTGCCCAGATAAGGCGCTCACGTAGCGCCACTGCCTAGGCATGAGGTGCTCGCGCTACGCCACTGCCTACCAGTTTCAGCAAAGTTTCAAAAATGGCAGAAATGGTCCCTGCAGCCCGTTTAAGCTATTTTCGATGCGTTTGAACCCCGTTAACCTCATTTCAAGGCTCTAAAATGAAGTTAAAGTATAGGGAACTCAAAACATGCTCAAAAATATCTAGGATGTCGGTTCGTTTGGCCGTACGATCGCGATGTTCGCTTAATTACGACGGAATGCGCATAAGCGCGAAAAACGATCCAAAATGCGTGACGAATGGATTTTTCTCATGCCAAACACTAAAATAAAATATTTTAGTGCTTACATATATTTTTGGATGTCCGGAGGTATTCAGAACGTAAGTTATGCGCAGAAATGCAAACTTATGCACTTTTTGACACTTTTAGTCCCTGAATGACCCAAAAGTTTATTTTAGCACACCGAACCCCTCAAAGCCTATTTCTAAGCTATGTGAAGGATATTTATGGTATGTTTAACTTATGGTCATGTTCCGGAATGTCTGTTACAGTTCAAATTGGCATACTTTCGCAGTTTGTCAAATTTAGTCCCTGTAAGCGATTTAACTTGATTTCGGCATACCAAACGTTCCAAAACTTATTTCTAAGTTATGTAGAGGTTATTTAAGGTATGTTAAGCCTATGTCACTATTCTGGAGTGTTTTTTGCATTAAACTGGTTATATTTACGCATTAGTGCGCGTATAACCTTCCAGAAAGCGATTTAGAGCTTGAAATCGAACAAGAGTTGATATGTGCAAAAGATACACATATTTATACAAGTCCAAAGTATGAAATAAAATATTTCATTGGTTTGGTATTTTTTTGATGGTCGCAGTGACACAGGTGTCACAGTCTCCCCTACTTTAGGAAATTTCGTCCCGAAATTAATTCGTAGGAGTCTATCTGTGGCTTAGTGTTAAGTAACAATCAAAGATAAGCAGGGCATAATCCTGTTATTTCTCTTTAACGGACATTTTTCAGTAATGAAAATGAACAGATTTATTTTCAACAGGCATTCTTCAGAAACGAAAAAGAACGGAATGAGTCATTATCCACAACCTCTTCAGAAACGAAAATGAACGGAACGAGTCATTTTCCACAACCTCTTTAGAAACGAAAATGAACGGAACGAGTCATTTTCCACAACTTCTTCAGAAACAAAAATGAACGGAATGAGTCATTTTCCACAACCTCTTCAGAAACGAAAATGAACGGAACGAGTCATTTTCCACAACCTCTTCAGAAACGAAAATGAACGGAACGAGTCATTTTCCACAACCTCTTCAGAAACGAAAATGAACGGAACGAGTCATTTTCCACAACCTCTTCAGAAACGAAAATGAACGGAACGAGTCATTTTCCACAACCTCTTCAGAAACGAAAATGAACGGAACGAGTCATTTTCCACAACCTCTTCAGAAACGAAAATGAACGGAACGAGTCATTTTCCACAACCTCTTCAGAAACGAAAATGAACGGAACGAGTCATTTTCCACAACCTCTTCAGAAACGAAAATGAACGGAACGAGTCATTTTCCACAACCTCTTCAGAAACGAAAATGAACGGAACGAGTCATTTTCCACAATTTCTTCAGAAATGAAAATGAACAGAATGAGTCATTTTCCACAATTTCTTCAGAAATGAAAATGCACGGAATGAGTCATTTCTAGACACACGACCAAACTTGCTGTGGTTTCTGTGCACTGAATTTCATAATTATGTATGCATCCATAATTACGCAATTCCTTGCACAGTCCGCACAATTTGTCTTGTAATGTGAAGGGGAGGAAAATCAAACCTGTGATGAGTGTGACTAGACTACCATAGGGTCCTTTTAATTAGATCGACAAATGATCCTTTTAATTAGGCCACCAAGGAGTCCTTTCAGCTATATCATCACCTGATATTCCTAACCAGATTTTTGGATCAATCTGTTTAACTAGACCACTCAAGGGTCTAATTATGGAATAGTACAATATAATCCAAGGGTCTTTACTATTACGTAAAAGCCCATTGAGGATTTAATATAGTACCTTTGGATATCCTACTATGAATCCCTCATACGAGTGATATGGAAGATTCTACGAGGATTTGGATAACAAAAACTTGGATTACACCAAAAACATAAAAGGGAACACATAAGCACATAATCACATAGTTGTTTAATTTGTTATTAACTTGTTATCGTTTGAAAATGGATATGGAAACCAGTCGATGGACTTCAATGTCCTCTGGGATCTATCTGAAAAGATAGGAAGATCTCCCAGAAATTCGATTTTGTTTTCAAAGAACATAATATCTGAATTATGAGACACAACAATTTTAGGATTTACGGAAATACCCTTAGGTACCCTATTAAAGATTTATAGTGGTACTTTGGGTATTCGTCCAGTGTTGTAACTTGCGTTTTGTACTTCGTTTCCTTGGAAGAAACGGGTACTTAGGAATTTCGTGGAAAACGCAAGAGATCATAAAATAGAAAAAATTTGGGTGGGTAGTTTGCTTTTCAAGGAATACGATTCCTTAATTGTCGGTATTGTAAGGGATATGTTCTTTATACGTATAACCTCATAAATACATTGCAATGTAAATAAAAGATTTATTTATAAACAATGATAACAACTGTTTCATGGACCTTGACAACAAAAGAAAATAATACATAAGACGTAATTATTTCTAAAGGGTGTTGTCTTCTAGTCGGTCAGATGCTCATCCCTGTGCTGGATTAGCATTAGCAAGCTTTGGGCAATTTCTTCGGAAATGACCCATCTTGCCACAATTGTAGCAAGAACCTGGTGGAAAGCGAGCTTGAGCAGGATTGTTGTCAGCTTGATTTGGTGCAACTGCTGCTACGCAAACTTTTGCTGTATGACCTTTACGTCCACAAATTTGGCATTCGCGGCACTTCACATTAGCATGATGATGAAGGTTACATTGGTTGCACAAGGGTGAAGTTCCATTGTATGGCTTCCTAGCAGGGGGTTGAGCAGGTTGGTTGGGGATGGCTTGATCATTGTGAGTAACCATGGCGAAGTTCTGAGAAGCCTTTCGCTTCTTTGACTTCTTAGGGGATCCAGTCTGTTCATCCATGGTCTTTGATTCCTCGATTGGTTTCGATTCCACGGCCGGTTTCTTGTCACCCTTTCGGAAAAGCTTACGTTTCCTGATCTGAGATTCAGTCAAGGTTGCAGCTAGCTCAATGGCCTGCCTAACCGTAGTGGGGTTACTACCAGTAACAATGTCCTGAACTGAGTCAGGGAGACCATCAATGTACTTTTCGATCGCCTTATCCAGAGGCGTAACCATGGTAGGACACAACAGGCTCAGCTCCTCATATCGATCAGTGTAGGCTCGATGTTCACCGCTGTCTTGCTTAAGATCGTCGAATTCCCTTTCCAATGCCCTGATCTCGTGACGAGGACAGAATTCGTTCATCATCAGTGCTCGAAGTTCTTCCCAAGTTTGGGCCAGTGCCACTTCGGTACCCCTATCTCTCACCACACCGTTCCACCACGTCAAAGCTCGTTTCTCAAAGACACTAGATGCGAAATCTACCTTTCGCTCGTTTGGACATTGAACATGCCTGAAGGTGCTCTTTAGACTCTCGAACCATTGCAGAAGTGCAGTCGCTCCTTGAGACCCAGAAAACTTTGATGGCTTAGCCGAGTTGAACGTCTTGAAGCTGCAGAGGGCATTATTGTTGTTGAGGGCTTGGTTACATTGGGCAACGATGTTCGGGATTGCAGCAGTTATTTGCTGTGTAATGACAGCTGCCAGATCTTCAATAGATACCGGATTTTCGCGTCGAGGAGGCATTCTAAAAGAAGAAACATTAAATGAAACGAGTGAGAGAATTAGACGAAAAGAATGAGATGAACAAATCTGATGAAAGCAAGGATAGTGGTCATTCGTTTGTTACTACGAAGCAACAAACGACCCCGGTGATTAATCAAAGTAAATAGGTCAAAAATAATGTATCGCGAAGACATGCTCGCCTATAAGTGAACACTCATCCCAAGAATTCCTAGGTAAGCACAACTGGTCTAGCGTCTGATGAGATATACACGAAGTGCTTGCCTAGACAGAAAACCCAGAATACAGGCATTCACCCTTCCAGTTTGCACGTGTTCACATTATTTAAAACCCAAAACCTTGACGAGATTTTGAAAACTCAAAGGGGTTCAAAACCTTACAATAGAGGGTTCAAAACCTAGTAATCAATCATCCTAGAACAGATGATTAGTTTTCAAAGCGGTTTTGAAATTTATGTTCTTGTTGTGGTCGTCGCCTAAGGATAGGTGACGGTATTGTTTTATGACTAAACGCAAGTAAACTCGCGTTAGGGTCCTAAGAAGGTTATAGACTAGGTCAAAGCATTACTAATAACCTAATTCCCTATAACCATTGGCTCTGATACCAACTTTTCTGTCACACCCCGACCACGTGGAACAACCAAACGTGGCGGAAACGTCGGGGAGTGTTGTAACAGAATTAATTGTTTCAAATCCATGGCAATTGAAGTTTCGTTTTATTAATCAAACATGAGAGTTTACATTGTTTTAAACAAGAAACAAAGAGTACATAACATAAATTAACTAGTTCTTGTCTTGTTTTAAGTCACTAAGGCACAAGTCCGCCTAAGTATGTCTTGATAAGTCCTACGCATCATCTCCTGAAAAACACATGTGAAAATAGGTACGTCAGCATAAAAATGCCTGTGAGATACATAGGTTTTGTGAAAACAGAATTCATGACTTATGTTTGAGAAAATGTTTAGTCATGAACCTTGTAATTTGCTTTGTCTTGTAAATCATTTGAAAAACGATAAGATCAGATGATATGTATAAATAAGAGAATAATGTATGGTTAAATGAATAACCATGTAAAATGAGTTTGTATAAGATAAGTTGTTTGTAAATCAATGTCTTGTGAAAAGTATGTTATTTGTATAAAATGTTATATGTCTCAAATTGAAATGATTCAAATAACGCTACGATATGTAATACCATACAAACACTTATATATAGGAAGTACCAGCGGCGTATCCACCATGCTTGTATCATATTACACACGCCTCGTTACTTAATCACTTACTCAAACCAAACTAAAATGTTCATGTTTAATGTAAATCATGTAATGTGTATCCAAAATGTAAACATGTGATGAATAACATATGTACTATGTATGCAACAAAAGACATACATAGCATATGGTGTAATGTATAACAATGTACTAAGTACGCACACAATGGGCATACATAGCATGTAATGTAAGACAATGTACTAAGTACGCACACAATGGGCATACATAGCATGTAATGTAAGACAATGTACTAAGTACGCACACAATGGGCATACATAGCATGAAATGTAATGAAATCATGTACTATAATGTACTAACGAACATAGCAGGTATATGATGTGAAAGCATGGAAGTAACAAGTAGGCACATGTGTTTCACCCCAAAACAGTTTGGAAAACAGTAAAAGAGGGGTCTATGTACTCACTTGAGATTGCTTAGTAGTCCTTGAGTAACAACCAAACAATGCTAGAGATCACGGATATCAAACGTCACCTAATATAGGTAACTATGTTAATAAACCGGACCTAAATCGGAGGATCGGATAGAATGAGGGTTCGTAAACCAAACGAGTATGGAGACTCGTGTAATATGGTTTAACAAAGCCTACATACTAAATGAAACCTAACATAAGTGCTTACGACCCATTTCGACCCGTTTAGGTAGCTTATGCTACTTTAACGCGTCGTTCGCGTAAAACGCGTTCGGACCGCCTAACTAGTCCTATGATAAGTAAAATATGCCTCTACATGTTTAATATTGTTGTTAAATCAGCTTAGATGTCATAAGTTATGTTACATATGCTAAAAATGAATTTTGGCATCAAAGGGGTATTTTGGTAATTTACCTAAGGCATATAAACTACCTATCATACAACTAGTTAAACGAAGCGACCATAAGGTATAACCTCGGAAGGTTATTCCCTATATGCTGTGGTCACCTAATGTGTTTGGTCGGATCCTAATGATCGACCAAATGGGTCGGGTTCGAAGGTATAAGAGATTTATTAGATCGCTTACCCTTACGACCCTAGACAACGTGGTAATCAGTAGGCATAGTCACAAAGGACTATAACCATCGTGATTACAATCACGTTGCGAAGTTCAAACGAACTTCGCATTGACCATAAACTGGTCAATGCAGAAAGTCAAACAAAGTTTGACTTTCGGACTCGAAAAGCAATAAAAGAACGGAGGAACACTTACAAAGGGTCCCCGAATGCTAATCTAGATCAAAATAGCTCAGGTATGAAACAAAGGTTTCAACTTAGAGCACATTAGATCAGATTCTTGTGAGGAATGAGTGAAAATGTGATGGGTATTTATAGATTTCGGTTCACCGTTAGGATCGTTTCTTGGAGAAGAGGGAATGATCTAGCCCGTACACTTGTCGAAATGTTGTGGTAACTCATTTTGCCATCCACCATAAGAGTTTGACACTTGGCATTGGCCTTTGGAGTGTTTGAAAGGCTGTTTGTAGCTGTTAATACACTGAATCTGGTCCTGAAAGTGCAAAAATGATGTTTCTGCCCAGATAAGGCACTCGCGTAGCGCCACTGCCTAGGCATGAGGTGTCACACCCCCAAAATCCCCCTGCGGAGTACTACCGCTTGGAGGCGTGACTGACCAGGATCCAGCCACCAATCATATTGAACAAGCATAAGTAGTTATAAAGTCCAACCAATACAATTGGTGTTCAAACAAAACATAGTTAAGTTGCAAGCGGAAGCATAAGTCTTAAATCAAAACATGAGTTTAATTGTTTCAAAGTTTAACATGGCACACAACCGTCCATGTCCCACAACGACTCTCCTCCATGCAAGCTCCAGCTAAGTACCTATTGACCTGCAAAGCATGTAGTAACGAGTCAACAACAAGTTGAGTGAGTTCACGGTTGGGTGTTCGTTTTAAGTTGTTTCAAAAACAGTTCCCTTTATCTGGCATCCTGCCGTGGGGGTTACCCCATAGTTAAAAATGTGAATTGTTTATTCCCGGTTACTCTGGCAATCCAGCCGTGGGGGCTACCCCGTATTAGTTATCTGGCATTTCGGCCGTGGGGGCTACCCCATGTATACACTAGACTCGTTACCATATCGACTGCTGACTGTAGTCATGTTTATGTGCCCTGAAACTGTCAATGTCTATCATCATTGACGTGCCCCAGATCCATTAGTTCACGCCCGTCCTCTGCGGCACGGTGTGAGGTTTGTCAGACCTAAATAGCGCTATCTAACTAATGACCCGCTCGCCATTGGCCGGACGATTAAGTCGATATAAAAAGGAGGGACTTCGTGATAGAGTTTTGGTCTAGTACGAGTTATCTGTCCGTGAGGACGAGGAATTACATTCCTGAACCATTGCTGTCCTACCCAAGGAGGACGAGGAACCCATGTTCCTTAACCCCAATTCCCGACCCATGGGAATCCCATGCTTTGTAGAGGGTGTGAACTCACCTTGGTTTGCTCGGCAGATACACAGAAAGGTCAATCAAGCAATATTGTGGTCACTCACGTCCTATCATAGTTGTATCATACAAATCAGGTTCGTATTCAAGCAGTACACGTATATTTCTAGAACATTGCATTCAAGTATCATTCATGGCAGTCCATCAACATTCACATTCGACAGTAACACATAAGGCCCATACGTTCGGCCCAATTACTTAGGCCCGTAATAGTGTGCAAGTTCAAATCAGCGTGTACATGCATGTAGTCTCGAGTCGAGACTATGCGGTCTCTTATCGAGACAGTGCGGTCTCGAGTTGTAGTCCACAAGATTTCGAGTCGCAACTAAGGTGGTCTCGGGTCATGCATGTAGTGATCTCGAGTCGCAACCGGACTCGCAAGTAGGGTCTCGAGTCACGATGTTTGGGTGTTGATCACGTGGGGTCTCGAGTCGAGACTATAGGTTCTCGACTCGTAACTAGTGTCGAAACCAGGGATCTCAAGTTGACATTTGGTGGCCTCAAGTCAAGACAGAAGGTCTCGGCTGGGGACATTTGCTGAATTCGACATTGTACTTGGCCAATGAGATTTCATGGTCATGATATTATGTACTACCCAGTAATATTGCACTAACATGTTCCCTTGTCTATTACTTACCATAAATGGATCAAACATGGCAATTTCAAATGTTTATAACATGTTCATATCATCTTCAAGTTGTTCTTCATATATTCAAGTCATGTTCATGTTGATTATTCAAACTTGTTCATCATATTTCCGGTTTCTAGCATTAATCACAAACATAATCATGAACAACAAATCAACACACTTGAACATACTCATCTAAAGGTTTCAAATCATCACATAACATCTCAAAATCAACTCTACACTAATCCGATTAACATGGTACTACACATATGCAAGCCGGTTTTCATGTACATCAACAATCAATGGTTTGAATCATATTTAGACACAAGATATCATGAGCTCATTATGTAACATATCCGAAATCAAAACATGTTATCCGATTATCAACATCATACAACTCCGATTCACAAAACATCATCAAGCATACAACTATACTAGTTCAATCATGTCATTCATACTATCACTTAACAACAAACATCATAAAGACACTAACCGGTTGATGGGTTTCAAGGGTGAGTATGAAGCTTCCAAACGAGTGTGTGTGTGAGTCGATCCGAGAGCTCCTAGTGTCACCGGTTTGATCTGAGAAGGAGGAGGAGAGGTGGTGTTGAGACTTAGGGTTTAATGGTTTCTAGAGAGAGTAGGGGAGTATGTGTGTTGTCCAAAGATGATAGTGTTGGTTAGCAACAAGGATATATACTAGCTTCAAGTGGTGCACCCTAATGGGTTTTCGAATAGGCTAAGGGGTGTGTGGCCCAATCCGGCCCAACTGTTACTGTTCACTCGAGACCGCATGGTCTCGAGTCGGGTCCTTGTTGTCTCGGTTCATATACATACACGCATACATACAATTACAACACATAAACGTAACACGTAATCACATTGGATGTTCACATATATCATTACACCAATACGTCAACTAGTCACATAATGTTTCAAGTAGGTTACACTAAGATACACGAAAGGTTCTAAATTTCGAGTTGTCACATCATCCCCAACTTGAAAGAAATTTCGTCCCGAAATTTGGTAGGCACTCACTGAGGAAGCTAGTTAAGTTGTATGGTGTTCCCGGTTTTCCTGGGGTGTCACATCCACCCCCCGTTGATCTGGAATTTCGTCCCGAAATTCCCGTAGCTTCGGCCTCAGTAGTGGGTGTATTGTTTGCGAACAGTTGGGGATACTTTTGTTTCATCTGATCTTCGCGTTCCCAGGTGAACTCTGGGCCGCGACGTGAGTTCCAACGAACTCGAACGAGAGGTATTCTAGTGCTCTTGAGGACCTTAACATCCCGGTCCGTGATTTCGACAGGTTCCTCGACGAATCGTAACTGTTCGTCGATAGTGAGTTCCTTCAGGGGAACTATGTGGGTCTCATCTGACAGACACTTCTTCAGATTCGACACGTGAAAAACGTTGTGAACTGCACCGAGTTCTGCTGGTAAGTTCAGTCTGTAGGCCACCCTGCCTATTTTCTCAATGATTTCGAAAGGTCCAACGTATCGTGGGTTAAGTTTGCCGCGTTTACCAAAACGAACCACACCCTTCCAGGGTGAAACTTTGAGTAGTACTCGCTCCCCAACCTGGAGCTCTAGTGGTTTCCTGCCCTTATCGGCGTAAACTTTCTGTCGGTCACGAGCTGCCGCCATGCGTTTTCGTATTTGAGCGATTTGTTCGGTTGTGTCTACCACATGTTCTGGACCAGTGATCTGACTATCTCCCACCTCTGCCCAACAAAGAGGTGACCGGCATTTACGTCCGTACAATGCCTCAAACGGAGCAGCTTTAATGCTGGTGTGGTAGCTGTTATTGTACGAGAATTCCACAAGTGGCAGATGCTTTTCCCAGCGGTTGCCAAAGTCGATTACACATGCACGAAGCATGTCTTCTAAGGTTTGAATAGTGCGCTCGGACTGCCCGTCCGTCTGAGGGTGATACGCTGTGCTCATGTCTAATCGTGAGCCGAAGGATTTGTGCATTGCCTGCCACAGCTCCGAAGTAAAACGTGCATCTCGATCCGAGATGATAGAGGTGGGCACCCCGTGCCTCGAAACAACTTCCTTGAGGTATATTTCTGCAAGAGTGGAGAATTTATCCGTCTCCTTGATAGCCAGGAAGTGTGCAGATTTTGTAAGTCGATCCACGATCACCCAAATAGTATCGTTCCCGCGCTGGGATCTAGGTAGGCCAGTAACAAAATCCATGGAAATTTGCTCCCATTTCCATTGTGGTATCTCTGGTTGTTGGAGTAGGCCTGAGGGTTTCTGGTATTCAGACTTGACTCTCGCACAAGTCAAACACTTGCTGACGTAAGTTGCTATGTGGGCCTTCATGCTAGGCCACCAATACGTAGTTTTGATATCGTGGTACATCTTATCTGAACCATGATGTACTGAGTAGCGAGACTTGTGTGCTTCATCCATCACAAGCTCTCGTAGGTTGCCGTAGAGTGGGACCCAAACGCGTCCCGTCACGTAGTAAGCACCGTCTTCCTTCTGTTCTAAGCGCTGCCTTGATCCGCGTAGGGCTTCAGCCCTGACGTTTTCTGGTTTCAGTGCTTCTATCTGAGCAGCTCGTATTTAGGAAGGAAGACTAGAATGTATCGTGAGTTGTAAAGCTCGCACGCGCTTAGGCGCAGTGTCCTTTCGACTGAGGGCGTCAGCCACAACATTGGCCTTGCCCGGGTGATACCTGATTGAGCACTCGTAGTCATTCAGTAGTTCGACCCATCGTCATTGTCGCATGTTCAGTTCCTTCTGCTTGAAGATATGTTCGAGGCTCCTGTGGTCGGTGTAGATGGCGCACTTGGTACCGTACAGGTAATGCCGCCATAACTTAAGTGCAAAAACAACAGCTCCCAGCTCTAAGTCGTGCGTAGTGTAGTTCTTTTCATGAACCTTAAGTTGGCGTGAGGCGTAAGCTATAACTTTATCTCGTTGCATCAATACACAACCAAGACCTTGAATTGATGCGTCGCAGTAGACCACGAAGTCGTCTGTGCCCTCCGGCAAGGAAAGGATAGGTGCGCTGCATAGTCTATCCTTTAAGTGCTGAAATGCTGATTCCTGTACATTTCCCCAGCGATAAACAATGCCTTTCTGCGTTAGTGAGGTGAGAGGCTGTGCAATCTTAGAAAAATCCTTAATGAATCTCCTGTAGTAACCTGCCAATCCCAAGAATTGGCGAATTTCCTTTGGTGTACGAGGTGCAGGCCAGTTCTTAATCGAGTCTATCTTGGATGGATCAACGTGAATCCCATCTTTGTTTACTACGTGGCCTAGGAAATGGACTTCTCGAAGCCAGAAGTCGCATTTCGAGAACTTTGCGTAAAGCTGTTCTGTTCGAAGGAGTTCCAGAATAAGTCGTAGATGTTGCTCGTGTTCCTCCTTACTCTTAGAATAGATCAGGATGTCGTCGATGAATACTATAACGAACTTGTCCAGGTAAGGCTTGCACACTCGATTCATCAAGTCCATGAAAACTGCTGGTGCGTTTGTCAGCCCAAAAGGCATGACCAAAAACTCATAGTGCCCGTATCGAGTTCTGAAGGCCGTTTTAGAGACATCCTCCTCTCGGACTCTCAGTTGGTGATATCCTGATCTCAAATCAATCTTTGAATAGTAGCTCGACCCTTGTAGCTGGTCGAACAAGTCGTCAATACGCGGTAGAGGATAACGGTTCTTCACCGTCACCTTGTTGAGTTCCCGGTAGTCGATGCACATTCTGAAGGTACCGTCCTTCTTCTTCACAAATAGTACTGGAGCTCCCCAGGGCGATGAGCTTGGACAAATAAAACCCTTATCCAAGAGTTCTTGTAGTTGCATAGAGAGTTCTTCCAACTCTGATGGAGCTAAACGATAAGGTGTACGAGCTATAGGCGTAGCCCCAGGAGCTAGTTCGATCTGAAACTCGACTTGGCGATGAGGCGGAAGACCAGGTAATTCCTCAGGAAATACCTCAGGGTAGTCGCGCACAATTGGAAAATCTTCTATCTTCCTCTCTTTTTCTGAGGTGTCAGTAACGAGAGCCAAAATGGCAGTGTGGCCCTTTCGCAAGCACTTCTGGGCCTTAAGGAAAGAGATGACGTTCTCAACAGCACCCTTCTTGTCGCCACGAATCATGAGAGGTTCATCACCGGAACCAGGAATACGAACGACCTTCTCGTTGCAAAGAATCTCTGCTCGATGTTGGGATAACCAATCCATCCCAATGACAACGTCGAAACTACCCAAGACAATAGGAATGAGGTCGATAGAGAAGGTCTGGTCAGCGAGAATAAGTTTACAACCCTTGACTACGTGTGTGGCTTCTAAACTCTTACCATTTGCTAGCTCTACAGTGTGCTTGTTGTTCAAAGGTGTTGGAATACGCTTAAGCATTCGACTAACTTCTAGTGACATGTAGCTAGTATCGGCACCCGAATCAAATAATACTGAAACATAAAAGTCATCGAGAAGGAACTTACCCGCCACGACATTGGGGTCATTCCTTGCTTCACCTTGGCCGATCATGAACGCCCGCCCCCTGGCACCATTGTTGTTGTTGTTCCCATTGTTACCATTCCCCTGATTGTTGTTATTGTTGTTGTTGTTGTTGTTCTGGTTCCTGTTCAGTTGGGGATAATCCCTTTTGAAGTGACCCTCAGCTCCACACTGAAAGCACCCTTTGTTATCACCCTGCTGCTGCTGCTGGCGTTGGTTCTATTGAGCTTGCTGACGATTCTGATTGGCGGGGTATAAGCTCCTGCAATCCTTTGCAGCGTGACCAGGCTTGTTGCACCGATGACAGTTGCCCCTGGTGCATGGCCCGCTGTGGTGCAGGCTGCAGCGATTGCATTTGGGGTGATTCCCTTTGTACCCACCATGACTTTGACCACCAGATGATTGCTGACTAGGGCTCTTGTAGTCATCAGTCTTTCTCTGCTGAGACTGGGATTGAACAGAAGTCGACCCCTTACTTGAAGTTCCATCCCATTTCCGTTTGTTGTCACTAGAGGTACCAGAAGTAGTTGCAGCACCTATGCGCTTTGGTAACTTGTTCTGCTCCACCGCTTGATCAGTAAGACGGTGAGCCAACTGAACAACCTGCTGGATGGTGGCGAGGTTTGCTGAAGTCACATGGCTTTGGATCTCTGGCACCAAGCCCTTGAGAAAGAGTTCAATACGCTTAAATGGAGGGTCCACCATAGTAGGACACAGTAAGGCCAGCTCATTCGACCTCTTGGTATACGCCTCGATTTCTGACCCCGTCATCTTGAGGTTGAAGAACTCGACTTCCAGCTTATGAATGTCATCACAACTGCAGTATTCTTCCTTGATCATTTCCTTAAAAGTTTCCCATGGGGTGGCGTTGGCAGCAACCAACCCCAGCATCTGAACCTGAGCGTTCCACCATGTGAGGGCTAAACCCTCGAGAGTACCGGTAGCATACTTCACCCTGCGCGCCTCAGGGCATTCACACATTTCGAAGACAGATTCTAGTTTCTCAAACCAGTGGAGGAGACCTACTGCTCCTTCAGTGCCGCTAAAAGTAGTTGGTCGGCAGTCCATGAAAGTCTTAAAAGTGCACACAGGTGGCTGAGCGTGCTGACCTATCGTGGGTGAAAGAAAAGACAGAGTTTAACACAAAGGTTGGTTCACGAGAGTAGGATTCTAAAGATCCTAGAATGAGTTCGGACTGCAGGATATACCTCCTGCGTGTGCAGCTGCAAGTGCTGCGGCAACTCGTTCGTTGATCAGAGCCGTCAACTGGGCTTGTGTCAGGTTAACGCGTCCAGACATGATCTTCATATTAAGAGGAACGTGAGTGAGAGGGGCTCGCGAAAATGCGATGACAGAAGTGAGTAAGTACACACGTGTTCAAGCAACAATAGTTATACTAACCAAGCATACCACGAGCAATGTACTATGTAACTAACAAGTAGGTAATATATACACAGATCATATCACCTAGAATGTTGAGCCTTGCATGTGGAGTGAAGCGTCGTTGTGGATCGTAGAGCACTGTACGGGTTATAGTCTGGTTTTAACAAAAATGTTTCTCCTTTATTAAAACCAAGTTCACTATAACCAATGGCTCTGATACCAATCTGTCACACCCCCAAAATCCCCCTGCGGAGTACTACCGCTTGGAGGCGTGACTGACCAGGATCCAGCCACCAATCATATTGAACAAGCATAAGTAGTTATAAAGTCCAACCAATACAATTGGTGTTCAAACAAAACATAGTTAAGTTGCAAGCGGAAGCATAAGTCTTAAATCAAAACATGAGTTTAATTGTTTCAAAGTTTAACATGGCACACAGCCGTCCATGTCCCACAACGACTCTCCTCCATGCAAGCTCCAGCTAAGTACCTATTGACCTGCAAAGCATGTAGTAACGAGTCAACAACAAGTTGAGTGAGTTCACGGTTGGGTGTTCGTTTTAAGTTGTTTCAAAAACAGTTCCCTTTATCTGGCATCCTGCCGTGGGGGTTACCCCATAGTTAAAAACGTGACTTGTTTATTCCCGGTTACTCTGGCAATCCAGCCGTGGGGGCTACCCCGTGTTAGTTATCTGGCATTTCGGCCGTGGGGGCTACCCCATGTATACACTAGACTCGTTACCATATCGACTGCTGACTGTAGTCATGTTTGTGTGCCCTGAAACTGTCAATGTCTATCATCATTGACGTGCCCCAGATCCATTAGTTCACGCCCGTCCTCTGCGGCACGGTGTGAGGTTTGTCAGACCTAAATAGCGCTATCTAACTAATGACCCGCTCGCCATTGGCCCGGCGATTAAGTCGATATAAAAAGGAGGGACTTCGTGATAGAGTTTTGGTCTAGTACGAGTTATCTGTCCGTGAGGACGAGGAATTACATTCCTGAACCATTGCTGTCCTACCCAAGGAGGACGAGGAACCCATGTTCCTTAACCCCAATTCCCGACCCCTGGGAATCCCATGCTTTGTAGAGGGTGTGAACTCACCTTGGTTTGCTCGGCAGATACACAGAAAGGTCAATCAAGCAATATTGTGGTCACTCACGTCCTATCATAGTTGTATCATACAAATCAGGTTCGTATTCAAGCAGTACACGTATGTTTCTAGCACATTGCATTCAAGTATCATTCATGGCAGTCCATCAACATTCACATTCGACAGTAACACATAAGGCCCATACGTTCGGCCCAATTACTTAGGCCCGTAATAGTGTGCAAGTTCAAATCAGCGTGTACATGCATGTAGTCTCGAGTCGAGACTGTGCGGTCTCTTATCGAGACTGTGCGGTCTCGAGTTGTAGTCCACAAGATTTTGAGTCGCAACTAAGGTGGTCTCGGGTCATGCATGTAGTGATCTCGAGTCGCAACCGGACTCGCAAGTAGGGTCTCGAGTCACGATGTTTGGGTGTTGATCACGTGGGGTCTCGAGTCGAGACTATAGGTTCTCGACTCGCAACTAGTGTCGAAACCAGGGATCTCGAGTTGACATTTGGTGGCCTCGAGTCGAGACAGAAGGTCTCGGCTGGGGACATTTGCTGAATTCGACATTGTACTTGGCCAATGAGATTTCATGGTCATGATATTATGTACTACCCAGTAATATTGCACTAACATGTTCCCTTGTCTATTACTTACCAGAAATGGATCAAACATGGCAATTTCAAATGTTCATAACATGTTCATATCATCTTCAAGTTGTTCTTCATATATTCAAGTCATGTTCATGTTGATTATTCAAACTTGTTCATCATATTTCCGGTTTCTAGCATTAATCACAAACATAATCATGAACAACAAATCAACACACTTGAACATACTCATCTAAAGGTTTCAAATCATCACATAACATCTCAAAATCAACTCTACACTAATCCGATTAACATGGTACTACACATATGCAAGCCGGTTTTCATGTACAACAACAATCAATGGTTTGAATCATATTTAGACACAAGATATCATGAGCTAATTATGTAACAATCCGAAATCAAAACATGTTATCCGATTATCAACATCATACAACTCCGATTCACAAAACATCATCAAGCATACAACTATACTAGTTCAATCATGTCATTCATACTATCACTTAACAACAAACATCATAAAGACACTAACCGCTTGATGGGTTTCAAGGGTGAGTATGAAGCTTCCAAACGGGTGTGTGTGTGAGTTGATCCGAGAGCTCCTAGTGTCACCGGTTTGATCCAAGAAGAAGGAGGAGAGGTGGTGTTGAGACTTAGGGTTTAATGGTTTCTAGAGAGAGTAGGGGAGTATGTGTGTTGTCCAAAGATGATAGTGTTGGTTAGCAACAATGATATATACTAGCTTCAAGTGGTGCACCCTAATGGGTTTTCGAATAGGCTAAGGGGTGTGTGGCCCAATCCGGCCCAACTGTTACTGTTCACTCGAGACCGCATGGTCTCGAGTCGGGTCCTTGTTGTCTCGGTTCATATACATACACGCATACATACAATTACAACACATAAACGTAACACGTAATCACATAGGATGTTCACATATATCATTACACCAATACGTCAACTAGTCACATAATGTTTCAAGTAGGTTACACTAAGATACACGAAAGGTTCTAAATTTCGAGTTGTCACATGAGGTGCTCGCGCTACGCCACTGCCTACCAGTTTCAGCAAAGTTTCAAAAATGGCAGAAATGGTCCCTGCAGCCCGTTTAAGCTATTTTCGATGCGTTTGAACCCCGTTAACCTCATTTCAAGGCTCTAAAATGAAGTTAAAGTATAGGGAACTCAAAACATGCTCAAAAATATCTAGGATGTCGGTTCGTTTGGCCGTACGATCGCGATGTTCGCTTAATTACGACGGAATGCGCATAAGCGCGAAAAACGATCCAAAATGCGTGACGAATGGATTTTTCTCATGCCAAACACTAAAATAAAATATTTTAGTGCTTACATAAATATTTGGATGTCCGGAGGTATTCAGAACGTAAGTTATGCGCGAAAATGCAAACTTATGCACTTTTTGACACTTTTAGTCCCTGAATGACCCAAAAGTTTATTTTAGCACACCGAACCCCTCAAAGCCTATTTATAAGCTATGTGAAGGATATTTATGGTATGTTTAACTTATGGTCATGTTCCGGAATGTCTGTTACAGTTCAAATTGGCATACTTTTGCAGTTTGTCAAATTTAGTCCCTGTAAGCGATTTAACTTGATTTCGGCATACCAAACCTTCCAAAACTTATTTCTAAGTTATGTAGAGGTTATTTAAGGTATGTTAAGCCTATGTCACTATTCCGGAGGGTTTGTTGCATTAAACTGGTTATATTTACGCATTAGTGCGCGTATAACCTTCCAGAAAGCGATTTAGAGCTTGAAATCGAACAAGAGTTGATATGTGCAAAAGATACACATATTTATACAAGTCCAAAGTATGAAATACAATATTTCATTGGTTTGGTATTTGTTTGATGGTCGCAGTGACACAGGTGTCACACAACGTTTGCCTTTCCAGGATGGTACTTAATCTCACAGTCATAATCGTTTAGCAGTTCGACCCATCGTCGCTGTCGCATGTTTAATTCCTTTTGATCAAATATGTGTTGTAAGCTTTTGTGATATGTGAAGATTGTACATCAAGTACCATATAGATAATGTCGCCAGATTTTCAAGGCGAATACCACTGCACCGAGTTCCAAGTCGTGAGAGGTATAGTTTCCTTCATGTACCTTCAATTGTCTTGAAGCGTAAGCGATGACTTTCTGGCATTGCATGAGCACGCAACCCAATCCTTGTCGTGAAGCGTCGCAGTATACCACGAAGTCTTCAGTGCCTTCGGGTAATGATAGTATTGGTGCATCGCATAGCTTATTTTTAAGTAGCTGGAAGGCTTCTTCCTGCTTGTCACCCCAGTCGTACTTCTTGTCTTTCTGTGTAAGGGAAGTCAGCAGTTGAGCTATCTTTGAGAAATTCTCGATGAATCGTCGGTAATAGCCCGCTAAGCCCAAAAATTGTTGAACTTCAGTCGGGGTTTTGGGAGCTTCCCAATTCTTTATGGCTTCTATCTTGGATGGGTCTACATGAATGCCCTTCTCGTTCAAAACGTGACCAAGAAATTATACTTCGCGAATCCAAAACTCGCACTTGGAGAATTTTGCATAAAGTTTCTCTTTCTTCAGTAGTTCCAAAATGGTTCTGAGGTGTTGCTCGTGCTCTTCTTTCGTCCGCGAGTAAATCAGGATATCATCGATAAATACAATCACGAATTTATCAAGATATGGTTTGCATACGCGGTTCATCAGATCCATAAAGACCGCTGGCGCGTTCGTCAGTCCGAATGGCATCACAAGAAACTCGTAATGCCCATAGCGCGTTCTGAATGCAGTCTTTGGTACGCTTTCCTCTTGTATCCTTAACTGATGGTATCCAGATCGAAGATCGATCTTGGAATAGTAGCTTGATCCTTGCAACTGATCAAATAAGTCATCTATCCTCGGTAGTGGATACCGATTCTTGATTGTGAGCTTGTTCAGTTCTCTGGAATCGATACATATCCGCAGAGTTCCATCCTTCTTCTTCACGAACAATACTGGAGCTCCCCAAGGCGAGAAGCTTGGCCTTATGAATCCTTTATCCAACAACTCCTGGAGTTGTGTATATAATTCTTGCATTTCGGTTGGTGCAAGCCGATAGGGTGCCTTGGCTACAGGAGCAGCTCCTGGAACCAAGTCTATACGGAATTTGACTTGTCGTTGCGGAGGTAGTCCTGGCAGATCTTCGGGAAAAACATCAGGGAATTCCTTCACCACAGGAATGTCTTCGAGTTTTGGCTCCACAGCCTTCTTATCTACAAAGTGTGCCAAGAAAGAAACACATCCTTTCCTTAAGCACTTCTGTGCCTCATACAACTGATGATTCGCAGAGGCGCGTCTCGTTTTTCTCCATGTACGATGAGAGTTTCGTCATTCGCCAAAGGGATGCGAATGATTTTCTCATGACAAATAACTTCAGCTTTGTTCTTGGACAACCAGTCCATTCCGACCACTACATCGAAGCTACCCAATTGAATAGGTAAGAGGTCGATCCTAAATCTTCGTTCACCAAGTTCCAATGTGCAACCTCTAACAACTTCGCCCGACTCAACAAGTTTACCATTGGCTAGTTCTATGGAATAAGGATTATTTAATCTACTAGATTCTATTCCAAGCATACGTTTAAATTCCTCGGACATGAAGCTATAGTCGACACCAGTGTCAAATAATATGGATGCAAAGTGATTGTTAATGAGAAACGTACCGGTGACCACATTAGGGTCCTCGCGTGCGTTCCTTGCTCCAATCACAAATGCTCGAGCCTGAGCATTGTTTCCTTTTGGGCAATCTTTCATGAAATGATCCTTGCTTCCATAACTAAAGCATCCTTGGTTCTGCCCATTTCCATTGCCATTCCTATCACCAGCACCATTTCCATGCCCACCATTGTTTCTATTACCCGCACCGCTGCGGTTTCCGTTCCCGTTCCTATTTCCTTTTCCCCAAGAATCCTCAGTATGGTGACCCAACTTTCCACACTTGTCGCATCTTGGAATGCGACAAACTCCTTCATGATGACGCTTGCACTGATTGCATTTGGGCAGAGTGCCCATGTATCCCTTAGCTGGAGCGTCATTCATGGTTGCAAGAGTTTTTGCCTCCTCAGGCGGGTTGGAGTCTCGTTTCTTGTTGTTGAAACCCTTGTTGTTGTTGCGGGTTGCTTGGTTAAAATTCGAATGCTTTCTCTTCTTGTCACTAGATGACTCAGCATGCGTCTCGGTCTTTTCGGTTGGGTTCAGTGATAATTTCTTCATACGAACACAATCTTCAGTAAGGCTGATAGCCAGAGTTACAGCCTCAGTGATTGTTTGAGGTTTGGCCGAAGTTACCATGCCACGAAATTCTGAGGCCAATCCCCAAATGTAGCGTTCAACGCGCTTAAATTCGGGAGTCACCATGTAAGGGATCACCTTAGACAAATCATGGAACCTTCGAGTGTAACCAGTGATATCAGCGCCTTCCATGGTCAAATGCCAGAACTCAGTCTCCACCCTTTGGAGTTCAGCACGTGAGCAATACTTTTCTCTCATACGTTCCTTTAGCTCATCCCAAGTCAGACCATAAGCGGCATCATCACCCAGGGTTTGGACTTGCAAGTTCCACCAAGTCAAAGTTTCATCAACAAACAACCCAGTAGCAAAAGTGACTTGCTGATCCGCGGTACACTTGCTCATACGAATAGTGGCTTTAGTCTTTTCCGTCCAGCGTACAAACGCCACTGCACCTCCAGTGCCGTTGTAGTTCAGTGGTTTGCAGTCGAGGAACTGCTTGAAAGTGCAGCCTGTTATTGATCCAACCAACTCACACGTGAGCAGTCGAAGAAATAATGAAACAAAGACCGCTCATAAATTTCTCCATGCTTAGCAAATTGTCTTAAGGTTACCTTGAGCTGCGTTTCCTCCAGACGAATCTCCATTCCCATTACGCCTGGCATTGCTTGGTCCTCCACTGTCTTCAGTACGGTTCGCCTCGTACTGGGCGATAGCTGCGGAGATTCTTTCTTCCAGTAGAGCGTTCAGCTCTTCAGCCGTCCTTGGCAGTGGGGGAGGAGGAGGTTGATCAGAATCTCGATTGTTAACAATTCTCCTAGGTGCCATGTTCTGGTAGAACATCACACAATAGGGTTAGACATTCATTTGATATCGTCATATGAGACAGTAGTAGTATATATATACACAGGCATATACCACATAAGTGACATCAAACAATCCGCCAGATGTATAAATCAGTTCATACAGCTACAAGCATGTATAATTAGATAAACACCTTACTTTACATTGGCGGTTCTTGTCTGTATACCCTAAATCATTACCCTATTCTTATACTGAGGGAATCTATACGTGACAAGACTTGCTGTGGATTCTGTGCACTGAATTCCATAATTATGTATGCATCCATAATTACGTAACTCCTTGCACAGTCCGCACAGTTCATTTCATCCTCGTATTTCTTCCTTCTGATAGGCCAATGTTTTCAGATGAAGTCACGTATACCTGTGACATTCTATTTCTCGTATATGTATATATCAATTATCACACATAATTGCAAGTAATTCTCAATCACGGATAAGTGCTACTCTAGTGCACCCTAAGTCTCGTAGTGTCATTTCTTGACTCTTGTAAACAGTTTCAGGTAGTGGATGTCGCGGGAAGTTTTATGCAATGAAAACTTTTTGAAAAATTGCTTTCGTGAAAGGATCCTAGAGATTGTAGTCTAGACTCGAGAAGGAATCCTGGTTCACTACAATCGCAGCTCTGATACCAATCTGTCACACCCCTTTCTAAGGCGGAAGCACGAGGTGTGATCATGAAAGGTTTTCATTGCATACGATTGGTAAACATACTACATGCTCGTAAAAATAACTTCAAATGCCAAACATTACATTACTGAAAACGTAGATTAAGTGTTTACATCACGAGACTACAAATTGTCTGAAAGTTTACAACTTTATTTAAGGATAAACATAAACGACATCCAGGAGCATGAGTAAGACCGCACGCACATCCACTTTTAGTTACCTGAAATACATGTGAGTTTTGGAAAAAAAACGTCAACATAATGTTGGTGTGAATTCATGCAGTTCTTGTATAAATCAAGTATTCTTGTATAAATCACGTATTCTTGTATAAATCAAGTATTCTTGTATAAATCACGTATTCTTGTATAAATAAAGTATTCTTGTATAAATAAAGTATTCTCGTGTAAATCAAGTATTCTTGTATAAATCAAGTATTCTCGTATAAATAAAGTATTGTTGTGTAACTCAAGTATTCTGGTATGACTCAAGTATTTCAGTATGTATCATGTTGTTAATGGGTTGCAAGGCCATTAACATGTGACACGACATAGGAAGCATCCAAACCATAGGCATTTTTCTAGTTGTCGATTCACGACGGAGACACAAAAACACTACTCGGTACTAGTTATCACCAAGAGTGGGGCTGCCCGAAAACCCATTAGATCTAACCTTTTGTTCTGCGGTCTAAGTATGTACACGATTAATGGTGCTTTTGGTACCCTATTCGTGACACGATTTCTCGTATCATTCCTCGTATCATTTCTTGTATCATTCCTTAAAACGCATCATACTTGGTACTAGTTATCACCAAGAGTGCTTCTTGTTTTTCGTATCATACCATTTATAAACATTGTAACATTTGTAACATGTATTTCACCCCCGAAGTTATAAAACTGAAAATAGTTAAAAGAAAAGGGGGAGCATGAACTCACAACTTTGCGTTCCTGCGTCGTAAAGTTCACCAGATTTGCTTATACAGCGTCGTGACCTAAACATGTTTTATTAACGTTAGTCACTAGACTTGCGTCGCACAAGTTACTATCTTTTGTATATGTGTTCTTGTGTTAAAAATAATTTATATTTTTAACTATGTATCTTACTTATATTATTTTCTCAAAAATAAATATAAGTATCTTGTATTTTTCACCCGAATCATGTATTTTGTCCAAAACTTCGTTTCATGTTTATAACTTGTCCAAGTTATTTATTCTATCAAGTAATATATTTTCATAAATATATTCTCTTGTATTTGTCTAAGTATGTTGTATGTATATTTTTGTATTATCACTTCTTAAGAGTATTTAGTGTATTTTCAAGTCCTAATACACTATTTCATGTAATACATAGTACATACACTTAGCACAAAATGTGGTGATCAATAAATATATATATTTTTCTAAAAAATATACATACTTAATATCAATTTTAATCTTGAAGAAATCATCATTTCTTACCACAAAAATTAGGGAAACCTTGGTAAATATTTTTAGAAACATTTTTAGGGAATAAGTTTCTCAAAACTTATATTTTTCTAAGTGTCAAAATTTATAAAATTTTTGACATAGTTTCCCCTAAAAATGGAGGTTTCCCATGTTTTCAAAACATGTGTTTATTTTCTTTTAAATCATCACAATCAATAATCAACTCATTCAACACCTACCGAGTGTCACAATCAAGTAAATTTCACTACATCATGAACTTGAAGTTTCGTAAAAACTTGTAGTAATTTACCATGTTATTTAGTAGGTTTAGTTACCCTTAAAAACATGGTTATTTGTTCGTAAATCACTTTAATAAAAGATCTGGTCATTTACAACTTGTAAGATGATTTTTCTAAAAATACTTCTCTTGTATTTTTCTTGTTACATACATGTTTCTAGTCTTGTTTAAACACTAAAAATATTATTAGTTTACGTAGAAACCATGACTTTGTAAGTCTTGTAAATAAACTTGGTTTCTTGAGAAAATTATCATCTATGCACAAGATTTGTATTTTGTTTATATCATTTTTACATAAGAAAGCCCATTTCATTATTCAAGTTCACGGAGACATAAAATATGATGATCTTGGTCTTTCACAAGATCACCACTTTAACATACTAGGTCATGTGTTTAATCACAATCTAGTAGGTTCCATATGATGTTTAATATTACCAACCCTAATAATCAATCAACAAGAAGCAAATCAACATGTTCAACATGTATTCATATATTTTTAAGCTTATGTTAAAGATTCATGTTCATATTCTTTAGTGTTCTTGTGATTTTCAACATAATAAATCTTTTAACCAATCAATATATGAAGTAATAAGAGATTATGAGGGCTCACCACCAACAACAAGGCTAGGGAAGATTACTAGAACTTGAAGAGGACAAAAGTGTTGGATAAAAGCAAATGAAGAAGGTCCTTCAAGATCCACAAGCTTCTAACTTCCTAAATCACCTTCTAGCACCTTATGTGAACCTTGAAATGGATTGAAATGGAATGAAAATGGTGGATGTATGGTGAAGGTGGGTGAGCCGTAGGTATTGGGGAGAAGAAGGAAGGAAAATGGTGTGAAGTGATTAATGAGATCTAGTGTTATCTTATATTACTTACAAGATCCAAATTCAATCTTTCAAGATCTTATCATATCTAAATAATATCCAAGTAATATCAAAATGTATCTTGTGGGATTTGGCAAATATTTGGTGGGGTCACCCCCTTTATAACCGTATACAATATGGGGGGGGGGGTGGCAAAGTGTAACTTTCAAATCTTTAATTCATAAATAAGTTAAGCTTTCAAGTGTAGTTTTTAGGGAGTTGATGTGTTATAATGTTATAAGGGGTGTTATGGTGTTCGGGGACTATAACTAGTTCAGAAATATTAAAATAATGCTTCTAGTAATATTTTGATGTTCCGGGTAATGTCCGGTTGTTCGGTTAAATACCGGTTCGTTAAAGTGCTAAATTGCACCGTTTAGTGTCTTTTATGTATCCTTTTGTAACCCTTTTAATTCCCAACACTTAGGAGGGTATTCTGAATAATAAAACATGAATTCTGCATAATATTTATATGTTAAAAAGCTGATTATAGCTGAATTCTGTAAAATTCTGCACTTAAAGTGCGTTTCGGGTGCTTTTTAGTGCTTATTTTAGCTTCCTGAAAGTCTATATGTTAACCCTTTTATGTACTCTTGGGTTTTAATGTATTTTTTACATTGGACCTACACCTAGGCTCCAATTTTATTGTTTGACTGCTTTCTGCAGAATTGTTGACATAATGTGTCTTACCTGTGAGTTTACTAGTATTTCTGACGCAACGCTATTCATTAATGCATAAAGCAATATTTTGTAGTATGAAACGTGCATGAATTCACTTGTATAGTATGAAATCAAACAATGTTGACATTTAAGCACATAATTACAGTCATTAAATATTAATTAAATTATACAGAAATTACCGGTTTTGTGCCAGTTGTCACAGTCTCCCCCCGTTAAAAGAATTTCGTCCCGAAATTCAAGCTGATCTATCTCTCGCAGGAGTTTTCTTGAACAGGTGGGGGTACTTTTATTTAAACTGGTCTTCACATTCCCACGTGTACTCTGGTTCGTGCTTTGGGTTCCAACGTACTTTGACAAGTTTGACAGTGCTCC
This sequence comes from Helianthus tuberosus, assembly GCA_030545235.1. NCBI lineage: Eukaryota > Viridiplantae > Streptophyta > Magnoliopsida > Asterales > Asteraceae > Helianthus > Helianthus tuberosus. The sequence continues at coordinate 121,680,326 of CM060409.1, forward strand.
TCCTGGTCTTGTTGACTTTCCAGTCGGTAACCTCAACGGGTTGTTCTGTAAATCGGAGGGTGTCGTCAATGTGCACTTCATCCGCAGGGATGATCACGTTTTCTTGTGTTGGACTCTTCTTGAGGTTGGATACATGGAACGTATCATGTACTCCATTAAGTTCTTCCGGTAATTCCAACTTATATGCCACGGTACCAACTCTTTGCAAGATCTTAAATGGTCCGATGTATCGGGGATTCAGCTTCCCACGTTTTCCGAATCTTACTACGCCCTTCCAAGGTGAGACCTTTAACAACACTTTGTCTCCCACCTCGAATTCTAATGGTTTATTTCTCCGATCAGCGTAGCTCTTTTGTCGATCTCGAGCCGCCTTAATGCGCTCTCGGATCTGCATAATCTTGTCAGTTGTCTCTTGTACAAGTTCAGGACCAACCATACGTTTGTCTCCAGCGTCTGCCCAACATAAGAGCAAGCGGCACTTGTGGCCATACAGAGCTTCGAACGGTGCGGTTTTTATGCTCGTATGATAACTGTTATTGTAGGAAAACTCAACCAAAGGTAGATGAGTATCCCAGCTGCCGCCTAGGTCCATGACACATGCGCGAAGCATATCTTCTAATGTTTGTATGGTCCGTTCGCTCTGGCCATCTGTTTGTAGATGGAAGACCGTGCTTAGATCTAGCTGAGATCCAAAGGCTCCTGATAGGATTGCCAGATCCTTGAGACAAAACGTCCATCTCTGTCTGAAATAATTGAGATTGGCACTCCATGGCGTGCCACAATTTCTTTAAGGTATATCTCAGCAAGCTTTCCAGTGCTATCCTTCTCTCGGATTGGTAGGAAATGCGCCGATTTCGTCAATCGATCAACTATCACCCATATCATATCGTGCCCTCTCGGGGTCCTGGGTAATTTTGTTATGAAGTCCATCGAGATTTGCTCCCACTTCCACATGGGAATCTCTGGTTGTTGCAGTAGCCTAGATGGTTTCTGGTATTCAACCTTAACCTTAGCACGGGTTAGGCATTTCCCAACATATATAGCAACATCGCTCTTGAGTCTCGGCCACCAATAGTAGTCTTTCAAGTCTTGATACATTTTGTCCGATCCTGGATGGATCGAGTATCTTGATTTGTGAGCTTCATTAAGTATGACTTCTCGAATACCGCCATAGAGCGGAACCCAAATACGCTTCTTAAAGTATAAGGTTCCCTCTTCATTTGGCACCATATATTTCAACATACCCCGGAGGTATTCAGCTTTACAGTTTTCCATCTTAAGGGCTTCTTGTTGTGCGTCACGAATGCGTGCTATGAGGTTTGTTTGAATAGTCATTTCCAATGCCCGAACCCTTAGGGTCTTAACCCTTTCTTTTTGGCTCAACGCATCAGCTACAACGTTTGCCTTTCCAGGATGGTACTTAATCTCACAGTCATAATCGTTTAGCAGCTCGACCCATCGTCGCTGTCGCATGTTTAATTCCTTTTGATCAAATATGTGTTGTAAGCTTTTGTGATCTGTGAAGATTGTACATCGAGTACCATATAGAGAATGTCGCCAGATTTTCAAGGCGAATACCACCTCACCGAGTTCCAAGTCGTGAGTGCTATAGTTTCTTTCATGTACCTTCAATTGTCTTGAAGCGTAAGCGATGACTTTCTGGCGTTGCATGAGCACGCAACCCAATCCTTGTCGTGAAGCGTCGCAGTATACCACGAAGTCTTCAGTGCCTTCGGGTAATGATAGTATTGGTGCATCGCATAGCTTATTTTTAAGTAGCTGGAAGGCTTCTTCCTGCTTGTCACCCCAGTCGTACTTCTTGTCTTTCTGTGTAAGGGAAGTCGGCGGTTGAGCTATCTTTGAGAAATTCTCGATGAATCGTCGGTAATAGCCCGCTAAGCCCAAAAATTGTCAAACTTCAGTCGGGGTTTTGGGAGCTTCCCAATTCTTTATGGCTTCTATCTTGGATGGGTCTACATGAATGCCCTTCTCGTTCAAAACGTGACCAAGAAATTGTACTTCGCGAATCCAAAACTCGCACTTGGAGAATTTTGCATAAAGTTTCTCTTTCTTCAGTAGTTCCAGAATGGTTCTAAGGTGTTGCTCGTGCTCTTCTTTCGTTCGCGAGTAAATCAGGATATCATCGATAAATACAATCACGAATTTATCGAGATATGGTTTGCATACGCGGTTCATCAGATCCATAAAGACCACTGGCGCGTTCGTCAGTCCGAATGGCATCACAAGAAACTCGTAATGCCCATAGCGCGTTCTGAATGCAGTCTTTGGTACGCTTTCCTCTTGTATCCTTAACTGATGGTATCCTGATCGAAGATCGATCTTGGAATAGTAGCTTGATCCTTGCAACTGATCAAATAAGTCATCTATCCTCGGTAGTGGATACCGATTCTTGATTGTGAGCTTGTTCAGTTATCTGTAATCGATACATATCCGCAGAGTTCCATCCTTCTTCTTCACGAACAATACTGGAGCTCCCCAAGGCGAGAAGCTTGGCCTTATGAATTCTTTATCCAACAACTCCTGGAGTTGTGTAGATAATTCTTGCATTTCGGATGGTGCAAGCCGATAGGGTGCCTTGGCTATAGGAGCAGCTCCTGGAACCAAGTCTATACGGAATTTGACTTGTCGTTGCGGAGGTAGTCCTGGCAGATCTTCGGGAAAAACATCAGGGAATTCCTTCACCACAGGAATGTCTTCGAGTTTTGGCTCCACAGCCTTCTTATCTACAACGTGTGCCAGGAAAGCAACACATATTTCCTTAAGCACTTCTGTGCCTTCATACAACTGATGATTCGCAGAGGCGCGTCTCGTTTTTCTCCATGTACGATGAGAGTTTCGTCATTCGCCAAAGGGATGCGAATGATTTTCTCATGATAAATAACTTCAGCTTTGTTCTTGGACAACCAGTCCATTCCGACCACTACATCGAAGCTACCCAATTGAATAGGTAAGAGGTCGATGCTAAATCTTCGTTCCCCAAGTTCCAATGTGCAACCTCTAACAACTTCGCCCGACTTAACAAGTTTACCATTGGCTAGTTCTATGGAATAAGGATTATTTAATCTACTAGATTCTATTCCAAGCATACGTTTAAATTCCTCGGACATGAAGCTATAGTCGACACCAGTGTCAAATAATATGGATGCAAAGTGATTGTTAATGAGAAACGTACCGGTGACCACATTAGGGTCCTCGCGTGCGTTCCTTGCTCCAATCACAAATGCTCGAGCCTGAGCATTGTTTCCTTTTGGGCAATCTTTCATGAAATGATCCTTGCTTCCACAACTGAAGCATCCTTGGTTCTGCCCATTTCCATTGCCATTCCTATTACCAGCACCATTTCCATGCCCACCATTGTTTCTATTACCAGCACCGCTGCGGTTTCCGTTCCCGTTCCTATTTCCTTTTCCCCAACAATCCTCAGTATGGTGACCCAACTTTCCACACTTGTCGCATCTTGGAATGCGACAAACTCCTTCGTGATGACGCTTGCACTGATTGCATTTGGGCAGAGTGCCCATGTATCCCTTAGCTGGAGCGTCATTCATGGTTGCAAGAGTTTTTGCCTCCTGAGGCGGGTTGGAGTCTCGTTTCTTGTTGTTGAAACCCTTGTTGTTGTTGCGGGTTGCTTGGTTCAGATTCAAATGCTTTCTCTTCTTGTCACTAGATGACTCAGCATGCGTCTCGGTCTTTTCGGTTGGGTTCAGTGATAATTTCTTCATACGAACACAATCTTCAGTAAGGCTGACAGCCAGAGTTACAGCCTCAGTGATTGTTTGAGGTTTGGCCGAAGTTACCATGCCACGAAATTCTGAGGCCAATCCCCAAATGTAGCGTTCAACGCGCTTAAATTCGGGAGTCACCATGTAAGGGATCACCCTAGACAAATCGTGGAACCTTCGAGTGTAACCAGTGATATCAGCGCCTTCCATGGTCAAATGCCAGAACTCAGTCTCCAACCTTTGGAGTTCAGCACGTGAGCAATACTTTTCTCTCATACGTTCCTTTAGCTCATCCCAAGTCAGGCCATAAGCGACATCATCACCCAGGGTTTGGACTTGCAAGTTCCACCAAGTCAAAGTTTCATCAACAAACAACCCAGTAGCAAAAGTGACTTGCTGATCCGCGGTACACTTGCTCATACGAATAGTGGCTTTAGTCTGTTCCGTCCAGCGTACAAACGCCACTGCACCTCCAGTGCCGTTGTAGTTCAGTGGTTTGCAGTCGAGGAACTGCTTGAAAGTGCAGCCTGTTATTGATCCAACCAACTCACACGTGAGCAGTCGAAGAAATAATGAAACAAAGACCGCTCATAAATTTCTCCATGCTTAGCAAATTGTCTTAAGGTTACCTTGAGCTGCGTTTCCTCCAGACGAATCTCCATTCCCATTACGCCTGGCATTGCTTGGTCCTCCACTGTCTTCAGTACGGTTCGCCTCGTACTAGGCGATAGCTGCGGAGATTCTTTCTTCCAGTAGAGCGTTCAGCTCTTCAGCAGTCCTTGGCAGTGGGGGAGGAGGAGGTTGATCAGAATCTCGATTGTTAACAATTATCCTAGGTGCCATGTTCTGGTAGAACATCACACAATAGGGTTAGACATTCGTTTGATATCGTCAAATGAGACAGTAGTAGTATATATATACACAGGCATATACCACATAAGTGACATCAAACAATCCGCCAGATGTATAAATTAGTTCATACAGCTACAAGCATGTATAATTAGATAAACACCTTACTTTACATTGGCGGTTCTTGTCTGTATACCCTAAATCATTACCCTATTCTTATACTGAGGGAATCTATACGTGACAAGACTTGCTGTGGATTCTGTGCACTGAATTCCATAATTATGTATGCATCCATAATTACGTAACTCCTTGCACAGTCCGCACAGTTCATTTCATCCTCGTATTTCTTCCTTCTGATAGGCCATTGTTTTCAGATGAAGTCACGTATACCTGTGACATTCTATTTCTCGTATATGTATATATCAATTATCACACATAATTGCAAGTAATTCTCAATCACGGATAAGTGCTACTCTAGTGCACCCTAAGTCTCGTAGTGTCATTTCTTGACTCTTGTAAACAGTTTCAGGTAGTGGATGTCGCGGGAAGTTTTATGTAATGAAAACTTTTTGAAAAATTGTTTTCGTGAAAGGATCCAAGAGATTGTAGTCTAGACTCGAGAATGAATCCTGGTTCACTACAATCGCAGCTCTGATACCAATCTGTCACACCCCTTTCTAAGGCGGAAGCACGAGGTGTGATCATGAAAGGTTTTCATTGCATACGATTGGTAAACATACTACATGCTCGTAAAAATAACTTCAAATGCCAAACATTACATTACTGAAAACGTAGATTAAGTGTTTACATCACGAGACTACAAATTGTCTGAAAGTTTACAACTTTATTTAAGGATAAACATAAACGACATCCAAGAGCATGAGTAAGACCGCGTGCACATCCACTTTTAGTTACCTGAAATACATGTGAGTTTTGAAAAAAAAAACGTCAACATAATGTTGGTGTGAATTCATGCAGTTCTTGTATAAATCAAGTATTCTTGTATAAATCACGTATTCTTGTATAAATCAAGTATTCTTGTATAAGTCACGTATTCTTGTATAAATAAAGTATTCTTGTATAAATCAAGTATTCTCGTGTAAATCAAGTATTCTTGTATAAATCAAGTATTCTCGTATAAATAAAGTATTCTTGTGTAACTCAAGTATTCTGGTATGACTCAAGTATTTCAGTATGTATCATGTTGTTAATGGGTTGCAAGGCCATTAACATGTGACACGACATAGGAAGCATCCAAACCATAGGCATTTTTCTAGTTGTCGATTCACGACGGAGACACAAAAACACTACTCGGTACTAGTTATCACCAAGAGTGGGGCTGCCCGAAAACCCATTAGATCTAACCTTTTGTTCTGCGGTCTAAGTATGTACACGATTATTGGTGCTTATGGTACCCTATTCGTGACACGATTTCTCGTATCATTCCTCGTATCATTTCTCGTATCATTCCTTAAAACGCATCATACTTGGTACTAGTTATCACCAAGAGTGCTTCTTGTTTTTCGTATCATACCATTTATAAACATTGTAACATTTGTAACATGTATTTCACCCCCGAAGTTATAAAACTGAAAACAGTTAAAAGAAAAGGGGGAGCATGAACTCACAACTTTGCGTTCCTGCGTCGTAAACTTCACCAGATTTGCTTATCTAGCGTCGTGACCTAAACGTGTTTTATTAACGTTAGTCACTAGACTTGCGTCGCACAAGTACAAGTTACTATCTTTTGTATATGTGTTCTTGTGTTAAAAATAATTTATATTTTTAACTATGTATCTTACTTATATTATTTTCTCAAAAATAAAAATAAGTATCTTGTATTTTTCACCCGAATCATGTATTTTGTCCAAAACTTTGTTTCATGTTTATAACTTGTCCAAGTTATTTATTCTATCAAGTAATATATTTTCATAAATATATTCTCTTGTATTTGTCTTAGTATGTTGTATGTGTATTTTTGTATTATCACTTCTTAAGAGTATTTAGTGTATTTTCAAGTCCTAATACACTATTTCATGTAATACATAGTACATACACTTAGCACAAAATGTGGTGATCAATAAATATATATATTTTTCTCAAAAATATACATACTTAATATCAATTTTAATCTTGAAGAAATCATCATTTCTTACCACAAAAATTAGGGAAACCTTGGTAAATATTTTTAGAAACATTTTTAGGGAATAAGTTTCTCAAAACTTATATTTTTCTAAGTGTCAAAATTTATAAAAAATTTGACATAGTTTCCCCTAAAAATGGAGGTTTCCCATGTTTCAAAACATGTGTTTATTTTCTTTTAAATCATCACAATCAATAATCAACTCATTCAACACCTACCGAGTGTCACAATCAAGTAAATTTCACTACATCATGAACTTGAAGTTTCGTAAAAACTTGTAGTAATTTACCATGTTATTTAGTAGGTTTAGTTACCCTTAAAAACATGGTTATTTGTTCGTAAATCACTTTAATAAAAGATCTGGTCATTTACAACTTGTAAGATGATTTTTCTAAAAATACTTCTCTTGTATTTTTCTTGTTACATACATGTTTCTAGTCTTGTTTAAACACTAAAAATATTATTAGTTTACATAGAAACCATGACTTTGTAAGTCTTGTAAATAAACTTGGTTTCTTGAGAAAATTATCATCTATGCACAAGATTTGTATTTTGTTTATATCATTTTTACGTAAGAAAGCCATTTCATTATTCAAGTTCATGGAGACATAAAGTATGATGTTCTTGGTCTTTCACAAGATCACCACTTTAACTTACTAGGTCATGTGTTTAATCACAATCTAGTAGGTTCCATATGATGTCTAATATTACAAACACTAATAATCAATCAACAAAAAGCAAATCAACATGTTCAACATGTATTCATATATTTTTAAGCTTATGTTAAAGATTCATGTTCATATTCTTTAGTGTTCTTGTGATTTTACCATAATAAATCTTTTAACCAATCAATATATGAAGTAATAAGAGATTATGAGGGCTCACCACTAGCAACAAGGCTAGGGAAGATTACTAGAACTTGAAGAGGACAAAAGTGTTGGATAAAAGTAAATGAAGAAGGTCCTTCAAGATCCACAAGCTTCCAACTTCCTAAATCACCTTCTAGCACCTTATGTGAACCTTGAAATTGATTGAAATGGAATGAAAATGGTGGATGTATGGTGAAGGTGGGTGAGCCGTAGGTATGGGGGAGAAGAAGGAAGGAAAATGGTGTGAAGTGATGAATGAGATCTAGTGTTATCTTATATTACTTACAAGATCCAAATTCAATCTTTCAAGATCTTATCATATCTAAATAATATCCAAGTAATATCAAAATGTATCTTGTGGGATTTGTCAAATATTTGGTGGGGTCACCCCCTTTATGACAGTATACAATATGGGGGGGGGGGGGCAAAGTGTAACTTTCAAATCTTTAATTCATAAATAAGTTAAGCTTTCAAGTGTAGTTTTTAGGGACTTGATGTGTTATAATGTTATAAGAGGTGTTATGGTGTTCGGGGACCATAACTAGTTTAGAAATATTAAAATAATGCTTCTAGTAATATTTTGATGTTCCGGGTAATGTCCTGTTGGTCGGTTAAATACCGGTTCGTTAAAGTGCTAAATTGCACCGTTAGTGTCCTTTATGTATCCTTTTGTAACCCTTTTAATTCCCAACACTTAGGAGGGTATTCTGAATAATAAAACATGAATTCTGCATAATATTTATATGTTAAATAGCTGATTATAGCTGAATTCTGTAAAATTCTGCACTTAAAGTGCGCTTCGGGTGCTTTTTAGTGCGTATTTTAGCTTCCTGAAAGTCTATATGTTAATAACCCTTGTATTTACTCTTGGGTTTAAATGTATTCTTGACATTGGACCTACACCTAGGCTCCAATTTTATTATCTGACTGCTTTCTGCAGAATTGTTGACATAATGTGTCTTACCGGTGAGTTTACTAGTATTTCTGAAGCAACGCTGTTCATTAATGCATAAAGCAATATTTTGTAGTATGAAACGTGCATGAATTCACTTGTATAGTATGAAATCAAACAATGTTGACATTTAAGCACATAATTACAGTCATTAAATATTAATTAAATTATACAGAAATTACCGGTTTTGTGCCAGTTGTCACAAATACCATCTGCTGCTTAGCTGTTTCTTCGTTAAAATTTTGCGCATTGTTGAGATTCACAGCTATATTGCACTGGAAGACATTTTTCGGAATGTTCTGTTGCTGCTGACTTCCTGAACTAGATGAAGACGACCCTCCATGATAACCACTGCTCAGAGCAGAACTGCTGCTTTGTTTTTCCTGATTCGTCGTACTAGAGCTCTCAGCTGAAAACGCTGTTTTTGGTGAAACAATCTTAGGTATCATGCTACCCTTATAGTACAAATCAACGTTTTGTTGGTAGGGGGTGCTGTTGACTTTATTCATCTTCTTGATCTCAAGTTCATGGCTTTCAAACCTCTCTATTAGCCAATCAACAGTCATGTCAGACATCTTCATTGTGTTTTTCAACACTAGTGCATAGTACTGCCAATCCTTTTCATCTGGTAAGGATTCTAGCAACTTTTCAACTAATTCTTCTTTTGTGAACGTTATCCCATATCTGACAAGCTCCAACTTTAGGTGACAGAAACGTTCAATCATCTTCATAACCGACTCATTTCTCATGCAAGCAAGCAAACAAATCGAATTCTTTCTTCAGTAAACGCTTCTTGTTCTTTACGATATCAGTTCCTCCAATACATTTCTTCTCCAACTTGGCCCACAAATCTTTTTCATTTGTATAACTAATCAATGATATAATATCATCTCTAACAGATTGGTGCAATAATGCTATACATTTTTGTTCGGCCACAAATGATTCTTATTCAGTATCACTTAGATTTTCAAAATCATTCCTTCCTATATCGAAACCATTTCTCATACATTTCCAGCTCTGGTACGCAAATGCTTTTATCCAGTCTTCGAATCTACTCGCCCACCTATTGTAGTCTTCTATGGCCATAAGCTTAGGCGGCTTGTTGTAAGTACCGTAAGCATTGTCTACACTTAGCGAATCAGCAATAGCTTTCTTCGGATTTGGAGTTGCGTTGGAAGTATTTGTCGTAGCATCCCCGGTATTATATGCAAACACATCGCTAAATGGATTAAGGAATTCGTCTCCCATTGTTGAGTACCTGAAAATATTTCAAACACTTAGCCAAATTTTCACAAGTTTAAAAATTTTCAAACTGATGCACTTGGATCAGGTGGTGATCCGATCGAGTGGTGATCCGATCGGGTGGTGATCCAATCGAACAACACAACCAAGTACAATCAACAAGTAAGCTCAAGTATCGGATGACGACTCGATTGGGTGGTGATCCGATGGAGTGGTTGTCCGATCGAGTGACACAAATCCTTTGAAAACTTAAACCTTCAACACTTCACTGATCGGATGGTGATCCGATTGAGTGACAATGATGATGTCAGCAACTAACTCCTCAAATAACAATGTTACACCGATCGGATGGTGATCCGATCGAGTGACACTGATGATGTCAGCAAGCAAATATCTAGAACAGTCTAAGCCAATCCGTTCGGACAGCTGTCCGATCGGGTGGATGACGTCAGCAAGCACGAAACATTCATCATGGTTTTTGATAGATTTGAATCAGTTTTAGTTGGAATTTTTCTGTGAAAATTTGAAGGATTAATCTTTGTTCACTTGCGAGTCTACTGATATCAAATTTGTTAAAATTTGTCAAATTTTGTCTGTAAATTCCCGTTCAATTTTGAGTTTTTCTTGTTTTTAAGGTATAAAAGTGTAAAACACAACAAGAAATGAGTAGAGGATGAGATATTGGTCAAATTTCCGGTGAAATTCGACTGAAATCGGCAAAGAAACGCTAAAATTCCGGTGATTTTGTAGTCGTTGTCGTCGAATCAACCTCCTGTGGCTCTGATACCACTTGTTAGGCCTTTGGATCAGGATCTGTTCGTATCGAACGTGGATGAATCGATCACGATCAATGTGCGGAATCCATTGATTGTGTATAAGAATCAACAACAGCATAAATCAACGTTTAAACTCCTTTGATTTTCTATTCAAATGATTGAAAGTTACAACAGCACCGGTAGAGAATAAGAATGACAGAGGTTCCTTACAAGTTTCAGCAAAAGGTTCTGAATAACAGACACATGCTAGCTATTTATAGGCAAACTCAGGGAAGGAGGTTGTCACCCGATCGGATGGTGATCCGATCGGATGGCCATCCGATCGGATGACATCTGACATTCGTCGGACTTCACTTTAACAGTTAAGCGCCATTCCTTGGTTTGTCATTTTACAAACATACATACTGTTAAGATCGAAGGCTCTCATGATTGTGCTTGTTTGTATAATTTTGAACAAATCAAATAGAAATGAACAGAGTTTAAGTGCAGCGGAAATGAATAACAAGCTTTGTAAACACAATCAAAGGGAAAATAGTTTTGATAAACATTTGCTTCTCATTAAGTTGAAAGATTACAAATCAAAGCAAAAGATTATAATGCAAGCTTACAAACTAAGCTCCCCCTCAGCCTAATGCTCCAAGGTTGGGTGTACAAGATGAAAGGATTGAATTGAGGAGAAGAACTCACTCAAAACGATCAAATGTAACAGTACAGAGTACTGTTCCATTTATAGACAATCCAAACCGCTGAGGCATCTCAGCTGACGTCACCATGAAAGCGACGTCTAACAGCCTAACAACCTGTATCTACTGTTCTTATACAAACACTGCTAAACCTAACCACTGACTATACATAAAACAGATGACATACTAAACTACTGCTCTCTCTTTACATCAGTGCTTTCCTCAAGGTTGATCAGTCCTTGATTTGGCAGTGCTTTGTCATCAGTAGATTGTACCAGCAGTGCTTAGTTCTCAGCAGTCTTCTGGCTTCATCAGTAGTTTTGAATAACATCAGCAGTTGTATCCGGACAGTGGATATAAGACCATCAGCTAATATAATCACTTTCAAGGGAGAAGACTTAGTGTAACCAGTTGCCTATTGTGAATCCACTGTCATGATCCGGTTTTGGCTTTCATTATCTGTTCCTCTGGCAGGGTTCAATCCCAACACATACAAATACATACAAAAGACATATACAGTACAACATAAGACTCAATGCTGACGGAAGCTACAGACATATGAACTAACATACAAAATGGTAGCAATTTCCTTATTATCACCAGTTTGCCACCGAAAATACGGTGACAAAAATGCCCGTTTCAATTGCCCTAATGCCACCAAATTGCCACCATTTTTATATTTTTCTCCCTTATTTTACCACCACAAAATTGGTTAAAATTATTTGCCACCGCTTCATGTTTGCTATGCTCCGCCTTGTTTGCCACCGAGTTGTGACGCGTTTTCATACCATTTAGCCACTGATTTGCCACCATTTAACCATCGGTTTTTGCATGTTTTGATACCATTTAGCCACCGATATTGCCACCATTTAGCCATCGGTTTTTGCACGTTTTGATACCATTTACCATTTAGCCACCTATATTGCCACCATTTAGCCATCATGCCACCTATATTGCCACCATTTAGCACCGATATTGCCACCATTTAGCCATCATTTTTCACACAATTTGCGAGTTTTGATACCATTTAGCCATTGATATTGCCACTATTTAGCCACCATTTTTTACACAATTCCAACCATTTGCTACCATTTACTGATTACTCGAATATTGTTTGGAATATTGGTTTTTAATTCAGATTTTTTTTCTCCCTGCTATTTTCATCAAAATTACATATCAATAAAACTACAAATAATATAAAAAAAGTCTAATAAAATCCCAAACTTATATGAAACATCTTGTTTAATCCAACTAAAATATAAACTAACTAAAATTATCCTAATAAGATAAACATCTAAACATTCAAAACCAAGTGTTTATAAGCTATCTTCGAACTGTAGCTGTTAACATATACAACTTCAATTTGTGACATCCTATCAAGCAACGCATCTTTATCCACTTTATCTTTTTCTTTGTCAGCCAACAACCCCGCTATAATTCCATTGAACCTTTCTTTTTCTTCATCTTTTTCCTTAACGAGCTCCTTGAAAACTAAGTTCAACTTTTCAATCTACAAAACGACCAATGAATAGAATCAAGAAATCAGAATTAACGAAAAGTAATAATGGGTCAAGTTGGTTGCAAAGAAAACAAAATACATCTGTGAGCTACAATTCAAGTGCTAGAAGCTAAATAGCATGTTCCAGTTTGTTTACATATTAAGAAGAAAATTATACCTAATTTTAAAAACATTTTTTTTTGTATGAAACAACCCGTAAAGAAGGTGTAATCAAATCATTATGAAATTCCTTATCATTCTCACTAATTTAAGAGCATCAAACCTAACAATAAAAAACAAGCATCTCAAACCAAACAAACATAATAACAGTGGGAAACGATACAAATGCACAAAAGTAATTAGTCTAAAAGGATTAAAAATACCTCAGGGTCTTTTCTGCTCTGTACACACGGGTCACTATCATTGCCTAACCTGTACACTTTTCCTTTATTCTTGCCCTTAGCTCGTGACCACAAGTCTTTGTCAAATTTTGGATGTTTATTACGTTCTTTCCCATACTTCTTGTTTTGGTCAAAAATTACCTAAGCAATTAAGTGATCAAATTAGTTTTGTGAGGTAGTGTGCTAGTAATACTTTGTGAAAAATATGTTGGTTTGTTAGTTTGCAAAAACAGTTATCAGGATACGGCTCAGGATATCGAGCTGTATCTATAATCAAACAATGAGAAAAAATGTAAAGGTTGACACGTGATGTACGAGGAAAGCCCTTGATCAATCTAGATCTCCGGCATAAAACCTCGGGAGCTGACAATCGTCGGCTGCCTTGTTCTTCTTATTGCTTGAATAACCAGGATACAGTGCAGGATAATGCTCAGATCGCTACTAAGTGGTACAATGATTGTAAGTGATGAGTGTTAGTGCGTGATTGCTGCTAGAAAAGAGAGTGAATGAGTAGGTGAATTCGAGTGTGTGTCCTATGGATCTGGCATCCCCTTTATATAGTTACAAGAATTAACTAATTATGCTAAAAATCCGGGATATTATGCTAAAAATCCAGGATACTGAGATTATTTCCTTTCTGAACGTTGGGGGGCTGTTTCAACTCGTTTTCCACGCGCATACCAACTATAACTCCGGGATTTAAGCTCCTATAACCGTTACCACATTAATAGCATTGACCAATCATCCATAACTCCCATAAAATACGCCTTTCTTCAATGCTGACCGTTACAAGAGCTATTCTTCCGCCATCAACGTCCTTATCCTGACCAATTTGAGCGGGTCTTCAGGATGACTTGGTCCTCATGAACGTTAGTCCCTTGTAACCAACGTTTACAAGCAAATTGTTAGTAATAGTCAGGATACTGCCTCAGGATATTACTAATATCTTGATCTGATATCCTGATCCGGTATCCTGATCCGGTATCCTGATCATATACAACTAATAAAAAATCAAGATACAAAGTCAGGATATGAGCTCAGAATTTCACCCATAACAATTGTCCCCAAAAATATAACTGTTGGATATCCTGATTCCAACGGGTATATTTTTTAGTCATTCCAACATGTCTGGTAAGGATATATGTTTTCTTTGATCTTGAGAAGCTTGACAGCTATCCCAAGCCAGTCCTGGTGAAAAAGGAGCCATATGTTGCTGCTGCCGAAGGTTTCTCTTATGGTGACCTTGGCTTCATGGAATCTATCGAGCCCATGACCTCATTCCCTAATAAGGTAAATATCCAGATCCTGTATCCCGTACACATATATTGAACCTGTATCCTGGTTAGTTTGTCTATAATGATACCTGTATTTTGTAGGGTCTAAATCATCCGGTTGTCCTGCACTTAGAACAATTTTAATTTCCTGCAAGTAAAATATTTTGACAGTTGAAGGTGGAAGGATCCTGTGTTTTCAGGACGAAACCTTCAACTGTTTATGTAAATATGCTTTAAAAACTTAATTGTGTTCTTGGTGGATGGGTATCTTTTTGAGTTGAAACCAAGAATACAATCTTTTGGACCAATAATAATAATAAACTATCCTTTTGGCCTTATTTGTTGTTGTTATGTTTTTACTTTGAAAGGTATGTTTTGAATATCCTGATCAAATATCCTGGTCAGGATACTGATGAAATGTTCAATACTTTTGATATCAAAATGTTAGACAAAACTTGGTTGAATATGACTTTTTAGACAACTTAGATCATTTAGATAAGGTTTTCAAGACTTGAAAAATAATAAATCATACCAGAAATACTTAGGCAATAATTTCCAACCTCAACCTTTGAATCCTTTGCAATGTCCCCGGCATGGATGTCCCCTGTCTGTGCAGGATATTGCATCAATATATGACACACTTGAGTATCTCTTTACTTAGTGATTAAACTTCGTAACTTTTCACCAATAGAAGAACGTGTGTAAACACAATCGTAGTTTGTCATATCTTTGGAACTTGTCAAAAACTTTAGTTTTACTTGGGATAAACCCTTAGCATCCTGGGGATAAACCCTTAGCATACTGGGGATAAACCCTTGTTTTCGTGCGCTACAGGCTGGAGTGTATAAACTCCAAGACTTAGAAAGGTGAAAACCTTTAAATCTTAGAGAGTCTGAAAATACCCTTTCGTGAGAGAGGGTGATCAATCCTCATATACCTTGAGGATCCAGGGTATAGCTAACGGTAACGAAATTGTCAGCCACTTTTACATGAACTGGTCCCGCCACCTTGAACTATCCCTGGATAACTTGCGCTCCAGACGGGGTGTTTAAACCCAATTCGTGAGAAAGGTGAATACCTTTAAACCTGTGAAGGGATCAGGATCCCTTAAACATGAGAGGGGGGGCCAATCCTCTAATCTTTCGAAGTATCCTGAGTGTGTATCATGGAGCTATATCCCGAAACATATACTGCAAAACAACTATAAACTAAGGTGGGTGTTAGCTTGGCTAACACCCCTCCGATGCTTAAGTCAGCAATGGGTTCAAAAGAATAAACAATATTAAATATATTAAAAGAGATAGAACTCATACCATCCTGAGTTAGAAATTAAATTCTAAACTCACTTAAAATAGAGCTTTAGATGTATAGCATTTGTAACACCTGTGCCTCCACGGCCATCAAACAAATGCCAAACCAATGAAATAATGTATTTCATACTTTGGACTTGTATAAATATGTGTATCTTTTGCACATATCGACTCATGTTCGATTTCAAGCTCTAAATCGCTTTCTGGAAGGTTATACGCGCACTAATGCGTAAATATAACCAGTTTAATGCAACGAACACTCTGGAATAGTGAAATAGGCTTAACATACCTTAAATAACCTATACATAACTTAGATATAAGTTTTGGAAGGTTTGGTGTGGTGAAATCAAAGTTAAATCGCTTACAGGGACTAAAGTTGACAAACTGCGAAAGTATGCCAATTTGAACTGTAACAGACATTCCGGAACATGACCATAAGTTAAACATACCATAAATATCCTTTACATAGCTTAGAAATAGGCTTTGAGGGGTTCGGTATGCTAAAATAAACTTTTGGGTCATTCAGGGACTAAAAGTGTCAAAAAGTGCACAAGTTTGCATTTTCGCGCATAACTTACGTTCTGAATACATCTGGACATCCAAAAATTTATGTAAGTATGACTACATTATATTTTAGTGTTCGCCATAAGAAAAATCCATTCGTCGCGTCATTTGGATCGTTTTTCGCGCTTATGCGCATTCCGTCGTAATTAAGCGAACATCGCGTTCGTACGGCCAAACGAACCAACCTCCGACATATTTTTGAGCATGTTTTGAGTTCCCTATACTTTAACTTCATTTTAGAGCCTTGAAATGAGGTTAACGGGGTTCAAACGCATCGAAAAAGGGCTTAAAACACAACAGGGACCATTTCTGCCAATTTAGAAACATTTCTGAATCAGATGGGTCAGTGGCGTAGCGCGACGCCTAAAGCCTTACCAGTCGCGCTACGCGACTACCTATTCTGGACCAGATTCCATGTTCTAAACACAAGTTGCAACTAATTGATTCTTAACCACATGTTTTAAGTTGATGTGTCACTAAGTTAAGGAGCATATGTGGTTCCATAACATTCCGACAAGTGTACGCACGAGATTCGATCACGTTATTCAAGAAACGATCCTAACGGTTACCCGAAAACTATATATACCCATCCACCCCCATTGCATTTCTCACTAGAATTCTGATTTTGAGAGCTCTAAGTTGAAACCATTGTTTCATACCTGAGTTCTTGGATCGGGATTAGCATTCGGGGACCCTTCGTAAGTATTCTTTCGTTCTTTTCCTTATTTTTACTGCTTTTCGAGTCAGAAAGTCAAACTTTGTTTGACTTTCAGCGTTGACCAATAATGGTCAATGCGAAGTTCGTTTGAACTTCGCAACGTGAGTGTAATCACGTTGGTTATAGTCCCTAGGGACTATGCCTACTGATTACCACGTTGTCTAGGGTCGTAGGGTAAGCGATCTGATAAATCGCTTATACCTTCGAACCCGACCCAGTTTGGTCGATCTTTAGGATCCGACCAAATACATTAGGTGACCCTAGTATAGGGCATAACCTTCCGAGGTTATACCCTATGGTCACATCGTTTAAGTAGTTGTATGATAGGTAGTTTATATGCCTTAGGTAAATTACCAGAATACCCTTTTCATGTATAATTGGTAATTAAGCATATGTAACCTAAACTTTTGTCACATAACTGATTATGTAACATGTTAAGGCATATAACACTTGTCATAGGACTAGTTAGGCGGTCCGAACGCGTTTCACGCGAACGACGCGTTAAAGTAGCATAAGCTACCTAAACGGGTCGTAATGGGTCGTAAACACTTAGGTTAAGTTTCATTTAGTATGTAGGCTTTGTTAAACCAAATGACACGAGTCTCTACACTCGTTTGGTTTACAAACCCTAATGCTACCCAGTCTTCCGATTTAGGTCCGGTTTATTAATGTAGTTACCTATATTAGGTGCCGTTTGATATTCCGCGATCTCTAGCATTGCTTGGTGGTTACCCTAGGACTTCTGAGCAATCTCAAGTGAGTACATAGACCCCTCTTTTACTGTTTTCCAAACTATTTTGGGGTGGAACACATGTGCCTACTTGTTACTTTCATGCTTTCCTGTTTTCACATCATATACTGCTATGTTCGTTAGTACATTATAGTACATGATTTCATTACATTTTATGCTATGTATGTCCATTGCGTTCATACTTAGTACATCGTTTTACATTTACATTTTATGCTATTTATGTCCATTGCGTGCATACTTAGTACATTGTTTTTCATCACATGCTTACATTTTGGTATGACATTTGGTTCGTTTACATGGGACAATACATTCATTAACACCGATCATGCCGTTCGTTAGTAGGTAGTGGTACCATAGGAATTGACAACTCCCGTTCCGGACGTCCCAGGGAAAGGGGATGAAAGGAATGACCGAATTCGTTGATATAAGACAGATAGACCTTTAATTTGTTTAAAGGGTTTATCACCACAGTCGCCAGGCTTGGATGTATGCATTTTCACAATACCGCATAAATGTTCATATTAAATAGTTGCATGCATTTACACAAAACATAGCTTTGATTTAAACCAAGTTTTACTTCAATACTTTGTTTTTGTGCATATGGTTTAGTTGAGACCTTTCACTTGCCATACATGACATTTTGACATAGACATTTGACATGGATATTTGACATAGACATTTGACATGGATATTTGACATAGACATTTGACATGGATATTTGACATAGACATTTGACATGGATATTTGACATAGACATTTGACATAGATATTTGACATAGACATTTTGACATGATTTACATCTTGACATGAACATTTTACATTGTTTGGTTTGGTTTGATTAAGTGATTAAGTAACGATGCGTGTGTAATATGATACAAGCATGGTGGATACGCCGCTGGTACTTCCTATCTATAAGTGTTTGTATGGTATTACATGTCGTAACGTTATTTGAATCATTTCAGTTTAAGACATAGAACATTTCATACAAATAACATACTTTTCACAAGACATTGATTTATAAACAACTTATCTTATGCAAACACATTTTACTTGGTTATTCATTTAACCTTACATTTATTTATACTTATCATCTGATCTTATCGTTTTTTTCAAATGATTTAAAAGACAAAGCAAATAACAAGGTTCATGACTAAACATTTTCTCAAACATAAGTCATGAATCTTATTTTCACAAAACCTATGTATCTCACAGGCATTTTTATGCTGACGTACCTATTTTCACATGTGTTTTTCAGGAACTGTTGCATAAGATGTTCAAGATACACATAGACAGACTTGGGCTTTAGTGACAATAAAAGATGCAAGACTAGTTAATTACGTTGTATTTATTTGTTTATTAAGACATTGTAACACTTTTATTCAATAAAACGAAACTTCAATTGCCATGGATTTGAAACAATTAATTCTGTTACAACACTCCCCGATATTTCCGCCACGTTTTGTATGTTCTACGTGGTCGGGGTGTGACAGAAAAGATGGTATCAGAGCCTATGGTTATAGGGAATTAGGTTATTAGTAATGCTTTGACCTAGTCTATAACCTTCTTAGGACCCTAACGCGAGTTTACTTGCGTTTAGTCATAAAACAATACTGTCACCTATCCTTAGGTGACAACCACAACAAAAACATAAATTTCAAAACCGCTTTGAAAACTAATCATCTGTTCTAGGATGATTGATTACTAGGTTTTGAACCCTCTATTGTAAGGTTTTGAACTCTCTATTATATGGTTTTGAACCCCTTTGAGTTTTCAAAACTTCGTCAAGGTTTTGGGTTTTAAATGATGTGAACACGTGCAAACTGGAAGGGTGAATGCCTGTATTCTGGGTTTTCTGTCTAGGCAAGCACTTCGTATACATCTCATCAGACGCGAGACCAGTTGTGCTTACCTGGGAATTCTTGGGATGAGTGTTCACTTATAGGCGAGCATGTCTTCCCGATACATTATTTTTGACCTATTTACTTTGATTTGTCACCATCTCATTTGTTTGCCTTAGGTAACAAACAAATGATCACAATTTTCATTCGTTACCATTCTATATTGCTTATCCAATAACCTTTCACTCGTTTCTTCCTCTGTCTTTCATTTTCTTCTAGAATGTCTATTCCTCTTGGCACTGGTCAAACGTCCGAGCGAACAGCCAAATTTGTCCAGCAAATTGGCGAAGTAATTCAGAGGACTGTGGATTTAGGTATTGCCATGGCTCGTCTTAACAATGAAGCCTCTCGTCTCGACAATGAAGCCACTCAAGAGCCACCAAAGGAAACAGAAGTCAAGCCAGCACCAAAATCAAGGAAACGTAAGGCTTCAAGGAAACCCGCAGCGGTTACACCTAATCAAGCGGGACCTAGCCATGTGGCAAGGCCACCAGCTAGGAAGCCATACAACGGAACTGCACCCTTGTGCAACCAATGTACCCTTCATCATCACCCTAATGTGAAGTGCCGCAAATGCCAAATTTGTGGACTTAAAGGTCATACAGCAAAGGTTTGCGTAGCAGCAGTACCAAATCAAATAGGACCCAATCGGGTGGCAACACCACCTGTTAGGAAGCAATACAAGGGAACAGCCCCAATATGCGACAAATGTAATGCACACCACTTAGCTCACCTACAGTGTCGTTTGTGTGCATCATGTGGGCGACTCGGTCACCGGGCAAATGTTTGTCGATTTACCCCAAACCAAAGTGGTCCAAATCAACTCCAAGTCAACCCTACTCAAGCTCGCTTTCCACCAGGTTATTGCTACAAGTGTGGCGAGATGGGACATTTCCGAAGAAATTGCCCAAAGCTTGCTAATGCAAATCTGACCCACGGATGAGCAGTTGACTGAGTAGAAGATGTTGCTGTCTTATGCTTTTGTTCTTTTGTTTCCTTGTAATGTGAAACAATCTGTTTTGTTTATAAATAAATCGTTGTTCACAGTTCTGATATACGAGTGTAGTTACATGTGTGTATGACTTTTCCTATGATACTTATATCAAGGAACTATGTACCTTACAAACTACTCTTGTAATTTCTCTCTTTCAAATGATTGCTCATGATTCCCTTGAAAATTTTAAGTACTCGTTTCACTCTAAGAAACAAAGTACAGAAAATTAAGTGACATTATGAGTAATCGTGCTTTTCGCACATCTGTGCCTTTAAATCCTTGGTTAGATAACTAAGGGTATTTTCAAATCTCATACCCATTACGTTTTGATTTTTCAACATACACAGTACCAGTATTTCAAAACAATCTTCATGATCTCAAAACAT
Organism: Helianthus tuberosus; assembly: GCA_030545235.1. Taxonomy (NCBI): domain Eukaryota; kingdom Viridiplantae; phylum Streptophyta; class Magnoliopsida; order Asterales; family Asteraceae; genus Helianthus; species Helianthus tuberosus. The sequence continues at coordinate 121,701,377 of CM060409.1, forward strand.
TTCATATAGTTTGAAAACAATTTTTTCTAGATGCATTGTCTATGTTATTTCAAAAACATTGGCCATGTTATCAAAACCAACCTTTCTAATTTCAAAATATTTCATATAGTCTAAAGACAATATTAACACAATACATTTTCTGATCAAGTGCATGATTTCGAAAAGCATCATTCATGTCTTTCAAAAACCTTATACATAATTTCAAAAATTCATCTCGCATGATTTTAAAAACATTTTTGTAAATATATCTACCTAATACACCTACTTTATTTCAAAAGTATTATATATAAGGTTTCAAAAACGTTACACACCTTTTTCTTAAAAGAACCCCATGCATAAGTTTTCAAAAATATTTTCCTCATACATTGACTTAACCTTCAAAATTCTGCTTCATATGTCGCCTTGGCATATCTAGCATCTCAATTTCATAAGCATTTTTACTTCATGTTTTGACATAAGCACGTCCAGTGCAAGGTATCAAAACATCTTCAACTTCTAAAATCCATAAGGGATCTTTTTATCTTCACAATTAGATCCTTGTGGATGATCATCATTCGAATCAGAGTCCTTAATTGGATTCCTTATGTACCCGAATTCGAACATTTCGGTTCCTTATAATCGAAATCGAATTTTTCTTTTAAAAAAGATCTTTCTATCTTTATAGTTAGATTCTTGATAATGTTTAAAGTACCAAATGAAATCCACGAGATGGATTCCTAGTGTGCTTTAAATACATGTACTCTGTTAGCAGAACAAACTTCTAGTTAAACAATTTTGTGATTATGTGACTATGTGTTTACTCATCTTATGTTTTCTTTTATGCATTTTTGGTGTTTTTAATACTCTGGATATTCTTTATCCAAATCCTTGCAGGATCTTTCATATCTTCATATGAGGGATTCGGAGCAGGATATTCAAAAGGTACTACCTTTAATCCTTAAATGGGCTTCTATGTAATAGTTAAGACCCTTGGATTATATAGTACTGCTCCATGATTCATTAGAGACCCTTTAGTGGTCTAATCAAAAAGATTGATTCACAATTTGGTTAAAGAACGACATCTAGTGATGTAGCTGGACAGACTCCTTGATAGTCTATTTAAATCATTTATTGATTTAGTCTAAAGGACTCTATGGCGGTCTAAGTCACGCTCATCACAGGATTGTTCATTTGGTTTTACCCTACACATTATAAAATAGACTGTGTGAACTGTGCAAGGAATTCTCTAATTATGTATGCGCACATAATTATGAAATTTAGTGCACAGAAATCCAGTAAGGTTTATTATGTGAAAGAACCGATAGTGACAACAATAACAAAATGAGAACAATGTAATGGAGGCATGGTGGACGCACCAATGACGCTTCATATACTTGTATATAAGTGTCCCTCTTACATTGCAAACATAATGTTATTAAGGTTACTAGAAGTTCAAGAACCCTAACCAATGTTATTTGATCTTTTCAACTTCATGTTTTAAACTCTCACAAGTTTCCTCGAAATAAATTTCGGGACGAAATTTCCTAAAGTAGGGGAGACTGTAACACCTGTGCCTCCACGGCCATCAAACAAATGCCAAACCAATGAAATAATGTATTTCATACTTTGGACTTGTATAAATATGTGTATCTTTTGCACATATCGACTCATGTTCGATTTCAAGCTCTAAATCGCTTTCTGGAAGGTTATACGCGCACTAATGCGTAAATATAACCAGTTTAATGCAACGAACACTCTGGAATAGTGAAATAGGCTTAACATACCTTAAATAACCTATACATAACTTAGATATAAGTTTTGGAAGGTTTGGTGTGGTGAAATCAAAGTTAAATCGCTTACAGGGACTAAAGTTGACAAACTGCGAAAGTATGCCAATTTGAACTGTAACAGACATTCCGGAATATGACCATAAGTTAAACATACCATAAATATCCTTTACATAGCTTAGAAATAGGCTTTGAGGGGTTCGGTATGCTAAAATAAACTTTTGGGTCATTCAGGGACTAAAAGTGTCAAAAAGTGCACAAGTTTGCATTTTCGCGCATAACTTACGTTCTGAATACATCTGGACATCCAAAAATTTATGTAAGCATGACTACATTATATTTTAGTGTTCGCCATAAGAAAAATCCATTCGTCGCGTCATTTGGATCGTTTTTCGCGCTTATGCGCATTCCGTCGTAATTAAGCGAACATCGCGTTCGTACGGCCAAACGAACCAACCTCCGGCATATTTTTGAGCATGTTTTGAGTTCCCTATACTTTAACTTCATTTTAGAGCCTTGAAATGAGGTTAACGGGGTTCAAACGCATCGAAAAAGGGCTTAAAACACAACAGGGACCATTTCTGCCAATTTAGAAACATTTCTGAATCAGATGGGTCAGTGGCGTAGCGCGACGCCTAAAGCCTTACCAGTCGCGCTACGCGACTGCCTATTCTGGACCAGATTCCATGTTCTAAACACAAGTTGCAACTAATTGATTCTTAACCACATGTTTTAAGTTGATGTGTCACTAAGTTAAGGAGCATATGTGGTTCCATAACATTCCGACAAGTGTACGCACGAGATTCGATCACGTTATTCAAGAAACGATCATAACGGTTACCCGAAAACTATATATACCCATCCACCCCCATTGCATTTCTCACTAGAATTCTGATTTTGAGAGCTCTAAGTTGAAACCATTGTTTCATACCTGAGTTCTTGGATCGGGATTAGCATTCGGGGACCCTTCGTAAGTATTCTTTCGTTCTTTTCCTTATTTTTACTGCTTTTCGAGTCAGAAAGTCAAACTTTGTTTGACTTTCAGCGTTGACCAATAATGGTCAATGCGAAGTTCGTTTGAACTTCGCAACGTGAGTGTAATCACGTTGGTTATAGTCCCTAGGGACTATGCCTACTGATTACCACGTTGTCTAGGGTCGTAGGGTAAGCGATCTGATAAATCGCTTATACCTTCGAACCCGACCCAGTTTGGTCGATCTTTAGGATCCGACCAAATACATTAGGTGACCCTAGTATAGGGCATAACCTTCCGAGGTTATACCCTATGGTCACATCGTTTAAGTAGTTGTATGATAGGTAGTTTATATGCCTTAGGTAAATTACCAGAATACCCTTTTCATGTATAATTGGTAATTAAGCATATGTAACCTAAAATTTTGTCACATAACTGATTATGTAACATGTTAAGGCATATAACACTTGTCATAGGACTAGTTAGGCGGTCCGAACGCGTTTCACGCGAACGACGCGTTAAAGTAGCATAAGCTACCTAAACGGGTCGTAATGGGTCGTAAACACTTAGGTTAAGTTTCATTTAGTATGTAGGCTTTGTTAAACCAAATGACACGAGTCTCTACACTCGTTTGGTTTACAAACCCTAATGCTACCCAGTCTTCCGATTTAGGTCCGGTTTATTAATGTAGTTACCTATATTAGGTGCCGTTTGATATTCCGCGATCTCTAGCATTGCTTGGTGGTTACCCTAGGACTTCTGAGCAATCTCAAGTGAGTACATAGACCCCTCTTTTACTGTTTTCCAAACTGTTTTGGGGTGGAACACATGTGCCTACTTGTTACTTTCATGCTTTCCTGTTTTCACATCATATACTGCTATGTTCGTTAGTACATTATAGTACATGATTTCATTACATTTTATGCTATGTATGTCCATTGCGTTCATACTTAGTACATCGTTTTACATTTACATTTTATGCTATTTATGTCCATTGCGTGCATACTTAGTACATTGTTTTTCATCACATGCTTACATTTTGGTATGACATTTGGTTTGTTTACATGGGACAATACATTCATTAACACCGATCATGCCGTTCGTTAGTAGGTAGTGGTACCATAGGAATTGACAACTCCCGTTCCGGACGTCCCAGGGAAAGGGGATGAAAGGAATGACCGAATTCGTTGATATAAGACAGATAGACCTTTAATTTGTTTAAAGGGTTTATCACCACAGTCGCCAGGCTTGGATGTATGCATTTTCACAATACCGCATAAATGTTCATATTAAATAGTTGCATGCATTTACACAAAACATAGCTTTGATTTAAACCAAGTTTTACTTCAATACTTTGTTTTTGTGCATATGGTTTAGTTGAGACCTTTCACTTGCCATACATGACATTTTGACATAGACATTTGACATGGATATTTGACATAGACATTTGACATGGATATTTGACATAGACATTTGACATAGATATTTGACATAGACATTTTGACATGATTTACATCTTGACATGAACATTTTACATTGTTTGGTTTGGTTTGATTAAGTGATTAAGTAACGATGCGTGTGTAATATGATACAAGCATGGTGGATACGCCGCTGGTACTTCCTATCTATAAGTGTTTGTATGGTATTACATGTCGTAACGTTATTTGAATCATTTCAGTTTAAGACATAGAACATTTCATACAAATAACATACTTTTCACAAGACATTGATTTATAAACAACTTATCTTATGCAAACACATTTTACTTGGTTATTCATTTAACCTTACATTTATTTATACTTATCATCTGATCTTATCGTTTTTTTCAAATGATTTAAAAGACAAAGCAAATAACAAGGTTCATGACTAAACATTTTCTCAAACATAAGTCATGAATCTTATTTTCACAAAACCTATGTATCTCACAGGCATTTTTATGCTGACGTACCTATTTTCACATGTGTTTTTCAGGAACTGTTGCATAAGATGTTCAAGATACACATAGACAGACTTGGGCTTTAGTGACAATAAAAGATGCAAGACTAGTTAATTACGTTGTATTTATTTGTTTATTAAGACATTGTAACACTTTTATTCAATAAAACGAAACTTCAATTGCCATGGATTTGAAACAATTAATTCTGTTACAACACTCCCCGATATTTCCGCCACGTTTTGTATGTTCTACGTGGTCGGGGTGTGACAGCATTCCAGGATCTCAGTAGTATATCCCCTTCCATATTCTTAAGCCGGTATGCTCCTTTTCCGGATTCCGATTCAATCTCATAAGGTCCTTCCCACTTAGGAGCTAACTTTCCATCAGCAGGATTAATAGTATTCTGAAAAGCCTTCCTTAGTTCCCAATCTCCAACTTGAAACCTTCTAGTCCTTAGATTCTTGTTATATGCTCTGGATATCCTCTGTTGATATGCCGCCATTCTCAACTTTTCCGCATCCCTTGTCTCATCAATAGTATCCAATTCTTGACATAGGGCTTCAGGATTCTTCTCAGGATCCCGGAGGTTAGATCTTGCTGTAGGTATCACCATCTCTGTCGGGATTACTGTCTCTGCTCCAAATACTAAGGAAAATGGGGTTTGCCCAGTAGCATTCTTCACGGTTGTTCTATCAGCTCATAAGACAAATGGTAGTTCTTCTGCCCATCTTCCCTTCTTAGCTCCAAGTCTTTTCTTCAAATTGTTGAAAATTATCTTGTTTGAGGATTCTGCTTGTCCATTTGATTGAGGATGTACCGGTGTAGATGTGATCATTTTAATTCCCCAACTCTTGCAAAAGTCAGTAGTTCTTTTACTTATAAACTGAGAACCATTGTCACAGATTATCTCGACTGGTACTCCAAACCTGGTCAGGATATTCCTCTTTATGAAGGATACCAGTTCTTGATCTCTAACTTGGACAAAGGCTTCTGCTTCAACCCACTTGGAGAAATAATCCGTCATTGCCAACATGAAAACCTTTCCTCCTGGAGCCTTTGGAAGCTTTCCCACTATATCCATACCACATTTCATAAACGGCCAAGGGGATACGATAGGATATAATGGTTCTGTAGGCTGATGCAGGATGTTGCCGTGTCTTTGACATGCATCGCATTTCTGAGCATACTCCGCGGTATCCTTTCTCATGGCTTTCCGGAGACTAAAATACGCACTAAAAAGCACCCGAAACGCACTTTAGGTGCAAAATTCTGCATTTATTAATAAAATTCAGCATTGTAACATGCTAGTAGGATGCAAAAATATGGCAGGATGATCCTGTATGCTTTCCTAAGTACCGGGAATTAATTGTGTTGCAAAAACATATATAAAAGACACTTTACGGACTAGTTAAACACTTTAACGGAACGGTATCAAACCGAACAACCGGACATTACCCGGGACACGAAATTTTTGCCAAACACATTGTTTAATTATCTCTTGGCTAGTCGTGATCCCCGAACACCCTAACACCCACTAAATATCAAATAAATAACATAAAAAGTTGAAGATGAAACTTTACATGAAATCCTACATAAAAAGTTTACTTGAAGATGAAAAATGCTACTAGTTGATGTTGTCATGAGTATGTTGTTGGTTTATTATTAACTTTTGGTTATGTGATGTTAATCACCATACAATCTTGTTAAATAATGTTAGGAGACATGATTTAACAAGAAAAAGAAAATGGTTATGTGATACACAAAATAACCACTTTCTAGTTAGACATGAACTTGATGAAAATAATTTTTCACAAAATAAGATTTTACTAGTAAGTTGATGAGTTTGTAAATCCGAGAGTTTACAAGGGATTTTTGTAAGCAACCAAGTTAGAAAAGCGGTTTTTGGAAAATCATGACGATTACAAACACTTATACTATTTTTAGAGATAAAGGCAAGTATGGAAATGTTTTATTTACAAGAAGAGTTCAAGAGCTTTATTTTTGTAAAAATTGTTTAGAAGTTGTAAACACTAAATCATTTTATGAGAATGATTTTTAAAGAAATAAATACGTTTCGGAAGGTAACTAAGTCCACTAAGAGCTTTACCAAGTTACCACGCGTTTTCAGGATATACCAAGTTCATGATTAGTGTGTAACATATATATTTTTGCTCTTGGTGATGTAAAAATTGTGTAAAGACTAATGGTTGGTGTTGATGATGATTTCAAAAGAAAATAAACATATGTTTTGAAAACATGGGAAATCTCCGTTTTTAGGGGAAACTCTGTCAAAATTTCTATAAAATTTTGACACTTAGAAAAATATAAGTTTTTGAGAAACTTATTCCCTAAAAATGTGTCTAAAAACATTTACCAAGGTTTTCCCTAATTTTTGTGTTAAGAAATGATGATTTCTTCAAGATTAAAAATTGATATTAAGTATGTATATTTTTGAGGAAAAATATATATATTTATTGATCACCAAATTTTGTGCTAAGTGTACGTAGTATGTATTATACGTGATAGTGTATTAGGACTTGAAAATACACTAAATACTCTTGAGGAGTAACAACACAAAAATACACATACAACATACAAGATACATAATTCGGGTGCAAAATACAAGAAACTTATATTTATTTTTGAGAAAATAATATAAGTAAGACACTTAGTTAAAAATATGAATTATTTTTAACACAAGAATACGTACACAAAAGACAGTGACTTGTACTTGTGCGATACAAGTCTAGTGACTAACGTTAAGAAAACACATATAGGTCACGACGTTAACTAAGCAAATCCGGTGAAGTTTACGACGCAAGGAACGCAAAGTTGTGAGTTCATGCTCCCCCTTTTCTTTTAACTGTTTTCAGTTTTATAACTTCGGGGGTGAAATACATGTTACAAATATTGCAATGTTTACAAATGGCATGTTGAATACAAAAACAATAAGCACTCTTGGTGAGAACGAGTACCAAGTATGATGCATTTTGAGAAATGATACGAGAAATGATACATGATACGAGAAATCGTGTCACGAATAGGGTACCATAAGCACCATTAATCAACAATATACCTAGACCGCAGAACAAAAGGTTAGATCTAACGGGTGTCGGGCAGCCACACTCTTGGTGAGAACGAGTACCAAGCAGTGCTTTTGTGTCTTAGAATATGCCAACTAGAAAAATGCCTAAGGTTTGGTTGCTTCCTATGTCGTGTCACATGTTAATGGCCTTGCAACCCATTAACAACCTTAATACATACAAGATTACTTGATTTATACAGGAATACTTGACTTGTACAAGATACAGACATACTTGACTTACATGAGATACAGAAATACGTGATTGATACGAAATACATACCATGTTTTCATACAAAGTATACAAACGTGAAATACAAATACTGCATGAATTCACACCAACATTATGTTGACGTTTTTCCAAAAACTCACATGTATTTCAGGTAACTAGGGTGGATGGGCGCGCGGTCTTACTCATGCTCGTGGATGTTGTTTATGTTTATCGTCGAATAAAGTAGTAAACTTTTCAGACAAAATACTGTCTTGTGATGTAAACACTAAAACTATGATTTCGGTTATGTAATGTTTGGCATTTGAAGCTATTTTATGAGCATGTAGTATGTTTACCAATCGTATGCAATGAAAACCTTTCATGATCACACCTCGTGCTTTCGCCGCAGAAAGGGGTGTGACAGATTGGTATCAGAGCTGCGATTGTAGTGAACCAGGATTCCTTCTCGAGTCTAGTCTACAATCTCTAGGATCCTTTCACGAAAACAATTTTTTTTTTCAAAAAGTTTTCATTGCATAAAACTTTCCGCGACATCCACTACCTGAAACTGTTTACAAGAGTCTAGAAAAGACACTACGAGACGTACGGTGCACTGGAGAAGCACTTGTCTGTGACTAAGAATTACTGACAATTATGTGTGATAATTGGCATATACATATACTAGAAGTAGAATGTCACAAGTATACGTGACTTTACCTGAAAACAATGGCCTATCTGAAGGAAGAGATACGAGGATGAAACGAACTGTGCGGACTGTGCAAGGAGTTACGTAATTATGGATGCATACATAATTATGGAATTCAGTGCACAGAAATCACAGCAAGTCTTGTCACGTATAGATTTCCTTAAGTGCAAGAAAAGGTCAAACGTGAACACCAGCCTATTAAATACTCTGCTGGAGTAATAATTGTTTGATGTCACTTATGTGGTATATACCTGTGTATATATACTACTACTGTCTAGTAAGACGATATCAAACAAATGTCTAACCCTATTGTGTTATGTCCTGTCAGAACATGGCACCAAGAAAAGCTGTGAACGCTCGTGATCAACCTCCTCCTCCCCCACTGCCAAAGACTGCCGAAGAGCTGAACGCTCTACTGGAGGAAAGAATCTTCGCAGCTATCGCCCACTACGAGGCAACCCGTACTGCAGACAGTGGTGGACCAAGCAATGCCAGACGTAATGGGAATGGAGATTCATCTGGAGGAAACGCAGCTCAGGGCTGTACCTTCAAGCAGTTCCTCGACTGCAAACCATTGAACTATGACGGCACAGGAGGTGCAGTGGCATTTGTACGTTGGACAGAGAAGACTGAAGCTACTATCCGCATGAGAAAGTGTACCACGGATCAACAAGTCACTTTTGCTACTGGGTTGTTTGTCGATGAAGCTCTGACGTGGTGGAACTTGCAAGTTCAAACTTTGGGTGATGATGCCGCTTATGGCCTGACTTGGGATGAACTAAAGGAAAGAATGAGAGAGAAGTATTACTCACGTGCTGAACTCCAAAGGTTGGAGATTGAGTTCTGGCACTTGACTATGGAAGGTGCTGACATTAATGGTTATACTCGAAGGTTCCACGATCTGTCTAGAGTGCTTCCCTACATGGTGACTCCCGACTTTAAGCGCGTTGAACGCTACATTTGGGGACTGGCCCCAGAGTTTCGCGGCATGGTAACTTCGGCCAAACCTCAAACAATCACTGAGGCTATAACTCTGGCTGTCAGCCTTACTGAAGATTGTGTTCGTATGAAGAAGTTATCGTTGAACCCAACAGAGAAGACCGAGACGCATGCTGAGTCGTCCGGTGACAATAAGAGAAAGCATTCGAATCTGAATCAAGCAACCCACAGCAACAACAAAGGTTCATACCACAAGAAGCGTGATACTAACCCACCCAAGGAGACAAGAACCTTTGCAGCGACAAATGATACTGCAGCCAAAGGATACCAAGGCACCCTGCATAAATGCCAAAAATGTAAGTATCATCATGAAGGAACTTGTCGTGTCCCAAGGTGCGACAAATGTGGTAGGTTGGGTCATCAAACAGAAGACTGTTGGGGAAAAGGAAGGAACGGAAATGGAAATCGCAACGGTGCTGGCAATGCGAATGGTGGGAACGAAAATGGTAATGGCAACCGGATTGGGAATGGAGCTGGGCGAAATCAGGGATGCTTCAGTTGTGGAAGCAATGATCATTTCATGAAAGACTGCCCAAAGGGGAACAATGCTCAGGCTCGAGCATTTGTGATTGGAGCAAAGAACGCACGCGAGGACCCTAATGTGGTCACCGGTACGTTTCTCATTAACAATCACTTTGCATCCATATTATTTGACACTGGTGCCGACTATAGCTTCATGTCTGTGGAATTTAAACGTTTGCTTGGAATAGAATCTAGTAGATTAGATATTCCTTATTCCATAGAACTAGCAAATGGTAAACTCGTTGAATCGGGCGAAGTTGTTAGAGGCTGCACACTAGAACTTGGTGAACGAAGATTTAGCATCGACCTCTTACCAATTCAATTGGGTAGCTTCGACGTAGTGGTCGGAATGGACTGGTTGTCCAAAAACAAAGCTGAAGTTATTTGTAACGAGAAAATCATTCGCATCCCTCTGGCGAATGACGAAACTCTCATTGTACATGGAGAAAAACGAGACGCGCCTCTACGAATCATCAGTTGCATGAAGGCACAAAAGTGCTTAGGGAAAGGATGTATCGCTTTCCTAGCGCACGTTGTAGATAAGAAGGCCGAGGAGCCGAAACTCGAAGACATTCCTGTGGTAAGGGAATATCCTGATGTTTTTCCTGAGGATCTGCCAGGACTACCTCCTCAACGACAAGTCAAATTCCGTATAGACTTGGTTCCAGGAGCCACTCCTGTAGCCAAGGCTCCCTATCGGCTTGCACCATCCGAAATGCAAGAATTATCTAGACAACTCCAGGAGTTGTTGGATAAGGGATTCATAAGGCCAAGCTTCTCCCCTTGGGGAGCTCCAGTATTGTTCGTAAAGAAGAAGGATGGAACTCTGCGGATGTGTATCGATTACAGAGAACTGAACAAGCTCACAATCAAGAATCGGTACCCGCTACCGAGGATTGACGACTTATTTGATCAGTTGCAAGGATCAAGCTACTATTCCAAGACCGACCTTCGATCTGGATACCATCAATTGAGGATACAGGAGGAAAGCGTACCAAAGACTGCATTCAGAACGCGCTATGGGCATTACGAGTTTCTTGTGATGCCATTCGGGCTGACAAACGCGCCAGCGGTATTTATGGATCTGATGAACCGCGTATGCAAGCCATATCTCGATAAATTCGTGATTGTATTTATCGATGATATCCTGATTTACTCGCGAACGAAAGAAGAACACGAGCAACATCTCAGAACCATTCTAGAACTACTAAAGAAAGAGAAACTTTATGCAAAGTTCTCAAAGTGCGAATTCTGGATTCGCGAAGTACAATTTCTGGGTCACGTCGTAAACAAGAAGGGCATTCATGTAGACCCATCCAAGATTGAAGCAATAAAGAATTGGGAAGCCCCCAAAAACCCCAACTGAAGTTCGACAATTCTTGGGCTTAGCAGGCTATTACCGACCATTCATCGAGAATTTCTCAAATATAGCTCAACCGCTGACTTCCCTTACGCAGAAAGACAAGAAGTACGACTGGGGTGACAAGCAGGAAGAAGCCTTCCAGCTACTAAAAAATAAGCTATGCGATGCATCAATACTATCATTACCCGAAGGCACTGAAGACTTCGTGGTATACTGCGACGCCTCACGACAAGGTTTGGGTTGCGTGCTCATGCAACGCCAGAAAGTCATCGCTTATGCTTCAAGACAATTGAAGGTACACGAAAAGAACTATACCACTCACGATTTGGAAATCGGCACGGTGGTATTCGCCTTGAAGATCTGGCGACACTATTTGTATGGTACTCGATGTACAATCTTCACAGATCACAAAAGCCTACAACACATATTTGATCAGAAGGAATTGAACATGCGCCAGCAGCAATGGGTCGAGCTGCTAAATGATTACGACTGTGAGATTAAGTACCATCCTGGAAAGGCAAACGTTGTAGCAGACGCGCTAAGTCGAAAAGAAAGGGTTAAGACACTAAGGGTTCGAGCTTTGAAGCTGACTATTCAAATGAACCTCACCGCACGCATTCATGACGCACAACAAGAAGCTCTCAAGGGAGAAAACCGTAAAGATGAATACCTCCGGGGTATGTTGAAATACATGGTGCCAAATGAAGAGGGAGCCTTATACTTTAAGAAGCGTATTTGGGTTCCGCTCTATGGCGGTATTCGAGAAGTCATACTTGATGAAGCACATAAATCGAGATACTCGATCCATCCAGGATCGGCCAAGATGTATCAAGACTTAAAAGAATACTATTGGTGGCCGAGGCTCAAAAGCGACGTTGCTGTCTATGTTGGAAAATGCCTAACCTGTGCCAAGGTTAAGGCTGAATATCAGAAACCGTCCGGCCTACTACAACAACCAGAGATACCCATGTGGAAGTGGGAACAAATCTCGATGGACTTTATAACAAAACTACCCAGGACCCCGAGAGGGCACGATATGATATGGGTAATAGTAGATCGGTTAACGAAGTCTGCGCACTTCCTTCCGATCCGAGAAAAGGACAGCACTGGAAAGCTTGCTGAGATATACTTAAAAGAAATTGTGGCACGTCATGGAGTGCCAATCTCAATTATTTCAGACAGAGATGGACGCTTTGTCTCAAGAATCTGGCAATCCTTTCAGGAAGCCTTTGGATCTCAGCTAGATCTAAGCACGGCATTCCATCCACAAACAGACGGCCAGAGCGAACGAACCATACAAACTTTAGAAGATATGCTTTGCGCATGTATCATGGACTTAGGCGGCAGCTGGGATACTCATCTACCTTTAGTTGAGTTTTCCTACAATAACAGTTATCATACGAGTATAAAAGCCGCACCATTCGAAGCTCTGTATGGCCGCAAGTGCTGATCGCCCTTATGTTGGGCAAATGCTGGAGATAAACGTATGGTTGGTCGTGAACTTGTACAAGAGACAACCGACAAAATCATGCAGATCCGAGAGCGCATTAAGGCGGCTCGAGATCGACAGAAAAGCTACGCTGATAGAAGACGAAAACCATTAGAGTTCGAGGTGGGAGACAAAGTTTTATTGAAGGTCTCACCTTGGAAAGGCGTAGTAAGATTCGGAAAACATGGGAAGCTGAATCCCTGATACATCGGACCATTCAAGATTTTGGAAAGAATTGGTACCGTGGTATTCAAGTTGGAATTACCGGAAGAACTTAATGGAGTACATGATACGTTCCATGTATCCAACCTCAAGAAGAGTCCAACACAAGAAAACGTGATCATCCCTGCGGATGAAGTGCATATTGATGACGCCCTCCGATTTACAGAACAACCCGTTGAGGTTACCGACTGGAAAGTCAACTAGACCAGGAGGAGCAGTGTGAAACTTGTCAAAGTACGTTGGAACTCTAAGCACGAACCCGAGTACACGTGGGAACGTGAAGACCAGTTCAAAGAAAGGTATCCCCACCTGTTCAAGAAGACTCCTGCGAGAGTTAGTTCAGCCTGAATTTCGGGACGAAATTCTTTTAACGGGGGGAGACTGTGACAACTGGCACCAAACCGGTAATTTCCGTACACTTTAATTATTATTTAATGACTGCAATTATGTGCTTAAACGTCAACATTGTCTGATTACATACTATACATGTGAATTCATGCACGTTTTATACTACAAAATATGCATTAACGAAAGCGTTGCGTCAGAAATACTAGTAAACTCACCGGTAAGACACAATATGCCAACAACTCTACAGAAAGCAGTCAGACAACAAAATTGGAGCCTAGGTATAGGTCCAATGACAAGAATGCATTAAAACCCAAGAGTACATACAAGGGTTCACATATAGGCTTTTCGGAGACTAAAATACGCACTAAAAAGCACCCGAAACGCACTTTAAGTGCAAAATTCTGCATTTATTAATAAAATTCAGCATTGTAACATGCTAGTAGGATGCAAAAATATGGCAGGATGATCCTGTATGCTTTCCTAAGTACCGGGAATTAATTGTGTTGCAAAAACATATATAAAAGACACTTTACGGACTAGTTAAACACTTTAACGGAACGGTATCAAACCGAACAACCGGACATTACCCGGGACACGAAATTTTTGCCAAACACATTGTTTAATTATCTCTTGGCTAGTCGTGATCCCCGAACACCCTAACACCCACTAAATATCAAATAAATAACATGTGGAAGCTTATACTTGGAAACTAACTATCCATTTCTTACTAGTTGCAAAATGTTACACCAAACCCCCCCTCGTAGCCGAAATCGGTCCCAAGTGGACCCACCCCAAAACTACACCATGCTCCATATCTTGCTTAAGATTATAAACCATTTGTTTATTAGATCTTTACTTGTAGAAGTGGCCATAAAGTATGAACAATCTTGTATAAGTAAGGCCAAGATCACCACAACCATACCTCTCATCATCACCCTCCCATCTTCACTCTCTCTCCCTCTTTCTCGGCTCCACCCACAAACGCCAACATCACCACCATTCTACCACCATCTCATCCATTTTTGAGCTTCCTTCAAGTGTAGAAGAAGGATCAAAGGAGCTTGAACTTGTGGTGCTTCAAAAGGGCTTGTTTCTTGCTTGTTCTTCATCTTTTTCTCATCATCTTCATCACTAGATCCTACCCTAGCCTTGTGCTAGTAGTAAGTTACTTGTACACCCTTGTTCATCTTGTTTTTGTGATCAAAAGTTGTAGTATGTTAGTATGTTCAAAATCACTAAAGAAACAAGAACATTAAAGAGATGAACATGAAACTTTACATGAAATCCTACATAAAAAGTTTACTTGAAGATGAAAAATGCTACTAGTTGATGTTGTCATGAGTATGTTGTTGGTTTATTATTAACTTTTGGTTATGTGATGTTAATCACCATACAATCTTGTTAAATAATGTTAGGAGACATGATTTAACAAGAAAAAGAAAATGGTTATGTGATAAACAAAATAACCACTTTCTAGTTAGACATGAACTTGATGAAAATATTTTTTCACAAAATAAGATTTTACTAGTAAGTTGATGAGTTTGTAAATCCGAGAGTTTACAAGGGATTTTTGTAAGCAACCAAGTTAGAAAAGCGGTTTTTGGAAAATCATGACGATTACAAACACTTATACTATTTTTAGAGATAAAGGCAAGTATGGAAATGTTTTATTTACAAGAAGAGTTCAAGAGCTTTATTTTTGTAAAAATTGTTTAGAAGTTGTAAACACTAAATCATTTTATGAGAATGATTTTTAAAGAAATAAATACGTTTCGGAAGGTAACTAAGTCCACTAAGAGCTTTACCAAGTTACCACGCGTTTTCAGGATATACCAAGTTCATGATTAGTGTGTAACATATATATTTTTGCTCTTGGTGATGTAAAAATTGTGTAAAGACTAATGGTTGGTGTTGATGATTGTTAGGGGAGGAATTTCTAACAATTAGTGATCCTTATTTGTTATCCTAACTGGTGATCCTTACTTCTGTGACAGGTGGTGATCCTCAGAAGGGCTTTAGGATCAGGATCATGGATCACTTTAAGGATCCTCGTACTGACGATTGTTTACTTATGTTTTATAACATCTCGCAGGTATAACAAGCTAGACCAAGTCTTGGCGACATTCCTGGAGAATATTCCTAAACTATTATGCACGTGCTTAGCTAAAAATGGACGTTGTGGAGAACGTGGAGGCTTGGCACGAAAGTCGGATAGTTAGTTTAGGTGGTTATTTCTATTTTAAAAAGGGAGTAACGAGCTAGTAGAAAAACACTTAGTCATTTCTCAGTTACACACACTCGTACAAACGCTCATACAAGCTCTCGCTCAAACACTTAGCAATTTCATACACTTTTTACACATTTCACTGTAGTGATCCTTGTACCTAGCTCGTTACTATCCGAAGTTGTAAACATTCATTCATTTATTTGAGCTTGGTGATCGGTAGTTTCCATCACCCGGGGTTTTTTGTGCCGGAGATCAACTCTTGATCAATGGCTTTTTCCCCGTATAAATCCTTGTGTTGTTTGTGCAATTCACATTAAAGTGATCTTCATCGCTGTTACACATTTTGAGCATCATTCCCCGTAACAAAGAGTTTGGTTGCACTATCCTCGTCTGATTTTTAACCAAAACAGTTTGGCGCCCACCGTGGGGCAATTGGTGCTTCGTCCTTAAGAAAATACGCATTTCTGTGCTTAATTCGGTTCACTACAACCAAGCAGATGGCTTCCTCATCGAAGAATGCTTCAAACTTGATGCCCTCATTCACTTCTTCACAAGGCGTTCCTCCTTTGCCTCCACCACCTTCTGGATCCCAGAAGAATACTGAGAATGCTGCGAAGAAACCGACTCCCATTTTCTCAAAACCACCTACTTCTTCTGTTTCAACTAATCCTACTACTAATGATCTCTATGCCTTGATTTTGCAGATGAGGAACCATGCACAAGAGCAGGATAAGTCCAACGAAAGGATCCTCCGGGAGATTGACGAAATTAAGAAACAGAAGAAAACGGCAGAGGATCGTTCCCCACTGATGCCCAGATCTTTGAATTTTGATACTCCGGTGATTACTTCTCAGCCGTCAGTGGTTCCAGACATTCAATATGTGGGTGGACCAAAAGGAGTGCACTACGGAACAACAGCTATGACCCAGGCATTAGGTTCATATTTCCAGCCAGCGGGATCCTATCCTCAGCATATGGGATCCCTCACGAGTACAGGAGGATATTCAGGAATGCAGCAGGTTCAAGGATCCTCCTTCGTTCCAGGATCATCCCAGGTTCAAGGATCCTCCTTCGTTCCAGGATCATCCCAGGTTCAAGGATCCTCCTTCGTTCCAGGATCATCCCAGGTTCAAGGATCCTCCTTCTTTCCAGGATCATCCCAGTTTCAGGGATCCTTCCAGATGCCAGGATCCTTGAGGAGTTTGCAAACGGGAAGTTTAGATGTCCATCAAGGGGATTTTATTCCAATGCAGACCAATGCCTCTACTGGTCCCTCGATCATTCCAGAGTCTCAACAATATGGATTAACATCCATTCTTCCTAACTTGAATCCAATGGGAGGTAACACTTTTAATAACTCTCATACTACTAACCATGGTCTTATGCAGGGTCCAGGTATCAATCAGGCCATGGCCAGAGAATTGCAAAAGCTAAAGGATATGATATCAAGTGTTCCGGGAGTGGTCAAACCTATCCCAGAGATTGCAGATGGGAGCCACAAGATATCTCGTTTTGCAGCACCAATCTGTGATGCTGAGATACCCAAGAGGTTCCATGTGCCTACAATGAAGCTGTATGATGGTTCGACTGATCCTGAAGAACACATAGCACAATATAGGGAAAGGATGGAAATCAATCCAATTCCAGAAAGGTTAAAAGAAGCATGCCTGTGCAAGGGATTCGGATCCACTCTTACTGGATCAGCTCTCAAATGGCTGCTAAGTCTTCCTCCTTATTCTATTACCTCATTTGCTAACCTAGTTAACTTGTTTAATAATCAGTTTTCTTGTAGTAGAAAATTTGAACGATTAACTAGTGATTTATATAGGATAACCCAGGGTCATAATGAATCATTAAGGGATTACATTACCAAATTCAGTAAAGAATCCTTAGACATTCCCAACTTAGATATAGCCACGGCTGTTGAGGCCTTCAAAATGGGATTGCTTAGGGATTCGTTATTTTATGATGATCTTGTAATGACACCATGCAGGAACCTAGATGAGGTAAGAACCCGGGCCCTCAGGTTCATCCGACTAGAGGATGATAAGAGGATCCAGGAGAGGTTAACAGGATCCTCAAAGCAGGATAAGCAAGGATCCTCATTCAGGAACAACAAGTTCAGATCCTACAACAGATCTGATAATCAGAACGTGCATTCTATTGATCAAGAAGAGGATGATGAGGATTATCCTCCAATTTCTGAATATTGCTTTAGTGTTGATAACAATGAACTAATCCTTGCCATGCAGAACCTAGGTGATAAAGCTAGATGGCCAAGAAAGAATGACAGGCCGACTGCAACTAAGGATAAATCAAAGTGGTGTGCATATCATGAAGATTTTGGGCACCTTACAGAAGAATGCATTGCATTAAGGAAGGAAATTGGATACTTGTTGAGCAAAGGGCATCTAAAAGAGTTGTTGGGAAGAAAAAAGTCAAGGACTCAGGATCCTGAAAGGATCCCTGAGAAGGCTCCAGCTCCTCCAGCAGATGCCCAAGTGATAAACTTTATTTCTGGAGGATCCGACATTTGTGGCACATCCTTCTCAGCAGCTAAGAGGCATGCAAAGGAAACTAAAATGGATAATGGAGAACGACCAGTTCGAACATCAAGTGTCTCCGAAGGAAAAGTCATAACCTTCGACGAAGAGGATCGTGTCGATATCCAGGATCCTCATCACGATGGTTTAGCCCTGGATACACGATATGAAAGCAGTCCCATCCACTTACCATCAATGTGTGAAGCTCCCTAGTCCTTGGGGGATAGTAAAGATTGATAGTGATCAGCAGGAGGCTAAGAATTGCTATACTTCATCGATGAAACCAGCCTCGAGATCCAGGGAGCAATAGCAATCAAAGTATCCTCCAAGGGATGTCTTGGAGGCAAAAGAGCAGGATGTGGTAGAAATCCTCATGGATCCTGACGATCCTGAATCCAAAATCTATATCGGATCAGGGATCCTTGGCGAAATGAAAGAAGACCTCATATCCTTCCTCAAAAGGAGAAAGACTACCTTTGCATGGAAACACGAAGATATGACTGGTATATCCAAAGATGTTATCACTCATAAGCTCGGCATCGACAGATCCTTCAAACCAATCCATCAAAGGAGAAGGAAGTTTGCACCAGAAAGGAATGCCATTATCCAGGAAGAGGTAGAGAAATTGCTCCGGGCAGGTATGATTAGAGAGGTCAAGTATCCAAGATGGTTGGCCAATGTGGTTGTTGTTCAAAAGAAAAACGGAAAGTGGAGGGTATGTGTCGATTTTACCGATCTAAATAAGGCATGTCCCAAGGATCCTTTCCCTTTACCCCACATTGACTCCATGGTGGATGCAACCGCGGGTCATGAACTGTTAACTTTTATGGATGCTTCATCTGGATTTCAACAAATCCAAATGGAACCATCCGACCAAGAGGATACAGCCTTCATGACTCCAACTGGTATATACTGCTATATTGCTATGCCGTTCGGATTAAGAAATGCAGGTGCAACATACCAAAGGCTGGTGAATATGATGTTCAAGGATCAGATTGGACAAACTATGGAGGTTTACATAGATGATATGGTGGTAAAATCCTTAAAGGCTGAGGATCACCTAAGAGACTTGGAGGAAGCATTCGATATCCTTGACAAATATAACATGAAACTTAATCCTTCAAAATGTCACTTTGGTGTTAAAGCAGGTAAATTCTTAGGATATATGGTGACAAAGAGAGGCATTGAAGCTAGCCCAGAACAGATCAAAGCAATAGTGAATATCAAATCTCCGGTCAATGCTAAGGATGTTCAAAGGCTAACAGGAAGGATAGCAGCCTTGAACAGATTTATATCCAAGTCCTCCGAGAGGTGTAAAGAATTCTATGATATCCTAAGGAAGAACAAGAAATTTGAGTGGACGGAGAAGCATGAAAATGCTTTAAAAGCCCTCAAAGATTACCTATCCTCGGCCCCGGCTTTGATGAAACCAGAAAAAAGGGATGTGTTATCCTTGTATCTTGCAGTATCCTCAAAAGCAGTAAGTGCGGTCCTTGTTAAGGATCATCAAGGTACACAACATCCTGTCTATTATGTAAGTAAAAGTTTACTCGATGCCGAATCCAGGTACTCACACCTTGAAAAGCTTATTCTTGCATTAATTATGGCATCTACAAAGTTAAGACATTATTTTGAAACTCATGTTATCATTGTTAAAACTAATTTTCCAATTAAGAATGTCCTCAGGAAACCAGAGATGTCAGGAAGGATGGCTAAGTGGGCAGTGAAATTGAGTGCATATGATATAAGATATGAGCCTAGGACAGCCATCAAATCCCAAGCATTAGCTGACTTTGTGGCTGATTTCAGTAGTGATTTACAAGAAGAAGCTGAGCTAGAAGTCCAGCAGCTAGAAGAGACTAAGGATCCTTGGATACTTTATACTGATGGATCCTCAAATGTCAAAGGCACAGGGCTTGGAATACTACTAAAATCGCCACAGGGGGACATAATACCCCATTCCATAGCTTATGAATTCCAAACCACTAACAATGAGGCTGAATATGAAGCCCTAATTGCTGGTTTACAAATTGCAAAGCACATGGGGATTAGGTATCTTGAGGTACACGTAGATTCTTTGTTGATTACAAACCACTTTAATGGATCATATGCTGTTAAAGGTGAAAAGCTAACCAAATATTTGGAGATAGTCAAAAGTTTGGCACTCTCTTTTGTTTCCTTTAGTTTGTCACAGGTACCAAGGGAAGAAAATACAGAAGCTGATGCATTGGCTAACTTAGGATCATCCTTGAAGATCCCAGAGGATATCAAGATCCCTATTATTCATATCCTGACCCCCAGCTATTGAGGATCATGTGGCTATGGAAATAGGGAATAATTCTGCAATGATCCCTAGTGAGGATACTCGATCCCATTCAAGATCAGGATCATGGATCTCACCAATTATGAGATACTTACAACATGGAGAGATTCCTACAGGAGAAAACCCTAGGGCTTTCAAATCTAAGGTATCTCAATTCATAATTATGAATAATATGTTGTATAGACGATCTCTTGCAGGACCATATTTAAGATGCATTGAGGATCTTGAAGTTCAAGAAGTTTTAAAAGACTTCCATGAAGGAGATTGTGGAAACCACACTGGGGGCAGGGCATTATTCTCAAGGATCCTGAGGACAGGATATTACTGGCCAACCATGAAGAAAGATGCTGTGGAGTATGCCAGAAGATGTGATCCTTGCCAGAGACACAGCAATATCCTTCATCAACCAGCTGAATTATTGCATCCTATATCCTCCTCTTGGCCATTTATGAGATGGGGTATGGATATAGTTGGCAAGCTCCCTAAGGCACCTGGTGGAAAAGTATTCATGCTAGCTATGACAGATTACTTCTCCAAGTGGATAGAGGCTGAAGCTTTTGCCCAAGTTAGAGAAAAGGAAAACCACTAACTTTTGTGACAGCTGGGGGATTAAGATGATAACATCAACACCAGTCCACCCACAAGCTAATGGTCAGGCAGAATCATCCAACAAGATCATCATCAACAATTTGAAGAAGAAGCTTGGATCCAAGAAAGGGAAATGGGCAGAAGAACTACCCTATGTGCTCTGGGCTGACAGGACAACCCCTAAGAATGCTACTGGTCAAACAGCATTCTCTTTGGTGTTTGGGGCAGAATCGGTGATCCCAACAGAAATGGTGGTTCCAACTGCTAGAACAAGTACTCGTGATCCTGAGGAAAATAATGAAAACTTGGCTCAAGACCTGGATACTATCGAAGAAATCAGGGATATGGCTAGAATAAGGATGGCCAGTTATCAGCAAAGAATGGCTGGTGCTTACAACAAAAATGTCAGGATCAGGAGGTTTCAAGTTGGAGATATGGTATTAAGGAAAGCATTCCAAAATACTACCAATCCTGCTGATGGGAAGTTGGCTCCAAAATGGGAAGGCCCTTATTTGATTGAAGCTGAAGCAGGAAAGGGGGCATATAGATTGCTAACCATGGAAGGTGATTTGCTACCAAGAGCTTGGAATGCTGTCCACTTGAAGAAATATTTCATGTGACGAGGATCCTCATGGCAGAGGTGATCCTAGCGAAAGGGATATCCTTAAAGGATCCTCAAAGTATCGGTGATCCTTACTTAGGTAATATCCTAAACTTAAGCTATTTCATTTCATTATTTTCTCTTATAAGGATAAGGATCATGTATCCTTTATCCATCTCTCACGTGAGTTTAAGTTTTGAAAGTTCAGGTATCCTTAGCATAACGTTGGTTATCCACAGAAGCAATCCGTCTTTTGGGTTTAACCCCAGTTATTCGGGCTTGTCCCCAGATTCCGCCTGTAGCGCACGATGATCCTGGTATAGTTCAAGGCTTTGGGACCAGTACTCGTTCTAGGGGCTGATAATTCCATTGTTCTGGCTATGCTTAGGATCCTACGTATAATGGTAGACGTACCATACATCCGTTCATAAGGTTTCTAACGTTTTCACGTTAGCTAAGGTTTCTAACGTTTTCACGTTAGCTAAGGTTTTGGCATTTTCATGTCACCAAGTTTGGATAGTCGCCAGTTAGGGCCATACTCCAGTTTACACACGATCCTTGGGCTTGTCCCCAGTTATCCTTGGGCTTGTCCCCAGTTATCCTTGGGCTTGTCCCCAGTTATCCTTGGGCTTGTCCCCAGTTACTAACTCTTTTCTTATATTGGCTTAGTCCCAAGTTATGCTCTATTTCAGGTCCTTGAAGATAGGCAGCTAGGGATCCTTGATCCTTATTTCACTCTAAGGTTTATCTTATAGTTACCCTTATTATGGTTAGGATTCTAACTTGGATCCTCAGGTATGATCCTTAACTCTTTTGATTTTATTCATTATTCTTTTAAATAACCCTTATACTTGACAACTGAACTTGTATTTCTTAAATCATATCACTTTTTAAAACTTATCGGTTATGGGATATGTGATCCTCGTTCATATCCTAAACTTTTTGGATATCTTTTCTAATTTTTCAAGGCTTGATAAGTATAAACAGAATGAACATTACAACAGTTGGAAAGTAACATACTAAAAAGGATAACAACACAAGATAAGCGACAAAAGGTTAAGTTTTTATTAATTAACATAAGGCTAACCCTTTAAAGGTTGTCAAAATTACCTACCCAAGCATCTACCAGCAAAACGTGGCCCGTCCGCTGGGGTAGGTAAAGGGTGTCCATGATAATGAGTTCAAAGGTAGTGCAGGAATATAAAGGCGACAGGATCACAATGGCTTCATCCCCCAAACAGAGGATCCCTCCACCAATTGCAATCCTGCCTATTGTCCAAAGGATCATACATGATCCTTAAACCTAAGAACTATTGTTTAGAGTTATTACAGACCCACCATTGTTCAAAAACATCAACAATCCAAAAAACTACCAAACCATAAAAAAATGGGCTCCGGCCACGTCTAGAAATTTCCATCATCGCCCATTTTTGCAGCTCACACCTTCGCTGCATTATCATCACCACCAGCCGCTGCATCCTCAGCTTTATCCTTCAACCCGCTGCCACTAGCCTCAATTGCCAGAATCTCCTCAGCCTCCTCTTCATCACCCAATTTAGCCAGCCTTGCCTTCCATTCTTCAATTTCCCAGCTACTTTTGTCAAAGGCAGGATCCTGAGCTTCCAAGGCCATTTGAAGCTTGGTTTTGTACATTGCTATGGCGGCAGAAACTTTAGCATCATCTGTGATCTCCTGCCTTTCATAGTCAAAGTTAACCAGCACCTTAGCCATCTTCTGCTTGGTATCCTGGAGTTCCTTCTGAAGATCAGCAAGTGCAAGATCCTTGAGCACAGCAACCTGCTGGAGATCGGCAATCTTCTTATCTTGATCCTCAACATGGCCGACGTAATCTTCGATCTCAGCAAATTTCTGCAAAAGAAAAGGATAAAGCAGTTCAAGAGCAAGTGATCCTTAGATCAGCAGGATATACAAGCAGAGACAGTGATCCTTACATCATTGAAGTACTCGAGGAACTGGTGGCGAATTAAGGGCAGACCCTGCAAATCCTCAGCCTCGGAAGTCTTTCTCTTCTTGATTCCCTTCCCTTTGAGGGGTGCCTTGGGGATTGAGGCTGTCGGGCTAGTAGGGACCTTTCTTTTGGAGGATTTGACAGTGGTGAGATCGGTGACACTGAACCTTGAAGCAGCTTTGGCAGATTTTCCAGCACCTACACGACCAAAACAAGATAAGTATCTTTTCTTAATATACATTTAACTATTTATTTAAATTTTAAACAGGGATACTTACTTGACATCGTGACAGAGCCTGAGGATACCTCCTGTGAGTCTTGGGTTACTGTCTTAAAAGTTCTAGTTTCAGGGTCGAGTCCCCAGAAAGCAGCAAGTCTTTCCCTGGTTGCGGGTGTTGTGATGAGATGTGAAAAGGAGATGGCTGCATGACACAAGACAAAGAAGGGGTTAGTGATCCTATTACAAAAACATGACCATCTGGTGATCCTTCCCAGGATCCTCCGGCCTACCATGGGTGGACCATGTTCTTGGTAAATGCTCTCCATCTGGAATGGTATCCCTTCTTACAAAGAAGAAGCGACGTTTCCAATCTTTGTCGTTTTTGGTGACTTTGAGAAGAGGATGATCCGCACTGGGTTTTCGTTTGAACAAATATCAGTGGGATCCGAAGATAGTAAGATCATACAGTTCCGCCAGTTCTGACATTCCTAAATCAAGACCCTCCTGCTCAATGATCCTCTCTAGGGTGTATAAAACCCTCCAAATCATAGGCATGGCTTGAAGATAAGATATGCCGGTAAGGGAAAAGAAGGATTGTGTGAACTCCGGGAAAGGATAGGTGTACCCTATAGCAAATGGAGTGACTGGAAAGGCAACCCATGTATCAGAAACGTAGTCGCTCAGAACAGTTGGATCGAAGGGTTTGAAAAAGACATTCGCCGGAAAACGGTGACGGATGTTATCTATTTGTGCGTCGTTAAAGCAACACCTCTCGTTCACTGAGTCCTTGATGATCTTCTGACTCTTCAAAGGGCTATCCTTTTTGTGATCCTTGGCCGGGGAACTTCGGAGCAACATTTTCGAAGTAATGAAGATAAAGGAAGAAAAACAGAGTAAGAAAGGAAGAAAGAGGAGAAAGTGATACCTAATTGATCTTCAACTGAGATTATAAAGGGAGTTTCTTTCGGATTTGAATGCATATTGATCCTATCTATATCTCTATTTATAATTATGATTCTGCAGGATTGTCACTTCCGTGACATCATCATCGCAACGGCTAGTTCTATTTTAACGGCTATATATCCGTTAGTTTGTTGCGGATAAGATCAAGAAAACATAACTCGCTAATTTTACGATTTCACTCCTTATATTTTGGGGGCAATTGTTAGGGGAGGAATTTCTAACAATTAGTGATCCTTATTTGTTATCCTAACTGGTGATCCTTACTTCTGTGACAGGTGGTGATCCTCAGAAGGGCTTTAGGATCAGGATCATGGATCACTTTAAGGATCCTCGTACTGACGATTGTTTACTTATGTTTTATAACATCTCGCAGGTATAACAAGCTTGACCAAGTCTTGGCGACATTCCTGGAGAATATTCCTAAACTATTATGGACGTTGTGGAGAACGTGGAGGCTTGGCACGAAAGTCGGATAGTTAGTTTAGGTGGTTATTTCTATTTTAAAAAGGGAGTAACGAGCTAGTAGAAAAACACTTAGTCATTTCTCAGTTACACACACTCGTACAAACGCTCATACAAGCTCTCGCTCAAACACTTAGCAATTTCATACACTTTTTACACATTTCACTGTAGTGATCCTTGTACCTAGCTCGTTACTATCCGAAGTTGTAAACATTCATTCATTTATTTGAGCTTGGTGATCGGTAGTTTCCATCACCCGGGGTTTTTTGTGCCGGAGATCAACTCTTGATCAAGGGCTTTTTCCCCGTATAAATCCTTGTGTTGTTTGTGCAATTCACATTAAAGTGATCTTCATCGCTGTTACACATTTTGAGCATCATTCCCCGTAACAAAGAGTTTGGTTGCACTATCCTCGTCTGATTTTTAACCAAAACAATGATGATTTCAAAAGAAAATAAACACATGTTTTGAAAACATGGGAAATCTCCGTTTTTAGGGGAAACTCTGTCAAAATTTCTATAAAATTTTGACACTTAGAAAAATATAAGTTTTTGAGAAACTTATTCCCTAAAAATGTGTCTAAAAACATTTACCAAGGTTTTCACTAATTTTTGTGTTAAGAAATGATGATTTCTTCAAGATTAAAAATTGATATTAAGTATGTATATTTTTGAGGAAAAATATATATATTTATTGATCACCAAATTTTGTGCTAAGTGTACGTAGTATGTATTATACGTGATAGTGTATTAGGACTTGAAAATACACTAAAAACTCTTGAGGAGTAACAACACAAAAACACACATACAACATACAAGATACATAATTCGGGTGCAAAATACAAGAAACTTATATTTATTTTTGAGAAAATAATATAAGTAAGACACTTAGTTAAAAATATGAATTATTTTTAACACAAGAATACGTACACAAAAGACAGCGACTTGTACTTGTGCGATACAAGTCTAGTGACTAACGTTAAGAAAACACGTATAGGTCACGACGTTAACTAAGCAAATTCGGTGAAGTTTACGACGCAAGGAACGCAAAGTTGTGAGTTCATGCTCCCCCTTTTCTTTTAACTGTTTTCAGTTTTATAACTTCGGGGGTGAAATACATGTTACAAATATTGCAATGTTTACAAATGGCATGATGAATACAAAAACAATAAGCACTCTTGGTGAGAACGAGTACCAAGTATGATGCATTTTGAGAAATGATACGAGAAATGATACAAGAAATGATACATGATACGAGAAATCGTGTCACGAATAGGGTACCATAAGCACCATTAATCAACAATATACCTAGACAGCAGAACAAAAGGTTAGATCTAACGGGTGTCGGGTAGCCACACTCTTGGTGAGAACGAGTACCAAGCAGTCCTTTTGTGTCTCAGAATATGCCAACTAGAAAAATGCCTAAGGTTTGGTTGCTTCCTATGTCGTGTCACATGTTAATGGCCTTGCAACCCATTAACAACCTTAATACATACAATATTACTTGATTTATACAGGAATACTTGAGTTGTACAAGATACAGACATACTTGACTTACATGAGATACAGAAATACGTGATTGATACGAAATACATACCATGTTTTCATACAAAGTATACAAACGTGAAATACAAATACTGCATGAATTCACACCAACATTATGTTGACGTTTTTCCAAAAACTCACATGTATTTCAGGTAACTAGGGTGGATGTGCGCGCGGTCTTACTCAAGCTCGTGGATGTTGTTTATGTTTATCGTCGAATAAAGTTGTAAACTTTTCAGACAAAATGTTGTCTTGTGATGTAAACACTAAAACTATGATTTCGGTTATGTAATGTTTGGCATTTGAAGCTATTTTATGAGCATGTAGTATGTTTACCAATCGTATGCAATGAAAACCTTTCATGATCACACCTCGTGCTTCCGCCGCAGAAAGGGGTGTGGCATTAGTTTCATATTGTACCAGTCCAGGATATCAAATGCTCCTTCAATATCCCGGAGATGATCCTCAGCTTTCTTGGACTTTACCACCATATCATCAATGTATACCTCCATGGTGTCCCCCAGTTTGTCTTTAAACATCATGTTCACCAATCTCTGGTATGTTGCACCTGCATTTTTCAAACCTAATGGCATAGCAGTATAACAGTAAATACCTGTTGGTGTCATGAAAGCAGTATCCTCCTGGTCTGAAGGTTCCATTTGGATCTGCTGAAATCCTAAGGATGCATCCATGAAGGTTAACATCTCATGACCGGCAGTGGCATCCACCATCGAGTCTATATTAGGCAGAGGGAATGGGTCTTTAGGACATGCTTTGTTCAAGTCTGTGTAATCTACACAAACTCTCCATTTCCAATTCTTCTTTTGAACCACGACCACATTTGCTAGCCACTTGGGAAATTTGACTTCCCTGATCATCTTGGACTTCAATAGTCTTTCAACCTCTTCTTGAATAATTATGTTTTGTTCTGGAGCAAACTTCCTTCTCTTTTGCTGGATAGGCTCGAAAGACCTGTCAATTCCAAGCTTGTGAGTTATAATATCCTTAGAAATAGCTGTCATATCCTCATGCTTCCATGCGAATGTTGACATCCTGCATTTCAAAAAGTTAGTTAACTGATTTTCAATATCCTGAGGGATATTGGCTCCTACGAGCACCGAGATATCTGGATTATCTTGATACGGGATAATTTTATTTACATCCTGCTCTGAAGCCTCCACGATATCCTGGGCCCTCATCTTTAATTGCTATACTGCGTTAGGCTTGGTTGAGGATTTCATCGAGGATGAGTAACATTCCTTTGCCTCCTGTTGATCACTTTCCACCTTGACAACCCCCCAAGGAGTAAGGATCTTGATACACTGATGATAGGTTGATGGCACAACTTTCATATCATGGATCCATGGCCTACCCAATATGATATTGTAGCAGGATAAGGAGTCCATGACACAGAAGCGTTGTATTGAGTTGACCCCTTCAACATATACTGGTAATTTTATCCCCCCACTGTGTTCCTAGCTTCTCCACTGAACCCAACAAGCACAGTGGACTTCGAAGTGATATCCATTGGAGATACATTCATTCTCTTCAACGTTTCTAGTTGAATTATGTTGACGGAGCTGCCATTATCCACCAGTATCCTGTGCACAAAATGATTAGCAACATATAAAGTTATTACCAAAGCATCATGATGAGGATCCTGGATAGTATCCTTGTCATCACTGTCCAACGTGATCACTTTATCAGTTGTGAGGGTTGTCATCCTGGTTGGCTTATCTCCCCTTTCTGCCTTAGCTTCCTTCGCATGTCTTTTTGCTGCAGAGTATGAAGTTCCACAAATGTCGGATCCTCCTGAAATAAAGTTAATTATCTTGGCATCTGCAAGAGGTGATGCTGCTCGTTCAGGATCCTTCTCAGTATCCTGACCCTTATTCTTCTATCTTCCTAGAAGATCTTTCAGATATCCTTTGCTTTGCAGATAGCTTATTTCCTTCCTCAGGGATATGCAATTTTCCGTAACATGTCCAAAATCCTCATGGAAGGCACACCACTTGGATTTATCCATCCAATCAGCTTTCTGTTGGTTTTTCCTAGGCCACCTCGGTTTGTCTCCCAAACCCTGCATAGCATACATTAGTTCAGGTATATTAACAGAAAAACAATATTCTGACAACTTAGGATACTCCTCAGGATACTCGTCTTGGACAACGTTCACTCTTTTGTTTTCATTTTTATCATACGGCCTAGAGCGGTATGTGTTAGGAGAGGATTTTTGAATGATCAGTGATCCTCAATTACTGTTGGGCTTAGTGATCCTCAATTCTGTCTGAATTAGTGATCCTCAGAAAGTATTATAGAATCAGGATCATGGATCATCATAAGGATCCTTGTACTAACGATTGTCGGCTTTGAATATGATGTTGTTTTGCAGGAGTACAAGCTTGGACTTGGTCTTGGCGATATTCCTGGAGCATATTCCATATTTATTCCGCATGTGCTTAACTGAAGTGGACGTTATGGAGTTCGTGGAAGACTTGCACAAAATGCGGATAGTTTGTTAGCTTAGATATTTTCCATTTTTAAGAGGGGATAGCGAGCTTTATTAGAACACTTGGCTATTTTTAGCTTAACACACACACTCGTAACTGCTCTCATCAGCTCTCGAAAATTCACTTGGCGATTACACACTTTTTGCACATTATACTGTAGTGATCCTTGTAACCAGCTCGCTATCATCCGAAGTTGTAGTACATTGTTTGCTTAATCTTAGTTGGTGATCAGTAGTTTCCATCACCCGAGGTTTTTTATGCCAGAGATCAACTCTTGATCAAGGGCTTTTTCCTCGTATAAATCTTTGTGTCACTTGTTAATTTCATTTCTGAGTGATCCTTAGCATTGTTCATTGATTCAAGCATCACACCTCACAACAGAAAGTTTGGTTGCATTATCTTAGCTTGATTTTTGACCAAAACATTTTGGCGCCCACCGTGGGGCAATTGGTGCTTCGTTCTTGAGAAATTATTGTTCTGATGATCATTTCGGTTCGTTACAACCAAGCAGGTGGCTTCCTCAGCAAAGAACACTTCAAGCTCTATGCCGGCAATGAGTTCTTCACAAGGCATTCCTCCTTTGCCTCCACCACCTTTTGGATCCCAGAAGAATGCTGAAAATGCTGCGAAGAGACAAACCCCCGTTTTCCAAAAACCACCAACTTCTTCTGTTTCCACTAATCCTACTACTAATGATCTTTTTTATCTGATTTTGCAGATGAGGGATCGCATGCAAGAGCAGGACAAAACCAATGAACGGATCCTCCAAGAGATTGGTGATATCAAAAAACAGAAGAAATCAGTGGAGGATCACTCTCCTCTAATACCAAGGTCATTGAATTTTGACACTCCAGTTGTAACTACCCTACAATCGACAGTTCCGGGCATCCAGTATCAAAGTGGTCCATCAGAAAGGAGTTATGGAACAGCAACTATGAGTCAGGCATTTAGCTCTCACTCCCAGTCTCAGGGATCCTGCTTTCAGCCATCGGGATCCTCTTTTCAGCATCAGGGATCCTTCATCAGCTCAGGAGGATATTTGGGAATGCACACGGTCCAAGGATCTTCCCAGGTCCAAGGATCCTCCCAGGTCCAAGGATCCTCCCAGGTTCAAGGATCCTCCCAGATCCAAGGATCTTCCCAGGTCCAAGGATCCTTTATGATTCCAGGATCCTTCTAGGTTCAAGGATCATCTCAGCCTCAAGGATCCAACATCTTTCAGGATCAAGGATTCTTAAGAAGTATGCAGCCTCCAAGCTCGGATGTTCATCAAGGAGACTTCATACCAATGCAGACCATTGCTTCCTCTGGTCCTTCAATCATACCAGAATCCCGTCAATATGGATTCACATCTGGAATTGCAAACACGAATCCTTTGGGAGGTAACACTTTTAATAATTCATATAACAATAACCATGGCTCTATGCAGGATACAGGTATCAATCAAGCTATGGCTAGGGAATTACAGAAGCTTAAGGATATGATATCCAGTGTTCCAGGAGTGGTCAAGCCCATTCCTGAGATCGCAGATGGTAGCCATAGGATATCTCGCTTTGCACCACCCTTATGTGATTCTGAGATACCCAAAAGATTCCAGATACCATCCATGAAGCTATATGATGGTTCGACGGATCCAGAGGAGCATGTAGCTCAATACCGGGAGAGGATGGAGATCAATCCAATTCCGGAGAGGTTAAAGGAAGCATGTCTATGCAAGGGATTTGGATCCACACTTACAGGATCTGCTCTTAAATGGCTGCTAAGTCTTCCCCCTTACTCTATTACTTCATTTGCTAATCTAGTTAATTTGTTTAATAGTCAATTCTCTTGTAGTAGTGTTTTGGTCAAAAATTACCGAAGCAATTAAGTGATCAAATTAGTAAAGTGAGGTAGTGTGCTAGAAAGTAAATTAAAAAATGTGCTTGTTAAGTTGTTTAGAAAATCAGTATTCAGGATACGGCTCAGGATATAGAGCTGTATCTAAGATCAAACTATGAGCAAAAGTAAAGTAAATGACACGAGATGTACGAGGAAAGCCCTTGATCAATCTAGATCGCCGGCATAAAACCTCGGGAGCTAACAATCGCAGCTGCCTTGTTCTTCTATTGCTTCAAATATCAGGATACAGTGCAGGATGTGGTGCGGATCGACTAAGTGTTACAATGAAATCCGAATACAAGTGTGGTGTTTGCAATGAGCTAGAAAGTGAAAGTATGCGAGAGTGTAAGTGGAGATTGAGTGACTTAAACTGATCCGACCTCATCTATTTATAGTAAAGATAAGCTAACAAGCTATCCTAAACTTCCGGGATCCACCGAATATTCCTTAATCGAACGTTGTAGACCTGGTCTTTCGGGTTCAACGTCTCTCCTTCAACAAACTCGTCGGAGTCTTGAGGAGAAAAAGTCCTCTTGACCGTTAGCAAGTCTCAGCCTTTAACCTGCACGTGGTTAATTCAATAAACCTCAGGATATCGCCCAAGATGTTAGCAATATCCTCTTCCAGCATCCTGGTCACAAATAAACAAACAAAGGCAGGATATTGGTCATGATACGTATGTTAAGAAAATGACCCCTAACAAGTAGAAAGTTTGAACGATTAACTAGTGATCTATATAGGGTAACACAAGGTCAAAATGAATCACTTAGAGATTACATCACTAAGTTTAGTAAAGAATCCTTAGATATCCCCAACCTGGATATTGCTACAGCTGTAGAAGCCTTTAAAATGGGATTGCTTAGGGATTCATTATTCTATGATGATCTTGTTATGACCCCATGCAGGAATCTTGATGAAGTAAGAACCAGGGCCCTTAGGTTCATCCGCCTAGAGGATGACAAAAGGATCCAGGAGAGATTGACAGGATCCTCAAAACAGGAAAAGCAAGGATCCTACTTCAGGAACAACAAATCAAAGTCCTACAACAAGTCTGATAACCAGAATGTGCATGCAGTGGAACAGGAAGAGGATGATGAGGATTATCCTCCTATTTCTAAATACTGTTTTTCTGTTGATAACAATGAACTAATCCTTGCAATGCAGAATTTAGGTGAGAAAGCTAGGTGGCCGAGAAAAAGTGATAAACCAGCTGCTACAAAGGATAAGTCCAAGTGGTGTGCATATCATGAGGATTTTGGGCATCTCACTGAAGAGTGTATTGCACTCAGAAAGGAAATTGGTTACTTGTTAAGCAAGGGGCATTTAAAAGAGCTTTTGGGATGAAAGAAGTCAAGGATCCAGGATCCTAAAAGGATCCCGGAAAAGGCTCCTGCTCCTCCAGCAGATGCACAAGTTATAAACTTCATATCCGGTGGATCAGACATTTGTGGTACTTCCTTCTCAGCAGCCAAAAGACATGCCAAGGAAACCAAGATGGATAATGGAGACAGACCCATCCGGACGTCCACTGTCACCGAGGATAAGATCATAACCTTTGATGAGGATGATCGTCTTGATGTTCAGGATCCTCATCATGATGGTCTTGTTATTACCCTGTTTATTTCTAATCATTTTGTTCGCAGGATCCTTATAGATAGAGGAAGCTCTGTGAACATCATTCAGCTTGATGTCCTCAAGAAGATGAATATCCCGGAGTCTGATATTGTCCCAAGATCCTCAGTACTTGTGGGATTTAGTGGGGAAACTAAAAACACATTGGGGGACATCAAACTACCTATCTATATTGAAGGACTCCATTCTTATCAGAAGTTTTGTGTTATAGATTGCTTATCTTGTTGTAATGTTATCCTTGGCAGGCCTTGGATACATGACATGAAGGCAGTCCCATCTACTTATCATCAGTGCGTGAAGCTTCCTAGTCCATGGGGAGTGGTGAAAATTGAGAGTGATCAACAAGAAGCTAAGAATTGCTATACCTCATCAATGAAGCCAGCCTCAAGACCAAGGGAGCAATAGCAATTAAAGTATCCTTCAAGAGATGTCTTGGAGGCAAGAGAGCAGGATGTAAAAGAAATCCTCATGGATCCCCATGATCCTGAATCCAAAATCTTCATAGGATCAGGGATCCTTAGTGATATTGAACAGGATCTAGTATCCTTCCTTAAAAGAAGGAAAACTACCTTTTCCTGGAAGCATGAAGACATGACAGGTATATCTAAGGATATAATTACTCATAAGCTTGGCATTGACAGGTCATTCAAGCCTATACATCAGAAGAGGAGGAAGTTTGCATCTGAAAGGAATGCTATTATCCAGGAGGAGGTAGATAAACTACTTCGGGCAGGTATGATAAGAGAGGTCAAGTATCCAAGTTGGTTAGCCAATGTGGTTGTTGTTCAAAAGAAAAATGGAAAGTGGAGGGTATGTGTCCATTTTACTGATTTAAACAAGGCATGTCCCAAGGATCCTTTCCCGTTACCCCACATTGACTCCATGGTGGATGCTACCGCGGGTCATGAGTTGTTGACTTTTATGGATGCTTCATCTGGATTTTAACAAATTCAGATGGAACCATCTGATCAAGAGGATACAGCCTTTATGACCCCAGCTGGTATATATTGTTATATTGCTATGCCATTTGGACTAAGGAATGCAGGTGCTACTTATCAAAGGCTAGTCAATATGATGTTCAAGGAACAAATTGGACACACTATGGAAGTCTATATAGATGACATGGTGGTTAAGTCCAAGAAAGCTGAGGATCACCTTAAAGACTTGGAGGAAGCATTCAATATCCTTGATAAATTTAATATGAAACTAAATCCTTCCAAGTGTCATTTTGGTGTCAAAGCAGGTAAATTCTTAGGCTATATGGTGACAAAGAGGGGCATTGAAGCAAGTCCAGAGCAAATCAAGGATATTGTGAATATCAAATCTCCTGCCAATGCTAAGGATGTGCAAAGATTGACAGGTAGGATTGCGGCCTTGAACAGATTCATATCCAAATCCTCAGAAAAGTGCAAGGAATTCTATGATATCCTGAGGAAGAACAAGAAATTTGAATGGACTGAGAAGCATGAAAGTGCCCTCAAAGCTCTTAAGGATTACCTATCCTCAGCCCCCGCCTTGATGAAACCAGAAAAAGGGGATATATTATCCTTATACTTAGCGGTATCCTCAAAAGCAGTAAGTGCGGTCCTTGTTAAGGATCACCAAGGTACACAACATCCTGTTTATTATGTAAGTAAGAGTTTACTTGATGCTGAATCCAGGTATTCACACTTAGAGAAACTTATCCTTGCATTAATTATGGCGTCTACAAAATTAAGACATTATTTTGAGACTCATGCCATTGTTGTTAAGACTTATTTTCCAATTAAGAATGTTCTCAGGAAACTTGAAATGTCAGGAAGGATGGCTAAGTGGGCAGTGAAACTTAGTGCTTATGATATAAGATATGAGCCTAGAACTGCCATTAAATCCCAGGCCTTAGCTGACTTTGTGGCAGATTTTAGTAGTGACTTGCAAAAGGAAGCTGAATTAGAGGTCCAACAGCTAGAAGAAACTAAGGATCCTTGGATACTCTTCACTAATGGTGCTTCTAATGTTAAAGGAACAGGGCTTGGAATACTACTAAAATCGCCACAGGGGGACATAATACCCCACTCCGTAGCTTGTGAATTTCAAACTACCAACAATGAGGCTGAATATGAAGCCTTGATAGCTGGTTTGCAAATTGCCAAGCATATGAGGATCAGGTATCTTGAGGTACATGTAGATTCTTTATTGATCACTAATCACTTTAATGGATCCTATGCTGTTAAAGGTGAAAAGCTAATCAAATATTTAGAGATAGTCAAAGAATTGGCACTCTCTTTTGTTTCCTTTAGTTTGACACATGTACCAAGGGAAGAGAATGCAGAGGCTGATGCATTAGCCAATCTAGGATCATCCTTGAAGATCCCGGAGGATATCAAGATCCCTATTATCCATATCCTGACCCCTGCTATCGAGGATCATGTAACTATGGAGATAGGAGAGGATTCTGCAATCATCCCTAGTGATGATACTCAATCTCATTCAGGATCATGGATCCTTCCAATCATGAGATACATACAACATGGAGAGATTCCTACAGGAGAAAACCCCAGGGCTTTCAAAATCAAGGTATCTCAATTTACAATATTAAATAACATGTTATATAAACGATCTCTTGCAGGTCAATATCTAAGATGCATTGAGGATCCTGAAATCCAAGAAGTCCTAAAGGATTTCCATGAAGGAGATTGCGGAAACCACACTGGGGGCAGAGCATTATTCTCAAGGATCCTGAGGACAGGATACTATTGGCCTACTATGAAGAAGGATGCTGTGGAATATGCCAAGAAATGTGATCCTTGTCAGAGACACAGTAATATCCTTCACCAACCAGCAGAACTTTTGCATCCTATACCCTCTTCTTGGCCATTTATGAGATGGGGAATGGATATAGTTGGTAAGCTTCCTAAGGCACCTGGTGGAAAAGTATTTATGCTTGCTATGACTGATTACTTCTCCAAGTGGATAGAGGCTGAAGCCTTTGCTCAAGTCAGAGAGAAGGAAGTTATATCCTTTATTAAAAGAAACATTATTACTAGATTTGGTATCCCTTCTGAAATTGTTTGTGATAATGGATCCCAATTTATTAGGAGTAGAACTACTAACTTTTGTGACAGCTGGGGGATTAAGATGATAACATCAACACCAGTCCACCCACAAGCTAATGGTCAGGCAGAATCATCCAACAAGATCATCATCAACAATTTGAAGAAAAAGCTTGGATCCAAGAAGGGAAAATGGGCAGAAGAACTACCCTATGTACTTTGGGCTGATAGGACAACTCCCAAGAATGCTACTGGCCAAACTCCATTCTCTTTGGTATTTGGAGCAGAGTCAGTGATCCCTACAGAGATGGTGGTTCCTACTGCAAGAACAAGCATTCGTGATCCTGAAGAAAATGCTGAAAACTTGGTTCAAGATCTGGATACTATAGAAGAACTCAGGGATTTGGCAAGGATAAGGATGGCCAGTTATCAACAAAGGATGGCTGGAGCTTACAATAAAAATGTCAGGATCAGGAAATTCCAAGTTGGTGATATGGTGTTAAGGAAAGCATTTCAGAATACCACCAATCCTGCTGATGGAAAGTTGGCACCAAAGTGGGAAGGCCCTTATTTGATCGAAGCTGAGGCAGGAAAGGGGGCATATAGATTGCTAACAATGGAAGGTGATTTACTACCAAGAGCCTAGAATGCTGTCCACTTAAAGAAATACTTTATGTAACAAGGATTCATGATCCTACCTGACAAGTATCCTTGAAGGATCCTTACAGGACAGATGATCCTCATTGTGGTAATATTCTAATCTCAAACTATCTCATTCTTTAGTTATCTTATATAAGGATAAGGATCCTGCATCCTTTATCCTCCTTTCACTTGATTCTGAGTTTTGAAGGTTCAGGTATCCTTAACAAAGGATTGAGTATCCACAGAAGTATCTAGTTATTTGGGCTTGACCCCAGTTCATTGGGCTTGACCCCAGTTATTTGGGCTTGACCCCAGTTTAGGCCTGTCCCCAGTTTCGCCAGTAGCGCACGATGATCCTGGTATAGTTCATGGCAATGGGACCAGTACTCGCTTGTACTGGCTATATTCAGGATCCTACGTATAATGGTAGACGTACCATACATCCGTTCCTAAGGTTTCTAACGTTTTCACGTTAGCTAAGGTTTTGGCATTTTCATGTCACTAAGTTTGGATAGTCGCCAGTGAGGGCCATACTCCAGTTTACACACGATCCTTTGGGCTTGTCCCCAGTTATCCTTTGGGCTTGTCCCCAATATATTGGGCTTGTCCCCAGAATTGTTGGGCTTGTCCCCAGTTACTAACTTTCATCTTATATTGGCTTAGTCCCAAGTTGTATCCTATTTCAGGTTTTCGAAGCTAAATGACCAAGGATCCTTGATCCTTACCTTCTACTAAGGTTTGTCTTTTGGTTATCCTACTTATAACTATTAAAGGTTAGGATCCTAACTTGGATTCTCAGGTATGATCCTTAATTATTCTGATTTCATTTATTATTTACATAAGTGACCCTTATCCTTTGACAACTGAACTTATGATCCTTAAACTACACTACTTTTCAGAACTTGTCAACTATAGGATATCTGATCCTTGGTCATATCCTAAACTTTTGAGGATATGTATTAAATTTTTTCTTCTTTACTTAATAAATTCAGACATAATATATATCCCAACAATTGAAAAGTAAAGTACTAACAAGGATAGCAACACGGGAGATAGCCAAAAAGTAAAGATTTTATTTATTCACAAAACGTTGAACCCTTTAAGGTTGTCAAAATTGCTAACCCACAATTCTACCAGCAAAACGTGGCCCGTGCACATGGGTTGGCAAATGGTGTCCATTGTTTGCGGGTATTTGCAGGGCAGGAAATAAAAGACGGAAGGATAACGAGTGGCTTCATCCCCCAAACAGAGGATCCATCCACCACCCATTATCCTGCCTATTGTCCCAGGATCCATGATCCTTCACCCTAGAAACTATTGTCTAAAGTTATTACAACCCAAGATTGTTTCAAAACACCATAACCAAAGTAAAACTACCAAATTCTAAAAAATGGGCTCCGGCTACGTCTAGAAATGTCCTTCATCGCCCATTCCTGCAGCCTACTCCTTTAATGCATCACCACCAGCATCGTCAGCATCAGCATGATCCTTTCCACTTCCACTCGCCTCAATTGCTAAGACCTCTTCTTCATCATCCAGCTCAGCTAACCTTGCCTTCCAGCCCTCTATGTCCCAGCTGCTCTTGTCAAAGTCAGGATCCAGAGCTTCTTGGGCCATCTGCAACTGGGTTTTGTACATAGCAATGGCAGCGGAGACTTTAGCATCATTGGTGATTTCATTCTTCTCTTGGTCAGCAGTGATATGAGCCAGAACAAGTTCCCTCTTCACCAGATTGACATCATTTTCGAGGGAGGCAATCTTCTGATCCTTGGCTAGCATGATCTTCTGGAGGTCCAAACACTTTTGCTCAACCTCTTCAACATTGCCTACGTAGTCCTCGATTTCAGCAAATTTCTGCAAGAAAGACAATGTAAAGGTTAGGATCACATGATCCTCAAGTGGGCAGGATAACTAAGCTAAGTCAGTGATCCTTACATCAGCAAAGTACTCAAGGAACTGGTGGCGGATTAGAGGCAGGCCTTCTAGATTGTCAGCCTCTGAGGCTTTCCTCTTCTTTCCCTTGGAAGCAGTAGCCTTGGGGATGGCAGTACTTGGGCTAGAAGCAGCCTTCTTCCTCCTAGATCTGGGACCAACAGTGGTGAGAACAGTGACGATGAAACGGGTAGCAGACTTCGATGATTTTCCAGCACCTACACATCCAAAACAGATAAGTATCCTTATTTCATTTTTATTTAAATATTTAGTTATACACAAAATGGGATACTTACTCGACATTGTGACAGAACCTGAGGATACCTCTTGAGAATCCTGGGTATTTGCTTTAAACGATCTTATTTCAGGATCAAGCCTCTGAAAAGCAGCAAGCCTTTCCTTCGTTGCAGGTGTTGTCATAAGGTGTACGACAGTAATAGCTGCAAAATATAAACAAAAGGATGTTAGTGATCCTCAGCAGAAACAAGGTTATCTGGTGATCCTTCTTAAGATCCTCTATCCTACCATGGGTGGTCCATTTTCTAGGCAGATCCTTTCCATCAGGGATAGAATCCCTTCTGACAAAGAAGAATCGCCGTTTCCAGTTGGTGTCATTCTTAGTGGCTTTGAAGATGGGGTGTTCTTCACCAGGTTTGTGTTTGAAAAGATATCGGTGGGATCCATGGCTAACAAGGTCGTACATCTCTGCTAACTCCGACATTCCTAGATTAATTCCTTCATGCTCAATGATTCTTTCAAGGGTATACAAGACCCTCTAGATCATTGGCATTGCTTGGATGTAGGAGATGCCGGTGAGAGAGAAGAAGGATTGGGTGAAATATGGGAAAGGATACGAATATCCTATTGTGAATGGTGTGACCGGAAAAGCCACCCAGGTTTCAGAAACATAATCGCTTAGGACGGTGGGATCAAAAGCTTTAAAAACGGTATTCACCGGAAAACAATGGCGGATTCTGTCTATCTGTGGATCGGTAAAGCAGCATCTTTCTTTCGCAGAATATTTGATGATCCCTTGGGACTTCAAGGGACTGTCCTTCTTGTGATCCTTAGCCGGTGAGGATCGTAGCATTATCGTGCTCATGATAATGGTGAAGAAGAAGAAACAGAAGAAGAAGATGAAGAGAGAAAGGAAAGAGAAATACCTGATCAAGTCTTCGAATGAGGATTTAAAGGAGGAAACGCACGAATTTAAATGCTCTCTAACCCTTATCTCTAACTTCAATTTATAATGATGATCTTGCAGGATGGTCACTTCAATGACGTCAGGATGCAACGGCTAGTCAGAAATTAACGGCTATATATCCGTTGATTTGTTACGGATAAGAACGAGAAAATATAACTCGTTTATTTACAAATTACTCCTTATATTTGGGGGCAATTGTTAGGGGAGGATTTTTGAATGATCAGTGATCCTCAATTACTGTTGGGCTTAGTGATCCTCAATTCTGTCTGAATTAGTGATCCTCAGAAAGTATTATAGGATCAGGATCATGGATCATCATAAGGATCCTTGTACTAACGATTGTCTGCTTTGAATATGATGTTGTTTTGCAGGAGTACAAGCTTGGACTTGGTCTTGGCGATATTCCTGGAGCATATTCCATATTTATTCCGCATGACTGAAGTGGACGTTATGGAGTTCGTGGAAGACTTGCACAAAATGCGGATAGTTTGTTAGCTTAGATATTTTCCATTTTTAAGAGGGGATAGCGAGCTTTATTAGAACACTTGGCTATTTTTAGCTTAACACACACACTCGTAACTGCTCTCATCAGCTCTCGATAATTCACTTGGCGATTACACACTTTTTGCACATTACACTGTAGTGATCCTTGTAACCAGCTCGCTATCATCCGAAGTTGTAGTACATTGTTTGCTTAATCTGAGTTGGTGATCGGTAGTTTCCATCACCCGAGGTTTTTTATGCTGGAGATCAACTCTTGATCAAGGGCTTTTTCCTCGTATAAATCTTTGTGTCACTTGTTAATTTCATTTCTGAGTGATCCTTAGCATTGTTCATTGATTCAAGCATCACACCTCACAACAGAAAGTTTGGTTGCATTATCTTAGCTTGATTTTTGACCAAAACAGTATGGTTTATGTGAAGATTCTGATTTCCTGTTTGTTGACTCATATGTTGAGGATGCATTCATCCTCTCTTGCATTTTCTTATCATCTTCAAGCCTGATATATCGCAAAGCCTGTTTCGAGCTTCGTCCAAGTTCCTGCAAGGATTCATCATAGGATCCTGATAAAACTGGGAATCCCTTTGTAGTCCCATCTTGAATGCTTGAACTGCGGTAGCAACATCAAGGTGTGGGATATCCAAGGATTCCCTGCTGAATTTGTTCACATAATCCCTTAGGGATTCTTGAGGTCCCTGTGTTATCCTGTAGAGGTCACTTGTTAGTTTTTCAAAGCTTCTACTGCAAGAAAACTGACTGTTAAACAAATTAATTAAATGAGCAAATGATGTAATTGAATGAGGTGGAACATTTAGAAGCCATATCAAGGCTGATCCGGTTAAAGTGGAGCCGAAGCCCTTGCACAAGCATGCTTCTTTAAGATTCGGCGGGATAGGGTTAATTTCCATCCTCTCCCTATACTGGGCAATATGCTCCTCAGGATCCGTCGTCCCATCATACAACTTCATGATAGGATTCTGGAATCTCTTTGGGATTTCTGCATCACAAATGGGGTGAGCAAAGCGGGATATGTTACTATCCTGGGATACTTCCGGTATAGGCTGCACTATCCCAGGCACACTTGATATCATATCCTTCAACTTTTGAAGCTCTC
This sequence comes from Helianthus tuberosus, assembly GCA_030545235.1. Classification (NCBI taxonomy): domain Eukaryota; kingdom Viridiplantae; phylum Streptophyta; class Magnoliopsida; order Asterales; family Asteraceae; genus Helianthus; species Helianthus tuberosus. The sequence goes on from CM060409.1 coordinate 121,742,880, forward strand.
TGGTTATCACTGATGTCACACCTGCATCCTGCAATGATCCAAGATTATTAGTAACAGGGATACTGGTGTTAACAGACAAGTTACCAGCTTGGTGATTCTGGCTATATCCTGGGGCGCATCCTGGAGCATATCCTGGATCCCTCACAGTCGACATCCTGGTCGAAGAGGGTATCTCAGGAATATGACTCCGGGAATGGCTAGGCACAATATTCCCCCTGTTATCCTCAACATATACTGCAGAACTGAAGTTTAAAGCTCTTGGTTGCAAGGGAGTGACAGGATCCTCAGCTGGCCTGCTTGAGCTGGATTTCAAGAGTTGTATCTCTCTTATCAGCATTTGGTTGGTCTCCTGCTGCTGCCTCATTTGTTCCTGTACACTACCAAATAAAGTTAGAATTTCTTCATTAGAGGCCAAAACAGGACCAGATCCCTGAATATTCTGAGTGGGAATAACATCCCGAGCCACATGAATTTCAGTTCCTTGTGAAGAGGCTTGCGTTCTCGGAGGAGGTGGTGGAAGCACCGAACCAATTGTTACAGAGGTTGTGGCAGACACGGTAGAAGAGCTCATGTTTGATCTCGAGGCCATTGAAAATAGTGTAGCAAAAAGTTTTGAAAATAGAAAACCAAGTATCGATTTTGCAAAAGTTTTTAGTAGAAATAGCACCACTTGCCCCACAGTGGGCGCCAAATTGTTTTGGTCAAAAATTACCTAAGCAATTAAGTGATCAAATTAGTTTTGTGAGGTAGTGTGCTAGTAATACTTTGTGAAAAATATGTTGGTTTGTTAGTTTGCAAAAACAGTTATCAGGATACGGCTCAGGATATCGAGCTGTATCTATAATCAAACAATGAGCAAAAATGTAAAGGTTGACACGTGATGTACGAGGAAAGCCCTTGATCAATCTAGATCCCCGGCATAAAACCTCGGGAGCTGACAATCGTCGGCTGCCTTGTTCTTCTTATTGCTTGAATAACCAGGATACAGTGCAGGATAATGCTCAGATCGCTACTAAGTGGTACAATGATTGTAAGTGATGAGTGTTAGTGCGTGATTGCTGCTAGAAAAGAGAGTGAATGAGTAGGTGAATTCGAGTGTGTATCCTATGGATCTGGCATCCCCTTTATATAGTTACAAGAATTAACTAATTATGCTAAAAATCCGGGATATTATGCTAAAAATCCGGGATACTGAGGTTATTTCCTTTCTGAACATTGGGGGGCTGTTTCAACTCGTTTTCCACGCGGATACCAACTATAACTTCGGGATTTAAGCTCCTATAACCGTTACAACATTAATAGCATTGACCAATCATCCATAACTCCCATAAAATACACCTTTCTTCAATGCTGACCGTTACAAGAGCTATTCTTCTGCCATCAACGTCCTTATCCTGACCAATTTGAGCGGGTCTTCAGGATGACTTGGTCCTCATGAACGTTAGTCCCTTGTAACCAACGTTTACAAGCAAATTGTTTGTAATAGTCAGGATACTGCCTCAGGATATTACTAATATCTTGATCCGGTATCCTGATCATATACAACTAATAAAAAATCAAGATACAAAGTCAGGATATGGGCTCAGAATTTCACCCATAACACTTCTCCTCAAGAAAACCTTCATATTTAACCTAATGGGATAAACACATAATTATATTATACAAATAGCATAAACAACATAAACTTACTTGAATTGCATAGCAGCATAAACTTAAAGTAGAAAAACAAACACATCTCATGGTCTATCTTTAGCCAAATACATCCTCATATCCTAGTGTATATATGTTGTACCTATATCTACAAATGCTACTAATCATGTGCCCACAATGTCTACAAGGATAAATGTTCAAATTGATAAAAATGCACCCACAATGTCTTTAGTAAAATCCCCAATTTTATTAAAATCATGTAAAAAGTCACATCAACATTCATGTCTGATATACGGATTACTTTATATGCACTTCTACCACCAGCAAATTTCATATAATATGCCTCTGAATCAAGTTAAGATCATTATATATAGAAACCATTGCTTATTCCTTTTTCTTTTTTAAATTAATGGGCAGTAAATATAGTAAAGAACCTAGGGAAACTGTGTCATTTTAACCTATGTTGGGTGTGAATTTTGGACACGACACGAACCTAACACGAAATTTACGGGTTTAGGTTTAGTCTAGATGGGTTCGGATCAGTTTCAGGTTGAACCCACGAACCCGTTTAGGTTAACGGGTCGGGTTCGGGTCAACCCGATCAGGTCGGCGGGTTGACCCGTTTAACACATTTATATTATATTTTATTTTATTTTTTAAAAACTTATTTTATGTCATAAATTAGATGGGATGTGTATTTTATGCCATAATTATTCTATATATACAGTTTCCGTCGATCTTAGGAACAGTTCCGGTTTCCCGGTTCAGTTAACTTGCATCTGCCAGTCATTCTCTTTTATGTTCTTGGCAACTGTATACCATGAATCATCCTATTCAAATTGATCGGAAGGCACTAAAAAACAGGCATCATATAGCAAGAAATTGTTTGTTTTGGAGGATAAAAAAAACCAACTATAAAGGTTGTCACTGAATGTGGGTAAAATTCTCACCAAAATATCCAAATACTATGTACCCAACTGATTAGTCTGCGAGAAATATTAGATTAACCTGATGTTGCTGGTACTGCCTCAAACAACAACGTTTCGGTTGACATTAATTATTGCAGCCAACGATTATCAGATCGCCCTGTTCATTGGTGTTTTGGTCAAAAATTACCGAAGCAATTAAGTGATCAAATTAGTTAAGTGAGGTAGTGTGCTAAGAATGTGTATCGAAAATATGCTGATTTAGTTGTTTGCAAAAACAGTTTTCAGGATACGACTCAGGATGTCGAGCTGTACCTACAATCAAACAATGAGCAAAAATGTAAAGGGTGACACGGGATGTACGAGGAAAGCCCTTGATCAATCTAGATCGCCGGCACAAAACCTCGGGAGCTGACAATCACAGCTGCCTTGTTCTTTTTATTACTTTGAATATCAGGATACAGTGCAGGATATGATATGGTTCAACTAAGTGTTACAATGTGATTTGAATACAAGTATAAGTGTATTGTGAGTGTCTGCCACTAGAGAGCAAGAGTGTTTGAGAGATTGTGTGTCCTTATCTGATCCGATCAATCCTATTTATAGTAATACAAAACTAACTAACTAGCCTACAATTCCGGGATATAACGAACTAGGTTATCGCCCGTGAATACTCACGGGTTGAACATTTAAATTTTGTTAAACACAACTGTATTTATATATTATAAAAATGCAAAATGTGTGACGAATAAGGTATATTAATTAGGAATATTGGATTTTAATAGTCCTAACTATTCTCCATATGTGGAAAGTTTCATTATTTGGGCACATATTTTTTTTGAAAGGCCAATTTTTATACACAACCAAAAAGCTTACAATAGGAACAAAAGAACCACCTGTTACATATTAGGACATATATAAATAATTAATTTTTCACCATAACCTGGCTTGTGTATACATAAAAGTACTAATAAGAAGTGGTCTAATCACCACAATTACAAATCCAAATCACATAATATTTGCTATAGTGCAGGAGAGTTTCTCTAAGGTGAAGACAATTGTCTTCCTATTGTATCTCTTAAATAAGAAGCACGATATTCCTGCCTCCCTGCAAAATATGAAAATAATATTTTAAGTAGTTGAAAAACATCCCTTTTTAATAATATTTTCAGTAGGCTGAAAACCAACTCTCATTAAAGTCATTTAAACAGAAAACGCAAATTCTACAGACAATCACCCTCGTCTCTTCAGAAGAGATAGTGACATATCAAAAGAAATAAAAGAGGGGTTGAAGTCTGGTCCATCATGTGCAGAATGTGCAGCAATGAACCAAAAGATGCGGGATATCTATTCATTCAATGCAAGGTGGAAAACACCAAATGGCCGACAATATCACATTAGTGTGGAATACTTGAAATCTATGCTTTTTCCTTCAAGAACCTCATTAAAATACATAAATACGGAGTGGAGAACAAACAAAAAAGAAAGGCCTTGTATGCAGTCCTATTCATGAGCTGTTGGATAATGTGGAGAGCGATATATAAAATACCTTTGAAATGGGTATTGACATCAACATCAAACTTTCCATGATCTATATCCTAAAAAACATAAAAATAAATATTTATAATTTTATAATATACAAAAATTAACACGTTAACAATAAGTATATACCATTAGGAGAGAATAATCTGGTAGATCCAACTTATCAACAACACCATGAAACCAAACTCCTTCTTCAACATCACTCTCATTAGTTTTCAGTTGTGTTTAGACTACAAAACAATAATACTTATTGGTATGATGAAAAAAAAAATAATACATGACAAAACGAAAGCAATACAATGCATGTCTACATATACTATAACCAAATTCCAAAACAAACAGTTATAAAAAAGTCCTTAATAATCCAATATGTGGTTATTAATATATTAGCATCCTCATCAATAGACCATACTAAACCCCATCATCTTCATACTCAGTTTTGCAACATTCCCCATGAATTTAATTGTCACTAAGCCCTTCATGATACTGATACAATACACAATAGAGAGGATCAAGTGTAAACAACAAAATTATGCAATTCATCAATATTCTACGGAGCCAAAATATATGTCAATCATCAATATTGTAAAAACATTACAAACAATTCATCTTTTAAGCTCTCAGAAGTGCTCTCATTTCGGCTGCATAGTATTCCTAGGATGCAACCATCCAAAAAGCGTTTTTTTTCATGTAATCGTTCTTCACGCGCATCTGGTTAAGGAAAGAAACTCACAACTGTTATGCATTTTTCTTCTGTACGTGTTGCAGCGCATTACTTGCCTGGGTGTTAACGAATCAGAACACCCATAGGTGGTTCTATTAACCATGCCTCTACAAAATCACTTTCATTGTCTATAAGCTAAGTAAATCAAACAAATATTATTAGGGTACCTTACTACCTTAATCAAGGCTGCTAAACAACGAACATCTATCCAATGTGGGACAAACCCTTTGTTAAGTTGCTTCCTAACATCTTCTTCTTGACTGTTTTGCGCATTTATTCCAGGTATACATTATGCCTGTAACCAATACACAATTAGTCATCACACGCTGACACAACTCTAAATCCCATGAATTCATTTTAAGCAATTGGAACTGCAATTTACGAAGCAACGAATAAGTAGATAAATCTTCTCTAACCTGAGCACATTGATGTCTGATCATTCACGACAGAGTGTTGTGAAGAAAACAGACAGAAAAGTCCCTTTTAAACTTTTTCATTTCATCGCTGGAGATTTCGAGCTGTGTCGGAGGCCAATTGGGGAGTTCTGGGACAGCTGTATCAGATTCAATATCGATTGCAAGAGTGCCCATCTGGTCCTTGAATCATCAACATATTCAAGTGGAAAATCAAAAGAAATAAGCAAATAAAAACTAAGAATATAAAGGTTAGATGGAATGCTTAACAAACACTTAGAAAGCCCATAGGCACCTCAAATAGAACAAATTAAATGTTAACTTAAAAGGAACATCCATACTTTTAATTTTCATCTATATAAGAAAAAACACTCAAACTTTAAAGAATAAGCGATTCCAGATTTGTTGACAAAATATAAATGCATTAATGATACCATAATTTTGACTCCAAAAAACTCACACACCAAGATTATTGCGCCCCCTTTAAATGATTTGCAATAAGGCATTGCGCCAAATCCTCCGTAAGAAACGGCCAACAACAAACACAAACCCTAATCAATGATTTGCAATACAATAACCAAATAGACGCAATAAAGAAAATCCATGAAAAATGGAACATCCCCAAACTTGGGTAAAAGTACTCATTGGCAAAACCAGCAATAATCATCAGTTTTGGTTTCCATTTAATCTGCAAAACAACATGTCTCCGGCATTAAACCAAGTATAATCCCTGTAAACAAACCAAGGCATTGTACATGTTCGTTCGTTAAGTATTTACTCAGATATTTATTGACAATGTACTCTATATATCCAAAAAATATTTTATAAAGAGGTTGAAGAATATATAAAAAAAGCCAAAATATGAACAACACATTAGATAAGTATAAGATATGGGTCAACCAAACTCAAAGCGACTCAGTTTCAACACTATCCATTTTGACTTGTTATCAACCCATCCGCATAACTCATTACATGTGGACCCAAAAAATGTGAGATGTTCTACCTGGATGTCACCAGCAACTAACAATGTACCAGCAAGACCTCCACCAAACTTGTTTAGGACCTACCAAAGTAAAGCTCATCCCACCAGACATACTTTTTGCTCCAGCATTGTTATTTGACATAAATGCGCCCAACATGTAAAGAAATTCAAATAAACCCTGCAACAGTTTCACACAAATAATCCTATAAACAATCAATAATCCACATAAACCCTAAGTCCTAACTTAATAAGCAAGAACACCAAAAATTACATAAGGTGACTTAAGAAACCTTTAAACCCCATCAATTTATACTACTGAGATACTCAATCGGTTATCCAAAGAAACATTTAGAAACATTACCTGGAAATGGTGTACTTCAAAAACCTATCGACTCAATTTTTGAATATGAATTTTCCAGAGCTCCAAGGGTATGGCTACAGAATATCCTGTTGCTTCTGAAAGAATCAGTATTAAATCCATTGCTCCTCCCATCTCTTCTAGGAGTCCAACTTGAGCTTAATCTTCTAAACGATGGAGAACCTCTGGGCGTCGATTTACCAGATAATACGGATTTTAAAACCGGCCGTGATGATTATCTCCCTGAGCTCCTACTATATTCATCCATATTCCCTTTCAATTGGCTTCAAGCAACATATATCATAGCACATCATTCCTCAGATTATGATAATGGATTTCCAAATCCAACGCTATTAATATCAGTGATTAAGTATAGTTCGAGAGCTTCAAGAAACCACTCTTACACAGATCCTAAAGTTGCATCCTACACAATTGGATACACATTAAATTGCTTGCAGATTCAAATATTTTCATAATACATCTTATAAATCTATAACTGCAGCATCTCATCTCAAACTTGAAATACTTCTAAAATAATAGTGGAATGAACACTATTAGCATATAATTCAGTGACTCAACACATAACCTAAAGTTGCATCCTACACAATTAAATACACATCAATTTGCTTGCAGATTCAATTATTTTAACAACACAACTTAATAATCAATAACATGTATTTTGTATTTTATATTTTTTCTTGTTTATAGTTTTTAATTTTATTTTTTTTTCCATTTTTTATTATTAAATTAGTTTTTTCTTATTTTTTTATCATCTCATCCTAACCCAAACTCATCTTGACATTGCCCGTCCTAACCTTTTTTTAAGATACTCATTCTGACCCAAACTCATCCTAACTCAAACCCATCTTCACCCATTACCCAAACCCACCCAACTTGCCCACCTTGCCACCCATATTAAGAAGTAGATAGATCTACCGGACAACATAAGCTTCTCTAAACAATTAACTATTACATAAAAGACCCCAATCCCAAAAAAAAATGTAAAATGTAACAAACATATATAAAAATAACCAAACCTATAAAGATCCGGGATCACACCCGTGGTTTCAGCAATATGCTTGACAAATTTAAGCTCCTCATCAATACTCATGGCATATCCAAGCCCTTTGGCCTACAAAAAATAGATATTGTTGAAAAAAAAGTAAACCTTTTCAAGGTCAACCCGACTGTCACCAAAATTACTCATTTTGACCAATTATCCAACCTGTCTAACCAACCAATTATGCCTCAGTTCAATACATTATGGTACTCGGTATAGCAACCAAACGGCTATACTATACTCAAACAACAATTAAACGCCAAACTTAAGTTTAAAAGAACTTAATTGAAGGCAGCCAAGAAGCCTGTACCTCAGCTAATACTATAAATCCAGACAGAATAGCACATAAATCCAGAATAGCACACCAAATCGTTAAACAAAACATGATGAAATTGGAATTGAAACTGAACAAAACAAACACTAATTAAGTAAAGAAAACCCAAATCGTTAAAATCTCAAATAAAGAGTTAGTCGACGTAGGAACCTGAAATGTTGAGTAGTTTAGGGCTTTAATAGGAACCTTAGTCTCCTGCTAAAATATTATAAATCATAAAAAAATCCATAAGTGGTTGAGGTGAAAAGAAAAAACTAAAAGACAACATGTTATAAAGCAGCCGTCTACCAAAACAGACAACAATCTGGTACTTTAGCCGGACCTGTCTTCTGGTCTCATTTTGTCAAACTCATCTATGCAGACAACACCACCATCAGCCAACACCATGGCTTCTCCTTCCAAATAGAACTCACGCTAAATCATACACAAATTTTTAATTAGATAAAACAATTAATAACACTAATAACAAAACTTAGAATATATCATTGTAACAACTTACAGTGCTATTATCACGAATGACAGAAGCCGTAAGCCCAGCAGCAGATGACTTGATAATACTTGTCAAATAGAACTTTGCCAATGATGCAAAAGAGACTTTTCCATCACTTATGCTCCAGAATTCATGCATACGCCACCAACTGCAGTAAAAAAATCCAATATGTGGAGTGTTGGAAATCATTATAACTAATCCAATTGAACACCAAACCAAAAAATAACCATAAATCATATATATATTCTAAGAACAAAATGTTGAATTGTCAATCATAAAATAAACAAATAAATGTAATATAAACCTAATCTATCAATCGAAAAACATAAATAATATATATTTTTCTTCAAATCAGATCTAATCGAAAACAATACATGACCCTAGTTAGTTGTTCAAGCAGAAGTAGCAGTTCAAAATCATTATAACTTTTCCGATTAGATCAGATTGGACGAAGGATCAGACAATTTTTAAAACACAATAACAAAATACATAACCCTAAGCAACAAATCAAATGAAACGAGAAGGCCACCGTGTAAAAATCATAAATAGCACTTGAATAACACACCTGGAACAATGGAAGGAAGAACATACCGATCGAAAATAAGACACGATTTGCCAGCCCTACTAAAAACCACCTTAAAACACTTTCTATAATCATTAACCACCTAAACATACTTTTTCACCAACTTAACATATCTTTTGCATACCAACATGTAACCTTATTCATATACATTTCATACCAAAAAATCTACAACATTTTTTTTCTCAAAATATCTATAAACTTTTAGAGAAGAGAGTTAGTCAAAGTAAGTCAACCTGTAAGAAAACATCAGTAGGCAATCGGAGCTACTTAACAGTCCAGTACGTAAATTTATCCAAAAACGTCTTCGGAACATGATGCTTCTTCAGATCAATCGACAGATCCGCTTGATACGTCTCCCACGGCTATAATTAACACTCAATTCAGATAACAATCTACTGTATTATGAATTAATGATCAATAAACCCTAAAAAATCATATATCATTAACAAACTAAAAACATACCCTACAACAATTCCACTTCCACTCCGTACTAAAACAATTGAATACCTTAACCAAAATAAAATGAATGAGAAAAAAATTGAAGGTTATGGGTTTAACCTTCAAAAATGATTAACATGATTAGAATCATAAAACACAGGAATCAAAAACAATAAAACTAAAAACAAAGAAACATTCTTTGACTGGATTAATAGGATTGATTTGTCTGAAGAAGATGATGATGCAGAGGTTTGGTTAGGGTTTGCAAAGAAAAGTAAATTGAAAGATGAAATGCGTAGGGGATTAACATACCTCAAAGAATCGAATAAGCTGGGATAAGAGAAAACACAAAGATGGAGAAGAACGAAAACAGCGATGAACTATGTTAGGGTTTACAAAGAGCTTCAGATTTAGGGTTTGTGAAAATATGGAATTGTGTGGAGGAAGAAAGCCCTCAAAAAAATATAAGGGATCCGTTTTCAAATTTGAAAAACCCATACATCTGACCCGATAATAAACGGATCCCGCGTACCACATTTTTTTGGTTTGTGTTTTGACAATTTTGGTTTGTTTACAAAGAGATTATATGAATTCCCTCCCAAAATCAAGGTTCACTAAACTAATGGATGCCACATAAGCAAAATGGCTCCACCATTCAAGGACACATAGCCCAAATCATCTCATTTATTAATATATATATATATATATTCCCTTTGTGAACGTTGTAGTCCACGTCTTCCGGCTTCAACGTCCATATTCCAACAGATTGGCCCGAGTCTTTGGGAGAAAAAGTCCACTTGAACGTTATAAACTTGCTTCATCAATTTGCACGTGAATTAATTAGTCACTATCAGGATACTGCATCAGGATGTTACCAATATCCTGATCCGGTATCCTGATCACAACAAAGGAACATAGTCAGAATATTATTTAGGATATATATGCGGAAAATCACCCATAACAATTGTCCCCAAAATATATCTGTTGGTATACCAATTCCAACGGATATATTTTAAAACTTATCTCGTGAATCGAGGTTATTAAGTTGAAACGACGGTTGAGATGACATTGTGCAACTTCCAATGCGGTTTACACTCAATGGCTATCTATTACGCCCCTATATCTTCTCTCTTTCTGTTTGAAAACCAAATATCTTCAACAGAATCTCCAGGTAATCATTCACTCTTCCTTCCTCTCTTGCTAATTTCTTCATTCTATTCCCAATGGCTACTAGAACCTGTTCTCATACTGGTGAATCGACGGAGACCTTCGTCCAACAAAACCTTCTCAGGAACCCCGAGAAAGAAATATGTGCCTTCGATAATGCAGATATCGCAGCGTTGAGAGCCTCCGGCGCCATTTCAGACAGTGCGATTATCAAACCATTCGACCGGTCAGTTCGATCGGACGTTTCGTCTGTCAATTGGGTCTGTTTTCCGGCATATCCTTTCTCGCTAGGCCTTCGATATCCTTTCCCCGAATTTATGATGCAATTCTTTCGAACCACCGGTCTTTGCTTCGCCCAAACAATGCCTATGGTTTGGAGGGTACTGATCGTACTTAACCAAATCAAAAACCTTCACTTTCCTGACCTCTGCATCGAGGATATTCCAATCGCCTATCGTCTCCGATCACATGGTTCTAGCTGGTTTTTGGTCTTTTCTACTTCCAGTAAACCCCTCATTCTCAAGGCTACCAAAAATGAGGATGGATGGCAACAGAAGTTCTTCTTCGTTAAGCGAGATTCCATCGATGAGGGTGCTAGCCTCCCGGTTGAGTGGTTAACCACCGGTAGGGTTTAGGGTTTTTGGAATATCCCCAAATACATCTTGAGCCTATATCCTGTGCTGATACTCTTTTATTTGGCCCTTATGCAGTGAACTTCAGAGAAGTAGCCCCTCCTACTGAGGAATCTGAAAGGAGAATCAACGCGATTTACCGGTTACCTGAAGGTGATAGGAGTTTTTCCACACATCTCCCAAGTTCCAGTCAATATTCATCGTCTGACATGTCTGGTAAGGGTTATTCTGCAAATGATTGATTAGCTTAATATAATGAAAAAGTAGAAAAGATTTAGAACTTCTCCTTTTATGCAGCACCAGCTAAAATCCCAGAAGTTTTTGACCTTGAGGAGTTGGACAGTTACTCCGATCCTGTCCTGGTCAAAAAAGAGCCAAGTCCCAAACCTATTACTTCATCCAAGCCCACCAGCTCTAAATCTGCCGCCATTCCCAAGCCTTCACCAGCTACTAAGCCCCGGGCCTCTAGTTCCCGTAAGAGGAAAGAGACTGATTCGCCTACCACTCCCGAAACATTTCCCTACGAGAATCACGGGTATATCGAGGCAAGTGGGTTCATGACTTCTTTTCTCAACCAGGTATAGATTCTTATCCCGTATCTTGCATATATATGTCAAACCAATATCTTGGTTAATATACAATAATACGTGCGTTTTTTGTTGTAGGGCCTCGAACGTTTAGTTCACTTGTACGAAGAATCCTGCGGGCTCAACAAGATGCTTGAGTCCAAATTGAAGAAAGCCGAGGTTACTATTTCCGACCAAGGTATGATCGCTGCTGCTAAATCTCAACATTATGAGGACAAGTTCAAGGCTATGACCCAGGAACACCAGGCTGCCATCAAGAAAATTACTCACGAAGCCCAAGCCCATCTTGACGCCGCCTAAGCCCAACATGAACAGGATATGGCCTCTTACCGGGAAGGCCTTAAGAGCTCCGTCGTCATCTCCCTTCTTCAGGCTAGGCTAAAAATGGCTTACGAAGCCAAGGCCCTGGGCTTCGAATGCCCCTCTTAGAATACCGATGCCTGGGAGACAAAGCTAAGAGGTCTTGGCGGTAATCCTGTGGAGCATCCTGCTAAATCTGTAGTTGAGGGGTCTTCGAAGGTGACTGAAAAGCTAACTGACGCTGGTGGCAAGGCTGAGAAGGATGTTCGAGTTGATCCTGAACCGGATGCTGGTGAAGGTGTGATGGATGAAGAGGGTGCTGCCCCTTGAATGCAGCGGAGTGGGTGATGATGGATATTGTCGCCGAGGCCGGAGCCCACTTTTTTAAAATTGGTGGTTTATGGCTGTTTGAACAATTTCCCTTTCTTGTTTGTTAAACAATTTTAATTTCCTGCATTAAAACAATATGATGGCCAAAGGTGGAGGGATCCTGAGTTTCAGGATGAAGCCCTTGGTCATCAGTTAGTATCGTTTATTTTGAACAATATAACAGTTGGAGGCGGATGGGTCTCGGTTTGAGATGAAACCTTCAACTATTAAGTAAATACGGTAGAAAACTAACTGTGCTTTTGGTGGATGGGTCTCAGTTTGAGATGAAACCAAAAGCACAATCTTTTGATATGCTAATAATATAACCTTTTTATGACCTTATCTATCATTGTCCTTTTTCTATTCTTGTTATGCATTGCTTAGTTTGAATACAATTTCAATGTTCCATACTTAGTGTAATATTTCAAATGTCCTAACCAAATATCATGAAAATATCTTGATCAGGATATTCGCAAATATCCTATTAAGACTTTTGTCAAATAGGGTTTTTACAACTCAAACAATTTAGATAACATTTTCAAAGAAAAAAGATAGTTCACTTTTATTTTACAAAGCTTGTTTCGATAATAGATGTTTGACTCAAGTATAGTTTCAATTTTTCAATCTAATTACCATGCCTTAAACATTCTGAGCAAATTCCCTGAAATATATCCTGAAATATATCCTAAGGATATATCCTGAGAATATATCTTGATCAGAATATCTTCAATCTAAGTATTATACTCATAAATGTTTTAATCAAACTTTCATCAAATATAGTTACAGAAATTTAGACAATTTAGATAAGGCTTTTAAAGGAACAAAAAGGAAAGATCATACCAGATACAGAGTATAACACTATCCTCAGACTTCAATCCTTTTGCAACTTTTCCACCGGAGATGTCCCCAGTCTGGGACACTTAGTGAACTAAGCCCAAACTTGATCCCCTGAGTTCTCCATAATGCCTTAGTAGGAATGTCCCCTGTGCATTATGTTTTTGAATACTTAGAAATTTTCTGGACTTCAACTGCAACTGTTTGTATAATTTTTATGTTACAAGGGATAAACCCTAAAATATCCTGGAGATATATCTTAGTGTTCTGGGGACAATCCCATAGGTATTCTGGGGAAAATCCCAAGTTTTCGTGCGCTACAGGTAGGAGTGTATAAACTCCAAGACTTAGAAAGGTGAAAACCTTTAAACCTTAGAGAGTATGAAAATACCCTTTCGCGAGAGAGGGTGATCAATCCTCGTATACCTTAAGGATCCAGGATATAGCCAATGATAACGAAATTGTCAGCCACTTTTACATGGACTGGTCCCGCCATCTTGAACTGTTCCTGGATAACTTTCGCTCCAGGCGGAGTGTTTAAACCTAATTCGAGAGAAAGGTGAATACCTTTAAACCTGTGGAGGGATCAGGATCCCTTAAACGTGAGAGAGGGGGCCAATCCTCTAATCTTCCGAATTATCCTGAGTGTATATCCTGGAGTCATATCCCGAAGTATATTCTACAAAACAACCTTAAACTAAGATGAGTGTTAGCCTGACTAACACCCCTCTGATGCTTAAGTCAGTACCTGGTTCAAAATAAAATAGAATCATATTTAAGAGAGATAGAATTCATACCATCCTGAGTTAGAAATTAATTTCTAAACTCACTTGAAATAGGCTTTGAGATGTATAGCATTCTAGGATCTTGGCAATATATCTCCCTCCATATTCTTAAGCCGGTATGCTCCTTTCCCAGATTCCGATTCAATCTCATAAGGTCCTTCCCACTTAGGAGCTAACTTTCCATCAGCGGGATTAGTAGTATTCTGAAAAGGCTTCCGTAATACCCAATCTCCAACTTGAAACCTCCTAGTCCTTATATTCTTGTTATATGCTCTGGATATCCTCTGTTGATATGTTGTTATATGTAGGATCGGTGAATCGATCTAAACGAGTCGATCAGAAGAGTTCTGGACCAAATCAGAGGCGGAATTCAGTGATTTGATCTTCATTCAGCTTGATATGCACTTAGAAGTGGATTAAATGTCAATTGTATTGATATAACAACTTTACACGAGCTGGAGACACTTCGGCAGAGCTTCGCTACCGGAATCAGAAGTTCTACAAATGAAATCACAAGACCACTCTATATAGGGAGTCCAGTTCGCATGAACATGTCCACACAGACTGGTCCACTTCGCACGACCTGGCCAGTTCGCACGAACTGGTCAGTTTGTGTGAGGTGACTTGTTCAGGCCTGTTTCCCGTTTTCTCAAACTATGTGTCTTGGTTTATCTAATCTATTACATGACTCGATACAAGACGAAGTCAACAGACATATGCACCAACAAACTCCCCCTTGGATGTTGACGAGTCTTCGGTGTATTGAGTCTTCAGTCTTGATCAGTCTTCACGCTCTCTCCAAAGTATCTTTCTCTGTAAGCATCCTCAGTCTTTCTCTTCTTCTCTATCATAATCTCAACCTTGCTCTATCCTCTCTCTTGATCAGATCTCTTGATTCTTTAAGTTCTTCAGCATCAGCAGCTTCTATCTCGAGCTTTGTTTAGAATCTGTATCTGGCTCTTATGTCTCCAGACTCCCCCTTTGCTAACAAACTCCCCCTTAAGTGCAACTGGGATCGCAGTCTGGAATTCTCTATCTGCACAAACTCTATCCAAAACTAAATTTCATAATTTTTAAAAATTTAACAATTTTAAAATCCACTTGTAGATATCGTTTAACATTTCTCAAACCAGCCACTTGTATTCGTAACACACAAATTTGGTTTCAAATTAATAAACCATTTAATCATTTCAAAATCATTTCATATTTCGAACAAACTCTCCTAACCCTGTTGTTCATCATGTTTAGCACTCGGAATTTTGAAAATCAGCTTTCCAACATCAGTTGTCGAAAATAAGATGAAATAAAATCTTTTTGATTTTTCAAAATTTTATGCTAAAACACACTAATGAAAAATAGTAAAGAAATATTTTCAGACAATATTTTTGTGAGTTTATGTAAGAGGATCATATCAGTTTATGACAAATCACTAGCACCGTTGAGCTTTAAACACTTTAAGTTCTAAACGATTCACTTAGATTGTCAGTATACTGATCCACTTAAATTTTCATACAAAGTTCAACTATTTCGAGATACGAGATTAGTGTTTTAAGGACTTAAACTTATTCGCGTGTACCACCTCAGAATATACTCCCGTATCCAGACTCCTATATTCAGTCTTACAGGTGAATGTACACTAATGATATCTGTAAGGGGTAAATGCGAGGCCATGAGAACTCAGGCTAGAACTTCCATTCAATCAGAGAGATGATAGCTCGACTTTAGGTGTGTTCCCTTTAGAGAATCTTTTCTTCAACAGCACATGATTAGCATTTTTCAATGTTTCATCATTTTTTATGCTGAGGGTGGGCTTTATGATTAAAGCTGTGCAAAATATTATACGAGGACTTGGCTATTGCTCCCGCAAAATCAGAAGTCCTGGTATAATACTCCATATATCATCACGCACAAAGACCTAGTATGTCAGAAATAGAAAGCCATTTAAACAAGATTTCAGGGGTTACCTATATATCCGAGAGATGTTCCCCACGAAATAAGTAAGCATGATATTTAGGTTTATATCTCGACAACAATCTACTAAGCGTGTAAAAATCTACTGGCATATCATTAGTGAGACCGTTTATCACATATTAACTTTCCAATTCTTTAGCGTACTGTGATTGTCTACTGATGTACTATCATTTCCTCTTTTTCACAACAAAACTCATACTAGTTTAAAAATCAAAATGAGTTTTCAATGTTTTTGGATTTTTGGATTTTATCATGTTTTTGGATTTTTCAAATTTTCAAAATTTCTAAATTTTTTACTCCCCCTAAAATAAAAAATATGTTTCAATTTTTGATTTTCTAGGAAAATTTGAAAATAAACGCAATAAACTGTAAAAATAAAATGACAAACTGACGTGAATTGCTTCAATTCTCCATCCACTTGGCGTAAACAATCAGAACTCCCCCTGACAACAAACTATTTTCCCATTATGATTTCAAAACACTTAAGTTTGTTTTAATCAAAATGGTTTTTCCGGAAAATTAATTTGTTTGTCATTTCACAAACATGGGGTTTCATCACATTGTTTTTTCTAACCACTTGTAAAATCTAACATGTTTAGGTTTTTCACAAAAACATTTTTCAAGAAAAATATACCACTTGTAAGTTGAAATATCGTTGAACAACCACCAAAAACTTCACCACACGTCCAACAACCACCACCAACCACAACTGTGATATTTCTCAAGAAAGATGCCGATTCCTACTCCCAAATTACCAACCTGAGAGTTCCGGCAAGTCAGGATTTTTAAGCATGAAATACAGACACCCAAGCCTGACCAGCTTTGGGTACATCCGAGTTATTTTCACTCGGTGGGTAAGTTCTCCTCTTTGATTCATAAAATTCTTTTACCCCTTTTTCCCTACCATCGACCATTTTTCCAAAAATATGTTTCACTTTGCCGTTAAACGCTTTTTCGACATCAAATTCTTTCTTTTCAGAATAGAATTGATTCGAAATCTCTACTTTTCCAACTTTTTGTTTAAAATTTTCAGTTCGCAATGATGGAAAATTGACATCATCCATTGGTGGAACTAAATTTTCTCTTTTTAGCTCAACTTGTGGCTCCTCTGACTTTGACGAATCAGATTCATTGCCAGATTTAACATCTGATTTCTTAACAACCGACATTTGGTTGTTAAGATTCACTCTTCTTTTGTAAAATCGTTTTGAACTCTCACCAACTTCAAATGTAGAATTTTTAAACACTTTGAATTTTTCAGTTGATGGTTCATTTTCATCAACAATTTTTCCTTTAAGTTTAGAAAGAACTTCCTGTTGTGTGTTGGTTGCCATTTGACAATTCCAGGCAATTTGACCAACTTTTTTGCATTTATAGCAAGTTCTTGTTTCCTTTTTGGTTCCAAACACAGTCTTCTCAAGCTTTTGTTTTTCAGCAAGAAACTCCTTGTTAGACTGTTTCCAGAAAGCTTTTTCTTTTTCTTCCTCTGAAGAAGCACCTGAAACAAACACTGTTTTTGATTTAAAATCTTTAATGTTTTGATTATTTTCAACATCAAAACCCAACCCCTTCTTTTTGAAATTGCTTTTATGATTCAGTTTCTTTTGATGACCTGGATCAAAACCTTTCTTCTTGTTTAAACGTTGTTGAACTCTAGAAGTTTATTTAGGTTTTGAAAATCCCATTTTATCTTTTATTTCTGAAAACTTTATTTCTATCAATTTAAAAACTGTTTTAATATTTTCAATTTTCACATTTTTAATAGGAAATTCCTCATCAGAATATAATTTGTCTGAATCATTCAAAGTATATGCCACTTTGATTGGTTCATCATTCAAATTATTTTTTGATAACATAAATTCTTTATTGTAAACCCTTTTGACCGATGATTTCGAACTGTTGACTGATGAACTCGAACTTTCAGATTCAGACTTTGACTCTGACTCCTCATCCTTATCCAACACCTGATCGACCACTTTCTTTATTAACTCAGACTCATGATCAGTGTCAGACGATGTGAATGTGACGTCAATGTTGTCTGGTAACTCATCAGTTGTTTCAGACTTTAACTTTATATTGACTGCCTTTTTTACTTGTTCCGAATTTGGTTTTCTGGGAGAATAACCTTCCCAAATCGGAGGCGGACACTTGTTATAATTTGCACTTTGTTTCTTACCAGTATCCGTATCTTCCGACTTCTTATCTTGAAAAGCTTCAAAACCTGCAACAGTCGGATAGATTCTATCAATCATATAATCAGAACTTGAATAATCAATTAGCAATCGTCTGATTCTTTCATTCTGTTGATGCATTTTTTAGTGTCTGTAACTAGTCTTGTATTTAACGATGTATTTTGTACGGTCTTTAACGTTTATCGAGTGTGTATTTGCTGTCGACCAAGTCGGATATCCTCCTATCAACTTGTGTCTGACTTTATTGTCTCCGTTTAATATGTAATGCTATTCGAACAATGCATGTTGCATACAAAGGGTAGAATGGTCATTATAAGTTGTTTATATGTTGTTGTTGTTACTGTCTGTTTGCAGAAACAACCACAACAGTTGCAGTCCTCGACGAAACAGGTCTGTTTCGTCGAACACATCATGACGAAACAGACCAACACTCATTAAGTCTGTTTCGCCGATAGTCATGACGAATCACACTTGATTCGTCGTGTAATGGGCTGTTTCAAGCCCAATGTTTGGCCCATATTCTGTTTCGCCGAGACACCTTGTGTTTCGTCGACTGATTGGGCCCAGGGACTATATAAACACATCTGGTTTCACTTAGAAACCAGATGAGAGCATAACAGTAAAGAAACTCTGTCAAAATTCTGTTAAACTGTGTTTGTATCAGTTTGTAATCGGTTCTCATCCCGTTTAATCAATCGAGTGTGTATCATTGATTATACCGTGTCGTTATTGTTTTACATGTTTGATTTGGCATAGTTACGTGGATTCCGCACACGTAACCGTGTTTGCTATAAACAAGTGATTTGGTTCGTTATCGATCCTCAGATTACGGGACCTACAATTGGTATCAGAGCGTTTGGCTCTAATCCTTGTTTAAAATCAAACATTGTTCGGTTTTTATCAAGTATTTGTGTGTGTTTTTCTGAAAATTTGTTCTTGATAAATTATATTTCTGGAAAAATATTCATAAAATCTGTTGTTTGATTGTTATTTGCTAATAGTTTTATCAAAAACCTTGTCAGTTTTTTTGTTCATGCTTTAAACCGGGTTTTTAGTGAAAGTCTTGTGCATTTTCGTGTTTCGGAAAATCATCGGTGACCAGGAAAATTCTTTGTTCTTGAGTGTGTTCTTCATATCTTCAAAGAGTTCTTATAATACTTGTGGATTTGATCTTTGTATTGTTTAAATCAAAGAGTTTTTACAATATAAAACATTAACTTGACTTTAGTGTAAAATTGTGATCATTAGTTTCTGAAAAGGCATGTTGTGTTGAAAAAACAGGAGTATCAACTTACCTTGTGTCAGTAAGATATTTTAAATATCTTAACCAGCTGTCTGAGACTCAACTTCGACAAAACAAGCAGTCGACGAATCACTAGTGTTTCGTCAAAAATATCTTCGACGAAACAAATTCTGTTTCGTCATAATATCTTGGATGATACAAGTCAGTTTCGTCATCATTCATTTAGACGAAACAAACCTATTTCGTGGAATCTGTTTCGTCGAGAACAGATCTGTTTTACACAGAGGCGTTGCAAAACCATTCTAACCTTGTGTTTTCAAGTGTGTGTGCAGGTACTATCATACATATACCAAATATGAGTAACAAAGGTCCGTGGGATTGGAGTTTGGAATCACAACCAGCTAAAAATCAGCATTCGCTTGCCGATTTAATGAACCAATTGCCTCAAAAACAAAAAGCAGTAAATGCAAATCAATGGGCAATGGTTTCTAATCAAAACCAAAACATTCAAAATCTATTGCTCAGTGAAAGTTAGACGGGTAGCAACAATCGCCCGCCAAAGCTAAATCACATGAACGACTATCCATCATGGAAGGGTCGTTTTCACACATACATTCAAGGGCAAAACGTTGAACTTTGGACGTGTTTCACTACTGAATGTAGCCCGGAACTAGAAGCAGCAGCATCAACTGCCGCTGGTATTTCTAATATGCTTGAAGAAGACAAGAAAGCCTATGAATTAGAGAAGAAGGCGTTTGCTTTTCTAACACAAGCTCTTCATAAAGACCTCTATCATCAATTTTCTTATAGTAAGAGCACAAAAGCTTTATGGGATGCATTGGAAACAAGAGGAGAAGGAAATGTAGCTTCTAGAAAAATACGCCATGATCTTTTGAAGAAAGAATTTGAATCATTTCAATCTTTGGAAAATGAAACCCTAAATGATATGACTTCTCGTTTCTATCATTTGATTAGTGAAATGAGTTCTTATAAGGTTGCTACATCTCATGTGGAAATGATTGCACGTTTAGCCGATGCTTTACCTCCTATGTGGAGTCCATTCATTGAACTTCTAAAACATACGGATGCTCTGGATGGGGAAAATGTCACTATCTATGGATTCGTTCAGAAGTTGGAGCACAAGAGTGAAGAGGAAAATCGGAAAGCTAAAAGGATTGGAGCTCCTCAAAACACAGAAATGTATTTGCCTGGTTTTGCTCCTTCAGCTAGTTCTAGTTATGTTCAGCAACCTAAGCTTCAAACGGCGTTTGTTTCCAACACAAACTCATCAACTCAACCAGAATTTGACTTAGGTGCTTATCTTTCACAATCGCTATCCAAATTAAAATCTCATTCTCCACCTCAAGTTACTACTACTCAACCAGAATTCGATTTAGGTGCTTATCTTTCACAGTCAATACCCTCATCTCATGCCCAACCATCACCACAACAAGCACATTATACCAACAATCCTCCACCTCAAAACACGAATACTATCAAAGTTGATAATTCGAACCTCTCAAAAGTTAGCATTGAAGTTGCAAAGGAGCATTCGGAACTCATTAATACAATGGTCAGTGCATACTGCGGTTTGGTAGCAGGTCAAATTGGGAACATCAGTATGACCCACGAAGATTATCAACAAATCGACCGTGATGAAATGGAGTTGATGGATATAAAGTGGGCGTTTGCAAGTGCAGTTAGAAGGGCAAGGGATTTCATGAGTCGAACAGGAAGAAGTTCTTTGGAAAGTAAGAAGGAAACGAAGTACGGGTTTGATAAAGAAGCGGTTACATGTTTTAATTGTGGCGAAAAGGGTCACTTCAAACGTGAGTGCACTCGACCACCCAAGCAAGGCAATCAGAACCCTTTCAGAAATCAGACAAGTACTTCAAATTCCAATCAAGGCACTCAAGAAAATCGTGGAAAAGGGATAGTAGCTGTGAATAATACTACCAGCCAGGACCAGTCTGGACCATCTAACAACACTCGTGCATTGACTGTTCAAACAGATGAAGGGTGTAATTGGTCTTTACAATTAGGGGGAGGTGATAATGAAGGAGGAGGAACAGCGTGCTATGCAAAGATCATCAATCACATCAAGCACGTTCATAAAGAAGAATTTTCTGAAAGTGACGACAATTCGGGTTATACCGGGAGTTCGGATGAAGAAAGTTCTATTTCGGGAGATGTGAAAGAAGAAGCGACTTCTATTGATGACTTGTTGAATGAAGCAGAGGAATTGAAGTCTCAGAAATCTGTTCTTATCAAGAAGGCTGGGATAGCATCCAAGGAAATGGAGAAGTTCTTCTCTGAAGACGGATCTTTTTCTTTTCAAACTGCCTTTATGGCAAATGTTTCAGCCTCTTCTAGCCAGGTAACACCTGAAACTCTTATCATATGTAGAGACTGTGATTATATGAGACTTGAATGTGAAAGAATGAAACTTGAATGTGACAAAATTCATGGTCATAATCAAAGTTTAGTTGTTGAAATGGCTAAGTGCAAAGAGGCAAATATGGCTTTAACAAGAAACGAAAAGGACTTTAAATCTTTAATTGAAAATTTAAAGAAAAGTGTTTCCGAAACTACTAAAGTTGTTTATCACAAACAAGTTAGTATTAACAAGTACATAAATATCGTTGAGGAAACCAAAAAGGAATTAGCCATTGCAAATTGCGAGCACGATGCGATCAAGCAAAAATTGGAGAGTTATTCTAACTCCCGATTTGTGCTCGATCACATAATTGATGTTCAACAACTGAAGAAAAACAAGAGTGGTGTTGGGTATAAGAAATGTCCGCCCCCTTTGAGACACAACTATGCTCGACCACCTGATGAAGAGGATATGCCTCGTTTTGAACCTAGTGTGCCTCTTAATTATGAGGAATTTACTACTGGATTAGGGTTCAAACCGAACAATTCCTCGGGAACCTCATCTGTTGAAACAGAAACTTCAACATCAGTGAGTCAAAGTCCTCCGATTGTTGAGGATTATGATTCATCTGATGATGAAACAGATGCAAATGACCAGGATGAATCACTTGATAAGAAAAAGGGAATAGAAATTCCAATTGAGAATCATATTCTTTGTGATCCTCCTATTCCTGTTGTGCAACAAGTTGCCAAAAATGTGATTAATCCTATCATAAATGACAAGAAACCTGTGTCTACTGTTAAGAGTAACAAGATGTTGTATACTTTGGTTGGTGATTCTAAAATCTACTCAGATAATGATTTTCCAATTAAAAATGTCAATCCATCATTGATTGATAACGTTTTTGAAAATAACACAAGTAAGTTTTTGGGAAAGACGATCCCGGGAGTTATTGTGACTCAATGTGATCCAATTCCTAAAGCTGAAATCAAAAAGAAATTTGGAAATCAAAACTTCCCAACAAAGCAACAACCTTTTGCTTCTAAGGGTAAACAACCATTTCAACGAGCTCAAAGACCAAATGTTTCTAAATCAAAGTTTGAAACAAATGGAGCTCGTAATCAAAAGAAAAATAATGATGTCAGATTTGTGGCATCTGAGGGTACTGATAAAATTGAGATTTTTGCTAACAAATCAAACACTGATTTTGTACAAAAAGTCAAGATTTTAAAGCGTAACAGTCAAAATAATTACACTCAACATTCAAACGGGTGTGATGAAAAGGCAAGTACCTCAGGTTCTACAGGTTTGACATATGAGCGTCGATCTGGTTCTCCTAAGTTTGTTGAGAGGAGAACGTGTTTTAAATGTGGAGAGTTTGGGCACATCATCAAAGATTGTGTAAACACTCCAAGAGATAAATTTGTTGAGAAAGCACCACCTGAAACGATTCACCCTCAATGTCGTACTGTTTCGTTAAAACATGATAAAAGAATGGTTAAAGAACAGGAAACGAAACAACGACATCAAAATGTGAAGAAAATAGAAAAGGCTTTAAAATCTGAGGTCAAATCTGTTCCAAGGGAACCAAGTTCACCTTTAAAACCAGAAGTTTCAAAAGCATCTTCTCTTTCTGAGTTTGTCTTTTCCAACTGGTTTACTGTTCTGTTCAACACATCATAAGATTCTTTCACGTACTTAACATCAAACAATAACTTTTCTTTCATCTCGTCAAGCTCACTATACTTATTATCTTTCTCTTCACACTGTTTGCATGGTTCCAAATATTTCAGACAAGGTTTTGTGACTTGTACAATCTTTTCAGCAACTTTAACTTCTTCACTCTGTTTATACTTTTCTTCCTGAGCAACATTCTCACACTTTACCTCTTTCTTTTCTTTTGCTGCTCGTTTCTCCTTTAGCTTCTCCAATTTATCTGCAAAATAAAATTTGAAACTTTCAGGAGATAGATGAGTTTTACCAATGTTTATTTGATTAATTTCTTCCTCATCATCACTGCTATCAATTGATGATTGATCAAAGACTGGTGTTTTTTTTGAACTATCTTCTGAAGTGACAGACTCTCCATCTTGACTTTTTTCATCATTTGCAAATACATCCATCCATTCTTTCATCAACTCTGGATCTTGAATGATCTGTGCAACAAATGCTCTAAACTTTGAGTTACTTTCAGTCGGAATATATTTGTCCCAGCTAAATCCCTCTGGCAATCTTTCATCTTCTTGATCTGGAATAGTAATGCAAGCTCTCTTCTTTCCATCTTCAATTGACGGTTGTTGAGCTACCTGGTGATATATTGCTTTTCGATAATATTCATTGTTCCCGAACGGATTCTGAGCTCCACCTGCTTCTCGGTTGGTACATTCCCTCTTGAAATGTCCTTTTTCCCTGCACTGAAAACAAGTAACTTTAGACTTATCAAAACCTAAAGTAGAAACATTAGCATCACGTAAGTCATCTCTTCCTGTAATCGGCTTAAATTTCTCAGCTCTCCTCAACATGCTCGCTAAACACGCTCGCTAAACACCACTTAATATCCATTAGCTCCATTTCCTCAGCATCAATCTGATCGTAATCCTCTTTTGTTAACATAGGATTTCCGATTCTTCCCGCAACCAAACTCTCATATGATTCTAACACGGTAACTAGTAATGCCATATGACCTTTAGCGACTTCTTCAGAGAAATTCTGACCGTTTTGAAGATGCAACGCGATGTTGCATTGTAGCACATGACCATTAGCATTGTTTGAGCTTTGAGACTAATAACTTGAAGTTGAAACATTTGGATTAACACTCGGATATGAAGAAAATCCGCTGTTGTTGTTTGAGCTTTGATTGAGTGATCCGGATGAGTTTTCTGCGCTGAAAGCGGTTTGGATCTTCGGACTTGCTTCAACATTTTGAACATTACCTTTGAAATACATCTTGATATCTTGTTGACCACTTGAATTGTTCATTCTAGCGATCTTTTGTTGTTCAAGATCTTGTCCTTCAAGTTTTTCAATGAATTGAGCAATTGTCAATCTATCATATTCTCTGGTATTCTTCAAAATCATAAGATATGTACCTCATTCTTTTTGAGGTAAAGCATCGGCTAATTTCTCAACCCATTCCTCACGATCTATAGTGATATCCAACCGGCTCATTGAACGCACTAAATGACAATATCTCTCAATAAGAGT
Source organism: Helianthus tuberosus (assembly GCA_030545235.1). Classification (NCBI taxonomy): domain Eukaryota; kingdom Viridiplantae; phylum Streptophyta; class Magnoliopsida; order Asterales; family Asteraceae; genus Helianthus; species Helianthus tuberosus. The sequence goes on from CM060409.1 coordinate 121,768,041, forward strand.
CTTTGTAGTTTCACCCGGTAGACTGGAGAACAATTCAAACTCTTTCTTTAATAGTGACTTCTTATTCTTGATCATCTCTGTACTTCCTTTGAATTTTGTACGAAGTGCTTCCCAAATCGAACGTGCACTATCATCATGTTGAAGTAATATGAAGATGTCTTCTTTCACAGCTTGTTGAAGTAAACTGATCATCATTTTTTCTGCCTTGTACATTTATCTCTCTTTTTTCGTAAATTCAGAAATATTCTTTGGAACTCCCACATTATTACGAGGTCGAACGTACTTAGTTTCAATACACTCCCAAGACCTTAGATGATTTTCTTGAACCTAATTTTCAAACCGTTCTTGCCAACTGTAATATTCTTCAATGCTCATTAGCTTTGGGGGTTTTTGTAATGTTCCCATTTCATTTTCCATAGTTACACTCTGAGCAACGGTAACAGGAGTACCCAGGGCAGTAGCAAATGCATTATAAAATTTGTTGTCCATGTTTTGGTATTGAGATTTCACAAAAACAAACTTTTCAAACGAACTGGGAAGATTTCAAACGATCTGGACACCCTTTAACCAAACCGTACGAACTGAAGAGTTTATTTCAAACGAACTGACCAACACTTCAAACCGTGCGAACTGTTTTGAGTTCAAACCGTGCGAGCTGGTAACCTTTCAAGTGAACTGAACACTTTGTGCGATCTGGACAATTCAGTTCGTGCGAACTGACTATATTTCAAGCGACCTGAAGTTCTTAACCCGCCTCGTGCGAACTGGTTACTTTCAACTCGTACAAACTGAACCTGAACTAATGTCAAACGACCTGATGACATGTTTCAACTCGTGCGAACTAAAATAATGTCAACCCGTGCGACCTGACAAAAATTCACGCGACCTGGAACCTTTTCGCACGACCTGGAGCAAACCGTGCGACCTGATCACACTTCGCACGACCTGGATCACCTTTTCACATGACCTGGATGATTCTCGAATGAACTGACATGATTTTCACGCAGTCTGGTCAATTTTATCAAGTTTTAGGTTGATTTTAGGTCTGATTTGTTCAAGGATTGATTAAAACTCAGTTTTACGTGTTATATGTCAAAATCAGATCATTTTATCCATGAAAACATTGAAATTTTGAAGAAAAAGTGTAGAAAATGAGTAGAAATGAGATGAAATCAGTGAACACAAGCTGAAATGGTAAGAACTCTTCCTCCTGAGCTCTGATACCACTTGTAGGATCGGTGAATCGATCTAAACGAGTCGATCAGAAGAGTTCTAGACCAAATCAGAGGCGGAATTCAGTGATTTGATCTTCATTCAGCTTGATATGCACTTAGAAGTAGATTAAATGTCGATTGTATTGATATAACAACTTTACATGAGCTGGAGACACTTCGGCAGAGCTTCGCTACCGGAATCAGAAGTTCTACAAATGAAATCACAAGACCACTATATATAGGGAGTCCAGTTCGCATGAACATGTCCACACAGACTGGTCCACTTCGCACGACCTGGCCAGTTCGCACGAACTGGTCAGTTCGCACGAACTGGTCAGTTCGTGTGAGGTGACTTGTTCAGGCCAGTTTCCCGTTTTTCTCAAACTATGTGTCTTGGTTTATGTAATCTATTACATGACTCGATACAAGACGAAGTCAACAGACATATGCACCAACAGCCGCATCTCTTGTTTCATCAATAGTATCCAATTTTTGGCATAGGGCTTCAGAATTCTGCTCAGGATCTCAAAAGTTGGATCTTGCTGTAGGTATTACCATCTCTGTCGGGATTACTGCTTCTGCTCCAAATACTAAGGAAAATGGAGTTTGCCCAGTTGCACTTTTCACTATTGTCCTATCGGCCCATAAAACAAAGGGTAATTCTTCTGCCCACCTTCCTTTCTTAGCTCCTAGTCTCTTCTTCAAATTGTTGACAATTATCTTGTTCGAGGATTCTGCTTGTCCGTTGGCTTGAGGATGCACTGGTGTGGATGTAATCATTTTAATTCCCCAACTCTTACAAAAATAGGTTGTCCTCTTACTTATAAACTGAGAACCATTGTCACAAATTATCTCAGCTGGTACCCCAAACCTAGTCAGGATATTCCTTTTTATGAAGGATACTACTTCTTGGTCTCTGACTTGAACAAATGCTTCAGCTTTAACCCATTTAGAGAAATAATCAGTCATTGCCAGCATAAAGACTTTTCCTCCTGGAGCCTTTGGCAATTTTCCTACTATATCCATTCCCCACTTCATGAATGGCCAAGGGAAGCAATAGGATATAGTGGTTCAGCAGGCTGATGTAATATATTATTGTGCCTTTGACATGCATCACATCTTCGAGCATATTCTGCTGCATCTTTCCTCATCGTCGGCCAATAGTATCCTGTTCTTAATACCTTTGAGAATAACGTCTGCCCCCAGTATGGTTACCACAATCCCCTTCGTATATATCCTGAAGCACTTCTTTGGTTTCGGGATCCTCCAAGCACCTCAGGTATGGTCCTGCAATCGATTTCTTATACAAAACATCATTTATAATAGTGAATCCTGATACCTTCATCCTAAAGGCCTTAGGATTCTCATCCTTTGGGATGTGTCCTTCCTTGAGATATCTCATGATTGGAGCCGTCCAGGACTTAGGATCCTCCTCGGGATACTCATCATCAGGATCCTGGATACTTACTACTTCCTTATCCTGAGATTTGAGAAGATCCATCGCAGGATACAGGATATGTAGTATTGGTATTTGGGTTCCCTCCGGTATCCTGAGTGATGATCCTAGATTTTCCAAGGCATCTGCTTCAGCATTATCCTCTCTTGGTACCTGTTCAAGTGTAAAAACATCGAAATATCCTGCTAATTTTTTGAGAATTTCGAGATACTCGATTAACTTCTCACCTTTAACTGCATAGGATCCATTAAAAGGATTAGTAATTAACAGGGAATCGACAAACACTTGTAAACTTTTAATATTCATATTCCTGGCCAACTCTAATCCTGCAATCAAAGCTTCATATTCTGCTTTATTATTAGTGGCAGGAAATTCACACCTAATAGCCTGGGGTAATATGTCCCCCTGTGGCGATTTTAGTAGTATACCCAATCCTACACCTCTTACATTAGATGCACCATCAGTATATAATGTCCAGGATTCTAGATTTTCTCCTAGCTGTTGTACTTCTAGGTCTACTTCATTTTGAATATCACTTCTGAAATCAGCCATAAAGTCAGCTAGAGCCTGAGACTTTATGGCATTTCTAGGTTCATATACTAGATCATAGGCACTTAATTTTACAGACCATATAGCCATTCTTCCTGACATCTCAGGTTTCCTAAGCACATTTTTAACAGGATAATTAGTTTTAACATGAATCCTATGTGTCTCAAAATAGTGTCTAAGTTTTGTCGATGCCATAACTAGAGCCAATATTAATTTTTCTAAATGAGAATATCTAGTTTCAGCATCTAATAAAATTATGCTAACATAATAGATAGATACTGCTGACCTTCGTGATCCTTTACCAGGACAGCACTTACTGCGTTCCCTGATACTGCAAGATATAGGGATAATGGTTCACCATCCTCGGGCTTCATCAATAGTGGTGCAGTTGAAAGATACTGCTTTAATTCCTGTAAGGCTGCTTCATGCTTCTCTCCCCATTCGAACTTCTTATTCTTCTTCAGGATATCGTAGAATTCCTTGCATCTTTCTGAGGATCTTGATATAAACCTGTTTAGTGCTGCTACTCGCCCTGTTAATCTTTGTAAATGTTTCATGTTTGAAGGTGACTTGATATCCAGGATAGCTTTGATTTGTTCCGGGCTTGCTTCGATCCCTCTTTTAGTCACCATGTATCCCAAAAACTTTCCTGCCCCCACTCCAAAATGGCATTTGGCAGGATTCAGCTTCATATTGTATTGATCCAGGATATCAAATGCTCCTTCAATATCCCGGAGATGATCCTCAGCCTTCTTGGATTTTACTACCATATCATCAATGTACACCTCCATGGTGTACCCCAGTTTGTCTTTAAACATCATGTTCACCAATCTTTGGTATGTTGCACCTGCATTTTTCAAACCAAAAGGCATAGCAGTATAACAATAAATACCTGTTGGTGTCATGAAAGCAGTATCCTCCTGGTCCGAAGGTTCCATTTGGATCTGCTAGAATCCTGAGGACGCATCCATGAAGGTTAACATCTCGTGACCGGCAGTAGCATCCACCATTGAGTCGATATGAGGCAGGGGAAATGGGTCTTTAGGACATTCTTTGTTCAAGTCTGTGTAATCTACACAAACTCTCCATTTCCCATTTTTATTTTGCACCACAACTACATTTGCTAGCCATTTGGGAAATTTAACTTCCCTAATCATCTTGCTCTTTAATAATCTTTCAACCTCTTCCTGAATGATCGCATTCCGTTCTGGAGCAAACTTCCTTCGTTTCTGTTGGACAGGCTTGAAAGACCTATCAATTCCGAGCTTGTGAGTTATAATATCCTTGGAAATACCTGTCATATCCTCATGTTTCCATGCGAATGTTGACATCCTGCATTTCAAAAAGTTAGTTAATTGATTTTCAATATCCTGAGGGATATTGGATCCTATGAGCACTGAGATATCTGGATTATCCTGATCCAGGATAATTTTCTTAACATCCTGCTCTGAAGCCTCCAAGATATCCTGGGCCCGCATCTTTAATTGCTATGCTGGATTGGGTTTGGTTGAGGATTTCATCGAGGAAGAATAACACTCCTTCACTTCTTGTTGGTCACTTTCCACTTTGACAACCCCCCAAGGCGTAGGTATCTTGATGCACTGGTGATAGGTAGATGGCACATCTTTCATATCATGGATCCATGGCCTACCCAATATAATATTGTAGAAGGATAAGGAGTCCATGACACAGAAGCGTTGCATTGAGTTGACCCCTTCAACATACACAGGCAACTTTATTTCTCCCACGGTATTCCTGGCTTCTCCACTGAACCCAACAAGCACAGTGGATTTCAAAGTAATATCCATCGGGGATACATTCATCCTCTTTAGTGTTTCTAGCTGAATTATGTTGACGGAGCTACCATTATCTACCAGTATCCTGCGCACAAAATGATTAGCAACATATAAAGTTATTACCAAAGCATCATGGTGATGGTCCTGGACAGTATCCCTGTCATCACTGTCGAACGTGATCACTTTATCAGTTGTGAGGGTTGACATCCTGGTTGGCTTATCTCCCCTTTCTGCCTTAGCCTCCTTTGCATGTCTTTTTGCAGCAGAGTATGAAGTCCCACAAATGTCGGATCCACCTAAAATGAAGTTAATTATCTTGGCATCTACAGGAGGTGATGCTGCACGTTCAGGATCCTTCTCAGTATCCTGACTCTTATTCTTCTTTCTTCCCAGAAGATCCTTCAGATATCCTTTGCTCAGTAGATGCTGCACACCACTTGGATTTATCCTTCCAATCAGCTTTCTGTTGGTTCTTCCTAGGCCACCTTGCTTTGTCTCCTAAACCCTGCATAGCATACATCAGTTCAGGTATATTAACAGAAAAACAATATTCTGATAACTTAGGATACTCCTCAGGATCCTCGTCTTCTACAGCATTCACTTTCTTGCTGTTACTCCTGCCATATGGCTTAGAGCGATATGGTTTATACGAGGATTCTGACTTCCTGTTGGTTGATTCATAGGTTGTGGATGAATTCATCATCTCTTGCATCTTTTTGTCATCCTCCAGTCGAATATATCTTAAAGCTCTTTTCCGAGCTTCATCCAGGTTCCTGCAGGGATTCATTATAAGATCCTGGTAAAATTGAGAATCTTTTTGCAATCCCATTTTGAAAGTCTGCACAGCTGTTGCAACATCAAGATGTGGGATATCAAGAGATTCCCTACTAAACTTGTTCACATAATCTCTCAAGGATTCTTGAGGTCCTTGAGTTATCCTATAGAGATCACTGTGTGACAACTGGCACCAAACCGGTAATTTCCGTACACTTTAATTATTGTTTAATGACTGCAATTACGTGCTTAAATGTCAACATTGACTGATTACATGCTAAACAAGTGAATTCATGCACGTTGTATACTACAAAATATTGCTTTATGCATAAACGAGAGCGTTGCGTCAGAAATACGAGTAAACTCACCGGTAAGACACACTGTGTCAACAGAACTGCAGAAAGCAGTCAGACATTAAAATTGGAGCCTAGGTGTAGGTCCAACGACAAGAATACATTAAAAGCCAAGAATACATACAAGGGTTTACATATATACCTTACGGAAGCTAAAATACGCACTAAAAAGCACCCGAAACGCACTTTAAGTGCAAAATTTTAATAAATTCAGCTCTAATCAGCTTTTAGACATATAAATATCATGCAAAAATGTCGTTTTATCATCCAGAATACTTCCCTAAGTTTCGGGAATCGAAAGTATTACAAAAGGGTACTTAAAGGGCACTAAATGGTGCAATTTAGCACTTTAACGAACCGGTGTCTAACCGAACAACCGGATAATACCCGGAACCCCAAAATAATGCTAGAAGCATTGTTTCTACTTTTCTGAGCTAGTTAGGGTCCCCGAACACCCTAACACCCTTTATATTACATAACACACTTAATATACTTACTTATCATTCTAATCCTAACTAGATCCTAACTATATCATCACAACCCAACCATACCCCCCCCCCCCTCTAAATTGACGGTCACAAGGGGTGACCCACCCCTTGCCATTTCTTTGATTATTTTATTCATCATTGTTGGATATCTAGCAAACATATTACATGGAGGATAATGAGGAGATTAGATTATAAGTAAACACGTTGGCTAACCGTACTCTCATTTCAAACCATCAACACCAAACTTGCTCTCTTCTTTCTCTCCCTTGCAAGCTTCGGCCTAACATAGCCCTACCACCACCACCATTTTTGTTTCTTGTACAATCATTCTACATACACACAAAGGTGCAAGGAGTCCAACAACGAAGCTTGGTGCTTTCGGAAGTGCAAGAACCTCTCTAGATTTCTTTTATCCACCACATTTATACCTTGTTTCTTCCCTAGCCTTGAGCTAGTAGTAAGCGTTTCTAATCATCATCTTGATCTTGTTTATGGTGGTTAATAGGTGATTTAATGGTTAAAAATTAGAACACTAAAGAACATAACCTAAAGTCTTGAACATAAGATGAATAAAGTGGATAAAGGAAAGATGTGTGTGTAAATTTTGTAGATCTTGTATAGTTGTTATTATTTGATGTTGTTGATTAGTAGAAACAAGATGGATCATCATCTAGACATACTAGTCCATGTTTGAGAGCATGAACTAGTAGGATGTAAAAGTTAGAAAGATGAAGGATGATGGATCCATCCATTCATAAGTCTTGAACTTGAATAAACATGACTTTTCTTGTAAAATGAAGTTGTAAACTTGTAGATCTAAAGATCTACAGGTGGTTTTTCGGAAGAACCAAGTGGAAAATACTAGATTGTTAAAAACCCGGATCTTGTATGAACTAAAATCATTTTTAGTAAGTAAACAAGTGTATAAACACTTGTGTAACAAAAGAATCCCACAAAGAAATATTTTGGAAAATAAGACTAGAAGATGTGAAAATACACTTCCTTTAAAAATAAAGTTTTTAAGAAACTAAACTTATTTTTAAAGATAACAAGACATACTAAACATGTTAGTAACTTACTACATATTTTTACAAACTTTCAAGTTCATAAGTTGTGGTATATGCTTGTTTTGACAAGTTTGATAAATAAAGATTGTGTTGTTGAGATTGTTGTTGATTTTAAAAGAAAATAAACACATGTTTTAAAAACATAGGAAACCTTCATTTTTAGGGGAAACTCTGTCAAAATTTTTTTATAAATTTTGACACTTAGAAAATATAAGTTTTTGAGAAACTTATTCCCTAAAAATGTATCTAAAAATATTACCAAGGTTTCCCTAATTTTTGGTGATAAGAAATGATGGTTTCTTCAAGATTAAAATTTTTATTAAGTATGTATATTTTTGGAAGAAAAATATATATTATTTGATCACCAACTTTTGTGCTAAGTGTATATAGTATGTGTTATACGTGCTAGTGTATTAAGACTTAAAAATACACTAAATACTCATGAGAGGTATAAACACAAAAATACACATACAACATACAAGATACATAATTCGGGTGCAAAGTGCAAAACACGAGATACTTATATTAATTTTTGAGAAAATAATATAAGTAAGATACTTAGTTAAAAATATAAAATATTTTTAACACAAGAATATATACATAAAAGATAGTGACTTGTGCTTGTGCGATACAAGTCTAGTGGCTGACGATAAGAAAACACGTATAGGTCACGACGCTAATTAAGCAAATCCGGTGAAGTTTACGACGCAAGGAACGCAAAGTTGTGAGTTCATGCTTCCCCCTTTTCTTTAACTGTTTTCAGTTTTATAACTTCGGGGGTGAAATACATGTACAAATGTTACAATATTTATAAATAGTATGATGCATTTTAAGAATACAAAAATACAAGAAGCACACTTGGTGAGAACGAGTACCGAGTATGATGCGTGTTGAGAAATGATACGAGAAATCGTGTCACGAATAGGGTACCATAAGCACCATTAATCAACAATATACCTAGACCGCAGAACAAAAGGTTAGATCTAACGGGTGCCGGGCAGCCACACTCTTGGTGAGGACGAGTACCGAGTAGTGCTTTTGTGTCTCAGAATATGCCAACTAGAAAAATGCCTAAGGTTTGGTGACTTCCTATGTCGTGTCACATGTTAATGGCCTTGCAACCCATTAACAATCCTGATACTTACAGGAATACTTTAATTACATAAGATTCATACCATACTAAAACTTGATTTATACTTGAGTACGTGGGGTACACAAGTAAACTTGAATTATACATGAGTACGTGGTGTACACATGAATACTTGATTTATATATGAAAACTTGATTTATACATGACACAAACTATGTTTTCATACAAAGTATACAAACGTGAAATACAAAAACTGCATGAATTCACACCAACATTATGTTGACGTTTTTTCCAAAACTCACATGTATTTTAGGAAACTAGAAGTGGATGTGCGCGCGGCCTTACTCATGCTTGTGGATGTCGCTTATGTTTATCTTTAAATAAAGTTGTATACTTTTTAAGACAATGTTTTATGCTATCTCGCGATGTAAACGCTAACTTATGTTTTCCAATTATGAAATGTTTGGTATTTGAAGATATTTTTACGAGCATGTAGTATGTTTACCTTTCGTATGAAATGAGAACCTTTCATGATCACACCTCGTGCTTCCGCCGCAGAAAGGGGTGTGACAGATTGGTATCAGAGCTGCGATTGTAGTGAACCAGGATTCCTTCTCGAGTCTAGTCTACAATCTCTAGGATCCTTTCACGAAAACAATTTTTCAAAGGGTTTTCATTGCATAAAACGTCCCGCGACATCCACTACCTGAAACTGTTTACAAGAGTCTAGAAAAGACACTACGAGACTTAGGGTGCACACGAGTAGCACTTGTCGTTGACTAGAAATTACTTGCAATTATGTGTGATAATTAGCCTATATACACATACTAGAAGTAGAAGGTCACAAGTATACGTGACTTTACCTTAAAGCGATGGGCTACCTGAAGGAAGAGATACGAGGATGAAACGAACTGTTCGGACTGTGCAAGGAGTTACGTAATTATGGATGCATACATAATTATGGAATTCAGTGCACAGAAACCACAGCAAGTCTTGTCACATATAGATTCCCTCAGTGTAAGCCTACTAAGTACTCTGCTAGAGTAATAATTGTTTGATGTCACTTATGTGGTATATACCTGTGAACATATATACTACTACTGTCTAGTATGACGATGTCAAACAAATGTTTAACCCTGTTGTGTTATGTTCTATCAGAACATGGCTCCCAGGAAAGCTGTGAATGCTCGCAATGATGATCAACCTCCTCCTCCCCCACTGCCAAGAACTGCTGAAGAGCTGAACGCTCCACTGGAAGAAAGGATCTCCGCTGCTATTGCCCAATACGAGGCAAACCAAACTCAAGACAGTGGTGGCCCAAGCAACGCTAGACGTAATGGGAACGGAGATTCATCTGGAGGCAACGCAGCTCAAGGCTGCACTTTCAAGCAATTCCTCGACTGCAAGCCGATGAACTACGACGTCACAGGAGGTGCAGTAGCATTTGTACGCTGGACGGAGAAGACTGAAGCTACTATCCGCATGAGCAAGTGTATCGCGGATCGGCAAGTCACTTTTGCCACTGGGTTGTTTGTCGATGAAGCTCTGACTTGGTGGAACTTGCAAGCCTAAACCTTGGGTGTCACACCCCGACCACGTAGAACATACAAAACGTGGCGGAAACATCGGGGAGTGTTGTAACAGAATTAATTGTTTCAAATCCATGGCAATTGAAGTTTCGTCTTATTGATTAAAAGTGTTACAATGTCTGAACAAACAAAGAAATACAACATGATTAACTAATCTTGCATCTTTTATTGTCACTAAAGCCCAAGTCTGCCTATGTGTATCTCGATCATCTTATGCAACAGTTCCTGAAAAACACATGTGAAAATAGGTACGTCAGCATAAAAATGCCTGTGAGATACATAGGTTTTGTGAAAATAAGATTCATGACTTATGTTTGAGAAAATGTTTAGTCATGAACCTTGTTATTTGCTTTGTCTTTTAAATCATTTGAAAAACGATAAGATCAGATGATAAGTATAAATAAATGTAAGGTTAAATGAATAACCAAGTAAAATGTGTTTGCATAAGATAAGTTATTTATAAATCAATGTCTTGTGAAAAGTATGTTATTTGTATGAAATGTTCTATGTCTCAAACTGAAATGATTCAAATAACGTTACGACATGTAATACCATACAAACACTTATATATAGGAAGTACCAGCGGCGTATCCACCATGCTTGTATCATATTACACACGCATCGTTACTTAATCACTTAATCAAACCAAAGCAAACCAAACAATGTAAAATGTTCATGTCAAGATGTAAATCATGTCAAAATGTCTATGTCAAGTATCCATGTCAAATGTCTATGTCAAATGTCCATGTCAAATGTCTATGTCAAATATCCATGTCAAATGTCTATAGTCCAAAAGTAGTCAAGTAATGTATAACCAAAATGATATGTATGGTAAGTAAAATTTAGACTACTTAAACCATAAGTAAAAATGTACAAAACAAAGTATTGAAGTAAAACTTGGTTTAAATCAAAGTTATGTTTTGTAAGATATATGCATGCTATACTGAATATGAACATTTATGCGGTATTGTGAAAATTCATACATCCAAGCCTTGAGACAGACGGATAACTATGTAAAAGTGAGTTATCAAGAGAATATGTATTCGGATTCGGTCATTCCTTTCATCCCCTTTCCCTGGGATGTCCGGAACGGGATTTGTCAAGTCCTATGGTACCACTACCTACTAACGAACGGCATGATCGGTGTTAATGAATGTATAGTATAGTTTAAACAAACCAAATGTCATACCAAAATGTAAGCATGTTTTATGAAGATAATGTACCTAGTATGCTAGAGTAAACATACAGGGTAGAGCTGTAAAACAATGTGTCCATATGTTACTGGAACATATGCAACAGAGATGCAATGTAAAATGATGTACTAAGTATGCTAAGTTAACATACAAAGTAGAAAAGTCATGTAAATCAATGTGCTAGCATGCTATCAGTCAACATACCTAGCAAAAATGTAATGTAAATCATGTACTAATAGTGTACTAATGAGCATAACAAGTATATGATGTGAAAACAGGAAAGCACGAAAGTAACAAGTAGGCACATGTGTTTCACCCCAAAACAGTTTAGAAAACAGTAAAAGAGGGGTCTATGTACTCACTTGAGATTGCTCAGAAGTCCTAGGATAACCACCAAGCAAAGCTAGAGATCACGGAATCAAACGACACCTACTATAGGTAACTACATTAATTAACCGGACCTAGATCGGAAGATCGGGTAGCATTAGGGTTTGTAAACCAAACGAGTGTAGAGACTCGTGTCATTTGGTTTAACAAAGCCTACATACTAAATGAAACTTAACCTAAGTGTTTATGACCCATTACGACCTGTTTAGGTAGCTTATGCTACTTTAACGCGTCGTTCGCGTGAAACGCGTTCGGATCGCCTAACTAGTCCTATGACAAGTGTTATATGCCTAAACATGTTACATAATCAGTTATGTGACAAAAGTTTAGGTTACATATGCTTAATTACCAATTATACATGAAAAGGGTATTCTGGTAATTTACCTAAGGCATATAAACTACCTATCATACAACTACTTAAACGATGTGACCATAGGGTATAACCTCGGAAGGTTATGCCCTATACTAGGGTCACCTAATGTATTTGGTCGGATCCTAATGATCGACCAAATGGGTCGAGTTCGAAGGTATAGGCGATTTATTAGATCGCCTACCCTACGACTCTAGACAACGTGGAAATCAGGAGGCATAGTCCCAAGGGACTATAACCAACGTGATTACACTCACGTTGCGAAGTTCAAACGAACTTCGCATTGACCATTACTGGTCAACGCTGAAAGTCAAACAAAGTTTGACTTTCTGACTCGAAAAGCAGTAAAATAAGGAAAAGAACGAAAGAATACTTACGAAGGGTCCCCGAATGCTAAACTCGATTCGAAAATCTCAGGTATGAAACTAATGTTTCAACTTAGAGTTTCTCAAATCAAATTTCTAGTAATTTTTGCAAAGGGGTGATGGGGTATTTATAGTTTTCGGTCCACCGTTGAGATCGTTTCTTGGAAAAGGGGAAAAGATCTAGTCCGTACACTTGTCGGAATGTTATGGAACCACATATGCTCCTTAACTTAGTGACACATCAACTTAAAACATGTGGTTAAGGATCAATTGGTTGCAACTTGTGTTTAAAACATTGAATCTGATCAGAACACTCACTCGTGTAGCGCTACGGATAGAGCCTTAGGGCTCGCGCTACGCTAGTGCCTATCTGATTCAGAATTGTTTCAAAAGTGACAGGTTTAGTCCCTGCAGCCCTTTTTAAGCGATTTTCGATGCGTTTGAACCCCGTTAACCTCATTTCAAGGCTCTAAAATGAAGTTAAAGTATAGGGAACTCAAAACATGTTCAAAAATATCTCAGATGTCGGTTCGTTTGGCCGTACGATCGCGATGTTCGCTTAATTACGACGGTATGCGCATAAGCGCGAAAAACGATCCAAATGACGCAACGAATGGATTTTTCTTAAGGCGAACACTAAAATATAATGTAGTCATGCTTTCATAAATTTTTGGATGTCCGGATGTATTCAGAACGTAAGTTACGCGTAAAAATGCAAACTTGTGCACTTTTTGACGCTTTTAGTCCCTGAATGACACAAAAGTTTATTTTAGCATACCGAACACCTCAAAGCCTATTTCTAAGCTATGTAAAGGATATTTATGGTATGTTTAACTTATGTTCATGTCCCGGAAGGTCTGTTACAGTTCAAATTGGCATACTTTCGCAGTTTGTCAACTTTAGTCCCTGTAAGCGATTTAACTTGTTTTTTGCCATACCAAAGCCTTCAAAACTTATTTCTAAGTTATGTAAGGGCTATTTAAGGTATGTTAAGCCTATGTCACTATTCCGGAGTGTTTGTTGCATTAAACTGGTTATATTTACGCATCGGTGCGCGTATAACCTTCCAGAAAGCGATTTAGAGTTTGGAATTGAACAAAAGTTGATATGTGTAAACGATACACATATTTTTACAAATCCCAAGTATGAAATACAATATTTCATTGGTTTGACATTTGTTTGATGGCCGTGGAGGCACAGGTGTTACAGTCTCCCCTACTTTAGGAAATTTCGTCCCGAAATTTATTTAGAGGAAACTTGTGAGAGTTTAAAACATGAAGTTGAAAAGATCAAACAACATTGGTTAGGGTTCTTGAACTTCTAGTAACCTTAATAACATTATGTTTGCAATGTAAGAGGGACACTTATATACAAGTATATGAAGCGTCATTGGTGCGTCCACCATGCCTCCATTACATCGTTCTCATTTTGTTATTGTTGTCACTATCGGTTCCTTCACATAATAAATCTTACTGGATTTCTGTGCACTAAATTTCATAATTATGTGCGCATCCATAATTAGAGAATTCCTTTGCACAGTTCACACAGTCTATTTTATAATGTGTAGGGTAAAACCAAATGAAAAATCCTGTGATGAGCGTGACTTAGACCGCCATAGAGTCCTTTAGACTAAATCAATAAATGATTTAAATAGACTATCAAGGAGTCTGTTCAGCTACATCACTAGATGTCATTTTTTTAACCAAATTGTGAATCAATCTTTTTGACTAGACCACTAAAGGGTCTTTTATGAATCATGGAGTAGTACTAAAAAAAAAATCCAAGGGTCTTAGCTATTACATAGAAGCCCATTAAGGATTTGAGATAGTACCTTTTGAATATCCTGCTACGAATCCCTCATATGAAGATATGAAAGATCCTGCAAGGATTTGGATAAAGAATATCTAGAGTAGTAAAAACACCAAAAATGCATAAAAGAAAACATAAGATGAGTAAACACATAGTCACATAATCACAAAATTGTTTGTTAATTTGTCTTGTAAATTGCGTACATGCATTTAAAGCACACTAGGAATCCATTCCGTGGATTTCATTTGGTACTTTAAACGTTATCAAGAATCCAACTATAAAGATAGAAAGATTCAAAAAGAAAATTCGATTTCGATTAATAGGAACCGAAATGTTCGAATTTAGGTATAAAAGGAATCCAATTAAGGACTCTGATTTGAATGATGATTATCCACAAGGGTCTAATTGCGGAGATAAAAAGATCCCATATGGATCTTAGAAGTTGAAGATGTTTTGAAATCTTGCACAGGATGTGCTTAAGTCAAAACATGAAGTAAAATGCTTATGAAGTTGAGATGCTAGATATGTCAAGGCGACATATGAAGCAGAATTTTGAAGGTTAAGTCAATGTATGAGAAAAAATATTTTTGAAAACTATGCATGGGGTTCTTTTAAGAAAAATGTGTTTAACGTTTTTGAAACCTTATATATAATACTTTTGAAATCATAAAGTAGGTGTATTAGGTAGATATATTTACAAAAAATGTTTTAAAATCATGCGAGATGAATTTTGAAATTATGTATAAGGTTTTTGAAAGACATGAATGATGCTTTTCGAAATCATGCACTTGATCAGAAAATGTATTGTGTTAATATTATCTCCAGACTATATGAAATATTTTGAAATTAGAAAGGTTGGTTTTGATAACATGGCCAATGTTTTTGAAATAACATAGACTATGTATCTAGAAAAATTGTTTTCAAACTATATGGAATGTTTTGAGATCATGAAGATTGTGTTGAAATACTTGTACTGGGTATGTTGAAAAAAATAAAAACGTAATGGGTATGAGATTTGAAAATATCCCTAGTTATCCAACCAAGGATTTAAAGGTACTGATGTGCAAAAAGCACGATTACTCATAGTTTCACTTTATTTCCTGTACTTCGTTTCTTAGAATGAAACGAGTACTTAGAACTTTCGAGGAAATTATGAGCGATCACTTGAAAGAGAGAATCACAAGAGTAGTTTGTAAGGAACATAGTTCCTTAATGCAGGTATCATAGGAAAATCATACACACAAGTAATTATACTTGTATATCAGATTTTGTGAACAACGATTTATTTATGAACACAACAGATTGTTTCACATTACAAAAAACAAAAGAAACAAAAGCATAAGACAGCAACATCTTATACTCAGCCAACTGCTCATCCGTGGGTCAGATTTGCATTAGCAAGCTTTGGGCAATCCCTTTGGAAATGGCCCATCTCGCCACAGTTGTAGCAAGACCCTCGTGAGAAACGAGCTTGAGCAGGATTGTCGCCAGCTTGATTTGGTACAGCTGCAGTTGGGCAAACCCTTGTTGTATGACCTATAAGTCCACAAATCTGACATTTGCGGCACCTCACACTAGGGTGATGATGAAGGTTACATTGGTTGCACAAGGGTGCAGTTCCATTGTATGGCTTCCTAGCAGGGGGTTGAGCTGGTTGATTGGGGAAGGCTTGACCATTGTGAGCGACAATGGTGAAGTTCTGAGAAATCTTTCGTTTCTTTGACTTCTTAGGGGATCGTTCATCCATGGTCTTTGATTCCTCAATTGGTTTCTTGTCTGGTGGTGCTATCACCTGACTAGGTCCTGCCTGTCTTGGTGACTCTTGAGTGGCTTCATCCTGGAGACGATACCTGGCAGTAGCTAATTCCACAGTCTTCAGGACTACTTCGCCTATTCACTGAGCGAATTTGGCTGCTTGCTCAGATATCTGGGCGTCATCGTGATGAAGAGACATTCTTGAAGAAAAATAAAGGCATAGGGAGAAACAGGTGAAGGTTATTGGATAATCAATACCGAATGGTAACGAATGAAAATTTTGATCATTTGTTTGTTACCTAAGGCAAACAAATGAGACGGTGACAAATCAAAGTAATTAGGTCAAAAATAATGTATCGCGAAGACATGCTCGCCTATAAGTGAACACTCATCCCAAGAATTCCCAGGTAAGCACAACTGGTCTCGCGTCTGATGAGATGTATACGAAGTGCTTGCCTAGACAGAAAACCCAGAATACAGGCATTCACCCTTCCAGTTTGCACATGTTCACATTATTTAAAACCCAAAACCTTGACGAAGTTTTGAAAACTCAAAGGGGTTCAAAACCATATAACAGAGAGTTCAAAACTTTACAATTGAGGGTTCAAAACCTAGTAATCAATCATCCTAGAACAGATGATTAGTTTTCAAAGCGGTTTTGAAATTTATGTTCTTGTTGTGGTCGTCGCCTAAGGATAGGTGACGGTATTGTTTTATGACTAAACGCAAGTAAACTCGCGTTAGGGTCCTAAGAAAGTTATAGACTAGGTCAAAGCATTACTAATAACCTAATTCCCTATAACCATTGGCTCTGATACCCTCTTTTCTGTCACACCCCGACCACGTAGAACATACAAAACGTGGCGGAAACATCGGGGAGTGTTGTAACAGAATTAATTGTTTCAAATCCATGGCAATTGAAGTTTCGTCTTATTGATTAAAAGTGTTACAATGTCTGAACAAACAAAGAAATACAACATGATTAACTAATCTTGCATCTTTTATTGTCACTAAAGCCCAAGTCTGCCTATGTGTATCTCGATCATCTTATGCAACAGTTCCTGAAAAACACATGTGAAAATAGGTACGTCAGCATAAAAATGCCTGTGAGATACATAGGTTTTGTGAAAATAAGATTCATGACTTATGTTTGAGAAAATGTTTAGTCATGAACCTTGTTATTTGCTTTGTCTTTTAAATCATTTGAAAAACGATAAGATCAGATGATAAGTATAAATAAATGTAAGGTTAAATGAATAACCAAGTAAAATGTGTTTGCATAAGATAAGTTATTTATAAATCAATGTCTTGTGAAAAGTATGTTATTTGTATGAAATGTTCTATGTCTCAAACTGAAATGATTCAAATAACGTTACGACATGTAATACCATACAAACACTTATATATAGGAAGTACCAGCGGCGTATCCACCATGCTTGTATCATATTACACACGCATCGTTACTTAATCACTTAATCAAACCAAAGCAAACCAAACAATGTAAAATGTTCATGTCAAGATGTAAATCATGTCAAAATGTCTATGTCAAGTATCCATGTCAAATGTCTATGTCAAATGTCCATGTCAAATGTCTATGTCAAATATCCATGTCAAATGTCTATAGTCCAAAAGTAGTCAAGTAATGTATAACCAAAATGATATGTATGGTAAGTAAAATTTAGACTACTTAAACCATAAGTAAAAATGTACAAAACAAAGTATTGAAGTAAAACTTGGTTTAAATCAAAGTTATGTTTTGTAAGATATATGCATGCTATACTGAATATGAACATTTATGCGGTATTGTGAAAATTCATACATCCAAGCCTTGAGACAGACGGATAACTATGTAAAAGTGAGTTATCAAGAGAATATGTATTCGGATTCGGTCATTCCTTTCATCCCCTTTCCCTGGGATGTCCGGAACGGGATTTGTCAAGTCCTATGGTACCACTACCTACTAACGAACGGCATGATCGGTGTTAATGAATGTATAGTATAGTTTAAACAAACCAAATGTCATACCAAAATGTAAGCATGTTTTATGAAGATAATGTACCTAGTATGCTAGAGTAAACATACAGGGTAGAGCTGTAAAACAATGTGTCCATATGTTACTGGAACATATGCAACAGAGATGCAATGTAAAATGATGTACTAAGTATGCTAAGTTAACATACAAAGTAGAAAAGTCATGTAAATCAATGTGCTAGCATGCTATCAGTCAACATACCTAGCAAAAATGTAATGTAAATCATGTACTAATAGTGTACTAATGAGCATAACAAGTATATGATGTGAAAACAGGAAAGCACGAAAGTAACAAGTAGGCACATGTGTTTCACCCCAAAACAGTTTAGAAAACAGTAAAAGAGGGGTCTATGTACTCACTTGAGATTGCTCAGAAGTCCTAGGATAACCACCAAGCAAAGCTAGAGATCACGGAATCAAACGACACCTACTATAGGTAACTACATTAATTAACCGGACCTAGATCGGAAGATCGGGTAGCATTAGGGTTTGTAAACCAAACGAGTGTAGAGACTCGTGTCATTTGGTTTAACAAAGCCTACATACTAAATGAAACTTAACCTAAGTGTTTATGACCCATTACGACCCGTTTAGGTAGCTTATGCTACTTTAACGCGTCGTTCGCGTGAAACGCGTTCGGATCGCCTAACTAGTCCTATGACAAGTGTTATATGCCTAAACATGTTACATAATCAGTTATGTGACAAAAGTTTAGGTTACATATGCTTAATTACCAATTATACATGAAAAGGGTATTCTGGTAATTTACCTAAGGCATATAAACTACCTATCATACAACTACTTAAACGATGTGACCATAGGGTATAACCTCGGAAGGTTATGCCCTATACTAGGGTCACCTAATGTATTTGGTCGGATCCTAATGATCGACCAAATGGGTCGAGTTCGAAGGTATAGGCGATTTATTAGATCGCCTACCCTACGACTCTAGACAACGTGGAAATCAGGAGGCATAGTCCCAAGGGACTATAACCAACGTGATTACACTCACGTTGCGAAGTTCAAACGAACTTCGCATTGACCATTACTGGTCAACGCTGAAAGTCAAACAAAGTTTGACTTTCTGACTCGAAAAGCAGTAAAATAAGGAAAAGAACGAAAGAATACTTACGAAGGGTCCCCGAATGCTAAACTCGATTCGAAAATCTCAGGTATGAAACTAATGTTTCAACTTAGAGTTTCTCAAATCAAATTTCTAGTAATTTTTGCAAAGGGGTGATGGGGTATTTATAGTTTTCGGTCCACCGTTGAGATCGTTTCTTGGAAAAGGGGAAAAGATCTAGTCCGTACACTTGTCGGAATGTTATGGAACCACATATGCTCCTTAACTTAGTGACACATCAACTTAAAACATGTGGTTAAGGATCAATTGGTTGCAACTTGTGTTTAAAACATTGAATCTGATCAGAACACTCACTCGCGTAGCGCTACGGATAGAGCCTTAGGGCTCGCGCTACGCTAGTGCCTATCTGATTCAGAATTGTTTCAAAAGTGACAGGTTTAGTCCCTGCAGCCCTTTTTAAGCGATTTTCGATGCGTTTGAACCCCGTTAACCTCATTTCAAGGCTCTAAAATGAAGTTAAAGTATAGGGAACTCAAAACATGTTCAAAAATATCTCAGATGTCGGTTCGTTTGGCCGTACGATCGCGATGTTCGCTTAATTACGACGGTATGCGCATAAGCGCGAAAAACGATCCAAATGACGCAACGAATGGATTTTTCTTAAGGCGAACACTAAAATATAATGTAGTCATGCTTTCATAAATTTTTGGATGTCCGGATGTATTCAGAACGTAAGTTACGCGTAAAAATGCAAACTTGTGCACTTTTTGACGCTTTTAGTCCCTGAATGACCCAAAAGTTTATTTTAGCATACCGAACACCTCAAAGCCTATTTCTAAGCTATGTAAAGGATATTTATGGTATGTTTAACTTATGTTCATGTCCCGGAAGGTCTGTTACAGTTCAAATTGGCATACTTTCGCAGTTTGTCAACTTTAGTCCCTGTAAGCGATTTAACTTGTTTTTTGCCATACCAAAGCCTTCAAAACTTATTTCTAAGTTATGTAAGGGCTATTTAAGGTATGTTAAGCCTATGTCACTATTCCGGAGTGTTTGTTGCATTAAACTGGTTATATTTACGCATCGGTGCGCGTATAACCTTCCAGAAAGCGATTTAGAGTTTGGAATTGAACAAAAGTTGATATGTGTAAACGATACACATATTTTTACAAATCCCAAGTATGAAATACAATATTTCATTGGTTTGACATTTGTTTGATGGCCGTGGAGGCACAGGTGTTACATTGGGCGACGATGCCGCTTATGGCCTAACTTGGGATGAACTGAAGGAAAGAATGAGAGAGAAGTACTTCTCTCGTGCTGAACTCCAAAGGCTGGAAACGGAGTTCTGGCACTTGACTAGGAAGGTGCTGACATTAATGGTTATACTCGAAGGTTCCACGATCTGTCTAGAGTGCTTCCCTACATGGTGACTCCCGAATTCAAGCGCGTTGAGCGCTATATTTAGGGACTGGCCCCAGAGTTTCGTGGCATGGTGACGTCGGCCAAACCACAAACAATCACCGAGGCTGTAACTCTGGCTGTCAGCCTTACTGAAGATTGTGTTCGTATGAAGAAGTTATCGTTGAACCCAACAGAGAAGACCGAGACACATGCTGAGTCGTCCGGTGACAAGAAAAGAAAGCATTCGAATCTGAATCAAGCAACTCGCAACAACAAAGGTTTCAGCAAGAAGCGCGACACTAACCCGCCTCAGGAGACGAAAACCCTTGCAACCAAAGGATACCAAGGCACCATGCCTAAATGCCAAAAATGTAAGTATCATCATGAAGGAGCTTGTCGCATTCCAAGGTGCGACAAATGTGGAAGGTTGGGTCATCAAACAGAAGACTGTTGGGGAAAAGGAAAGAACCAGAATGGAAATGGCGCTGGTAACAAGAATGGTAACGGGAAGGGGCGGAACCAAGGATGCTTCAGATGTGGAAGCAATGATCATTTCATAAAGGACTGCCCAGAGGGAAACAATGCTCAGGCTCGAGCATTTGTGATTGGAGCAAAGAACGCACGCGAGGTCCCTATAACACCTCGAAAATTCACGTCCTATAATGCGTTGACACGTGTCATATGTTTGAACGTGTGAAAGAATGTTCTGAAGGGACTAAAGTTGACAAACTTGAAAAGTATAAGAAAATACGAGTTCTAAATGTCAACAGTGAATAAATACACTTCATAATAACCCTACATGATGTTTATAACATCAAACGAATAAATCATGGATCATACGAAGCTAAAAGTGAGAGATTTCAAACTACAGGGGTTAAATGTGTCAACATGTTTAAAGATATACCTCTGAGTGACCTTTTGACAAACCCGAAGCTTTGTAACTGTTAATTATGCTCACTAGAATGCGCGATATAAATTTCATAAAGTTTCGTTATCGTATGAGAAAGTTATGATCAAATTCGTGTGCGAGGGGTTAAAGCGTTAACATTGAAAGTTAAGACTTTTCGGGTTAACCGGAAGTGCCCAGGGACTTGGAAAAGTGGGTATAAGTCCTAAAGCCCTTGTGTGTCAAAGATTTATGGTGATTGAATTCACTATATAAGGCCATGAGTTGCAACAATTGATCATACCATTCATTCTGCAATTGAGGAGCCTTCTGGAGCTTCAAAGCAGACCCAAGTCCTTCCTAATCAAGCTTAGGACTTCAGTAAGTGTTCTAATCCTTTCTTAGTTAAGTTTTAGCTTAGTTTTAGCTTAAAAGTCAAACCGTCGTAATTAACGGTTGACTTTAAGGTTAATCACTAATGGTCCAGTGATTAGTCGAAGTGAAAGTAGTTATAAGTTGGTAATTACGTGGGTAATAAAACCTCAAAAGGGTTCCCCCTGATTCCCACTCTAACTAGATCGTTTGTCGGGTCAAACTTAATCCGAAAAAGTCAACAGAAGCATAAAACGCATAATTAGCAATCTAGAAGGCGTGCAACCTGTTTGATCATTATTATAACTTGGTGATTAGTGTAAGAACATGTATAAACATGTTCGACCCAACAATTTCCTGTTAAGACCCGGTTCGGAACCGAAAGTCGCATAGTTTGACTTTTACTTTGACTTTCAGTTCTGACCCGTTTAGGCATGTTTTAGAAATGCATTAGAGCCTTGTTTGGACCAGGTAACATGCTAGTATAACCCTCTGTGATTACACACCATGGCTCATTAGTTAACCAATTAATATGCATGATTCCGTTAATTGCTCATATGTTGACCATTATGCCCTTTACACTTTAAAACGTGATTTTTGGAAATGCAAAAGAGTAGAAACTTTAATTACTGATATATAAACTTGTATGCAAAGTTGGACATCAATTTGAAGTAGATTGAGAGTTATGCTCATTAGCGCAAATTTAAAACTTTATGTTAATAAAACGGCGTAATTAGCGTATAGCCTAGTTAAGCCTACTTTTTGGTATCAAACTTAATACCCACAGATGTAATATATTATTTTGGGATTTTTTAATTAATTTTAGGCTGAGCATAACTAGTAGTCGTAGGCTTAATCCGGTAATTGTCGGTTTTGCCCTTACGGGCCATAAAATGAGTTTTACATATCTAAACGACTCCAAACCTTTTGCTACTGATCACATATGATAAATAAATTATTTTAAGCCTTCTGGAAATATAAAAATATCAGATTTAAGTATCGAACCCGGAAATGGCCTTTAATCGCCTTATTAAGCGTTTTTAACGCATAGTATGTATTAAAACTATATTAAACATACCCGGGTTGATACCTACTGATATTTTGGGCAAATTAGAATGTTTTAACAGTAAGCAAAGGTTGATTAACTCAGACTCCAGTTTTGAGCTTTTCGACTCATGTGAAATTACCAAAATGCCCCTACGTGTATAGTTTGGTTATAATTGATAAATTTCACATATATACTTTATCCTACTGATATAACTTAGTAAATTGAGCATGTTTGCTGTTTACATCAGACCTGTAACTTAGCTTGTTACTTAAACTCTTTTATAAACTTTTAAATGACCAAACTACCCCTACGGGGCCTAGTTTGTATTTAAATACGTTTCGGGCATAATGAAAGACATCTTACTGATGTCACAACATATTTGAGGCATAATTAACTTAGGAAACCTGTATACGGCTCTCATGAATACCCGTCACGCATATTACGCGTACGGTTCGGTTTATGTAACAAGTTTACATAAATTAGCCGAAACGGGTCAAACCTTGTCGGTTTTATCTTAAAAATCCAGAATGTGTATGAAATACCCATATTAAGCAAGTCTCCGAACTTGTCGGGTCTAAATCACATTCTATCCGGTCTTCGCTTAATCATGCGTTTGAACCGTATCTTTCAGTAAGACTAACCGGTCTAAGCTTAGGCTTAATTAAAGACCCGTTAGCATCCTAATTGGTTATTTATACCATCATTCCAGACTAGAGCCTTCCGGTAAATGGTACCTATGCTTACTTAAGTGAATACGGCTGAGTTATTAGATTCTTGCTATTTAAGACAGGAGCTAGCTCAGGTAAATACTCTTAACTTATTTTCCCTATACGGGCTTGGGATACGGCACTATAAAAGTACCGCTTGGTCGGGTGTGTAGTTATTTAAATCGTATTGTGATTGATGTACTTACAACCCATTTAATATGTATTATTTGGTGTATGGCCTTTGGGGGTTAATGACCATGTCCCGGATATCCTTGGCATCATTTTACGAAATGGCCACGACCTAAGCACGGGGTGTAGGAATACACCTGACAGCTGCATTATGTAAAAACTGGTAATCCACTCCGAGGTATCATCCTTTTGGGCATTATACCGGAACTGGTAATCCACTTAGAGGATGATAGCCTGTGGGCATTATACCTGTGGCGTGTCAGTTAATCTAGTCCGGCCCTACAAACCGGCCCTAACGGACGACAAATAAGTAAAACTGTATACAAGATTATATACAAATAATTTTCCCGAGTATAAAAGGTTAATTTTGCCTCTGTGCATTTTAATCAAATTATAAAAGATATTTTTGTCCCACGTGCATCCAAATCAATTTTCTTAAACTCTTTTCAAATGAGTCAGTTGAGTGTATTTACCAGTGAAAACTGACGTATTTTCCAAAAAGGTTAAGTGACAGGTACTGAACGAAATTGGCTGGAAGCTCAGGGCGCTAATAAGGAATCTTGCAAGTTCTAGGCGTCTAAAGTCTGTTGAACAAATGATATGTTTAAAGATCCGCCTGTGGATCCTTTACTTTCCGTTGTAATACTTTGACATTACTTATATTCGGAATGTAATATATTTATCTTTTGCTTCCGCTGTGCATTTATATATTGTGTTGTTTGACTATGATGATCTCAACTACGTCACGATACTCCCCACCGGGCCCACCGGTGACACGTGGAAATCGGGGTGTGACAGGTTGGTATCAGAGCCAACACTGAGTGAATTAAACACTAGTCTTTTGTGTTTAATCTCAGTTACACAGTTGCACATTCTTGAGTCTAGACAAGAACATAGGACAAGTTCCAATTCGTTTCATTGTCTTTTAACTACTTCCTTGATTATTTTTCTGATTAGCCTTTGCATGGGCAAGTCATTTTTATTAGAAGTCCCGTTTAGGGCAACCATATACTTGTTAAATTTTAAAGGAACGATTGTATTTAAAATATCATTCCTATAATATAAGATCTACCATTATAATAAAAATGGCAAAATCTAAAAAGGACGAGACCTAGCCATACGTCACATTAAGACAGGGCCAAGATGGTAGTTCCACAATTAGATTCAGATCCTTGTTAACAGTTCAATTTAGAAATTGTTCTGCATTAATTATTAAAAAGAATCTAAAGGGTAAAACCTAGCTTAAGTGTCACTACAGACATGGCCAAGATGGTAGAACCTATACAAGAGATTCAAATCCTTATTAAACATTTGAAAGCATATTAACATGCTTGACAAAGTGTGATGCGATAAAATCACATAAGTCATTTTTTTGGGTTATTCTAAAATCCCTTATTTATATAATCATCCCTTATGGATGAAGTGCCCACGGGTTATAATTAACGTCCTCTGGGACTAAAGACAGTGGTAGCCTACAACTCCCTGTCAAGGAAAGGTAATGAACGTTGGTTCAAACCTCAAATGCTTCGATTCTCTGAAATCCTAGCATATAATTTATAATTGTCCATATGACTAGGCCTTTGGTGCCACGGATAAGACTGTTACTGTTTTATAATTAGGATAAATTATTATAGAAATCCTAAATAAATATGATTAGGAAATTAACCAGATATGGTCTTTGTTTACCATGGTTAATGAATTACCCTAAGGGGGCAATTCCATAATAAACTCCCAAATAAACTATGGTCCTTGTTTTCTGCAACAGTTCAATTGTAATGGCTAACTCAGACGAGGGTAATAGTCATCCAGCGGAGGTTAATAATGACGCCCGAATTAATCTAACGGGTGCGGAATTAAAAGCGATCATAGACGGCGCAGTTACACAAGCTTTGGAAAGGCAGTACGAGGAGTATAGTGGGACTCGTAGTAGGACCCTATCTACACAGCCTTCAAAGCCACCGTCCAATAACGACGACCCGAAGAAAAATGATGACCGACACTCCTCAAACCACAGTGCTCCATCTCAGCAGGTCATACTGAATAAAGGACCCCTTGCTAAGGGTTGCTCCTATAAATATTTCGTTTCCTGCAAACCCCGGGATTTCACTGGGGAGAAAGGAGCCATCGATTGTATGACATGGCTGGATGAGATGGATACGGTTGTTGATATCAGCGGATGCGCTGAGCGAGACGTGGTCAAGTTTGTGTCGCAATCTTTCAAGGGTGAAGCTTTAGCATGGTGGAGATCTCTGATTTAAGCCACCGGGAAAATTCCACTGTACAATATGTCGTGGGATCAATTTGTTGCCCTTATCAGGGAAAATTTCTACCCTCAGCATGAGGTGGAGAAGATAGAGTCCGATTTTCTATCCTTGGTGATGACAAACCTCGACTGTCAAGATTACCTAACGAGCTTCAACACTATGTCTCGGTTGGTTCCATACCTGGTAACCCCGGAACCAAAACGGATAGCTCATTTTATCGGTGGTTTAGCCCCCGAGATCAAGGCAAGCATAAAAGCTTCTCGGCCAGCGACTTTTAGATCAGTAGCTGACATTTCCTTATCCCTTACTTTAGATGCGGTCAGATTGAGATCGCTAAAGAAATCTGAAGAAAGTAAGAGAAATCGTGAGGATGATAACTCACGAGGGTCAGAGAAGAAGCACAAGGGAAACACTGATTCTAAGAAGTCTGGGTCTGGAAGGAATAGTCAGCGAACAGAGGAAAAACCAAAGTGCGCGATTTGTCAAAGGCGCCACTTTGGAAAGTGCAAATCTGAATCCAATTCTAAGTCTGAATCACCTGCATGTGGGTTATGAAAGTCTAAGGAGCACAAGACTGTTGATTACAAGAAGATTAAAGATGCCACATGCTACAATTGCAATGAGAAGGGGCACATAAAGACCAACTGCCCTAAGTACGCGAAGAAGCCTGAAGAGGCCAAGAAAGCAAACGCATGAGTCTTCCATACGAACGCCAAGGAGATGATGCAGAATGATAACTATATAGTAGATACCTTTTCATATCAAACAGTTATGCATGAATTTTATTTGGTATTGGCACATATGATTCTATAATGAATGATAAATGTTGAGAACTGTTGTCTCCGCCTGATTAAGACTCCGGTCATTTAATGCTAGGTAGAAATTGACCGATGATACTTTAGAAAATGCTACAACAAAATCTATATTGATATTTAATATCTATTATGAATCACTTTTTCTGATATCCTTATGGCAAGCTTTCAAGCTATCCAAATTCATCATTTTAATCAAGACAGTTGTGACATTTTGATCCCCTGTCAAAAAGATGATGTATTAGGACCAAACTTTAAGTACCATTAATGGTCTTTTATGACCTAGGCTAAGTAAAAATTGATATATGTTAAATAACATTCATTAAGAATGTTAATGCTATGTTGGCCAGTATGGTTTAAAGAAACCATGGTTAGTATAAAACCATGAGGATGATGAATAGCAGTTGTCGGATCGCAACCAAGAAGTTGATTCGTTTAGTAATAAGGACTACTTTTCTGTTCCTGTAAGAAATAGGTAAGTCGCAAAAAAAAATGGTGGAACCGGCCGTCCCCGGAATCGAACCTGGGTCTAGGCTACACCCTTTCGCGCACCTAGCCAACCGAGCTAGGTGCCTAGTTTGTGAAAATTTCCATTCTGATTAAATATAAGCACATATAGTTGATATCTATCTAATCTTTATTGATTACGAATACCAAATAGTATGACAAAACCGCCGTATGAAAATTGATGTATCTTAATAAGTTCCATAGATTGTTTCCATGCCTGATCAGTATGGAGGTTTAATGCATGGAACCACAAAGATATCCCAATGATCATATGGTACTAAAGTCAACTAATAGTATTCAAAGGAGATATCCAGAATGAAATTGTCCAAGTAAATATTCCCGATTAAGGAATTCGTGGACTAGTAACATAAATGTGTCACTTATTTGACACAAGCAATGATGAGTGAACTGGAGCCTGAGATATGGGAATCTCTGTAAACTCCTAGTACCTTGATTATCTTCTCCTAAGATTACCCCGTTTACCCCTGGGAGGCAGGTAGAGTTAAGTTTTATATCCCATTTAAGGCTGTATTATAATGAAATCTCCAAGACAGCTAGTGCCATTATTGGAAGGATCGAAAACCCTGGTTAGGTAAGTTTTAAGATATGGATTCATATAGCCTTACTCAATATCCAGAGAGTTCGGTATAGTTAACTAGGAAAGACGGTTCATCTTGCTTATGCATTATATACCGCAACCCTATTTAGACAACGATTAAGAATCGCCATCAACCACCCAGGATCGTCGATTTGTTCGACTAACTGTAAAGATTAGCTATTCCTTAAGATTAATTTTGAGCAATGGTTGGAATAACCATCTCACCTTAAGATAAGCTTTTCTATAATAGCTGTTATATAAGTATCAAGGTGGCTCCTTGGAGACCTTGTATAAATGGCATGTTAAAAGTCTATTATTTGGACAATAGATTGGTAAGCTCAATTATCAGGATCTGAAAGTTGAAGTGGAAACAACAAACGGATCACACAAATCCCTAACTATCTGTAAGATGCCAATATTCGGCAGAAAATCAAGGATTAATGAAAATAGCAAACCTCCTAAATTCTTGTTAAGAAATAAGGTTCAACAATAGTTATCACCCTGGAAGGGTGTGCTAATTTGTTAAATTATCAGGCTAGTTAAGCTCCGAGTATTTAGAATCATTCAAAGGAAATCGAATGTATCAAGATCAAATAGCTTACGAGCTAAGACCTAATTAAGGGGCTTGGTGGAACGCGCCATGTGAACCACACTAATGATTTAGCGATGTGTCACCAATATGTCGAAAAGCGCTATCACATAATGATATGCAAGACTATGATAGTATGAGCAACCTATTTCGATTAAGGATCGACAGGATTAGAAGCTCCAAAAAGATACATGTGCCTATTATAAAGGTCAATTGTAGTGCCTTGGAGGCTCAAAGGTACCGGGGGAAGATTAAGCCCAATTTAAGGCAGAAAATACTTCCTTTACTTTAACAAATCTCGAGGTCGAGATTTCTTTTAAGGGGGTGAGGATGTAACACCTCGAAAATTCACGTCCTATAATGCGTTGACACGTGTCATATGTTTGAATGTGTGAAAGAATGTTCTAAAGGGACTAAAGTTGACAAACTTGAAAAGTATATGAAAATACGAGTTCTAAATGTCAACAGTGAATAAATACACTTCATAATAACCCTACATGATGTTTATAACATCAAACGAATAAATCATGGATCATACGAAGCTAAAAGTGAGAGATTTCAAACTACAAGGGTTAAATGTGTCAACATGTTTAAAGATATACCTCTGAGTGACCTTTTGACAAACCCGAAGCTTTGTAACTGTTAATTATGCTCACTAGAATGCGCGAAATAAATTTCATAAAGTTTCGTTATCGTATGAGAAAGTTATGATCAAATTCGTGTGCGAGGGGTTAAAGCGTTAACATTGAAAGTTAAGACTTTTCGGGTTAACCGGAAGTGCCCAGGGACTTGGCAAAGTGGGTATAAGTCCTAAAGCCCTTGTGGGTAAATATAAGGGGGTCAAAATGCAAGAAATAACCTTGTTTGCCCTTTCGATAAGCCAAAGGACAAGTTGCAAAACAAAGAAAATTAAAAATCTGATTATTAGGGCCCAGGCGGCCCGCGTACGGATATGGTAAACTTGAGGCGGGCCGCGTGGGGACATCAGATGCAGAAAAACGGGCAGCAGCCTGTTTTGCGCGATTTTAACCGATTTTACTGGTAATTCTCAATCTTGGGCGACCCCTAAAATGTTCCTAGACACTAGGGACACATGTTGGAAGGTTGTGGTCAGTTGGTAGTCTTGTGTGTCAAAGATTTATGGTGATTGAATTCACTATATAAGGCCATGAGTTGCAACAATTGATCATACCATTCATTCTGCAATTGAGGAGCCTTCTGGAGCTTCAAAGCAGACCCAAGTCCTTCCTAATCAAGCTTAGGACTTCAGTAAGTGTTCTAATCCTTTCTTAGTTAAGTTTTAGCTTAGTTTTAGCTTAATAGTCAAACCGTCGTAATTAACGGTTGACTTTAAGGTTAATCACTAATGGTCCAGTGATTAGTCGAAGTGAAAGTAGTTATAAGTTGGTAATTATGTGGGTAATAAAACCTCAAAAGGGTTCCCACTGATTCCCACTCTAACTAGATCGTTTGTCGGGTCAAACTTAATCCGAAAAAGTCAACAGAAGCATAAAACGCATAATTAGCAATCTAGAAGGCGTGCAACCTATTTGATCATTATTATAACTTGGTGATTAGTGTAAGAACATGTATAAACATGTTCGACCCGACAATTTCCTGTTAAGACCCGGTTCAGAACCGAAAGTCGCATAGTTTGGCTTTTACTTTGACTTTCAGTTCTGACCTGTTTAGGCATGTTTTAGAAATGCATTAGAGCCTTGTTTGGACCAGGTAACATGCTAGTATAACCCTCTGTGATTACACACCATGGCTCATTAGTTAACCAATTAATATGCATGATTCCGTTAATTGCTCATATGTTGACCATTATGCCCTTTACACTTTAAAACGTGATTTCTGGAAATGCAAAAGAGTAGAAACTTTAATTACTGATATATAAACTTGTATGCAAAGTTGGACATCAGTTTGAAGTAGATTGAGAGTTATGCTCATTAGCGCAAATTTAAAGCTTTATGTTAATAAAACGGCGTAATTAGCGTATAGCCTAGTTAAGCCTACTTTTTGGTATCAAACTTAATACCCACAGATGTAATATATTATTTTGGGATTTTTAAAGATTTTTAATTAATTTTAGGCTGAGCATAACTAGTAGTCGTAGGCTTAATCTGGTAATTGTCGGTTTTGCCCTTACGGGCCATAAAATGAGTTTTACATATCTAAACGACTCCAAACCTTTTGCTACTAATCACATATGATAAATAAATTATTTTAAGGCTTCTGGAAATATAAAAATATCAGATTTAAGTATCGAACCCGGAAATGGCCTTTAATCGCCTTATTAAGCGTTTTTAACGCATAGTATGTATTAAAACTATATTAAACATACCCGGGTTGATACCTACTAATATTTTGGGCAAATTAGAATGTTTTAACAGTAAGCAAAGGTTGATTAACTCAGACTCCAGTTTTGAGCTTTTCGGCTCATGTGAAATTACCAAAATGCCCCTACGTGTATAGTTTGGTTATAATTGATAAATTTCACATATATACTTTATCCTACTGATATAACTTAGTAAATTGAGTATGTTTGCTGTTTACATCAGACCTGTAACTCAGCTTGTTACTTAAACTCTTTTATAAACTTTTAAATGACCAAACTACCCCTACGGGGCCTAGTTTGTATTTAAATACGTTTCGGGCATAATGAAAGACATCTTACTGATGTCACAACATATTTGAGGCATAATTAACTTAGGAAACCTGTATACGGCTCTCATGAATACCCGTCACGCATATTACGCGTACGGTTCGGTTTATGTAACAAGTTTACATAAATTAGCCGAAACGGGTCAAACCTTATCGGTTTTATCTTAAAAATCCAGAATGTGTATGAAATACCCATATTAAGCAAGTCTCCGAACTTGTCGGGTCTAAATCACATTCTATCCGGTCTTCGCTTAATCATGCGTTTGAACCGTATCTTTCAGTAAGACTAACCGGTCTAAGCTTAGGCTTAATTAAAGACCCGTTAGCATCCTAATTGGTTATTTATACCATCATTCCAGACTAGAGCCTTCCGGTAAATGGTACCTACGCTTACTTAAGTGAATACGGCTGAGTTATTAGATTCTTGCTATTTAAGACAGGAGCTAGCTCAGGTAAATACTCTTAACTTATTTTCCCTATACGGGCTTGGGATACGGCACTATAAAAGTACCGCTTGGTCGGGTGTGTAGTTATTTAAATCGTATTGTGATTGATGTACTTACAACCCGTTTAATATGTATTATTTGGTGTATGGCCTTTGGGGGTTAATGACCATGTCCCGGATATCCTTGGCATCATTTTACGAAATGGCCACGACCTAAGCACGGGGTGTAGGCATACACCTGACAGCTGCATTATGTAAAAACTGGTAATCCACTCCGAGGTATCATCCTTGTGGGCATTATACCGGAACTGGTAATCCACTTAGAGGATGATAGCCTGTGGGCATTATACCTGTGGCGTGTCAGTTAATCTAGTCCGGCCCTACAAACCGGCCCTAACGGACGACAAATAAGTAAAACTGTATACAAGATTATATACAAATAATTTTCCCGAGTATAAAAGGTTAATTTTGCCTCTGTGCATTTTAATCAAATTATAAAAGATATTTTTGTGCCACGTGCATCCAAATCAATTTTCTTAAACTCTTTTCAAATGAGTCAGTTGAGTGTATTTACCAGTGAAAACTGACGTATTTTCCAAAAAGGTTAAGTGACAGGACTGAACGAAATTGGCTGGAAGCTCAGGGCGCTAATAAGGAATCTTGCAAGTTCTAGGCGTCTAAAGTCTGTTGAACAAATGATATGTTTAAAGATCCGCCTGTGGATCCTTTACTTTCCGTTGTAATACTTTGACATTACTTATATTCGGAATGTAATATATTTATCTTTTGCTTCCGCTGTGCATTTATATATTGTGTTGTTTGACTATGATGATCTCAACTACGTCATGATACTCCCCACCGGGCCCACCGGTGACACGTGGAAATCGGGGTGTGACAGCCCCTAATGTGGTCATCGATACGTTTCTCATTAACAATCACTTTGCATCCATATTATTTGACACTAGCGCCGATTATAGCTTCATGTCTGTGGAATTTAAACGCATGCTTGGAATAGAATCTAGTAGATTAGAAATTCCTTATTCCATAGAACTAGCCAATGGTAAACTTGTTGAATTGGGCGAAGTTGTTAGAGGCTGCACACTAGAACTTGGTGAACGAAGATTTAGCATCGACCTCTTACCTATTCAATTGGGTAGCTTCGATGTAGTAGTCAGAATGGACTGGTTGTCCAAGAACAAAGCTGAGGTTATTTGTCATGAGAAAATCATTCACATCCCTCTGTCGAATAATGAAACTCACATTGTACATGGAGAAAAACGAAACGCGCCTCTTCGAATCATCTGTTGTATGAAGGCACAAAAGTGCTTAAGGAAAGGATGTGTTGCTTTCCTAGCACACGTTGTAGATAAGAAGGCTGAGGAGCCGAAACTCGAAGACATTCCTGTGGTGAAGGAATTTCCTGATGTTTTTCCCGAAGATCTGCCAGGACTACCTCCGCAACGACAAGTCGAATTTCGCATAGACTTGGTTCTAGGAGCCGCTCCTGTAGCCAAGGCTCCCTATCAGCTTGCACCATCCGAAATGCAAGAATTATCTACACAACTCCAGGAGTTGTTGGATAAAGGATTCATAAGGCCAAGCTTCTCACCCTGGGGAGCTCCAGTATTATTCGTGAAGAAGAAGGATGGAACACTGCGGATGTGTATCGATTACAGAGAACTGAACAAGCTCACGATCAAGAATCGGTATTCACTACCGAGGATTGATGACTTATTTGATCAGTTGCAAGGATCAAGCTACTATTCCAAGATCGACCTTCGATCTGGATACCATCAACTAAGAATCCAAGAAGAAAGCGTGCCAAAGACCGCCTTCCGAACGCGTTATGGGCACTACGAGTTTCTTGTGATGCCGTTCGGACTGACGAACACGCCAGCGGTATTTATGGATCTGATGAACCGCGTATGCAAACCATATCTCGATAAATTCGTGATTGTCTTTATCGATGATATCCTGATTTACTCACGAACCAAAGAAGAACACGAGCAACATCTCAGAACCATCTTGGAACTACTGAAGAAAGAGAAGCTTTATGCAAAGTTCTCAAAATGCGAATTCTGGATTCGCGAAGTACAATTTCTGGGTCACGTTGTGAACGAGAAGGGCATTCATGTAGACCTATCCAAGATTGAAGCAATAAAGAATTGGGAAGCCCCCAAAACCCCAATTGAAGTTCGTCAATTTTTGGGCTTAGCAGGCTATTATCGACGGTTTATCGAGAATTTCTCAAAGATAGCTCAACCATTGACGACCCTTACACAGAAAGACAAGAAATACGACGGGGGTGACAAGCAGGAAGAAGCCTTCCAACTACTCAAGAACAAGCTATGCAATGCACCGATACTATCCTTACCCGAAGGCACTGAAGACTTCGTGGTTTACTGCGACGCTTCACGACAAGGCTTGGGTTGCGTGCTCATGCAACGCCAGAAAGTCATCGCTTACGCTTCAAGACAATTGAAGGTACATGAAAAGAATTATACCACTCACGACCTGGAGCTGGGCGCAGTGGTATTCGCCTTGAAGATCTGGCGACACTATCTATATGGTACTCGATGTACAATCTTCACAGATCACAAAAGCCTACAGCACATATTTGATCAGAAAGAATTAAACATGCGACAACGACGATGGGTTGAGCTGCTGAATGACTATGACTGTGAGATTAGGTACCATCCTGGAAAGGCAAACATTGTAGCAGACGCACTAAGTCAAAAAGAAAGGTTTAAGACCCTAAGGGTTCGAACATTAGAAATGACCATACGAACGAACCTCACTACACGCATTCGTGACGCACAACAAGAAGCCCTTAAAATAGAAAACCGTAAAGCTGAATACCTACGGGGTATGTTGAAATACATGGTGCCAAACGAAGAGGGAGCCTTATACTTCAAGAAGCGTATTTGGGTTCCACTCTATGGCGGTATTCGAGAAGTCATCCTTAATGAAGCCCACAAATCGAGATATCCGATCCATCCAGGATCAGACAAGATGTATCAAGACTTGAAAGAATACTACTGGTGGCCAAGACTCAAGAGCGATGTTGCTGTTTACGTTGGAAAGTGCTTAACATGTGCTAAGGTTAAGGCCGAATATCAGAAACCGTCTGGCCTACTACAACAACCAGAGATACCCATGTGGAAGTGGGAGCAAATCTCGATGGACTTCATAACGAAGTTACCTAGGACCCCTAGAGGGCACGATATGATATGGGTAATAGTAGATCGGTTAACGAAGTCTGCGCACTTCTTACCAATCCGAGAAAAAGACAGCACTGGAAAGCTTGCTGAGATATACTTAAGAGAAATTGTGGCACGTCATGGAGTGCCTATCTCAATCATTTCAGACAGAGATGGATGCTTTGTCTCAAGAATCTGGCAATCATTTCAGGAAGCCTTTGGATCTCAATTAGATCTAAGCACGGCTTTCCATCCGCAAACAGACGGCCAGAGCGAACGGACTATACAAACGTTAGAAGATATCCTTCGCGCATGTGTCATGGATCTGGGCGGCAGCTGGGATACTCATCTACCTTTAGTTGAGTTTTCCTACAATAATAGTTATCATACAAGCATAAAGGCCACGCCGTTCGAAGCTCTGTATGGCCGCAAGTGCCGATCGCCCTTATGTTGGGCAGATGCTGGAGATAAACGTATGGTTGGTCCTGAACTTGTACAAGAGACAACCGACAAGATTGCGTAGATCCGAGAGCGCATTAAGGCGGCTCGAGATCGACAAAAGAGCTACGCTGATCTGAAAAGAAAACCAGTAGAATTCGAGGTGGGGGACAAAGTGTTGTTAAAGGTCTCCCTTGGAAGGGCGTAGTAAGATTTGGAAAACGTGGAAAGCTGAATCCACGATACATCGGACCATTCAGAATCTTGGAATGAATTGGTACCGTGGCATACAAGTTGGAATTACCGGAAGAACTTAATGGAGTACATGATACGTTCCATGTATCCAACCTGAAGAAGAGCCCAACACAAGAAAACGTGATCAACCCTGTGGATGAAGTACATATTGATGATGCCCTCCGATTTACAGAACAACCCGTTGAGGTTACAGACTGGAAAGTCAACAAGACAAGGAGGAGCACTGTTAAACTTGTCAAAGTACGTTGGAACTCTAAGCACGGACCCGAGTACACATGGGAACGTGAAGCCCAGTTCAAAGAAAAGTATCCCCACCTATTCAAGAAGACTCCTGCGAGTGTTAGCTCAGCCTGAATTTCGGGACGAAATTTTTTTAACGGGGGGAGACTGTGACAACTGGCACCAAACCGATAATTTCCGTACACTTAAATTATTGTTTAATGACTGCAATTACGTGCTTAAATGTCAACATTGACTGATTACATGCTAAACAAGTGAATTCATGCACGTTGTATACTACAAAATATTGCTTTATGCATAAACGAGAGCGTTGCGTCAGAAATACTAGTAAACTCACCGGTAAGACACACTGTGTCAACAGAACTGCAGAAAGCAGTCAGACATTAAAATTGGAGCCTAGGTGTAGGTCCAACGACAAGAATACATTAAAAGCCAAGAATACATACAAGGGTTTACATATATACCTTACGGAAGCTAAAATACGCACTAAAAAGCAACCGAAACGCACTTTAAGTGCAGAATTTTAATAAATTCAGCTCTAATCAGCTTTTAGACATATAAATATCATGAAAAAATGTCGTTTTATCATCCAGAATACTTCCCTAAGTGTCGAGAATCGAAAGTATTACAAAAGGGTACTTAAAGGGCACTAAATGGTGCAATTTAGCACTTTAACGAACCGGTGTCTAACCGAACAACCGGATAATACCCGGAACACCAAAATAATGCTAGAAGCATTGTTTCTACTTTTCTGAGCTAGTTAGGGTCCCCGAACACCCTTTATATTACATAACACACTTAATATACTTACTTATCATTCTAATTCTAACTAGATCCTAACTATATCATCACAACCCAACCATACCCCCCCCCCCCTCTAAATTGACGGTCATAAGGGGTGACCCACCCCTTGCCATTTCTTTGATTATTTTATTCATCATTGTTGGATATCTAGCAAACATATTACATGGAGGATAATGAGGAGATTAGATTATAAGTAAACATCTTGGGTAACCCTTCTCTCACTTCAAACCATCAACACCAAACTTGCTCTCTTCTTTCTCTCCCTTGCAAGCTTCGGCCGAACATAGCCCTACCACCACCACCATTTTTGTTTCTTATTCAATCATTCTACATATACACAAAGGTTCAAGGAGTCCAACAACGAAGCTTGGTGCTTTCGGAAGTGCAAGAACCTCTCTAGATTTCTTTTATCCACCACATTTATACCTTGTTTCTTCCCTAGCCTTGAGCTAGTAGTAAGTGTTTCTAATCATCATCTTGATCTTGTTTATGGTGGTTAATAGGTAATTTAATGGTTAAAAATTAGAACACTAAAGAACATAACCTAAAGTCTTGAACATAAGATGAATAAAGTGGATAAAGGAAAGATGTGTGTGTAAATCTTGTAGATCTTGTATAGTTGTTATTATTTGATGTTGTTGATTAGTAGAAACAAGATGGATCATCATCTAGACATACTAGTCCATGTTTGAGAGCATGAACTAGTAGGATGTAAAAGTTAGAAAGATGAAGGATGATGGATCCATCCATTCATAAGTCTTGAACTTGAATAAACATGACTTTTCTTGTAAAATGAAGTTGTAAACTTGTAGATCTAAAGATCTTCAAGTGGTTTTTCGGAAGAACCAGGTGGAAAATACTAGATTGTTAAAAACCCGGATCTTGTATGAACTAAAATCATTTTTAGTAAGTAAACAAGTGTATAAACACTTGTGTAACAAAAGAATCCCACAAAGAAATATTTTGGAAAATAAGACTAGAAGATGTGAAAATACACTTCCTTTAAAAATAAAGTTTTTAAGAAACTAAACTTATTTTTAAAGATAACAAGACCTACTAAACATGTTAGTAACTTACTACATATTTTTACAAACTTTCAAGTTCATAAGTTGTGGTATATGCTTGTTTTGACAAGTTTGATAAATAAAGATTGTGTTGTTGAGATTGTTGTTGATTTTAAAAGAAAATAAACACATGTTTTGAAAACATGGGAAACCTCCATTTTTAGGGGAAACTCTGTCAAATTTTTTTATAAATTTTGACACTTAGAAAATATAAGTTTTTGAGAAACTTATTCCCTAAAAATGTATCTAAAAATATTACCAAGGTTTCCCTAATTTTTGGTGATAAGAAATGATGGTTTCTTCAAGATTAAAATTTATATTAAGTATGTATATTTTTGGGAGAAAAATATATATTATTTGATCACCAACTTTTGTGCTAAGTGTATATAGTATGTGTTATACGTGCTAGTGTATTAAGACTTAAAAATACACTAAATACTCATGAGAGGTATAAACACAAAAATACACATACAACATACAAGATACATAATTCGGGTGCAAAGTGCAAAACACGAGATACTTATATTATTTTTTGAGAAAATAATATAAGTAAGATACTTAGTTAAAAATATAAAATATTTTTAACACAAGAATATATACATAAAAGATAGTGACTTGTACTTGTGCGATACAAGTCTAGTGGCTGACGATAAGAAAACACGTATAGGTCACGACGCTAATTAAGCAAATCCAGTGAAGTTTACGACGCAAGGAACGCAAAGTTGTGAGTTCATGCTTCCCCCTTTTCTTTAACTGTTTTCAGTTTTATAACTTCGGGGGTGAAATACATGTACAAATGTTACAATATTTATAAATAGTATGATGCATTTTAAGAATAAAAAAATATAAGAAGCACACTTGGTGAGAACGAGTACCGAGTATGATGCGTGTTGAGAAATGATACTTGAAATCGTGTCACGAATAGGGTACCATAAGCACCATTAATCAACAATATACCTAGACCGCAGAACAAAAGGTTAGATCTAACGGGTGCCGGGCAGCCACACTCTTGGTGAGGACGAGTACCGAGTAGTGCTTTTGTGTCTCAGAATATGCCAACTAGAAAAATGCCTAAGGTTTGGTGACTTCCTATGTCGTGTCACATGTTAATGGCCTTGCAACCCATTAACAATCCTGATACTTACAGGAATACTTTAATTACATAAGATTCATACCATACTAAAACTTGATTTATACTTGATTACGTGGGGTAC
The DNA here is from genome assembly GCA_030545235.1 of Helianthus tuberosus. Classification (NCBI taxonomy): domain Eukaryota; kingdom Viridiplantae; phylum Streptophyta; class Magnoliopsida; order Asterales; family Asteraceae; genus Helianthus; species Helianthus tuberosus. The sequence continues at coordinate 121,807,114 of CM060409.1, forward strand.
ACAAGTAAACTTGAATTATACATGAGTACGTGGTGTACACATGAATACTTGATTTATATATGAAAACTTGATTTATACATAACACAAACTATGTTTTCATACAAAGTATATAATAGTGAAATACAAAAACTGCATGAATTCACACCAACATTATGTTGACGTTTTTCCAAAACTCACATGTATTTCAGGAAACTAGAAGTGGATGTGAGCGCGGCCTTACTCATGCTTGTGGATGTCGCTTATGTTTATCTTTAAATAAAGTTGTAAACTTTTTAAGACAATGTTTTATGCTATCTCGCGATGTAAACGCTAACTTATGTTTTCAAATTATGAAATGTTTGGTATTTGAAGATATTTTTACGAGCATGTAGTATGTTTACCTTTCGTATGCAATGAGAACCTTTCATGATCACACCTCGTGCTTCCGCCGCAGAAAGGGGTGTGACACACTGGTTAGTTTTTCAAAACTTCGACTGCAAGAAAATTGACTATTAAATAAATTGACTAATGAGCAAATGATGTAATCGAATGAGGAGGAACGTTTAAGAGCAATTTTAAGGCTGAGCCTGTTAAGGTAGAACCAAAACCCTTGCAGAGGCATGCTTCCTTGAGATCCAGAGGGATAGGGTTGATTTTCATCCTTTCCCTATACTGGGCAATATGCTCTTCGGGATCCGTAGTTCCGTCATAGAGCTTCATGTTGGGGGTTTGAAATCTTTTTGGGATTTTAGCATCACAAATAGGATATGCAAACTGGGATATCCTTTGGCTGTCTTGGGACACTTCTGGAATTGGCTGGACCACCCCAGGTACACTGGATATCATGTCCTTCAATTTCTGAAGCTCCCTAGAAAATGCTGATGTCATACCTGCATCCTGCAAAGACCCAATACCATTAGTAGCAAGAGTATTATTATTAGACACGTTACCAGTCTGAGGATTCTGGCCATATCCTGAAGCATATCCTGAGCTTCTCACAGTTGACACCCAAACCGAAGAGGGTATCTCAGGAGTATGATTTTGAGAATGGCTAGGCACAATATTCCCCCAGTTATCCTCAGCATCTACTGCAGAACTGAAGTTCAAAGCTCTGGGCTGCATGGGAGTGACAGTATCCTCAGCGGGCCTGCTTGAGCTGGATTTCAAGAGTTGTATCTCTCTTATCAGCATTTGGTTAGTCTCCTGCTGTTGCTTCATCTGATCATGTACTACCAAACAGAGTTAGAATTTCATCATTAGAGGCCAAAACAGGAGCAGATCCCTAAATATTCCGAGTGGGGATAATATCCTGAGGCTGTGAAGAAGCTTGCGTCCTTGGAGGAGGTGGTGGAAGCACCGAACCAATCGTTGCAGATGTTGTAGCAGATACGGTAGAAGAGCTCATGTTTGATCTTGAGGCCATTGAAAATAGTGTAGCAAAAAGTTTTAAAAATAGAAAACCAAGTAATGATTTTGCAAAAGCTTTTAGTAGAAATAGCACCACTCGCCCCACGGTGGGCGCCAAATTGTTTTGGTCAAAAATTACCGAAGCAATTAAGTGATCAAATTAGTTAAGTGAGGTAGTGTGCTAATAATGTGTATCGAAAATATGCTGATTTAGTTGTTTGCAAAAACAGTTTTCAGGATACGGCTTAGGATGTCGAGCTGTATCTACAATCAAACAATGAGCAAAAATGTAAAGGGTGACATGAGATGTACGAGGAAAGCTGTTGATCAATCTAGATCATCGGCACAAAACCTCGGGAGCTGACAATCGCAGCTTCCTTGTTCTTCTTATTACTTCGAATATCAGGATACAGTGCAGGATATGATGCGGATCAACTAAGTGTTACAATGCGATTTGAATACAAGTGTAAGTGTATTGTGAGTGTCTGCCACTAGAGAGCAAGAGAGTTCGAGAGATTGTGTGTCCTTATCTGATCCGATCAATCCTATTTATAGTAAAACAAAACTAACTAACTAGCCAACAATTTCCGGGATATAACGAATATTCCCTTTGTGAACGTTGTAGTCCACGTCTTCCGGCTTCAACGTCCATATTCCAATAGATTGGCCCGAGTCTTTGGGAGAAGAAGTCCACTTGAACGTTATAAACTTGCTTCATCAATCTGCACATAAATTAATTAGTCACTACCAGGATACTGCATCAGGATGTTACCAATATCTTGATCCGGTATCCTGATCACAACAAAAGGAACATAGTCAGAATATTATTCAGGATATATAAGCGGAAAATCACCCATAACAATTGGTACACTTTAGATGAAGTCTGTTTATTGGCACACAAAGCGGATGACAAAATCAATAAAAACCAACCACTTTAGGGTAACAACAGACACAAAGTAGCTATTCATATTTTTGTAACCACCTGCTCACCTAAACCCAATGTCTTTTGTAACTAAACCAATTGTGTGGCTATTAAAGCTGATATAATTACCTGCTAAACTATACCATGCCTTAAAACAACTTTTAATTTGAAATTACTATTGGTAGAAAAGGCAAAAGCACGGCGTAGCAGCGCGTGCCGGGAAAACAACTAGTTATAACTTAAAAAGAAAAATTAGCATAAGATTTTATAATTTAATATAGTTATGTGATACACATTTGTGTTTTTTAAGTAAATTTTGGTTTTAATACATTAATTTCAGAAAAAAGGATAAAAAATCTGAGTTGAACGGGGCCGTGTTCGGGTCAACCCACAAAACTTCGGGTCGTGTTCGAGTTCATATGTATGATACGATTTTCGGGTTCGGGTCGGGTTCGGCTTCGTGTAAAATTTTCGGGTTCGGGTCGAGTTGAACCCGCCAACCCGCGAAGACGACCCGTTTAGCACCCCTAGTGTATAATGATTTTTAACACAAAACATGTAAGTTCAAAGTGAAACGAATCACGCAAAAAATTAGTAAACACACAGTATAACACAATTAGTTTCCACAAAGCTAATGAATATATCCAATACAAGTTAACACATAATGGCTATGTGATTTAGTGGAAAAAGCTAATTGTACCATGATTTACACCTCCTTACAGCGGTGGTGTTTAACTCTGATTCAGGATCATGTGCAAACTATTCTATCACTATATACATGTTTAGTGGTGTCACTCTTACCCGACCCTGTCTCAACTGTGCGCCTGTCGGGGAGTAAAATTGTAAAAATTATACAAAAATATAATGGAAATTCAAGACACTTCAAAAGGGAATATTAAGGGATTTAAACTCAAGGATACCTAAGTGAGTCTGCATCTGAGTTTAAATAAGAACTTGAATTGGAAACTGAAATAAAATAAAATAAAATAAACAAAAACAATATAATTAACATATCCTACACTTCCCAAAATACCAAAAACAAACAGATAGTACAGTTTAAGGTTGTTTATTGATCCTTACCTTGGCCAAAGAATATCTTTATGAATTCATCATCATCATCCTCCGAAGAAGAAGAATACGTTGTAAATTGCGATTTCAAAGCAGCTTGTAGCTTGGCCACCACTTCAGCCATGGTAGGTCGTTTATCAGGGCGTTCATGCAAGCATTGCAGCGTAATATCCTGAAAGATACGCAATCCATCATCCGTAATTCTCCCCCTAAGACCACGATCAATAACCCTGTGTGCAACCCCTTCTCGGATACATTGTTGCGCCCACGACACCAACCACTTTTGCCGACCAGACACCACAAAATCCAAAGGCCGCCGACCACAAAGCACTTCCAGCAACACCATGCCATATGAATACACATTAGTCTTAGTCGACAATTCCCTCGTCTTACGATAGTGAGGATCATCTGCATATCAGGCTGATTACCTACACATTTTTTACAGAAACCAAAATCCGATATTCTAAGTTCCCAATTCTCATCCAACAAACTATTAGAACTCTTCACATCACGGTGTATAACTATTTCATTAATCCCAATCCCCGTGTGAAGGTACTCCAATCCATATCCAACACCTATGCAAATCTTGAGCCGTTGATCCCAACTCAAAAAGCAACAGTTTCCACTCTTTTTATGCCTAGATATCTCAAAATCCTTGGATTCAGAATGAAATTCTATGAATCTTAACAAATAAAATAAGCATAAATGAAAGGGGGGAAACATACTTGAAATCCATTATGACTAAATTACTTAATAGCAACATCCAAATACCTATTGCCATGGTGAGCTTCATTGATGACGCCGACGACGTTAATAACTTCTCTATTAACACAACTAAATCATCCTCCACCGATCAGAAGCAATTGATTGAACCCCTAATCACGTGACTTCTTATATTAGAGGGAGGGAAATTAGATTAGGGTTTGTAAAGTGACGAAGGCGTGTGGGAGCAGAGTTAGGTGGAATATGAATGAGCGATTGATTTTGAGACTGTATTCAAAACCCCAATATGTTGAGAGCCAAGATATTCGCCCGCCCACACAAATCGTATCCCGCTTAATTATTTTTCACACGTTGCCACCGCTAAAACGGTGGCAATTCAAACATACCATTTAATTCTTTTTATTTGTCACGATTTAGCCACCTAATTTGTAAAGCGGGTTTAATTTACATTTTGGTGAGAAATCGGTCACTAAATTTGCTATCGTTTTTTCTCGGTGGCAAATTCTGGTGACAATTGCCCATTATTCTAGTAGTGGCCGCTGGTACTTCCTATATATAAGTGTTCTTATTTTATTACTCTTGTAGCGTTATCCAAATCATTTTAGAATTTTGTGTACGATTGCCTCAATGTTCGATTATTCAAATCCTTGTAGAATCTCCCATATCTTATTATGTTGGATTCATAGAAGGATATCTAAAGTATTATTATGAATCATTGACTTGATTTATATAATACTCACACAAGTTTTGATTTATTTCAAAAACAGTTATTATTAATCCTTGATTGAATTTCTAATAACTCATTAACGAGTTTTACGATGATTTAAACGAGATCACGATGTACAATTTCAAATGTCATAAAAATGACTTAGTAATAATCATATTGGCATATACAAAACTATTTGCCATGAGTTTTCACAATCAAGATTATGTATTGCAGTACTAAATTTTTGCCATTCTTTGGCTTCAAGATTTATTTTCATTTGACAGCTCTCGTAGTTGTCAAAGTATTGCAATATCAAATGTTTTGCCATTTATTTGGCTAATAAAACCTATGTACTTTCCGGCATTTTTATGCTGACTATTTTTCACATATGTTTCAGGTTTTCAACTATTCAAGCATGCAAAGCATAGGACTGCATACGGGCCTTAGACTTCTTAATCAAAATACAATTACATGTATTCTTTGTTTGTAAAACGATGTTAATAATATTGAAACAATTTAGTACCAGTAGTTGTGAGCAATTTGTAACGTGACTCCCCGATATTTCCGCCGCGTGTTGTTGTATTACGCGATTGGGGTGTTACAGATTGGTATCAGAGCACTGGTTATAGGGAATTAGGTTATTAGCATGCCTTAAACCTAGTCTATAACCTTCCTAGGACCCAAACATGAGTAGACTTAGGAACTCCTTCCTAAAATCCTCATCCTTATTCGTGCCACAACTACACTATGATTTACAAATCATCTAGCCCTAGATGATTTATCCTAAACCTTAGGCTTCATGCCTTAAGGTGTTCCTCAAAATGTTTTTCTCCTAAACATTTTCATTGAAATATTTCGCAAACATGTTTATCTTAAACAATTTTTATCAAAAGATTTCTCAAATGTTTTTCTCAATCGTTTTTCATCGAAATCTTGGGTTTTAATAATGTGAACACATGCAATCTGGAAGGGTGGATGTTTGTACCCCGAGTTTTTTGTCTAAGGCTAGAGTGTTCGTACAAATCCGCATTATCGGACCAGTCACTCTTACCTGGGAACTCTTAGGGTGAGTGTTCACTTATAGGCTAAAGCATGTCTTCGTGAAACATTATAAAAAACTATCCATCTTGACCACGTCAAATGATTTCTAAACGACCTTTGTGACACTACTCATTCATATTACCCTCGGTAATATGTTTGCTATTCATGATAATCGAAACAAATTTCCTTTCACAATACTATTTCATCATATTACCTTCGGTGATATGTTTGATTCGAGACAATTGAAATGAATTTCATTTCATTTCACGACACTATGAGATCCTATTTCATTTTCGAAAGACTACCTTTGTCTTTCAAAATTTCAAATTTTTACCATTTGGATGAGAATTTCAAAATTTTAGACACAAAGTTTCTTTATTTTAAAAATTAAATTTAAAACATTTTAACTTAAAAACAACAAAAAAACTTTAAACAATAAAGGAATTTTTAACATAAACCATTAACTTGGTTTGTATTCTCTCATCCAAAAATATTAAGAAAGTTTATTTTTCAAACAACTCTTGTCTCAAAACAAAATCCACAACACTATATATTCTAAGTACAAGAACGAGACTTATGAACAAGTTTTTACTAAGTCAAAGATAACACTATGTTTTCTAAGTACAAGAAACGAAACATTGAAACTACTAAAGGGAATTCAAAGGAAACAAAGGCCGAATCTTCAAAAAAAAAAAAAATCTAAGAAGCACAAGACTTCAAGAAATTTTGCTATTCCTGCAATAATTCCACTAAACTCAGTACCCTTTAAGGGATTTTATCATGGAAAGCAACCTCGATGCAATCATTGCAACTATCATCACGCAACGAATTCTCCTTGTCATCAGTGTACAACCTGTGGTCTATTTGGACATATAGTTGTGACCTGTCGTATCCAGAACCGAGCAGCCCCTACTCAGACTCGCCCTCGAGCATGTTTCAATTGTGGTGATTTAAATCATTTCAAACAAAACTGCCCTAAGCTTGCCAATGCTAATGGACGAGTGTTCAACGTCAATGAGGCTCAAGCTAATGATCAAGCACTTATGATCATTTGAACCTCTATATTTTCTGTTTATTTTCGAAAACAATGTACATATTTCAACTATGTTTGTAATGACAATAAATTTCAAGAAGTTCATCTTTATCCTTGTTATTCATTTTCCAATTACAAACTCTAATGTGATTACACTATGTGTGATTACAGCTACGTGCTGACCTTGAGGATTCCGTTCTTTAGGAACTAAATCTTGTAAATTAGCATACCATGATTGCACTCTAGTGCATTCATACGAACTTGGCAACACGATCGATACGAATACTATGAACAGGTTAATACTATTTTGTGATCATGACATTACATACATGATTTATTTATCTAATATGTTTAGTAAATGATTATAAATAAAATTTGCTTCATATGTTGACTTAACGTACTTAGTACATTATTTTCAAATACATTTTTGCTTAGTGTGTTAACTTAGCATACCTAGCGCATGATTTGAAAACATTTTCTCGATATGCTGACATTATGATGACAATGCATGATTAGTATATGTTGCATTCTACCTGTTTGGTTAGTATGAAACATATATAAACATTCGTACTAGAATAAAATACCTACTACTAAATTTGTTGTATGCAAAACAAGTAGTGCTATCATTGCTAGTATGAAACACGATTCGATTTAACAAATGTTATGTTGTGATGATGTTTATTTGATTTAGATGATAGTTCGACCTTATTATTTGTTTACCCTCGTTTAATAAGAGGAGCTATGTGGACCATGCGACGAAACGAGTAATTATGGGTGCACACTTAATTATGAGATTCGACGCATGAGAATCATAGTAAACCTTGTTAAGTATGGTGGCATAAAATCTAGAGTGATTAAGGTAACGGGAGAAGTATGATGTGATAAGAACACGGTGGATACGCCAATGGTACTTCCTATATATAAGTGTTCTTATTGTGTTATTCTTCAGAACGTTGCTGAGATCACTTGGTGATTTTATGTTATCTTGGACCATTATGTGATTATGTGCTTATTTGATATTTTTATGGTTATTTACAATGGACGACGACGAGTACAATCATTAACTCAAATCGATCCGACCAGGAGTATATTATGGTGTTAAAGATGACGATCTTGATGCCATAGGTATGTTGACTCGTCTCCTACGCATGAGATGTTCATGGTACATGGGATGTACCACGTAGGATGTTAGAAACTGTGTACGTGTAGGGCTTGAATGTACACCCCTTTGTTTGCTAGGTATTACACTAAGAGCTTAGTGTAACATAGTGCCATACTCAAACGATTTTTGAACAGTGGTCGACTTTCTCTTTAAATTCACAAGTTTCAAATACCTTGAGATATTTTGAATATCCCAAATCACATTTTGAATCCCCTAAATTTCCAACACCAAATGATGCTCCGCATCTTTGGGATCTAGCAATTTGCTTATCCATCAGTTGTTTCAATTACACTCTACTGTCTCCTTCGAATAAAATTTCGGGACGAAATTTCCTAAAGTAGGGGAGACTGTGACACTTGTGCTCCGTAAACACCGCACAATGTTGGACAATATATTTTATCAAATAAACAATGTGTTTTTGGTCTCAATATTTTCTTTTTATGTTTGACAATTTCACGTTTTGATTTTTAGTTAAATTTCAAGCTTTAAATCGCTTTCTGGAAAGTTATACACAAACTGATGCGTAAACTTAATCAGTTTAATGTGGCAAACACTACGGAACAGTGATATAGGCTTAAAATACATTAAATAACTTTTATATAACTTAGAAATAAGTTTTGAAGGCTTTGGTGTGTCAAAAACAAGTTTATTTGATCACAGGGACTATTTGCGTCAAACTGCGAAAGTCTTCTGATTCGTACTGTAAAAAACATTCTAGAACTTGATCATAAGCTAAACATACCCTAAATATCCTTTACATAGCTTAGAAATAGGCTTTGAGGGGTTCGGTATGCGAAAATATGCTTATTTGATCAATAGGGACTAAGAGCGTTAAAAAGTGCATAAGTTTGCATTTACGCGCATATCTTACGTCATGAACATATCCGGACATCCAAAAATTTTTGTAATCATTAAAATATTTTATTTTAGTGATTAGAATGCAAAAATACCTCTCGTCGCGTAATTTGGATCGTTTTTCGCGTCTGTTCGTGTTTCGACGTACTTAACCGAATAAGGCAACCGTACGACCAAACGAACTGACATCCGAGATATTTCCAAACATATTTTATGTTCCCTATACTTTAACTTCATTGTAGAGCCTTGAAATGGGGTTAACGGGCGTTAAAAACGTCAAAAATCATCAAAAACATGTGCAGGGACCTGTTCTGCCATTTTTTTAAAACTTCAGAAGGGGGGGCTAGGTTTACGGCGAGGGTACCTAGGCGTACGGCGAGGTGTCACACCCCGACCATGTAAAACATCAAAACGTGGCGGAAACGTCGGGGAGTGTTGTAACAGAATTAATTGTTTCATAACCATGGCAATTTAAGTTATATTTTATTTATCAAACAAGAGAGTTACATTGTCTTAAAATAGGAAATAAGGAGTACATAACATAATTAAACTAGTTCTTGCTTCGTTTTAAGTCACTAAGGCACAGGTCCGCCCTAATGTCACGATCATCATCCTAAGCAACAGCTCCTGAAAACACATGTGAAAATAGGTACGTCAGCATAAAAATGCTTGTGAGATACATAGGTTTTGTGAAAATAGGATTCATGACTTAAGTTTAAGAAAATGTTTAATAAGGTTTGTCAAAAAAGTCCTTGTATAAACCATATCAAATGTTAAAAGTCCAAATGTAGTCAAGTAATGTGTAACAAATGTTATGTATGGTGAGTAATGTGTTGTTACATAAACCAAATGTAAAAATGTACAAAACAAATTATTTTGAATATATCAAAAAGTTATGTTTTGCAAAGTAAATACATGTTATATTGATACAAACACTTATGTGGTAAGTTAACGCATACATTCAATCCTTGAGACAGACGGATAACCCTAAGTCAAGGTTATCAAAAGAAATGTTTTTCGCTTCAGTCATTCCTTACACCCAAACAAACCTAGGATGTCAGGAACGGGATTTGTCAAGTCCTATGGTACCACTACTTACTACCGAGCGGCGTAGCTAATGTTAATGAACATATATAAGTCCCGTTTGTACAAACCAAATGTTATACCAAATGTAAACTTGTTATATGAAAACAATGTACTAAGTATGCTAAGTTAACATACAAAGCAGAAAAGTCATGTAAATCAATATGCTAGCATGCTCAGTCAACATACATAGCAGAAATGTAAAGTAAAACAATGTACTATAAGTGTACTAATGAACATAGCAAGTATATGATGTGAAAACAGGAAAGCATGAAAGTAACAAGTAGGCACATGTGTTTCACCCCAAAACAGTTTGAAAACAGTAAAAGAGGGGTCTATGTACTCACTTGAGATTTCCTAGAAGTCCTTGCGTAACAACCAAACAATGCTAGAGATCACGGAAATCAAACGGCACCTAATATAGGTAACTATGTTAATAAACCGGACCTAAATCAGAGGATCGGATAGAATTAGGGTTCGTAAACCAAACGAGTATGGGAACTCATGTAAAATGGTTTAACAAAGCCTGCATACTAAATGAAACCTAACCTAAGTGCTTACGACCCATTACGACCTGTTTAGGTAGCTTATGCTACTTTAACGCGTCGTTCGCGTAAAACACGTTCGGAACGCCTAACTAGTCCTATGATAAGTGAAATATGCCTTAACATGTCTAATATTGTTGCTAAATCAGTTTATATATCAAAAATTATGTTACATATGCTTAAAATGAATTTTGGCGTAAAAAGGGCATTTTGGTAATTTACCTAAGGCATATAAACTACCTATCATACAACTAACTAAATGTCGTGACCATAAGGTATAACCTCGGAAGGTTATTCCCTATACAACTATGGTCACCTAATGCGTTTGGTCGGATCCTAATGATCGACCAAACGGGTCGGATTCGAAAGTATAAGCGATTGATTAGATCGCTTACCTTTACGACCCTATACAAGCACAAATCTAAAAGTGACGAGCTAAGGATGTTAAAACATGCTTAACTAAGTTAGAAAACAAGTTTGGTATCAAAACAAACGGTTTTGATACCTAAAAGTAGTTTGGTTACAAAATACGCAAGAATACGCATTTTGGCCGAAACTACGACTCGTCACTGAGCCTATATAACGTGGTAATCAGTAGGAATAGTCACAAGGGACTATAGCCATCGTGATTACGCTCACGTTGCGAAGTTCAACCAAACTTCATGTTGACCATAAACTGGTCAACGCAGAAAATGCTAAAAGAACGAAGGAGGACTTACAACGGGTCCAAGAACGAAAGTTTTGATCCGAATATTCTCAGGTATGAAGTGATAAACACATCAACTTAGAGAATAAATTAAGATTTCAAAGGTGTGGTTTTTGCAAATGAGAATGGAGGGGTAATTATAGATTTCGTAGAGTCGTTAAGATCGTTCCTCGAAAACCGTGCTTCAATCTCATCCATACACCTCAAGCCCATAGTTTTATAAAACCATTTGAGTCCCTAGTATTGCCCAAAACCATGTGCAAGTGGGTTATGAGTGCTTAACAGCTGTAAACAGCTGTTAATCAACATTCTGATGTTCTGGGGGGTCCTTACGGACCGTATGGCTTTGTGCTTACGGTCCGTAAGCCTTGTGCAGACCAACAAAGTTTCAAAAATGGAAGAACAGGCCCCTGTGCGCGTATGGTCGTGTTTTGGCACTTCTAACACCCGTCAAACCCAATTTTAAGCTCTATAAGGATGTTAAAGCATAGGGAACTTGAAACATGCTCAGAAATATGTCGGATGTCGGTTCATTTGGCCGTTCGGTTGCGTTGTTCGGTTAATTACGACGGAAGTCGTAACGGACGCAAAAACGGTCCAAATTGCGCGACGAATTGATTTTCAACAAGCCAATCACTAAAACATAATATTTTAATGATTACATAAATTTTTGGATGTCCGGATGTATTCAGAATGTAAGTTATGCGCGAAAATGCAAACTTATGCACTTTTTGACGCTTTTAGTCCCTGAATTACACAAAAGTTTATTTTAGCACACCGAACCCCTCAAAGCCTATTTCTAAGCCATGTAAAGGTTATTTATGGTATGTTTAACTTATGGTCATGTTCCAGAATGTCTGTTCTAGTACGAATCGTCATACTTTCACAGTTTGTCAAATTTAGTCCCTGTAAGCGAATTAACTTGATTTTGCCATACCAAAGCCTTCAAAACTTATTCCTAAGTTATTTAAAGGTTATTTAAGGTATGTCAAGTATATGTTGATGTTCCGGAGTATTTTTCACGTTAAACTGACTACGTTTACGCACCAGTTTGCGTATAACTCTCCAGAAAGCGATGTAGAGTTTAAAATTGAACGAAAATCAAAACATGAAAGATGTTAAACATAAATAAACAAAAAATGGGATCAAATAACATTATTTTATTGATAACTGAACTGTTTACAATGATTACAAACACAGGTGTCACAGTCTCCCCTACTTGTGGAAATTTCGTCCCGAAATTTATTTAGAGGAAACTCGTGGGAATAGATGTGGATACTTCGCCTTCATTTGATCTTCACGTTCCTAAGTAAACTTAGGTCCACGCTTAGATTCCCAGCGAACTTTGACCAATGGAATGCACTTGCGTTTAAGCCATTTGACTTCACGTTCCATGATTTCCACAGGTTTCTCAACAAAATGCATCGTGTTGTCCACACGAATTTCATCAAGCGGTATGTGGAGGTTCTCATCAGCAAGACACTTCTTGAGATTGGACACGTGAAAGGTTGGATGAACATTTCCAAGTTCAGGAGGTAACTCAAGTTTGTAGGCTACCTTACCGATTCTTTCGACGATCTTGAATGGTCCAACGTATCTAGGTGCAAGTTTTCCTTTCTTTCCAAATCTGATCACAGCTTTCCAAGGTGAGACCTTAAGTAATACGTGATCACCGACTTGAAATTCCAAGGGCTTGCGTCGTTGGTCCGCGTAACTCTTTTGACGGCTTCTAGCTGTCTGAAGGTTATCACGAACTTTCTTAACCTTATCGGTTGTCTCTAAAATGAGGGTAGGTCCAGTAAGCTGAGACTCACCGATCCCATTCCAGCACACTGGTGAACGAAATTTTCGACCATAGAGAGCTTTCAAAAGGAGCCATGTTGATGCTGGAGTGATAACTGTTGTTATAGGAGAATTCAATTAACGGAAGATGTGAATCCCAACTACCACCAAAATCGATCACACAAGCTCTAAGCATATCCTCCAGAGTCTGGATTGTTCTTTCAGATTGACCATCCGTTTGTGGATGATAAGCTGTGCTCAGATTAAGTTGGGTCCCCATAGCAGATTGCATGGTTCTCCAAAAATGAGAAGTGAAGCGAGCATCTCTGTCAGAAATGATGTTCAAAGGAACACCATGTCGAGATACAATTTCATCCACATAGATTTTAGCAAGTTTGTCAGCAGAAAAATCCTCACGGATTGGCAAGAAATGCGCTGACTTAGTAAGACGATCAACAACTACCCAGATGGCATCATGACCTTTCTTTGTGCGCGGAAGTTTGGTAACCAGATCCATAGCAATGTTTTCCCATTTCCAAACTGGGATCTCTGGTTGCTCCAATAAACCAGAAGGACGTTGATGTTCGGCCTTAACCTTAAGACAAGTAAGGCATTTTGATACATATAAGGCAATGTCTTTCTTCATACCAGGCCACCAATACTGAATACGAAGATCCTTATACATCTTATCTGAGCCAGGATGAATAGAATAACGAGACTTATGGGCTTCATCCATAAGCAAGGTGTGAAGATCATCTTGGCTTGGGACCCACAAACGGTCCATGAAGTAATACGATCCATTGTCCTTCAGTTCCAGATCTGGTGTTATGTGATAGGGTAACTCCTTACCCATCAAACCTTGTGAAACACAAGTGTGTTGAAACTGAGAAATGAGTGCTTGGATATCGGATCGAGCTTGAATATCAGATTGAACACGACCACAATGAAGGTTAGTACGTTCCTTACGACTCAAAGCATCGGCTACGACATTCGCCTTACCAGGATGGTAGCGAATTTCGCAGTCATAGTCGTTTAGAAGCTCAACCCAACGTCGTTGCCTCATGTTGAGTTCTTTCTAATTGAAGATATGCTGAAGACTTTTGTGGTCCGTGAAAACCACACATTTTGTACCATACAAATAGTGTCTCCAGATCTTAAGAGCGAAGACAACTGCACCTAACTCAAGATCATGAGTGGTGTAGTTTTTCTCATGTATCTTCAACTGCCTCGATGCATATGCTATGACTTTGTTCCTTTGTATCAGAACACAGCTAAGACCTAAGTTTGATGCATCACAATACACGACAAAATCATCATTACCCTCAGGAAATGATAAAATAGGCGCATCACAAAGCTTCCGCTTCAAGTTTTGAAAAGCTTCCTCTTGTTTGAATCCCCAATCAAAGGGTTTGTTCTTCTGAGTTAGAGCAGTTAGAGGAACTGTAATCTTCGAGAAATTTTCAATGAAGCGGCGATAATAACCCGCCAGAACAAGAAAAGAACGAACTTCAATAGGAGTATTAGGCGTATCCCAATCCTTAATCGCACTGATCTTGGTGGGATCTACATGAATACCTTGTTCGTTGACAATATGTCCTAAAAATTGAACTTCCTTAAGCCAGAATTAACACTTGGAGAATTTGGCGAAAAGTTGCTCTTTCTTTAGGAGTTCCAGAGTAAGACGAAGATCTTGCTCATGATCAGCTCGCGTCTTAGAATAAATCAAGATGTCATCAATAAAAACGATGATGAACTTATCTAAATAAGGTTTGCAGACCCTATTCATTAAGTCCAAGAAAACAGCAGGAGCATTAGTCAATCCGAAAGGCATAACTGTGAACTCATAATGCCCATAACGAGTGCGGAACGCTGTCATGGGAATATCTTCTTCATGCACACGAAGTTGATGATATCCAGAACGCAGATCAATCTTCGAAAAATAAGAAGCGCCATGTAACTGATCAAAGAGATCATCAATGCGAGGTAGGGGATATCGATTCTTGATGGTAAGCTTGTTAAGCTCACGATAATCGATACACATCCTAAAAGATCCATCCTTCTTCTTGACAAAAAGTACAGGAGCACCCCAAGGTGAAAAGCTAGGACGAATAAAACCTTTGTCAGAAAGCTCCTGAAGTTGCTTAGACAACTCTTGCATCTCAGACGGTGCAAGACAATATGGAGATCTGGCAATGGGATTTGCACCAGGTACGAGATCAATACGGAACTCGACTTGGCGTGCTGGGGGTAAACCAGGTAACTCTTCAGGGAATACTTCAGGATAATCCCGAACCACAGGAATATCTTGAATAGACTTACCTTTGCCCTTATCTGCTACAACCTGTGCCAAAAAGGCCACATTGTTCTTTCGCAGATACTTCCGAGCTTTAAAACAAGACATGAGTTTGAGACTACCAGCAGGTTTCTCACCACGAACCTGTAGGATCTCCCCTGTCGAAAGCGGCACACGAACAATCTTCTCGAAACAAACTACCTCTGCATGATGCTTAGCTAACCAATCCATACCCACTATAACGTCGAAGCTTCCAAGTCGCATTGGTGTGAGGTTGATAGGGAAAAGATGGTTGTTAAGGTTCAACTGGCAGTTGCGAAGAACAGAATCAAGAACAATGGGTTCACCACTAGCAACTTCTACTGTCAAGGGTTTTCCTAGTTTCGTTCTAGACATGCGAAGCAATGGCTCAAAAGATAATGACACAAAACTCTTATCGGCACCTGAATCAAAAAGAACAGATGCAGGCTGATTATTAATAAAGAACGTACCGTTGACCACATTATCGTCTACTTGCGCCTCTTGTGCATTCATGTTGAAGACTCGACCTCGAGCCTGAGCCTGATTCTGATTTGGATTTGCGTTAGCTAGTCTTGGACACCGATTTCTGTAGTGGGTCAGATCCCCACAATTGTAGCACGAACCAGGAGGAAAATGAGGTCGTGCAACTTGACCTTGTTGCTGAGCAAGAGGCTGAGTAACTTGTTGGGCTTGGTTCTGAACTACCTGATTCTGGTTGACAGGAATGCGGCATGTAGCGGCAAGATGACCATTTCTTCCACAGTTAGTGCAATGACGACATTGGAGATGTGGTAGGTGATGGCCGTTACACCTGTTGCACAAAGGTGCGTTGCCAAGATAAGGCCTCTTGGCGGGTGGTTGCGCAGGCTGATTTGGTGCAGCTTGAGCCTGTGCAGTAACGGCATAGTTTTGGGAAGCCTTTCGCTTCCTAGACCCCTTTGAGGAACCAGAATCCTTTCCTTTCTTGTTTTTACCTTTCTTGCTATCCTCTTTGTCAGCCGCCTGCTTCTTACCTTTTTCACCCTTTTTATACAGCTTTCCCTTTCGAACCTGCGACTCAGTCAATGTCGCTGCTAACTCGATTGCATGACGGACTGTGGTAGGGTTACTACCAGTAATGATGTCTTGCACTGAGTCTGGTAGACCATCGATGTACCTTTCGATAGCCTTGTCGAGTGGGGTAACCATGGTCAGGCAAAGCAGACTCAATTCTTCATACCTATCAGTGTAAGCCCGATGCTCACCACTATCTTGCTTCAAATCATCAAATTCCCTTTCCAAAGCTCGCAGTTCATGACGAGGGCAAAACTCCTTCATCATAAGGGCCCTAAGTTCGGCCCAAGTTTGTGCTAAGGCAACCTCAGCACCACGGTCTCTCATAACCCCGTTCCACCATGTAAGAGCCCTCTTCTGGAACACACTGGAAGCAAACTCGACCTTGCGATTATCAGGACACTGAACATGGCGAAACGTACTCTCAGTGCTCTCGAACCATTGTAGGAGCCCAGTTGCTCCTTCAGTACCACTAAACTTGAGTGGCTTAGCCGAATTGAAACTCTTGAAATTGCATGGAGCATGATTTTTGTTGTTGGCTTGGTTCAGTTGAGCAATTAGATTTGGGAAAGCAGCAGCCATTTGCTGTGCGATGATTTCTGCCAGTTCGGCATTCGCTATCTGATTGTCGCGTCGAGGAGGCATTCTAAAAGAGGAAACATGAAAGGAAACGAGTGAGATGATTGGATGAAAAGAATGAGATGATACAAAAATTGACAACAGCAAAGATGGTGGTCATTTGTTCGTTACCACTAGGCAAACAAACAACACATTGTGACTAATCAAAGTAAATGGGTCAGAAATAATGTATCGCGAAGACATGCTCGCCTATAAGTGAACACTCACCCCAAGAGTTCCCAGGTAAGAGTGACTGGTCCGATTATGTGGATTTGTACGAACACTCTAGCCTTAGACAGAAAACCCAGGGTACTGGCATTCACTCTTCCAGTTTGCACGTGTTCACACTATTCAAAACCCAAAACTTTGACGAGATTTTGAAAATTCAAAGGGGTTCAAAACCTTGTAACAGAGGGTTCAAAACCTTACAACAGAGGGTTCAAAACCTTACAACAGAGGGTTCAAAACCTAGTAATCAATCATCCAAGAACAGATGATTAATTTTCAAAGCGGATTCGGAATTGATGTTCTCATTGTGGCTATCACCTAAGGATAGGTGAAGTGCATGTTTTAAGATCTAAACACAAGATAACTTGTGTTGGGGTCCTAGAAAGGTTATAGTCTAGGTCAAAGCATTACTAATAACCTAATTCCCTATAACCATTGGCTCTGATACCAACTTTTCTGTCACACCCCAACCACGTAAAACATCAAAACGTGGCGGAAACGTCGGGGAGTGTTGTAACAGAATTAATTTTTTCATAACCATGGCAATTTAAGTTATATTTTATTTATCAAACAAGAGAGTTACATTGTCTTAAAACAGGAAATAAAGAGTACATAACATAATTAAACTAGTTCTTGCTTCGTTTTAAGTCACTAAGGCACAGGTTTGCCCTAATGTCACGATCATCATCCTAAGCAACAGCTCCTGAAAACACATGTGAAAATAGGTACGTCAACATAAAAATGCCTGTGAGATACATAGGTTTTGTGAAAATAGGATTCATGACTTAAGTTTAAGAAAATGTTTAATAAGGTTTAGTCATGAACCTTGTAAATTGTTTTGTTTTGTAAATCATTTGAAAAGCGATAAGATCAGATGATATATATAAATAAAAGAATAATATATGGTTAAATGAATAACCAAGTAAAATGAATTGTACAGAATGAACTGTTTTGTAAACCAAAGTCTTTTGAAAAGCATGTTACTTGTGTAAAATGTATAAGTCCAAGATGAATGATTTAAATAACAATACGATATATAACATAATACAAGCACTTATATATAGGATGTACCAGCGGCGTATCCACCATGCTTGTATCATACTACTCACATCTCGTTACTTAAGTCACTTAAACAAACCACCAATGTATAAAGTCCACGTTTAAACCAATTTTCAAAAAAGTCCTTGTATAAACCATATCAAATGTTAAAAGTCCAAATGTAGTCAAGTAATGTGTAACAAATGTTATGTATGGTTAGTAATGTGTTGTTACATAAACCAAATGTAAAAATGTACAAAACAAATTATTTTGAATATATCAAAAAGTTATGTTTTGCAAAGTAAATACATGTTATATTGATACAAACACTTATGTGGTAAGTTAACGCATACATTCAAGCCTTGAGACAGACGGATAACCCTAACTCAAGGTTATCAAAAGAAATGTTTTCGGATTCAGTCATTCCTTACACCCAAACAAACCTAGGATGTCAGGAACGGGATTTGTCAAGTCCTATGGTACCACTACTTACTACCGAGCGGCGTAGCTAATGTTAATGAACGTATATAAGTCCCGTTTGTACAAACCAAATGTTATACCAAATGTAAACGTGTTATATGAAAACAATGTACTAAGTATGCTAAGTTAACATACAAAGCAGAAAAGTCATGTAAATCAATATGCTAGCATGCTCAGTCAACATACATAGCAGAAATGTAAAGTAAAACAATGTACTATAAGTGTACTAATGAACATAGCAAGTATATGATGTGAAAACAGGAAAGCATGAAAGTAACAAGTAGGCACATGTGTTTCACCCCAAAACAGTTTGAAAACAGTAAAAGAGGGGTCTATGTACTCACTTGAGATTGCCTAGAAGTCCTTGCGTAACAACCAAACAATGCTAGAGATCACGGAAATCAAACGGCACCTAATATAGGTAACTATGTTAAAAAACCGGACCTAAATCGGAGGATCGGATAGAATGAGGGTTCGTAAACCAAACGAGTATGGGAACTCATGTAATATGGTTTAACAAAGCCTACATACTAAATGAAACCTAACCTAAGTGCTTACGACCCATTACAACCTGTTTAGGTAGCTTATGCTACTTTAACGCGTCGTTCGCGTAAAACGCATTCGGGACGCCTAACTAGTCCTATGAAAAGTAAAATATGCCTTAACATGTCTAATATTGTTGCTAAATCAGTTTAGATATCAAAAATTATGTTACATATGCTTAAAATGAATTTTGGCGTAAAAAGGGCATTTTGGTAATTTACCTAAGGCATATAAACTACCTATCATACAACTAACTAAACGTCGTGACCATAAGGTATAACCTCGGAAGGTTATTCCCTATACAACTATGGTCACCTAATGCGTTTGTTCGGATCCTAATGATCGACCAAACGGGTCGGATTCGAAAGTATAAGCGATTGATTATGTCGCTTACCTTTACGACCCTATACAAGCACAAATCTAAAAGTGACGAGCTAAGCATGTTAAAACATGCTTAACTAAGTTAGAAAACAAGTTTGGTATCAAAACAAACGGTTTTGATACCTAAAAGTAGTTTGGTTACAAAATACGCAAGAATACGCATTTTGGCCGAAACTACGACTCGTCACTGAGCCTAGATAACGTGGTAATCAGTAGGCATAGTCACAAGGGACTATAGCCATCGTGATTACGCTCACGTTGCGAAGTTCAACCGAACTTCATGTTGACCATAAACTGGTCAACGCAGAAAATGCTAAAAGAACGAAGGAGGACTTACAACGGGTCCAAGAACGGAAGTTTTGATCCGAATATTCTCAGGTATGAAGTGATAAACACATCAGCTTAGAGAATAAATTCAGATTTCAAAGGTGTGGGTTTTGCAAATGAGAATGGAGGGGTATTTATAGATTTCATAGAGCCGTTAAGATCGTTCCTCGAAAACCGTGCTTCAATCTCATCCATACACCTCAAGCCCATAGTTTTATAAAACCATTTGAGCCCCTAGTATTGCCCAAAACCATGTGCAAGTGGGTTATGAGTGCTTAACAGCTGTAAACAGCTGTTAATCAACATTCTAATGTTCTGGGGGGTCCTTACGGACCGTATGGCTTTGTGCTTATGGTCCGTAAGCCTTGTGCAGACCAGGAAAGTTTCAAAACTGGCAGAACAGGCCCCTCTGCGCGTATGGTCGTGTTTTTGCACTTCTAACACCCGTCAAACCCAATTTTAAGCTCTATAAGGATGTTAAAGCATAGGGAACATGAAACATTCTCAGAAATATGTCGGATGTCGGTTCATTTGGCCGTCCGGTTGCGTTGTTTGGTTAATTACGACGGAAGTCGTAACGGACGCAAAAACGGTCCAAATTGCGCGACGAATGGATTTTCAACAAGCCAATCACTAAAACATAATATTTTAATGATTACATAAAGTTTTGGATATCCGGATGTATTTAGAATGTAAGTTATGCGCGAAAATGCAAACTTATGCACTTTTTGGCGCTTTTAGTCCCTGAATGACCCAAAAGTTTATTTTAGCACACCGAACCCCTCAAAGCATATTTCTAAGCCATATAAAGGTTATTTATGGTATGTTTAACTTATGGTCATGTTTCGGAATGTCTGTTCTAGTACGAATCGTCATACTTTCGCAGTTTGTCGAATTTAGTCCCTGTAAGCGAATTAACTTGATTTTGCCATACCAAAGCCTTCAAAACTTATTCCTAAGTTATGTAAAGGTTATTTAAGGTATGTTAAGTATATGTTGATGTTCCGGAGTATTTTTCGCATTAAACTGACTACGTTTACGCACTAGTTTGCGTATAAATCTCCAGAAAGCGATGTAGAGTTTAAAATTGAACGAAAATCAAAACATGAATGATGTTAAACATAAATAAACAAACATTGGGATCAAATAACATTATTTTATTGATAACTGAACTGTTTACAATGATTACAAACACAGGTGTCACACGAGGCCCCTGTCTGGACAGAAACATTGAATCTGGTTGAAACAGTATATTCTCATGGTTTTAACCCCTGATTTAGCATACCACTTGCTTGCTTTTGAACTCCCATTGTATTCAAAACTATGTGCCACAAGTGTATGGCTTGGATTAAGCTTTGATTCTTGCAAAAACACTTGTCAAGATCTTGTTAATTCAAGTTCTCCTATAAATACCCACCTTATTCATTCTCATTCCTCATACAAATTGATTCTAATCTGCTCTAAGTTGAAGTTTAGGCTTCATACCTAAGTATTTTGAATCAGTTCTTCCTTGCTTGGACCTTTTGTAAGCTTCTTTCATGCTTGTTTATGCTTTTCAAGCATAAAAGTCAAACAGTGTTTGACTTTCTGCTTTGACCATGAATTGGTCAACACAAAGTTCGTTTGAACTTTGCAACGTGAGCGTAATCACGATGGTTATAGTCCCTTGTGACTATACCTACTGATTACCACGTCGATTAGTCGAAGTGACGAGTCAAAGTTTTGGTCAAAAAACGTGTTTATGCGTATTTTGCGATGAAGCTATTTTTGGGTATCAAAACACTTTGTTTTGATATCAAACCTGTTTTCTAACTTAGTTGAACATGTTTTAACATGTTTAACTCGTCACTTTTAGTCTTGTGCTTGTTTAGGGTCGTAAGTCAAGCGGTCTTGACAACCGCTTAGACTTTCGAACCCGACCCGTTTGGTCGATCGTTAGGATCCGACCAAGCATATTTTGTGACCATAGTTGTATAGGGAATAACCTTCGAAGGTTATACCTTATGGTCACTTAGTTTAATTAGTTGTATGATAGGTAGTTTATATGCCTTAGGAAAATGACCAAAATGCCCTTTTCATGCATAATTTGATTTTAAGCATATGTAACTTAACTTTTGTCACTTAAACTGATTATGCAACATATTTAAACATGTTAGGGCATATAATACTTGTCATAGGACTAGCTAGGCATCTCGAACGCGCATTCGCGCGAACGACGCGTTAAAGTAGCGTAAGCTACCTTAATGGGTCGTAACGGGTCGTAAGCACTTAGGATAGGTTCCGATTTAGAATGTAGGCTTTGTTAAACCATATCACATGAGTTCCAATATTCATTTGGTTTACGAGACCTCATTCTACCTGATCTTCCGATTTAGGTGTCGATTTTATTAACAAGCTATCCGATTACTAGGTACCACTTGATTTCCTTGGTTTGCACGAGCTTTGTTAAGTTAGATCGAGGATACTTTGCATTCAATGTGAGTACATAGTTCCCCTCTTTTACCGTTTTCAAATGTTTTGGGGTGATTCATATGTGTAACCGATTTGTTTTCCAAATGTATGGCATATATGTGTTTACTAAGTGCTTTTATGTGTATTATTCCGATTATGCAAATACGATGTTTATCCAAATCCTTAAAAGATCTACCTATCTTCATAGTTAGATTCTTATAGGATATTTGAAGTACAGTCTTAGATCTTCCTATCTTCATAGTGAGTTTTTTAAGAAGTGCTTTACGAAATAACGATTATGGTTTATGTGTAGATTGTTGGTGATTTAGATAACGAAACTAGATAATATGATAAGCACATGGTGGATACGCCGCTGGTACTTCCTATATATAAATATGCTTATTGTATTACCCTGCGTGGCGTTATCCCGAATCACCATTAGGATTTAGAATGTTGTGATACGATGATTCAATGTGATCGAGATCGAATCCTTTTAGCATTAGTTTATCTTTATATATTGATACTTGTAAGATGTTTAAAGTGCTAACATTGGAGTCCATTTGGATTCATTGTGTACTTTAATGCGTGTTTACAAGTTGTTGACAAGTTGACGATTTTGTGTTTATGTGGTAGTTGTGATTTAGATAACGAAATGGGTGTAATAAAATAAGAACATGGTGGATACGCCGCTGGTACTTCCTATATATAAGTGTTCTTATTTTATTACTCTTGTAGCGTTATCCAAATCATTTTAGAATTTTGTGTACGACTGCTTCAATGTTCGATTATCCAAATCCTTGTAGAATCTCCCATTTCTAATTATGTTGGATTCATAGAAGGATATCTAAAGTATTATTATGAATCATTGACTTGATTTATATAATACTCACACAAGTTTTGATTTATTTCAAAACAGTTATTATTAATCCTTGATTGAATTTCTAATAACTCATTAACGAGTTTTACGATGATTTAAACGAGATCACGATGTACAATTTCAAATGGCATAAAAATGACTTAGTAATAATCATATTGCCATATACAAAACTATTTGCCACGAGTTTTCACAATAAAGATTATGTATTGCAATACTAAATTTTTGCCATTCTTTGGCTTCAAGATTTATTTTCAATTGACAGCTCTCGTAGTTGTCAAAGTATTGCAATATCAAATGTTTTGCCATTTATTTGGCTAATAAAACCTATGTACTCACCGGCATTTTTATGCTGACTATTTTTCACATATGTTTCAGGTTTTCAACTATTCAAGCATGCAACGCATAGGACTGCATACGGGCCTTAGACTAGTAAGCGTGGTAATCAGAAGGTGCAATCGTAAGGGGTTATAACCTTCATGATTACGATCACGTTGCAAAGTTCAATTGAACTTTGACTTGATCAATTATGGTCAGAACCGAAAGTCAAACATAAAGTCAACTGTTTGACTTTTACCTCAAAATAAGCTAATATAATGAACAAGACTAAGGAAGAACACTTACTTGTGTTCTAGGAAGGCAAGAATACTCAGTAGGAGGCCTCCAAAGGGAAGTAAACTCCAATTTTGAGCAGATAGGAGAAGAAGAAGGAAATGAGCAAAGAATGTGAAGATTTAGCTTGGTTTATATAGTTGTTTTGAAGCCATAAGATCATCACAAGTGTCCCTTGTGTTGGCATGATCTTGTGGAGGCTAAAACACATGTCAAATGCAGATTAAATGGTGGCAAATTCGTCTTCTTGGGCTCCAAGGCTTGTAATATGGAGCTACCAGGTAGCTGCTGTTGCAGCTGCAAACTTTCTGTCCAAGACAGAGGGTCGCGCTACACGACGGGGATATCCCCCCGTCGTCCGCCCCGCCAAGCCCCCAACTGAGTTTCGGAAATTGGTAGAAATGGTCCCTGTACTAAATTTGATGTGTTTTGACACTTTTAACCCCTTTTAAACCACTTTTCAAGTTACATAAAGGTGTTAAGGCATAAGTAACTTGGATTCTGCCCAAAAATGTCGTGGATGTCAGTTCGTACGGTTGTACGGTTGCGTTTTTCACTTAATTTGGACGAACACTATAACGAACACGAAAACGAGCGAAATTTCGCAACAAGCGATATTTTTGCATTCTTATCAATAAAATACAAGATTTTAATGATTACAAAAATCTTTGGATGTGCGTACATGGTTCGTATTAAAAAATACGAGAATCAGCAAACGTTCGCAGTTTGTTGCAAATAGCCCCTGAGCTTAAATAAGCATGTTTTTGCCACAACGAACCCCTCAAAACTTATTTCTAAGTTATGTAAAGGGTATTTAGGGTATGTTTAGCCTATGTCATTGTTCCGGAGTGTTCGTTGCATTAAACTGTTTATGTTTGCGTAATAGTCTACGATTTCACTTCCAGAAAATGTTTGAGTGATTGAAATTGTACAAGGACTAAAACGTGCAAATGTCACATGTATATATACAATCCCAGAAATAAAACACAATGTTTCATTGAATACAAAGTTGTTTGGAGTTGTACAATGATTGAAAGACACAAATGTCACAGTCTCCCCTACTTTAGGAAATTTCGTCCCGAAATTTAATTTGAGGAAACTTGTGAAAACAGATGTGGGTATTTCGCCTTCATTTGATCCTCTCGTTCCCAAGTAAACTCTGGGCTACGTTTGGATTCCCAGCGAACTTTAACTATTAATATACGTTTGTGCTTGAGTTTCTTGACTTCACGGTCCAATATCTCCACATGTTTCTCGTCAAAGTGCATAGTGTCATCAATGTGAATTTCATCGAGGGGGATGTGGACATTTGTATCGGCTAAACACTTTTTCTGATTGGAGACGTGGAATATTGGGTGAATATTTCCTAGTTCAGGAGGTAGCTCAAGTTGGTAGGCCACCTTTCCGATCCTCTCAACGATCTTGAATGGTCCAACATATCATGATTCAAGTTTTCCTTTTTTTCCAACTCTAACCATGCCTTTCCAAGGGTATTCGTTGTTTCCAACTCATCAACGATCTTCAAAACCGCATTCATGAAGCTCAATATGCATCTGTTAATGAGGGTAACCTCTACAACGAGATGCAATGTGGTGTGGAAGAGAGTCTTGTGTCTAAATCCTATGGCATTTTATGTCATCTTGATCGCATCTGGATTCCTAATCGTGATAACCTTCGAGAATTTCTTATGAAGGAAGCACACAAATCGAGATATTCTATTCATCCTGGTACTGATAAGATGTACCATGACATGCGTACGTCCTATTGGTGGCCTGGAATGAAGAAAGATATTGCCACCTTCGTTTCAAAATGTCTCACGTGTTCCAAGGTTAAGGCTAAACATCAACGTCCCTTTGGCTTGCTCGAACAACCAGAAATCCCTGTTTGGAATTGGGAGAGCATTGTGATGGACTTTATTACTAAACTTCATCATACTTCTTCAGGTCATGACAATATTTGGGTGATCATTGATCGATTGACCAAATCTACTCACTTTCTCCCCATTCGTGAAGATTATAAAGTCGAGAAATTGGCTCGTATCTACACGGATGAAATCATCTGTCGTCATGGTATCCCCATTGACACCATCTCTGATCGTGATGGTCGCTTTACTTCTCATCTTTGGCAAACATTTCAATCCGCTATGGGTACCCTTCTTAACCTTAGCGTCGCTTTTCATCCTCAGTCTAACGGTCAAATCGAGCGTACTATCCAAACTGTAGAGGATATGCTTCGTTCATGCGTAATTGATTTTGGTGGCAACTGGGATGTGCACTTTCCTTTGATCGAATTCTCGTACAATAACAATTATCACGTGAGTATTTAAATGACACCTTTCAAGGCATTGTATGGTTGTAAGTTTCGTTGACCTATTTGTTGGCACGAGATCGGAGAAGCTCAAATCACCGGTCCCGAGCTTATACAAGAGACAACGAACAAAATTTTATAGGTTCGAGATAACTTGCTGAAGGCCAGAAGCTGACAAAAGATTTATGCTGACAAGCATTGCAAACCTTTGGAATTCGATGTAGGTGACTTTGTACTTCACAAGGTATCCCCTTAGAAGGGCGTGGTTCGTTTTGGTAAGAAAGGGAAACTCGAACCTTGCTACGTAGGTCCTTTCAAGATTCTCGAAAGGATTTACAAGGTAGAATATCGACTGGACCTACCTCAAGAACTCAACAATGTGCATCCTACATTTCACGTCTCCAACTTAAAGAAATGTCTAGCTGAAGAAGGACTTCAAGTTCCACTCGAAGATCTTCAAAGAAACGAGACCTTACACTTCGTGGAAAAACCTGTCGAGATCATGGACCGAGGAGTCAAGCAATTAAGCCGCAGTTGAATTCCTATCGTTAAGGTTCGATGGGAAGGAAAACGTGGTGCCAAGTTTACTTGGGAGCTCAAAAGTGATATGAAGGCTAAGTATACGCATTTGTTCGTTGCATCTTCCTAAATTTCGGGATGAAATTTCCTAAAGGAGGGGAGACTGTAACGCTCCACTTTTCGTAACTTTCCTTGGTTAGAAGCGTTTCTTGTATTTCTATTTCGGGAAATTTGTATTCCTTGTAATCGTCTTTTGTTGTACCGTTGTAAAATCCGAGACTTTGATCGTAATGAAATCCATTGTTTTATACAAATTATACCTTACTTATTCGTTATACTTATACGTTTTAATTCATTATACATTTGATATCTTATTCGTGAATCTTGTAAACGTGTGATAAACTTGCAAATACATATCGTATATATGTAACTCATACGTTTCACTCATGCTTATACATCATCCCGACATTTACGAAATACTTAACCACGATTGACACACTTGTCTAGTGCTTGATTAATGATTATTCATGTGTTTGATTACTTAGAATAACTTGTAATATGCTTTACACCTCAATACATAACATACATGGAACAAGAAGGGCCAAACTTGTCAAAAAATATAAAAGTTCCACGGATGGAAGCCGCCGCACCCCGCGGCATCCCCACCCCACTTCCGTCGCGGGCCACCAAGGGCCTTGATCCGCAGAAAGATGATTTCAGCGCTGAGATTGGTCAGAATTGTGTTTGTTTAGTCATTAAACTCACCTAATTTCATTTATAACTCACCTAACTCAAACCCTAAACCCTCCACTATATAACCAACCTCTTCCACACTCTTTTACCACTTTACAAACACTAATCACTCTAAAAAACACTCCTAAATTTCATCAAATTTCCAGAAGATAATCAGAAAGTTCTAGTGATTCTAAGTGAGTTCTAATTTACTTCTAATACTATTTTCTACTCATTTCTTCTTTCTTAGCACTTGGATAACCTCTAGGAAGGTTTTCACAAGATTACTTGGGTAATCTAAGGTGAAACCTCACCACATTTGAGGTACAAAGTGCATAAAACTTTCTGTTTTGTTATATGTTCTTGTTTGTTCATTTTTATGTTAATGACTTGATGGAATCTTATGCCCATCAAGCTCACAATCAAGTCTATGATTGTGGGTTTGTGTTAGGGTGATCACCATCAAAGTTATGAGTTCAAACATTCATTTTAATTTTGTTTATACATGACAAATCAATGATGAAAATACGCACAAGTCATCATCTTCCATATGATGAACTTGTGACTTGTGAAGTGTGAACAAATGGAAGCTTGGACTTTCCAAACTAAGTTCCACTCCTTCATTTGAACCTTGTGTATGAACACTCTTGTGACTTACTAGAGACAAAGTACCTTAGCCCCGTCTAGCCTCCCTCACTTAGTTCATTATTTCCATGATGTGTTGGCACACCCGGGTTGTAGTGTACTTGGTCACTTGAGCTTGTTAGATAGGTTTATTTTCTTGTTATTCATCACCCTCTGAACCATCTTCATGATGGTTTGTGTAGTGGTGAATCATGTAATGAGGTTTTAACCTCCATGCTTGACAATACTTGATACTACATGATATTCTTTGATTGGACATAGTTTAGGTTATATTATTACCATATAAACATACATATAATTATATAAAACATGGTTGAATTTGTGATTATAATCAAGCCATGATTGTTCGTCATAAACATAGGCTAATATATTTAAGATTCTAAGTTACTTGTTATGATTCTAATGGGCAATTTGGGACCTATAAAACCACTTAATATAGTGTCAAAAACGAGCTCTTAGTTATTTTCGTATACATACTTTTGATACTTTAAATTCCTGAAGGGGTATGGTCCCAAAAACCTTGCGTAGGCATATTTGACCATACCAAAACCTTATCCCAAAAACATCTTGAGCAAAGGCCCTGCGCGGATGCGCAACGGTCCTAAATGGGATTTGGGAAGAAACAGTTTAAAGAATATGGTCTAAGAAACCTCGCGCAAGATCATAAGGACATACCATGGTCCTGTTCTAAGAACACCTTTAACAGAACCCTGTGCGGCTGCGCAACGGTTCTAAAACAAAGATATAGAAGAAAACAATCTTCGATAATCATATGCCGGAGAAAGGGTAAAACTAACCTTCAACTAACACCCTTGCGCGGGCTCACCCAAGAGTACAGTTAGACTTGAAGACAAGATCCTAAACATCTCTGCGCGCCTGGAACCAAGACTTGAACAAATATATTTTCTCTGTTACAACAGAATATACACGTGGCAAGGGCATAAAGGTTTACAGCTGTAGATCTTCTAGAAGGTTGTTAATACTCATCGTGCACAGCCATTCGGTTATAACCAACTATGACGTGGCACGATCTGGAACGATCATTTGATCATGGTGATGGCACTCCTTTAGAGATCAATCTACAACAAACCCACTTTCCACGTGTCGAATCCCTAGCCGTCGATCACACTCATGATCCGTGTGATTAAACATGACATTAATGATCGACGGAAAGGAGAGTAACCGCTTACAGAAAATGCCTTCCGTTATCTCTCCATCACACCATGTTCCCGCCAAAACCGGTTATAAATAAGAAATTGCATGTATGATCTCACAAGTTACATTCACTTCACTTTTACTACTTCTTCTTCTTCATCGAGATCACTGTACTTATTCTCACACTGGAGGGTGGTCACGCAGAGAACCCCCATTCTCCCCGTGGCGAGTCTAACGGCTTTCTGTTTTGCAGCGATCACCGGAGAAGGAGCTCAGTCAAACCCCCAAATTAGGCGAGAGGATTAACCTTTTTATGCAGAAACTAAACCCTTGGTCTTATTGATTCCGGTCATTCCAGCCACTGTTTCTTCATTACCGCCCACCGATTCTTCAATTTCCATTTGCATCTTCTCGTTTTGATTCATTTCTTTTCATTCTCTATAATCTATGGCAGAAAATCCGTCAAACCATCCACTAGGCTCTCGACTGGAAAACAGGAGCAATTTTGCTCCTAATCTCCGTGTCGAGGGAATTGTGGAAGAAGCATCAGATGATAACGAAGTCCAACACAACGTTAATCATCTGAATGATCCTGTTACATCAAGAGCACAACCAGAAATCCCGATAAGCTCAATACTACCTCCTAGTGAAACTCCGATTTCGTGGTACATAAAGTCTCAAGGTGCGATAAACGCAGTCTATGCACAACTCTGTGCCCAAGCTGCTCAACCTGCAACACAATCACGTAGATCTACACCTTAGGTGCGAGCTCCTTCTGCACCTCGAGTGTTGCACTATGATGCACCATCGCACATGTCCGTAGATGATACGGAAGTCTATTCCAGATCTACCGCTAAGTATGAATCCACTCACTCTGAATCAAGGAGACACGATCACCGTGATGAACAGTATTCTCACAGACATCAGTCAGTTCATTCACGGTTGGGCCCGCGTTCGTACCAAAAGCGGGACACCCAAACCGACGAGTATGACAGGACGTACCATGAAGACACAACACGAGCGTTTTCAGTCGATTACAGAGAGATCATGCAAACTACAAGCCAAAAATCCGTGCAGTCTACAACCAAGAAGCGGAGTACGATTACAATCTGATTTACCGACCAGCAGAAGCTGCTGAAAACTCAAAGTTTGTCAAGGAAATCGCACTAGCTCCCCTTGAGCGGGCGAAATTACCCTCAAATGTTGGGAAGTTTAACGCATTATCAGATCCTGATGGCCACCTGCGTGTGTTCACTAGCGCAGGATTAGTCGGAGGATGGACACTACCCATGTGGTGTCATTTGTTTATCCAAACTTTAACAGGCGCAACACGACTATGGTTTGACAATTTACCAGTAGGAAAGTTGACGTCCTGGGTAGATTTGAGGGAAAAGTTTCTAGTCCATTTTAGTCAATAGCGCAGGTCCGTTAGAGACTCAGCAGATGTCATGAACATCTAGAGAAGAGACAATGAAAGCTTAGAAGATTTCATAACTAGGTACAACAAAGAAGTACTCGAAATCAGCGATGTACATGAGCACCTAATCCGTGCGCAATTTAAATACACGGTAAGGTGTGATGATATGATAAAAGTCCTGTAAGGAACTGAAGGCCTGCCAAAAAGTTAGGAAAAATTGATGGCCGCTTCCAAAGTCTATGCTCAAACAGAGCGTAATCTAAGCTCCAGCAGGCCACCACTACCACAGAACCGCCCACAGGATATGAGTGGGAACAGTGGTAAAAAATTCAAGAAAAAACGGAAAGACTCAGCTTCAGGCGCGTACTCCTCCGATGACGCACGCACAACGATTAACAAGATAACAGCATAGAAGGAAGCTAAACAGGAGAACTGGGAAAGGCAATGGACACCTCTTACCAAAACGCCGGTGGAAGTGCTTAGCACTGAAGATTACCAATTCAAGACACCCCCGTAGATGAAAAACAAAAGAGAACAAGACCCAAACCTTTACTGCGAGTACCATAAAGAAAACGGCCACACCACTAACAACTGTATCAATCTCCGCACGAAAATAGAAAAAGCACTGAAGAGTGGGGAACTTACCCACTTGGTTCAAAACGTGCACAAGGAAATTAAACAGATAACGCACGGAGACGAAGGGCCAAGCAACAAAAAAGCCAAACAAACCTAAGGGCTCATGGCAGTTCAGCGTGCATAGTTCCTTTATAATTGGCAGGTTCTTCAACTTGTCAACTTATGATACAAGGACTATTCCGTGCGCAGTAAATTAAGTCACAGTATTTATCCTAAAACAACTTTGTAATACATGGCCTATGCGCCCTATCCGAATCAATACAAAGTTCGGTACATTACTTTTATGTTTATTACAAATGCATGCAATTTCTTTTGGTAAGCGCAAAAACACTATGGTAACACAATACAAGTCTCATGAATGGTTCGCGGTCACAGGTACCGTGCAAGGTCCAGCCTAACGTTCACACTTGAGCTTTATACCATCTTAATTCTCCTTACCTAAACAAAGTAATTGTACTCATGCATACATTGTAATTCAAACATACCATATATTCAAACAAAGTTACTTGCGCAGCGAGCGCATTAACAAAATTTACATGCACAGCAATTGCATCAAAGTCACTTGCACAACAGCGCAACCATACCATTACAAACGGGATCTACATCCCAAACCTATTTCAACTAAAATGTTCAACAACCACAAAAAGACTACAAAGAACCTATTCTAGGTCTTCATCATCATCTGCTTCATCAGGAAACACTTCTTTCAATTGCGCAACAAAGTTTTCAGATTGAAGCGCAGCGGTGACCAGGTCCATCACTGGAAAGTGTAAAGTGTTGTATTCAGTCTTGGCAGCAGCATGAGCAGCTTCGGTATCAGCTCCATGCGTGGCAGACCTGCTGGTATCCCAAGTAACCGTTAATGCGTTATTAACATGCTGGGCACCTTCTGTGTATCCTTGGGCATATCCATCATTACGCGCAGTAACCAGTAGATGCGCAACCGTTCGATCCAACTCGGTGGAGTTGAGGATAGAATTTGCAACCTGCGCAATGCAACAAATAAGAAAATGTACACGCACATCAAAACATTGTAAAGAATTGACACACTTACACTTATAATCCCACGATGCTTCATCCAGAGTATGTCATCCTTCAGCGGTTCAACTAGACTCTCCGCCGTCACCCAAGCGGTCTCAGTGCTCTCCAATTTCTCTTCAGTTTCAGTCAGGCGGCGGGAAGTCTCAGCTTTCTCAACCCGCTCAAGTTGCAAATCTTTTTTGGCAGATTTGAGCTCCGCCTTAATATGTTCCTGAACAGATAATAAAGAGGTGATTTCGTCTATCTCCTTATTCTTAAGGGCAAGAGTGGCGCAAGTTTGTACCTCTCTTTGCTCGCTTCTCTCTCGATGAGAACGAGCCACATCACGGGATGTTTCAGCTTCTGGCTTCTCCTTCTTCAGCTTTTCAATCTCCGCATTCTCCTTCTTCAGCTTCTCAATTTAGGCCTTGAGATTGTTGATACCATTGCGGAGACCCATTTTTTCATTATTATCTTTCTCACAGATTTCTCTCCAACATTTACGCTCTTCTGAAAGAAGGGCGGCTTCAGCTTCTGCTTTTCTCTTCCACCCCGCAGCAGACCACTCTTCAGTTTTCTGCTCGCTCTCAAACTTGGCTTGATCAGCCTCCAACTTAGCCCTCAGCAGGGCAACTCGTGCCTTCTCTTCAGAAGCTTTTTTCTTGGATGCTTCAAAAGCAGCCCATTCCTTATGCATATTGCACCACTCACACACTATACGGTGTGTAGTGGAAGTAAAGTTAGCAGCTTCTTCAAGGTAAGCATGATAAGTCTGGTCATGAGAACGCTCTTCTTGAAATTTAATCTCCGCAGGAGGATAGGTACCTTGTAACCAGTCACGGCAAACCTGCTAGTTTGAAAAAGTATCACCTTTCTTGAGTTTCCACACCAGCGCATGAATCTCAGAAGCTTTCCTCTCTGAGTAAGATCTATAATAATAATCCCCCGGAGTTTCCTCCGGGCGGATAGGAGAGTCTTCCTCATCATGGGCAAAAAAGCCCTGATCACCAGCTGGGCTTCTCTCAACATTTACAGGCGCAGAAGTAGCGGCAGGGAAAGGAATAGTTATCACTGGGTCTTCCTGAACGGATTTTCCTTTCTCAGGCTCGCGCACCAAAAATTCAGGAGACTTAGGCTGGGTAACAGCAACATTCACATCCTTTGTCTCCACAATCTTCTCCGCCTCCAGCTCAACCTCGACATGTTTCTCAACTTCTTCAGGCTTTTCCACCTCATCAACCTTTTCTACCTCCGTTTCAACAACTGTCACACCTTCTAGCTGTTCCCTAATAGATGCGCGAGGTGACGAAGGGGGGAGATCATCATTAAAAATAGATGATGGCTCCACACGAGCAGAAGGAATCGATTTTTCTGCAAAAATAAAGGTCGTATTAACATATAAAATGAGGAAACAACAGCTAAAGAAGATCCTCACCTGGAGAATGTTTTGCAATAAAGGCATCCGGATTGCCTCTTTTGCCAATCTTGCTACTTGGCACCTTCTTAGCAGGCTGCCCCGCAGCCTCAACTTCAACATATTTCCGTTTCACCGCCTTCGTTCTCAGTAACGACTCCGGACTTGATTCTAGATCAATTGGATCATCAGGATTCGACGCTGGGATATCCGCGGTGTCCCGAGGCTCCGCCTTTGGTTTTCTTAAAACTACAGGCGCAAGTCCTTCCAATGTGTCAGACACAACTATATAATCAAACCAAGAATCAGAGAAACGACGCGTACCTTTCTTCTCTTCCCTAACATTCCCGGTCTTTGAAGAATGTGCCTTCGGCGCATCAGTTTTCTTCGGCGCAATAGTGAAAGCCGGTACACATTTTTTCTTCTTCTCAGGGCCTATGCCCAGGTTAGTCAACTCACCTATTTAAAAAGAAATATTGCAATATTACCCCACGCACAAAGACAACAAAGTGTAATATTGCAATATTGATCAAAAAATTCAAAGTAAACTTACCAGCACCAACCGAAGGTTGCGCAGCCAGATCTTCATCCCGTGGAAGGGAAAAATTCCTTACTATCTGTAGATACTAGAGTTCTTCACTAGCACCCTTTGGAACAGTCGTCATCTTCCCTTTCTCCCTCTTGTATGCAACAACATATAAGGAAACACTACAAAGGGAAAAACAGTAACAAATTCATATTATTTACAAAAAATAAAACAAAAAGGTATGAAAATCATAAATATTACTTTTATAATCCTCCATGTACACCGGTCTGTCTTCACGATCCATCTTCCAGTGAAGACTCATGCCAGCAGCAACCAAGGCCCTCTCAGGAAGTTCAATCGACGGAATATCTTTCAGATCCTGATACCAAATCTCCGATTCTGGAATCTTCATGTTCTCTACCACAATGTCTTCTGTACCCCTAAAAGTCATTTTCACCGGAATCACGCCGGCTTTGATGAAGAAAAATTTCGGTTTCCATTCGTGAAAGGATTTTGGAGGGTTCAACAAGATTTTATTCGCCGACGAATGTTGGGCAAAAGAAGAAAACCCTTGAGAACAGTGGAGTTGATAAAATACCCGGAAATGATTGACTGTCGGGTCAATATGCATCGACCGATAAAGGAATTCAAAGTGTCGGATACGGACCATTCCGATGGGGTGTAGTTGAGAAATGTGAAACTTGTAATACTCAAGTACATCAAGCAAGAATCTTGTAACGGGTAGACGGAAGTTGCCTTTAGTAAAGTAATCCCAGAATAAAGTGATATAACCGGCCAGAGCGTCGGCCGTTGTTTGACCGTCATCTGGGTACCGAACACCCCAACTATCAGGAAATTTGAAGTTCTTCACGAGGCCATCAAAAACCTCCTTGGACCACTTTAACGGTTGTAGGGAGGCATACATTTCTTCTGAAGAATCTTCGTGATTTTCTCCGGTAGACATAAAGGGAAATACGCAAAGTTGCAGGTTTTCTCTGAAAATAAAATTGGAGAAGACGAAAGGATTTTGGAATAACTAATGAAAAAAGGAAGGCACTCAAGAGTTTATATAGGGATCGCCATTAATGCTCTCGAAAATCGCTGCCCTTTTTTAGGAAAACAAGGTTATAAAGACGTCAGGGTCGAGTGGGGAACAGAAAATAACCTCACGCGCGCGTGCAGGCTACGATTGACGACGCACAATTAATGAATAACTGAAAAGTGACAGCCTATCACCAAAACCGTCACACGTCAATAGTTAGCAGTACCTTTTAGCTGCCATGAGGAATTTTTTTTTCAAAATTTGAAATCATGAGCACATCCACTTGAAAAAAACACAAATATCTTCCCCAAGAAGATTCTCCATCACTCTCAAAGTAAAAAAGCGCACACTCTATTTATATAGTCCAATGCTCCACCTACTTGCATAGAAGCAACACTGGACTGGGGGGACTTGAAGGGGTATGGTCCCAAAAACCTTGCGCAGGCATATTTGACCATACCACAACCTTATCCCAAAAACATCTTGAGCAAAGGCCCTGCGCGGATGCGCATCGGTCCTAAACAGGATTTGGGAAGAAACAGTTCAAAGAATATGGTCTAAGAAACCTCGCACAAGATCATAAGGACATACCATGGTCCTGTTCTAAGAACACCTTTAACAGAACCCTGCGCGGCTGCGCAACGGTTCTATAACAAATATATAGAAGAAAACAATCTTCGATAACCGTACGCCGGAGAAAGGGTAAAACTAACCTTCAACTAACACCCTTGCGCGGGCTCGCGCAAGAGTACAGTTAGACTTGAAGACAAGATCCTAAACATCTCTGTGCGCCTGGAACCAAGACTTGAACAAAAGAATTCTCTCTGTTACAACAAAATATACACGTGGCAAGGGCATAAAGGTTTACAGCTGTAGATCTTCTAGAAGGTTGTTAATACTCATCGTGCACAGCCATTTGGTTATAACCAACTATGATGTGGCACGATCTAGAACGATCATTTGATCATGGTGATGGCACTCCTTTAGAGATCAATCTACAACAAACCCACTTTCCACGTGGCGACTCCTTAGCCGTCGATCACACTCATGATCCGTGTGATTAAACATGACGTTAACGATCGACGGAAATGAGAGTAACCGCCTACGGAAAATGCCTTCTGTTATCTCTCCGTTACACCATTTTCCTGCCAAAACCGGTTATAAATAAGATATTGCAGGTATGATCTCACAAGTTACATTCACTTCACTTTTACTACTTCTTCTTCTTCATCGAGATTACTGTACTTATTCTCACGTCGGAGGGTGGTCACGGAGAGAACCCCCATTCTCCCCGTGGTGAGTCTAACGGCTTTCTGTTTTGCAGCGATCACCGGAGAAGGAGCTCAGTCAAACCCCCAAATCAGGCGAGAGGATTAACCTTTTTATGTAGAAACTAAACCCTTAGTCTGATTGATTCCGGTCATTCCAGCTACTGTTTCTTCAATTCCATGTCCGAATCTTCCCTTCCAATTCCATAAACTTACACACCTTCATTTACCCTTGTAGGGTGACTCGGTGTTCCATCTTCAACATACAACTCTTCACGGGATTATCAAGTTTGAAGCTTGCAAAACCGTGAGTACACTTGACCCATTTTCACTTTACACTTTTTGGGTGCAAAATGTTAACCTTATAAAAAACACAAACACATTATACTTTATGCAATGCACAAAACAATCCAAATACATGCAATACTTATTTGTTATACTTGATTCATATTCTTAGGTGATTCTTATGTGATACATTAGTCATTAACTTCGTATAAGCCTCCATTTAACATGTATAGCGCTATAGGAGTAACACACCACCCGTGAACGAGAGGTCATGTTAAATTTAATTCTTGCGGTAATCAGAAGGTTGACTTGTATATTGCATGCCATTGATATGTTAATCTTGATAACTTAGGTTGCCATGTGGATTCGTTTTAAGCATTTTTATAATTATGCTATATATTTAAACTTGTGTACTCGCCAATGCTTTTTGTGTTAAACTATAATTTTTAACATGTTGGGGGTTGATGATGTTGATTATGATGAAATCTAGTAGGGACGCCACTAGAAACCCACTTTGAATTACTAGAATTTGTTAGGATCTGAGTTTCAATTGATTGTGTTTTACGTTTGATAATAATGAAGATGAACAAGTAATTGCAGCGGAATGTAAATGGAAACAAACTTTCACACACAATCAAATAGGAGAAATGCTTTCAACGCACATTTTAACATAGAACCGAATAATTGAATTTATTTCAAACACCAATTACAATGCATGCATGTATCACAAACTCCCCCTCAGCCTGAGCTCACAGTGATTGTTCGTATAATAAGACAAGTGGTGAAAGAGCCAATAGAACAGTACAGGGTACTGTTCTATTTATAGGCATGAGCAAACCACTAAAGAATCTTGGCTGACGTCACCATGAAAGTGACATCTAACCTCCTAACAACCTGAAACTACTGATCTAATACAAGCACTGTTTCGCTAACTACTGATTACAATACATTACAAAAGGAAAGACTAAACTACTGCTTTCTCCTTCCACTGTTGTGACTCCAGCAGTACTTTGTTTCTTCGGCAGTGCTTGACCCATAACAGTAGATTGATCATCAGGGCTTTAGTCTTCATCAGTCTTTATACTTGATCAGTTTTTTGTAGATCAGCAGTTGTATACGGACAGTGGATACAAGCCATCAGTTGTTAGAAACACTTTCAAGGGGAAAGTTGGAATACAGCAGTGCTTATGCTGGATCCACTGCTCTGATCTAGCTTTGGCTTTAATCAACTATTCCTTTGGTAGGGTTCAATCCCAACAATCTCCCCCTGGAACAGATGATGCCAAAACTCTTCATTATTAAGGATCTTTATTGCCTCATCAAAAGTTCTCTGACTTTCCCTTTGAATTGTAATTCAAAGTTCAGAGAATCTATGTCATCCTCATCCCTGCACAATGTTAGATCAAGGAGATCTTGCGGATCTTCAACACCCAGGCCCAGTGCTTGTTCCCTTGATATTTTCTTCACTTCACCACTGGACTTGATTAGAGTCAATACATGGGTCTGTTTGTCAGATTTCCACTTTAGTACTTTTGAGTCCAGTGGGTTTCTTGGGAGAGGCTTTATTGAAGATGAGTTTAGAGATGGTGGCCTGGTAATGACAGGTTGAACAGTGTTTGCAGTTTGTGTCAATTCAAGTTTTTCTGCTAACATCTGCTTAAGACCTATTTTCACAAGGTAATCCCCTGCTTCTTTATCTGCTGATGTTTCTTTATCCATCTGCTTTTGTTTCCTTCTTTGGTAAAAGATGGCAACAGGTGGAGCAGTGGATCTTTTGGATTGTAGCTTTTATGGCTCAGCTGGAACCTCTGCTTCAGGGTAAACAGGCTTTTGTGGAATATTGGGATTTTTCTTTCTTAATTCTTCCAGCCTTTGGTAAGAAGCAATCAGCTTTTCTTGTTTCCACCTTGTCACTTGATTCCTAGACCCAAAATCAGCAGTAATGAGCTCTTCTTCCATTCTCTTCAGCTTTAACACTTTATCAGGCACATTTTTCTTGTAATTTTCCCAAACAGGAGGAGTATGTTTGACTTTTTCTTTATTCATTTTCTCAATTCTTTCTAACTCCTCCTTGAGCTCACCAACTGTCCATTCTTTATATTGAGCGTTTTCACCTTTATATTTCTTGAAGGCTATAATATGCTCAATATAATCTTTTCTTAGGGTCTCATCATCTCTTTCTGACAATTGCTGACAAAGATTCTTTGAAAACCTTTCCAAAGTACTGACTTGAGTAAGTAGGAATTGATAGTATCTTTGGATTTCCTTGTCAGATTTACCCTTTGAGTTTCTTTTGGAGATATCCTCTGCTTGTTGAACTTTCAATTTCAAGTATTCTTCAATATTGTTAGGTCTTGGATATCCTTGAACAGATGGCAAGCTCCTTTTATCAAGATCATCTTCTGAATAGAAAGATTTGATATCTTCTCTGACAGCTGCAAGCTCTAAAGGGTACTGAACAGCTGCAGATACAATGGCCGTGTTTGGGTTAAAGACTTGTGCTGAAGAGAGTGGAACAGGGTTTGGAATAGTAACAAGTGACAAAGGTTGTGAAGATGTTGGTGGTGGTGGTGGGGAATCATCATCTTCCAAAATTACCCTTCTCCTTTTTGGTTTAGGAGAGGTTGGTGGTGTTTTGGTTGGTTCAGTGGTGGTGATTTGAGTGGTGGTTATTGTAGTGGAAGGTGGCTGACTAACAGCTGTTGAAACAACTGGTGTTTCAACCACTGTTTTCATTATAACAGGTGATATGTCACCTGATGTCTTCTGCTTTTTAGCAGGAGGTGTTGGTGGTAATGAAGTTGTTTTTGGTGGAGAAGTGATTTTTGGTAAGGCAGTGGTTGAAGTGGGAGCAGTGATTGTAGTTGAAGTGGTGGTTGTTCGGTTAACAACTGCTGAAACCACTGAAGTACCAACAGTTGTTGATACAACAGGTGTTACAACAGCTGTTGGTTTGGAGGTTTGATGTGAGGGGTTTTTAGGAGGTTTGGGAGTATGTTTTGTGGATCTGGATGGTATGGTTTTGGGTTGCCTCACTTTTCTAGTGGGCTTCTTTCTTTTGTGTTCAGGACTTTCTTCATCCTTTTGCTTAGAAGTACCCTGCTCATTCATTTCCATAAAAACTCATTTCTCCTGTTCAAACCTTGCTTTATCCTTTGCCTCCATATCCCTTTTTTACCCTTGCTTTTGCATCAGCAATGGCATTTGTGGTTACATCAACCTTTTTAGACCCATCTGGCTTGGGGATGTCTGCAAGCATACTTGAATTGTCAGGTGCAAAGTAAAGACCATCTTCATACCCCTTTTTCTTCAACTGCTTCAATTTCTCCCCCTTTTTGGCATCAGCTGGTGGTGGATTATCCACAAAGATGATAGAGGGAGGAACAGTGCTAGTGGTGTTCAATAAATGGGCCTTGATAGCCTTGATATCTGCCTGTGTATCTTTAAACCTTGCTTCCATAAGATTTCTGATCTTTTGAACTTGTATCTCATGTTGCTGATCAACATATTCTCTTTGTTGGATGAGCAAAGGTTGAAACAAACTCCACAGCTCATTTGGAGTGGGAACAGATTTTGGAGCACCTGTTGGAGTTGGTGCAGCAGTGGATGGTACCTTTTGTGCTTTCAACAACTGTTGCAGTATGTCTTTGATTTCTGCAACAGATGTCTCCAGTTTGTCAACTCTAGCCGTCAATTCTCGGTACATTAAACCATCACCCAACTTAATGGGATCATCTGATTTCCCACTAGCAGTGGTTGTAATAATGGTTGAATGAGGGAATGTATCCCAAAAATCATCCACTGACGCCCCTTGTTCTTGGTACTGGGGACTTCTTCCTTCAAAATGAGAAACACTTTTCAGTGAACCAGTAAATGCTGGAAACACTAGTGTTCCCAGAGAAGAAATTGCCTTCAAGGAAGTCTTATTGATGAAACTACTGTCCAAGTGCAAACCAGTGGGTTCAGCACTTGTAGTAACTGCTTCACTTGAACTACCACCAAGAGTTACATGTAACTCAAGGGGTGTAACCTCCTCAGGTGTTGTTGGTGGGTTAGCAATGAATGAAACACCAAACCTAGTCACTTGTTGGGGTATATTCTCATTTACAGGTGAGTGAGAAGGGCTGGTTTGTGTCTGGTTTAAATCAAGAGCATCCAACAAAAGTTTTGTTTGTGGGGGGATTGTGGCAGTGAGTATGGGTGTAGAAAGCGAATTTTCCCCGGGCAGTGGGCTGTGGATGATGGATTTAAGTGATTCCAGAGCATCATAATTTGGTGTCCCTATTCTTACAACCTGTTCTTTTTTGAGAAGAAGCAGGAGGAGTTTGAGGCATGGGTTGAGATCTTTCTATCTTTCTACCATCTGCTGTGAGGAAGTAGCAGCAATGGTTTCTGGTGACTTTTGTGTTGTCACTGGCAGTTGCTCTGGGATCTCATCTTCCAGAGTTACCCTTTTTGTGGGTTTAGGGGGCTTTTGTGTTTTCTTTTGTTTTGGTTTTCTGGTGGTTTTAGGTGTGGGTTTCACAGCAGTTGTTTTGCTGCTGTGATCACCTAGAGCAGTGGGCTCAGTAGCAGATACCTAAGGTGCAGTGGTAGCTGCTAAATTCTTCTCAGGAACCCCTGCTTTTGTTTTTAAAACTTTTGATAGCCTTGTAAATGTTTCAGGTGTTAGGCCATTTATTTGAAAAGGTTCACCCTGGATAAGCACATGAGCATTATCCTTTGTAAATTTCTTTTGAAAATAGAAGCTCAAGAACCTTGGAAACAGTAAAAATGATTTTTTATCAACAATTTTGACCAAATCATCAAAGATCTCCTGGGAATACTTAAAATTTTGATTATGTAAAATAGCATAACCCAGGTATTGAATCTTTAATGGAATTCCATTAAAAGCAGTGGTCTTATTCGAAACAAACATCAAGAGGGTATGGAATAAAAATCTTGTTGCATGAGGAAAGCTACCTTTTTGTAAGGTATCCTTTTTCATTTCCTCAGCATACCCCCTCTCAATAAAATCTGTTTGATACTCGATTTTAGGAAAAGATGTTTTACCTTGAAGATCATCGAGTTCAAATACCTCTGAAATGGATTGAGGTGTAATTTTAACTGCTACACCCTTTATAGAGGAATTTATGGCTATGACCGTTTTGTCTTGAGAATCAAGTGTGGCATTGTTCCAAAATTCTCTCTGGGTTTTCAGAAAAAACAGAGCATCAGCAGTCAACGAAGTTTTATACTTTGAAGATGAAAGACCATCGACGATGGAATTGAAGGTTTCGGTATGGCTTGGTTTTGTTAAAAGACCCAAGTAGTTGTGGGGAGCTTTGTATGGAATTTCTGGGGACATTTGAGTGGATTTTGGAGAAGATGAAGATGGTGATTTGGGAGAAGAAGAAGACATGAGTGATTTGGGAGAAATGGATGGTAACTGCTTTGATAAAGGAATTTTGAATTCGATTCGACAGTGAAAACCCTGTTTGGGGTTTTGATCAGGGTTTTATAAAGGGAAAAAGTGAATGCTGACGTGGCAGCGGTTACAAAAGATCTGACCGCTATGTACTGTCCACGTGCCAACCCCTGATGAATAATGGAAGACAGGTGTTTTAGGAAACCACTGATGGAGCAATATCAGTGGTTGCAACGGTTATAATGAAAGCAGTGGGTGATTTTAACTATCAGTGGATGAAAACACTGATTTTGAACAACAGTGATTACCAAGGAAATGAGAGAACAAGGGTTGACTTTCAGCAGTGGACAGCTTTTAGAGGAACAAATGTTTGAACAAAACAGTGGTTATGGCAGACTTTTAAAGATTTAATGAAAAATTCATTTTTTAGCTATTTTTAAGGATGGATTTTTGATTTTCTGAAAACATTTTAATGCTTTTATTCATAGAAAAACAAGATTTTTGCTTGTTATTGTCACATCCCGATATTTCCACGTATTGCTGGTGGGCCCGGTGGGGAGTATCGTGACGTAGTAGATATCATCATAGTCAAACAACACAATTTAATACACAGCGGAAGCAAAAGATGAACCACATTACAAACCGAATAAAATAGTAATATCAAAGTATCACAAACGGACTGTAATGGATCCACAGGCGGATCAAAATATGAAAAGATTATTGTTCATCACACTTTAACATCTAAATCTTGCAAGACTTGGTTAATGATGCCAGGAGTAGCCAGCCTATTTCGTCTAGTACCTGCACTTAGCCTTTTTGGAAAATACGTCAGTTTACACTGGTAAATACAATTAACCGACTCATTTTGAAAAGAGTTTAAGAAAATTAATTTGAATGCATAAGGCACAAAAATATCTTTTATAACTTGGGACAATTATTTAAAAATAATCTTGTATACAGTTTTACTTATTTGTCGTCCGTCAGGGCCGGTTAGAAGAGCCGGACAAGATTAACTGACACACCACAGGTATAATGCCCACAAGGTTGATTCCCTAAAGTGGGTTACCAGTTTTTTTTTCATATGCAACTGTCAGGTGTATGCCTACACCCCGTGCTTAGGTCGTGGCCATTTCAATGAATGATGCCAAGGATATCCGGGACATGGTCATTAAGCCCCCAAGGGCCATATACCAAATAAAACAGATTAAAACGGGTTATGTAAATATATTAATCACAATCCGATTTAAACAACTACATACCCGACCAAGCGGCATTATTATAATACAGTATCCCAAGCCCGTATAGGGAAAATAAGTTAAAGGTATTTACCTGAGCAAATATTCAAATTTATCTCAACCGTATTCAATCAGCAAGTGCAAGTAGCTTTTACCGGGCTCCTAATCTAGAACGAAGGTTTTTAATAACCTATTAGATTCCTAACGGGTTTTAATTAAGCCTATGCTTAGACCGGTTAGTTTTAAAGGAAGATATACGGTTCAAACGCATGATTAAGCGGAGACCGGATTAGAGTGTGGTTTAGACCCGACAAGTTTGAAGACTTGTATAATATGGGTAAATTAAACACATTCTGGAATTTGAGATAAAAATGATAAGGTTTGACCCGTTTCGGCTAATTTATGCAAACTAGTTACATAAACCGCACCGAATGCGAATAATGCGTAACGGGTAACCAAATGAGTCACGAACAGGTTTCCTAAGTTAATATGTATTAAATATGTTGTGATATCAGTAAGATACCTTCCATAATACCCAAAATGGATTTAAACTCAAATTATGCCTCGTAGGGGTATTTTGGTCATTTTAAAGGTTATAATCTGAGTTTCAGGTCTGATATAATCAGTAAAAATATTTATTTTTATAAGTCATAACAGTAGGGTATTGCATATATGTGAAATTTACCTTTTATAACCAAACTATGCACCGTATGGGCATTTTGGTAATTTCACATAAGCTTTAAAGGTCAAAATTTGAAATCTGAGTTTAAAACTTTTCTCTACTGTTAAGATATATCAATTTACTTAAAACATCAGTAGGTATTAAGTCTTATATGAGAAAAATGGTTTTAATACATACTATGCGTTTTAAACGCGTAAAAAGATGGTTTAAGCGATTTCCGGGTTTTTAAAGAAAAGCTGATATTTTATCATTCCAGGAGACTCAAAATATTTTATTTATTATATAAAATCAGTAGCAAAAGGTTTGGTATCAAAATATTATGTAAAACTCATTTTATAGGCCAAAAGGGCAAAACTGACAATTACCGAATCAAAGCTATAACCCTATGTTATGCTCAGCCTAAAAATAAATAAAAATCTTCAAAAATCCCAAAATATTATTTTACATCAGTAGGTAAAAATTTTGGTATCAAAAATTGGGTTTAGATCGGCTTTATGCTAATTACGCCGTTTAATTAATAAAAAGCTTTCTAATTACGCTATTGAGCATAACTCTTAATCTAGACCTCAAACTGATGTGAAAATTTAGGGGGATGTTTATAAATCAGTAATAAAGATTATTGTCCTCTCACATTTTCAAAATTCTTG
Source organism: Helianthus tuberosus (assembly GCA_030545235.1). NCBI lineage: Eukaryota > Viridiplantae > Streptophyta > Magnoliopsida > Asterales > Asteraceae > Helianthus > Helianthus tuberosus. The sequence goes on from CM060409.1 coordinate 121,851,982, forward strand.
TTTTAAGGTCAAAAGGGCATTATGGTCAATATTTAGGCATATAACAGAAACATGCACATGAATCACATAACTAATGAACCAAGTTGTATAACCTCAGAGGGTTACACTAATCTATAACCTGGTCCTAATAGAGCTCTAAGGCATTTCTAAAATATGCTTCATTGGGTCAGAACTGAAAGTCAAAGCAAAAGTCTACTTTTGCGACTTTCGGTTCCGAACCGAGATTAAACTGAAAATTGTCGGGTTGAACATGCTTAGACATGTTCTTACATTGATTACCAAGTTATATGAATGACAAAACAGGTTGCATGGCTTCTACATTGTTAATTATGTGTTTATTTGAAAAATTGCTTTCTGTTGACTTTTTCTAATCAAGTTTGACCCGACAATTGACCTAGTTAGAGTGGGAATCATAGAGTGCCCTTTTAAGGCTTTATTGCCCACATAATTACCAACTCATAGGTACTTTCAATTTGAGATTTGACTGGACAATTTGTGATTAATCACGAAGTCAAACCTTAATTACGATGGTTTGACTTTAGGCCATTAAACTAAGTAAAACTGAATTAAGAAAGGTTAAGGACACTTACTGAAGTCCTATGCACGACTAATGATCACTAGGAATTGGTCTTGAGCTCCAGGGATCTCCAGAAAATGAGTTGTGAAAGTTTTGAAATGCAAGTGTCCAATGTTTGCAACTTTGGAGTTCTTATATAGGGATTTAAATTGCATAGGATCATTCCAAATAAGTCTATGCATGATTCCAGATCATTACAAGTGCCCCTATTGCATGAAAAACCATTGGAGGAGTCCCTGGAATCGAAATCAGGCTTTGAAAGGTGGTGGAACGGGTTTTACAGGCACCTGCCAATGTTTTCTGTCGCTGGCATGCTCAGGCGGCCCGCGTAAGAGTCCCCAGAAGTCTTACGCGACCGGTATGACGCCCGGGTCAGGTTAAAACAAGTTTCAGCTTTTGCACTTTAGGTCCCTGGTCCTTATAAACGTGGTTTTAACTTTATTTCTTGCATTTTCAACCTTCTAAATTGATTTTTAAGGGCTCCAAGACATATCCAAACTTCGTTAAGTCCTCGGTTAACTTTATGATCATCCGAAAAGTCATAAATTTCAACGTTGACGCTTTTAACCCCTCATATATGAATGTTAGCATAACTTTCTCATACGGAATCAAAACCTTGTGAAATTTTTATCATGTATTCTAGTGAGCATAATTAATCGTTACAGAGCTTCGGGCTTGCTAAAAGGTCACTCAGAGGTGTAAATTAAACATGTTGACACTTTTAACCCTTTCGGTTTGTAAACTCTCACTTTCTTCCACAAACGGCTTCATACAATTCATAATTCATTCATTTAAGGTTATAAACATCGTGTAGGGTTGTTGAAAGGCATATTTATCTGATGTTGACACTTTGAATCCTTTTATTCACATACTTTCTTTGTTTGTCAACTTTAGTCCCTCTAAAGTAATTCTTTACACGTTTAATGCTCATGACACGTGTCGATATAATATTGGATATGAATTTACGAGGTGTTACAGTTATTCCATGTTCAGCATGCCAATCCTAGAGATCAAGCTTTCAAAGGTGGATGTGTCTAATGCTTTTGTTAGCACATCTGCCAGCTGATCTTTAGTTGGAACATGGTGAAGAGAAATCAAACCTTTTTCATAGCAATCCCTCACAAAGTGATGTCTGATATCAATGTGCTTGGTGGTTGAATGGGATACTGGATTTTTGATGATATTTTCTAATGCCTAACTGTCCAACATGAGAGGTGTCTTTAGGGCAGTGATACCAAAATCCAGCAATTGATTTTGAAGCCAAAGCAGTTGGGCTGTACAGCTTGCAGCAGCTATATACTCTGCCTCAGCAATGGATGTGGAAACAGCTGCTTGCTTTTTGCTTTGCCAAGACACTAAGAAACTGCCTAGGAATTGGCACCCTCCTAAAGTGGACTTCCTTGTCTTGTCACATCCAGCAAAGTCACTATCTGAGAAACCTGAAAGCTTAATATTTCCATCAGCTGGATACCAGATACCAAGTGTGGGAGCACCTTTTAGGTATCTGAATATCCTTTTTACAGCAATTAAATTTGACTTTCTAGGGGCTGATTGGGATCTTGCACAAACACATGTTGCCAACATGATGTCTGGCCTAGATGCAGTTAGGTACAATAAAGAACCAATCATGCTTCTATATAGAGTTTGATCAACCAAATCATCCTTTTCATCAGACATGACTATTTTATTGGTTGCAATGGGTGTACTGCATGGTTTACAATCATCCATCTCAAATTTCTTTAAAAGTTATTTGGCATATATGCCTTGATGGATAAAAGTGCCATTTTGCAGTTGCCTTACTTGGAGATCAAGAAAGCACTGGAGTTCACCCATTACTGTAACACCCAAATCGCGTAATACAACAACACGCGGCAGAAATATCGGGGAGTCACGTTACAAATTGCTCACAACTACTGGTACTAAATTGTTTCAATATCATTAACATCGTTTTACAAACATAGAATACATGAAATTGTTCTTTTGTTTTAGAAGTCTAAGGCCCGTATGCAGTCCTATGCGTTGCATGCTTGAACAGTCGAAAACCTGAAACATATGTGAAAAACAGTCAGCATAAACATGCCGGCGAATACATAGGTTTTATTAGCCAAATAGATGGCAAAACATTTGGTATTGCAATACTTTAACAGCTACGAGAGCTGTCAATTGAAAATAAATCTTGAAGCCAAAGAATGGCAAAAAATTAGCATTTGCAATACATAATCTTAATTGTGAAAACTCGTGACAAAATAGGTTTGTATATGGTAATATGATTATTACTAAGTCATTTTTATGCCTTACATTGCAATCTTGTTTTAAATCATCGTAAAAACTTGATAATATGTTATTAGAAATCCAATCGAGAATTAATAATAATTGTTTTGAAATAAATCAAAACTTCTGAAAGTATTATATAAATCAAATCAATGAGACATGATAATACTTCAGATATCTTTCTAAGAATCCAACATATAGAGATATGGAAGATTCTACAAAGATTTGGATAATTGAACATTGAAACAATCATACATAAAATCCTAAAGTGATCCAGATAACGCTACAAGAATAATAAAATAAGAACACTTATATATGGGAAGTACCAGCGGCGTATCCACCATGTTCTTAATCTATTACACCCGTTTCGTTTTCTAAATCACAACTACCACATAAACACATAATCGTCAACTTTTTCCACCTCGTAACCATGTATTAAAGTACACAATGAATCCAAACATGGGCTCCAATATTAGTACTCTAAACATCCCATATATGTCTAACTATGAAGATAGATAGATACTACAGGGATCAGGTTCTTGTCACATTGTCAAATCTAACATGCATTAAAGTACATAATGAATCCAAATAGGGGCTCCAATATTAGTACTCTAAATATCCTACAAGAATCGATCTATGAAGATAGATAGATGCTATAAGGATTCTGGGTTCTGTTATATTGAATTATTGAATCAAAACAATCCTAAATCCTAATGGTGATTCGGGATAACGCCATGAACGGTAATACAATAAGCACACTTATATATAGGAAGTACCAGTGGCGTATCCACCATGTGCTTATTGTATTATCTAGTTTTGTTATCAAAATCACCAACAATCTACACACAACCAACCATCGAGTCGTAAAGTACTTCTTAAAACCTTACTATGAAGATAGGAAGATCTAAGACTTATACTTCAAACATCCTAAAAGAATCAATCTATGAAGATAGATAGATGCTATAAGGATTCTAGATAATCACTGTGTTTGCATAATCGGAATAAGACACCTCAAATCACTTAGTAAACACATACATGCCATACATTTCGAAAACAAATCGATTACACATATGAATCACCCCAAAACATTTGAAAACGGTAAAAGAGGGGAACTATGTACTCGCCTGGGATTGCGTACAGTTCCAGTTCAAAGGGTATAACAAAGCTCAAAAGACCAAGAGTTCAAGTGTTGAAGCGGTTCCTAGGGTAACGGATACTATGTTAGAGAATCGACGCCTAAATCGGAAGATCGGGTAGAATGAGGTCTTGTAAACCAAACGAGTATTGGAACTCATGTGATATGGTTTAACAAAGCCTACATTCTAAATCGGAACCTATCCTAAGTGCTTATGACCCATTACGACCCATTAAGGTAGCTTATGCCACTTTAACGCGTCGTTCGCGCTAAAGCACGTTCGAGACGCCTAACTAGTCCTATGACAAGTATTATATGCCTTAACATATATAATCAGTTTAGATGTCAAAACATATGTTACATATGCTTAAAATGAAATTATGCGAAAAAAGGGCATTTTGGTCATTTTCCTAAGGCATATAAACTACCTATCATACAACTAACTAAACGAAGTGACCATAAGGTATAACCTCGGAAGGTTATTCCCTATACAACTATGGTCACATTATATGTTTGATCGGATCCTAAAGATCGACCAAACGGGCCGGGTTCGAAAGTCTAAGCGTTTGTTTAGACCGCTTATCTTACGACCCTATATAAGCACTATCCTAAAAGGGACGAGTTAAACATGTTTAACGAAGTTAGAAAACAGGTTTTGATATCAAAACAAACGGTTTTGATACCCAAGAATATTTTGGTTGCAAAATACGCGTAGACGCGTATTTTGACCGTCACTACGACTCGTCACTACGCCTAATCAACGTGGTAATCAGTAGGTATAGTCACAAGGGACTATAACCATCGTGATTACGCTCACATTGCAAAGTTCAAACGAACTTTGTCTTGACCATAGACTGGTCAAAGCAGAAAGTCAAACACTGTTTGACTTTCACGCTTGAAAAACAATAACAAACATGAAAGAAACTTACAAAGGGTCCAAGCTAGGAAGATTTGAACTCAAAATTTCTCAGGTATGAAGCTTCACAAGGAGAGCTTCAACTTAGAGAAGAAATTGAGAACAAATGTTCAAGTGAAAGTGATGAAGATGGTGGGTTTATATAGGATTTGGAAAACTGTTAGGATCGTTCCTCGATAATTGAGCTTCGATTTGGACCTTACAAGTGTGGCACATTGTTTTGGAATACTAGGGGTGTCCCAAAACCATCAAACGGTATTGCAAATGTTACAAAAAGGACCCTGAACTTCAAGTCGGTTGCTGAAAATTGCTGAAAGTTGCTGAAAATGAGTTTTCTACCCAGATGAGGCCGTGGCATCGCACCACAGCAAAGCCATATAGTGGTGGCGTGACACCACCATATGCCAGATTCAGAAACTTTCGAAAATTGTCAGTTTTGGTCCCTGTAACTCATTTAGGCCATTTTCGACGCGTTTAAACCAAGTTAACCCATTTTCAAGGCTCAAAAATGAAGTTTAAGCATAGGAAACATGAAACATGCTCAAAAACATCTTGGATGTCGGTTCGTTTGGTCGTATGATTGCGTTGTTCGGTTAATTACGACGAAACACGAACGGACACGAAAAACGATCCAAATTACGCGACGAATGGAATTTTATCATGCCAATCACTAAAATAAAATATTTTAATGATTACATAAATTTTTGGATGTCCGGATATATTCAGAACGTAAGATATGCGTGAAAATGTAAACTTATGCCTTTTTGACGTTTTTAGTCCCTATTGATCAAATAAGTTTATTTTTTTGCGCACCAAACACCTCAAAGCTTATTTCTAAGCTATGTAAAGGATATTTAGGACATGTTTAACTTATGATCAAGTTTCGGAATGTTCGATACTATGTGAATCAGTAGACTTTCGCAGTTTGACGTAAATAGTCTCTGAGTGTGAATAAACTTGTTTTTGACACACCAAAGCTTTTAAAACCTATTTCTAAGTTATATAAAAGTTATTTAAGGTATGTTAAGCCTATGTCACTATTCCAGAGTATTTGCCGCATTAAACTGATTACGTTTACGTATCAGTTCGCGTATAACTTTCCAGAAAGCGATTTAAAGCTTGAAAATGAACTAGAATCAAAACGTGAAATTGTAAAACCAAAATAAACAAATTTTTGAGACCAAAACACATTGTTTCTTTGATAAAAGATAGTGTCCTACATCGTGTGTGTTTACGGAGCACAAGTGTCACAGTCTCCCCTACTTCAGGAAATTTTGTCCCAAAATTTATTCTAAGGAGACCGTATAGTCGAATTGAAACAACTAACGGATAAGCAGATTGCTAGATCCCAAAGATGCGGAGCATCATTTGGTGTTGGAAATTTTAGGGAATTCAAAATGTGATTTGGGATATTCAAAGTGTCTCAAGGTATTCAACCCTTTGAATCTTGTGAAAGTCGACTAGTGTTCAAAAATCATTTAAGTAGGGCACTATGTTATACTAAGCTCCTAGTGTAATTCCTAGCAAACAATGGGGTGTACATTCAAGCCCTTCACGTACACGGTTTCTAACATCCCACGAGGTACCTCCAATGTACCATGAGCATCCCATGCATAGGAGACGGGTCAACATACCTATGGCATCAAGATCGTCACCTTTAACACCATATTATACTCCCGGTCGGATCGATTTGAGTTAATGAATGTACTTGTTCTTTTCTATCAGAAATATCCACACAAATAACAATTAAACACATAATCACATAATAGTCCTAAGATAACATAAAATCACCAAATGATCTCAGCAACGTTCTGAAGAATAACACAATAAGAACACTTATATATAGGAAGTACCATCGGCGTATCCACCATGTTCTTATCGCATTATACTCCTCCCGTTTCCTTGATCATTCTAGATTTTATTGTCACACCCTGACTTTTGCGGAAGCATGATTATGGGGTGACTTACTTGTTATCATTGCATTCAACCATATCAAACAATCTATATGATAATACCAAAGATTTGTCATCCATAAAATGAGTTTAAAACATAACAACATTGTCTAAAACGTAGACTTCAAATTTAAGTTTTACAAACCGATGAATTGTTTAAAGTTTGCTAAGGGCTCGTCAAAGATAATAGTTGTAATCAAAGTTTGGAAGACGTGTCTCGTCCAGGATTAAGACACACTGGCCAAACCCAAAGAAAAACCATGGATGACATCTTTATACTTAACATGACTTGAAACTCCAACGCCCGCCAGATCCATACTTAATTTCCTGAAATACATGTAGTTTGAAAAACATCAACAAAAGTTGAGCGAGTTCATGTGTATGTGAGTTTGTATAAATCATTAATGTGTGTCTGCATAAATTGTTAAAATGTGTCTGTATAAATGTATGTCCTTGGTATGTAGCAATAAGGAAAAACAGATCAATTAATGTGTAGCTAATACATTAATAAGTGACATGGTTTAGGAAGCACTCAAACCTGTAACGCGTATTTCATACCGGTCCTTCCGGCGGAACGACATAGTCACCACATGCAGCCACACGCTGGCCCATGTGTGGGGCTCGCAACACCCAATAGATCTATCACTCATGCCTCTCGGTCCTTATACAAGGATTAATGGTCTTACGATAATAGCCTATCCATTCACGTGATCTAGCAGTAAATTCCTTAGCTAATCATACCATGTACAAAACGTTTGTAATAAATGTAACATGTATTTCACCCCCGAAGTATAAACTGAAAACAGTTAAAAGAAAAAGGGGACATGAACTCACTGTTTTGCGTCTTCGTATCCAATGTAACTCGAAGCTTCCACTAGAACGCACGACTACCTACATGTGTACTTAACGTCTATTAGACGAACGGGTCATGCCTTGTCTTAATATTGATTGGTGCCTTTGAGTTACGTTTAAAAGTGTCTTTGGTAGTATTCCAAGTTATATAATTGGTTGTTAAAATAATAAATATTTTAACTTGCATTTTCTTTTGGAATACTTTGTTAAACAATATTTTTGTAGTAATACTTCTCATGTATTTGTATTCGCATTCCCCTCCCAAGGATGGGGGGTATCTCATACTTTGTGTATTTTCGTATTCATATTTGTATATCTTGCCAAGTAATGGCGTCGTATTTCGGTGCATTATTCTCATTAAAATATACCAATATATTCCCAATATATATTTTCAAAAACAATATATTTTCAAGTCTTACTTAGAAAATATATAACTTATTTGTCAAAAATAACGTATGCCAAAATATATATATTTTTCCCAAAAATAATATATTTTTACTTCCATTGTTTCCAAAATAATATTTTACCCAAAAATATAGTGTAATGGTATATCTCGGAATATTTCATAAGTTACGTTTTCTTGTTCGGTTTCATAATATTACGTGTGTAACTTCAGTATTTTATTCCTTGCAATTTGGTATTATTTTGGAGTTGTAATTTCCATGTTATTTTGTAAGTTATATTATTTTACCCTAAAATAATATAACTAGTTCACAAAATATACAAATGATCACACAAGTATCTTAGTATGAAATACATATTCTAAATACATATTTACCCATTTTTATTCGCGAAAAACCAACCTCCGATACTTTGTATTTAGTAATAAAATTTATGGCGAAGTTTATATTTGAAACACAAGTTATAAAATATACTTGTAACACTCGTTCAGAAAAATATTTACTAAGTGTTAGGATTTTCGGAAGATTTCGCCATAGTCTCCTTTGTAAATGGAGGTGCCCATGCTAAATAGCATATCATTTTCTTTAACATATAACACATTAGATCGTTCTCAAATAACCAACCCGACATTTAGACATGCAAAATACTACTTATATCATTTCAGTTTTAATATACAAAACTGGGCTGTTTTCGGGCATTTTAATAAAATAGTTATCTTATTCCAAAAATTCCCAAATTTTTACAGAATGTCTTAAACGATCCAAATATTATTGTGTAAAAATATCGGGGTCCAAATCATCACCAATATTTTATAGAAAATCATTTTCCGGACTGAAATCAGATTTATCTTTTTCTGACTGCAGTCCGCGGAATAATTTATTTAAAATTCATCGAGAGTCCGATTTACGAAATTTCAGTGACAGAATTACAAATACATCGGTGGTCATCTACAATACAAATTTCATGACCTAATCCTACACATATTTCAAGTTATGACGAAAAACATAACACCTATTTTCAGCAGAAAAATGCAGCTTGAGCTGCTGTTACAAAACGACACTTTAAAAATAGTAAACGAAATCCAAAAATTATGATTCCAGTGCCATTAGAACCGTATTTCATAATAACACGTTATAAACTCGAGAAAATCAGTTTTTCGTTAAGTATTGACCTGTTTACAGGCAGTTGAAGGTGGCTGAAAATGCTAATCAGCAAGCTGTTTATAGGTTAAATGTTACTAAAACGCACACCTACGATTACCATTTATTCTAATAACGATTTATCTCATAACACAAGTTATTTACAGCAGATTATTGTTTGTATTACTCAAATTTATCATGATTACTTCATCATTTTAACAATACTTCATCACTAGACTAGTTTATGTTCAAGACTTGTTTAAGGTTCTTTAGAGTTCTTATGTTTTTTATCTTTAAACATCATTAACCACTTAAATAACAAGTAAAATACAAGGATCTAAGTGGTTACCACTAGCATAAAGCTAGGGGAGTTCAAGAGTGTAAAAGTGGTGGATAAAAGAAAATGAGAGCGGTCCTTGAGCTTCCGAGCACTCCAAGCTTGCTTGTATGATCTCTTGCACCTCTAGATGTATGTGGATTGTATGTAAGAGACTTGAAGGTGGTGATATGGTGGTGTATGGTTTGAGCCGTAGACAATGGGGGAAAGGAAGGAGGTTTGGTTGTTGGTGTGAAGGTGATATGAATGTTATGAGTGTCTAGTGGATTTTATAGATAAATTCCCAACATGTTATTAACCATTAGATTAAGTGCTTCCCAAGTACAACACAAACCCATTAAATTAATCAAGAAAAATCAAGGAGGATTCCCCATGTTTCATAACCGGTTAGGGGGGGTTGGTTTATTTGGTTTGCAACTAGGTAGTTAGTGGTTGGTTAGAATTAAATATTATAGTTAGTGGTTTATATGTATAATTTAATATATAGTGTGTTAGGGTGTTCGGGGACCCTAACTAGCTCAGAAAAATAAAAACAATGTGTTTGGCAATATTTTTGTGTTCCGGGTAATGTCCGGTTGTTCGGTTTGGCGTTGTTCCGTTAAAGTGTTTAATTAATCCGTAAAGTATCTTTGATATTACTTTTTGTGACACATTTAATTCCCAACACTTTGGAAAGTATCTAGGATCATTTTGTTAAGTTTTTGCACATTACTAGCATATCTAAATGCTGAATTTTATTTAAAAGTGCATAATTTTGCAGTTAAATTATGTTTTAGGCACTTCCCGGCACTATAACTATCACCTAGTGACGCAGTTTTATGGTCCTCACTTCCCTACACTCCCTACTAGTGTAGTATCCTGTCTCTGGCTCATACTGGCCTCAAAAACATTGTCTGTCTAGGTGCTGGCATTGTCAGCATGTTTTCTGGGTTATCCGTTTAGTGTGCTAACTGTGCTTTGTGCATCAAGTTTGTCACTAGAGTTTGTGTGAAATAAATGGAGTGACAGTATGAATGTGATGCATATGTATGTATATAACAGAAATCAGAAAGAAGTTAACTCAGCAGTTGTAATCAAGCACAGTCATTAAGCACAAATTAAATATTAATTAATTGTACGGATACCCGCAAATTTGACAGTTGTCACAATTATGCCACCATACTTAACAAGGCTCACTATGATTCTCATGCGTCGAATCTCATAATTAAGTGTGCACCCATAATTACTCGTTTCGTCGCATGGTCCACATAGCTCCTCTTGTTAAGCGAGGGTAAACAAATAATAAGGTCGAACTATCATCTAAATCAACTAAACATTGTCACAATAATATATCTGTCAAATCGAATCGTATTTCATACTAGCAATGATAATACTACTTATTTTGCATACAACAATTTCAGTAGTAGGTGTTCTATTCTAGTACGAATGTTTATATATATGTTTCATATTAACCAAACAGGTAGAATGCAACATATACTAATCATACATTACCATCATAATGTAAGCATATCAAGAAAATGTTCTCGAATCCTGTGCTAGGTACGCTAAGTTAACATACTAAGAAAAAATGTATTAAGTATGTTATATCAACATACGAAGCAATTTGTATTTACAACCATGTACTATACATATTAGATAAATAAATCGTGTATGTTCTGTCATGATCATAAAATAGTATTAACTTGTTCATAGTACTCGTATCGATCGTGTTACCACGTTCGTACGAATGCACCGGAGTGCAATTTATATTATGCTAATATTATAAGATTTAGTTCCTAAAGAACGGAATCCTCAAAATCAGCATGAAATTTGAAATCACACATAGCGCAATCACATTAGAGTTTGAAATTGAAAATTGAATAACAAAGATAAAGATAAACTTCTTGGAATTTATTTTGTCATTACAAACATAGTTCAAATATGTACATTGTTCTTGAAAATAAACAGGAAATTTAGAGGTTCAAATGATCATAAGCGCTTGATCATTAGCTTGAGCCTCGTTGATGTTGAATACTCGTCCATTAGCATTGGCAAGCTTGGGGCAGTTTCGCTTGAAATGATTTAAGTCACCACAATTGAAACATGCTCTTAGGCGAGTCTGAGTAGGGGCTGCTCGGTTCTGGATACGACAGGTCACAGCTAGATGTCCAAATAAACCACAAATTGTACACTGGCGACAAGGGGAATTTGATGCATGATGATAATTGCAATGATTGCACGGAGGTTGCTTTCCACGATAAAACCCTTTGAAGGGTACTGAGTTTAGTGGAACAGGTGCAGGAATTGCAAAATTCTTTGAAGCCTTGCGCTTCCTAGAACTTTTAGAAGATTCGGCCTTTGTTCCTTTCGAATTCTCGTTAACAGATTCAGTGTCTTGTTTCTTGTCTCCTTGTCGAAATAATTTACCTTTTCTAACCTGTGAGTCAGTCAAGATACCAGCTAATTCCTTAGCCTCCCTAAGCGTTGTAGGTTGGCTGCCAGTTACAATGTCTTGGACAGGGTCAAGTAAACCATCGATGTATTTCTCAATGGCCCGATCCAAAGGTGTGACCATAGTGGGGCAAAGTAGGCTTAACTGTTCAAATCGGTCAGTGTAGTCACGGTTTTCCCCACTATCCTGTTTTAGATAATAGAACTCATTTTCAAGTGCCCTTATTTCACTTCGTGGGCAGAATTCTTTCTTCATAAGATCTTTAAATTCTTCCCACGTCAGTTCCATTGCTACATCGGCACCTTGGTCTCTCATAATACCATTCCACCAAGTGAGTGCTCTCCTTTGAAACACACTCGAGGTGAAATCCACCTTGCGCCCATTGGGACACTGAACATGGCGGAATGTGCTTTCTATACTTTTGAACCATTGTAAGAGTGCGGTTGCTCCTTCAGACCCAGAAAATTTTAGCGGTTTTGCTGAATTGAAGGTCTTGAAATTACACTAGGCGTTGTTGTTATTGTATATCTGATGAACCTGGGTTACTATGTTCGGAAGCACAGCAGCCATCTGCTAAGTGACAAGGGCTGCGATTTCTTCGTTGGTTTGAGGTTGTGCATCTCGTCGAGGAGGCATTTTGAAAGTACAGCTATAGAGAAAACCAAAATGTTAGATTTATCCAATTGTTATGAGTTTGTAACATTATTGTATTGTGAAAACTTTGATCTAGTAAAATCTTGTTCATTGGTCTTGTTCTTGTACTTTAGAATATATGGTGTTGTGGATATTGTTTTGAGATATGATTTGTTTGAAAATAAACTTTTGTAATATTTTTGGATGAGAGAATACAAACCGAGTTAATGGTTTGTTTTATAAATTCTTTACCAATTAAAAAATTATTGCTTTTAAGACAAAATGTTTTTAATTTAAAAATTTTAAAATAAAGAAACTTTGTGTTTGAAAATTTGAAAATTCTCATCCAAATGGTAAAAATTTGAATTTTTGAAAAACAAAGGTAGTATTTTGAAAATAAAATAGGATCTCGTAGTGACGTGAAATGAAATGAGATTCATCTCGACTGTAACGAATCAAACATATCACCGAAGGTGATATGATGAAATGGTATTGGGAAAGGAAGGATGCTTCGATTGTCATCAAGAGCAAACACATTACCGAGGGTAACATGAATGAGTAGGGTTACAAAGGTCGTTTAAAAATCATTCGGTAGGGTTGATGGATAGGTTTTTATAATGCTTCACGAAGACATGCTTTAGCCTAAAAGTGGACACTCACCCTAAGAGTTCCCAGGTAAGAGTGACTGGTCCAAAAATACGGATTTGTACGAACACTCTAGCCTTAGACAGAAAACTCGGGGTACAGGCATCCACCCTTCCAGATTGCATGTGTTCACATTATTAAAAACCCAAGATTTCGATGAAAAACGTTTGAGAAAAACATTTGAGAAATCTTTTGATACAAATCTTTTGAGATAAAACATGTTGTGAAATATTTTGACAAAAAAACGTTTGAGAAAACATTTTGAAAAACATTTTTAATGAAAACGTTTTGAGAAAAACATTTTGAGGAATACCTTAGGCATAAAGCCTAAGGGTTTTAGGATAAATCATCTAAGGTTAGATGATTCGTAAATCATGGAGTAGTTGTGGCATGAATAAGGATGAGGATTAGGAAAGAGTTCCTAAGTCTACTCACGTTTGGGTCCTAGGAAGGTTATAGACTAGGTTTAAGGCATGCTAATAACCTAATTCCCTATAACCAGTGCTCTGATACCAATCTGTAACACCCCAATCGTGTAATACAACAACACGCGGTGGAAATATCAGGGAGTCACGTTACAGATTGCTCACAACTACTGGTACTAAATTGTTTCAATATCGTTAACATCGTTTTACAAACATAGAATACATGAAATTGTTCTTTTGTTTTAGAAGTCTAAGGCCCGTATTCAGTCCTATGCGTTGCATGCTTAAACAGTCGAAAACCTGAAACATATGTGAAAAACAGTCAGCATAAAAATGCCGGCGAATACATAGGTTTTATTAGCCAAATAGATGGCAAAACATTTGGTATTGCAATACTTTAACAGCTACGAGAGCTGTCAATTGAAAATAAATCTTGAAGCCAAAGAATGACAAAAATTTAGCATTTGCAACACATAATCTTAATTGTGAAAACTCGTGACAAAATAGGTTTGTATATGGCAATATGATTATTACTAAGTCATTTTTATGCCTTACATTGCAATCTTGTTTTAAATCATCATAAAAACTTGATAATATGTTATTAGAAATCCAATCGAGGATTAATAATAACTGTTTTGAAATAAATCAAAACTTCTGAAAGTATTATATAAATCAAATCAATGAGACATGATAATACTTCAGATATCTTTCTAAGAATCCAACATATAGAGATATGGAAGATTCTACAAAGATTTGGATAATTGAACATTGAAACAATCATACATAAAATCCTAAAGTGATCCAGATAACGCTACAAGAATAATAAAATAAGAACACTTATATATAGGAAGTACCAGCGGCGTATCCACCATGTTCTTATTTTATTACACCCGTTTCGTTATCTAAATCACAACTACCACATAAACACATAATCGCCAACTTGTTCCACCTGGTAACCATGTATTAAAGTACACAATGAATCCAAACCGGGGCTCCAATATTAGTACTCTAAACATCCCATATATGTCTAACTATGAAGATAGATAGATACTACAGGGATCAGGTTCTTGTCACATTGTCAAATCTAACATGCATTAAAGTACATAATGAATCCAAACAAGGGCTCCAATATTAGTACTCTAAACATCCTACAAGAATTGATCTATGAAGATAGATAGATGCTATAAGGATTCTGGGTTCTGTTATATTGAATTATTGAATCAAAACAATTCTAAATCCTAATGGTGATTCGGGATAATACCACGAAAGGTAATACAATAAGCACACATAATATAGGAAGTACCAGCGGCATATCCACCATGTGCTTATTGTATTATCTAGTTTTGTTATCAAAATCACCAACAATCTACACACAACCAACCATCGAGTCGTAAAGTACTTCTTAAAACCTTACTATGAAGATAGGAAGATCTAAGACTTATACTTCAAACATCCTATAAGAATCAATCTACGACGATAGATAGATGCTATAAGGATTCTAGATAATCACTGTGTTTGCATAATCGGAATAAGACACCTCAAATCACTTAGTAAACACATACATGCCATACATTTCGAAAACAAATCGATTACACATATGAATCACCCCAAAACATTTAAACGGTAAAAGAGGGGAACTATGTACTCGCCTGGGATTCCGTACAGTTCCGGTTCAAAGGGTATAACAAAGCTCAAAAGACCAAGAGTTCAAGTGTTGAAGCGGTTCCTAGGGTAACGGATACCATGTTAAAGAATCGACGCCTAAATCGGAAGATCGGGTAGAATGAGGTCTTGTAAACCAAACGAGTATTGGAACTCATGTGATATGGTTTAACAAAGCCTACATTCTAAATCAGAACCTATCCTAAGTGCTTATGACCCATTACGACCCATTAAGGTAGCTTATGCCACTTTAACGCGTCGTTCTCGCGAAAACCACGTTCGAGACGCCTAACTGACGGGTGGTCCGTAGGACAACCCTTAAATGAGCTAAGTGCATATCCCATATTTTACATGGTTATGTATCATGAATGTGATAACTACGAGTGTTCGTGTGTTTTACAGGTAAATCGTTTAATTCGGTTAAATTGGAACACGTAGGCTACGGTGCATTTATAAATGGACTTCATGCACATGTGGACAAAGACCAAAGTTGTTTATTTTTCACAAAACATCAAAGTCAACATAATCATCATCATTGGGGAGCAACATAATTGGCAGCAGACTCTTTCACGTGAATATTAATTAGAGGCACATGCTTTGGGCCATAGTCAATAACAATAACAATTCTAAAAAGAACCTCATGATTGCACATTTGGAGCACTTGGACCGCACATGGGCTTGGAGACATGGGCGACAGACAAGCATAGGGGGACGAGACTTGGCGGTTGACTAAGACATCACGTGGACTTCCTTCTTATTTTTGGATTGGGCCGCCATATTACATTTTTTGATTTGTTTGAGTGGGCCAACACCAAAGGCAGAATTATAACATGGCAGCACATGTGGGACAATTTCTTTGGGAATACAACAAATAGAGGGCATCAAAAGTCAAGGTCATCATCGTGGCTAACATTGGGAAGGAAATTCAACGACAACAATAGTCAACAACCATCTTGATGCACATGGGCTCTTGTGGGTCTTGATTTTTGGGCCGAAAACACATACACCTTGGAGGCACACAAGTCAACATTAGATCACCGTAACTCAGACATTTAATACCGTAACACTTTGAGGTACACCGTAACTTACGGTGGAACCGTAAGTTACGGTGGAGGTGACGGAAACTTTGTAACTGCCATCATTAAGTCGGTTTTAGTGTGTCTTTTCAAGTATTCTCATCATTGGCCGGTTATTGGAAACACGAGGGGCGATTTTGGCTATCTTGGCTTGGGTGTAGACAATTTCTAACATTCGGTTTGTGTTTTCGATTTGTATGAACATTGAATTGATTGCTATGATGATTCACCAAGCTATGTGTGGCTAAAACTTTCGGTGATCATCTTAGGTGAAGGTTTCTATTGAACTTTTGTGTGTTTATTTCTGAATTTCTAGAATGATAACTTGCGTTGCTTGAATATTATGGTGTATGCATAATTGTTTGTAGCTTGTTAATCGATAGTGCAATTTCTAGTCTTAATCGTACGTTCTTGGTGCCATTGGCAATCGAGATATCACGGGAAGGGTTAGGGTTGGTTATTGATTAATTGATCATCGGGAAACAACCTCGCGTTTATAAATCCGAGTACTTTGTTCCCTTTTATCACTTCGATTATTTATGCACAAGTTATGTCTATGTAACTCTTTCTAGTTGGAATTTCACACAATTGTTTAAAGAAACTGAATCCTAAGATGGTCATTGTTCTCTCCTAATCTGTTTTACAACAATCTTTGATTTGCAATTTAATTAGTTAATATTAGTTCTTAAAACCAAAACAATCAACTCTTGAATTTTAATTTCTGCAATTTTAGTTTAATATTAGTTTAAGTGCAAAGCTATAAAATCAACACACTTTCCACATACTCCCTGAGTTCGATACCCTCTTACCTCTATCTATAGTTGTTATTGGGATTAAATTTGATTGTGACCACGACATCACGTCAAATTTTGGCGCCGTTGCCGGGGAGTTGTGCGCAACGTGTGTTAGTTTGTTAGTTTTGCTTTGTTATTTTCGGGTTTACACTGGTGTGTTTAGTGTGCAGGTTCTACAGGTGCATGCATACTAGAGGCTCTCACAAAGCGTCACCATTGTCATTTGATCCGGAGATCGAAAGAACGCTAAGGCAAAATCGTGTTTTAGTAAGAGAAAACAGAATTTTTGGTTCACCCACATCACCCATCACACCTCAAAACATCATGCAAGAATCTCAAGTACCACCCACAACGGGTCAAACGACCTCATCTTTTATACCTACTTCCACACAACCATCACCAAACACCACTATTCCAAACATCACCACCATGCCTACTCCACCTCATGATACTACACCAACCAACACCACACAACCGATTACTACTCAAAGTGAACCCAATCTTACCTTTAGTCCTTCAGCCACAATCCCACCAATATCACACTTCTTTCCACCATCTACAGGTCAATCATCCTCCCACTATTCAATACCACCAAATTCAACCATTGTCCATACTTCAACATTCATACCAGTGAACCAGTCGGGTTTTCAATATTCGACTCTTCCGTTTGGGCAAACTTCGGGTATAGGGGGGGATGGATATGAGGAAGGTTACGAAGATTATGAGTGGTATGATGAAGATGGGTATGCTTATGCTTATGGGGGTGATGGTGATCAAGGAGAGTTTGCTTATGTGCATGGCCAATCTCAAGGGATGTCAAATGTTGGTGGAGTGCCACAACAACAACAACTCATACCACAACACATTAGACCAAGGCCACAAGGGCCACCAATGCAACGCCCTATACCATTGCAACAAGTTCAACCACAAAATGTTCAACCACAATTTCCAAGGCCAATTCAACACCCATCGATGCCTCAACAACAAGTTCAACAACCATTCGCACCACAAGGGCATATACCAAGACCAATGGGTCCTATTCGTCCAAGGGGTCGATTGGGTGTACCAAGAAGGCATCTTAGGGAACATGCGAGGGGAATTGAAGCGCATTTTAGGCCGGTAATTACTCACAACCCTTCACCGGTGGTTATTCCTCACAATAACCAAGGAAGAACTTTTGAAGTGAGAACAAATTCTTTGCAAAGTTTTCCGAAATATAAGGGTCTAGCAACGGAGGAACCCTACTTTCATTTGGAGGCCTATGACTCAATTTGCAATACTTTTGGGAGTCAAGGTTTTTCGGCCGATGATATCAAGTTGGTACTTTTTCAATTTTCTTTGGAGGATAAGGCAAAGAAGTGGTTCTACACTTTGCCTTAGGCATCTATTTATACTTGGGCGGAAATGCAACAAATTTTCTTAGACGAATTTTACACCGCCCAAAAGACTAATGATGCTAGGAACGGGTTAAGGAGCTTTCAACAACAACATGGTGAAATGTTTCATGAGGCTTTTGAGCGTTTCAATATGATGATCAAAAATTGCCCTCACCATGGAATTGAATTGTGGGAATTAATGAATGCTTTCCATGAGGGGTTGAGTGCCGAAGATGCTCGCGATTTAATGTCTATTACTGGTGGGACTTTTGGTACAAATTATGAGAATGATGATTGGGAGTTCTTGGAGAACATGGCAACTACATCAAAAAGAAAAGTTCAAGCATCGAGGAGAGCATGACCGGCCATTGCCCGACCTCAAGTGCACGCAATAGATGATGGTAATGTTCAAACTACTAACCAAATTTATGATGTTTGTGCATTGTGTAATGAAATAGGTCATGTGGCTGAAAATTGCCAAGGAATGGTGGAAGGGCAATATGAAGAAGTTCATGCGGTTCAAGGACAAGGAGAGGGTGATAGGAATTACAACAACATGAATTCCAACACCTATCACCCGGGTTTGAGGAACCACCCAAATTTCCGCTATAGAAACCCGTCGAACCAAGCTAACCCAAACTTTCAAGGAGCTCAAGGTAACTTTGCACCTCGTCAACAATACAATCAAGGGAATTATCGGGGTGGAAGCAACTATGGTTATCAAGGGCAATTTCAACAAACGGGTCAAAGTGGTCCTTCGGGTCAAACTTCATCAAGTGGGAATGAGGTCATGGAGATGTTGAAAGCGATGCAAATGGAGATGCAATGAAGAAATCAATTAGATGATGTTCGTATGCAAAAAGATGAAATCCGTGACAAAGCTATCCAATCATTGACCACTCAAATGGGTCAACTTGCAAGTGACGTGGCGATATTAAAGAAAGCAAAAGGCCAGCTACCGAGTGATATGGTGCCAAATCCCAAGAACATAAAAAGCATTAACATCAATGTGGTAAGCACCGTTCCAAATACTAAATTTAATGAAACATTGCTAACTTCTTCGTGTCAAGTGAATGCAGGTTTGGAAAAAGATGCCGAAGTCGAGAATGATAAAGAGTATGGAGTGCCAATCGTGCCTATCCGTGTGGGAAAATTAAAAATCCCTCACGCATTGTTGGATTACGGGGCAAGCATGAGTGTGCTACCAAGCAATCTATACGATATGTATGAATTTGGTCCACTCGAAGGTATAGATACCATGGTGAGCTTGGCGGATGGAAGTTGGAGGCGTCCACGGGGAATGGTTAGGAATGTTAAGATTCAGTTGGGAGAATTTGAATACCCGGTGGATTTCCTAGTTTTGGACTATGCTTCTACCAATATGGCATCACAACAAAGGGTAATTTTAGGTCGACCGTTTCTATACACAGCAAATGCTCAAATTAATTGTAGAGACGAGATTATTACCATGACCGAAAAGAACCGTAGGTTGTACTTTGATGTTCAAACTAGAGGGATTAGTTATGAGTCCATTGAGAGGAAGGGTGGTGAGTCTAGTGATTATATGAAAAATGTGTTACAACATATGAGAAAAAAAACACCCACCGGACCGTGAAGAAACATATATGGGTGCGAGCAAGAGTGTATTTGATTACCCACCGAGTCAAAACAAGATAGATGCATTTTGTTCAATGGCACAAGGAAGTGATGGAGATGGCAGGAACCGATTCTTTGAGCCACCATAAATGGGGGTGGCTCGGTCTGGCTGAAGACTCAAAACTTAGCGCTGCTCGGGAGGCAACCCGGGGTTTTATATTGATCTTGTTGTGTTTATCTTTCTATGTTTCAGGGCCATGGCGACATTCAAGTGTGGGGAAGATGTACAGATATTTGGGTGAAGGTGGTGATAGGAAGTCGGATTATCTACAACATCTGTTGTGGCAAACTTCACCAGGTCGATGTACTCTTTCCTTAGTCTTGTTGTGTTCTTTAGCTTTGAAATATTGGTAGTTAGTTTGTTTGATTTTGTTAAAAAAAAAGAAATTTGTGGTTTGAGTTGAAGAGCTTTCAGTTGATGTGGAAGAGTTTTAAGCGATCAACTCTTCCCAAAACCATACATTGGGGTCAATGTATCCCAAGTGTGGGGATGGGAGGAAATTTTGAGGTTTTTGAAAAATTTTGAGTCAAGCAAAACATTATGAGAATTTGAACACTTTAGATTAACCCCAAATGTGCACCGGCAACCCTTGATACCCTTTCATTCTTGGTGAGAGTTGAAGCCACACTTGTATATAAATAATGCTTATCTTTGATGAGAGTGGCTACGGGTGAGGGTGCATTAGAACTTGTGCTTGAATGCGGTTCGAGGCCTTAGTTGAACATGAATGCGAAAAGGATAAGGGCATCTAGGTAGCCTCGTCTTTAGTGTGTGTGAGTGTGGGATTAGGGGGGTTGGACCTCATACTTTACATATATGAGCTTGGTATTGTGAGGGGTGGGGGTTTGGTCCTTAGAAAGCCATGTTGAGCCTTATACCATTCGGTTGTGACCCAAACCTACTTCCTACAAAATTTTACCTATTGAGACGACCCGGTTTAGGAGATTTAGTATGTAGTATTGATGTCTTGTATATATTGTTGAGTTTGATATGAAAAAAAAAAAGAAGAAAAATATGAAAAATACAAAAAGAAGTATTTAGTTGAATAGAGTTGAGAATGTCAAGAAGCTTTGTATATATATTTGGTGTTTGCTTCGTAGTAATAGAAATAAAAAAAAACCCGGGTCGAATCAATTAGCTCTTTCATATATATTCCACCATTTTCCTACCTTTACACCTAGCCCCGTTGCAACACGCAAGTCCCTTTGATTCTAAAGCATGTTAGATATTTGTTAGGAGGAAACTTGATTTGTATACAAGCTTATTGTCGCACACACACACACACGCATTGAGTGGTTTAGCATTATGCTAATAATTCTTGTAACCGAGAGATTTTTTGTGAGGGGTGTGTCTTGTGGTATGATTGAAGGTTAGTAAAATGACGATACGTTTTAGCTTGGTTTGCATGTTGATCGCTTGTGGTTTTGAAATAGTTTTTGAATTGGTTGCTTGGGACAAGCAACGGGTAAGTGTGGGGATGTGATGGGTGGTCCGTAGGACAACCCTTAAATGAGCTAAATACGTGCATATCCCATATTTTACACGGTTATGTATCATGAATGTGATAACTACGAGTGTTCGTGTGTTTTACAGGTAAATCGTTTAATTCGGTTAAATTGGAACACGTAGGCTACGGTGCATTTATAAATGGACTTCATGCACATGTGGACAAAGACCAAAGTTGTTTGTTTTTTCACAAAACATCAAAGTCAACATAATCATCATCATTGGAGAGCAACATAATTGGCAGCAGACTCTTTCACGTGAATATTAATTAGAGGCACATGCTTTGGGCCATAGTCAATAACAATAACAATTCTAAAAAGAACCTCATGATTGCACATTTGCACATTTGGAGCACTTGGACCGCACATGGGCGACAGACAAGCATAGGGGGACGAGACTTGGCGGTTGACTAAGACATCACGTGGACTTCCTTCTTATTTTTGGATTGGGCCGCCATATTACATTTTTGGAGGGCATCAAAAGTCAAGGTCATCATCGCGGCTGACATTGGGAAGGAAATTCAACGACAACAATAGTCAACAACCATCTTGATGCACATGGGCTCTTGTGGGTCTTGATTTTTGGGCTGACAACACATACACCTTGGAGGCACACAAGTCAACATTACATCACCGTAACTCAGACATTTAATACCGTAACACTTTGAGGTACACCGTAACTTACGGTGGAACCGTAAGTTACGTTGGAGGCGACGGAAACTTTGTAACTGCCATCATTAAGTCGGTTTTAGTGTGTCTTTTCAAGTATTCTCATCATTGGCCGGTTATTGGAGACACGAGGGGCGATTTTGGCTAACTTGGCTTGGGTGTAGACAATTTCTAACATTCGGTTTGTGTTTTCGATTTGTATGAACATTGAATTGATTGCTATGATGATTCACCAAGCTATGTGTGGCTAAAACTTTCGGTGATCATCTTAGGTGAAGGTTTCTCTTGAACTTTTGTGTGTTTATTTCTGAATTTCTAGAATGATAACTTGCGTTGCTTGAATATTATGGTGTATGCATAATTGTTTGTAGCTTGTTAATCGATAGTGCAATTTCTAGTCTTAATCGTACGTTCTTGGTGCCGTTGGCAATCGAGATATCACGGGAAGGGTTAGGGTTGGTTATTGATTAATTGATCATCGGGAAACAACCTCGCGTTTATAAATCCGAGTACTTTGTTCCCTTTTATCACTTCGATTATTTATGCACGAGTTATGTCTATGTAACTCTTTCTAGTTGGAATTTCACACAATTGTTTAAAGAAACTGAATCCTAAGATGGTCATTGTTCTCTCCTAATCTGTTTTACAACAATCTTTGATTTGCAATTTAATTAGTTAATATTAGTTCTTAAAACCAAAACAATCAACTCTTGAATTTTAATTTCTGCAATTTTAGTTTAATATTAGTTTAAGTGCAAAGCTATAAAATCAACACACTTTCCACATACTCCCTGAGTTCGATACCCTCTTACCACTATCTATAGTTGTTATTGGGATTAAATTTGATTGTGACCACGACATCACGTCACTAACTAGTCCTATGACAAGTATTATTTGCCTTAACATATCTAATTATGTTATATAATCAGTTTAGATGTCAAAACATGTGTTACATATGCTTAAAATGAAATTATGCGAAAAAGGGCATTTTGGTCATTTTCCTAAGGCATATAAACTACCTATCATACAACTAACTAAACGAAGTGACCATAAGGTATAACCTCGGAAGGTTATTCCCAATACAACTATGGTCACATTATATGTTTGGTCGGATCCTAAAGATTGACCAAACGGGTCGGGTTCGAAAGTCTAAGCGGTTGTTTAGACCGCTTATCTTACGACACTATATAAGCACTATCCTAAAAGTGACGAGTTAAACATGGTAAAACATGTTTATCGAAGTTAGAAAACAGGTTTTGATATCAAAACAAACGGTTTTGATACCCAAGAATAGTTTGGTTGCAAAATACGCATAGACGCGTGTTTTGACCGAAACTATGACTCGTCATTACGCCTAATCAACGTGGTAATCAATAGGTATAGTCACAAGGGACTATAACCATCGTGATTACGCTCACGTTGCAAAGTTCAAACGAACTTTGTGTTGACCATAGACTGGTCAAAGCAAAAAGTCAAACACTGTTTGACTTTCACGCTTGAAAAACGATAACAAGCATGAAAGAAACTTAAAAAGGGTCCAACCTAGGAAGATTTGAACTCAAAATTTCTCAGGTACGAAGCTTCACAAGGAGAGCTTCAACTTAGAGAAGAAATTGAGAACAAATGTGCAAGTGAAAGTGATGAAGATGGTGGGTTTATATAGGATTTGGACAACCGTTAGGATCGTTCCTCTATAATTGAACTTCGATTTGGACCTTACAAGTGTGGCACATTGTTTTGGAATACTAGGGGTGTCCCAAAACCATCAAACGGTATTGCAAATGTTACAAAAAGGACCCTGAACTTCAAGTCGGTTGCTGAAAATTGCTGAAAGTTGCTGAAAATGAGTTTTCTGCCCAGATGAGTCCATGGCGTCGCGCCACGGAAAATGCATATAGTGGTGGCGTGACGCCACCATATGCCAGATCTAGAAACTTTCAAAAATTGTCAGTTTTGGTCCCTGCAACTCAATTAGGCCATTTTTGACGCGTGTAAACCAAGTTAACCCATTTTCAAGGCTCAAAAATGAAGTTTAAGCATAGGGAACATGAAACATGCTCAAAAACATCTTGGATGTCGGTTCGTTTGGTCGTATGATTGCGTTGTTCGGTTAATTACGATGAAACACGAACGGACGCGAAAAACAATCCAAATTACGCGATGAATGGAATTTTATCATGCCAATCACTAAAATAAAATATTTTAATGATTACATAAATTTTTGGATGTCCGGATATATTCAGAACGTAAGATATGCGCGAAAATGCAAACTTATGCACTTTTTGACACTTTTAGTCCCTATTGATCAAATAAGTTTATTTTTTTGCGCACCAAACACCTCAAAGCCTATTTCTAAGCTATGTAAAGGATATTTAGGGCATGTTTAACTTATGATCAAGTTCCGGAATGTTCGATACTATGTGAATCACTAGACTTTCGCAGTTTGACGCAAATAGTCCCTGAGTGTGAATAAACTTGTTTTTGATACACCAAAGCTTTTAAAACCTATTTCTAAGTTATATAAAAGTTATTTACGGTATGTTAAGCCTATGTCACTGTTTCAGAGTGTTTTCCGCATTAAACTGATTACGTTTACGTATCAGTTCGCGTATAACTTTCTAGAAAGCGATTTAAAGCTTGAAAATGAACTAGAATCAAAACGTGAGATTGTAAATCCAAAATAAACAAATTTTTGAGACCAAAACACATTGTTTCTTTGATAAAAGATAGTGTCCTATTTCGTGTGTGTTTACGGAGCACAAGTGTCACAATTGCACTCATCTCAAACTCAGATGTCATGAGTTGCCTAAACTCTTCACACATTTTATTACATGTGCTCCCAAAAATGATGTCATCCACATAAATCTGGACAATCATCAAGTCCTTCCCTCTCTATTTTAAAAATAGTGTTTTATATATTTTACCTCTTATGAAACCAATGGAAAGTAAGAAGGTGGAAAGAGTTTCATACCAGTCTCTAGGTGCTTGTTTTAGTCCATACATAGCTTTATTTAGCTTGTAGACATGATTTGGATTAAATGGATCCTCAAAGCCTGGAGGTTGACAAACATATACCTCTTCTTGAATCTTACCATAGAGGAAAGCACATTTGATATCCATTTGATACACCTTGATGTTGTGGTTGACAGCAAAGGCCAAGAACAATCTGATAGCTTCCAGTCTGGCTACAGGGGCAAATGTTTCATCATAGTCAATGCCCTCTTCCTGTCTGAAACCTTGAACCACAAGCCTAGCTTTATTCTTGACAACAATACCCCTTTCATCAGTTTTATTTTTGAAGACCCACTTTGTGCCTGTGACAACTGTCAAAAAATCCAGGTATCCGTACAATTAATTAATCTTGATTAGTGCTTAATGACTGTGCTGAATTACAATTAACTGCTTTATGATTACTGCCGTACACATACATGTGCATCATACATTAATTAATGTCATATCAATAATGCATGAAAGCCATATTGCTTCGAATAATGCACAAAGCACAGTTATCTGATAAATCAGGAATATGCTGACAGAGTTCAGTACATAGACAGACAGTGTTTTGAGGCCCAGTGTGGGCCAGAGACTAAGTACTACACTAGTATGGAGTGTAGGGAAGAAAGGACCACAAAACTACGTTCTAAGTAATAGTTTAAGTGCCAGAAAGTGCCTAAAACTCACATAAAGTGCAGAATTCTGCAAAGTACAACAAAAATCAGCATTTTAACAAGCTTGTGTCTTGCAAAAGTATGACTAAATGGTCCTGAATGCTTTCCTAAGTGTCAGGAATTAAAAGTGTCACAAAAGGGTACATAAAGAACACTAAATTGTATAGTTTAGCACTTTAACGAACCAGTATCTAACCGAAAAACCAGACACTATCCGAAACATCAAAATTACACTAGAAGCATTGTTTTAATGTTTCCAAGCTAGTTATGGTCCCCGAACATCATAACACGCCATACAAAATATCTAGTAACCAAAACACTTAACTTGTACTTGAAATTAAACTAGATTACAACTATATGGTTTAAACCTAAGCTAAGACCCCCCCCCCCCCCACCTAGTGGACGGCCCCAAGTGGCCCCCACTCTTGATTTTCCTTCAATTGTTTATTAGATCTTGTGTGTACTTCTAGTGACATATTACACAATGGTTAACATCTAAACTTGGTTATAAGTATGGCATGAAGGAACATAATATCATATCTCACACACACTAAACACACACAAACTCTCTTCTTCCTCTTGCTCCATTCTCGGCAGAAACCACAACCATCCACCATCATCATCATTCATTCAATCTCATCCATTCTAAGGCCATACAAAGGTGTTCAAGGGTGCATAAGGAAGCTTGGTGGCATTGGAAGTGGAAGGACCTTCTCTCATTGCTTTTATCCACTCACTTTCTACTCTTGATTCATCCCTAGCCTTGTACTAGTGGTAAGATCCTTAAACACTCTATTTTACATCCATTTTTAGTGGTTAAAAGAAGTATCATAATCAAAACTTCAAGAACACTAAAGAACATAAACATGTAACTTGATCATAAGCTTGATTTATGAAGTAATCTTGTTGAAACTAAGTTGTTTATTGTATGAATGCTTGTTGATCATTGATTGTTTGTAAAGATGACGTTGATCATCATAACATCTTGCTAGATCATGATTAGAAACATAGTCTAGCAAGATGAGAAAGTAAGAAGGTTGTAGGATGAAAGATCATCCACACTTGAATCATGAACTTGGAAGGAATAAAGTTGTTTTCTGGAAAAATCATGATCAAAGTAAGTTGCTAAACATATAGATCTAAGGATTTATAAATGGTATTTCAAAAGAACCAAGTTAAAAATATGAGTTTTGTTAAATCTTGGTTCTTACATAAACAAACACTATTTTTGATGGTTAAACAAGTGTAGAAACACTTGTGAAACAAGAAGATTACATAAAGAAGCATTTTCAGAAATTGTGTTTTGAAGTTGTAAACACCCAACTTCTTTAAAAATGTAGTTTTTAAAGAAGTAAACACATTCTAAAGGGTAACTAAACCTAGTAAACACATTACCAAGTTACTACAAGTTTTCATAAACTTTCAAGTTCATGAAGTAGTAGATTAAGCCTGATTTTGGCTAGATTGATAAGGGAATGTTGTTTGTTGATGAATGTAAATTGATTGTGGTGATTTTTACAAAAGAAAATGATATGCTTGAAAGCATGGAAACCTCCATTTTTAGGGGAAGCTATGGCAAAATTTTCTAAAAATATAAACACTTAGAAAAATATTTTCAAACAAATACTTATAAGTGTATTTTAACCATGCGTTTTCTATATAAACCTTGCCATAATTTTTGTTACAAAAATACAAATGTTGAAGGTAGGTTTTTATAAATAAAAATGGATAAACATATATTGAGAATATTTATATACAATAAAGACACACGTGTGTGATTATGTGTGTACTTTGTGTAATAGTTATGTTATTTTAGGACTTAAAATAATATAACACATTAAAACACCAAGGATTGTAATCCAAAATGTTACCAAGATCACAAGGAATAAGTATATAAGTTACACACTAAATATTGGTGAAACCGAGCAAGAAATGTAACTTACAAAGTATTCCGGAAAAATATGTTTACAATATATATTTTGGTAAATAGTATTTTGGATACAAAGGAATGAAAATATGATTTTCACAATTTCATCAAGAGCATATAGCATTTTTGACAAATATAAATATATATATTTTCCTTTGAAATGTTAGAAGATATATTATTTTGGGAAACATAAATATTTTCTTCAGTGAACTTGAAAATATATTATTTTGGAACTAAAAATATTTTGCCAAAAGAAAAATTATGAATAATTTTTCTAAGAAATATTCTTTAAATATATATTTTGGAAATATATTTGTTGGTGGACTTTTTATTAGAAATAATATTCCGGAAAGTATAATATAGATTTAAGTATATGAATACTTAATGAACACAATAAAATACGTATTCTCGTACGTATAATTACACACCGGAATACAAGTAAACATGTATAAGATACCCCCATCCTTGGAAAGAAATACATGTATTAATACTTGAGAAGTATTAAGTTAATATATATTGTTTAACAAATATTCCAAAACTTGTAAATATAATTTAAGTTAAAATATTAATTATTTTGACAATAATTATATAACTTGGAATAATATATGAAACGTAACTCAGAAACGTTGACACTAAGTCAAGGCACGGCCCGTTCGTCTAATAGACATTAGTACGTTGAAGGAAGTCGTGTTCACCAGAGAAGTACGAGTTGCGATTGTTGAAGACGCAAGACTATGAGTTTCGTGTTCCCCCTTTTCTTTAACTGTTTTCAGTTTTATAACTTCGGGGGTGAAATACATGTTACAATTGTTTACATACATTACTATTTGGTATGGTTAGCTAAGGAAGGGTACACTTAGATCATGTGAGTGGTGGGCACAACGCTTAAGGCCATCAATCCTAGTTATAGGACCGAGGGACATGAGTGATAGATCTATTGGGGTGTAGCGAGCCCCGCCCATGTTGGACCAGGGTTTGGCCCATGGGTAGACTATGTCTTACAGCCGGAAGCCTGGTGCAAAATTTGCTAGGTTTGAGCTACCTGCATCACGTTACACATATCAATGGCCTTGCAACCCATTGGTGATCTGTTTTCCTTGTTGCTTTCATACCGGGATTTATAAACTTACATACATACTTACAGTGATTTCAAAGGTTTATACATACACACAAAAAAACACACGAAGTCGCTCAACTTTTGTTGATGTTTTCAAAATACATGTGTTTCAGGGAATTAGTAAGTAGATCTGGCGGGCGTTGGGAGTTTCATGCTGCGTTGTGAATAAAGATGTCATCCATGGTCTTTGGGTTGGGTGGTGTGTCTTATTCCTGGATGAGACACGTCTTCCAAACCTTGATTTTATTTAATGTTTTTTGATGAGTCCTTAGTGAACTCTTGAAACAATTCGTATGGTTTGTAAAACTTGTGTTTGATGTCTTCGTTTTAAAACAATGTTGTTATGTTTAAACTTATTTAATGGATGACATGTCTATGGTTTTTATCATATAGTGTTGTTATGATTGAATGCAATGGTATTAAGAAAGTCACACCATAATCACGCTTCCGCAAAAGTCAGGGTGTGACAGCTTGGTATCAGAGCTTCGATTGTAGTGAACTAGGATTCCTTTTCGAGTCTAGACTACAATCATTAGGACTCTCACGAAAATGTTTTCACAACATACTTTCATTGCATACAACGCCCAGATCCAGGAAAACAAACATTTTTACAAATAAAAGACACGAAACACATTTCAAGGATTATGTTCATGGTTCAGTCTGAGAGACTGGGTGGTTCAGTCTGAGAGACTGGGGAGTTTAGTCTGAGAGACTAAGTAGTTCAATCTGAGAGACTGGGAGGCTTAGTCTGAGAGACTAGGTGGGTAGTCTGGGAAGACTAGGAAGAATACGTGCTTACATTGTTATTAATTACATGCTTATTGATGATTGTTGATATATGTTCATATGTTGTGATTGTTTTGTTACAGACACTATGTCCTCATCTGAGAGTGGACTGTCAGATACTGTCAACCCCATGGTCATTGTTTAGGACGATGAGATTGTCCCAGACCCAGAGATTTTTACCTTCGACACTGAGAGTGATCCGGAGATGATGTCAGATGATGACGATGATTTCCAGCCTTTTGCATTACCCGATTTTGGCGATGATGTACCGCATGCTGATGGTTTACCCAACGAGGATCCCTTTCTTGTTCCTATTCCTGACCAGGACCATCTCATCCTCGGACATCCCGATGGTGAGCATGCCGTGGTTCCGATCCTCGCCCCTTTGCCTCTTGCGGCTTTTCCTCTCGAGGATTTGCCTTTTGATGACTTGTCTGATGATGATGTCTATCTTTTCATTGATGGTCCCCCTGATGCTACCCAGGGTGATGGAGTTCCAGCTGATGATGTCATTGTTGTTCCATTCATTGAGATTCCTATTATTGAGGTTTCATCTGATCATCCTGCTCCAGATTCTTTCGAGTCTGTGTCATCCACCACTTTGCATGCATTGGGATTGCAGTGTTACCCCACTGATTCTGATTCTGACACAGCCCTGTCTGTTGCACCTATTCCTCCACACGACTTTGATCATGACCTTGAGCTAGACATAGCCCTTGACGATCAGCCTGTTGACGCACCCGCTGATCCTGTGATGATTCCCGCTGATCCTGAGGTGATACCAGCTGATCCTGAGCTGATGCCTGCTGAGCCTGAGCTGGTCCCAGCACCCGAGCCTTTACCTGATTTTGATCTTGTACCATTCGGCGTACCCGACATCGCACAACTTGTACCAGACCCGATTCCTGCTGTGACAACTCGTACTTTAGAGCGTATCTTTGTATAACATTATGTGACTATGTGAAATTTTATTAATCGATTGAATGTTATGTTGTTTTGATTATGTGAACTTATGAAGCGAACGTATATTTATAAACAAACCGATAGCACAACACCACTCGATCGCACAAGCCCATTTGGGCTACACTTTGTATTCGGATCAATGGGCAGCCCATTGAGGGTTCGGCCCACTCTTTCTCTTGTCGCATAACATTAGAGGATAGGGTATACTCATATTTTTTGCAAATCATCTCACACACAAAAACCCTAGCTTCCTCTCATCCTCTCTCTCTAACTTGACGGCACACTCTCTCTCTCAATCGAAGATCACCTCCTGGAATCGGATCATCCTCTATCTTTCGGTTAGTGTCTAATAATTTATTAACTTGCTAATACTTGATACTTGATATTGTAGTTGTTATAATGTTGAATGATGATTCTGCTTATGTGTAATCGGATCTATCAAATTATATAAGTATGATGACACATGTTGATGTAGCAATAGGCCTTGATGATTCAATAGATTGAGGTCAATAGTTGATAAAGTGGATAACCTTGACAATCAAAAATGGCGGCCATGTGACCATTTATGTTACCAATGACTGTTGCTAGTCTTATGTGAATTCAATGGACTTGTATTTTAAGATCCTTCATGATTACTTGCACATGAATTGTCAGTATGTTTTGTGGTTGTTACATGTATTTTAAATGGAATAGATCTTGGTGCATGTTTAAATTAATATATGATAATGCTGATTTGCATGCATGTAATCCGCTGGACACTCATGAGATCGGAACATATGATAATATTTGATAAGTTGTCGGCCATTTGTTGTTTATTTCGATGATGATCATGTGTGGTTGTTCATAATTATGATGATAAGCTCATGTGAAACAATTGTTAAAAGTAATGATTTGATCGATTATTATTGATATGAAAGCTGTTGGAAATTGTTAATTGATATGTTCACAAAAAGGAAATAATAACTGCTATGCATGAAATCCGGGATTTTAAATTAATCGCATAAGACATCTTGGTCGCACAAGATGGCCATACGCACTAGGTGATCAGTCGCACAAGCAAACCTGGTTGCACAAGAGGACCCGACCGCACAAGAGGTCCTCAGTCGCACAAAGACTTTTGAGTCGCACAAGACCGCTTGACAGTTGTCTTTTGGGCCGTATGTTGGGCTGGGTAATAAAGCTGATCGCACAAGTTGTTTATTTGTTTAATTGTTGGGCCGGTTACTTGTTGAACTAATCATGCTTATTTGGGCTTCTTATTACTTGGGCCGGGTATCAAATGGAATCGCACAAGATGCATAAATCGTACAATTTGAATTACAAGTTTAGTGTTGAGCCGAGACTTATGTGGGCTTCATCCGTATGTTAAACTGATAACATTTAAAACATTCTATGTGTGTATTATGTTGCCATGATCGATACGTGTTAGCAATATGTTAAACTATGTGTAATCATACGTGCTTTAATTAAACCTAAACCTGACATGTGTGATAACCATGTTAGGACGTGGTTGACCACTAGCATTTAGACGTGACCTTTCTGTGTAATCTGCCAAACCAAGGTGAGTTCACACTTCGTTACAAAGCATGGGATTCCCTGTAACACCTGTGTCATTTCAACCATCAAACAAATGCCAAACCAATGAAATATTGTATTTCATACTTTGGACTTGTATAAATATGTGTATCTTTTGCACATATCAACTCTTGTTCGATTTCAAACTCTAAATCGCTTTCTGGAAGGTTATACGCGCACGAATGCGTAAATATAACCAGTTTAATGCAACAAACACTCCGGAATAGTGAAATTGGTTTAACATACCTTAAATAACCTTTACATAGCTTAGATATAAGTTTTGGAAGGTTTGGTGTGGTGAAATCAAAGTTAAATCGTTTACAGGGACTAAAGTTGACAAACTGCGAAAGTATGTCAATTTGAACTGTAACAGGCCTTCCGGAACATGACCATAAGTTAAACATACCATAAATATCCTTCATATGACTTAGAAATAGGCTTTGAGGGGTTCGGTATGCTAAAATAAACTTTTGGGTCACTCAGGGACTAAAAGTGTCAAAAAGTGCACAAGTTTGCATTTTCGCGCATAACTTACGTTCTGAATACATCCGGACATCCAAAAATTTATGTAAGCATGACTATATTATATGTTAGTGTTCGCCATAAGAAAAATCCATTCGTTTCGTCATTTGGATCGTTTTTCGCGCTTGTGCGCATTCCGTCGTAATTAAGCGAACATCGCGTTCGTACGACCAAACGAACCATCATCCGAGATATTTTTGAGCATGTTTTGAGTTCCCTATACTTTAACTTCATTTTAGAGCCTTGAAATGAGGTTAACGGGGTTCAAACGCATCGAAAATCGCTTAAACGGGCTGCAGGGACTAAACCTGCCATTTTGGAAACATTTCTGAAACAGAGGGGCAGTGGCGTAGCGCGAGCCCTAAGGGCCTATGCAGTCGCGCTACGCGACTGCCTATGCTGGACAGAAAACATGCAGAAAACTCAGTTTTGCGTTTTCGGGACCAGATTCGATGTATTAGCCGTTGTTTAATTCACAACCACACATTCTAACTTGCTTAGTCAGCAGATAAGGATGGAATTTTGGCACCATAACTTTGCAACACATGTATGGATGGAATTTAAGCACCTAAACACCATAACTTTGCAACACATGTATGGATGGAATTTAAGCACCTAAACACCATAACTTTGCAACACATGTACGGATGGGATTAAGGCACGTTTTCCATGAAACGATCTTAACGGTTCGGGTATTCCTATAAATACCCCATACCCCCCATTGCTAAAATCACTAGAATTCTGATTTGAGAACCTCTAAGTTGAAACCATTGTTTCATACCTGAGATTCTTGAATCGGGATTAGCATTCGGGGACCCTTCGTAAGTATTCTTTCGTTCTTTTCCTTATTTTACTGCTTTTCGAGTCAGAAAGTCAAACTTTGTTTGACTTTCAGCGTTGACCAGTAATGGTCAATACGAAGTTCGTTTGAACTTCGCAACGTGAGTGTAATCACGTTGGTTATAGTCCCTTGGGACTATGCCCACTGATTACCACGTTGTCTAGGGTCGTAGGGTAGGCGATCTGATAAATCGCCTATACCTTCGAACCCGACCCAGTTTGGTCGATCATTAGGATCCGACCAAATACTTTAGGTGACCATAGTAGGTAGGGAATAACCTTCCGAGGTTATACCCTATAGTCACATCGTTTGAGTAGTTTTATGATAGGTAGTTTATATGCCTTAGGTAAATTACCAGAATACCCTTTTCATGTATAATTGGTAATTAAGCATATGTAACCTAAACCTTTGTCACATAACTGATTATGTAACATGTTTAGGCATATAACACTTGTCATAGGACTAGTTAGGCGGTCCGAACGCGTTTCACGCGAACGACGCGTTAAAGTAGCATAAGCTACCTAAACGGGTCGTAATGGGTCGTAAACAATTATGTTAGGTTTCAACTAGTATGTAGGCTTTGTTGAACCATATTACACGAGTCTCCATACTTGTTTGGTTTACAAACCCTCATGCTACCCGATCTTCCGATTTAGGTCCGGTTTATTAACATAGTTACCTATATTAGGTGCCGTTTGATTTCCGTGATCTCTAGCGTTGCTTGGTGGTTATCTTAGGACTTCTGAGCAATCTCAAGTGAGTACATAGACCCCTCTTTTACTGTTTTCCAAACTGTTTTGGGGTGGAACACATGTGCCTACTTGTTACATTCATGCTTTCCCGTTTTCACATCATATACCTGCTATGTTCGTTAGTACATTATAGTACATGATTTTATGACATTTCATGCTAGGTGTGCCCAATTGTGTGCATTACTTAGTACATCGTTTTACATGACATTTTGACATAGACATTTGACATAGACATTTCGGCATAGACATTTTAACATGATTGACATTTGATCATGCATTTCCCACAAAACATAACTTTGATTTAAAACAAGTTTTACTTCAATACTTTGTTTCTGTGCATATGGTTTAGTTGAGACATTTCACTTGCCATACATGACATCTTGACATAGACATTTGACATGGATATTTGACATAGACATTTGACATGGATATTTGACATATACATTTTGATATGAGTTACATCTTGACATGAACACTTTGACAGATTACCCAATACATTTGACAATTGATTTAAACATAGACTTCTTACATTGATTGGTTTGGTTTGATTAAGTGATTAAGTAACGATGCGTGTGTAATATGATACAAGCATGGTGGATACGCCGCTGGTACTTCCTATATATAAGTGTTTATATGGTATTACATATCATAGCGTTATTTGAATCATTTCAGTTTGAGACATAGAACATTTTATACAAATAACATACTTTTCACAAGACATTGATTTATAAACATCTTATCTTATGCAAACATATTTTACTTGGTTATTCATTTAACCTTACATTTATTTATACTTATCATCTGAACTCATTGTTTTTCAAATGATTTACAAAGCAAAGCAAACTAAAAGGTTCATGACTAAACATTTTCTCAAACATAAGTCATGAAACCTATTTTCACAAAACCTATGTATCTCACAGGCATTTTTATGCTGACGTACCTATTTTCACATGTGTTTTTCAGGAACTGTTGCATAAGATGATCAAGATACACATAGGCAGACTTGGGCTTTAGTGACAATAAAAGATGCAAGACTAGTTAATTATGTTGTATTTTCTTGTTTGTTAAGACATTGTAACACTTTTAATCAATAAAACGAAACTTCAATTGCCATGGATTTGAAACAATTAATTCTGTTACAACACTCCCCGATGTTTCCGCCACGTTTTGTATGTTCTACGTGGTCGGGGTGTGACAGAAAAGATGGTATCAGAGCCAATGGTTATAGGGAATTAGGTTATTAGTAATGCTTTGACCTAGTCTATAACCTTCTTAGGACCCTAACGCGAGTTTACTTGCGTTTAGTCATAAAACAATACCGTCACCTATCCTTAGGCGACGACCACAACAAGAACATAAATTTCAAAACCGCTTTGAAAACTAATCATCTGTTCTAGGATGATTGATTACAAGGTTTTGAACCCTCTATTGTAAGGTTTTGAACTCACTGTTATAAGGTTTTGAATCCCTTTGAGTTTCAAAATCTCGTCAAGGTTTTGGGTTTTAAATAATGTGAACACGTGCAAACTGGAAGGGTGAATGCCTGTATTCTGGGTTTTCTGTCTAGGCATGCACTTCGTATACATCTCATCAGACGCGAGACCAGTTGTGCTTACCTGGGAATTCTTGGGATGAGTGTTCACTTATAGGCGAGCATGTCTTCGCGATACATTATTTTTGACCTATTTACTTTGATTAGTCATTGTCTCATTTGTTTGCTTTAGGTAACAAACAAATGATCGCGATTTTTATTCATTCTGTGTTCTTTTCCCTTGTTTCCTCCGATGTCTTCCATTTTCTTCATTATGCCTCTTCACCGCAACAAGACTCGAGTGTCCGGACCAGGTGCTACAACTGCCCAACAAATAGGCGTAGTACTCCAGAAGACTGTTGATTTAGCTATCACCATGACTCATCTCAGGGATGTAGCCGTGCAAGGGAACCGCTCCTTGGGGAAATCAATGCAACCGTCATCATCCAAATCAAATACCCTGTTACAAATGTACCCACGTTGTACGATGGAGACATTTGGTTAACATGTGTTGCTTTGCTGTTCAAAGCAAAGCAGTTACAAACCCTGTTGCTGCTTAACCTTCAAGTTCTGCTTCATATGTCGCCTTGGCATATCTAGCGCCTCAACCTCATAAACTTTCTACCTTGTGTATCGACTTAAGCACGCCTAGTGCAAGGTGTCGGAACACTCTCGTTACACAAACTCAAAAAAAAAAAAAATTCCATGTAGGATCTTTCTATCCTCATAATTAGATCCTTGTGGATAAATATCACTCAAATCGGAGCCCTTAATTGAATTATTCGTATGCCTTAATACGAACATTACCATTCAATAAGGACAAAGCCGAATTCTTATTTAGATCTTCCTATCTTCATAGTTAGATTCTAATGATTTAAGTGCCGCATGGAATCCACGGATTGGATTCCTGGTGTGCTTTAAATATTCGTGTCCAAAGATAACAAAGTAAAGATCAAGTTAAACAATTATGTGATTATGTTCTTATGTGTTTTGTGTTTTTATGTGATCCATCCAAATCCTCGTAGAATCTTTCTTACCTTCATATGAAGGATTCGTAGTAGGATATTCAAAAAGGTACTATCTTAAATCCTTAATGGACTTCTACGTTGTAGTTAAATCCCTTGGATTATAAAGTACTATTCCAAAGTTTAGGGGCAACATGTGTTGATAAAGTTAAATACATCCTACGTCGATGTAGTTAAATTTTCCCCGTAGGTAGTTTAGTTGAAGAGATCCTACGTCGATCTAAGTTAAATAGATTGGTCCGACAATCTAGTTAAATACATCCTACGTCGATGTAGTTAAATTTTCCCCGTAGGTAGTTTAGTTAAAGAGATCCTACGTCGATCTAAGTTAAATAGATTGGTCCGACAATCTAGTTAAATACATCCTACGTCGATGTGGTTAAATTTTCCCCGTGGGTAGTTTAGTTAAAGAGATCCTACGTCGATCTAAGTTAAATAGATTGGTCCGACAATCTAGTTAAATACATCCTACGTCGATGTGGTTAAATATTCCCCGTGGGTAGTTTAGTTAAAGAGATCCTACGTCGATCTAAGTTAAATAGATTGGTCCGACAATCTAGTTAAAGACATCCTACGTCGATGTGGTTAAATTTTCCCCGTGGGTAGTTTAGTTAAAGAGATCCTACGTCGATCTAAGTTAAATAGATTGGTTCGACAATCTAGTTAAATATGTCATGTATTTAAGTAGTTAAATAGGCCCTCGGGTGGTCTAAATCAAGAGATTGTTCGTTAATCTAATCCTTTGGTGACCTAGTTAAAGAGACTCTATTGCAGTCAAGTTAATTCACCACAGGATTATTCGTTTGATTTTTCCCCATACGCATTATGAAATAAACTGTGCGGACTGTGCAAGGAACTACGTAATTATGGAGGCCTACATAATTATGGAGTTCAGTGCATAGGAACCACAGGGAGTTTTGTCATGTGTTAAGACCAACAGTGGCTAGAGTAATGATACGGGAGAAGTCTTGGACTTTGACCAATGTCATTTATTCTCACACTACCCAATTCTGATTTCAAGCACACACAAGTTTCCAATGATAATTCTTCACGGGAACTGTTCTCCTGTCTATAGTTCAAAACTCCATGTTTTGTTACTACAATGACTTCAATTTGAGGGTTGACATCTTTGCTAAGAATCCTAACATGGCCCAGAGTTTTACTTAAGGGCTCAATGGATTTGTCTGAAGGCAAAACCGTCACAGCTGTCTCCACAAGTTTCCTCTAAAACTAAATTTCGGGACGAAATTTCCTAAAGTAGGGGAGACTGTAACACCTGTGTCATTTCAACCATCAAACAAATGCCAAACCAATGAAATATTGTATTTCATACTTTGGACTTGTATAAATATGTGTATCTTTTGCACATATCAACTCTTGTTCGATTTCAAACTCTAAATCGCTTTCTGGAAGGTTATACGCGCACGAATGCGTAAATATAACCAGTTTAATGCAACAAACACTCCAGAATAGTGAAATTGGTTTAACATACCTTAAATAACCTTTACATAGCTTAGATATAAGTTTTGGAAGGTTTGGTGTGGTGAAATCAAAGTTAAATCGTTTACAGGGACTAAAGTTGACAAACTGCGAAAGTATGTCAATTTGAACTGTAACAGGCCTTCCGGAACATGACCATAAGTTAAACATACCATAAATATCCTTCATATGACTTAGAAATAGGCTTTGAGGGGTTCGGTATGCTAAAATAAACTTTTGGGTCACTCAGGGACTAAAAGTGTCAAAAAGTGCACAAGTTTGCATTTTCGCGCATAACTTACGTTCTGAATACATCCGGACATCCAAAAATTTATGTAAGCATGACTATATTATATTTTAGTGTTCGCCATAAGAAAAATCCATTCGTTTCGTCATTTGGATCGTTTTTCGCGCTTGTGCGCATTCCGTCGTAATTAAGCGAACATCGCGTTCGTACGACCAAACGAACCATCATCCGAGATATTTTTGAGCATGTTTTGAGTTCCCTATACTTTAACTTCATTTTAGAGCCTTGAAATGAGGTTAACGGGGTTCAAACGCATCGAAAATCGCTTAAACGGGCTGCAGGGACTAAACCTGCCATTTTGGAAACATTTCTGAAACAGAGGGGCAGTGGCGTAGCGCGAGCCCTAAGGGCCTATGCAGTCGCGCTACGCGACTGCCTATGCTAGACAGAAAACATGCAGAAAACTCAGTTTTGCGTTTTCGGGACCAGATTCGATGTATTAGCCGTTGTTTAATTCACAACCACACATTCTAACTTGCTTAGTCAGCAGATAAGGATGGAATTTTGGCACCATAACTTTGCAACACATGTATGGATGGAATTTAAGCACCTAAACACCATAACTTTGCAACACATGTATGGATGGAATTTAAGCACCTAAACACCATAACTTTGCAACACATGTATGGATGGAATTTAAGCACCTAAACACCATAACTTTGCAACACATGTACGGATGGGATTAAGGCACGTTTTCCATGAAACGATCTTAACGGTTCGGGTATTCCTATAAATACCCCATACCCCCCATTTCTAAAATCACTAGAATTCTGATTTGAGAACCTCTAAGTTGAAACCATTGTTTCATACCTGAGATTCTTGAATCGGGATTAGCATTCGGGGACCCTTCGTAAGTATTCTTTCGTTCTTTTCCTTATTTTACTGCTTTTCGAGTCAGAAAGTCAAACTTTGTTTGACTTTCAGCGTTGACCAGTAATGGTCAATACGAAGTTCGTTTGAACTTCGCAACGTGAGTGTAATCACGTTGGTTATAGTCCCTTGGGACTATGCCCACTGATTACCACGTTGTCTAGGGTCGTAGGGTAGGCGATCTGATAAATCGCCTATACCTTCGAACCCGACCCAGTTTGGTCGATCATTAGGATCCGACCAAATACTTTAGGTGACCATAGTAGGTAGGGAATAACCTTCCGAGGTTATACCCTATGGTCACATCGTTTGAGTAGTTTTATGATAGGTAGTTTATATGCCTTAGGTAAATTACCAGAATACCCTTTTCATGTATAATTGGTAATTAAGCACATGTAACCTAAACTTTTGTCACATAACTGATTATGTAACATGTTTAGGCATATAACACTTGTCATAGGACTAGTTAGGCGGTCCGAACGCGTTTCACGCGAACGACGCGTTAAAGTAGCATAAGCTACCTAAACGGGTCGTAAACAATTATGTTAGGTTTCAATTAGTATGTAGGCTTTGTTGAACCATATTACACGAGTCTCCATACTTGTTTGGTTTACAAACCCTCATGCTACCCGATCTTCCGATTTAGGTCCGGTTTATTAACATAGTTACCTATATTAGGTGCCGTTTGATTTCCGTGATCTCTAGCGTTGCTTGGTGGTTATCTTAGGACTTCTGAGCAATCTCAAGTGAGTACATAGACCCCTATTTTACTGTTTTCCAAACTGTTTTGGGGTGGAACACATGTGCCTACTTGTTACATTCATGCTTTCCCGTTTTCACATCATATACCTGCTATGTTCGTTAGTACATTATAGTACATGATTTTATGACATTTCATGCTAGGTGTGCCCAATTGTGTGCATTACTTAGTACATCGTTTTACATGACATTTTGACATAGACATTTCGGCATAGACATTTTAACATGATTGACATTTGATCATGCATTTCCCACAAAACATAACTTTGATTTAAAACAAGTTTTACTTCAATACTTTGTTTCTGTGCATATGGTTTAGTTGAGACATTTCACTTGCCATACATGACATCTTGACATAGACATTTGACATGGATATTTGACATAGACATTTGACATGGATATTTGACATAGACATTTTGATATGAGTTACATCTTGACATGAACACTTTGACAGATTACCCAATACATTTGACAATTGATTTAAACATAGACTTCTTACATTGATTGGTTTGGTTTGATTAAGTGATTAAGTAACGATGCGTGTGTAATATGATACAAGCATGGTGGATACGCCGCTGGTACTTCCTATATATAAGTGTTTGTATGGTATTACATATCATAGCGTTATTTGAATCATTTCAGTTTGAGACATAGAACATTTTATACAAATAACATACTTTTCACAAGACATTGATTTATAAACATCTTATCTTATGCAAACATATTTTACTTGGTTATTCATTTAACCTTACATTTATTTATACTTATCATCTGAACTCATTGTTTTTCAAATGATTTACAAAGCAAAGCAAACTAAAAGGTTCATGACTAAACATTTTCTCAAACATAAGTCATGAAACCTATTTTCACAAAACCTATGTATCTCACAGGCATTTTTATGCTGACGTACCTATTTTCACATGTGTTTTTCAGGAACTGTTGCATAAGATGATCAAGATACACATAGGCAGACTTGGGCTTTAGTGACAATAAAAGATGCAAGACTAGTTAATTATGTTGTATTTTCTTGTTTGTTAAGACATTGTAACACTTTTAATCAATAAAACGAAACTTCAATTGCCATGGATTTGAAACAATTAATTCTGTTACAACACTCCCCGATGTTTCCGCCACGTTTTGTATGTTCTACGTGGTCGGGGTGTGACATTCCCAGGGGCTGGGAATGGGTTAAGGAATAGGGATTTCCTCGTCCTGTTGAGACGTAATCAGGAACATAGATTCCTCGTCCTGTTGAGACGTAATCAGGAACATAGATTCCTCGTCCAGTATGAGACGGATTTAACTATACTAGACTAGAACTCTATCAACGAAGTCCCTCCTTTTATATCGACTTAATCACCGAGGCCAATGGCGAACGGGTCATTAGTTAAATAGCGCTATTAGGTTTAACAAACCTCACACCGTGCCGCAGAGGACGGGCATGGACTAATGGACTATGGCACGTCAGTGATGATAGACACAGACGTTAGGGCACTTAAACATGACGAACGTTAGTAGTCGATATGGTAACGAGTCTGGTGAATTAAACATGGGGTAGCCCCCACGGCCATAGAGCCGGGCTGGAATAGCCAACGTAAGAACGGGTAACTAATAAACGTTTTTTCGAACTATGGGGTAACCCCCACGGCTGGATAGCTGGTAAAGAACAAACTGTGTTTTCGGAATAACTATAAACTGGACAACCAAACGTGAACTCACTCAACTTGTTGTTGACTCGTTACTACATGCTTTGCAGGTCTATAGGTACTTAGCGGGAGCTTGCACAAGGAAGAGTCGTTGTGGGACATGGACAGCTGTGTGCCATGTTAAACATTTGGATACTTGAACTTTTGATTTGGTTTTAAACATTATGCTTCCGCTCATAACTTAACTATGGTTGTTTTGAACACTAATCGTGTTGGTTGGACTTTTACATTTAATTATTTACTTGTTCAATATGATTAGTGGTTTGATCCTGGTCAGTCACGCCTCCAAGCGGTGATCTCCGCATGTGGATTTTGGGGGTGTGACAGATTGGTATCAGAGCCATTGGTTATAGAGAACTTGGTTTTAATAAAGGAAAACGTTTTTGTTAAAACCAGACTATAACCTGTACAGTGCTTTACGATCCACAACGACGCTTCACTCCACGTGCAAGGCTCGACATTCCAGGTGATATGGTTTGTGATTTATTGCCTACTTGCTAGACTACGTAGAACTTTGCTCATGATATGCTTAGCTAGTATAGCTACTCGTGCTTGAACACTTGTGTGCTTACTCTCTTCTGTCATCGCACTTTCGCGAACCCCTCTCACTCATGCTTCCTTTGATATGAAGATCATGTCTGGACGCATCAACATGACTCAAGCCCAGTTGACGACTCTGATTAACGAACAGGTTGCTGCGGCACTTGCAGCCGCACAGGCAGGAGGTATACCCTGCAGTTTCTAACTCATTCTAGGATCTTTAGATCCTACTCTTGTGAACCTATCCTTGTGTTAAACTTTGTCCTTTCTTACACTCGCAACAGGTCAACATGCTCAGCCACCTGTGTGCACCTTCAAAACTTTCATGGACTGCCGACCCACTACTTTTAGTGGCACTGAAGGAGCAGTAGGTCTTCTCCACTGGTTTGAGAAACTAGAATCTGTGTTCGAAATGTGTGAATGCCCTGAGGCACGCAGGGTGAAATATGCTACCGGCACTCTTGAGGGTTTAGCCCTCACATGGTGGAACGCTCAAGTCCAAATGCTAGGGTTGGTTGCTGCTAACGCCACCCCATAGAACAATTTTAAAGAGATGATCAAGGAGGAATACTGCAGTCGCGACGACATTCATAAGCTGGAAGTTGAGTTTTTCAACCTCAAGATGACGGGGTCAGAAATTGAGGCATATACTAAGAGATCGAATGAGCTTGCACTACTATGCCCTACTATGGTGGACCCTCCAATTAAGCGTATCGAACTTTATCTTAAGGGCCTAGTGCCAGCAATCCAAAGTCATGTGACATCAGCAAACCTCGCCACCTACCAGCAGGTTGTTCAATTGGCTCACCGTCACACTGATCAGGCGGTGGAGCAAAACAAGTTACCAAAACGTATTAGTGCTACAGCTACCTCTGAACCTCCCAGTGATAACAAACGTAAATGGGATGGAGCTTCAAGCAGAGGTTCGACTTCTGTTCAATCCCAGTCGCAGCAGAGAAGAACTGAAGAGTATAAGAGTCCTAGTCAGCAATCGTCAGGTAGCCAAAGTCAGGGTGGATACAAAGGAAATCACCCCAAATGTAATCGTTGTAACTTACATCACAGTGGGCCATGCACCAGAAGTAACTGTCATCGGTGCAACAAGCCTGGTCATATTGCAAGAGAATGTAGGAGTCAGTTTCCCGCGAACCAAAATCGGCAACAACAGCGAGCCCCACAAAATCAACGTTAGCAGCAGCAACAACAGGGTAACAATAAAGGGTGCTTTCAGTGTGGAGCTGAAGGCAACTTCAAGAAAGACTGTCCCCAGCTGAACCAGAACAACAACAATAACAACAATCAGGGGAATGGAAACAACAGGGGTAACAATGGCAATGGTGGAAGGGGCCGTGCGTTCGTTATTGGCAATGGAGAAGCTAGGAACGATCCCAATGTTGTGACGGGTAAGTTCCTTCTTGACGACTTTTACGTTACTGTCTTATTTGATTCGGGTGCTGATACTAGTTATGTGTCCCAAAAAGTTAGTCAACTGCTTAAGCGTACCCCAACA
Organism: Helianthus tuberosus; assembly: GCA_030545235.1. NCBI lineage: Eukaryota > Viridiplantae > Streptophyta > Magnoliopsida > Asterales > Asteraceae > Helianthus > Helianthus tuberosus. The sequence goes on from CM060409.1 coordinate 121,896,314, forward strand.
CCTCTGAATCCCAAACACGCTGTAGAGTTAGCTAATGGTAAAAGTATAGAGGTCACACACGTAGTTAAAGGTTGTAACCTAGTACTTGCTGATCATACTTTCTCGATCGACCTCCTTCCTATCACTCTGGGTAGTTTCGACGTTGTCATTGGGATGGATTGGTTGTCCCAACACCAAGCAGAGATTCTTTGCAACGAAAAGATTGTCCGTATTCCGTGCTCAGGTGAGGAACCCCTTATGATTCGTGGCGACAAAAGTGGTGCTGTTGTGAGCATCATTTCTTCCCTTAAGGCCCAAAAGTGTTTGCGTAAGGGCCACACTGCCTTTTTGGCTCTCGTTACTGACACCTCGAAGAAAGAGAAAAAGATAGAAGACTTCCCGATTGTACGCGACTATCCTGAGGTATTTCCAGAGGAACTACCTGGTCTCCCGCCTCATCGTCAGGTCGAGTTTCAAATCGAGTTAGCTCCTGGAGCGACACCCATAGCTCGTGCACCATATCGTTTAGCTCCATCGAAGTTGAAAGAGCTATCTACGCAACTACAAGAACTCTTAGATAAGGGTTTTATTAGTCCTAGCTCTTCGCCCTGGGGAGCTCCAGTGCTATTCGTGAAGAAGAAAGACGGTACGTTCAGAATGTGCATCGACTACCGTGAACTGAACAAGGTGACTGTGAAGAATCGCTATCCTCTTCCACGCATTGACGACCTATTCGACCAACTGCAAGGGTCGAGCTACTATTCAAAGATTGATTTGAGATCAGGGTATCACCAGCTGAGAGTCCGAGAAGAGGACGTCTCCAAAACAGCCTTTAGAACCCGTTATGGACACTATGAGTTTTTGGTCATGCCTTTTGGGATGACAAACGCACCAGCGGTCTTCATGGACTTGATGAATCGAGTGTGCAAGCCTTACTTAGACAAGTTCGTTATTGTCTTCATCGATGACATCCTGATCTATTCGAAGAGTCAGGAGGAGCACGAACAGCATTTACGACTTATTTTGGAACTCCTTCGAAAAGAACAGCTGTACGCCAAGTTTTCAAAATGTGACTTCTGGCTTCGTGAAGTCCATTTCTTAGGCCATGTAGTGAACAAGGATGGGATTCACGTTGATCCATCCAAGGTAGAGTCAATCAAGAGCTGGCCTGCACCTCGTACACCTACGGAAATTCGCCAATTCTTGGGATTGGCAGGTTATTACAGGAGATTTATCAAGGATTTTTCTAGTATTGCTCAGCCTCTTAATTCACTAACGCAGAAGGGTGTTGTTTATCGTTGGGGAAACGCACAGGAGTTAGCGTTTCAGCACTTAAAGGATAGACTTTGCAGTGCACCTATCCTTTCATTGCCAGAGGGCACAGACGACTTCGTGGTTTACTGTGACGCATCCATTCAGGGTCTTGGTTGCGTATTGATGCAGCGGGATAAAGTTATAGCCTACGCCTCACGCCAACTCAAGGTTCATGAAAAGAACTACACTACACACGATTTGGAGCTGGGAGCGGTTATTTTTGCGCTTAAGATATGGCGACACTACTTATATGGCACCAAGTGTGCTATCTACACTGATCACAGAAGCCTCGAGCACATCTTTAAACAGAAAGAACTTAATATGAGACAAAGACGATGGGTCGAACTGCTGAATGACTATGAATGCTCGATCAGGTACCACCCGGGCAAAGCCAATGTTGTGGCCGACGCCCTCAGTCGAAAGGACACTACGCCTAAGCGTGTACGAGCTTTACAACTCACTATACAGTCAAGTCTTCCTTCCCAAATACGAAATGCTCAGGTAGAAGCATTGAAACCAGAAAACGTCAGGGCTGAAGCCCTACGCGGCTCAAGGCAACGCTTAGAACAGAAGGAAGACGGTGCTTACTATGTAACAGGACGCATTTGGGTTCCATTTTATGGCAACCTACGAGAGCTTGTGATGGATGAGGCACACAAGTCTCGCTACTCAGTACATCCTGGTTTGGATAAAATGTACCACGACATCAAAACCACATACTGGTGGCCTAGCATGAGGGCACACATAGCAACCTACGTTAGCAAGTGCTTGACTTGTGCGAGAGTCAAGGCGGAATATCAGAAACCTTCAGGCCCACTTCAACAACCAGAGATACCACAATGGAAATGGGAGCAAATTTCCATGGATTTTGTTACTGGCCTGCCTAGATCTCAAGGTGGTAACGATACTATTTGGGTGATCGTGGATCGACTCACAAAGTCTGCTCACTTCCTGGCTATCAAAGAAACGGACAAGTTCTCCACCCTAGCAGAAGTATATCTCAAGGAAGTTGTCTCGAGGCATGGGGTGCCCATCTCTATCATCTCGGATCGAGATGCACGTTTTACTTCAGAACTATGGCAAGCAATGCACAAGTCCTTTGTCTCAAGGTTAGATATGAGCACAGCTTATCACCCGCAAACGGATGGGCAGTCGGTACGTACCATCCAGACTCTCGAAGACATGCTTAGGGCATGTGTAATTGATTTTGGCAATGGCTGGGAAAAGCATCTGCCACTTGTGGAATTTTCATACAATAACAGCTACCACACCAGCATTAAAGCTGCTCCGTTTGAGGCATTGTACGGGCGTAAATGCCGATCACCTCTTTGTTGGGCAGAGGTGGGGGATAGTCACTACAGAGAAAATTGCTCAGATACGACAACGAATGGCGGCGGCTCGTGACCGTCAGAAAGTCTACGCCGATAAGGGCAGAAAACCACTAGAGCTCCAGGTTGGGGAGCGTGTACTACTCAAGGTTTCACCCTGGAAGGGTGTGGTTCGTTTTGGCAAACGGGGCAAACTTAACCCACGATACGTTGGACCTTTCGAAGTCATTGAGAAAATAGGCAAGGTGGCCTACAGACTGAACTTACCAGCAGAACTCAATGCAGTTCACGATGTTTTCCATGTGTCAAATCTGAAGAAGTGTATGTAAGATGAGACCCACGTAGTTCCTTTGAAGGAGCTCACGATCGACGAGCAGTTATGATTCGTCGAGGAACCTGTTGAAATCACGGACCGGGATGTTAAGGTCCTCAAGCGTACTAGAATACCTCTCGTTCGAGTTCGTTGGAACTCACGTCGCGGCCCAGAGTTCACCTGGGAACGCGAAGATCAGATGAAACAAAAGTATCCCCAACTGTTCGCAAACGGTACAACCACTACTGAGACTGAAGCTACGGAATTTCGGGACGAAATTCCAGATCAACGGGGGGAGGATGTGACACCCCAGGAAAACCAGGAAAACCATGCAACTTAACTAGCTTCCTCAGTGAGTACGTGCTAAATTTCGGGACGAAATTTCTTTCAACTTGGGGATAATGTGACAACTCGTACTTTAGAGCGTATCTTTGTATAACATTATGTGACTATGTGAAACTTTATTAATCGATTGAATGTTTTGTTGTTTTGATTATGTGAATTTATGAAGCGAACGTACATTTATAAACAAACCGATAGCACAACACCACTTGATCGCACAAGCCCATTTGGGCTACACTTTGTATTCGGATCAATGGGCAGCCCATTGAGGGTTCGGCCCACTCTTTCTCTTGTCGCATAACATTAGAGGATAGGGTATACTCATATTTTTTGCAAATCATCTCACACACAAAAACCCTAGCTTCCTCTCATCCTCTCTCTCTAACTTGACGGCACACTCTCTCTCTCAATCGAAGATCACCTCCTTGAATCGGATCATCCTCTATCTTTCGGTTAGTGTCTAATAATTTATTAACTTACTAATACTTGATACTTGATATTGTAGTTGTTATAATGTTGAATGATGATTCTGCTTATGTGTAATCGGATCTATCAAATTATATAAGTATGATGACACATGTTGATGTAGCAATAGGCCTTGATGATTCAATAGATTGAGGTCAATAGTTGATAAAGTGGATAACCTTGACAATAAAAAATGGCGGCCATGTGACCATTTATGTTACAAATGACTGTTGCTAGTCTTATGTGAATTGAATGGACTTGTATTTTAAGATCCTTCATGATTACTTGCACATGAATTGTCAGTATGTTTTGTGGTTGTTACATGTATTTTAAATGGAATAGATCTTGGTTCATGTTTAAATTAATATATGATAATGCTGATTTGCATGCATGTAATCGGTTGGACACTCATGAGATCGTAACATATGATAATATTTGATAAGTTGTCGGCCATTTGTTGTTTATTTCGATGATGATCATGTGTGGTTGTTCATAATTATGATGATAAGGTCATGTGAAACAATTGTTAAAAGTAATGATTTGATCGATTATTATTGATATGAAAGCTGTTGGAAATTGTTAATTGATATGTTCACAAAAAGGAAATAATAACTGCTATGCATGAAATCCGGGATTTTAAATTAATCGCATAAGACATCTTGGTCGCACAAGATGTCCATACGCACTAGGTGATCAGTCGCACAAGCAAACCTGGTTGCACAAGAGGACCCGACCGCACAAGAGGTCCTCAGTCGCACAAAGACTTTTGAGTCGCACAAGACCGCTTGACAATTGTCTTTTGGGCCGTATGATGGGCTGGGTAATAAAGCTGATCGCACAAGTTGTTTATTTGTTTAATTGTTGGGCCGGTTACTTGTTGAACTAATCATGCTTATTTGGGCTTCTTATTACTTGGGCCGGGTATCAAATGGAATCGCACAAGGTGCATAAATCGTACAATTTGAATTACAAGTTTAGTGTTGAGCCGAGACTTATGTGGGCTTCATCCGTATGTTAAACTGATAACATTTAAAACATGCTATGTGTGTATTATGTTGCCATGATCGATACGTGTTAGCAATATGTTAAACTATGTGTAATCATACGTGCTTTAATTGAACCTAAACCTGACATGTGTGATAACCATGTTAGGACGTGGTTGACCACTAGCATTTAGACGTGACCTTTCTGTGTAATCTGCCGAGCAAACCAAGGTGAGTTCACACTTCGTTACAAAGCATGGGATTCCCAGGGGCTGGGAATGGGTTAAGGAATAGGGATTTCCTCGTCCTGTTGAGACGTAATCAGGAACATAGATTCCTCGTCCAGTATGAGACGGATTTAACTATACTAGACTAGAACTCTATCAACGAAGTCCCTCCTTTTATATCGACTTAATCGCGGAGGCCAATGGCGAACGGGTCATTAGTTAAATAGCGCTATTAGGTTTAACAAACCTCACACCGTGCCGCAGAGGACGGGCGTGGACTAATGGACTATGGCACGTCAGTGATGATAGACACAGACGTTAGGGCACTTAAACATGACGAACGTTAGTAGTCGATATGGTAACGAGTCTGGTGAATTAAACATGGGGTAGCCCCCACGGCCATAGAGCCGGGCTGGAATAGCCAACGTAAGAACGGGTAACTAATAAACGTTTTTTCGAACTATGGGGTAACCCCCACGGCTGGATAGCTGGTAAAGAACAAACTGTGTTTTTGGAATAACTATAAACTGGACAACCAAACGTGAACTCACTCAACTTGTTGTTGACTCGTTACTACATGCTTTGTAGGTCTATAGGTACTTAGCGGGAGCTTGCACAAGGAAGAGTCGTTGTGGGACATGGACAGCTGTGTGCCATGTTAAACATTTGGATACTTGAACTTTTGATTTGGTTTTAAACATTATGCTTCCGCTCATAACTTAACTATGGTTGTTTTGAAAACTAATCGTGTTGGTTGGACTTTTACATTTAATTATTTACTTGTTCAATATGATTAGTGGTTTGATCCTGGTCAGTCACGCCTCCAAGCGGTGATACTCCGCATGTGGATTTTGGGGGTGTGACACCTGCACTCGCTGACCATGCTGCTTTTGCCGGTCAGATAGATCCTCGATATGCTTTCACCAGCAATGGGTGGATAGAGGATGATGATGATATGCCCCCTTTTGTTGAGCCTGTCACTTCCCCACATGCCCCTATACACGCACCTGTTGATATCGCCCTTTTTCACCCGATTGTGTCCGACGTTCACTGCACGGACTTACCTGTCACATTCCTGCAGGAGATCCCTCCACCCCGTCCAAGGGAAGGTCCGTCTAGTCAGCAGCCCATCCAGGTTCCACACGTGTCAGCCGCATTTCCTTACATGCCACAGTATACGCCTGCTACTCATTTTACTTCTGCACCGTCAGGCGAGCCACTCATATGGTTTCTGCCGAACACTATGCCAGTTTCTGATCCATACCATCCCTCCCACTACACTAGTTACACGAGGGATGAGTTACTCCTGTCGCTACAGCTTCAGCAGGAGATCTTGTGTCGTAGAGTCATGGAGCTTGAGAGGACCCCACGTCCTCCACCTTGTTCATGTCAGTCACCTTTTGCGACTCCACCTGCTCCTCTTTTGCCTTATCCAGATTTTGATGTTTGATTTCTCACTATGGAGCAGCAGATCAGTTATCTGTTGCGACACGTTTATGATCTTGAGGAGGAGCTAGCGCATCTTGCTTTTCGCTCCTCCACCTCCTCCTCCACCGCCATCAGCATAGCCGGTTTTTGGTTTTATGCAGGTAGCCTGCTTTTGATGAGAGTATCGCTATTGAGCCTAGCTTGCAAAGCCCTTTTGCAGACCACTTTTTGAGTACATGATTGTTGTAGATTGATAGACATTTTGGACAAGGGTAGTATGACCCTGTAGTCCCTTTTGATGTGATACGATACATTTGTAAAACATGTAATTGTATTTGTGGTCAATGATCTATACAAGCTCAATTGCAATATTCTCATTATATACATTGTTGAATTATACATTGGTGATATGAATGTGATGTTATGTGCTTACTTGCGTTGCTAAATGCTATTACATACACGTACTATATACTTATATACATAAGACCTGACCTATACAATCTTCTTTAGAAAATGCCTCCTCGAAGAGACAACCAACTGCCCACAACAGAGGCTGAGCTACAAGAACGGATTTCACGAGCAATAGCACAACACGAGGCCTTGCGCTTTGAACACATCGGAGGTACCTCATGAAATAACCTACCTCTTGGTAATGTTTAAGTCACTAAAGGCACATTACGTTACATTTGGATATTTCATGTGTGTTTGCTAATGCTTTCTGTGAATGATGTTGCTTGTACTGGCTGTACCTATAAGCAGTTCCTTGACTACAAGCCTCTGAATTTCGATGGCACCAGGGGTGCTGTAGCTTACGTCAGATGGGCTAAGAAAACCGATTCTATGCTAAGGATGAGCAAGTGTGCGCCGGAGCACAAGGTCACCTACATTTCTGGATTGTTCTTAGACAGAGCTCTATCATGGTGGAATCTCCAAGTTCAGACTCTGGGAGAAGAGGCTGCATATGCCATGACTTGGGATGAGATGAAGGAACTCATGCGCAAGAAGTACTGTTCAAGGGCGGAGATCCAAAAGTTGGAAACTGAATTCTGGAACCTCAAGATGGATGGTCCAAAGATTGCTGAATACGTGCAGAGATTTCATGACCTATCTCGCGTCGTTCCTTACATGGTTAATCCGGAGTTCAAGCGAATTGAGCGTTTTATTTGGGGATTGGCACCCCAAATCATGAGCATGGTGACGACGTCAAAGCCTTCAATGATCATTGAGGCTATTGATCTGAGTGTGGCACTAACTGAAGAAGCAATCAGGTTGAACAAGTTCTCGATTTCTGACCAAAAGAAGAAGGAGACGCATGTCGAGTCATCTGGAGAGAACAAGCGGAAGTTCTCTAACTTCAAGAAAAGTACTCAAGGAAGCAGTAGTGGTAGCAAGAAGAGAGATGTGAACCCACCAGCTGAGGTCAAAACTGGTGTTGCAAGTTCAGAGAATAGAGGGAAAGGTTACATGGGCACTTTGCCTAAGTGTGATGTATGCCTGTTACATCATGCCGGCCCATGTAGGTATAGGAAGTGTGAAAACTGTGGAAGGAATGGTCATTCAAGGGAGGCTTACTGGGGTGGTAATGGTAATGGCCGTTGTTATGGTGGCCAGAGAGGTAATGGTAGTGGAAGTGGAAACCGTTGTGGAAGCGGTACTGGGAATAGAAACAATCAAGGAGGAAATGGCGGTAATGGAAATCGTGGTAATTTTGGAAACCAAGCTGGAAGTGGAAACCGCAACCAAAACAATAATCAAGGTGGTGCTGGAAATAAGCAAGGATGCTTTAGTTGCAGGGATATTGGGCACTTTAAGAAAGATTGCCCGAAAAACAACCAAGCTCAGGGGAGAGTCTTTAACATTGGAGCGAGGGAAGCTCGCCAGGATCCGAACGTAGTTACGGGTACGTTCCCTATCAACCAACACTTTGCATCTGTACTGTTTGATACTTGTGCCGATTATAGCTTTGTAACTCTAGAATTTAAGAGAATACTTGGGTTAGTTGCTAGTAAGCTAGATATTCCGTACTCGATAGAACTAGCTAATGGAAAGCTAGTAGAGGCGAATGAAGTCATTAGAGGTTGTGTAATAGAGCTCTGAGAGCATGAGTTTACGCTTGATCTTCTGCTAGTCGAGCTGGGAAGCTTTGATGTGGTAGTTGGAATGGATTGGTTGTCGAGCAACCGAGCGGAGATCGTATGCCACGAGAAGATCATTCGCATTCCGATGGCGAATGGTGAAACAATTGTAGTGCATGGAGAGAAACATGATACGCCTCTAAGAAATATCAGTTGTTTGAAGGCCCAAAGATGTTTGCAGAAGGGATGTGTTGCCTTCTTGGCACACATTGTGGACAAAGAAGCCAATGAGCCGAAGCTGGAAGATATCCCGATTGTGAGGGAATATCCGGAAGTTTTCCCCGAAGACTTGCCAGGATTGCCGCCGCAGCGACAAGTCGAATTCCACATTGACTTAGTTCCAGGCGCCGCACCTGTAACTAAGGCACCTTATCGACTTGCACCCTCAGAAATGCAAGAGCTATCGACGCAGCTTCAGGAGTTGTTAGACGAGTGATTTATCAGACCAAGCTTCTTGCCTTGGGGAGCTCCAGTGCTGTTTATTAAGAAGAAGGACAGTAGCTTCCGCATGTGTATCGACTACCGCGAGCTAAACAAGTTAACCATCAAGAATCGGTATCCTTTGCCGAGAATTGATGATCTTTTCGATCAACTGCAAGGTTCGAGTTACTACTCCAAGATCGATCTTCGATCAGGATATCACCAGTTGAGAACTCAAGAGGAGAGTATTCTGAAGACTGCCTTCAGGACTCGATACGGACATTTCGAGTTTTTGGTGATGTCGTTTGGTTTGACAAATGCGCCAACAGTATTTATGGATTTGATGAATAGAGTCTGCAAGCCATATCTCGATAAATTCGTGATTGTGTTTATCGACGATATTTTGATTTATTCAAGGACGAAAGAAGAGCATGAGCAACACCTTAGAACCATTTTAGAGTTGCTCAAGAAAGAGAAATTATACGTAAAGTTCTCAAAGTGCAAGTTCTGGTTGCGCGAGGTTCAGTTCCTTGGTCATGTGGTAAACAAAGATGGAATCCATGTGGATCCGACCAAGATCGAGGCGATCAAGAATTGGGAAACTCCGAAGACGCCAACAGAGATCCGCCAATTCCTAGGTTTGGTAGGGTATTACCCCAGATTCATTGAGGATTTTTCGAAAATCGCTCAACCGCTGACCTCCCTTACTCAAAAGGACAAGAAGTATGAATGGGGAGACCAGCAAAAAGAAGCTTTTCAGTTGCTGAAGAACAAGCTTTGCGACGCACCTATTTTATCCCTACCCGAAGGCACCGACGACTTCGTGGTATATTGTGATGCCTCGCGTCAGGGATTAGGATGTGTACTGATGCAGTGACAGAAGGTTATCGCTTATGCTTCGTGCCAGTTAAAGGTTCATGAGAAGAACTACACCACGCACGATTTGTAATTAGGCGCAGTGTTATTTGCATTGAAGATTTGGCGACATTACTTGTATGGCACCCGATGCATGATCTTTACAGATCACAAGAGCCTCCAGCATATATTCGATCAGAAGGAGCTTAATATGAGACAGCGACGATGGGTTCAGTTGCTAAACGATTATGATTGTGAAATCTAGTACCATCCAGGAAAGGCGAATGTGGTGGCAGACGCCTTGAGTAGGAAAGAAAGAATCAATCCCATAAGGGTTAGGGCTTTGGAAATGATTATACAAACGGACATCTCATTGCGCATTCGTGTTGCGCAGAGAGAAGCTCTTAAGAATGAGAATCTTGTGGACGAATATCTCCGTGGGATGGAGAAGAAGTTGGTACCCAATGAGGAAGGAACTTTGTGTTTTATGAAACGAATTCGGGTTCCCCTCTTTGGTGGTCTGAGAAACGTGATTTTTAATGAAGCTCATAAGTCAAGGTACTCGATCCATCCCGGATCGGACAAGATGTACCAAGATTTGAAGGATTTCTACTGGTGGCCGAGATTGAAAGGTGATGTTGCAATGTATGTTGGCAAATGTTTGACTTGTGCCAAGGTAAAGGCCGAATATCAGAAGCCTTCAGGTCTTCTGCAGCAACCTGAAATACCCATGTGGAAATGGGAGCAGATTTCAATGGATTTTATAACAAAGCTACCAAGGACACCCAAAGGTCATGACACGATTTGGGTAATCATAGACCGTCTGACAAAATCTGCGCACTTTTTGGCGATCAGAGAAAAAGATAACACAGGTAAGCTAGCCGAGCTGTACCTCAAAGAGATAGTTGCACGACATGGAGTGCCTATCTCGATTATATCCGATAGAGACGGAAGATTTGTGTCAAGGATTTGGCAATCTTTCCAAGAAGCCTTTGGTTCTCAGTTAAATCTGAACACTGCTTTTCATCCATAGACAGATGGCCAGAGCGAACGAACGATTCAAACACTAGAAGATATGTTTCGAGCTTGTGTTATGGACTTGGGTGGCAGTTGGGACACTCACCTACCTTTGGTCGAGTTCTCCTATAACAACAGCTACCATACAAGCATTCAAGCTGCACCGTTTGAAGCTCTTTACGAACGCAAGTGTCGATCGTCGTTATGCCGGGCAGATGCAGGCGATAGACAGTTAGTTGGTCCCGAATTGGTTCAAGAAATGATAGATAAGATTATGCAGATCCGAGAGCGCATCAAGGCGGCTCGTGATCGACAAAAGAGCTATGCGGACCAAAGAAGGAAACCTTTGGAGTTTGAAGTGGGAGATATGGTTTTACTAAAAGTCTCACCTTGGAAAGGGGTAGCACGCTTTGGGAAGCGTGGAAAGTTGAACCCATGATATATTGAACCGTTCAAAATCCTGGAGAGAATTGGTCTTGTAGCTTACAAGTTGGATCTACCCGCGGAACTGAATGGAGTCCATGATACATTTCATGTATCTAATCTGAAAAAGAGTCCAACTCAAGAAACAGTTGTTATTCCTGCCGATGAAGTTCACATTGACGACACATTCCACTTTACCGAAGAACCCGTTGAGGTCACGGATTGGAAGGTCAACAAAACCAGAAGGAGTAGTGTTAAACTCGTAAAGGTTCAATGGAACGCGCGACACGGCCCAGAGTTCACTTGGGAGCGTGAGGACCGTATGAAAGCAAAATACCTGCATTTTTTCCCCAACTCCCCTACAGCTAGTAGCAGAGCCTAAATTTCGGGACGAAATTTTCTTAACAGAGGAGAATGTGACAACTATCAAAAAATCCAGGTATCCATACAATTAATTAATCTTGATTAGTGCTTAATGACTGTGCTGAATTACAATTAACTGCTTTCTGATTACTACCATACACATACATGTGCATCATACATTAATTAATGTCATATCAATAATGCATGAAACCCATATTGCTTCGAATAATGCACAAAGCATAGTTAGCACAGTTATCTGATAAATCAGGAATATGCTGACAGAGTTCAGTACATAGACAGACAGTGTTTTGAGACCCAGTGTGGGCCAGAGACTAAGTACTACACTAGTATGGAGTGTAGGGAAGAAAGGACCACAAAACTGCGTTCTAAGTAATAGTTTAAGTGCCGGAAAGTGCATAAAACTCACATAAAGTGCAGAATTCTGCAAAATACAACAAAAATCAGCATTTTAACAAGCTTGTGTCTTGCAAAAGTATGACTAAATGGTCCTGAATGCTTTCCTAAGTGTCAGAAATTAAAAGTGTCACAAAAGGGTACATAAAGAACACTAAACTGTATAGTTTAGCACTTAAACGAACCAGTATCTAACCGAACAACCAGACACTATCCGAAACATCAAAATTACACTAGAAGCATTGTTGTAATGTTTCCAAGCTAGTTATGGTCCCCGAACATCATAACACACCATACAAAATATCTAGTAACCAAAACACTTAACTTATACTTGAAATTAAACTAGATTACAACTATATGGTTTAAACCTAAGCTAAGACCCCCCCCCCCCCCACCTAGTGGACGGCCCCAAGTGGCCCCCACTCTTGATTTTCCTTCAATTGTTTATTAGATATTGTGTGTACTTCTAGTGACATATTACACAATGGTTAACATCTAAACTTGGTTATAAGTATGGCATGAAGGAACATAATATCATATCTCACACACACAAACTCTCTTCTTCCTCTTGCTCCATTCTCGGCCGAAACCACAACCATCCACCATCATCATCGTTATTCAATCTCATCCATTCTAAGGCCATATAAAGGTGTTCAAGGGTGCATAAGGAAGCTTAGTGGCATTGGAAGTGGAAGGACCTTCTCTCATTGCTCTTATCCACTCACTTTCTACTCTTGATTCATCCCTAGCCTTGTTCTAGTGGCAAGATCCTTTACACTCTATTTTACATCCATTTTTAGTGGTTAAAAGAAGTATCATAATCAAAACTTCAAGAACACTAAATAACATAAACATGTAACTTGAACATAAGCTTGATTTATGAAGTAATCTTGTTGAAACTAAGTTGTTTATTGTATGAATGCTTGTTCATCATTGATTGTTTGTAAAGATGATGTTGATCATCATAACATCTTGCTAGATCATGATTAGAAACATAGTCTAGCAAGATGAGAAAGTAAGAAGGTTGTAGGATGAAAGATCATCCACACTTGAATCATGAACTTGGAAGGAATAAAGTTGTTTTCTTGAAAAATCATGATCAAAGTAAGTTGCTAAACATATAGATCTAAGGATTTATAAATGGTATTTCAAAAGAACCAAGTTAAAAATATGAGTTTTGTTAAATCTTGGTTCTTACATAAACAAACACTATTTTTGATGGTTAAACAAGTGTAGAAACACTTGTGTAACAAGAAGATTACATAAAGAAGCATTTTCAGAAATTGTGTTTTGAAGTTGTAAACACCCAACTTCTTTAAAAATGTAGTTTTTAAAGAAGTAAACACATTCTAAAGGGTAACTAAACCTATTAAACACAATACCAAGTTACTACAAGTTTTCATAAACTTTCAAGTTCATGAAGTAGTAAATTAAGCATGATTTTGGCTAGATTGATAAGGGAATGTTGTTTGTTGATGAATGTAAATTGATTGTGGTTATTTTTACAAAAGAAAATGATATGCTTGAAAGCATGGAAACCTCCATTTTTAGGGGAAGCTATGGCAAAAATTTCTAAAAATATAAACACTTAGAAAAATATTTTCAAACAAATACTTATAAGTGTATTTTAACCATGAGTTTTCTATATAAACCTTGCCATAATTTTGTTACAAAAATACAAGTGTGAAAACTGTGGAAGGAATGGTCATTCAAGGGAGGCTTACTGGGGTGGTAATGGTAATGGCCGTTGTTATGGTGGCCAGAGAGGTAATGGTAGTGGAAGTGGAAACCGTTGTGGAAGCGGTACTGGGAATAGAAACAATCAAGGAGGAAATGGCGGTAATGGAAATCGTGGTAATTTTGGAAACCAAGCTGGAAGTGGAAACCGCAACCAAAACAATAATCAAGGTGGTACTGGAAATAAGCAAGGATGCTTTAGTTGCAGGGATATTGGGCACTTTAAGAAAGATTGCCCGAAAAACAACCAAGCTCAGGGGAGAGTCTTTAACATTGGAGCGAGGGAAGCTCGCCAGGATCCGAACGTAGTTACAGGTACGTTCCCTATCAACCAACACTTTGCATCTGTACTGTTTGATACTTGTGCCAATTATAGCTTTGTATCTCTAGAATTTAAGAGAATACTTGGGTTAGTTGCTAGTAAGCTAGATATTCCGTACTCGATAGAACTAGCTAATGGAAAGCTAGTAGAGGCGAATGAAGTCATTAAAGGTTGTGTAATAGAGCTCTGAGAGCATGAGTTTACGCTTGATCTTCTGCTAGTCGAGCTGGGAAGCTTTGATGTGGTAGTTGGAATGGATTGGTTGTCGAGCAACCGAGCGGAGATCGTATGCCACGAGAAGATCATTCGCATTCCGATGGCGAATGGTGAAACAATTGTAGTGCATGGAGAGAAACATGATACGCCTCTAAGAAATATCAGTTGTTTGAAGGCCCAAAGATGTTTGCAGAAGGGATGTGTTGCCTTCTTGGCACACATTGTGGACAAAGAAGCCAATGAGCCGAAGCTGGAAGATATCCCGATTGTGAGGGAATATCCGGAAGTTTTCCCCGAAGACTTGCCAGGATTGCCGCCGCAGCGACAAGTCGAATTCCACATTGACTTAGTTCCAGGCGCCGCACCTGTAACTAAGGCACCTTATCGACTTGCACCCTCAGAAATGCAAGAGCTATCGACGCAGCTTCAGGAGTTGTTAGACGAGTGATTTATCAGACCAAGCTTCTCGCCTTGGGGAGCTCCAGTGCTGTTTATTAAGAAGAAGGACAGTAGCTTCCGCATGTGTATCGACTACCGCGAGCTAAACAAGTTAACCATCAAGAATCGGTATCCTTTGCCGAGAATTGATGATCTTTTCGATCAACTGCAAGGTTCGAGTTACTACTCCAAGATCGATCTTCGATCAGGATATCACCAGTTGAGAACTCAAGAGGAGAGTATTCTGAAGACTGCCTTCAGGACTCGATACGGACATTTCGAGTTTTTGGTGATGTCGTTTGGTTTGACAAATGCGCCAACAGTATTTATGGATTTGATGAATAGAGTCTGCAAGCCATATCTCGATAAATTCGTGATTGTGTTTATCGACGATATTTTGATTTATTCAAGGACGAAAGAAGAGCATGAGCAACACCTTAGAACCATTTTAGAGTTGCTCAAGAAAGAGAAATTATACGTAAAGTTCTCAAAGTGCAAGTTCTGGTTGCGCGAGGTTCAGTTCCTTGGTCATGTGGTAAACAAAGATGGAATCCATGTGGATCCGACCAAGATCGAGGCGATCAAGAATTGGGAAACTCCGAAGACGCCAACAGAGATCCGCCAATTCCTAGGTTTGGTAGGGTATTACCCCAGATTCATTGAGGATTTTTTGAAAATCGCTCAACCGCTGACCTCCCTTACTCAAAAGGACAAGAAGTATGAATGGGGAGACCAGCAAGAAGAAGCTTTTCAGTTGCTGAAGAACAAGCTTTGCGACGCACCTATTTTATCCCTACCCGAAGGCACCGACGACTTCGTGGTATATTGTGACGCCTCGCGTTAGGGATTAGGATGTGTACTGATGCAGTGACAGAAGGTTATCGCTTATGCTTCGTGCCAGTTAAAGGTTCATGAGAAGAACTACACCACGCACGATTTGTAATTAGGCGCAGTGTTATTTGCATTGAAGATTTGGCGATATTACTTGTATGGCACCCGATGCATGATCTTTACAGATCACAAGAGCCTCCAGCATATATTCGATCAGAAGGAGCTTAATATGAGACAGCGACGATGGGTTCAGTTGCTAAACGATTATGATTGTGAAATCAAATACCATCCAGGAAAGGCGAATGTGGTGGCAGACGCCTTGAGTAGGAAAGAAAGAATCAAGCCCATAAGGGTTAGGGCTTTGGAAATGATTATACAAACGGACCTCTCATTGCGCATTCGTGTTGCGCAGAGAGAAGCTCTTAAGAATGAGAATCTTGTGGACGAATATCTCCGTGGGATGGAGAAGAAGTTGGTACCCAATGAGGAAGGAACTTTGTGTTTTATGAAACGAATTTGGGTTCCCCTCTTTGGTGGTCTGAGAAACGTGATTTTTAATGAAGCTCATAAGTCAAGGTACTCGATCCATCCCGGATCGGACAAGATGTACCAAGATTTGAAGGATTTCTACTGGTGGCCGAGATTGAAAGGTGATGTTGCAATGTATGTTGGCAAATGTTTGACTTGTGCCAAGGTAAAGGCCGAATATCAGAAGCCTTCAGGTCTTCTGCAGCAACCTGAAATACCCATGTGGAAATGGGAGCAGATTTCAATGGATTTTATAACAAAGCTACCAAGGACACCCAAAGGTCATGACACGATTTGGGTAATCATAGACCGTCTGACAAAATCTGCGCACTTTTTGGCGATCAGAGAAAAAGATAACACAGGTAAGCTAGCCGAGCTGTACCTCAAAGAGATAGTTGCACGACATGGAGTGCCTATCTCGATTATATCCGATAGAGACGGAAGATTTGTGTCAAGGATTTGGCAATCTTTCCAAGAAGCCTTTGGTTCTCAGTTAAATCTGAGCACTGCTTTTCATCCATAGACAGATGGCCAGAGCGAACGAACGATTCAAACACTAGAAGATATGTTTCGAGCTTGTGTTATGGACTTGGGTGGCAGTTGGGACACTCACCTACCTTTGGTCGAGTTCTCCTATAACAACAGCTACCATACAAGCATTCAAGCTGCACCGTTTGAAGCTCTTTACGAACGCAAGTGTCGATCGTCGTTATGCCGGGCAGATGCAGGCGATAGACAGTTAGTTGGTCCCGAATTGGTTCAAGAAATGATAGATAAGATTATGCAGATCCGAGAGCGCATCAAGGCGGCTCGTGATCGACAAAAGAGCTATGCGGACCAAAGAAGGAAACCTTTGGAGTTTGAAGTGGGAGATATGGTTTTACTAAAAGTCTCACCTTGGAAAGGGGTAGCACGCTTTGGGAAGCGTGGAAAGTTGAACCCATGATATATTGAACCGTTCA
Source organism: Helianthus tuberosus (assembly GCA_030545235.1). Lineage (NCBI taxonomy): Eukaryota > Viridiplantae > Streptophyta > Magnoliopsida > Asterales > Asteraceae > Helianthus > Helianthus tuberosus. The sequence goes on from CM060409.1 coordinate 121,913,354, forward strand.
AAATCCTGGAGAGAATTGGTCTTGTAGCTTACAAGTTGGATCTACCCGCGGAACTGAATGGAGTCCATGATACATTTCATGTATCTAATCTGAAAAAGAGTCCAACTCAAGAAACAGTTGTTATTCCTGCCGATGAAGTTCACATTGACGACACATTCCACTTTACCGAAGAACCCGTTGAGGTCACGGATTGGAAGGTCAACAAAACCAGAAGGAGTAGTGTTAAACTCGTAAAGGTTCAATGGAACGCGCGACACGGCCCAGAGTTCACTTGGGAGCGTGAGGACCGTATGAAAGCAAAATACCTGCATTTTTTCCCCAACTCCCCTACAGCTAGTAGCAGAGCCTAAATTTCGGGACGAAATTTTCTTAACAGAGGAGAATGTGACAACTATCAAAAAATCCAGGTATCCATACAATTAATTAATCTTGATTAGTGCTTAATGACTGTGCTGAATTACAATTAATTGCTTTCTGATTACTACCATACACATACATGAGCATCATACATTAATTAATGTCATATCAATAATGCATGAAAGCCATATTGCTTCGAATAATGCACAAAGCATAGTTAGCACAGTTATCTGATAAATCAGGAATATGCTGACAGAGTTCAGTACATAGACAGACAGTGTTTTGAGACCCAGTGTGGGCCAGAGACTAAGTACTACACTAGTATGGAGTGTAGGGAAGAAAGGACCACAAAACTGCGTTCTAAGTAATAGTTTAAGTGCCGGAAAGTGCCTAAAACTCACATAAAGTGCAGAATTCTGCAAAATACAACAAAAATCAGCATTTTAACAAGCTTGTGTCTTGCAAAAGTATGACTAAATGGTCCTGAATGCTTTCCTAAGTGTCAGAAATTAAAAGTGTCACAAAAGGGTACATAAAGAACACTAAACTGTATAGTTTAGCACTTAAACGAACCAGTATCTAACCGAACAACCAGACACTATCCGAAACATCAAAATTACACTAGAAGCATTGTTGTAATGTTTCCAAGCTAGTTATGGTCCCCGAACATCATAACACACCATACAAAATATCTAGTAACCAAAACACTTAACTTATACTTGAAATTAAACTAGATTACAACTATATGGTTTAAACCTAAGCTAAGACCCCCCCCCCCCCACCTAGTGGACGGCCCCAAGTGGCCCCCACTCTTGATTTTCCTTCAATTGTTTATTAGATATTGTGTGTACTTCTAGTGACATATTACACAATGGTTAACATCTAAACTTGGTTATAAGTATGGCATGAAGGAACATAATATCATATCTCACACACACAAACTCTCTTCTTCCTCTTGCTCCATTCTCGGCCGAAACCACAACCATCCACCATCATCATCGTTATTCAATCTCATCCATTCTAAGGCCATATAAAGGTGTTCAAGGGTGCATAAGGAAGCTTAGTGGCATTGGAAGTGGAAGGACCTTCTCTCATTGCTCTTATCCACTCACTTTCTACTCTTGATTCATCCCTAGCCTTGTTCTAGTGGTAAGATCCTTTACACTCTATTTTACATCCATTTTTAGTGGTTAAAAGAAGTATCATAATCAAAACTTCAAGAACACTAAAGAACATAAACATGTAACTTGAACATAAGCTTGATTTATGAAGTAATCTTGTTGAAACTAAGTTGTTTATTGTATGAATGCTTGTTCATCATTGATTGTTTGTAAAGATGATGTTGATCATCATAACATCTTGCTAGATCATGATTAGAAACATAGTCTAGCAAGATGAGAAAGTAAGAAGGTTGTAGGATGAAAGATCATCCACACTTGAATCATGAACTTGGAAGGAATAAAGTTGTTTTCTTGAAAAATCATGATCAAAGTAAGTTGCTAAACATATAGATCTAAGGATTTATAAATGGTATTTCAAAAGAACCAAGTTAAAAATATGAGTTTTGTTAAATCTTGGTTCTTACATAAACAAACACTATTTTTGATGGTTAAACAAGTGTAGAAACACTTGTGTAACAAGAAGATTACATAAAGAAGCATTTTCAGAAATTGTGTTTTGAAGTTGTAAACACCCAACTTCTTTAAAAATGTAGTTTTTAAAGAAGTAAACACATTCTAAAGGGTAACTAAACCTATTAAACACAATACCAAGTTACTACAAGTTTTCATAAACTTTCAAGTTCATGAAGTAGTAAATTAAGCATGATTTTGGCTAGATTGATAAGGGAATGTTGTTTGTTGATGAATGTAAATTGATTGTGGTTATTTTTACAAAAGAAAATGATATGCTTGAAAGCATGGAAACCTCCATTTTTAGGGGAAGCTATGGCAAAAATTTCTAAAAATATAAACACTTAGAAAAATATTTTCAAACAAATACTTATAAGTGTATTTTAACCATGAGTTTTCTATATAAACCTTGCCATAATTTTGTTACAAAAATACAAATGTTGGAAGTTGGTTTTTATAAATAAAAATGGATAAACATATAATTAGAATGTATATATATACAATAAAGACACACATGTGTGATTATGTGTATACTTTGTGTAATAGTTATGTTATTTTAGGACTTAAAATAATATAACACATTAAAACACCAATGATTGTAATCCAAAATGTTACCAAGATGACAAGGAATAAGTATATAAGTTACACACTAAATATTGGTGAAACCGAGCAAGAAATTTAACTTACAAAGTATTCCGGAAAAATATGTTTACAAAATATATTTTGGTAAATAGTATTTTGGATACAAAGGACTGAAAATATGATTTTCACAATTTCATCAAGAGCATATAGCATTTTTGACAAATATAAATATATATATTTCCTTTGAAATGTTAGAAGATATATTATTTTGGGAAACATAAATATTTTCTTCAGTGAACTTGAAAATATATTATTTTAGAACTACAAATATTTTGCCAAAAGAAAAATTATGAATAATTTTTTTAAGAAATATTCTTTAAATATATATTTTGGAAATATATATGTTGGTGGACTTTTTATTAGAAATAATATTCCGGAAAGTATAATATAGATTTAAGTATATGAATACTTAATGAACACAATAAAATACGTATTCTCGTACGTATAAATACACACCGGAATACGAGTACACATGTATAAGATACCCCCATCCTTGGGAAGAAATATAGATTTAAGTATATGAATACTTGAGAAGTATTAAGTTAATATATATTGTTTAACAAATATTCCAAAACTTGTAAATATAATTTAAGTTAAAATATTAATTATTTTGACAATAATTATAAAACTTGGAATAATATATGAAACGTAACTCAGAAACGTTGACACTAAGTCAAGGCACGGCCCGTTCGTCTAATAGACATTAGTACGTTGTAGGTAGTCGTGTTCACCGGAGAAGTACGAGTTGCGATTGTTGAAGACGCAAGACTGTGAGTTTCGTGTTCCCCCTTTTCTTTAATTGTTTTTAGTTTTATAACTTCGAGGGTGAAATACATGTTACAATTGTTTACATACATTACTATTTGGTATGGTTAGCTAAGGAAGGGTACACTTAGATCATGTGAGTTGTGGGCACAACGCTTAAGGCCATCAATCCTAGTTATAGGACCGAGGGACATGAGTGATAGATCTATTTGGGTGTAGCGAGCCTTGCCCATGTTGGACCAGGGTTTGGCCCATGGGTAGACTATGTCTTACAGCCGGAAGCCCGGTGCAAAATTTGCAAGGTTTGAGCTACCTGCATCACGTCACACATATCAATGGCCTTGCAACCCATTGGTGATCTGTTTTCCTTGTTGCTTTCAAACCGGGATTTATAAACTTACATACATACTTACAGTGATTTCGAAGGTTTATACATACACACAAACAAACACACGAACTCGCTCAACTTTTGTTGATGTTTTCAAAATACATGTGTTTCAGGGAATTAGTAAGTGGATCTGGCGGGCGTTGGGAGTTTCATGCTATGTTGTGAATAAAGATGTCATCCATGGTTTTTGGGTTGGGCGGTGTGTCTTATTCCTGGACGAGACACGTCTTCCAAACCTTGATTTTATTTAATGTCTTTTGATGAGTCCTTAGTGAACTCTTGAAACAATTCGTATGGTTTGTAAAACTTGTGTTTGATGTCTTCGTTTTAAAACAATGTTGTTATGTTTAAACTTATTTAATGGATGACATGTCTATGGTTTTTATCATATAGTGTTGTTATGATTGAATGCAATGGTATTAAGAAAGTCATACCATAATCACGCTTCCGTAAAAGTCAGGGTGTGACAGTGCCAATAGGACTCACACCCTCTGGCAGTGGTACAAGTTCCCATACTTGTTGTCTTTTAAACTGTTGGAGCTCCTCTTGCATGGCTTCTACCCAGCTGTTGTCTTTTAGTGCCTCTTGGTTCTTGAATGGCTGATAAAGAGATAGGAAACCAGCAAAAACACAGATGTTTTGGGATTGACTTCTTGTGAGCACCCCTTCACTGATGTTGCCAATGATCTGGTCAGGTGGATGAGACTTCAAGAAGATTAGATCTCCTTTGTATGGAACAATGGCATTTAATGGTGAGGGCTGCAGATGTGAATCATTTGAGCTAACCACCGCTGGTGACTTTGATGATCCAGTAGTGGCTTCAAATGGAGGTGGAGGAATAGGAGGAACAGGTGTGAAAACTTGTTGAATTTTATCCACTGTTTGATGGCTTTTTTCAACATTGGTTGATGAAGATGGGCTACTTTGGTCAACAACTGTTGAGGTAGCAGTGGTTGAGCTTTGACAGCTGTTTTGAACATCTACTGCTCTTCCCATTGAAGCAGACTTTTGTTGAGGAATGATGACTTCATATCCATAGTCTGATGGAGGATTTTCTGATGGACCTGCATTGCTAGACTTGACAGCAACACTTTCAAATGTGAATTAATCAAGATCAAATAATTATGCAGGGTTTGCTGGGATTTTCATTGATGAAAGTTCATTGAACTTCACATTCAAAGTCTCTTCCACTATCTTAGTCCTTGTGTTAAACACTTTGTAGGCCTTAGCAGTGGTTGAGTATCCCAGATGATAACCACAATCAATTTTGGCTGCAAACTTTGCGATAGAATCTTTTAAGTTTAAGATGAAACATGGGCAGCCAAAAACTTTGATATATGAAATCAGTGGCTTTATTTTATACAGCAGTTCATAGGCAGTCTTTTGATGCCTGGGGTGGATTAAAACTCTGTTTTGGACATAGCAAGCAGTGTTTACTGCCTCTGCCCAAAAAAGTTAATGGCAAACCTGAATCAGCAAGCATGGTTCTGGCAGCCTCAATCAATGTCCTGTTCTGTCTTTCAACAACCCCATTTTGTTCTGGTGTTCTTGGAATGCTGTACTGCCTTACAATTCCTTTTGACACACAGAAATCATCTAACTCCTTGTTTCTGAACTCTGTGCCATTGACACTCCTAAAGATTTTTACTGGAAGATCAAACTGATTTTCAACCTGTGTAACAAAGTCTTGCAGAATGCCTATAGTCTCATCTTTGGAGTATAAAAAGTAAGTCCATGTAAACCTAGAAAAGTCATCAACATTAACCAAACAATATCTTTTCTTCCTAAGACTCATGACTTTAACTGGGCCAAACAAATCCATGTGAAGCATTTGCAAGCACTTGGTTGTTTTGGACTCTTCAATTGATTTGTATGAGCTTTTATGTTGTTTTCCTTTTAGGCAGGAAACACAATGCTCAGAACAGGTGAACAGTTTTTGAGGTAAACCTCTTACTAACCCCTGTTTGGATATAGCAGTGATTGTCTTGAGATTTGTGTGCCCCAATCTCCTGTGCCATAATTATGTCTCTTTGTTAGAGGCAGCTGAGAACTGACAGGCATCAGTCCTGGGGCTCTCTTTTGACATATCCACCACATAAACATTGCCACTTCTTTGAGCAACAAGTTGGGTTTTTCCATTTTTTATTATTTCTTCAATCTTTTCAACCATTTCTGGTCCAACAATCCTACAACACTCCTTTGTAAAGAATGAGCCATATCCCTTATCACTCATTTGTGAGACACTTAGGAGGTTGAATTTTAGATTGTCTATTAGACTAACATTTTCAAACTTAACTTTACCAGACTGAACTGTACCAGACCCCAGAATCTTCCCTTTACTATTATTACCAAAGGATATATCACCCCCTCCATGAGTTTTGGAATCTTTGAGAAGGGTCTACATCCTGTCATGTGCCTGGAGCCTCCACTATCTACATACCAAAGACTATCAAAGCATGCAGAAGCTCCCTGCACATGTAGTAAAAGATTAGTTCATTAGGATCTCCAAAGCCAATAAGGCTTTGGATGGGGTCTCAACAGTGTCTAGGTTAAGTTCAGGTGGATGGACAGTGGTTAGCTCAGGGGGTTGGACAGTTTTGGAACTGTTTTTCTCTAACCACTGTTGGGGGTCTTGCCCAATTATCTACTGATACCCAAAAGGATGCCTATTCACTCTTGGTTTAGAAGGCTTTTTGTAAACCTCATAAACATGTGGGGTCCTTTGGTATGGTGGTTGTCCCTTACCTCTTCGGTATTGGTTGGCAGGGGGTGCATCAGTCACCTGAACATCTCGTTTAACAGAGGTTTGGTTTAGTTGTTTTGTAACAGCTGTTTGAACTGGCACAAACATTGGTTGGTTCTTGGTGAATTTGACAGATGGATTTGATGAACTCAAGGATGTTTTTGCAGTGTACGCATTCTTTTTTACATCAAAGGATTTGAGATACACACATTCCTGAGTTTTATGATTTGATTTGCCACAGATGGTGCAGCTCTCAGCAGGCCCAATGACACTTGTTTTGTTGATGTTATATGCTTTTAGATGAAAACAGTATTTTGTTAGATGATTCTTCTTTTCAGAGAAATCACAAAATAAGTTTTTAATCTTTTCTCTCTTTTTCTTCTTTTCAGACTCCTTTGCAACAGAGTTTTGAACGAATGTTGGGATGTCTTTGAGAGGAATGACCTTTGCTTTGGGAGCTTTAACACCATCAGTGGTTATGAAGTCCATTGGTTTAAAATTTTCAAGAATGTCACACTCATCAGACCATGTGGGTTTAAATTGGTACCTCTCAAGTTACTCAAAAGTTGAGGACCCCACAGATCTTTCCAGAGTGATTTTGTTACCAAGTTTGTCAGTTATTTTAACTTCTTGGCCATTCTTGTTTGTTGGAATGATTTCAACTGAACCAGCTTGATTTGCAGCATTTTTTTCAACTTCATCATTTTTTTCTAAATCCAATGCCAAATTTCACATTGCTTTCAAGCTGTTTCTCAATCATTATCTCAAAACCTTTGCAAGATTCCACCCATTTTTCACAAGTGATTTGGGTGGACTCCAACTCCTTTTTGCAAACTTGATATTTTTATATCATAGTTTGGAGTTGGTTTTTGGTAATGCTATGCTCTTCTTTTAGACTGCAGATTTCTTTATCTTTTTCAGCCAATTTGATTTTAAGTTCTTTTAAAGACTTCTCAAATTTTACTTCATCATTTAACACTCTATCCCTAAGGTTTTCGTTCACCTCTTTGATGTTAGCAAATGCTATGATGCATTTGTCTGAACATAGATTTTCAAGAACCTGAGATGATACCTTAGCTGCAGCCATCATGGCACAATCACAAGCATGCTCTTTCTCATCAGTCACCTTCTCTTCCTTTTCACCATGGTTCTTCTCTTCATCTTCAGACCAGGGGTCGGACAGTGGTTCTATCAGGGGTTCTGAATTTTCTCCCAGCAGTATTTCACTAGCAACTTCAGTAACCCCTGCTTCAGCAACTTCTTCCACTGTTTCAGCACTTAGCTGTTCTCCTTCAGCTTCCAGCCCTTCTGGTATTGAATCTAATGTCATAAAACAAAATTCATCATTAGGAGCATCATTAATAGCATAGAGTGCAAAATTTTCATCACCAAGCTCATCAGGCATACTGCTCCAGTCAACAAAGCCTTGGGTGAAAAAGCTTTACTGATCTGGTTGAACCACTGCTGGAGCAGCTTGTTGAGGTGCAACTGGTTGCACTTGAGCCTGAGGGACAGGGGCTTGAACATACTGAATTTGTGGAACAGTGGTTTGAACATAATGCACAGGAACACGTGTTGCATCATAGTGAGCAGTGTTAACATGAGCTGCAGGGGTATATTGGGCATAGTGCACAGTGCTTTGGTTTTGTGGTCTAGGTTTTGAGCTGGGATGAGTAATAATTGGACCAGTGGTTTGACTCCTACATTCCCTAGCAAAATGACCTAGCCTATTGCACTTATAGCACTTGATTTTTGACTTATCCAACCCCACTTTTAAATTTCCATGTAACCCTGGGAATTTTCTCCCTGTCCTTTTATAGAATTTGCTTGTTCTTACACTAAAGCAAAGCCAATTGATGCAAAATGTCCATTTCTTCAAGATCAGTTGGATCAATGTGCTGTAAGTCATTGAGTTCAAAACATAGATTATCAGAGATCTGGCTTTCTCCATTTGCTGTGAAAGCAAAGTTGGATGAGTGAGGATCAGAGTTGAAGTTTGCACCAGCAGTTATGTCAATAAAATGATCATAACTCTGATCCTTACTGCTGCCAGACTCTTCCTGACCCAGAAGAGCTGTGTTGCCAAATGTGTAGTCATCTGCAACTTTGCCAGACTCTTGCAACTTCTTTTTCTGGTTTAACTCCCTTTCAAAGTTCAGGAGTCTACCATGAAGTTGGGTCAGTGTCAGATCTTTGAACTCAACAAAATTTCTGGTCACAAATGCAATTGTATCCCATTTTTCAGGTAGTGATCTAAGAAACCTGTTGTTTTGTGTTGAATTAGTAAATTTAACATCAACAAGTCTTAGTTCACTAATGAGACAACTGAATCGCTCAAACTGTTGGGTTAATGTTTCACCCTTAACATGACAAAATGTTTCATACTGCTGATTCAGAATTTCCCTGTTATTTTCAATTACTTCTTCAGTCCCCCCAAATTGTTCCTTAAGTGCATCCCATAATTCCTTGGCACTGTTATAGTGTAACAGCCTAGCATAGATTTCATTGGGCAAAGCAGATGCAACGATGCTAAATGCCTTGGCATCCAGTTCGAATTTTTGAAAATCAGTTTCAGTATAGTTTTCAGGTTTCTTAGGTTCGAACTTCTTTGAATCCTCAGCACTCGGCACCATTGGAACATGTGGTCCAAAGATAACCGACTTCCAACATCTGGTATTCTGTTGAGCAAGGATGTGACCCATCCTTCTCTGCCAGATGTTGTACTCATTGCGCTTCAGCATGGATGGTTTGAAGAGTGAACTGATGCTATTGTTAGCATCTTGTGCTTGTGACGTCATATTGGTTGTTTTATAGAAACTGATTAATCAACTTTGTTCGTGATTAAACCTTGCTCTGTTTTTCAACTAAACGAACAATAATAAGTATCAACGATTGTGAGCTGAACTTTTACGTCAAAATGATTATTAGATCAAATTTGACTGTCCTAGCTCTGATACCTATTGTTAGTATCTGAGTTTCAATTGATTGTGTTTTACATTTGATAATAATGAAGATGAACAAGTAATTGCAGCGGAATGTAAATGGAAACAAACTTTCACACACAATCAAATAGGAGAAATGCTTTCAACACACATTTTAACATAGAACCAAATGATTGAATTTATTTCAAACACCAATTACAATGCATGCATGTATCACAACCTCCCCCTCAGCCTAAGCTCACAGTGATTGTTCGTACAAGAAGACAAGTGGTGAAAGAGCCAATAGAACAGTACAGGGTACTGTTCTATTTATAGGCACGAGCAAACCACTGAAGCATCTTGGCTGACGTCGCCATGAAAGTGACATCTAACCTCCTAACAACCTGAAACTACTGATCTAATACAAGCACTGTTTAGCTAACTACTGATTACAATACATTACCAAAGGAAAGACTAAACTACTGCTTTCTCCTTCCACTGTTGTGACTCCAGCAGTACTTTGTTTCTTTGGCAATGCTTGACCCATAACAGTAGATTGATCATCAGGGCTTTAATCTTCATCAGTCTTTATACTTGATCAGTTGTTTGTAGATCAGCAGTTGTATACAGAGAATGGATACAGGCCATCAGTTGTTAGACACACTTTCAAGGGGAAAGTTAGAATACAGTAGTGCTTATGTTGGATCCACTGCTCTGATCCAGTTTTGGCTTTAATCAACTGTTCCTTTGGTAGGGTTCAATCCCAACAGAATTGTTATTTCATTTTTGTTGAACTTGTCGTATTTGTTTTTCTATGTTGTAATTTGAATTTCCATGATGTACTTGACAATTATTATTATGAAATGAAATCGGTTTTGAATTAAACTATTGTCACGTAATGTTATGAAGTCTTTGAGCAATCTCCTTCGTCTCACTCTGATGTTTTCGCCATCAGTTGGGGTGTGACAGGGGGATACCTTAAGAAGGACGTGATCTCCGACTTGGAATTCCAAGGGCTTGCGTCGCTTGTCCGCATAACTCTTTTGACGGCTTCTTGCTGTCAGAAGGTTATCACGAATTTTCTTGACTTTGTTTGTTGTTTCTAGAATGAGTTCAGGTCCAGTGAGTTGAGCTTCACCGACCTCATTCCAACAGACATGTGAATGACATTTTCGACCGTATAGAGCTTCGAAAGGCGCCACGTTGATGTTGGCGTGATTACAATAGTTGTAGGAGAATTCGATCAATGGTAGATGCGAATCCCAACTACCACCAAAGTCAATCACAGATGCTCTAAGTATATATTCCAGTGTTTGTATTGTCCTCTCGGATTGTCCATCCATTTGAGGATGATAAGCAGTGCTCAAATTGAGTTTGGTTCCCATGGCAGATTGCATGATCTTCCAAAAGTGAGATGAGAATCAAACATCACGGTTAGATATGATGTTCAAAGGAACACCATGTCGAGATACAATCTCTTCTACATAGATCTTGGCGAGCTTGTCAGCAGATAGATCCTCACGAATCGGCAAAAAGTGTGTTGATTTTGTTAGACAATCAATGACTACCCAAATGGTATCGTGACCTCTAGATGTGCGCGGTAGTTTTGTGATGAGATCCATTGCAATGTTCTCCCACTTCCATACCAATATTTCTGGTTGTTCAAGTAAACCAGATTGGCGTTGATGTTCAGCCTTGACTTTAAGACAAGTTGGGCATTTAGACACATACAAGGCAACGTCCTTCTTCATACCCGGCCACCAATACTAAGTACAAAGATCCTTGTACATTTTGTCTGCACCAGGATGGATTGAATAACAAGACTTATGAGCCTCGTCCATCAATAAAGTGCGAAGATTTTCTTGACTTGGAATCCACAATCGATTCATGTAATAGAGTAATCTGTTGTCTTTCGTTTCGAGTTGAAGTTCGAGATTTTGTGGCAGCTCATTTTTTAACAAGCCTTGGGTTACACATGTACGTTGTACTTGTAGGATACGTGTCTGGATAACATATTGAACTTGAATACAATGAAGCTTGACATGTTCCTTTCGACTTAGCGCATCGGCTATGACATTCGCCTTACCAAGATGGTAGCGAATCTCGCAGTCGTAGTCGTTCAAGAGTTCGACCCAACGTCGTTGTCTCATGTTTAGCTCATTTTGATTGAATATGTGTTAGAGACTTTTATGGTCCATGAAAACCACACACTTCGTACCATAGAGGTAGTGTCTTGATATTTTGAGAGCAAAAACTACAGCACCTAACTCAAGATCATGAGTTGTGTAGTTCTTCTCGTGGATTTTCAATTGTCGTGATGCTTAGGCTATGACTATATCTTGTTGCATGAGAACACAACCAAAGCCTAGATTCGATGCGTCACAACAGACAACGAAATCGTCGTTGCCATCAGGTAAAGATAAGATAGGAGCATCACAGAATTTTGTTTCAATGTTTGAAAGGCTTCCTCTTGTTTGGGTCCCCACTCAAAAGGCTTATTCTTCTGAGGAATGCAGTCTTGGGAATATCTTCTTCGAGTCCATGTAGTGGCCGTATCTCGTGCGGAATGCAGTCTTGGGAATATCTTCTTCGAGTACACGAAGCTGATGATACCCAGAACGCAGGTCAATTTTGAAAAAACATGTAGTACCTTGTAGTTGATCGAAGAGATCGTCAATACGTGGTAGGGGATATCGATTCTTGATCGTGAGTTTGTTGAGCTCACGATATCGATACACATTCAGAAAGATCCATCATTTTTCTTCACGAATAGAATAGGAGCGCCCCAAGGTGAAAAGCTAGGACGGATGAATCCTTTGTCAGATAACTCCTGAAGTTGCTTCGATAACTCTTGCATCTCAGATGGTGCAAGATGGTAAGGTGATTTAGCAATCGAGTTGGCACCAGGTACCAGATCAATATGAAACTTAACCTGACTTGCTGGAGGTAAACCAGGCAGTTCTTCAAGAAACACCTCAGTATAATCTTGAACAATAGGGATATCTTGAATATTCTTGCTCTTTGCTTTCTCCTCTATGACATGTGCCAAGAAGGACACATAATTCTTTCGTAGGTATTTTTGGGCTTGAGTACATGTCATGAGTTTTAAGCTGCTAGAAGGTTTCTCTCCACGAATCTCTTAGACTTCACCAGACGAAAGAGGTATACGAACAACTTTGTCGAAACAGATCACCTCAGCATAGTTTTTGGTTAACCAATCCATTCCTATGATGATATCAAAACTTCCAAGTTGCATTGGCGTGAGGTCAATAGGAAAAAGGTGGTTATCAAGGTTTAATTGGCAATCACGAATGATAGAGTCGAGCACAAGGAGCTAACCACTAGCAATTTCCACTGTTAAGGGCTTTCCTAGTTTAGTTCTAGGCATCGAAAGCAAAGGTTCAAAGGCTAATGATACAAAGCTTCTATAGGCACCCGAATCGAAAAGAACAGAAGCAGGGTGATGTTGATGCAAGGAACGTACCATTAACAACTTTGTTCTCAGCACGAGCCTCGTTGGCGTTAATGTTGATGCGTATCCACGAGTTGGATTTGCATTTGCGTTCACGTGTTTTGGGCAGTCGTTCCTCAAGTGACCCATCTCGCCACAGTTGTAGCAAGAACAAGGTGGGAATGGAGGTCTAGCAGGGTTAGCTTGGGGTTGCACGGGGTTTTGAACAGCTTGGTTTGGAGCAGATCGACAAATATTGGCCACATGACCAAGTTTCCCACACGAAGTGCATTAGCGACATGGTAGGTGAGCTTGATGGTGACCATTGCACCGGTTGCATAACGACGCAATTCCAGTGTATGATTTCCTTACGGGAGGTTTAGCTGGTTGGTTTTGTGTGTTCTGATTGGGTTAAGCAACAACCGCAAAGTTCTGGGAAGCCTTGCACTTCCTCGATTTCTTGGAAGGCTTGGCTTTGTTCTCCTTTGTTTTCTCTTTCCCTTGAGTGGTCTTGGCTGTTTGTTTCTTATCGCCCTTTCGAAACAGTTTACCTTCCTGACCTGAGACTCAGTTAGGGTAGCAGCCAATTCAATAGCCTGGCGAACAGTGGTAGGGTTGCTACCAGTAACAATGTCTTGAACGGGATCAGGCAGGCCATCGATGTACCTCTCAATTGCTTTATCCAACGGGGTGACCATGGTGGGACATAGCAGGCTCAGTTCTTCGTAACGGTCCGTGTAGGCATGATACTCTCCACTATCTTGCTTAAGATCGTGGAATTCATTTTCCAATGCCCATTGTTCATGACGAGGACAAAATTCCTTCATCATTAGAGCTCGAAGCTCTTCCCATGTTTGAGCCATTGCCATGTCAGCACCCCTATCTCTCATCACACCATTCCACACCTGATGCAAACTCAAACTTTCGCTCATTTGGGCATTGAACGTGACAAAACGTGCTTTCGAGACTCTCGAACCACTGTAGGAGCCCAGTAGCTCCTTCAGACCAAGTAAACTTGAGTGGTTTAGCCGAATTAAATTGTTTGTATTTGCACGGAGCGGGTGCATTGTTATAGTTGTTGTTTGCTTGGTTTATCTAGGTTATTAGTTCGGGAGCACAGCAGCAATTTGCTGAGCGATCATGGCTGCCATATTGGCATCTTGAGTTGCATCACGTCAAGAGGCATTCTAAAAGAGAAGGAAACATGAAAACTGTGTGTGATTGACATTGGATAATCAAAAGAGGTGTTAAAAATATCGACTAAACATAAGGATGGTGGTCATTCGTTCGTTACTTAAAACAAGCAAACGACACACCGTGACTAATCAAAGTAAATGGGTCTTTATAATGTATCACGAAGACATGCTTTAGCCTATATGTCACACCCGCTCGTAGCGGAAGCGCGAGGTGTGATATGATCGGTTCTCATTGCATAACAATATAAGTGAACATACTAAATGAATAAAAACAAGCTCCAATGCCATTGTCATAATTGTTTCAAAAGAACGCAACATAAGTTAAATGTATTGGTTACAAACCATCAAATGAAAATAAGTTGTCATCGTTTTATACATCAAAATGTAAGTCTTAAAATGTCAAGGCTTTGACCACTATATCACCGCAAAGAGGCGGTATATAACGGGAAAACCCTTCAAATGGTGGCATGGAGTCTTGATACTTGCTTTCCTTGACTGAAATGTCTGCATGGTCCACTAATTTCCTGAAATACATGTTAAGTTTGAAAACATCAACAAAAGTTGGCGAGTTCATGCAGTTTAGTTGTATGAGATGTATCTGTAAAATGTGAGTTGTATAAAATGTATCCGTAAAATGTGAGTTGTATAAAATGTATCCATAAAATGTGAGTTGTATAAAATGTATCCATAAAATATGAATTGTATAAAATGTATCTGTATGTAATGATGTAGTATGTAAAGCGTCAATGAAATCGTTTATCATTAATGTTTCGCGAGGACATTAATATGTGTGACGAATAGGAAGCAATCCAAACCTAGACGATTTCATGTCGACTACTATCGAATGGGACACAAACGCACTCTTCAGTATGGGTCCACGACCAAGAGTGGGGCTCGCCAATACCCATTAGATCTAACCCTCTGTACCTAGGTCCAAACTGGATTAATGGTGCTTAGATGTATGACCCTAATCGCACATGATCTATGTTGTTTCATTCCATGACTTAACATACAATTTGAACATGTATTTTCCCCGATAGTTGTAAAGTTGTAAAGCATTTAAGATGAATAGGGGACATGAACTCACAGAATTGCGTCCGTGAATGGTAAGTAACTTTGATCTGACGTACGGTCGTCCTGAATAGTGTCACGACCTACAAACGTTCTATATTAGTTAGACACTTTGGTCTTTATAAATGAATTGAGTACAAGTCTTGTGTCTTAAATATGTGTAAGACTTGTATGTCTTTGTTGTTCGTTGAACTGTGTTTTAGATATATGATTTGTTAAACTGTTATATATATATATTTCACCAAATATATATATATATGTATATGAAATCTTGTATCTTGTGAGTTGTATCATTGGGTCTTGTCTGAATAAATTGTATAATTGTATTTTCATTAATTATATGTCATTGGGCCGAGCCCATGTCTTAATGTTATTGGGCCTAAATAGTATTGGGCCTAAGGGTTATTGGGCTTAATGTTATTGGGCCTAAATAGTATTGGGCCTAAAGGTTATTGGGCTTAATGTTATTGGGCCTTAGCCCATATGTTTGGTATTGGGCTTAGCCCATGAGTCTTGATATTGGGCTTAGCCCATGTATTTATGTTAAGCCCAATTAGGATGATAAGCCCATTTGTAAAATAAGCCCATTTGTATCAAAAATAAGTCCATTTATATAAAATAGGCCCATATGTAAAATAAGCCCATGTGTTAAAAATATATTCTTTCATTTTTATAAAAGTTACTAACTATAGGCTTTTTAATTTAAAGAATACATAGTAGTTTTTTTAAGTTTCAAAACATCCGGATATTGTTGTCGGTGATTTGTATGTATTCGCGTCAAAAGATCGCCTAAACGTCGTAGTAACTCCTCGGAATGGCGATATGTTCATATATTCGCCTGTCGTCCGTTTTGACCATAAGTTGTGTCCGAAAGCTCGGAATGTCCGTAAGTGTGTTTTAAGGCGTGTTTACATGTAATCTTGTAAGACTTTAGTCGAAATGTACATTGTGTTTATTTGTACCATTGTATTCAAGTTCCTAGTTATCATACATATAACTAATACAAACAAATAACACATAGCATATAAGTTGTTAAGTTAACTAAATATATATTTTCTCAAAAATATATATTTATATCTAACTTTGTTTTTATAAGAACTGTTCTTTAAAATCTTTTTAATCTAATAAAGATTTTGTCAAAAAAAAAATAGTTTTCATAACTTATGATTTTTAAGAAAATTTGGCCATATTTCATTAGAAATATGGACTTTGCCATGTTTAATAAAACATATCTTTTTCTTATAAAATCACCAATAATCTTCTCATATTTTTCTTAATAAAAACATATGAGATTTATATCAAATTCTTAACTAGATGAAATCAATAACATGTAGGGTTTTGGTATGATCATAACATAAGTTAACTAGTTCAAAATCCATGCTTTACTTCTAGTTTTAACAAGCTTTTTATAAAAACCCATCTTGTATGTTTCTTTTTATAACTTTGTAAAAGTATTATTTTTAGTTAAAAACCTTACATACTTTAACAAAATCAAAGATTATGATCATCCATCTAAACATCTATGTTTAACAAAACCCTTAAACATTTTTATGTACACTTGTTAGATTATGTTTTTAAACATCATCTAACAAGTTATTTATATGCTAATCATCAAAACTAGATCAAATATGCAAGTAATCATCATTAAATCACAACATAAACACACTTTTATATCAAGATTATTATTTTGCTTCTTTGTATTTTCATATTATTTTGTATGATTGTTTTAGTTATAACTTGTTCTTTAAACAATATATACATAAATAAGTATGAAAAAGAGATTTAGAAGGCTCACTTCTAGCTCTTGTGGCTAGGGATGATCTAGATGATGATTTAAAGAAAAGAAAAGTTGTTGATATTGGGGTTTGGAAGCAATGGAATGGAAAGAAAAGCTTGCTTCTTCTTGTAGTATCTTTAGATCCTCCTAAGTACCATCAAGCTCCATCTTGATCATCAAAGAAAGGCTTGAAATGTGAAAGTTTTTGATTGTGTTCTTGGCTAAAAGACGATAGTTGAGAGAGTTCTTATGTGTATGTTAAGAAAGGTGAAATGTTATGGTAATGTGCTTAGTGAAATCAAAGTTACTAGTTGTAAGACTTTCACCACTTGCACCAACTTCCACAAGTTGCAACCAAGAGGTAAATATCTAGGATATTTCACCAAGTGGGCAAAGAAAGGGGGGTCCCACATGTTGTAACCGAATTGGGGGTGGGGGGGTACCTCATGTTTGCTTTTCAACTTGGTTTCTTTTGTTTAAGTGTTAGAACTTTAGGTGAAATGTTAGGAAACTCCATAAGCTTAAGTGTTTAAGTGTTTTAAACGTGTTAAGTGACTTTTACTAGACCATAATGATCCAAATAACACTAGATGGTCACTAAAAAAAGGTCCGACATTGTTCAGATATTCGTTTCGAATTGTTTCGGTTAGACGTTATTTGAACGCTAAGTTGTGTAACTTGTGTGAATTGATGTAGTTATTGGTTCGGATGATACCCGAAGGTATCCTCATATGAATTCTATGTTAAATAGCACTTTTACATGTTGCAAAAATATTAAATTGCTGATTTCTGCCGAATTTCTGCGAAAAAGTGTTGAAATCGTCGCTTTTAGTGCTTTTTTGGTAGTTTTTAGTGTTATCGGACTTCGGGAAGGTTTTAAATCAAAACCTTGCATTCCTAGTTAGGATTTAATGTATATTATATGTTGGACTTTCGTCTGAGTCCTAAAGATGTCGTTTAGATGGTTTTTGCGGATCCTGCGTTTTCGTCAGAATACTAGTTTACTAGGTGCTTTTCTAGTAGTTTCGATGCATTGTTTAAATTGTTTCAAATGTATTCAATAAAAATGAATCATGTGCATCCTAAGTAAGTATTCCATGAGTATTTTAAGTGTATGTTACGAAATACGCAGTTCGGGTGTTCAAAATGCATAAAAATGTAGCTAAAACTGAGTATTTTAAGTGTAAGAAAGTTACCGAAAAGTGGCAGTTGTCACATTCTCCCCTTGTTATTGAGCATTTCGTCCTGAAATTCAAGCTGAGTCATCCTTTGCAGGATTATTCTCGAACAGGTGGGGGGTATTTTGGTTTTGATTTGATTTTCACGTTCCCAAGTATATTCGGGTTCGTGTTGAGAGTTCCAATTGAATTTTTACTAATATGTTACGACTCCTTCGTGTTTTCTGGACCTTCCGGCCCATGATCTTAACAGGTGCTTTGTGAATTGGAGTTTGCCATCAATGTGAATCTCATCCTCCTGGATGATAACTGTTTCTTGCGTTGGACTCTTCTTGATATTCGACACATAATATGTGTCGTGCACACTGCTCAGTTCGTCTGATAACTTCAACTTGTAAGCAATGGTGCCAATCTTTTCCAAGACTTCAAATGGTCCTATATATCGGGGGTTAAGCTTTTCACGCTTACCGAATCTCGCTACGCCCTTCCAAGGCGAGACTTTCAACAAGACCTTGTCTCCGACCTCGAAAGATAACGACTTTCGTCTCTTGTCTGCGTAGCTCTTTTGTCGATCGCGAGCCGCCTTGATATGGTCTCTGATCTGAAAGATTTTATCCGTAGTCTCTTGGACTAACTTTGGACCGATTAGTTGTTTATCGCCAGCTTCCGCCCAACATAGCGGAGAGCGACACTTTCGACCATAAAGAGCTTCGAACGGTGCAGCTTGTATCCTTGTATGGTAGCTGTTGTTGTAGGAAAACTCAACCAAAGGTAAATGAGTATCCCAGTTTCCTCCCAAATTCATAACACATGCACGAAGCATATCTTCGAGTGTTTGGATTGTCCGTTCGCTCTGGCCGTCAGTTTGTGGATGAAAGATCGTGCTTAGATTTAAACGTGATCCAAAGGCTTCTTGAAAAGACTTCCAAATTCTTGAAATGAAGCGACCATCTAGGTCTGAAATGGTTGAAATAGGCACTCCATGACGAGCCCCTATTTCCTTGAGATAGGGTTCCGCTAGTTTCTCTGTACTATCCTTCTCCCGAATTTGTAAGAAGTGTGCGGACTTTGTTAGTCTATCGATGATTACCCATATCATGTCGTGACCTCTTGAGGTCCTGGGTAACTTTGTAATGAAGTACATCGATATTTTTTCCATTTCCAGACGGGAATCTCGGGTTTTTGTAGCAAACCTGAGGGTTTCTGATATTCTGCCTTGACCTTCGCGCAAGTCAAGCATTTTCCGACATAGGTAGCGATATCCTTTTTAAGATTAGGCCACCAATAGTACTCTTTCAAGTCTTGGTACATTTTATCTGATCCAGGATGGATCGAGTACTTTGACCTATGAGCTTCCTCAAAAATAAGCTCTAGAAGGCCGCCAAAGAATGGAACCCATTTTCGACCCATAAGGTATAAAGTTCCATCTTCTTTCGGCGCTAATTGTTCCTTCATGCCTCGAAGTTTTTCTTCTTGAATATGCTCTTCTTTGAGCGCTTGTGAATCATCTTCTCTAATGCTTGAACTCTCAGTGTTCTAACTCACTCCTTGCGGCTCAAGGCGTCTGCTACAATGTTCGCCTTTCCCGGATGGTACTTTATTTCACAATCATAGTCGTTCAGCAATTCAATCCAACATCGCTGATGCATATTTAGTTCTTTTTTATTGAATATGTGTTGAAGACTTTTATGATCCGTGAAAATCGTACACTGAGTACCATATAAGTAATGTCGCCATATTTTCAAAGTGAATACCATCGTACCTAACTCGAGGTCGTGAGTGGTATAGTTCTTTTCATGAACTTTCAGTTGACGTGATGCGTACGCGATAACTTTCTCCCGTTGCATAAGTACGCAACCCAATCCTCGATGCGAAGCATCACAGTAAAATACGAAGTCATCGGTACCATCGGGTAGTGATAAGATTGGTGCATCGCACAACTTATCCTTGAGAAGTTGAAATGATTCTTCTTGTTTCCCGATTGGGTGAGGGAGGTTAGCGGTTGAGAAAATTTTAGAAAAATTCGCTATAAATCTCCGATAGTACCCTGCTAATCCCAAGAATTGTCGGACTTTAGTTGGAGTCTTGGGCGCTTCCCAGTTCTTAATTGCTTCGATCTTCGAGGTGTCTACTTGAATGCCTTTCTCGTTCACTATCTGCCCAAGAAATTGTAATTCATGAATCCAAAACTCGCATTAGTGTCTCAAATGTTGTTCGTGCTCGTCGGCCGATCGTGAGTATATTAACAATGTCGTCAATGAACACTATGACGAATTTGTCAAGATACGGTTGGCACACGCGGTTCAATAAACCCATGAAGACCGCTGGTGCGTTCGTTTAAACCAAAGGGCATAACGAGAAACTCGTAATGACCATAACGAGTATGAAAAGCCGTCCTTGGTATGCCTTCCTCTTGTATTCGTAACTTGTGATTCCCCGATCGTAAGTCTATCTTGGAGTAGAAGCTTGAACCTTTCATAAACCATTTGAGTTAGTTGGAAATTCATTTGTAACATGGTTTAGAAATATGAATTTTCGTTCATCGAAATGTTGTGCATTTTTGCAAAATTAACTTGCATCTCTCCCCTGAAAACCATTAAAAAGATGTAAAATGATAAAGAGTGGGGGTTATGATCTCACAACATCCTTATTCGGTCAACTACAAGGTTTAGAAGGTGCTAATCGATATGGAGATTTGGCTACGGGTGCGGTTCCCGGTACTAAGTCGACATGAAACTCGACTTGTCGATATGGTTATAGTCCCGGTAAGTCTTCAGGAAAGACTTCAGGAAACTCTTTTACCACTGGAATATCTGTCAGCTTCGGCCCAACGGCCTTCTTGTCGACAACATGTGGCAGAAAGGCAACACAACCTATCCGTAAGCACTTATGTGCCTTCATGCAAATGATGATCCGCAATGGTGTGTCGTGCTTCTCTCCATGAATAACAAGTGTCTCTATGTTCAGTAGTGGTAGGAGAATGATCTTCTCATGACAAAAGACTTCGGCTTAGTTATCGGATAACTAATCTAGGCCAACCACTATGTCGAAACTACCAAACTCAACGGGTAAGAGACCGATATTGAATTGCCACTCGCCAAGTTCCAAGGAACATTCTCTAACAACTTCCCCTGACTTGAGTAGTTTACCGCTTTCCAATTTTGTAGAATGAGGGGACGTCTAGCTTACTTGACTCTAGGCCAAGTGCATTTTGAATTCTTTATGGCGAGGACTTCACTGTATAGTTTTAGGAACCCTGTGTTTAAATGTAGGATAACCCAATCCATATGTTTAGATGTAGGATAACCCAATCCATATGTTTAGATGTAGGATAACCCAATCCATATGTTTAGATGTAGGATAACCCAATCCATATGTTTAGATGTAGGATAGCCCAATCCCTATGTTTAGATGTAGGATAGCCCAATCCCTATGTTTAGATGTAGGATAATCCAGTCCCTAATTGTAGCTAGGAAAATCCTGTCACTAGCCATGAAACTTATTTCACATGCATGAGTTTGATTGGTAAGAAACGTGTCGGGTAACTACTGTTTGAGTGATCGAGGTAGGGTGGGATGATGCGGTCATGCCTCGGATCCCAGAGGCTAAACCCTAAAGGTAGCATTCAATGTGTTTTAATTCGGGTGTTACCTAGTATGGAAACAACCCTTGAGAGACCGTGAAAGCCTCGAGTGTAACCAACAACATTGGCTCTAGGCATGGTTGAGTTCTAGAATTTGTTTCCAACCTTCGAATTTCAATCAGCGAGCAATACTCTTCTAGCATAAGATCCTTGAGTCCTTCCCCCGAAAATCTCTTCAATGTATCACTTCCTAGCATTTGTACTTGGAGATTCCACCAAGTTAATGCTGCACTCAGCAGGTGACTCTCTGTGTATCTAATTGTGTACTCGGAAATAGGTTTACTAGTGTGACCAACCGACTTCATTGTCTTTATTTGGCGGACAGAACCTACCGCATCTCTCGTATTAACGAGGTCTTGCAGCTTACAGTCCGAAAAGGCCTTAGACTTAAACCTTGTGCTGTCGCATCTTCCGGTGTGGCATTGCCACTCGTTCCCAATCCATCGGGATTTGAACCACTTGAACTACCAGTACCACCAGTACCGTCACTAGTGTCGTCTCGATTGACCTCATGTTGTGCAATTTCTGCACCCTCGTGTTTGTTCCATAAGAACTCTTGTTCGACTTAATCAGTAAGATGTTGATTTGTTAATCCTTTTTGGGTGTAGACCTTCCTTTTGGCGCCATGATCTTTTTAATACGCGATATTAAAAGAATCTAGACATATATTTGGATAATATAGTCTATCATGCGTCCAAGAACGACGGATGCAATCGGTCATGGAAACCTCAAGATCGCATTGTTCATACATGTTCGAATAAATGATAATGTGGATAACCGAAACCAAAATGTGCAGTGCCTCTTGCGTATATTGGCCATATGTCTAAGTGAAAAACGAAGTAATTCGTTGAGGAGGGGAAACCAACCAGTGGTCTCCGTCCCTATAGTATGCATTCCATACTACATAGGTTTTGATCATCCGAAGTAGAGAAATTCCTTTGTCGTACTTGTCCACGTGATGAATATGGTAATAGTGCTTGAGCTTCTCGGGCTCCAACGAGATCATTCAAATCTCCATAGATGTCGAATATAATGTAATGTAGCATGACTTGTGCCATACCATCCCTTGGGACAAGACAAATGTCAAGCGACGAAATTTATTGTATCCATTTCCAATAAATAAGATAAGGTGTCATAGACACCAAAGAACCAACTCATGTACAAGAATTCTAGAATGTTGAGGAAAGATCCTCCAAGAGTGGTTAACAAGTTTTGTTTGTTTAGATGAATAGTCTCGAACAACTCGCGTTGTAGATCGAATGTTAGGTGCGAACAATACGTATCGTCTTCCTGTATTGTATTGTAGGGTGTTATAGTAATCATCTTGGTTAGTGTTCTATTGGATAGAAAAGATTGAATTTTAAGTAACAACTTAAAATTCTTGAATGAATAGTGATCATTAGCTTTGCCCGCATAGTCCACCATGATTTCCATGCACTACAAGTTGTTATTACGTGGGCCCCCGTAATAATAAATTGTCTTGCATGGTCACCCTAGCATTCTCTCGTTCAAAGCAGACGATCAGTCAGAGAGAGCACACTGTTGTCTATGTTTAACACAGGAGGGAACTTCATGATAGTTCATGTGTCAACGTCCGTTATCATTACTCGCGGAATGGCACGACGTTAGATGAAATAAAAATAGAGAGAATTTGCAACAATAACGACTGGAGGGGCACCTTTAAGATGAGTACTTCATCTTCCTTTTCTGGACAGGAGTGTCATCAATCATGATTCATATGAGCCATATGGACCTCGTCCCACTAATGAATTTCTTGTCCAAGGCTGCCACCTCCGCCTCATCGTCACTACTGAAGTCAGGCATCTCAGCATCCGCGAGAAAGCAACCATTCTCCCACGGGATCAATGCTTTATGGTCTCACTTAGAAACCACGTTCATCATAAGCTCCGCAATAGACGTGAGGTCGATATTCTCATGGAAGATGTATTGTATAAAATATGTTATGTTTGAAAATAGAGTATCATATCTTGTGTAAAAGTTGTCGTGTCTTAACCATGTTATGTGTGTCAAGGATGACAATGGAATTCGAAGTCGAAGTGTAACATATGTGCTTGTAATCATTGTGAACAGTTCAGTTATCAATAAAACAATGTTATTTTATCCCAATGTTTGTTTGGTTATGTTTTACATTTTTCATGTTTTGACTTTTATTCAATTTCAAACTCTATATCGCTTTCTGGAGGATTTTAAGCAAACTGGTGCGTAAACGAAACCAGTTTAATGCGACAAATACTCTGGAACATCAACATATACTTAACATACCTTGAATAACCTTTACATAACTTAGAAATAAGTTTCTAAGGCTTTGGTATGGCAAAAACAAGTTAATTCGCTTACAGGGACTAAACTTGACAAACTGTGAAAGTATGCCAATTTGAACTGTAATGAACATTCTGGAACATGACCATAAGTTAAACACACCTTAAATATCCTTTATATAGCTTAGAAATAGGCTTTGATGGGTTCGGTGTGCTAAAATAAACTTTTGGGTCATTCACGGACTGAAAGCGTCAAAAAGTGCACAAGTTTGCATTTTCGCGCATAACTTACGTTCTGAATACCTCCGGACATCCAAAAATTTATGTAAGCACTAAAATATTTTATTTTAGTGTTTGGCATAAGAAAAATCCATTCGTCACGCAATTTAGATCGTTTTTCGCGCTTATGCGCATTCCGTCGTAATTAAGCGAACATCGCGAACGTACGACCAAACGAACCAACATCCGGCATATTTTTGAGCATGTTTCATCCCCACAATGTTTAGTAATCCTTGTGGAGCCTTGAAAATGATTTAACGAGCCTTAAACATGTCGGAAATGGCCTTAATACGCAACGAGGACTGAAAGGGGAACATTGGAAAGTGTTTGCTGATCAGGAGGACCTTAGCGTGACACCTAGCCCCCTTGGCGTCAAGCTAGGCCTCTTCTGATCAGCAAAAGCCATTTTAAACTCATTTTAACAACCCTTAAACCCTCCAAAGGCCAATGCCAAGTGTCAAACTCTTGTGGTGGAAGCTAAATGAGCTACCACAACATTCTAACAAGTGTAGGGATGTGATCATTCCCTCTTCTCCAAGAAACGATCCTAACGGTGAACCGAAATCTATAAATACCCATCACATTTTCACTCATTCCTCACAAGAATCTGATTTGAGAAGCTCTAAGTTGAAACCTTTGTTTCATACCTGAGCTACTTGAATCAAGATTAGCATTCGGGGACCCTTTGTAAGTGTTCCTTCATTCTTTTATTGCTTTTCGAGTCCGAAAGTCAAACTTTGTTTGACTTTCTGCATTGACCAGTTTATGGTCAATGCGAAGTTCGTTTGAACTTCGCAACGTGATTGTAATCACGATGGTTATAGTCCCTTGTGACTATACCTACTGATTACCACGTTATCTAGGCTCAGTGACGAGCCGTAGTTTCGGCCAGAATACGTATTCTTGCGTATTTTGTAACCAAACTACTTATGGGTATCAAAACCGTTTGTTTTGATACCAAACTTGTTTTCTAACTTAGTTAAGCATGTTTTAACATGCTTAGCTCGTCACTTTTAGTTTAGTGCTTATATAGGGTCGTAAGGTAAACGATCTAAACAATCGCTTATACTTTCGAACCCGACCCGTTTGGTCGATCATTAGGATCCGACCAAACACATTAGGTGACCATAGTATATAGGGAATAACCTTCCGAGGTTATACCTTATGGTCGCTTCGTTTAAGTAGTTGTATGATAGGTAGTTTATATGCCTTAGGTAAATTACCAAAATGCCCTTTTTACGCCAAAATTCATTTTAAGCATATGTAACATAACTTTTGGTATCTAAACTGATTTGAAAACAATATTAGACATGTTAAGGCATATGTTACTTGTCATAGGACTAGTTAAGCGGTCCGAACGCGTTTCACGCGAACGACGCGTTAAAGTAGCATAAGCTACCTAAACGGGTCGTAATGGGTCGTAAGCACTTAGGCTAGGTTTCATTTAGTATGTAGGCTTTGTTAAACCATACTACATGAGTTCCCATACTCATTTGGTTTACGAGCCCTCATTCTATCCGATCCTCCGATATAGGTCCGGTTTATTAACATAGTTACCTATATTAGGTGCCGTTTGATTCCGAGATCTCTAGCATTGCTTGGTGGTTATCTTAGGACTTCTGAGCAATCTCAAGTGAGTACATAGACCCCTCTTTTACTGTTTTCCAAACTGTTTTTGGGTGAAACACATGTGCCTACTTGTTACTTTCATGCTTTCCTGTTTTCACATCATATACCTGCTATGTTTGTTAGTACATTATAGTACATGATTTCATTACATGCTATGTATGCCCATTGTGTGCGTACTTAGTACATCGTTTTACAATACATTTCATGCTATGTATGCCCATTGTGTGCATATTTAGTACATCGCTTACTTTACATTTCTGCTATGTATGTTAACTGATAGCATGCTAGCACATTGATTTACAAGACTTTTCTGCTTTGTATGTTAACTTAGCATACTTAGTACATTGTTTTCATATGACATGTATACAATTGCTATAACATTTGGTTTGCACAAACGAGACTATTATACGTTCATTAACATTAGCTACGCCGCTCGGTAGTAAGTACTGGTACCATAGGACTTGACAAATCCCATTCCTGACATCTCGGGTTTGTTTGGATGTAAGGAATGACTGAATCCGAAAACATTTCTTTTGATAACCTTAACTGAAAGGGTTATCCGACTGTCTCAAGGCTTGAATGTATGCGTTAACTTACCACATAAATGTTTGTATCAATGTAACATGCATTACTTTGCAAAACATAACTTTTTGATATATTCAAAATACTTTGTTTTGTACATTTCTACATTTGGATTATGTGACAATACTTTACTTACAATACATAACATTTGTTACACATTACTTGACTGCTTTTGGACTTCTTAACATTTGACATGGTTTATACAAGGACTTTTTGACAATTGGTTTAAACATAGACTTTATACATTGGTGGTTTGCTTAAGTGACTTAAGTAACGAGATGTGAGTAATATGATACAAGCATGGTGGATACGCCGCTGGTACTTCCTATATATAAGTGTTTGTATTATATTACATATCATAGCGTTATTTAAATCATTCAATTTGGACTTATACATTTTACACAAGTAACACGATTTTCACAAGACTTTGGTTTACAAACAATTTACTTTATACAACTCATTTTACTTGGTTATACATTTAACCATACATTATACTTTTATTTATAAATATCATTTGATCTTATCGCTTTTTAAATGACTTACAAAACAAAACAATTTACAAGGTTCATGACTGACTTTTACTAAACAACTTTTTTCTTAAACTTAAGTCATGAATCCTATTTTCACAAAACCTATGTATCTCACAGGCATTTTTATGCTGACGTACCTATTTTCACATGTGTTTTCAGGAGCTTTTGCATAGGATGATGATCGTGACACTAAGGCGGACCTGTGCCTTAGAGACATAAAATGAAGATAGACTTAGTTTAATTATGTTCTGAACTCTTTATTTCCTGTTTAAGACAATGTAACTCTTATGTTGATAAACAAAATACAACTTTGAATGCCATGGTTATGAAACAATTAATTCTGTTACAACACTCCCCGACGTTTTCCGCCACGTTTTGTGTGTTATACGTGGTCGGGGTATGACAGAAGAGTTGGTATCAGAGCCAATGGTTATAGAGAATTAGGTTATTAGTAATGCTTTTACCTAGACTATAACCTTTCTAGGACCCTAACACAAGTTATCTTGTGTTTAGATCTTAAAACATGCACTTCACCTATCCTTAGGTGATAACCACAACGGGAACATCAAGTTCGAATCCGCTTTGAAAATTAATCATCTGTTCTTGGATGATTGATTATTAGGTTTTGAACCCTTTATTGTAAGGTTTTGAACTCTTTGCTGTAAGGTTTTGAACCCTTCCAGTTTGATTTTTGGCCTTGTGTTTTCCAAATTTTCAAAATCTCGTCAAAGTTTTGGGTTTTAAATAGTGTGAACACATGCAAAATGGAAGAGTGAATGCCTGTACCCTGGGTTTTCTGTCTAAGGCTAGAGTGTTCGTACAAATCCACATAATCGGACCAGTCACTCTTACCTGGGAACTCTTGGGGTGAGTGTTCACTTATAGGCGAGCATGTCTTCGCGATACATTATTTTTGACCCATTTACTTTGATTAGTCCCTGTGTGTCGGGTGTTTGCTTTGTGATGCGAACAAATGACCACCATCTTTGCTCTTGTCAATTTTTGTTTCATCTCATTCTTTTCATCCAATCATCTCACTCGTTTCCTTTCATGTTTCCTCTTTTAGAATGCCTCCTCGACGCGAAAACCAGATAGCGACTGCCGAACTGGCAGAAATCATTGCGCAGCAGATGACTGCTCAATTCCCAAATCTCTTTGCTCAATGGAACCAAGCCAACAACAACAATGCTCCATGCAAATTCAAGGATTTTAACTCGGCTAAACCACTCAAGTTTATAGGTTCTGAGGGAGCGACTGGGCTTCTTCAATGGTTCGAGAGCATTGAGAATACTTTCCGCCACGTGCAGTGTCCTGAAAATCGCAAGGTCGAGTTTTCTTCGAGTGTGTTTCAGAAGAGGGCTCTCACATGGTGGAACGGGGTAATGAGAGATCGAGGTGCAGAAGTTGCTCTAGCACAGACATGGGCTGAACTTAGGGCCCTTATGATGAGGGAGTTCTGTCCTCGTCATGAATAGCGAGCGTTGGAGAAAGAGTTTGACGACTTGAAACAAGACAGTGGCGAGCATAGGGCATATACTGATAGGTTTGAGGAGTTGAGTCTGCTTTGCCCAACAATGGTTACCCCACTCGACAAGGCTATCGAAAGATACATCGACGGCCTACCTGACTCAGTGCAAGACATCATTACTGGTAGTAACCCTGCCACACTTCGTATGGCGATCGAGTTAGCAGCGACATTGACTGAGTCGCAGGTTCGAAAGGGAAAACTACACAAAAAGGGTGACAAGGGTAAGAGGCAGGCATCTGACAAAGAAGATAGCAAGAAAGGTCAAAACAAGAAGGGAAAGAATTCTGGTTCCTCAAAGAGTTCTAGGAAGCGGAAGGCTTCCCAAAACTATGCCGTTACTGCACAGGCCCAAGCTGCACCAAATCAGCCTGCGCAACCACTAGCCAAGAAGCCATATCTTGGCACTGCACCTTTGTGCAACAGGTGTAACGGCCATCACCTACCACATCTCCAATGTCGTCATTGCTCTAACTGTGGGAGAATTGGCCATCTTGCCGCTACCTGTCGCATTCCTGTTAACCAGAACCATGCAGTTCAGAACCAAGCCCAACAAGTTGCTCAGCCTCTTGCTCAGCAACAAGGTCAAGCTGCACGACCTCATTTTCCTCCTGGTTCGTGCTACAATTGTGGGGATCTGAAAGGGTTATCCGACTGTCTCAAGGCTTGAATGTATGCGTTAACTTACCACATAAATGTTTGTATCAATGTAACATGCATTACTTTGCAAAACATAACTTTTTGATATATTCAAAATACTTTGTTTTGTACATTTCTACATTTGGATTATGTGACAATACTTTACTTACAATACATAACATTTGTTACACATTACTTGACTGCTTTTGGACTTCTTAACATTTGACATGGTTTATACAAGGACTTTTTGACAATTGGTTTAAACATAGACTTTATACCTTGGTGGTTTGCTTAAGTGACTTAAGTAACGAGATGTGAGTAATATGATACAAGCATGGTGGATATGCCGCTGGTACTTCCTATTTATAAGTGTTTGTATTATATTACATATCATAGCGTTATTTAAATCATTCAATTTGGACTTATATATTTTACACAAGTAACACGATTTTCACAAGACTTTGGTTTACAAACAATTTACTTTATACAACTCATTTTACTTGGTTATACATTTAACCATACATTATACTTTTATTTATAAATATCATTTGATCTTATCGCTTTTTAAATGACTTACAAAACAAAACGATTTACAAGGTTCATGACTGACTTTTACTAAACAACTTTTTCTTAAACTTAAGTCATGAATCCTATTTTCACAAAACCTATGTATCTCACAGGCATTTTTATGCTGACGTACCTATTTTCACATGTGTTTTCAGGAGCTTTTGCATAGGATGATGATCGTGACACTAAGGCGGACCTGTGCCTTAGAGACATAAAATGAAGATAGACTTAGTTTAATTATGTTCTGAACTCTTTATTTCCTGTTTAAGACAATGTAACTCTTATGTTGATAAATAAAATACAACTTTGAATGCCATGGTTATGAAACAATTAATTCTGTTACAACACTCCCCGACGTTTTCCGCCACGTTTTGTGTGTTATACGTGGTCGGGGTGTGACACGAAGGCATTTCGTTCTTGCCAAAATATTTCGTACAACACATATATAAATGATTGGTATATATAATCATATAAAATCATATCTAACAAGGATTTCTATCTTGTATAAGCTGAACATGTAAACTGATTATAATGCGTAAAATGATAATGTAATGTGTTGTAGGCACATAGTCTGTTAATGTAATGTGTCTATTTCTCATAGACTTCACCCATGGAAATGTCCTAGCTTGATTTATGTGAAGTGAATTTTTGTTGTAGTGGACCTTGAAAAATGTTTATGCAATGAAAACCTTTTGACCTGTCCAATTTTATTTATAATATGTTCAACATGAACAAGATGTTTTCGTGAGAGGTCCCTAGTGATTGTAGACTTAGACTCGAGAAAGAATCCTGGTTCACTACAATCGAGGCTCTGATACCAATCTGTCACACCCGCTCGTAGCGGAAGCGTGAGGTGTAATCTGATCGGTTCTCATTGCATAACAATATAAGTGAACATACTAAATGAATAAAAACAAGCTCCAATGCCATTGTCATAATTGTTTCAAAAGAACGCAACATAAGTTAAATGTATTGGTTACAAACCATCAAATGAAAATAAGTTGTCATCATTTTATACATCAAAATGTAAGTCTAAAAATGTCAAGGCTTTGACCACTATATCACCGCAAAGAGGCGGTATATAACGGGCAAACCCTTCAAATGGTGGCATGGAGTCTTGATACTTGCTTTCCTTGACTGAAATGTCTGCATGGTCCACTAATTTCCTGAAATACTTGTTAAGTTTGAAAACATCAACAAAAGTTGGCGAGTTCATGCAGTTTAGTTGTATGAGATGTATCTGTAAAATGTGAGTTGTATAAAATGTATCCGTAAAATGTGAGTTGTATAAAATGTATCCATAAAATGTGAGTTGTATAAAATGTATCCATAAAATGTGAGTTGTATAAAATGTATCTGTATGTAATGATGTAGTATGTAAAGCGTCAATGAAATCGTTGATCATTAATGTTTCGTGAGGACATTAATATGTGTGACGAATAGGAAGCAATCCAAACCTAGACGATTTCATGTCGACTACTATCGACTGGGACACAAACGCACTCTTCTGTATGGGTCCACGACCAAGAGTGGGGCTCGCCAATACCCATTAGATCTAACCCTCTGTACTTAGGTCCAAACTGGATTAATGGTGCTTAGATGTATGACCCTAATCACACATGATCTATGTTGTTTCATTCCATGACTTAACATACAATTTGAACATGTATTTTCCCCGATAGTTGTAAAGTTGTAAAGCATTTAAGATGAATAGGGGACATGAACTCACAGAATTGCGTCCGTGAATGGTAAGTAACTGTGATCTGACGTACGGTCGTCCTGAATAGTGTCACGACCTACAAACGTTCTATATTAGTTAGACACTTCGGTCTTTATAAATGACTTGAGTACAAGTCTTGTGTCTTAAATATGTGTAAGACTTGTATGTCTTTGTTGTTCGTTGAACTGTGTTTTAGATATATGATTTGTTAAACTGTTATATATATATTTCACCAAATATATATATATATGTATATGAAATCTTGTATCTTGTGAGTTGTATCATTGGGTCTTGTCTGAATAAATTGTATAATTGTATTTTCATTAATTATATGTCATTGGGCCGAGCCCATGTCTTAATGTTATTGGGCCTAAGGGTTATTGGGCTTAATGTTATTGGGCCTAAATAGTATTGGGCCTAAAGGTTATTGGGCTTAATGTTATTGGGCCTTAGCCCATAGGTTTGGTATTGGTCTTAGCCCATGAGTCTTGATAATGGGCTTAGCCCATGTATTTATGTTAAGCCCAATTAGGATGATAAGCCCATTTGTAAAATAAGCCCATTTGTATCAAAAATAAGTCCATTTATATAAAATAGGCACATATGTAAAATAAGCCCATTTGTTATAAAATAAGCCCATGTGTTAAAAATATATTCTTTCATTTTTATAAAAGTTACTAACTATAGGCTTTTTAATTAAAAGAATACATAGTAGTTTTTATAAGTTTCAAAACATCCGGATATTGTTGTCGGTGATTTGTATGTATTCGCGTCAAAAGATCTCCTAAACGTCGTAGTAACTCCTCGGAATGGCGATATGTTCATATATTCGCCCGTCGTCCGTTTTGACCATAAGTTGTGTCTGAAAGCTCGGAATGTCCGTAAGTGTGTTTTAAAGCGTGTTTACATGTAATCTTGTAAGACTTTAGTCGAAATGTACATTGTGTTTATTTGTACCATTGTATTCAAGTTCCTAGTTATCATACATATAACTAAAACAAACAAATAACACATAGCATATAAGTTGTTAAGTTAACTAAATATATATTTTCTCAAAAATATATATTTATATCTAACTTTGTTTTTATAAAAACTATTCTTTAAAATATTTTTAATCTAATAAAGATTTTGTCAAAAAAAAATAGTTTTCATAACTTATGATTTTTAAGAAAATTTGGCCATATTTCATTAGAAATATGGACTTTGCCATGTTTAATAAAACATATCTTTTTCTTATAAAATCACCAATAATCTTATCATATTTTTCTTAATAAAAACATATGAGATTTATATCAAATTCTTAACTAGATGAAATCAATAACATGTAGGGTTTTGGTATGATCATAACATAAGTTAACTAGTTCAAAATCCATGCTTTACTTCTAGTTTTAACAAGCTTTTTATAAAAACCCATCTTGTATGTTTCTTTTTATAACTTTGTAAAGTATTATTTTTAGTTAAAAACCTTACATACTTTAACAAAATCAAAGATTATGATCATCCATCTAAACATCTATGTTTAACAAAACCCTTAAACATTTTTATGTACACTTGTTAGATTATGTTTTTATACATCATCTAACAAGTTATTTGTATGCTAATCATCAAAACTAGATCAAATATGCAAGTAATCATCATTAAATCACAACATAAACACACTTTTATATCATGATTATTATTTTGCTTCTTTGTATTTTCATATTATTTTGTATGATTGTTTTAGTTATAACTTGTTCTTTAAACAATATACACATAAATAAGTATGAAAAAGAGATTTAGAAGGCTCACTTCTAGCTCTTGTGGCTAGGGATGATCTAGATGATGATTTAAAGAAAAGAAAAGTTGTTGATCTTGGGGTTTGGAAGCAATGGAATGGAAAGAAAAGCTTGCTTCTTCTTGTAGTATCTTTAGATCCTCCTAAGTACCATCAAGCTCCATCTTGATCATCAAAGAAAGGCTTGAAATGTGAAATTTTTTGATGGTGTTCTTGGCTAAAAGATGATAGTTGAGAGAGTTCTTATGTGTATGTTAAGAAAGGTGAAATGTTATGGTAATGTGCTTAGTGAAATCAAAGTTACTAGTTGTAAGACTTTCACCACTTGCACCAACTTGCACAAGTTGCAACCAAGAGGTAACTTGTTCTTTAAACAATATATACATAAATAAGTATGAAAAAGATCCGACATTGTTCGGATATTCGTTTCGAATTGTTTCGGTTAGACGTTATTTGAACGCTAAGTTGTGTAACTTGTGTGAATTGATGTAGTTATTGGTTCGGATGATACCCGAAGGTATCCTCATATGAATTCTATGTTAAATAGCACTTTTACATGTTGTAAAAATATTAAATTGCTGATTTCTGCAGAATTTAAGCGAAAAAAGTGTTGAAATCGTCGCTTTTAGTGCTTTTCGGGTAGTTTTTAGTGTTATCGGACTTCGGGAAGGTTTTAAATCAAGCCCTTGCATTCCTAGTTTTTAGTGTTATCGGACTTCGTCTGAGTTCTAAAGATGTTGTGACACTTCGGGTTTTCCCGAGCCAACCTTCGTCCTTAAATGAGTGTTATGTGTATATATATATAATATTAAATGAGAACTTGTTATTTATTGTTGTGCATTATGTGATCTTTTGATTGTGTCATGTGTGTATTATGTATAAATATATATATGTGAGAACCGAGACTGCAAGGTCTCGACTCGAGACCACTCGGCCTCGAGTGACCCGAAACAGTTGGGCCGCACCCCCATTAAGCCCACTCGGAAACCCTTAGGGTGCACATGCTCGCAATGGGTATAAAACCTCACATATGTAGCCGATATCTCCTTTTTGGCAAGAACAATCATCATCTCAAATCCCAAACATTCCCTTATCCATTCTCTCTCATCCTTTCTCTCTCTAGAAAACCCTAACTATATATATCATCTCCTCTCCTTTCCTCTCGGACCAAAACCGACGACAGCAAGGATCTCGGTTCAAGCTTGTGATCATCACTCGGAGGCTTCATTACATCACCTTCTTACACGCCTTTGTGTCACATAACAATCGGTTAGTTTGTTCCCCTCGAAATGAGATGACAACGCATGCTAAAAGTGTTTACTTGTGTGAATGTTTAGATGTATGATAATGTGTTATAATAAATGAACCTCGGATGAAATTGAGTAGGAGTTGCATGATCTATCGTGTTTATTGCTAACATAGAACTTGTTGATAAATATTGCATTGAGTCTTTAAGATAATAAGAATGAATCTTGATGGCTTTGGATGAATGAGATAGTGTAGGATTTGGTGATATTCATGATATGTGACACAAGAATATTGTGAGCCTGCTGGTATGTTTTCAAGTTACAAGTGTGCTAGATTTAGGATGAGGTAATTTGGGTCTGTTTTGAATGAATGTGCATAATGGATAACTTGAATATATGAAGAACAGTTTGAAGATCATGAAAATATTTGAAAATGCTGTGTTTGATCCATGTTGAAATAGAATTAGACAATAAAACATGTTTATGAAACTCTATTGGCTAGTACAAAACCTCATGAAATTGCAATCCCATTGGTCAGTACATCAGAGGTTCTAGAAGGATTCTTGTGCACGTATCCAAGGTTGCGACTCGAAACCCCCGGTTGCGACTCGCGACCAAAACATGACAACTCGAGACCGCCCGGTTGCGACTCGCAACCAAAACATGACAACTCAAGACTACGGCGGTTGCGACTCGCAACCAAAACATGACAAGTCGAAACTCCGGTTGCGACTCGAAACCAAAACATGACAAGTCGAAACTCCGGTTGCGACTCGAAACCAAAACATGGCAAGTCGAAACTCCGGTTGCGACTCGAAACCAGACCATGACAAGCCGAAACCTCCGGTTGTGACTCGAAACTGTGTGTTCTTGAGTCGAGACCTCCTGGTCGCGACTGGGCTGCTTGTCTCCGTTATTGGGCCAAGGACGTGTGGGCTGTACATACCGTTCTAATTGGTTTCTGTGATGCTGTTAACTGTTAATGTGATCTGATAGGCCCAATAACACTTATGATTTGTGTGACACTTGTTGATGTTCACTGCTTAACTGCTATGTATCGGAATGGGCCCGATAAACTTGCTGGATGATTATGTGTTGTGTATGCTAAGTGTTAGTTATGTGTAGATTATACGTGAATACTTGTACCCCAACTTGACCTGTATTGGTGACCATGCTAGGACGTGGTGACCTACGTGATTGACCAAGTAAATAATCTACCGAGCAACCCAAGGTGAGTTCACAACTAATAAAGCATGCGTTCCCGGTGGTTGGGAAACGGAAACTTAAGCAACGCTATCCCCTCGTAAGGGATACAAACCTACTTCTCTCCCCTTAAACGGGACTTTTAGTTAATTACTGTTTATACTGGATGCAACAAGCAACACTAAACAAAACTCTATCACTCAAGTCCTCACTTCTTAATACCGATTAGTCGCCGGGGTCAGGCGAACGGGTTATTAGTTGATAGCGCTATTTAGGTCTCACCAACCTCACACCGTGCCCGCGTATGGGATCGGGCGTGAACTAATGTACTCTGGCAACCGTCAATGATGATAGAACATTGACAAACGGGGCACTCTACGGAAACGTACGGATGAATAGTATTCGGTATTGTAAAAACAGTTTAGTCGCTTACTTGTGGGGTAGCTCCCCATCGCATGTATAAACGGATAAATTAACTGGTGAAACAAGTTTTTGGAAATTAAAACTGGACAACTCGTGAACTCGCCAACAATCTTTGTTGATACCCTACTGCATGCTTTGCAGGTACCCAGTGACTCAGGAGCTTGCAGCTTGGGAAGTGTAGTGGTCGCCTAAACCCGCATGTTGGGTTCTAACTAATTTGAACTATGAACTTTGTTTAAACTATTTTACCTATGCTTCCGCTACTTACTTAACTGTTATTTGAACCTAAACATTCGAACTTTAAACTATGGTGTTTACTAACCATTATGGTTGGTGATCATTCTTACTATTATCCAATGCTCAGTATAATTGGTGGCTGGATCCTGGTCAGTCACGCCTCCAAGCGGTGGTATTCCGCACGTGGATTTTGGGGGTGTGACAGATTGGTATCAGAGCCATTGGTTATAGTGAACTTGGTTTTAAAAAGGAAAGTCTTTTTGAGAAAAACCAGACTATAACCCGTGACTCGTGACGACACTACACTCCAAGGGCAAGACTCGGCATATTAGACCTCATAGCTCGGACTTGTGCTTACATGCTTATTTATCCTATGATGACTGCTCTATTATACATACTAGTGTGCCTGATTAGATAGATACACGTCTCCCTTCTAACTCATTCTCGCTACATTACGACATCACACTCATACTGTGTTTTCTGGTTATGAAGACAATGAGTGGACGCGGAAGAGGAAGCGTTAACATGACTCAGGCTCAATTCGCTAACTTGCTCAACACAGTGGCTGCAGCTTTCGCAGCTCACCCTGGAGGTAAACTCGTTGCTATAGGATGTTTAGATCCTACCCCCACATCGTCTTTTCGCCTCTAAACCTATTCGCTTCGCTTCTCACAACAGGTCAGCCTGCGCCCGCGCAGCCACATGTTTGTACTTTCAAAACCTTCATGGATGGCAAGCCTCTCCCTTTCAACGGCACTGAGGGTGCCATAGGCCTCCTGCACTGGATTGAAAAGGCCGAAGCTGTCTTCGCTGTCTGCGAGTGTCCCCCTGCTAACTGGGTTAAGTACGCAACTGGTACGCTTGAAGGAAACGCACTTTCATGGTGGAAAGCACAGATTCAGATGCTTGGTCTGGAAACTGCTAATGCCACTGCGTGGGAAGATTTCAAGGACATGATCAAAGAGGAATACTGTCACAGGGATGACATCCACAAGCTCGAGAACGAGTACTATGCGCTCAAGATGGTTGGATCAGAGATTGAGACCTACACCAAGCAGTCCAACGACTATGCTGCACTTTGCCCAAACATGTCCCGACCTATGTACCGAAGGATTGAATTGTACATCAAAGGCTTGGTCCCTGAAATCAGAAGTCATGTGACCTCAGCCAACCTCAATACCATACAGCCCGTGGTTCGTCTTGCTCACAAACTCACCAATCAGGCTGTGGAAGAGGGCAAGCTGCCCAAGAGGATCGGTGCTACTGCTGGAACTTCTGGCGATAACAAGCGAAAGTGGGATGGAAATCAGGGAAAGGATGCTAACCCCACTCAGGCCCCAGTTCAACAAAGGAAGACTGAAAGCAACAAGGGCCCTCAGCAACAGGGTGGCTATCGAGGAAACCACCCTAAGTGTAACAAATGTAACCGACATCACAGTGGGCCATGTGGAAAAGGTCAATGTCAGCGATGCAACAAGATGGGGCACGAAGCCAAAGACTGCCGAAGCCAGTTCCCAGCTAGGCAGAATCAGCAACAACCACAGCAACAGCAGCAACAAGGAAACAACCGTGGATGCTTCAAGTGTGGAGCAACGGGGCACATGCGAAAGGATTGCCCTGAACTGAATCAAAACAACAACAATCAGGGTGCTGGGAACAATAACAACAATGCTGGAAATGGTGCTAGAGGAAAAGCTTTTGTGATTGGAGCTGGGGAAGCAAGGAATGACCCCAACGTTGTGGCGGGTAAGTTCCTACTTAATGATCGTTATGTTTCCGTACTATTTGATTCCGGAGCAGATGCTAGTTATGTATCCCTACGTATTAGAAAGAAACTTAAGCTCACTCTTACGCCGCTAAGCTCTAAGCACACCGTTGAAATAGCTAATGGTAGAAACCTCGAGGCCTCACACATAATTCGTGACTGCAAATTAGAGTTGTCTGGTCAGACCTTCTGTATCGATCTTTTCCCCATCATTCTTGGAAGCTTCGACGTCATTGTTGGTATGGATTGGTTATCCAAACATCGAGCTGAAATCCTCTGCCAGGAGAAAGCTATTCGTATTCCCCGTCCCCCTGGCAAACCTCTTATAGTTCAAGGCGACAAGAGCGGAGAAGTCACGGGCATCATTTCATTCTTAAAGGCCCAGAAGTATCTACGAAAAGGGCACGCCGCTATCTTAGCACTCATTACCGACACACAGAAAATGGAAAACAGGATTGAAGATTTTCCAGTTGTACGCGACTATCCTGAGGTATTCCCGGAGGAACTACCTGGACTCCCTCCTCACCGTCAGGTCGAATTTCAAATCGAGCTAGCTCCCGGAGCAGCGCCTATAGCTCGTGCACCTTATCGATTAGCCCCCGCGGAGCTCAAGGAGCTTTCTACTCAACTACAAGAACTTTTGGACAAAGGTTTTATCCGTCCTAGTTCATCGCCCTGGGGAGCCCCAGTGCTCTTCGTCAAAAAGAAAGATGGCTCATTCCGAATGTGCATTGACTACCGCGAACTTAACAAGGTTACCATCAAGAATCGTTATCCACTTCCCCGTATCGACGACCTGTTCGACCAGCTGCAAGGGTCGAGCTATTATTCCAAGATCGATCTGCGATCGGGTTATCACCAGCTGAGAGTCCGCGATGAGGACATCTCTAAGACTGCTTTCAGAACCCGCTATGGTCACTACGAATTCCTTGTTATGCCTTTCGGAATGACCAACGCACCTGCAATCTTCATGGATCTCATGAACCGAGTATGCAAACCCTACCTCGATAAGTTCGTAATCGTATTCATCGACGACATCCTAATCTACTCGAAGAGCCAAGAGGAGCATGAACAACACCTACGTCTTATTCTCGAACTTCTTCGCAATGAGCAACTGTACGCCAAATTCTCGAAATGTGATTTCTGGCTTAGAGAAGTCCATTTCCTTGGACACATCGTCAATCAGGAAGGGATTCATGTTGACCCTGCTAAGATTGAGTCCATTAAGAATTGGCCTATGCCTAAGACTCCGACCGAAGTTCGCCAATTCCTGGGATTGGCGGGATACTATCGAAGATTTATCAAGGGATTCTCTAAGATCGCTCAACCACTTACGACACTCACTCAGAAGGGTGTTGCTTACAAATGGAGTGATGCTCAGGAATATGCCTTCCAGGAACTAAAGAAGAACCTTTGTAGTGCTCCTATCCTCTCCTTACCCGAAGGTACCGACGACTTCGTCGTTTACTGCGACGCTTCTATTCAAGGACTTGGCTGCGTATTGATGCAACGCGAGAAAGTTATTGCTTACGCCTCGCGACAACTCAAGGTCCACGAACGGAACTATACGACGCATGACTTAGAATTTGGAGCTGTGGTCTTCGCGCTCAAGCTTTGGAGACACTACTTGTACGGCACCAAGTGCACGATTTACACTGATCACAAGAGTCTCCAGCACATAATGGGACAAAAGGAGTTGAATATGCGGCAACGCCGATGGGTCGAACTCCTAAATGACTACGAGTGTGCAATCAAATATCACCCAGGCAAGGCTAATGTGGTAGCCGATGCCCTCAGCAGAAAGGAGACCAAACCCAAGCGTGTTCGTGCATTACAGCTCACTATCCACTCGAA
This sequence comes from Helianthus tuberosus, assembly GCA_030545235.1. Classification (NCBI taxonomy): domain Eukaryota; kingdom Viridiplantae; phylum Streptophyta; class Magnoliopsida; order Asterales; family Asteraceae; genus Helianthus; species Helianthus tuberosus. The sequence continues at coordinate 121,953,370 of CM060409.1, forward strand.
CCTCCCTAATCAAATTCGGAATGCTCAGGTTGAAGCATTGAAAGCCGAGAACATCAGGGCTGAGTCCCTACGAGGATCGAGACAACGATTGGAACAAAAAGAAGACGGTGCTTACTACGTAGCCGGACGCATATGGGTTCCGCTTTATGGAAATTTACGTGACCTTGTGATGGATGAAGCTCATAAGTCCCGTTACTCAGTGCATCCAGGTTCAGATAAGATGTACCACGACTTGAGGGCTACCTATTGGTGGCCTGGCATGAAAGCCCACATAGCAACCTATGCCAGAAAATGTTTAACTTGTGCAAGAGTCAAGGCTGAGTATCAGAAACCATCAGGCCTACTCCAACAGCCAGAGATCCCGCAATGGAAATGGGAGCAGATTTCCATGGATTTTGTTACTGGCCTGCCTAGGTCTCAACGCGGAAATGACACTATTTGGGTAATAGTGGATCGCTTAACTAAGTCTGCACACTTTTTGGCTATCAAAGAAACAGACAAGTTCTCTACCCTAGCAGAGGTATACTTAAAAGAAGTGGTTTCGAAGCACGGAGTGCCTACCTCTATTATTTCTGATCGAGATGCACGTTTTACTTCTGAATTGTGGCAAGCTATGCACAAATCTTTTGGCTCGCGTTTAGACATGAGCACCGCTTATCATCCGCAAACGGATGGGCAATCCGAACGCACCATCCAAACCCTCGAAGACATGCTTAGGGCATGTGTGATTGATTTTGGCAAGAATTGGGAGAAGCACCTACCGTTAGTAGAATTCTCCTACAACAACAGCTACCACACCAGCATTCAGGCGGCACCCTTTGAGGCATTGTACGGTCGTAAATGTCGATCGCCTCTCTGCTGGGCGGAGGTAGGTGACAGCCAAATCACAGGCCCGGAACATGTAGTCGACACCACAGAAAAGATTGCCCAGATTAGGCAACGCATGGCGGCAGCTCGTGACCGTCAAAAGCACTACGCTGACAAAGATAGGAAACCGCAAGAGTTCCAGGTTGGTGAACGGGCTCTACTTAAGGTCTCACCCTGGAAGGGTGTGGTTCGTTTTGGAAAACGAGGCAAGCTTAATCCAAGATATGTCGGACCCTTTGAAGTTACCGAAAAGATCGGTACGGCCGCTTACAGATTGAATCTGCCTGAAGAACTGAGTGCTGTGCACAATGTCTTCCACGTGTCTAATCTGAAGAAGTGTCTATCAGATGAAACACTCGTCATTCCCTACAAGGAACTTACTATTGACGAACGGCTACACTTTACTGAGGAACCAATTGAGATCACGGACCGTGAAATCAAAACCCTCAAACGTAGCCAGATACCCCTCGTACGAGTTCGTTGGAACTCACGCCGTGGCCCAGAGTTTACCTGGGAGCGGGAAGACCAGATGAAGCGCAAGTATCCCCAACTGTTCCCAAATGAAACTCCCAGCACTGAAGCTACGACCGAATTTCGGGACGAAATTCCAAATTAATGGGGGGATGATGTGACACCCCGTTGAAACGTTCGCATTTGCACTAGCTTGTCAGTGGCTGCCTTAACTTTCGGGACGAAAGTTCTTAAAACTTGGGGATAATGTGACACTTCGGGTTTTCCCGAGCCAACCTTCGTCCTTAAATGAGTGTTATGTGTATATATATATATAATATTAAATGAGAACTTGTTATTTATTGTTGTGCATTATGTGATCTTTTGATTGTGTCATGTGTGTATTATGTATAAATATATATATGTGAGAATCGAGACTGCAAGGTCTCGACTCGAGACCACTCGGCCTCGAGTGACCCGAAATAGTTGGGCCGCACCCCCATTAAGCCCACTCGGAAACCCTTAGGGTGCACATGCTCGCAATGGGTATAAAACCTCACATATGTAGCCGATATCTCCTTTTTGGCAAGAACAATCATCATCTCAAATCCCAAACATTCCCTTATCCATTCTCTCTCATCCTTTCTCTCTCTAGAAAACCCTAACTATATATATCATCTCCTCTCCTTTCCTCTCGGACCAAAACCGACGACAGCAAGGATCTCGGTTCAAGCTTGTGATCATCACTCGGAGGCTTCATTACATCACCTTCTTACACGCCTTTGTGTCACATAACAATCGGTTAGTTTGTTCCCCTCGAAATGAGATGACAACGCATGCTAAAAGTGTTTACTTGTGTGAATGTTTAGATGTATGATAATGTGTTATAATAAATGAACCTCGGATGAAATTGAGTAGGAGTTGCATGATCTATCGTGTTTATTGCTAACATAGAACTTGTTGATAAATATTGCATTGAGTCTTTAAGATAATAAGAATGAATCTTGATGGCTTTGGATGAATGAGATAGTGTAGGATTTGGTGATATTCATGATATGTGACACAAGAATATTGTGAGCCTGCTGGTATGTTTTCAAGTTACAAGTGTGCTAGATTTAGGATGAGGTAATTTGGGTCTGTTTTGAATGAATGTGCATAATGGATAACTTGAATATATGAAGAACAGTTTGAAGATCATGAAAATATTTGAAAATGCTGTGTTTGATCCATGTTGAAATAGAATTAGACAATAAAACATGTTTATGAAACTCTATTGGCTAGTACAAAACCTCATGAAATTGCAATCCCATTGGTCAGTACATCAGAGGTTCTAGAAGGATTCTTGTGCACGTATCCAAGGTTGCGACTCGAAACCCCCGGTTGCGACTCGCGACCAAAACATGACAACTCGAGACCGCCCGGTTGCGACTCGCAACCAAAACATGACAACTCAAGACTACGGCGGTTGCGACTCGCAACCAAAACATGACAAGTCGAAACTCCGGTTGCGACTCGAAACCAAAACATGACAAGTCGAAACTCCGGTTGCGACTCGAAACCAAAACATGGCAAGTCGAAACTCCGGTTGCGACTCGAAACCAGACCATGACAAGCCGAAACCTCCGGTTGTGACTCGAAACTGTGTGTTCTTGAGTCGAGACCTCCTGGTCGCGACTGGGCTGCTTGTCTCCGTTATTGGGCCAAGGACGTGTGGGCTGTACATACCGTTCTAATTGGTTTCTGTGATGCTGTTAACTGTTAATGTGATCTGATAGGCCCAATAACACTTATGATTTGTGTGACACTTGTTGATGTTCACTGCTTAACTGCTATGTATCGGAATGGGCCCGATAAACTTGCTGGATGATTATGTGTTGTGTATGCTAAGTGTTAGTTATGTGTAGATTATACGTGAATACTTGTACCCCAACTTGACCTGTATTGGTGACCATGCTAGGACGTGGTGACCTACGTGATTGACCAAGTAAATAATCTACCGAGCAACCCAAGGTGAGTTCACAACTAATAAAGCATGCGTTCCCGGTGGTTGGGAAACGGAAACTTAAGCAACGCTATCCCCTCGTAAGGGATACAAACCTACTTCTCTCCCCTTAAACGGGACTTTTAGTTAATTACTGTTTATACTGGATGCAACAAGCAACACTAAACAAAACTCTATCACTCAAGTCCTCACTTCTTAATACCGATTAGTCGCCGGGGTCAGGCGAACGGGTTATTAGTTGATAGCGCTATTTAGGTCTCACCAACCTCACACCGTGCCCGCGTATGGGATCGGGCGTGAACTAATGTACTCTGGCAACCGTCAATGATGATAGAACATTGACAAACGGGGCACTCTACGGAAACGTACGGATGAATAGTATTCGGTATTGTAAAAACAGTTTAGTCGCTTACTTGTGGGGTAGCTCCCCATCGCATGTATAAACGGATAAATTAACTGGTGAAACAAGTTTTTGGAAATTAAAACTGGACAACTCGTGAACTCGCCAACAATCTTTGTTGATACCCTACTGCATGCTTTGCAGGTACCCAGTGACTCAGGAGCTTGCAGCTTGGGAAGTGTAGTGGTCGCCTAAACCCGCATGTTGGGTTCTAACTAATTTGAACTATGAACTTTGTTTAAACTATTTTACCTATGCTTCCGCTACTTACTTAACTGTTATTTGAACCTAAACATTCGAACTTTAAACTATGGTGTTTACTAACCATTATGGTTGGTGATCATTCTTACTATTATCCAATGCTCAGTATAATTGGTGGCTGGATCCTGGTCAGTCACGCCTCCAAGCGGTGGTATTCCGCACGTGGATTTTGGGGGTGTGACAGATTGGTATCAGAGCCATTGGTTATAGTGAACTTGGTTTTAAAAAGGAAAGTCTTTTTGAGAAAAACCAGACTATAACCCGTGACTCGTGACGACACTACACTCCAAGGGCAAGACTCGGCATATTAGACCTCATAGCTCGGACTTGTGCTTACATGCTTATTTATCCTATGATGACTGCTCTATTATACATACTAGTGTGCCTGATTAGATAGATACACGTCTCCCTTCTAACTCATTCTCGCTACATTACGACATCACACTCATACTGTGTTTTCTGGTTATGAAGACAATGAGTGGACGCGGAAGAGGAAGCGTTAACATGACTCAGGCTCAATTCGCTAACTTGCTCAACACAGTGGCTGCAGCTTTCGCAGCTCACCCTGGAGGTAAACTCGTTGCTATAGGATGTTTAGATCCTACCCCCACATCGTCTTTTCGCCTCTAAACCTATTCGCTTCGCTTCTCACAACAGGTCAGCCTGCGCCCGCGCAGCCACATGTTTGTACTTTCAAAACCTTCATGGATGGCAAGCCTCTCCCTTTCAACGGCACTGAGGGTGCCATAGGCCTCCTGCACTGGATTGAAAAGGCCGAAGCTGTCTTCGCTGTCTGCGAGTGTCCCCCTGCTAACTGGGTTAAGTACGCAACTGGTACGCTTGAAGGAAACGCACTTTCATGGTGGAAAGCACAGATTCAGATGCTTGGTCTGGAAACTGCTAATGCCACTGCGTGGGAAGATTTCAAGGACATGATCAAAGAGGAATACTGTCACAGGGATGACATCCACAAGCTCGAGAACGAGTACTATGCGCTCAAGATGGTTGGATCAGAGATTGAGACCTACACCAAGCAGTCCAACGACTATGCTGCACTTTGCCCAAACATGTCCCGACCTATGTACCGAAGGATTGAATTGTACATCAAAGGCTTGGTCCCTGAAATCAGAAGTCATGTGACCTCAGCCAACCTCAATACCATACAGCCCGTGGTTCGTCTTGCTCACAAACTCACCAATCAGGCTGTGGAAGAGGGCAAGCTGCCCAAGAGGATCGGTGCTACTGCTGGAACTTCTGGCGATAACAAGCGAAAGTGGGATGGAAATCAGGGAAAGGATGCTAACCCCACTCAGGCCCCAGTTCAACAAAGGAAGACTGAAAGCAACAAGGGCCCTCAGCAACAGGGTGGCTATCGAGGAAACCACCCTAAGTGTAACAAATGTAACCGACATCACAGTGGGCCATGTGGAAAAGGTCAATGTCAGCGATGCAACAAGATGGGGCACGAAGCCAAAGACTGCCGAAGCCAGTTCCCAGCTAGGCAGAATCAGCAACAACCACAGCAACAGCAGCAACAAGGAAACAACCGTGGATGCTTCAAGTGTGGAGCAACGGGGCACATGCGAAAGGATTGCCCTGAACTGAATCAAAACAACAACAATCAGGGTGCTGGGAACAATAACAACAATGCTGGAAATGGTGCTAGAGGAAAAGCTTTTGTGATTGGAGCTGGGGAAGCAAGGAATGACCCCAACGTTGTGGCGGGTAAGTTCCTACTTAATGATCGTTATGTTTCCGTACTATTTGATTCCGGAGCAGATGCTAGTTATGTATCCCTACGTATTAGAAAGAAACTTAAGCTCACTCTTACGCCGCTAAGCTCTAAGCACACCGTTGAAATAGCTAATGGTAGAAACCTCGAGGCCTCACACATAATTCGTGACTGCAAATTAGAGTTGTCTGGTCAGACCTTCTGTATCGATCTTTTCCCCATCATTCTTGGAAGCTTCGACGTCATTGTTGGTATGGATTGGTTATCCAAACATCGAGCTGAAATCCTCTGCCAGGAGAAAGCTATTCGTATTCCCCGTCCCCCTGGCAAACCTCTTATAGTTCAAGGCGACAAGAGCGGAGAAGTCACGGGCATCATTTCATTCTTAAAGGCCCAGAAGTATCTACGAAAAGGGCACGCCGCTATCTTAGCACTCATTACCGACACACAGAAAATGGAAAACAGGATTGAAGATTTTCCAGTTGTACGCGACTATCCTGAGGTATTCCCGGAGGAACTACCTGGACTCCCTCCTCACCGTCAGGTCGAATTTCAAATCGAGCTAGCTCCCGGAGCAGCGCCTATAGCTCGTGCACCTTATCGATTAGCCCCCGCGGAGCTCAAGGAGCTTTCTACTCAACTACAAGAACTTTTGGACAAAGGTTTTATCCGTCCTAGTTCATCGCCCTGGGGAGCCCCAGTGCTCTTCGTCAAAAAGAAAGATGGCTCATTCCGAATGTGCATTGACTACCGCGAACTTAACAAGGTTACCATCAAGAATCGTTATCCACTTCCCCGTATCGACGACCTGTTCGACCAGCTGCAAGGGTCGAGCTATTATTCCAAGATCGATCTGCGATCGGGTTATCACCAGCTGAGAGTCCGCGATGAGGACATCTCTAAGACTGCTTTCAGAACCCGCTATGGTCACTACGAATTCCTTGTTATGCCTTTCGGAATGACCAACGCACCTGCAATCTTCATGGATCTCATGAACCGAGTATGCAAACCCTACCTCGATAAGTTCGTAATCGTATTCATCGACGACATCCTAATCTACTCGAAGAGCCAAGAGGAGCATGAACAACACCTACGTCTTATTCTCGAACTTCTTCGCAATGAGCAACTGTACGCCAAATTCTCGAAATGTGATTTCTGGCTTAGAGAAGTCCATTTCCTTGGACACATCGTCAATCAGGAAGGGATTCATGTTGACCCTGCTAAGATTGAGTCCATTAAGAATTGGCCTATGCCTAAGACTCCGACCGAAGTTCGCCAATTCCTGGGATTGGCGGGATACTATCGAAGATTTATCAAGGGATTCTCTAAGATCGCTCAACCACTTACGACACTCACTCAGAAGGGTGTTGCTTACAAATGGAGTGATGCTCAGGAATATGCCTTCCAGGAACTAAAGAAGAACCTTTGTAGTGCTCCTATCCTCTCCTTACCCGAAGGTACCGACGACTTCGTCGTTTACTGCGACGCTTCTATTCAAGGACTTGGCTGCGTATTGATGCAACGCGAGAAAGTTATTGCTTACGCCTCGCGACAACTCAAGGTCCACGAACGGAACTATACGACGCATGACTTAGAATTTGGAGCTGTGGTCTTCGCGCTCAAGCTTTGGAGACACTACTTGTACGGCACCAAGTGCACGATTTACACTGATCACAAGAGTCTCCAGCACATAATGGGACAAAAGGAGTTGAATATGCGGCAACGCCGATGGGTCGAACTCCTAAATGACTACGAGTGTGCAATCAAATATCACCCAGGCAAGGCTAATGTGGTAGCCGATGCCCTCAGCAGAAAGGAGACCAAACCCAAGCGTGTTCGTGCATTACAGCTCACTATCCACTCGAACCTCCCTAATCAAATTCGGAATGCTCAGGTTGAAGCATTGAAAGCCGAGAACATCAGGGCTGAGTCCCTACGAGGATCGAGACAACGATTGGAACAAAAAGAAGACGGTGCTTACTACGTAGCCGGACGCATATGGGTTCCGCTTTATGGAAATTTACGTGACCTTGTGATGGATGAAGCTCATAAGTCCCGTTACTCAGTGCATCCAGGTTCAGATAAGATGTACCACGACTTGAGGGCTACCTATTGGTGGCCTGGCATGAAAGCCCACATAGCAACCTATGCCAGAAAATGTTTAACTTGTGCAAGAGTCAAGGCTGAGTATCAGAAACCATCAGGCCTACTCCAACAGCCAGAGATCCCGCAATGGAAATGGGAGCAGATTTCCATGGATTTTGTTACTGGCCTGCCTAGGTCTCAACGCGGAAATGACACTATTTGGGTAATAGTGGATCGCTTAACTAAGTCTGCACACTTTTTGGCTATCAAAGAAACAGACAAGTTCTCTACCCTAGCAGAGGTATACTTAAAAGAAGTGGTTTCGAAGCACGGAGTGCCTACCTCTATTATTTCTGATCGAGATGCACGTTTTACTTCTGAATTGTGGCAAGCTATGCACAAATCTTTTGGCTCGCGTTTAGACATGAGCACCGCTTATCATCCGCAAACGGATGGGCAATCCGAACGCACCATCCAAACCCTTGAAGACATGCTTAGGGCATGTGTGATTGATTTTGGCAAGAATTGGGAGAAGCACCTACCGTTAGTAGAATTCTCCTACAACAACAGCTACCACACCAGCATTCAGGCGGCACCCTTTGAGGCATTGTACGGTCGTAAATGTCGATCGCCTCTCTGCTGGGCGGAGGTAGGTGACAGCCAAATCACAGGCCCGGAACATGTAGTCGACACCACAGAAAAGATTGCCCAGATTAGGCAACGCATGGCGGCAGCTCGTGACCGTCAAAAGCACTACGCTGACAAAGATAGGAAACCGCAAGAGTTCCAGGTTGGTGAACGGGCTCTACTTAAGGTCTCACCCTGGAAGGGTGTGGTTCGTTTTGGAAAACGAGGCAAGCTTAATCCAAGATATGTCGGACCCTTTGAAGTTACCGAAAAGATCGGTACGGCCGCTTACAGATTGAATCTGCCTGAAGAACTGAGTGCTGTGCACAATGTCTTCCACGTGTCTAATCTGAAGAAGTGTCTATCAGATGAAACACTCGTCATTCCCTACAAGGAACTTACTATTGACGAACGGCTACACTTTACTGAGGAACCAATTGAGATCACGGACCGTGAAATCAAAACCCTCAAACGTAGCCAGATACCCCTCGTACGAGTTCGTTGGAACTCACGCCGTGGCCCAGAGTTTACCTGGGAGCGGGAAGACCAGATGAAGCGCAAGTATCCCCAACTGTTCCCAAATGAAACTCCCAGCACTGAAGCTACGACCGAATTTCGGGACGAAATTCCAAATTAATGGGGGGATGATGTGACACCCCGTTGAAACGTTCGCATTTGCACTAGCTTGTCAGTGGCTGCCTTAACTTTCGGGACGAAAGTTCTTAAAACTTGGGGATAATGTGACACTTCGGGTTTTCCCGAGCCAACCTTCGTCCTTAAATGAGTGTTATGTGTATATATATATATAATATTAAATGAGAACTTGTTATTTATTGTTGTGCATTATGTGATCTTTTGATTGTGTCATGTGTGTATTATGTATAAATATATATATGTGAGAACCGAGACTGCAAGGTCTCGACTCGAGACCACTCGGCCTCGAGTGACCCGAAATAGTTGGGCCGCACCCCCATTAAGCCCACTCGGAAACCCTTAGGGTGCACATGCTCGCAATGGGTATAAAACCTCACATATGTAGCCGATATCTCCTTTTTGGCAAGAACAATCATCATCTCAAATCCCAAACATTCCCTTATCCATTCTCTCTCATCCTTTCTCTCTCTAGAAAACCCTAACTATATATATCATCTCCTCTCCTTTCCTCTCGGACCAAAACCGACGACAGCAAGGATCTCGGTTCAAGCTTGTGATCATCACTCGGAGGCTTCATTACATCACCTTCTTACACGCCTTTGTGTCACATAACAATCGGTTAGTTTGTTCCCCTCGAAATGAGATGACAACGCATGCTAAAAGTGTTTACTTGTGTGAATGTTTAGATGTATGATAATGTGTTATAATAAATGAACCTCGGATGAAATTGAGTAGGAGTTGCATGATCTATCGTGTTTATTGCTAACATAGAACTTGTTGATAAATATTGCATTGAGTCTTTAAGATAATAAGAATGAATCTTGATGGCTTTGGATGAATGAGATAGTGTAGGATTTGGTGATATTCATGATATGTGACACAAGAATATTGTGAGCCTGCTGGTATGTTTTCAAGTTACAAGTGTGCTAGATTTAGGATGAGGTAATTTGGGTCTGTTTTGAATGAATGTGCATAATGGATAACTTGAATATATGAAGAACAGTTTGAAGATCATGAAAATATTTGAAAATGCTGTGTTTGATCCATGTTGAAATAGAATTAGACAATAAAACATGTTTATGAAACTCTATTGGCTAGTACAAAACCTCATGAAATTGCAATCCCATTGGTCAGTACATCAGAGGTTCTAGAAGGATTCTTGTGCACGTATCCAAGGTTGCGACTCGAAACCCCCGGTTGCGACTCGCGACCAAAACATGACAACTCGAGACCGCCCGGTTGCGACTCGCAACCAAAACATGACAACTCAAGACTACGGCGGTTGCGACTCGCAACCAAAACATGACAAGTCGAAACTCCGGTTGCGACTCAAAACCAAAACATGACAAGTCGAAACTCCGGTTGCGACTCGAAACCAAAACATGGCAAGTCGAAACTCCGGTTGCGACTCGAAACCAGACCATGACAAGCCGAAACCTCCGGTTGCGACTCGAAACTGTGTGTTCTCGAGTCGAGACCTCCTGGTCGCGACTGGGCTGCTTGTCTCCGTTATTGGGCCAAGGACGTGTGGGCTGTACATACCGTTCTAATTGGTTTCTGTGATGCTGTTAACTGTTAATGTGATCTGATAGGCCCAATAACACTTATGATTTGTGTGACACTTGTTGATGTTCACTGCTTAACTGCTATGTATCGGAATGGGCCCGATAAACTTGCTGGATGATTATGTGTTGTGTATGCTAAGTGTTAGTTATGTGTAGATTATACGTGAATACTTGTACCCCAACTTGACCTGTATTGGTGACCATGCTAGGATGTGGTGACCTACGTGATTGACCAAGTAAATAATCTACCGAGCAACCCAAGGTGAGTTCACAACTAATAAAGCATGCGTTCCCGGTGGTTGGGAAACGGAAACTTAAGCAACGCTATCCCCTCGTAAGGGATACAAACCTACTTCTCTCCCCTTAAACGGGACTTTTAGTTAATTACTGTTTATACTGGATGCAACAAGCAACACTAAACAAAACTCTATCACTCAAGTCCTCACTTCTTAATACCGATTAGTCGCCGGGGTCAGGCGAGCGGGTTATTAGTTGATAGCGCTATTTAGGTCTCACCAACCTCACACCGTGCCCGCGTATGGGATCGGGCGTGAACTAATGTACTCTGGCAACCGTCAATGATGATAGAACATTGACAAACGGGGCACTCTACGGAAACGTACGGATGAATAGTATTCGGTATTGTAAAAACAGTTTAGTCGCTTACTTGTGGGGTAGCTCCCCATCGCATGTATAAACGGATAAATTAACTGGTGAAACAAGTTTTTGGAAATTAAAACTGGACAACTCGTGAACTCGCCAACAATCTTTGTTGATACCCTACTGCATGCTTTGCAGGTACCCAGTGACTCAGGAGCTTGCAGCTTGGGAAGTGTAGTGGTCGCCTAAACCCGCATGTTGGGTTCTAACTAATTTGAACTATGAACTTTGTTTAAACTATTTTACCTATGCTTCCGCTACTTACTTAACTGTTATTTGAACCTAAACATTCGAACTTTAAACTATGGTGTTTACTAACCATTATGGTTGGTGATCATTCTTACTATTATCCAATGCTCAGTATAATTGGTGGCTGGATCCTGGTCAGTCACGCCTCCAAGCGGTGGTATTCCGCACGTGGATTTTGGGGGTGTGACAGATGCCGTTTAGATGGTTTCTGCGGATCCTGCGTTTTCGTCAGAATACTAGTTTACTAGGTGCTTTTCTAGTAGTTTCGATGCATTCAATAAAAATGAATCATGTGCATCCTAAGTAAGTATTCCATGAGTATTTTAAGTGTATGTTACGAAATACGCAGTTCGGGTGTTCAAAATGCATAAAAATGTAGCTAAAAATGAGTATTTTAAGTGTAAGAAAGTTACCGAAAAGTGGCAGTTGTCACACTATAAGTGGACACTCACCCCAAGAGTTCCCAAGTAAGAGTGAGTGGTCCAATAATGCAGATTTGTACGAACACTCTAGCCTTAGACAGAAAACTCGGGGTATAGGCACCCATCCTTCCAGATTGTCAGGTATCATTAGCCTTTGAACCTTTGCTTTCGATGCCTAGAACTAAACTAGGAAAGCCCTTAAAAGTGGAAATTGCTAGTGGTGAACCCCTTGTGCTCGACTCTCTAATTCATGATTGCCAATTAAACCTTGATAACCACATTTTTCCCATTGACCTCACGCCAATGCAACTCGGAAGGTTTAATATCATCATAGGAATGGATTGGTTAACCAAACACCATGCTGAGGTGATCTGTTTTGACAAAGTTGTTCGTATACCTCTTTCGTCTGGTGAAGTCTTAGAGATTCGTAGAGAGAAACCTTCTAGCAGCTTAAAACTCATGACATGTACTCAAGCCCAAAAATACCTACGAAAGATTTATGTGGCCTTCTTGGCACATGTCATAGAGGAGAAAGGCAAGAGCAAGAATATTCAAGATATCCCTATTGTTCAAGATTATCCTAAGGTGTTTCCTGAAGAACTATCTGGAGCACGTCAAGTTGAGTTTCATATTGATCTGGTACCTTGTGCCAACCCGATTGCTAAATCACCTTACCGTCTTGCACCATCTGAGATGCAAGAGTTGTCAAAGCAACTTTAGGAGTTATCTGACAAAGGATTCATCCGTCCAAGCTTTTCACCTTGGGGCGCTCCTGTTCTATTCGTGAAGAAAAAGGATGGATCTTTCCGAATGTGTATCGATTATCGTGAGCTCAATAAACTCACGATTAAGAATCGATATCCCCTACCACGTATTGATGATCTCTTTGATCAGCTACAAGGTGCAACTTGTTTTTAAAAAATTGATCGGTATTCTGGGTATCATCAGCTTCGTGTACTCGAAGAAGATATTCCCAAGACTGCATTCCGCACACGATACGGCCACTACGAGTTCACTGTCATGCCTTTTGGTTTGACAAATGCTCCCACCATCTTCATGGACTTAATAAATAGGATTTGTAAACCTTATTTAGACAAGTTCATCATTGTTTTCATCGACGACATCCTTATTTATTCAAAGTCTTGAGCCGATCACAAACAACATCTTCGTCTGACAATGGAGCTCCAAAAGAAGGAACAACTCTTTGCCAAGTTCTCCAAGTGAGAATTTTGGCTTAAGGAAGTTCAGTTTTGGGGTCATATTATCAACGAGCAAGGTACACATGTGGATCTTTCCAAAATCATTGCGATCAAGGATTGGAACACACCCATTACTCCCATAGAAGTTCGCTCATTCCTCGGTCTTGCTGGATACTATCGACGATTCATCGCGAACTTCTCAAAGATCGCGGTTCCTCTCACTGCCTTGACTCTAAAGAATAAGCCTTTTGAGTGGGGACCCAAACAAGACGAAGCCTTTCAAACATTGAAACAAAAACTCTGTGATGCTCCTGTCTTATCTTTACCTGATGGCAACGACGATTTCGTTGTTTATTGTGATGCATCAAATCTAGGTCTTGGTTGTGTTCTTATGCAACTGGATAAAGTCATGGCCTATGCGTCAAGACAATTGAAAATCCACAAGAAGAACTACCCAACTCATGATCTTGAGTTAGGTGCTGTAGTTTTTGCTCTCAAAATATGGAGACACTACCTCTATGGTACAAAGTGTGTGGTTTTCACGGACCATAAAAGTCTCCAACATATATTCAATCTTAATGAGCTAAACATGAGATAATGAGCTACCACTTAATCTCGAACATCAACTCGAAACGAAAGACAATGGATTACTCTATTACATGAATCGATCGTGGATTCCAAGTCAAGACAATCTTCGCACCTTATTGATGGACGAAGCTCACAAGTCTCATTATTCAATCCATCCTGGTGTAGACAAAATGTACAAGGATCTTCGTACTCAGTATTGGTGGCCGGGTTTGAAGAAAGACATTGCCTTGTAAGTGTCTAAATCCCTAACTTGTCTCAAAGTCAATGCAGAACATCAACACCCATCTGGTTTGCTTGAACAACTAGAAATACCGGCATGGAAGTGGGAGAACATTGCGATGGATCTCATCACTAAACTACCACACACATCTAGAGGTCATGATGCCATTTGGGTAGTAATTGATCGTCTAACAAAGTCATCACACTTTTTTCCGATTCGTGAGGATCTATCTGCTAATAAACTTGCCAAGATCTACGTAGATGAGATTGTATCCCAACATGGTGTTCCTTTGAACATCATATCTGTCCTTGATGCTTTTAGAAGACCATGCAATCTGCCATGGGAACCAAACTCAATTTGAGCACTGCTTATCATCCCCAAACGGATGGACAATCCGAGAGAACAATACAAACACTGGAGGATATGCTTAGAGCCTGTGTGATCAACTTTGGTGGTAGTTGGGATTCGCATCTACCGTTGATCTAATTCTCCTACAACAACAGTTATCGCGTCAGCATCAACATGGCGCCTTTTGAAGCTCTATATGGTCGAAAATGTCGTTCACCTGTCTATTGGAGTGAGGTCAGTTAAGCTCATCTCACTGGACCTGAACTCATTCTGGAAACAACAGACAAAGTCAAGAAAATTTGCGATAACCTTCTAACAGCTAGAAGCCGTCAAAAGAGTTATGCGGACAAGCGACGCAAGCCCTTGGAATTAAAAGTCGGTGATCACGTCCTTCTCAAGGTATCCCCTTGGAAAGGCGTGGTTAGATTTGGAAAGAAAGGAAAACTTGCACCAAGATATGTTGGACCATTCAAGTGTGGCAACTGGCACTTTTCGTGTAATTTCCGTACAATAATAAACAGCAATGTGTACTTTAATGACTGTGCATGATTGAATTAATGACACAAATGATTTTCTAATTATTGTCATATATATACAAATGCATTTCATGTTGTAAGATTGTTTATCATTATTACATGCAACACAGTGTAGTTCAATTAGTGCACTGTACAAAGTTAGCACAGTTATCAGACAAACTATAAGTACTAGCGGGAGTTCAGTACTTAGACAGACATGATGATAAGACACAGAATGAGCCCCGGAACCAAGTGTTACACTAGAATAGTATGTAGGAAAGTAGGGATCATAAAACTGCCTTCCGAGTGATGATTTAAGTGCCGGAAAGTGCCCAAAACACACTTGTAAGATCGTTTTCAGACCCGAAACGAGTCGTTCAGAGGTGTTCTTCTCAATACGAGAGGCGGAAATTAACGTATCAAGTTCGAAACAGCTTGCAATTCACTTTAAAAGTCTTTTTGATTGATTTGACAAAGTTTTACAGTGATACGACACTTCGGCAGCACTTCGGCTCTCAAACCGGAATCTAATTTCGTTACAAATGACACGGACCAACCTAGTATATATAGGCGTGCTAATTCCGCTTGAACCAGTTCCAAACAGAATCACTTTCAAACGAAATCAGTAATTTCGTTTGAACTGACTTAGTGATTTCGAGCGGAATTACACATGTGATTTCGAGCGGAATTACACATGTGATTTCGAGCGGAATTACACATTCTAATTCCGTGCGAAATTACCTCTCATCCTATATTTGACATTTTTCTCGTATAACATGCCCTGATCTATCTATATACAAATAAGACTCGATACAAGACGAAGTCGACAGACGGATGCACCAACAGACTCCCCCTCGGATGTTGACGAAGTCTTCGGTGTCGAGTCTTCAATCTTCAGTCTTTATCAGTCCTCTCGAACTTCTCCGAAATATCTAACACTGTAAAGCCTCCTCAATCGTCTTTCTCTTTTCTCTAGGATCTCAATCTGGCTCCATTTTCTATTGAACAGATCTCTTGATTCTTTAAGTTCTTCAGCATCCTCAATTTGTGTGAACATCAGGATCTGAACTTGGCTCTACAATCTTTTATCTCAAGATCTGTGACCGATTCTCATTCAGCTCAGGCATCAAAACCTAGCTTACCTGCACATTCTCTACCTCAAAATAAATTTCACAAATTTAAAATTTGACAAATTTATAAACCACTAGCAGGTATCATCCAGAAAGATTTAACACTTTAAAAACTTATGATGACCACTTGTAAACAAATATTCAAAATCTTTTCTTATTTAAACACAGACTCCCCCTCACAAAATTGCTCATCATGTTTAGCACTTGGAATTTTGAAATTCAGCTATCCAACATCAGTTGTCGAAAATCTTTTTGGTTTTTTTTTAAATTTATGCTAAAACACACTTAAAATATTTTTGGATTTTTTACTTTAAAGAAATGCAGTAAAGAAATATATACATATTGTGAGTTTGTGTAAGAGGATCATATCAGTTTTTGAGACAAATCACCAACACCGTTAAGCTTTAAACATTTTAAGTTTTAAACGATTCACTTAGATTGTCAGTATATTGATCCACTTAAATTTTCACACAAAGTTCAACTGTTTCGAGATATGAGATTAATGTTTTAAAGACTTAAACTTATTCGCGTGTCCCACCTCAGAATATACTCCCATATCCAGATCCCAATATTCAGTCTTACAGGTGAGTATACCTAGATGATATCTGTAAAGGGTTAAATGCGAGGGTCGTGAGAGCTCTGGCTATTGCTTCCGCAAAATCAGAGAGATGACGGCTTTGACTTTTGGGGGTTCCCTTTAGAGAATCTTTTCTTCAACAGCACATGATTAGCATTTTGCAATGTTTCATCATTTTTTATGCTGAGGGTGGGCTATATTTCAAGCAAGCGTAAAGTATTCTCCGGGGACTAGGCCATTGCTTCCGCAAAATCAGAAGTCCCGGGATAATACCCCAGATATCACTAACCATAAAGACCTAGTATCTCAGAAAGAGTGACCTTTCAAACAAGATTTCGGGGGTTACCCATATATCCGAGAGATGTTCCCCACGATATAAGTAAGTTTGAAATTTAGGTTTACATCTCATCACAATCTACTAAATGTGTAAAAACCTACTGGCACATCATCAGTGAGACCGTTTATCACATATTAACTTTCCAATTCTTTAGCATGTTGTAATAGTCCACTGATGTACTATCATTTCCTCTTTTTCACAACAAAACTCGTTTTCATTTTATCATGTTTTTGTTGTTTTTCAATATTTTCTAATGTTTTTGGATTTTCCAAAATTCTTACTCCCCCTAAAATTCAAAATCATTTAAAAAACATTGAAAACAAACTATACAAGTAACGTGACAACTGTTGTGAATTGCTTCAAATCGCCATTCACTTGGCATAAACAATCAGAACTCCCCCTCACAACAAACTATTTTCCCATTATGATTTCAAAACACTTAAGTTTGTTTTAATCAAAAATGGTTTTTCCGGAAAATTAGTTTTGTTTTCATCAAAAACCACTTGTAGGTTAGGGGATCTCATCACATTGTTCTTTTTTAACCACTTGAAAAATATAACAATTTTAAGTTCAATCAACAAACACCACTTGTAGAAAATCAAGTACAACTTAATGTCCCTGATTTACCACTTGTAAGTCGAAATATCACAAACGTGAATTTCTCAAGAAAGATGTCGATTCCTGCTCCACGATTACCAACTTGGGAGCTCTGGCAAGTCAGAATTTTACATATGAAAAACAGACATCCAAGCCTGACCAAACTTGGATGTAACCTCTTCAACTTCACTTGGGTTTGGGGAGTAAGTAGCCTTCTTTTATTCATAAAAATCTTTTACCCTTTCACTTTTCCCTCAACCATTTTCCCAAATATCTTTTTCACATTTCCATTAAAAACTTTTTCGACATCAAATTCTTTCTTCTCAGAATAGAATTGATTCGAGATCTCAACTTTACCAACCTTTTGTTTAAAATTTTCAGCCCTCAATGGTGGAAAATTGACATAATCCATTAGCGGTACTGAAGTTTCAATTTTTAGTTCAACTTGTGGCTCCTCTGACTTTGTGGAATCAGATTCATTGTTAGATTTCACATTTGATTTCTTAACAACCCACATTTGGCTGTCAAGATTGACTCTTCTTTTGTAAAATCTTTTCTTTGAACATTCACCAACTTCATATGTTGAATTTTTAAAAACTTTGAATTTTTCAGTTGGTGGTTCATTTTTCTCAACAATCTTTCCTTTAAGTTTAGAAACAACTTCCTGTTTGATGTTGGATACTTTAGGACAGTTCCAAGCAATATGACCAACTTCTTGACATCTGTAACAGGCTCTTGTTTCCTTTCTTTGATAAACTCCATTTGATAAGGACTCGTGTAGAAAATTAACCTAGGACTAAAACCTAGCAGCGGCGAGCACTTGGCCAACCAAGTTGCCAGTCATCGGGGTTCTCCTCGGCCAACCGAGTAAGACAAAACGCAAGACACGTTTTAACAGAAAACTTCAAAATTCATTAACCAACCAACCAAGGAGTTTACATCTATATAAATAGGAAAACAAAAGAACAAGATAAACCCAAAAT
This sequence comes from Helianthus tuberosus, assembly GCA_030545235.1. NCBI lineage: Eukaryota > Viridiplantae > Streptophyta > Magnoliopsida > Asterales > Asteraceae > Helianthus > Helianthus tuberosus. The sequence goes on from CM060409.1 coordinate 121,971,838, forward strand.
CTCTAAACTTACGGACAAAGAAACACAATTTGAAAAAGGTATACGAATTTGTAACAGAAATAGAATTGAAAATAACTTCTCCTTTTAATTTTGGTTAGATGGGATCTTGTTGCCATAACTTGCTCTTAGCCACTTAAACCATCGGGCCCGTTCCCGTCGATGGTCCTTTGTTCCATTGGGCCCGGCCCATGATGCCAATCGGTATCATCCTCCCCCTCTAAAAGACGACTCGTCCCCGAGTCACCACTAAAATCATCTCCGTCCGTGTACGGCGCTAAGTCAGCGACATTAAAAGTAGCGGATACTCCATAATTACCTGGCAAATCGATCTTATAAGCATTATCATTAATACGTTTCAACACACGAAATGGCCCATCCGCGCGATCCTGCAACTTCCCGTATCGACCCGCTGGAAAACGTTCCTTTCGCAGAAATATCCACACTAAGTCCCCCTCTGCAAAAACTACGCGTTTTCGATGTTTGTTTGCGCACTGCTGATATTGCAAATTAAGTTTCGTGATCCGGTCCCGAACTTGTTCATGTAGTAGCTTGATTTGAGTCGCTCGATCTTCCCCCGCGGCACTATAGGAATCGACAGTCGGCACTGGCGCTAGATCCAACGGTGTAAAAGGGTTGCGTCCGTAAACCACCAAAAAAGGGCTTCGTCCCGTTGAGCTATGGGAGGACCGGTTGTATGCGAATTCAGCTTGAGGAAGGGCTAAGTCCCACTGTTTTTTATTATCACCAACTAAGCAACGAAGTAAATTACCAAGGCTCCGGTTCGTAACCTCTGTTTGGCCGTCCGTTTGTGGGTGATGAGAGGAGCTGAACTGCAACTTGGCGCCTAAGCGCTTCCACAAAGTACGCCAAAAATGGCTAACAAATTTAACATCCCGATCCGAAGTGATTGTCTTGGAGACCCCATGCAACCTTACGATTTCATCAAAATATAAACGAGCCACTTGAGACGCATCGTACGTCTTAGAGCAAGGGAGAAAATGCCACATTTTTGAAAACCTGTCGACAACCACCATAATTAAATCTTTTTTTCGTTGTGTCAATGGTAAGCCGAGTACAAAATCAATTGAGACGTCTTCCCATGGTCCGTTCGGTGTTGGAAGCGGTGTGTATAGGCCTTGATTAGTGTGGTGAGTTTTCACCAGGCGGCATATTCGACAACGGTTCAGCACCTTTACAACATCCCGAACAAGCTTCGGCCAAAAAAAACGTTCCGACACTAATGCGACAGTTTTGTCTCGCCCAAAGTGACCCGCTAAACCTCCCTGATGTGTCTCGAGAATTATGGCTTCCCGTACCGAGGAGAGCGGGACGCACAAACGACGTCCTTTGAAAAGAAATCCGTCCCGTCGAACGTAATCACGAAACGGTGTGTTTACGCATTTTTCCCAGCATTCCTTAAAATCTGGATCATCACCATAGAGTGGTTTGATGCACTCGAAACCTTCCACGTGCACGGTTGACGTGGAAATCAATGTGTGACGCCGGCTAAGGGCATCAGCCACTGTATTTGCACATCCAACTTTGTGGCGAATGACAAAAGTAAAGTCTTGAAGTGTCTCGACCCACTTAGCATGCCTCGTGTGACAACTCGAAATCTAGAACCTTTCGTTATATCTCGATGTTACTTGCTTGAACGTTATGTGATTAGTTAACTTGTTGGTTTAATGATATAAGTGAACATTCTATGCGATTATGTGTTATGTTATGTGTAGTGCTTGTATGTATGTGTGTATTATTATGACCCGAGACACAAGAACCCGACTCGAGACCATGTGGTCTCGAGTGAACAGTGCAACATATGGGCCGGTTGGGCCGTGCACCTCATCCGAAACCCATTAGGGTGCACCATGGTGGAACAAGTATATAATCTGGTGGTTAGCCACACTTGTCATTTTTGGGCACACAACACACATACTCCTCTACACACACACTCTCCATTCTCCCTCACTAAAACCCTAAGTCTCAACATTCTCCTCCTTCTTCTCGGATCAAACCGGTGACCGCAAGGAGCTCTCGGATCGGCACACACACACACACCCGTTTGGAAGCTTCATACTCACCTTTGAAACCCATCAACCGGTTAGTGTCTTTATGATGTTTGTTGTTAAATGATAGTATGAATGACATGATTGAACTAATATAGTTGTATGCTTGATGATGTTTTGTGAATCGGAGTTGTATGATGTTGATAATCGGATAACATGTTTTGATTTCGGATATGTTACATAATGAGCTAGTGATGTCTCATGTCTAAATACGACTCAAACCATTGATTGTTGATGTTCATGAAAACCGGCTTGCATATGTGTAGTACCATGTTAATCGGATTAGTGTAGAGTTGATTTTGAGATGTTATGAGATGATTTGAAACCATTATATGAGTATGTTCAAGTGTGTTGATTTGTTGTTCATGATTATGTTTGTGATTAATGCTAAAAACCCGGAAATATAATGAACAAGTTTGAATAATCAACATGAACATGACTTGAATATATGAAGAACAACTTGAAGATGATATGAATATGTTATGAACATTTGAATATTTGCCATGTTTGATCCGTTTTTTTGTAAGTAATAGACAAGGAAGCATGTTTGTAAATTGTGGTTGGATAGTACATAGCTTCATGAAATCGAAATGTTATTGGCTTAGTACATATGTCAGGAAATCAGCAGATGTCCAGCCGAGACCTTCGGTCTCGACTCGAGACCACCACATGACAAGTCGAGATCCCCGGTTGCGACACAGGTTGCGAGTCGAAAACCTATAGTTTTGACTCGAGACCATGAACATGATAACTCGAAACCGCAGTTGCGACTCAGGTTGCGAGTCGAGAACCCCTAGTCTCGACTCGAAACCATACTTCATCGACACACAAACATCATGACTCGAAACCATGCTTGCGAGTCCAGTTGCGACTCGAGACCAATACATGCATGACCCGAGACCACCTCAGTTGCAACTCGAGATCTTGTAGGATACAACTCGAGACCGCACAGTCTCGACTAGAGACCGCACAGTCTCGACTCGAGACCGTATGCATGTACACGTCGTTTGGGCTTTCACACTGTTACGGGCCAAGTAATTGGGCCGAACATATGGGCCGTATGTACTACTGTTAATTGAGTATGTTGTGCACTGTTGTTGAACTGCCATGATAAACGTGCACGCCATGATCGTTACTTTTGTATGAATACGTGTAGAAAATACGTGCACTACTTGGTTTGAACCTGACTTGAATAGTATCTATGTTAGGACGTAGTTGACCACTTGCGACTTGATTGACTTTCTGTGTATCTGCCGAGCAAACTAAGGTGAGTTCACACCCTTTACAAAGCATGGGATTCCCAGGGGTCGGGAATTGGGGTTAAGGAACATGGGTTCCTCGTCCTCCTTGGGTAGGACAGCAATGGTTCATGAATGTAATTCCTCGTCCTCACGGACAGATAACTCGTACTAGACCAAAACTCTATCACGAAGTCCCTCCTTTTTATATCGACTTAATCGCCGGGCCAATGGCGAGCGGGTCATTAGTTAGATAGCGCTATTTAGGTCTGACAAACCTCACACCGTGCCGCAGAGGACGGGCGTGAACTAATGGATCTGGGGCACGTCAATGATGATAGACATTAACAGTTTCAGGGCACATAAACATGACTACAGTCAGCAGTCGATATGGTAACGAGTCTAGTATATACATGGGGTAGCCCCCACGGCCGAGATGCCAGATAACTAACACGGCGTAGCCCCCACGGCTGGATTGCCAGAGTAACCGGGAATAAACAAGTCACGTTTTTAACTATAGGGTAACCCCCACGGCAGGACGCCAGATAAAGGAAACTGTTTTTGAAACAACTTAAAACGAATACCCAACCGTGAACTCACTCAACTTGTTGTTGACTCGTTACTACATGCTTTGCAGGTCAATAGGTCCTTAGCTGGAGCTTGCATGGAAGAGAGTCGTTGTGGGACATGGACGACTGTGTGCCATGTTAAACTTTGAAACAATTAAACTTATGTTTGGTTTTAAGACTTATGCTTCCGCTTGCAACTTAAACTATGTTTTGTTTGAACACCAATTATATTGGTTGGATTTTATAACTACTTATATGCTTGTTCAATATGATTGGTGGCTGGATCCTGGTCAGTCACGCCTCCAAGCGGTGGTATTCCGCAGGTGGATTTTGGGGGTGTGACAGATTGGTATCAGAGCCATTGGTTATAGAGAACTTGGTTTTAATAAAGGAAGAATGTTTTGTTAAAACCAGACTATAACCTGTACAGTGCTCTACGATCCACAACGACGCTTCACTCCACATGCAAGGCTCGACATTCTAGGTGATATGATCTGTGCATATATTGCCTACTTGTTAGTTACATAGTACAATGCTCACGGTATGCTTGGTTAGTATAACTACTGTTGCTTGAACACGTGTGTGCTTACTCCCATCTGTCATCGCACTTTCGCGAACCTCTCTCACTCGTGTTACTCTTGATATGAAGATCATGTCTGGACGCGTTAACCTGACACAAGCCCAGTTGACGGCTCTGATCAACGAACGAGTTGCCGCAGCACTTGCAGCTGCACACGCAGGAGGTCAACATGTTCAGCCACCCGTGTGCACTTTTAAGACTTTCATGGACTGCCGACCGACTACTTTTAGCGGCACTGAAGGAGCTGTAGGCCTCCTCCACTGGTTTGAGAAACTAGAATCTGTGTTCGAAATGTGTGAATGCCCTGAGGCGCGCAGGGTGAAGTATGCTACCGGTACTCTCGAGGGTTTAGCCCTCACATGGTGGAATGCTCAGGTTCAAATGCTGGGATTGGTTGCTGCCAACGCCACCCCATGGGAAACTTTTAAGGAAATGATCAAGGAAGAATACTGCAGTCGTGATGACATTCATAAGCTGGAAGTCGTCTTCAACCTCAAGATGACGGGGTCAGAAATTGAGGCGTATACCAAGAGGTCGAATGAGCTTGCCTTACTGTGTCCTACTATGGTGGACCCTCCATTTAAGCGTATTGAACTCTTTCTCAAGGGCTTGGTGCCAGAAATCCAAAGCCATGTGACTTCAGCAAACCTCGCTACTATCCAGCAGGTTGTCCAGTTGGCTCACCGTCTTACTGATCAGGCGGTGGAGCAGAACAAGTTACCAAAGCGCATAGGTGCTGCAACTACTTCTGGTACCTCTAGTGACAACAAACGGAAATGGGATGGAGCTTCGAGTAAGGGGTCGACTTCTGTTCAGTCCCAGTCTCAGCAGAGAAAGACTGATGACTACAAGAGCCCTAGTCAGCAATCATCTGGTGGTCAAAGTCATGGTGGGTACAAAGGGAATCACCCCAAATGCAATCGCTGCAGCCTGCACCACAGCGGGCCATGCACCAGGGGCAACTGTCATCGGTGCAACAAGCCAGGTCACGCTGCAAAGGATTGCAGGAGCTTATACCCTGCCAATCAGAATCGCCAACAAGCTCAACAGAACCAGCGCCAGCAACCGCAGCAGGGTGATAACAAAGGGTGCTTTCAGTGTGGAGCTGAGGGCCACTTCAAGAGAGATTGTCCCCAACTGAACAGGAACCAGAACAACAACAACAATAACAACAATAACAACAATCAAGGGAATGGTAACAATGGAAACAACAACAATGGAGCCAGGGGGCGGGCGTTCGTGATCGGCCAAGGTGAAGCAAGGAATGACCCCAATGTTGTGGCGGGTAAGTTCCTTCTCGGCGACTTTTATGTTTCAGTATTATTTGATTCGGGTGCCGATACTAGCTACATGTCACTAGAAGTTAGTCGAATGCTTAAGCGTATTCCAACACCTTTGAACAACAAGCACACTGTAGAGCTAGCAAACGGTAAGAGTTTAGAAGCCACACACGTAGTCAAGGGCTGTAAACTTATTCTCGCTGACCAGACCTTCTCTATCGACCTTATTCCTATCGTCTTGGGTAGTTTCGACGTTGTCATTGGGATGGATTGGTTATCCCAACACCGAGCAGAGATTCTTTGCAACGAGAAGATTGTCCGTATCCCAGGCTCCGGTAGTGAACCTCTCATGATTCGCGGCGACAAGAGGAGTGCCGTTGAGAACGTCATCTCTCTCCTTAAGGCCCAGAAGTGCTTGCGAAAGGGCCACACTGCCATTTTAGCCCTCGTTCTTGACACCACGGAGAAAGAGAAGAAGATAGAGGATTTTCCAGTTGTACGCGACTATCCTGAGGTATTTCCGGAAGAATTACTTGGTCTTCCGCCTCATCGCCAAGTCGAGTTTCAGATCGAACTAGCTCCTGGAGCTGCGCCTATAGCTCGTGCACCTTATCGTTTAGCTCCATCAGAGTTGGAAGAACTCTCTACGCAACTACAAGAACTCTTGGATAAGGGTTTTATTCGTCCAAGCTCATCACCCTGGGGAGCTCCAGTACTATTTGTGAAAAAGAAAGACGGTACCTTCAGAATGTGCATCGACTACCGGGAACTCAACAAGGTGACGGTGAAGAATCGTTATCCTCTACCGCGTATTGACGACTTGTTCGACCAGCTGCAAGGGTCGAGCTACTATTCAAAGATTGATTTGAGATCGGGTTATCACCAGCTGAGAGTCCGGGAAGAGGACGTCTCCAAAACGGCTTTTAGAACGCGTTATGGGCACTATGAGTTTTTGGTCATGCCTTTTGGGCTGACAAACGCACCTGCGGTTTTCATGGACTTGATGAATCGAGTGTGCAAGCCTTATCTGGACAAGTTCGTTATAGTCTTCATCGACGACATCCTGATCTATTCTAAGAGCCAGGAGGAACACGAGCAGCATCTACGACTTATTCTGGAACTCCTTCGAACCGAACAGCTTTACGCAAAGTTCTCGAAATGCGACTTCTGGCTTCGAGAAGTCCATTTCCTAGGCCACGTGGTAAACAAGGATGGGATTCACGTTGATCCATCCAAGGTAGACTCGATTAAGAACTGGCCTGCACCTCGTACACCAAAGGAAATTCGCCAATTCTTGGGATTGGCGGGTTACTATAGGAGGTTCATAAAGGATTTTTCTAAGATCGCACAGCCTCTCACCTCGCTAACGCAGAAAGGCGTTGTTTATCGCTGGGGAAACGCACAGGAATTAGCATTCCAACATCTAAAGGATAGACTCTGCAGCGCACCTATCCTTTCGTTACCAGAGGGCACAGATGATTTTGTGGTCTACTGCGACGCGTCAATTCAAGGTCTTGGTTGTGTATTGATGCAACGCGATAAGGTTATAGCCTACGCCTCACGCCAACTCAAAGTTCATGAAAGAAACTATACTACGCACGACTTAGAGCTGGGAGCTGTTGTTTTTGCACTTAAGTTATGGCGGCATTACCTGTACGGTACCAAGTACGCCATCTACACCGACCACAGGAGCCTCGAACATATCTTCAAGCAGAAGGAACTGAATATGCGACAACGACGATGGGTCGAACTACTGAATGACTACGAATGCTCGATCAGGTATCACCCGGGCAAGGCCAATGTTGTGGCTGACGCCCTCAGTCGAAAGGACACTGCGCCTAAGCGCGTGCGAGCTTTACAACTCACGATCCATTCTAGCCTTCCTTCTCAGATACGAGACGCTCAGGTAGAAGCACTGAAACCAGAAAACGTCAGGGCTGAAGCCCTACGCGGATCAAGGCAACGCTTAGAACAGAAGGAAGATGGTGCTTACTACGTATCGGGACGCGTTTGGGTCCCACTCTATGGCAACTTACGAGCGCTTGTGATGGATGAAGCACACAAGTCTCGCTACTCAGTACACCCTGGATCAGATAAGATGTATCATGATATCAAAACTACGTACTGGTGGCCTAGCATGAAGGCCCACATAGCAACTTACGTTAGCAAGTGTCTGACTTGTGCGAGAGTCAAGTCTGAATACCAGAAACCCTCAGGCCTACTCCAACAACCAGAGATACCTCAATGGAAATGGGAGCAAATTTCCATGGATTTCGTTACTGGCCTACCTAGATCCCAGTGCGGAAACGATACTATTTGGGTGATCGTGGATCGACTCACAAAATCTGCACACTTCTTGGCTATCAAGGAGACGGATAAGTTCTCCACTCTTGCAGAAATATACCTTAAGGAAGTTGTTTCGAGGCACGGGGTGCCCACCTCTATTATCTCCGATCGAGATGCACGCTTTACTTCAGAGCTGTGGCAAGCAATGCACAAATCCTTTGGCTTACGATTAGACATGAGCACAGCGTATCACCCTCAGACGGACGGGCAGTCCGAGCGCACTATTCAAACATTAGAAGACATGCTTCGTGCATGTGTAATCGACTTTGGCAACCGCTGGGAAAAGCACCTGCCGCTTGTGGAATTCTCGTACAATAACAGCTACCACACCAGCATTAAAGCTGCTCCGTTTGAGGCATTGTACGGACGTAAATGCCGGTCACCTCTTTGTTGGGCAGAGGTGGGAGATAGTCAGATCACTGGTCCAGAACATGTGGTAGACACGACCGAACAAATTGCGCAAATACGAAAACGCATGGCGGCAGCTCGTGACCGTCAGAAAGTCTACGCCGATAAGGGCAGGAAACCACTTGAGCTCCAGGTTGGGGAACGGGTACTACTCAAAGTTTCGCCCTGGAGGGGTGTGGTTCGTTTTGGTAAACGAGGCAAACTTAACCCACGATACGTTGGACCTTTCGAAATCATCGAGAAAATAGGCAGGGTGGCCTACAGACTGAACTTACCAGCAGAACTTGGTGCAGTTCACAACGTTTTTCACGTGTCAAATCTGAAGAAGTGTCTGTCAGATGAGACCCACGTAGTTCCCCTGAAGGAACTCACTATCGACGAGCAGTTACGATTCGTTGAGGAACCAGTCGAAATCATGGACCGGGATGTTAAGGTCCTCAAGAGCACTAGAATACCTTTCGTTCGAGTTCGTTGGAACTCACGTCGCGGCCCAGAGTTCACCTGGGAACGCGAAGATCGGATGAAACAAAAGTATCCCCAACTGTTCGCAAACAGTACAACCACTACTGAGGCTGAAGCTACGGAATTTCGGGACGAAATTCCAGATCAACGGGGGGTGGATGTGACACCCCAGGAAAGCCATACAACTTAACTATCTTCCTCAGTGAGTGCCTACCAAATTTCGGGACGAAATTTCTTTCAACTTGGGGATGATGTGACAACTCGAAATCTAGAACCTTTCGTTATATCTCGATGTTACTTGCTTGAACGTTATGTGATTAGTTAACTTGTTGGTTTAATGATATAAGTGAACATTCTATGAGATTATGTGTAGTGCTTGTATGTATGTGTGTATTATTATGACCCGAGACACAAGAACCCGACTCGAGACCATGTGGTCTCGAGTGAACAGTGCAACATATGGGCCGGTTGGGCCGTGCACCTCATCCGAAACCCATTAGGGTGCACCATGGTGGAACAAGTATATAATCTGGTGGTTAGCCACACTTGTCATTTTTGGGCACACAACACACATACTCCTCTACACACACACTCTCCATTCTCCCTCACTAAAACCCTAAGTCTCAACATTCTCCTCCTTCTTCTCGGATCAAACCGGTGACCGCAAGGAGCTCTCGGATCGGCACACACACACACACCCACTTGGAAGCTGCATACTCACCTTTGAAACCCATCAACCGGTTAGTGTCTTTATGATGTTTGTTGTTAAATGATAGTATGAATGACATGATTGAACTAATATAGTTGTATGCTTGATGATGTTTTGTGAATCGGAGTTGTATGATGTTGATAATCGGATAACATGTTTTGATTTTGGATATGTTACATAATGAGCTAGTGATGTCTCATGTCTAAATACGACTCAAACCATTGATTGTTGATGTTCATGAAAACCGGCTTGCATATGTGTAGTACCATGTTAATCGGATTAGTGTAGAGTTGATTTTGAGATGTTATGAGATGATTTGAAACCATTAGATGAGTATGTTCAAGTGTGTTGATTTGTTGTTCATGATTATGTTTGTGATTAATGCTAAAAACCCGGAAATATAATGAACAAGTTTGAATAATCAACATGAACATGACTTGAATATATGAAGAACAACTTGAAGATGATATGAATATGTTATGAACATTTGAAATTTGCCATGTTTGATCCGTTTTTGGTAAGTAATAGACAAGGAAGCATGTTTGTAAATTGTGGTTGGATAGTACATAGCTTCATGAAATCGAAATGTTATTGGCTTAGTACATATATCAGGAAATCAGCAGATGTCCAGCCGAGACCTTCGGTCTCGACTCGAGACCACCACATGACAAGTCGAGCTCCCCGGTTGCGAGTCGAAAACCTATAGTTTCGACTCGAGACCATGAACATGATAACTCGAAACCGCAGTTGCGACTCAGGTTGCGAGTCGAGAACCCCTAGTCTCGACTCGAAACCATACTTCATCGACACACAAACATCATGACTCGAAACCATGCTTGCGAGTCCGGTTGCGACTCGAGACCAATACATGCATGACCCGAGACCACCTCAGTTGCGACTCGAGATCTTGTAGGATACAACTCGAGACCGCACAGTCTCGACTAGAGACCGCACAGTCTCGACTCGAGACCGTATGCATGTACACGTCGTTTGGGCTTTCACACTGTTACGGGCCAAGTAATTGGGCCGAACATATGGGCCGTATGTACTACTGTTAATTGAGTATGTTGTGCACTGTTGTTGAACTGCCATGATAAACGTGCACGCCATGATCGTTACTTTTGTATGAATACGTGTAGAAAATACGTGCACTACTTGGTTTGAACCTGACTTGAATAGTATCTATGTTAGGACGTAGTTGACCACTTGCGACTTGATTGACTTTCTGTGTATCTGTCGAGCAAACTAAGGTGAGTTCACACCCTCTACAAAGCATGGGATTCCCAGGGGTCGGGAATTGGGGTTAAGGAACATGGGTTCCTCGTCCTCCTTGGGTAGGACAGCAATGGTTCAGGAATGTAATTCCTCGTCCTCACGGACAGATAACTCGTACTAGACCAAAACTCTATCACGAAGTCCCTCCTTTTTATATCGACTTAATCGCCGGGCCAATGGCGAGCGGGTCATTAGTTAGATAGCGCTATTTAGGTCTGACAAACCTCACACCGTGCCGCAGAGGACGGGCGTGAACTAATGGTTCTGGGGCACGTCAATGATGATAGACATTGACAGTTTCAGGGCACATAAACATGACTACAGTCAGCAGTCGATATGGTAACGAGTCTAGTATATACATGGGGTAGCCCCCACGGCCGAGATGCCAGATAACTAACACGGGGTAGCCCCCACGGCTGGATTGCCAGAGTAACCGGGAATAAACAAGTCACGTTTTTAACTATGGGGTAACCCCCACGGCAGGACGCCAGATAAAGGAAACTGTTTTTTAAACAACTTAAAACGAATACCCAACCGTGAACTCACTCAACTTGTTGTTGACTCGTTACTACATGCTTTGCAGGTCAATAGGTGCTTAGCTGGAGCTTGCATGGAAGAGAGTCGTTGTGGGACATGGACGACTGTGTGCCATGTTAAACTTTGAAACAATTAAACTTATGTTTGGTTTTAAGACTTATGCTTCCGCTTGCAACTTAAACTATGTTTTGTTTGAACACCAATTATATTGGTTGGATTTTATAACTACTTATATGCTTGTTCAATATGATTGGTGGCTGGATCCTGGTCAGTCACGCCTCCAAGCGGTGGTATTCCGCAGGTGGATTTTGGGGGTGTGACACCTCGGGTTTAATTTGGTCTGCACCTGAATGAACTTTAATGCCTGATGATCGGAATAAAGGATGAATTCATTCGGCAATAGGTAGTGGCGCCAATATTCTAGACTTCGTACAATAGCATAGAATTCTTTGTCGTACGTGCTATAACACTTGCGAGTGTCATTAAATTTCTCACTAAAAAAAGATATAGGTCTGTTTTGTTGGCTAAGAACGCCGCCATTCCCGAGGCCCGAGGCATCGCACTCTACCTGAAATACATGCTCAAAGTTTGGTAACGCTAGTACTGGCGCCTCCGTAACTGCCTTTTTTAGCTTGTCAAACGCTTTGTGCGACTCCGGACTCCAAATGAACTTTGACTTTTTTTAAACAATCAGTGATAGGAGCGACCACTGAACTAAAATTAGGAATAAAACATCGATAAAAAGACGCTAAGCCATGGAAACTTTGGACATCATGCAACGACTTCGGAGTCGGCCATGTGGTTATGGCTTCTACTTTGGCGGTGTCCATTCGGATTCCATTGCCGGACACCAAGTAACCCAAAAAGATAACTTCTTTAGTCAAAAAGTGGCACTTTTTCCGATTAGCAAATAATTTCTGCTTCTGTAATATTAGAAAGATATCCTGCAGGTGTTGTAGATGTGCTTCCAAATTTTTGCTAAACACCAAGATGTCGTCGAAATAAACGACGACACATTTGCCGATTAGGTGCCTGAAGATATGATTCATTAATCGCATGAACATGCTTGGAGCGTTTGAAAGACCGAATGGCATTACCATCCATTCATAAAGGCTGTCTCGTGTTTTGAACGCGGTTTTCCACTCATCCCCGGCTCGTAACCGTATTTGATGATAGCCGCTTCGTAAATCTATTTTAGAAAAAATAGAGGCGCCATGGAGATGATCTAAAAGGTCATCAAATCTGGGTATTGGAAAACGGTATTTTATTGTGATTTTGTTAACCGCTCGGCTGTCAATACACATGCGAAACGTGCCATTAGGTTTAGGAACAAGTAACGCCGGAACGGCACACGGACTCATGCTCTCACGGATTAAGCCCTTTTCGAGTAGCTCATTGACTTGTCGGTGTAACTCGTTAAATTCCTTCGGGTTCATGCGATAAGCCGGTTTGTTAGGAATTGTTGCACCGGGAATGAAGTCTATGCAATGTTGTATTTCCCGCATGAGCGGTAATCCTGCCCGAATATCATCAGGAAAAAGGTCTGATAATTCATTGAGTAAGGGAATTGCCTCAACCGGGACGTCTTCAATTGGATTGTTTTCTTCGAGGATAACTAGACCGAGCACGGGACTCGATGGTGATTGTCGTGTGAGGCCGGCAAATTCAGCTTTTGTGAGCGGCGCTATCTCCGATTTCTCGTCCCGCGGATTAAGAGGAGCCAATGTAACATGGATACCGTCTTTTTTGAAGGAATAAGTGTTTCGAAACCCATCATGTTTTACACGTCGGTCGTATAGCCACGGTCTTCCGAGTAACAAGTGGCACGCGTCCATCGGAATAACTTCACACCATATCTCGTCGTTGTACTTGTTTCCGATCGAGAAGTTAACTAAACATTTGTGCGTCACCTTTACTAGGTTACCTTTTCGCAGCCACATTAATTGATACGGTAATGGGTGGTCTTGTGTGTGTAATCCTAGCTTTTCGACCATGGTGTTAGCAACCATGTTTTCACATCTTCCACCGTCGATAATGACGGTACAAACCCGTTCCCTCACGGTACATTTAGTTCTGAAGATATTGTGTCGCAGCCACTTGGTGTCATCCTCCGGATCAGCAACAACGGTATTCAATACCCGTCGTGCAATGAGTGTTTCACCCTTGTCCGGGTAAAGGGTCACAGTCTCTTCTTCGTCTTCGGTGTCATACTTGGGTTCAGCATCGTGAATGAATGCAACGATTTGTTTGTTTGGGCAGTCACGCTTGAGATGACCCATGCCTTGGCATTTAAAACAACGTAGGGGTCTCGAGTTGTCTGTTGCTGTAATGGGAGCGGCCGGTGTATCGGCCTTGACCGATCCGGGTCTGGTCGTGAATTGTGGTTGGGCCAGGGTGCGGCCAGAAGATTGGAGCCGGGCAGTGGCCTTGCCCTTTCGAGCGTTCTGTTGTTCGACCAGCAAGGCTAACCTGCATACATCAGAAAAGGAATAATACTGCATTAAAGAAACAGTGTCGGCAATGTCCGGCCGGAGTACTCCTAGAAATCGCGCGATAATCTGTTCTTCGTCTTCGTCAGTCCCGCAACGTAAACACATTCGTTCAAATTCAGTAATAAGATCTTCGACGGACAAAGACCCTTGTCGGAGGTTTTGGTACTCGATATAAGCGTCTTGTTTGAAGGTGACCGGAAGAAACTTGGCACGCAAGAGTCGCTGCATCTTATCCCACGAAGATATCTTGTGTTTGCCGTCTCGATAACGTTGTTTTTGTACGTTTTCCCACCATAGCGAAGCGTACTTTTTTAACTTTATGGCTACTAATTTTACCTTCAAGTTATCTGGGATGTCTCGAAGATCAAAAATTCACTCGACTGTTTGTAACCAGTCAAGAAAATCATTTGGTTGTAGTTTGCCTTCAAACTCTGGAATCTCGGTGCGAAGACCTACAGATCTGAGTGGATCAGCGGGCTGGTTTGGTGCTGGCGATCTTTGCCGATGGTGGCGGCGTGGTGGCGATGGTGGTGGTGAATTGTGAAAAAAATTTCGAATTCTTCCTCTTCGGTTTCGTCCAGATTCGATTGCGTTGGTGTTTTGTCAAACTGTCGATCATAGCGATTAAAAGGATTGATCTCCAATTCCCGAATCCTTTCGCGAAGTCGTTCGATCTCAACATCACGGGGGTCGCGTTCATCCTTACCGTTGCCTCCAGCGGCGAATCTACGGTTTTGGTGACGGCGATCTCTTCCCTGTACCGACATCTTGAGATCCCTGAGCTCTAATACCACTTGATAAGGACTCGTGTAGAAAATTAACGTAGGACTAAAACCTAGCGGCGGCGAGCACTTGGCCAACCTAGTTGCCAGTCGTCGGGGTTCTCCTCGGCCAACCGAGTAAGACAAAACGCAAGACACGTTTTAACAGAAAACTTCAAAATTCATTAACCAACCAACCAAGGAGTTTACATCTATATAAATAGGAAAACAAAAGAACAAGATAAACCCAAAATCTCTAAACTTACGGACAAAGAAACACAATTTGAAAAAGTTATACGAATTTGTAACAGAAATAGAATTGAAAATAACTTCTCCTTTTAATTTTGGTTGGATGGGATCTTGTTGCCATAACTTGCTCTTAGCCACTTAAACCATCGGGCCCGTTCCCGTCGATGGTCCTTTGTTCCATTGGGCCCGGCCCATGATGCCAATCGGTATCACCATTCTTCATTTATTCTTGCTTTTTAGCAAGGAATTCTCTGTTTGATTGCTTCCAGAATGAGCTCTTTTCTTCTTCTTCCGAACTTGTTCCTGAAACAAATACAGTTTTTGGTTTATAAGTTTTCTCATTTTTATGATTTTTCGGTGGAATAAAACCAAGACCTTTTCTTTTGAAATTACCGTTATGGTTTGGTTTCTTTTGAGAACCAGAACCAGAACTGTAACCCTTTTTCTTGTTTAAACGTTGTTGAACTCTTGAGGTGTAAGGTTTAGGTTTTTCAAAAAGATTTACATCTTTTATTTCAGAAATATTAATTTCTGTTAGTTTGAAAACCTTTTTGATCATTTTTGTTTTGACACCTCTTATTGGAAACTCCTCATCAGAATATAATTTGTCTGAATCATTCAAAGTATATGCCACTTTTATTGGTTCGTCATTCAAATTAGATTTTGATAACAGAAACTCTTTATTGTACACCCTTTTGACCGACGACTCTGGACTGTCAACTGATGAACTCGAACTCTTGGATTCGGACTTTGACTCTGACTCCTCATCTTTATCCAACACCTGATCGACCACCTTTTTTATTAACTCAGACTCATGATCAGTGTCAGATGATGTGAACGTGACGTCAATGTTTTCTGGTAAATCATCAGTTGTTTCGGATTTTAACTTTATATTGACAGCCTTTTTGACTTGCTCCTCATTCGGTTTTCTGGGAGAATAACCTTCCCAGATCAGAGGCGGACACTTGTTATGATTTGCACTTTGTTTCTTACCAGTATCCTTCTCTTTTGGCTTCTCATCTTGAAAAGCTTCAAGACCTGCAACAGTTGGATAAATTCGATCAATCAGATAATCAGAACTAGAATAACTCTGTAACAATCGTCTGATTCTCTCATTCTCTATTTTTTCAGTCTCCAACTCTTACTTCCATTTTGCACTTTCTTCAATGTAAAAATTTATGGCTTTCTGCTTTGACATCATCACAGCATTCATCATTGTCAACGCATCTTCTCTTTCAGAATTTGTCTTTTGTTGACCAGTTACCGTTCTATTCAAAACATCGTATGATTCTTTCACGTAGTTGAGATTAAACAATAAATTCTCTTTCATTTTCTCAAACTCATTTAACTTCTCATCTTTCTCTGCACACTGCTTGCAAGATTCCAAACATTTTTGACACGGTTTGATGACTTCAACAATCTTTTCTTCTTTGATTATCTTTTCAACTTCAATCACTTTCTCTGATTCTACAACTTTCTCAGCTTCAATTACTTTCTCAGCAACATTAACTTCTTCACTTTGTTCATGTTTTACTTCTTGAGCAACACTTTCACATTTCATCTTCTTTTGTTCTTTTGCTGCTCGTCTCTCCTTCAGCTTTACCAATCTATCTGCAAAATAAAATTCAAAACTTTCAGGAGATAACATAGACTTTCCAATATTTATTTGTGTCTCCTCTTCATCATCACTATCATCTAATGATGATTGATCAAACACTGGCTCTTGAATGATTTGTGCAGTGAGAGCTGCCATTTTGGAATCAGGTGGAATATATTTGTCCCAACTGAATCCTTCAGCCACTTTCTCATCATCTTGATCGATTATACCATAATATGCTTTCTTATTTGCTTCTACAATCATTTTGGCATGAGCAGTTTGTGGTTCTTTTTATTTGTACGGTTGATCAGCAACTTGTTGGTATATGGCTTTTCGATAATAATCATCTTTTCCAAACGGATTCTGTACTTCACTTGCTTCTCAATTTTTACATTCCCTCTTGAAATGTCCTTTCTCCCTGCATCGAAAACAAGTTACTTTAGATTTATCGAAACCCAAAAGTAGAAACATTTGCATCCCTAAAATCATCTCTTCCTGTAATCATCTTAAACTTTTCAGCTCTCCTTAAAACACTCGCAAGACACCATTTAATATCCATGAGCTCCATCTCTTCTGCATCTATCTAATCGTAATCCTCTTTCGTCAGCATAGGATTTCCGATTCTCCCTGCAACCAATCCCTTATAAGATTCCAACACAGTAGCAAGTAATGACATGTGACTTTTGGCGACCTCTTCAGAAAAATTTTGACCATTCTGAAGATGCAACGCGATGTTGCAGTGTAAAACTTGACCATTATTGCTGTTTGAATTTTGAAACTGATGACTTGATGTTGAACTTTTTGGATTAACATTCGGATATGAAGAAAAACCACTGCTGCTGCTTGGACTTTGATTGACTGATCCAGATGACTTTTCAGCACTGAAAGTAGTTTGAACTTTTGGACTTAATTCAACCTCTTGAACACTTCCTTTGTAATACATTTTGACATCTTGTTGACCACTCAGATTGTTCATTCTTGCAATCTTCTGTTGTTCCAGATCTTGACCCTCAATCTTTTCAATGAACAGTGAAATAGTCAACTTGTCATATTCTCCCGTGTTTTTCAAGATCATCAAATATGTACCCCATTCTTTCTGAGGTAATGCATCAGCTAACTTGTCGACCCATTCTTCTTGATCTTTGACAATTTCTAACAAAGACATAGTTCTCACTAAATGGCAATATCTTTCAATCAGTTTCTTTGATGATTCACCCGGCAAGCTTGAAAACAAGTCAAATTCTTTCTTAAGTAATGCTTTCTTGCTCCTGATCATCTTCTCACTACCCTCAAATTTAGTTTTAAGTGCATCCCAGATCGATCGTTGTCACACCCCGACCACGTAAAACGAGAAACACGTGGCGGAAACGTCGGGGAGTGTTGTAACAGAATTATTGTTTCACAACCATGGCATACAAAGTTATATTTTATTTATCAACATGAGAGTTACATTGTCTTTTAAACAAAAGAAACAAAGTACACAACATTAACTAAACTAATCTTGCTTCTTTTATGTCACTAAGGCCCGAGTCCACCCTAGTGTATCCTGATCAAACCTATGCACCTGCTCCTGAAACACATGTGAAAATAGGTACGTCAGCATAAAAATGCCTGTGAGATACATAGGTTTGTGAAAATAGGATTCATGACTTGGGTTTTAGAAGAAAGGTTTAATAAAAATTAGTCATGAATCTCGTTAAGTGTTTTCTTTTATAAATCATATGAAACTCGATAAGAAGTCAGATTATATAAAAGAATGGTGTATGGCTAATAAAATAACCGAGTAAAATGAGTTGGATAAAATAAATTGTTTTGTAAGACAATGTCTTGTGAAAAAATAAGTTGTTTATGTAAAATGTAATATGTCAAATATTGAAATGATTTAAGTAACGCTACGATATGTAATATCATACAAGCACTTATATATAGGAAGTACCAGCGGCGTATCCACCATGCTTGTATCATATTACACACGCCTCGTTACTCAAATCACTTACCCAAACCAACCATCATTGTAAATTGTTCATGTATAAATCAATTGTCAAGTGTTATTGTGTAAACCATATCAAAATGTCTATGTCTAATATAAATCACTAAATGTGTATATCAATGCCAAAATGTCTCTGTCAATTGTCAATTATGTAATGTGTAACCAAAATGTCATGTATGGCAAGGGAAATATGTATCAACTAAACCATAGGAAAAAAATGCACAAAGCAATGTATTGAAGTAAAACGTGGTTTAAATCAACGTTATGTTTTGTGGAAATGCATGCTATACTGAATACAAACATTTATGCGATATTGTAAAAATGCATACATTCAAGCCTTGTGACTGTGATGATAGACCTTTAAACAAATTAAAGGTTTATCTGTGTTATGTCTATCGAATTCGGTCATTCCTTCCATCCAAACATACCTAGGATGTCAGGAACGGGAGTTGTCAATTCCTATGGTACCACTACCTACTAACGAATGGCGTAGCTAATGTTAATGAATGTATTTTTGTCCCATTTAAACAAACCAAATGTCATACCAAAATGTAAGCATGTGAAAACAATGCACTAAGTATGTAATCAAATGAACATACATAGCGTGAAATGTAATGTAAAACAATGTACTAAGTATGCACACAATGGACATACATAGCATGAAATGTAGTGTAAAACGATGTACTATAAATGTACCAATGAACATAGCAAGTATATGATGTGAAAACATGGAAAGCATGCAAGTAACAAGTAGGCACATGTGTTTCACCCCAAAACAGTTTGAAAACGGTAAAAGAGGGGTCTATGTCCTCACTTAAGATTGCTTAGTAGTCCTTGAGTAACAACCAAACAATGCTAGAGATCACGGATATCAAACGGCACCTAATATAGGTAACTATGTTAATAAACCGGACCTAGATCGGAGGATCGGATAGAATGAGGGTTCATAAACCAAATGAGTATGGAAACTCATGTAGTATGGTTTAACAAAGACTTCATTCGAAAATGTAACCTAACCTAAGTGCTTACGACCCATTACGACCCGTTTAGGTAGCTTATGCTACTTTAACGCGCCGTTCGCGTGAAACGCGTTTGGAATGTCTAACTAGTCCTATGATAAGTAAAATATGCCTCAGCATGTCTAATATTGTTGCCAAAACAGTTTAGATATCAAAAGTTATGTTACATATGCTTAATATGAATTTTGGCGTAAAAAGGGCATTTTGGTCATTTACCTAAGGCATGTAAACTACCTATCATACAACTAACTAAACGTCGTGACCATAAGGTATAACCTCGGAAGGTTATTCCCTATACAACTATGGTCACCTAATGTGTTTGGTCGGATCCTAATGATCGACCAAACGGGTCGGGTTCGAAAGCATAAGCGATTGTTTAGATCGCTTACCTTACGACCCTATATTAGCACTAAACTAAAAGTGACGAGCTAAGCATGTTAAAACATGCTTAACTAAGTTAGAAAACAAGTTTGGTATCAAAAAAAACGGTTTTGATACCTAAAAGTATTTTGGTTACAAAATACGCAAGAATGCGCATTTTGGCCGAAACTACGACTCGTCACTGAGCCTAGATAACGTGGTAATCAGTAGGTATAGTCACTAGGGACTATAACCATCGTGATTACACTCACGTTATGAAGTTCAAACGAACTTCGCATTGACCATAAACTGGTCAATGCAGAAAGTCAAACAAAGTTTGACTTTAACGTTAAAACGAATGAAAAGAACGAAAGAACACTTACAAAGGGTCCCCGCAAGTTTGATCTTCCAAGAAATCTCAGGTAGGAAGTGTATAACCACAACCACCTAGAGAAAAACTCAGAATTCAAGTGGGTTTTGCAAGTGAATCAAAGGGGTATTTATAGGATTTGGACCACCGTTAGGATCATTCCTCAAATACCGTGCTTTGATCTTGTCCCTACACTTGTTGCAAACCTAAGGTAACTCAAATTGGCCCCCCATTATCAGGAAGAGGCAAGTGCAAAAGGGATTAGGAGTGGGTAACAGCTGTTAACAGCTGTTTAAACTGAATCTGCTGTTCTGGGGATACCTTACAGACCGTAAGGGTGATGGCTTACGGTCCGTAAGCCAGCAACTTTGCAGAATTGTCAGTTTTGGTCCCTGTTGATGTTTAAGCTCATTTCCGACATTTCTAATGCCCGTCAAGCCAACGTTAAGGCCCAAAAATGATGCCTAAACATTGTGGACATGAAACATGCTCAAAAATATGTCGGATGTTGGTTCGTTTGGTCGTACGATCGCGATATTCGGTTAATTACGACGGAATGCGCATAAGCGCGAAAAACGATCCAAATTGCGTGACGAATGGATTTTTCTTATGCCAAACACTAAAATAAAATATTTTAGTACTTACATAAATTTTTGGATGTCCGGATGTATTCAGAACGTAAGTTATGCGTGAAAATGCAAACTTGTGCACTTTTTGACGCTTTTAGTCCCTGAATGACCCAAAAGTTTATTTTAGCACACCGAACCCCTCAAAGCCTATTTCTAAGTTATGTAAAGGATATTTATGGTATGTTTAACTCATGCTCATGTTCCGGAATGTCTGTTACAGTTCAAATTGGCATACTTTCAGAGTTTGTCAAATTTAGTCCCTGTAGGCGAATTAACTTGTTTTTTGGCCATACCAAAGCCTTCAAAACTTATTTCTAAGTTATGTAAAGGTTATTTAAGGTATGTTAAGTATATGTTGATGTTCCGGGTTATTTTTCGCATTAAACTGATTAAGTTTACGCATCAGTTTGCGTATAACTCTCCAGAAAGCGATGTAAAATTTGAAATTGAACAAAAGTCAAAACATGAAAAATGTAAAACATAACCAAACAAACATTGGGATCAAATAACATTGTTTTATTGATAATTGAACTATTCACAATGATTACAAGCACAGATGTTACAGTCTCCCCTACTTGTGAAAATTTCGTCTCGAAATTTATTTTGAGGAAACTCGTGGGAAAAGATGTGGATACTTCGCCTTCATTTGATCTTCGCGTTCCCAAGTAAACTCAGGTCCACGTTTAGATTCCCAGCGAACTTTTACCAATGGAATGCGCTTGCGTTTGAGCCACTTGACTTCACGTTCCATGATTTCCACTGGCTTCTCAACAAATTTCAGTGTTTTATCAACACGAATTTCGTCAAGTGGTATGTGGAGGTTCTCATCAGCTAAACACTTCTTGAGATTGGATACGTGAAAGGTTGGATGAACATTTCCAAGTTCAGGAGGTAACTCAAGTCTGTAGGCTACCTTACCGATTCTTTCGACGATCTTGAATGGTCCAACGTATCTAGGTGCAAGTTTTCCTTTCTTTCCAAATCTGATCACACCTTTCCAAGGTGAGACCTTAAGTAATACACGATCACCGACTTGAAATTCCATGGGCTTGCGTCCTTGGTCCGCGTAACTCTTTTGACGGTTTCTAGCTGTCTGAAGATTATCATGAACTTTCTTGACCTTATCAGTTGTCTCTAAAATGAGGGCAGGTCCAGTAAGCTGAGCCTCGCCGATCTCATTCCAGCAGACTGGTGAACGACATTTTCGACCATAGAGAGCCTCGAAAGGAGCCATGTTGATGCTGGAGTGATAACTATTGTTGTAGGAGAATTCAATTAACGGAAGATGTGAATCCCAACTACCACCAAAATCGATCACACAAGCTCTAAGCATATCCTCCAGAGTCTGGATTGCTCTTTCAGATTGACCATCCGTTTGTGGATGATAAGCTGTGCTTAGATTAAGTTGGGTCCCCATAGCAGATTGAATGGTTCTCCAAAAATGAGAAGTGAAACGAGCATCTCTGTCAGAAATGATGTTCAAAGGAACACCATGTCGAGCTACAATTTCATCCACGTAGATTTTAGCAAGTTTGTCAGCAGAAAAATCCTCACGGATTGGCAAGACATGTGCTGACATAGTAAGACGATCAACAACTACCCAGATGGCATCATGACCTTTCTTTGTGCACGGAAGTTTAGTAATGAGATCCATAGTAATGTTTTCCCATTTCCAAACTGGGATCTCTGGTTGCACCAATAAACCAGAAGGACGCTGATGTTCAGCCTTAACCTTAAGACAAGTAAGGCATTTTAATACATATAAGGTAATGTCTTTCTTCATACCAGGCCACCAATACTGAATACGAAGGTCCTTATACATCTTATCTGAGCCAGGATGAATAGAATAACGAGACTTATGGGCTTCATCCATAAGCAAGGTGCGAAGGTTATCTTGGCTTGGGACCCACAAACGGTCCATGAAGTAATACGATCCATTGCCCTTCAGTTCAAGATCAGGTGTTATGTGATAGGGAAATTCCTTATCCATCAAACCTTGTGAAACACAAGTGTGTTGAGCCAGAGAAATGGGGGCTTGGATTTCGGATCGAGCTTGAATATCAGATTGAACATGAACACAATGAAGCTTAGTACGTTCCTTACGACTCAATGCATCGGCTACGACATTCGCCTTACCAGGATGGTAGCGAATTTCGCAGTCATAGTCGTTTAGAAGCTCAACCCAACGTCGTTGCCTCATGTTGAGTTCTTTCTGATTGAAGATATGCTGGAGACTTTTGTGGTCCGTGAAAACCACACATTTTGTACCGTATAAATAGTGTCTCCAGATCTTAAGAGCGAAGACAACTGCACCCAACTCAAGATCATGAGTGGTGTAGTTCTTCTCATGTACCTTCAATTGCATGGATGCGTAGGCTATGACTTTGTTCCTTTGCATCAGAACACAGCCAAGACCTAATTTAGATGCATCGCAATAAACGACGAAATCATCATTGCCCTCAGGCAAAGTCAGAACAGGCGCGTCACAAAGCTTCTGCTTCAAGTTTTGAAAAGCTTCCTCTTGTTTGAATCCCCAATCAAAGGGCTTGTTCTTCTGAGTTAGAGCAGTTAGAGGAACTGCAATCTTTGAGAAGTTTTCAATGAAGCGGTGATAATAACCCGCAAGACCAAGAAAAGAACGAACTTCAGTAGGAGTAGTAGGCGTATCCCAACCCTTGATCGCACTGATCTAGGAGGGATCTACATGAATACCTTGTTCGTTGACAATATGTCCTAAGAATTGAACTTCTTTAAGCCAGAATTCACACTTGGAGAATTTGGCGAAAAGTTGCTCTTTCTTTAGGAGTTCCAGAGTAAGACGAAGATGTTGCTCGTGATCAGCTCGCGTCTTGGAGTATATCAAGATGTCAACAATAAAAACAATGACGAACTGATCCAAATAAGGCTTGCAGACCCTATTCATTAAGTCCATGAAAACAGCAGGAGCATTAGTCAAACCGAATGGCATGACTGTGAACTCATAATGCCCATAACGAGTGCGAAACGCTGTCTTGGGAATATCTTCTTCATGCACACGAAGTTGATGATATCCAGATCGTAGATCAATCTTTGAAAAATAAGAAGCGCCCTGTAACTGATCAAAGAGATCATCGATGCGAGGTGGGGGATATCGATTCTTGATGGTAAGCTTGTTAAGCTCACGATAATCGATACACATCCTAAAAGATCCATCCTTCTTCTTGACAAAAAGAACGGGAGCACCCCAAGGTGAAAAGCTAGGACGGATAAAACCTTTGTCAGAGAGTTCCAGAAGCTGCTTAGCCAACTCTTGCATCTCAAACGGTGCAAGACGAAATGGAGATCTGGCAATGGGATTTGCACCAGGTACGAGATCAATACGGAACTCGACTTGGCGTGCTGGGGGTAGACCAAGTAACTCTTCAGGAAACACATCAGGATAATCCCTAACAACAGGGATATCTTGAATAGACTTACCTTTGCCCTTATCTGCTACAACATGTGCCAAAAAGGCCATATAGTTCTTTCGCAGATACTTCCGAGCTTTAAAACAAGACATGAGTTTGAGACCACCGGTAGGTTTCTCACCATGCACCTGTAGGATCTCGCCTGTCGAAAGCGGCACACAAACAATCTTCTCAAAACAAACTACCTCTGCGCGATGCTTGGCTAACCAATCCATACCCACAATAACGTCGAAGCTTCCAAGTTGCATAGGCGTGAGGTCAATAGGAAAAAGATGGTCGTTAAGGTTTAACTGGCAGTTGCGAAGAACAGAATCAAGAACAATAGGTTCACCACTAGCAACTTCTACTGTCAAGGGTTTTCCTAGTTTCATTCTAGACATGCGAAGCAATGGCTCAAAAGATAATGACACAAAACTCTTATCGGCACCCGAATCAAAAAGAACAGATGCAGGCTGATTATTAATAAAGAACGTACCGTTCACCACTTCATTGTCTGCATGTGCCTCTTGTGCATTCATGTTGAAGACTCGCCCTCGTGCCTGAGCCTGATTCTGATTTGGATTAGCATTCACCAATCTTGGACACTGATTACGGTAGTGGGTCAGATCCCCACAGTTATAACAAGAACCTGGTGGGTAGTGTGGTCATGCAGCTTGACCTTGTTGCTGAGCAGGAGGCTGAGCAACTTGTCGAGCCGGGTTCTGAACTGCCTGATTCTGAGCAAACCGACAAACATCAGCAAGATGACCTAACTTCCCACAGTTAGTACAGAAACGGCACGGAAGTTGCGGCTGATGGTAACTGTTGCATCTATTGCACAAAGGTGCATTTCCTGCATAACGCTTCTTCGCTGGAGGCTGTGCGGGTTGGTTGGGAGCTGCCTGGTTAACTTGGGCAGTGACAACAAAATTTTGGGAAGCCTTACGCTTCCTTAACCCTTTCGAAGAACCAGATTCCTTACCCTTCTTGTTCTTACCCTTTTTGTCATCCTCTTTGTCAGACGCCTGCTTCTTACCTTTGTCACCCTTTTTATGCAGCTTTCCCTTTCGAACCTGCGACTCAGTCAATGTCGCTGCTAACTCGATCGCCTGACGGAGTGTGGTAGGGTTACTACCAGTAATGATGTCTTGTACTGAGTCAGGTAGACCATCGATGTACCTTTCGATAGCCTTGTCGAGTGGGGTAACCATTACTGGGCAAAGCAGACTCAACTCCTCATACCTATCAGTATACGCCCTGTGCTCGCCACTGTCTTGTTTCAAGTCATCAAACTCTCTCTCCAAAGCTCACTGTTCATGACGAGAACAAAACTCCCTCATCATAAGGGCCCTAAGTTCGGCCCAAGTTTGTGCTAGAGCAACTTATGCACCACGGTCTCTCATAACCCCGTTCCACCACGAAAGAGCCCTCTTCTGAAACACACTCGAAGAAAACTCGACCTTGCGATTATCAGGACACTGAACGTGATGGAAATCGTTCTCAATGCTCTCGAACCATTGAAGGAGCCCAGTTGCTCCCTCAGAACCACTAAACTTGAGTGGTTTAGCCGAGTTAAAACTCTTGAAATTGCATGGAGCATGATTGTTGTTGTTGGCTTGGTTCCATTGAGCAATAAGGTTTGGGAACGCAGCAGCCATTTGCTGCGCAATGATTTCTGCCAGTTCGGCATTAGCTATCTGATTCTCGCGTCGAGGAGGCATTCTAAAAGAGGAAACATGAAAGGAAACGAGTGAGATGATTGAATGAAAAGGATGAGATGAAACAAAATCAACAAGAGCAAAGATGGTGGTCATTTGTCCGCATTACAAAGCAGACAAACGACACACAGTGACTAATCAAAGTAAATGGGTGAAAAATAATGTATCACGAAGACATGCTCGCCTATAAGTGAACACTCACCCCAAGAGTTCCCAGGTAAGAGTGACTGGTCCGATTATGTGAATTTGTACGAACACTCTAGCCTTAGACAGAAAACCCAGGGTACAGGCATTCACTCTTCCAGTTCGCACGTGTTCACACTATTTAGGACCCATAACTTTGACGAGATTTTGAAAATTCAAAAGGGTTCAAAACCTTACAACAGAGGGTTCAAAACCTAGTAATCAATCATCCAAAAACATATGATTAATTTTCAAAGCAGATTCGAACTTGATGTTTCCGTTGTGGTTTTCACCTAAGGATAGGTGAAGTGCATGTTTTAAGATCTAAACACAAGATAACTTGTGTTGGGGTCCTAGAAAGGTTATAGTCTAGGTCAAAGCATTACTAATAACCTAATTCCCTATAACCATTGGCTCTGATACCAACTCTTCTGTCACACCCCGACCACGTAAAACGAGAAACACGTGGCGGAAACGTCGGGGAGTGTTGTAACAGAATTATTGTTTCACAACCATGGCATACAAAGTTATATTTTATTTATCAACATGAGAGTTACATTGTCTTTTAAACGAAAGAAATAAAGTACACAACATTAACTAAACTAATCTTGCTTCTTTTATGTCACTAAGGCCCGAGTCCACCCTAGTGTATCCTGATCAAACCTATGCACCTGCTCCTGAAACACATGTGAAAATAGGTACGTCAGCATAAAAATGCCTGTGAGATACATAGGTTTGTGAAAATAGGATTCATGACTTGGGTTTTAGAAGAAAGGTTTAATAAAAATTAGTCATGAATCTCGTTAAGTGTTTTCTTTTATAAATCATATGAAACTCGATAAGAAGTCAGATTATATAAAAGAATGGTGTATGGCTAATAAAATAACCGAGTAAAATGAGTTGGATAAAATAAACTGTTTCGTAAGACAATGTCTTGTGAAAAAATAAGTTGTGTATGTAAAATGTAATATGTCAAATATTGAAATGATTTAAGTAACGCTACGACATGTAATATCATACAAGCACTTATATATAGGAAGTACCAGCGGCGTATCCACCATGCTTGTATCATATTATACACGCCTCGTTAATCAAATCACTTACCCAAACCAACCATCATTGTAAATTGTTCATGTATAAATCAATTGTCAATTGTTATTGTGTAAACCATATCAAAATGTCTATGTCTAATGTAAATCACTAAATGTGTATATCAATGCCAAAATGTCTCTGTCAATTGTCAATTATGTAATGTGTAACCAAAATGTCATGTATGGCAAGTGAAATATGTATCAACTAAACCAGAGGAAAAAAATGCACAAAGCAATGTATTGAAGTAAAACGTGGTTTAAATCAACGTTGTGTTTTGTGGAAATGCATGCTATACTGAATACAAACATTTATGCGATATTGTAAAAATGCATACATTCAAGCCTTGTGACTGTGGTTATAGACCTTTAAACAAATTAAAGGTTTATCTGTGTTATGTCTATCGAATTCGGTCATTCCTTCCATCCAAACATACCTAGGATGTCAGGAACGGGAGTTGTCAATTCCTATGGTACCACTACCTACTAACGAATGGCGTAGCTAATGTTAATGAATGTATTTTTGTCCCATTTAAACAAACCAAATGTCATACCAAAATGTAAGCCTGTGAAAACAATTCACAAAGTATGTAATCAAATGAACATACATAGCGTGAAATGTAATGTAAAACAATGTACTAAGTATGCACACAATGGACATACATAGCATGAAATTTAGTGTAAAACGATGTACTATAAATGTACCAATGAACATAGCAAGTATATGATGTGAAAACATGGAAAGCATGAAAGTAACAAGTAGGCACATGTGTTTCACCCCAAAACAGTTTGAAAACGGTAAAAGATGGGTCTATGTACTCACTTGAGATTGCTTAGTAGTCCTTGAGTAACAACCAAACAATGCTAGAGATCACGGATATCAAACGGCACCTAATATAGGTAACTATGTTAATAAACCGGACCTAGATCGGAGGATCGGATAGAATGAGGGTTCGTAAACCAAATGAGTATGGAAACTCATGTAGTATGGTTTAACAAAGACTTCATTCTAAAATGTAACCTAACCTAAGTGCTTACGACCCATTACGACCCGTTTAGGTAGCTTATGCTACTTTAACGCGTCGTTCGCGTGAAACGCGTTCGGAATGTCTAACTAGTCCTATGATAAGTAAAATATGCCTCAACATGTCTAATATTGTTGCCAAAACAGTTTAGATATCAAAAGTTATGTTACATATGCTTAATATGAATTTTGGCGTAAAAAGGGCATTTTGGTCATTTACATAAGGTATAACCTCGGAAGGTTATTCGCTATACAACTATGGTCACCTAATGTGTTTGGTCGGATCCTAATGATCGACCAAACGGGCCGGGTTCGAAAGCATAAACGATTGTTTAGATCGCTTACCTTACGACCCTATATTAGCACTAAACTAAAAGTGACGAGCTAAGCATGTTAAAACATGCTTAACTAAGTTAGAAAACAAGTTTGGTATCAAAACAAACGGTTTTGATACCTAAAAGTAGTTTGGTTACAAAATACGCAAGAATGAGCATTTTGGCCGAAACTACGACTCGTCACTAAGCCTAGATAATGTAACATATGTGCTTGTAATCATTGTGAACAGTTCAGTTATCAATAAAACAATGTTATTTGATCCCAATGTTTGTTTGTTTATGTTTTACATTTTTCATGTTTTGACTTTTGTTCAATTTCAAACTCTATATCGCTTTCTAGAGATTTATACGCAAACTGGTGCATAAACATAGTCAATTTAATGCAAAAAATACTCCGCAACATCAACATATACTTAACATACCTTAAATAACCTTTACATAACTTAGAAATAAGTTTTGAAGGCTTTGGTATGGCAAAAACAAGTTAATTCGCCTACAGGGACTAAATTTGACAAACTGCGAAAGTATGCCAATTTGAACTGTAACAGACATTCCGGAACATGACCATAAGTTAAACATACCATAAATATCCTTTACATAGCTTAGAAATAGGCTTTGAGGGGTTCGGTGTGCTAAAATAAACTTTTGGCTCATTCAGGGACTAAAAGTGTCAAAAAGTGCATAAGTTTGCACTTTCGCGCATAACTTACGTACTGAATACAACCGGACATCCAAAGTTTTATGTAAGCACTAAAATATTTTATTTTAGTGTTTGGCATAAGAAAAATCCATTCGTCGCGCAATTTGGATCGTTTTTCACGCTTATGCGCATTCCGTCGTAATTAACCGAACAACGCAATCGTACGGCCAAACGAACCGACATCCGTGATGTTTTCAAGCATATTTTGTGTTCCCTATGTCTTAACATCATTGTGGAGCTTGAAATTGGGTTTGACGGGTGTTAGAAGTGCCGTTACGCAACGAAACAAGGTGCAGGGACCAAATCTGACATTTCTGCATAGTTGATGGCTTACGGACCGTAAGGGGTCTCCAGAACAGCAGAAATTCCGAAACATTGAATCTGGCCTTTCCACCTTTTGCACTTGCCTCTTCAGTATAATGAGGGGCCAAATTGGTGTTCCATGGGTATTTCAACAAGTGTATGGACAAGATCAAAGCACGTTATTCGATAAACGATCCTAACGGTTCCAACATTCCTATAAATACCCAACCCCATTCATTTGCAAAAACCCACAAATCTGATCTAAAAGCTCTAAGTTGAAGCCATTACTTCATACCTGAGCTATTCGATCAAGATTTACTAGCGGGGACCCTTTGTAAGTGTTCCTTCGTTCTTTTATCGTTTTTCGAGTCGGAAAGTCAAACTATGTTTGACTTTCTGCGTTGACCAGTTTATGGTCAACACGAAGTTCAGTTGAACTTCATAATGTGAGCGTAATCACGATGGTTATAGTCTCTTGTGACTATACCTACTGATTACCACGTTATCTAGGCTCAGTGACGAGTCGTAGTTTCGGCCAAAATGCGCATTTACGCGTATTTTGTAACCAAACTACTCTTAGGTATCAAAACCGTTTGTTTTGATACCAAACCTGTTTTCTAAACTTAGTTAACCATGTTTTAACATGCTTAGCTCGTCACTTTTAGTTTAGTGCTTATATAGGGTCGTAAGGTAAGCGATCTAAACAATCGCTTATACTTTCGAACCCGACCCGTTTGGTCGATCATTAGGATCCGACCAAACACACTAGGTGACCATAGTTGTATAGGGAATAACCTTCCGGGGTTATACCTTATGGTCACATCGTTTGAGTAGTTGTATGATAGGTAGTATATATGCCTTAGGTAAATTACCAAAATGCCCTTTTTACGCCAAAATTCATTTTAAGCATATGTAACATAACTTTGGGTATCTAAACTGATTTGGTAACAATATTAGACATGTTAAGGCATATTTTACTTGTCATAGGACTAGTTAGGCGTTCCGAACGTGTTTTACGCGAACGACGCGTTAAAGTAGCATAAGCTACCTAAACGGGTCGTAATGGGTCGTAAGCACTTAGGTTAGGTTTCATTTTAGTATGTGGGCTTTGTTAAACCATATTACACGAGTCTCCATACTCGTTTGGTTTACGAACCCTCATTCTATCCAATCCTCCGATTTAGGTCCGGTATATTAACATAGTTACCTATATTAGGTGCCGTTTGATATCCGTGATCTCTAGCATTGTTTGGTTGTTACTCAAGGACTACTAAGCAATCTCAAGTGAGTACATAGACCCCTCTTTTACTGTTTTCCAAACATTTTGGGGTGAAACACATGTGCCTACTTGTTACTTTCGTGCCTTTCATGCTTTCATATCATATGCTTGTTATGTTCATTAGTACATTATAGTACATTATTTACATTACATTTCATGCTATGTATGTCCATTGTGTGCATACTTAGTACATCGTTTTACATCACATTTCATGCTATGTATGTCCATTGTGTGCATACTTAGTACATTGTTTTACATTACATTTCACGCTATGTATGTTCATTTGATTACATACTTTGTGCATTGTTTTCACATGCTTACATTTTTGGTATGACATTTGGTTTGTTCAAATGGGACAATATACATTCATTAACATTAGCTACGCCGCTCGTTGGTAGGTAATGGTACCATAGGACTTGACAACTCCCATTCCTGAACCCTAGGGTTGTTTGGGTGGAAGGAATGACCGAATTCGATAAACATAACACAGAAAAACCTTTAATTTGTTTAAAGGTCTATCACCACAGTCACAAGGCTTGGATGTATGCATTTTCACAATACCGCATATATGTTTGTATCAGTATAGCATGCATTTGTTCCACAAAACATAACTTTGACTTAAACTATGTTTAATTCAATACCCTGTTTTTGTGCATTTTACCTATGGTTTAGTTGATATATTTCACATGCCATACATGATATTTTTTTGGATACACATTATATGATTTACATTAAACATAAACATTTTGACATTGATATACACAGTTAGTGATTTACATTAGACATAGACATTTTGATATGGTTTACACAATAACACTTGACAATTGATTTATACATGAACAATTTACAATGATGGTTGGTTTGGGTAAGTGATTTGAGTAACGAGGCGTGTGTAATATGATATAAGCATGGTGGATACGCCGCTGGTACTTCCTATATATAAGTGCTTGTATGATATTACATGTCGTAGCGTTACTTAAATCATTTCAATATTTGACATATTACATTTTACATAAACAACTTATTTTTCACAAGACATTGTCTTACAAAACAGTTTATTTTATCCAACTCATTTTACTCGGTTATTTTATTAACCATACGCCATTCTTTTATATAGTCTGATTTCTTATCGAGTTTTCATACGATTTATAAAAGACAACACTTAACAAGATTTATGACTAATTTTTATTAAACCTATCTTTTAAAACCCAAGTCATGAATCCTATTTTCACAAAACCTATGTATCTCACAGGCATTTTTATGCTGACGTACCTATTTTCACATGTGTTTTCAGGAGCTGTCGCTTAGGATGATGATCGTGACACTAGGGCGGACCTGTGCCTTAGAGACTTAAAATAAAGATAGAACTAGTTTAATTATGTTCTGAACTCTTTATTTCCTGTTTTGAGACAATGTAACACTCTTGTTCGATAAATAAAATGTAACTTTAATTGCCATGGTTGTGGAACAATAATTCTGTTACAACACTCCCCGACGTTTCCGCCACGATTTGATGTTCTACGTGGTCGGGGTGTGACAGAAGAGTTGGTATCAGAGCCAATGGTTATAGGGAATTAGGTTATTAGTAATTATTTGACCTAGACTATAACCTTTCTAGGACCCTAACACAAGTTATCTTGTGTTTAGATCTTAAAACATGCACATCACCTATCCTTAGGTGATTATCAAAACAAGAACCCAATTTTCCGAAACGATTTTTGAAAAACAGGCTTCTATTTTTGAATGAATTATTACAAGGTTTTGAACCCCTTTGAATTTTCAAAAATCTCGTCAAAGTTTTGGGTTTTTAATAGTGTGAACACGTGCAAACTGGAAGAGTGAATGCCTGTACCCTGGTTTTTCTGTCTAAGGCTAGAGTGTTCGTACAAATCCACATAATCGGACCAGTCACTCTTACTTGGGAACTCTTGGGGTGAGTGTTCACTTATAGGCGAGCATGTCTTCGCGATACATTATTTTTGACCCATTTACTTTGATTAGTCACTGTGTGTCGCTTGTTTGCTTTGCGATGCGGACGAATGACCACCATCTTTGCGTTTGTTGATTTTGTTTCATCTCATTCTCTTC
Organism: Helianthus tuberosus; assembly: GCA_030545235.1. Taxonomy (NCBI): domain Eukaryota; kingdom Viridiplantae; phylum Streptophyta; class Magnoliopsida; order Asterales; family Asteraceae; genus Helianthus; species Helianthus tuberosus. The sequence continues at coordinate 122,004,918 of CM060409.1, forward strand.
ATCCAATCATCTCACTCGTTTCCTTTCATGTTTTCCTCTTTTAGAATGCCTCCTCGACACGAAAACCAGATAGCGACTGCCGCACTGGCAGAAATCATTGCGCAGCAAATGGCTGCTGCATTCCCAAACCTCTTTGCTCAATGGAACCAAGCCAACAACAACAACAATGCTCCATGCAATTTCAAGAATTTTAACTCGGCTAAACCACTCAAGTTTAGTGGTTCTGAGGGAGCGACTGGGCTTCTTCAATGGTTTGAGAGCATTGATAATACTTTCCGTCACGTGCAGTGTCCTGACAATCGCAAGGTCGAGTTTTCTTCAAGTGTGTTTCAGAAGAGGGCTCTTACATGGTGGAACGGGGTAATGAGAGACCGTGGTGCAGAAGTTGCTCTAGCACAAACATGGGCTGAACTTAGAGCTCTTATGATGAGGGAGTTTTGTCCTCGTCATGAATAGCGAGCTTTGGAGAGAGAGTTTGATGACTTGAAACAGGACAGTGGCGAGCACAGGGCGTATACTGATAGGTTTGAGGAGTTGAGTCTGCTTTGCCCAACAATGGTTACCCCACTCGACAAGGCTATCGAAAGGTACATCGATGGTCTACCTGACTCAGTACAAGACATCATTACTGGTAGTAACCCTACCACACTCCGTCAGGCGATCGAGTTAGCAGCGACATTGACTGAGTCGCAGGTTCGAAAGGGAAAGCTGCACAAAAAGGGTGACAAGGGTAAGAAGCAGGCGTCTGACAAAGAAGATAGCAAGAAAGGTCAAAACAAGAAGGGAAAGGATTCTGGTTCCTCAAGGGGGTCAAGGAAGCGTAAGGCTTCCCAAAATTTTGCTGTCACTGCCCAAGCTAACCAGGCAGCTCCCAACCAACCTGCACAGCCTCCAGCGAAGAAACCTTATACAGGAAATGCACCTTTGTGCAATAGATGCAACAGTCACCATCAGCCGCAATTTCCGTGCCGTTTCTGTACTAACTGTGGGAAGTCAGGTCATCTTGCTGGTGTTTGTCGTTTTGCTTAGAATCAGGCAGTTCAGAACCCGGCTCGAAAAGTTGCTCAGCAACAAGGTCAAGCTGCATGACCACACTACCCGCCAGGTTCTTGTTACAACTGTGGGGATCTGACCCACTACCGTAATCAGTGTCCAAGATTGGTGAATGCTAACCCAAATCAGAATCAGGCTCAGGCTCGAGGGCGAGTCTTCAACATGAATGCACAAGAGGCACAAGCAGACAATGAAGTGGTGAACGGTACGTTCTTTATTAATAATCAGCCTGCATCTGTTCTTTTTTATTCGGGTGCCGATAAGAGTTTTGTGTCATTATCTTTTGAGCCATTGCTTCGCATGTCTAGAACGAAACTAGGAAAACCTTTGACAGTAGAGATTGCTAGTGGTGAACCCATTGTTCTTGATTCAGTTCTTCGCAACTGCCAGTTGAACCTTAATGACCATCTTTTTCCTATTGACCTCATGCCTATGCAACTTGGAAGCTTCGACGTTATAGTGGGTATGGATTGGTTAGCCAAGCATCACGCAGAGGTAGTTTGTTTCGAGAAGATTGTTCGTGTGCCGCTTTCAACAGGAGAGATCCTACAAGTTCGTGGCGAGAAACCTGCTGGTGGTCTCAAACTCATGTCTTGTTTTAAAGCTCGGAAGTATCTGCGAAAGAACTATGTGGCCTTTTTGGCACATGTTGTAGCAGATAAGGGCAAAGGTAAATCTATTCAAGATATTCCTGTTGTTCGGGATTATTCTGAAGTATTCCCTGAAGAGTTACCTGGTCTACCTCCAGCACGCCAAGTCGAGTTCCGTATTGATCTCGTACCTGGTGCAAATCCCATTGCCAGATCTCCATATCGTCTTGCACCGTCTGAGATGCAAGAGTTGTCTAAGCAGCTTCAGGAGCTCTCTGACAAAGGTTTTATCCGTCCTAGCTTTTCACCTTGGGGTGCTCCCGTTCGTTTTTTCAAGAAGAAGGATGGATCTTTTAGGATGTGTATCGATTATCGTGAGCTTAACAAGCTTACCATCAAGAATCGATATCCCCTACCTCGCATCGATGATCTCTTTGATCAGTTACAAGCTGCTTCTTATTTTTCGAAGATTGATCTGCGATCTGGATATCATCAACTTCGGATGCATGAAGAAGACATTCCCAAGACAGTGTTCCGCACTCGTTATGGGCATTATGAGTTCACAGTCATGCCATTCGGTTTGACTAATGCTCCTGCTGTTTTCATGGACTTAATGAATAGGGTCTGCAAGCCTTATTTGGATCAGTTCGTCATTGTTTTTATTGATGACATTTTGATATACTCTAAGACGCGAGCTGATCACGAGCAACATCTTCGTCTTACTCTAGAACTCCTAAAGAAAGAGCAACTTTTCGCCAAATTCTCCAAGTGTGAATTCTGGCTTAAAGAAGTTCAATTCTTAGGACATATTGTCAACGAACAAGGTATCCATGTAGATCCCTCCAAGATCAGTGCGATCAAGGATTGGGATACGCCTACTACTCCTACTGAAGTTCGTTCTTTTCTTGGTCTTGCGGGTTATTATCGCCGCTTCATTGAGAACTTCTCAAAGACTGCAGTTCCTCTAACTGCGCTAACACAAAAGAACAAACCCTTTGATTGGGGATTCAAATAAGAGGAAGCTTTTCAAAACCTGAAGCAGAAGCTTTGTGACGCGCCTGTTCTGACTTTGCCTGAGGGCAATGATGATTTTGTCGTTTATTGTGATGCATCTAAATTGGGTCTTGGCTGTGTTCTGATGCAAAGGAACAAAGTCATAGCATATGCATCGAGGCAGTTGAAGATACATGAGAAGAACTACACCACTCATGATCTGGAGTTGGGTGCAGTTGTCTTCGCTCTTAAGATCTGGAGACGCTATTTGTACGGAACAAAATGTGTGGTTTTCACGGACCACAAAAGTCTTCAACACATCTTCAATCAGAAAGAACTCAACATGAGGCAACGATGTTGGGTCGAGCTTCTAAACGACTATGACTGCGAAATTCGCTACCATCCTGGTAAGGCGAATGTCGTAGCCGATGCATTGAGTCGCAAGGAACGTACTAAGCTTCATTGTGTTCGTGTTCAATCTGATATTCAAGCTCGATCCGATATCCAAGCACGCATTTCTTAGGCTCAACACAATTGTGTTTCACAAGGTTTGATGGATAAGGAATTTCCCTATCACATAACCCCTGATCTGGAACTGAAGGACAATGGATCGTATTACTTCATGGACCGTTTGTGGGTCCCAAGCCAAGATAACCTTCGCACCTTGCTTATGGATGAGGCCCATAAGTCTCGTTATTCTGTTCATCCTGGCTCAGATAAGATGTATAAGGATCTTCGTATTCAGTATTGGTGGCCTGGTATGAAGAAAGACATTACCTTATATGTATCAAAATGCCTTACTTGTCTTAAGGTTAAGGCTGAACATCAGCGTCCTTCTGGTTTATTGGTGCAACCAGAGATCCCAGTTTGGAAATGGGAAAACATTACTATGGATCTCATTACCAAACTTCCGTGCACAAAGAAAGGTCATGATGCCATCTGGGTAGTTGTTGATCATCTTACTAAGTCAGCGCATTTCTTGCCAATCCGTGAGGATTTTTCTACTGACAAACTTGCTAAAATCTATGTGGATGAAATTGTAGCTCGACATGGTGTTCCTTTGAACATCATTTCTGACAGAGATGCTTGTTTCACTTCTCATTTTTGGAGAACCATGCAATCTGCTATGGGGACCCAACTTAATCTGAGCACAGCTTATCATCCGCAAACGGATGGTCAATCTGAAAGAACAATCCAGACTCTGGAGGATATGCTTAGAGCTTGTGTGATCGATTTTGGTGGTAGTTGGGATTCACATCTTTCGTTGATTGAATTCTCCTACAATAACAGTTATCACTCCAGCATCAACATGGCTCCTTTCGAGGCTCTCTATGGTTGAAAATGTCGTTCACCAGTCTGTTGGAATGAGATCGGTGAGGCTCAGCTTACTGGACATGCCCTCATTTTAGAGACAACTGATAAGATTAAGAAAGTTCGTGATAACCTTCAGACAGCTAGAAGTCGTCAAAAGAGTTACGCGGACCCAAAACGCAAGCCCTTGGATTTTCAAGTCGGTGATCGTGTATTACTTAAGGTCTCACCTTGGAAAGGTGTGATCAGATTTGGAAAGAAAGGAAAACTTGCACCGAGATACGTTGGACCATTCAAGATCGTCGAAAGAATCGGTAAGGTAGCCTACAGACTTGAGTTACCTCCTGAACTTGGAAATGTTCATCCAACCTTTCACGTGTCAAATCTCAAGAAGTGTTTAGCTGATGAGAAGCTCCACATACCACTTGACGAAATTCGTGTTGATAAAACACTGAAATTTGTTGAGAAGCCAGTGGAAATCATGGAACGTGAAGTCAAGTGGCTCAAACGGAAGCGCATTCCATTGGTCAAAGTTCGCTGGGAATCTAAACGTGGACCTGAGTTTACTTGGGAACGCGAAGATCAAATGAAGGCGAAGTATCCACATCTATTCCCACGAGTTTCCTCTAAATAAATTTCGGGACGAAACTTCCACAAGTAGGGGAGACTGTAACTTTTGTGCTTGTAATCATTGTGAACAGTTCAGTTATCAATAAAACAATGTTATTTGATCCCAATGTTTGTTTGTTTATGTTTTACATTTTTCATGTTTTGACTTTTGTTCAATTTCAAACTCTATATCGCTTTCTGGAGATTTATACGCAAACTGGTGCGTAAACGTAGTCAGTTTAATGCGAAAAATACTCCGGAACATCAACATATACTTAACATACCTTAAATAACCTTTACATAACTTAGAAATAAGTTTTGAAGGCTTTGGTATGGCAAAAACAAGTTAATTCGCCTACAGGGACTAAATTTGACAAACTGCGAAAGTATGCCAATTTGAACTGTAACAGACATTCCGGAACATGACCATAAGTTAAACATTCCATAAATATCCTTTACATAGCTTAGAAATAGGCTTTTAGGGGTTCGGTGTGCTAAAATAAACTTTTGGCTCATTCAGGGACTAAAAGTGTCAAAAAGTGCATAAGTTTGCACTTTCGCGCATAACTTACGTTCTCAATACATCCGGACATCCAAAAATTTATGTAAGCACTAAAATATTTTATTTTAGTGTTTGGCATAAGAAAAATCCATTCGTCGCGCAATTTGGATCGTTTTTCACGCTTATGCGCATTCCGTCGTAATTAACCGAACAACGCAATCGTACGGCCAAACGAACCGACATCCGTGATGTTTTCAAGCATATTTCATGTTCCCTATGTCTTAACATCATTTTGGAGCTTTAAATTGGGTTTGACGGGTCTTAGAAATGCCGTTACGCAACGAAACAAGGTGCAGGGACCAAATCTGACATTTCTGCATAGTTGATGGCTTACGGACCGTAAGCCATCCCCTTACGGTCCATAAGGGGTCTCCAGAACAGCAGAAATGCAGAAACATTGAATCTGGCCTTTCCACCGTTTGCACTTGCCTCTTCAGTATAATGAGGGGCCAAATTGGTGTTCCATGGGTATTTTAACAAGTGTATGGACAAGATCAAAGCACGTTATTCGATAAACGATCCTAACGGTTCCAACATTCCTATAAATACCCAACCCCATTCAATTTCAAAAACCCACAAATCTGATCTAAAAGCTCTAAGTTGAAGCCATTACTTCATACCTGAGCTATTCGATCAAGATTTACTAGCAGGGACCATTTGTAAGTGTTCCTTCGTTCTTTTATCACTTTTCGAGTCTGAAAGTCAAACTATGTTTGACTTTCTGCGTTGACCAGTTTATGGTCAACACGAAGTTCAGTTGAACTTCATAATGTCAGCGTAATCACGATGGTTATAGTCTCTTGTGACTATACCTACTGATTACCACGTTATCTAGGCTCAGTGGCGAGTCGTAGTTTCGGCCAAAATGCGCATTTACGCGTATTTTGTAACCAAACTACTCTTAGGTATCAAAACCATTTGTTTTGATACCAAACCTGTTTTCTAAACTTAGTTAAGCATGTTTTAACATGCTTAGCTCGTCACTTTTAGTTTAGTGCTTATATAGGGTCGTAAGGTAAGCGATCTAAACAATCGCTTATACTTTCGAACCCGACCCGTTTGGTCGATCATTAGGATCCGACCAAACACACTAGGTGACCATAGTTGTATAGGGAATAACCTTCCGAGGTTATACCTTATGGTCACATCGTTTGAGTAGTTGTATGATTATATATGCCTTAGGTAAATTACCAAAATGCCCTTTTTACGCCAAAATTCATTTTAAGCATATGTAACATAACTTTTGTCACACCCCCAAAATCCACCATGCGGAGTATCACCGCTTGGAGGCGTGACATGACCAGGATCGAGCCACCAATCATATTGAACAACTCAATTAAGTAAATAAAACCAAACATAATACGATTGGTGACCAAAGCTAGTTAACCTTGTTTGGTTTAAACAGCGGAAGCATAAACGTGAGTTCAAAAGCATAAGTCCATAGTTCATAAGTTAAAGTTTCAAAACGCAAGTTTAGTAAGTTCATAAGGATTTAAACATTTAGCACGGAACATAACAGTCCGTACACCACAACGACTCCTTCCTCGTGCAAGCTCCAAGTGTTTAGCGACCTGTAAGGCATGTAACAACTAGTCAACAACAAAGTTGAGTGAGTTCACATTTGGTTGTTTAGTTTTAAGTTGTTTCTGAAAAACGTGGTTTGACTTTCGTTGGCTTATTTGCCATGGGGGTTACCCCTTAGTTGAAAGTATGTTTATCCATATCCTTTTTCTTTACCCAATCCATAACCATGATCAGTGGGGGGTTTCCCCGTTTGAACTACTAGACGGAATGATATCGACTGCTACGCAAATAAGTTGTGCCCTATATCAGTGTCTATCATCACTGACAATCTGCCATAGTCCATTAGTACACGCCCGTCCGACTGGCACGGTGTGAGGTTTGTTAAACCTAATAGCGCTATTAACTAATGACCCGCTCGCCATTGGCCTCGGCGATTAAGTCGATATAAATTGAGGGACTTCATGATAGAGTTTTGTCTAGCTAGTTTAAAGGTTGTTGTCCTGCACCAGGAGGACGAACGTACATATTCTGCACCAGGAGAATTCGTAGGTTTAATAATGGCATCCACTCTACGGAGGATGGCCGTACAAATCCTACCCAAGGAGGATATGTAGATTTAGTTTTAATTCTTTAACCCATTCCCAAACCACCGGGAATCCCATGCCTTAGAAAGTGTGAACTCACCTCGGTTTGCTCGGTTAGATTCTCAATATAGTTAACAGTCATGGTCGGTCAATCGCGTCCTAATAAGGTACGGATAACAATCAGTTTCTCATGCATAACACGTATCCTACGTACGGTTTATTTGCACATTACTTCTACCACATAACAGGCACACACTTTAACGATTTACGCCCATATATACTTCCCATCCATTCCCCACTCATAAGCAAACATACAATAATGCATATAACACATATAACATGTTAGATCATTCACAGATAGCATACTCGACATTTAGACACGCAAATCACTACTTATGTCGTTTCAGCTTTTATACTCGAAACTGGGCTGTTTTCGGGGATTTTAATAAAATAGTTAACATGTTCCAAAAATTCCCAAATTTTTACAGAATGTCTTAAACGTTCCATATTTTATTGTGTAAAAATATCGGGGTCCGGTTCATCACCAATATTTTATAAAAATTCATATTCGGGACTGAACTCAGATTTATGTATTTCTGACCACAGTCCACGAAACAATTTATTAAAAATTCATCGTAAGTCCGATTTGCGAAATTCCAGTGGGGTAATTACAAATACTTCAGTTATCATCTACAGTAAAATTTTCATGGTCCGACTTATCACAAAACTCAGGTTATGACTGAAAATACGACACCCATTTATTGCTGTCAAAATTCAGCTTACGTAGCTGTTACAAATTAACACTTTAAAAATAGTAAACGGAGTCCAAAAATTACGATTCCGGTGCCATTAGAACCGTATTTCATAATAACATATTTTAGATTCAAAATATCGATTTTTCGTTGAGGTTAAGACCTGTTTACAGCCAACAGAAGTGGGCTGTAAAAGTTAGACAGATTCTGATTCTTTTGTGTTTAACCTTCTAAATCGTGTTCGATCGATTCCTTTAACAAGTTTAGTGACCACAACAACATCATATACTAATATCATTCAGTAAAGCATCAGATAATCACCCAATCATCATAATCACACAAGATCTACATGATTTACATACATATTCATCCATTAACCACCTTGTTCATTATTTTAGTAAACTTTTAGACTTTGATCTTATATGTTCGTAATTTTTAACCGACAAAACTCTTATTAACCACTCTAGATACGTTCAAGAGCGAGTTTTAAGTGATATACCTCTAGCTCGGGGCTAGGGAAGAATCTTGATGAAAAATGGGTGGATAAAAGCTAACGGAAGTGGTCCTTCGCGTTCCGAGTGCACCAAAGCTCCTAATACGCGACCCGTAAAGCTTGTATCTACTTGGAATGGAATGATCAAGGACCGAAAGTGGGTGTAAGGGGGCTGGGGTGTTCGGCCGAGAGTGAAGGGAGGGCAAGAGAGTTTGTGAGTGTGTTGTTTAGTGATGAAAGATCAAATGTGTAATGGTTTATACTTATAGGCAAATTATGAGAGTATTATCCAATGGTAGATGTGTTCACTAGATATTAAGCCATGATAATTAAAATAATCTTGATTGTACAATCATGTCTCCCCATGGTTAGGGGCCGGTTATGATGGGGGGGGGGGGGGTTGGTTCGATTGTAACTAGGTTAGTTAGGGTAAAGTTTAAGTTAAGTAGATTAACTAAGTGTTTAACTAAGTGTTTAACTTAGTTAGTTAAGTATGGCGTGTTATGACGGGTGTTAGGGTAATCAGGGACCCTAACTGGCTCAGAAAAATATAAATAGTGAAAGTAATAATATTTTCATGTTCCGGATAAAGTCCGGTTGTTCGGTTTGACACTGTTCCGCTAAACAGCTTAATTAATCCGCAAAGCGTCCTATATGTATATTTTTGTAACATTTTTAATTTCTAACACTTAGGAAATTACACAGGACTATTTAGTAACTTTTTTGTACACTATTAGTATATTAACCAGTACGTGTAAGCATAACATGGATATCAGAAAGCAGTTAAGTGATTCCACACAGTCATCAAGCACATTAATTATTATTAGTAAACTGTACGGTTACATGTAAATTCGAGGGTTGTCACAACTTTTGGTATCTAAACTGATTTGGTAACAATATTAGACATGTTAAGGCATATTTTACTTTTCATAGGACTAGTTAGGCGTTCCGAACGCGTTTTACGCGAACGACGCGTTAAAGTAGCATAAGCTACCTAAATGGGTCGTAATGGGTCGTAAGCACTTAGGTTAGGTTTCATTTTAGTATGTGGGCTTTGTTAAACCATATTACACGAGTCTCCATACTCGTTTGGTTTACGAACCCTCATTCTATCCAATCCTCCGATTTAGGTCCGGTATATTAACATAGTTACCTATATTAGGTGCCGTTTGATATCCGTGATCTCTAGCATTGTTTGGTTGTTACTCAAGGACTACTAAGCAATCTCAAGTGAGTACATAGACCCCTCTTTTACTGTTTTCCAAACATTTTAGGGTGAAACACATGTGCCTACTTGTTACTTTCGTGCCTTTCATGCTTTCATATCATATGCTTGTTATGTTCATTAGTACATTATAGTACATGATTTACATTACATTTCATGCTATGTATGTCCATTGTGTGCATACTTAGTACATCGTTTTACATCACATTTCATGCTATGTATGTCCATTGTGTGCATACTTAGTACATTGTTTTACATTACATTTCACGCTATGTATGTTCATTTGATTACATACTTTGTGCATTGTTTTCATATGCTTACATTTTTGGTATGACATTTGGTTTGTTCAAATGGGACAATATACATTCATTAACATTAGCTACGCCGCTCGTTGGTAGGTAATGGTACCATAGGACTTGACAACTCCCATTCCTGAACCCTAGGGTTGTTTGGGTGGAAGGAATGACCGAATTCGATAAACATAACACAGAAAAACCTTTAATTTGTTTAAAGGTCTATCACCACAGTCACAAGGCTTGGATGTATGCATTTTCACAATACCGCATAGATGTTTGTATCAGTATAGCATGCATTTGTTCCACAAAACATAACTTTGACTTAAACTATGTTTAATTCAATACCCTGTTTTTGTGCATTTTACCTATGGTTTAGTTGATATATTTCACATGCCATACATGATATTTTTTTGGATACACATTATATGATTTACATTAAACATAAACATTTTGACATTGATATACACAGTTAGTGATTTACATTAGACATAGACATTTTGATATGGTTTACACAATAACACTTGACAATTGATTTATACATGAACAATTTACAATGATGGTTGGTTTGGGTAAGTGATTTAAGTAACGAGGCGTGTGTAATATGATACAAGCATGGTGGATACACCGCTGGTACTTCCTATATATAAGTGCTTGTATGATATTACATGTCGTAGCGTTACTTAAATCATTTCAATATTTGACATATTACATTTTACATAAACAACTTATTTTTCACAAGACATTGTCTTACAAAACAGTTTATTTTATCCAACTCATTTTACTCGGTTATTTTATTAACCATACGCCATTCTTTTATATAGTCTGATTTCTTATCGAGTTTTCATACGATTTATAAAAGACAACACTTAACAAGATTTATGACTAATTTTTATTAAACCTATCTTTTAAAACCCAAGTCATGAATCCTATTTTCACAAAACCTATGTATCTCACAGGCATTTTTATGCTGACGTACCTATTTTCACATGTGTTTTCAGGAGCTGTCGCTTAGGATGATGATCGTGACACTAGGGCGGACCTGTGCCTTAGAGACTTAAAATAAAGATAGAACTAGTTTAATTATGTTCTGAACTCTTTATTTCCTGTTTTGAGACAATGTAACACTCTTGTTCGATAAATAAAATGTAACTTTAATTGCCATGGTTGTGGAACAATAATTATGTTACAACACTCCCCGACGTTTCCGCCACGATTTGATGTTCTACGTGGTCGGGGTGTGACAGATAACGTGGTAATCAGTAGGTATAGTCACTAGGGACTATAACCATCGTGATTACACTCACGTTATGAAGTTCAAACGAACTTCGCATTGACCCTAAACTGGTCAATGCAGAAAGTCAAACAAAGTTTGACTTTAACGTTAAAATGAATGAAAAGAACGAAAGAACACTTACAAAGGGTCCCCGCAAGTTTGATCTTCCAAGAAATCTCAGGTAGGAAGTGTATAACCACAACCACTTAGAGAAAAACTCAGAATTCAAGTGGGTTTTGCAAGTGAATCAAAGGGGGTATTTATAGGATTTGGCCCACCGTTAGGATCGTTCCTCGAATACCGTGCTTTGATCTTGTCCCTACACTTGTTGCAAACCTAAGGTAACTCAAATTGGCCCCCCATTATTAGGAAGAGGCAAGTGCAAAAGGGATTAGGAGTGGGAAACAGCTGTTAACAGCTGTTTAAACTGAATCTGCTGTTCTGGGGATACCTTACGGACCGTAAGGGTAATGGCTTACGGTGCGTAAGCCAGCAACTTTGCAGAATTGTCAGTTTTGGTCCCTGTTGATGTTTAAGCTCATTTTCGACACTTCTAAGGCCCGTCAAGCCAACGTTAAGGCCCTAAAATGATGCCTAAACACTGTGGACATGAAACATTCTCAAAAATATGTCGGATGTTGGTTCGTTTGGTCGTACGATCGCGATGTTCGGTTAATTACGACGGAATGCGCATGAGCGCGAAAAACGATCCAAATTGCGTGACGAATGGATTTTTCTTATGCCAAACACTAAAATAAAATATTTTAGTGCTTACATAAATTTTTGGATGTCCGGATGTATTCAGAACGTAAGTTATGCGTGAAAATGCAAACTTGTGCACTTTTTGACGCTTTTAGTCCCTGAATGACCCAAAAGTTTATTTTAGCACACCGAACCCCTCAAAGCCTATTTCTAAGCTATGTAAAGGATATTTATGGTATGTTTAATTCATGGTCATGTTCCGGAATGTCTGTTATAGTTCAAATTGGCATACTTTCGCAGTTTGTCAAATTTAGTCCCTGTAGGCGAATTAACTTGTTTTTGGCCATACCAAAGCCTTCAAAACTTATTTCTAAGTTATGTAAAGGTTATTTAAGGTATGTTAAGTATATGTTGATGTTCCGGAGTATTTTTCGCATTAAACTGATTACGTTTACGCATCAGTTTGCGTATAACTCTCCAGAAAGCGATGTAAAGTTTAAAATTAAACAAAAGTCAAAACATGAAAAATGTAAAACATAACCAAACAAACATTGGGATCAAATAACATTGTTTTATTGATAATTGAACTGTTCACAATGATTACAAGCACAGATGTTACAATCGTGAAGTATTGTCGTGCTGAAGCAAAATGAAGATGTATTCTTTAATAGCTTGCTGTAACAAACTGATCATCATCTTTTCAGCTTTATACATGTCTCGTTCTTTGTCCGTAAATTCAGAAATTGTTTTGATAACTCCCAAATCTGTACGAGGCTTCACATACTTTTTCTCAATACACTCCCAAGATCTCAAATGATTAGCTTGAACCCAGTTCTCAAACCGATCTTTCCAACCATAATACTCCTCAATTCCCATGAGTTTCGGGGGTTTTTGTAAAGTTCCAGTTTCGTTTTCCATGTTCATGCTCTGAGCAATGGTAGCTGGAGTAGTCGGGGCTGTAGCAAACGCATTATAGAATTCCTCTTCCATGATTCGATAAACTTTTTCACAAAACAGACACTTTCAAATGAAATAGCACTTTCAAACGGAATCACAGTTGAAGCGAAATCACCTGCACTACAATTTCAAATGAAATACCAACTCACACGGAAATACTTTTCAAACGGAATCACTCCCAAACGGAATAGCACGTTCAAGCGAAATCAAATGCCATTTCAAACGGAATTACTTTTTCAAAGGAAATCAGATGTAATTCAAACGAAATCAGTAATTTCGTGTGAAATTACCTCAACTTTTCAAACGAAATCAGGGTTCGTTCAAACGAAATCAACTGTTTGGCCCATTTTTGTCACTTTTAAACTGAATTTTGATCTGATTCTTTCAAGGATTTGTAAAAACACTATTGCGCATATAATGTGAGAAAATTAGCCAATTTTAACCATGAAAAGTTGTCAATTTTTTAAAAGAAAGTGTAGAAATCAGAAATTTTGAGCTGAATTGGTAAGAACTCCTCCTCCTGAGCTCTGATACCACTTGTAAGATCGTTTTCAGACCCGAAACGAGTCGTTCAGAGGTGTTCTTCTCAATACGAGAGGCGGAAATTAACGTATCTAGTTCGAAACAGCTTGCAATTCACTTTAAAAGTCTTTTTGATTGATTTGACAAAGTTTTACAGTGATACGACACTTCGGCAGCACTTTGGCTCTCAAACCGGAATCTAATTTCGTTACAAATGACACGGACCAACCTAGTATATATAGGCGTGCTAATTCCGCTTGAACCAGTTCCAAACGGAATCACTTTCAAACGAAATCAGTAATTTCGTTTGAACTGACTTAGTGATTTCGAGCGGAATTACACATGTGATTTCGAGCGGAATTACACATTCTAATTCCGTGCGAAATTACCTCTTATCCTATATTTGACATTTTTCTCGTACAACGTGCCCTGATCTATCTATATACAAACAAGACTCGATACAAGACGAAGTCGACAGACGGATGCACCAACAACACTAAAACTGCAAAATTCTGCAGAAAACAACAAAATTCAGCAATTTTCAGCATTTTAATATCAAAATATAATCCATAATTATAGTTTAATGGTCCAGTTGACTTTGATAAGTGTCGGGAATCAAAACTATCATAAAAGACACCATATTGCACACTAAACTGCGCAATTTAGCACCTTAACGAACCGGTAACCAAACGAACAACCGGACACAACCTGAAACACCAAAATTTCACTAGAAGAATTGTTTTAATGTTACCAAGCTAGTTATGAACACCATATTACACCCTAAACCACTACAACACATTAAACACTAAACTTTACACTTAAAATCTAACTAGAATCCCTAACCAAGAATTGAAGCCCAACTAATACCCCCCCACCCCATGGGACGGTCCCAACAAGGGACCCACAAGTTGATTTTGTTTCAATATTTTATTGAATAATGTTGGAAAGATTATAAACATAATAACCATTATATAAAAACATGTTGGAAGACCTTTCTTATAAACCACAAGTTAGAAACATAAACTCCATTCACCATCTTCAACAACACTTCTCATCTCCTCTTCCTCTCATACCTACGGCCCTAACACCCCTCTCCCACACTCTCCATTTTTCAATCCATTCAACACATTCTAAGGTGATCTAAGGGTGTAAAAAGCATATCTAAGAAGCTTGGAAGCAAGGGAGCTTGAAGGACCTCATCGAGGAGCTTTTATCCACTCTATTTCTTCATCATCTTCATACTTGTTCTTCCCTAGCCTTAAATCTAGTAGTAAGCCCTTTAACCATGTTTTTACTTCTAATTTTAGTGGTTAAAGTGTCATGTAACTTGTTAATCTTAAGAATCTCAAGAAAACATGAAGATGATCTTGAACATAAAGCTTAAAAACATGAAAATCAAAGATGTTTAAGTGTATGTTTTAAACTTGTTTGTTGATTTCTTATGATTATGATGTAGATCATCATATGAAACTTGCTAGATGATGATTAAACACATGATTTAGCAAGTATAAGGATGGATCTTGAGACAATCATGTTGATCATCCTTTATGTAAATCATGAACTTGAAGATGAACTTGTTTTAGTGTATGATGATTATGTCTACAAGTTATAAGTCATGAAAATAAAAGATTTCAAGAATAATATTTTCAAGAAACTAAAGTTTATTACAAGATTTAACATGAAGTTGGTTTTTAAAGAAAGTAATCATGTTTTAAGGGTTAAAACAAAGCTAGTAAATTGTATGTAACAAGAAAAATACAAGATTAATTTTTGGAAAATCATCACAAGTTGTGAAGAATGAAACTTCACAAGAATGGGTTTTATAAACTAATAACCATGGATTTAGTGTTACTAGACTTTACTAAACAACATGTTAAATTACTACACATTTTTGTTAAACTTCAAGTTCATGACATATTGTGAAATTGCATATTTAAGGCTTATGGTAAGTTATGTGTAAATTGTTGATGATTGATGATGAGTTTTTAAAAGAAAATGATATGCTTATGAGCATGGAAACCTCCGTTTTTAAGGGGAAACTATGGCAAATTTTTTGTAGAAATTAAACACTTAGAAAGATATTTTTAAACAAGTGTTTACAAATAAATTTTGATCATGGTTTTCATATAAAAAAATTTCCATAAATTTTGTTATAAAAATTACAAATATTGGAGGTTGATTTTTGATAATAAAGATGACTAAGTATATATTTAGGAAAATATATATTTAGATGTCACAAATTATGTGTTACTTGTATATTGATTATATTAGTTATATTATTTTAGGGACTTGAAAATAATATAACACACCAAAATACCAAAATTTGAAATATAAAATATTACCAAAATCCCAAGAAAATAAATATATAACTTATACCCGGATATCGGACAAATCGGACGAAGGACTTTGGACAATATATATATATATATATATATATATATATATATATATATATATTCCGGAAATAAATTCGTAACTTAACGAATGCGACAAATGGTATTTTGAAACCGAAGAAACGGTAAAATATGGATTTTTATAACAACTACAAAATACATCATATTTTGTCAAATAGAAAATACATTATTTTCGAGTGGAGAAAAATATATATTTTCTTAAACAATTCAAAATATATTATTTTGGTGAAAATTAAAATATATATTTTTCTAAGTTTAATCTTAAAAATATATTATTTTTGAGATATATATGGAAGTATGCTTGTTTTTGCCAAGTAAAGTTTATAGATATTTTTCTATAAAAATTCTCTTAAAATATGTATATTTTAAGAATGTAAAGTTGGTGATTTTTAGTTGTATAAAAATAATATTTCAGAAAATAATACACAAATTAAGTATAAAATACTTAATAAATATAAGAAAATACATATCCTATACGTATAAATGCATACCGGAATACAATACCAATACTTGGCAAAATACGCAAATACAAGTACACCTATACTTGGAAAATACATATGTGAGAAATACATGATGAACCAAGTTAAAAATATATTATTTTTTAACAATATCCCAAAATAATTGGATAAAATAGTTTAAGTTAAAATAATCTTATTTTAACCAATAATTATATAATTCGGAATTATATAATACATATCAACCGTATGACTCAAAGAATACTAAATCCCCAAAAATAAGTCTTAATAAAAAACTAAGACTAGGAGTCGTTACACGACCTAAACGTCTAATAAAACATGGCACGTGTGTAGGTAGTTGTATGACTCGTAGAAGGACCTTTGAGTATACGAGACAGCAGGACGCAAACTTGTGAGTTCATGTCCCCCCTTTTCTCTTAACTGTTTTCGGATTTATAACTCTTGGGGGTGAAATACATGTCAACTTGGGTATGATTTAGATAAGGAACAATCTACTAGATCATGTGACCATAGGCTGAACTAAAGTGCCATTAATTCTTTTAAGAACCACGGGACAAGGTTAGATCTAACGGGTACGGCCGAGCTCCACTCATGGTCCTTGTGTGACCTCTTAGAGTGCTGTTGTATCCCAGTCGAGGTGATTCAACACGGTCAAGGTGATTTGACACACTCAAGGTGATTTGACGCAGTCGAGGTGATTCGACACAGTCGAGGTGATTCGACACTAAAAATCGTCTACTGGGTTGAGTACTTCCTATGTCATCACATATATTAATGGCCTTGCAAAACATTAATTGATCTGTTCATAGACGCTTTACATACCTGTTTTCAAAGGAATCTCTCAAATGTTGACAAGTTATCGGTACTCATATAAAACGCATGAAATCGCTCAACTTTTGTTGATGTTTTCAAAATTACATGTATTTCAGGAAACAGGATGGATCTTGGGCGCTGGTGTTGTATTCAAGAAGTAAATTCCAAGTTTAGATGTCATCCACTTTTGTTGATTTGTAACTTAATCTAAGGTTATGTTGGTCGAAACTTAAATGACTTGTGTTTATAACGTTTTAAACTTATGAATGGATGAACATCATTTTAATCATATAACTGTTTATTATAATCGAATGCAATGAAAACCGATCAAGTCACACCATACACGTTTCCGCAAAAGTCAGGGTGTGACATCAAGATCGTTGAGAGAATCGGAAAGGTGGCCTACCGACTTTAGCTACCTCCTGAACTTGGGAATATTCACCCAACATTCCACGTGTCCAATCTGAGAAAGTGTTTAGCCGATACAAATCTCTATATCCCCCTCGACAAAATTCACGTTGATGACACTATGCACTTTGTCGAGAAATCTGTGTAGATATTGGATCGTGAAGTCAAGAAACTCAAGCACAAACGTATACCAATAGTTAAAGTTCGCTGGGAATCCAAACGTGGCCCAGAGTTTACTTGGGAACGAGAGGGTCAAATGAAGGCGTAATACCCACATCTGTTTTCACAAGTTTCCTCAAATTAAATTTCGAGACGAAATTTCCTAAAGTAAGGGAGACTGTGACATTTATGTCTTTCAATCATTGTATAATTCCAAACAACTTTGTATTTAATGAACCATTGTGTTTTATTTCTGGGATTATATAATTACATGTGACATTTGCACGCTTTAGTCCTTGTACAATTTCAACCACTCAAACCTTTTGTGGGAGTGAAATCGTAAACTGTTACGCAAACATAAATAGTTTAATGCAACATACACTCCGGAACAATGACATAAGCTAAACATACCCTAAATACCCTTTACATAACTTAGAAATAATTTTTGAGGGGTTCGGTATGGCAAAAACATGCTTATTCGAGCTCATGGACTATTTGCGACAAACTGCGAAAGTCTGCCGATTCTAGTATTTTTGAATACGAACCTGTATGCACATCCAGAGATTTTTGTAATCATTAAAATCTTGTATGTTATTGATAAGAATGCAAAAATATCGCTTGTTGCGATATTTCGGTCGTTTTCGTGTTCGTTATAGCGTTCGTCGTAATTAAGCGAAAAACGCAATCGTACAACCGAATGAACCGACATCCACGACATTTTTGGGCATAATCCAACTTACTTATGCCTTAACGCCTTTAGGTAACCTGAAAAGTGGGTTAAAAGTGTCAAAACACATCAAATTTAGTACAGGGACCATTTCTACCAATTTCTGAAACACAGTTGGGGGCTTGGCGGGGCTCGACGACAGGGGGATATCCTTGTTGCGTAGCGCGACCCCCTGTCTTGGACAGAAAGTTTTGCAGCTGCAACAACAGCTACCTGGCAACTCCATATTCCAAGCCTTGGAGCCCAAGAACACGAATTTGCCACCATTTAATCTGCATTTGACATGTGTTTTAGCCTCCACAAGATCATGCCAACGCAAGGGACACTTGTGATGATCTTATGGCTTCAAAACAACTATATAAACCAAGCTAAATCTTCACATGTGTCAAAAAGGCTACATAATTTTTTCGTGGTATTTTTGGGCTTGAGTACATGTAATGAGTTTCAAGCTACTCGAGGGTTTCTCTCCACGAACCTCTAAGACTTCACCAGACAAAAGAGGTATATGAACAACCTTGCCGAAGCGGATCACCTCAGCATGGTGCTTGGTTAACCAATTCATTCCTATGATGATATCGAAACTTCTTAGTTGCATTGGCGTGAGGTCAATGGGAAAAATGTGGCTATCAAGGTTTAATTGGCAATCTCGAATGACAGATTCGAGCACAAGGGGTTCACCACTAGAAATTTCCACTGTTAAGGGCTTCCCTAGTTTAGTTCTAGGCATCGAAAGCATAGGTTCAAAGGCTAGTGATACAAAGCTTCTACCGGCACCCGAATCGAAAAGAACAGAAGTAGGGTGATTGTTAACAAGGAATGTACCGTTAACGACTTCGTTATCAGCACGAGCCTCATTGGCACTGATGTTGAATGTACGTCCATGAGCTGGATTCGCATTCGCGTTCACAAGTTTCGGGCAGTTGTTTTTGAAGTGACCCATTTCACCACAGTTGTAGCAACAACTAGGTGGGAATGGGGGTCTAGCAGGGTTTCCATGATGACTATGTATTTCTGATACTTTGTCACATGACTATTTTTTCACAACACATGGTATTTGAAGTTTTGTTTTATTGATTAAACAAGTTACATTGTCTCAGAAATAGAAACAAATAAACACTACAATTTTCATTCATATTTTATAGTCACTAAGGTCCGCGTCCAATCCTACATGAAGCATGATCATATCATCAAACAACGGCTCCTGAAACATATGTGAAAACAGAGTCAGCATAAAAAGTTGGCGAGTACATAGGTTTTGTGAGTGTGTCAAATTCATGGCTTTGTATACATATTGCAATACCTCGTCCGACTTCGAGAGTCGATAAGTGAAACCCCGTATCAAAAGTGTTTGGTATTGCAATATAATTAACCAACTAAACATGTTGGTTTATGTTTGTGAAAATCTTGTTGCCATGAATCTTGACCAAAACATTTCTTTTGTAAAACCGAGTAGCAAATCGATTTAAAAGAAAACTTCATATGGTTTATATCTTTAAGTGAAAATCATTGCGTGACATCGTTTGTGTAGGCCCCTTATTCCCGATGGATCGTCACAAAACTGATAATCAATCAAGAATGCGGAATCTCCTTGATTAATCAAAAAACCAGAAACAAGAATATATAAGATGAAGAAATACGAACACACAATTATTTAAATTGATCTTCTGTGATTATCAAACACACGAAACTATTTTACAATTACTCAAGATCTACGAGAACTAACAGCCAATACTCTGTGTTTTCTCTCAGACTCTCAAGAAATCTCACAAATGGCTAAAGGTCTAACCCTAACTATAAAGCTAAATGCTTTTTATATACTCACAACATACAATTCGAACTAGGCTAGGCCCATATACATTGAGAACACAATTCGGGCTAAACAACTTGGACTAATACATGAACTCGAACTTGGACTTGATTGGGCTTCTAACAGACTCGAAATCCTTTAAGTCTTCATATCATAATCTTGTAAAATATCCAAAGACCAAGCCAAAGCTTTTGTCACAAAATATGCACCAACAAACTCCCCCTTGACAATAGCTTGCAAAGGTAACTTTAGTCTTCAGAATCTCACAGTCTTTGGTCTTTGGATAGCATCAGCTTCAACATGAATTCTATCAGCAACAGACTCACCCTAAGCTGATGCATCCAATCACCAAATTTTCCAAGTTTTGACCCGACCCGGGTACGGCCAATACCCGAAAAGTCAAAACCCGGTCATACCTGTACCCGGGTATATACCCGAACCCGAGTATTGAAAAAAGCCAGTTTGTGCACCTCTAGGTTGTAGTAGCACTCTAAAAAAGTGTATGTAAAGATTAAAAATACGGAAGGAGAGAGGGAAATGATAAAAAAATTGTAACATGGATCAACTCAAGTACTCAATTATAATAATTGTGTTTGGGTTGTGTTTTTACACAGTTTTGGTGTGATGTTGGTATTTTCGATACTGATACCAAATATTTGTTTTGTTAATATTACGATATAATTTTTATTGAAAACGGATTTGTATTTAATATATTTTTTATATCGTAAACTATATTGAGTTCCAGTACCATATCACACTGAACCGATGCTGATAGAACAAAATCATTACCAGTATGATTATTTACTTTTATAGTTTTTGATCGATGTAAAACACATGTTAATATCTTTTCGGGCATGTTACTGTTATGGGTGGTTTTCTGCTCATATATCCTGGATTATATTCTGACTCTGTTACTTTTGATTGTGATCAGGATACCTGATCAGGATACCGGATCAGGATATTGGTAACATCCTGATACAGTATCCTGGTAATGACTAATTATTCACGTGCAGATTAATGAAGCTTGCTTATAACGGTCAAGAGGACTACTTCTCCCGAAGACTCAGACTAGATGGTTGAGAAGGGAACGTTGAAGCCGCAAAGACGGGGTCTCCAACGTTCTAAAGGGAATATTCGGGGCATCCCCCGTTCTTAGGATAGTTTGTTATTTCCTTTTACTATATAAAGGAATTTACGGATCACAGGAACACACAACTTTTTCACGCACACTTCTTCTCTCTCTACTAGCTACAATCACTCACAAACACTTACACTTGTACTCGAATCTCATTGTAACACTTAGTTGGTCTGCATCATATCCTACACTGTATCCTGAAGTTTGAAGTAATAAGAAGAACAAGGCAGTTGCGATTGTCAGCTCCCGAGGTTTTGTGCCGGCGATCTAGATTGATCAAGGGCTTTCCTCGTACATCCCGTGTCACCCTTTACCTTTTTTGCTCATTGTTTGATTATAGATATAGCCCGATATCCTGAGCTATATCCTGAAAACTGTTTTTTTTTTAGCAACATAATCAGAATATTTTCAACATACATTGTTAGCACACTACCTCACTTAACTAATTTGATCACTAAATTGCTTAGGTAATTTTTGACCAAAACAATTTGGCGCCCACTGTGGGGCAAGTGGTGTTATTTCTAGTAAAAGTTTTCGTAAAATCATTACATGGTTTTCTGTTTTCAAAACTTTTTGTTACACTATTTTCAATGGCCTCAAAATCAAACACGAGCTCTTCTACCGTGTCTACTACAACCTCTGTAACAATTGGTTCGGTGCTTCCACCACCTCCAAGGATATGCTCCAAGATATGGCCAGAATCCTCAGGCTGGTAACGTGTCTAATAATACTAATACTCTTGCTACTAACAGTGTTGGAACTTTGCAGGATGCAGGTGTGACGTCGGCACTCTCTAGGGAGCTTCAGAAGTTGAAGGATATGATATCCAGTGTACCTGGGGTTGTTCAGCCCATTCCAGAAGTGTCCCAGGATAGCCACAGGATATCCCGGTTTGCATATCCTATTTGTGATGCTGAAATCCCAAAAAGATTTCAAACCCCTAACATGAAGCTCTATGACGGAACCACGGATCCTGAAGAGCATATTGCTCAGTATAAGGAAGGGATGGAGATTAACCCCATCCCTCCGGATCTCAAGGAAGCATGTCTCTGCAAGGGTTTTGGTTCTACTCTAACAGGATCAGCCTTAAAATGGCTCTTAAATGTTCCACCTCATTCGATTACATCATTTGCTCACTTAGTCAATTTATTTAACAGTCAATTTTCTTGCAGTCGGAGTTTTGAAAAACTAACCAGTGATCTCTACATGATAACTCAAGGGCCTCAGGAATCCCTAAGGGATTATGTGAACAAATTCAGCAGGGAATCCTTGGACATCCCGGACCTTAATGTTGCTACAGCAGTCCAAGCATTCAAGATGGGACTACAAAAGGATTCCCAGTTTTATCAGGATCATGTAATGAATCCTTGCAGGAATCTTGATGAAGCTCGGAACAGGGCTCTGAGATATATTCGACTGGAAGATGATAAAAAGATGCAAGAGAGGATGAATTCATCCTCAACCTATGAATCAACTAACAGGAAGTCAGAATCCTCAACAAACCATATCGCTCTAAGCCATATGGCAGGAATGATAGCAAGAAAGTGAACGTTGTTGAAGATGAGGATCCTGAGGAGTATCCTGAATTGTCAGAATATTGTTTTTCTGTTAATATACCTGAACTAATGTATGCTATGCAGGGTTTGGGAGATAAAGCGAGGTGGCCTAGGAAAAACCAACAAAAAGGTGATTGGAAGGATAAATCCAAGTGGTGTGCCTTCCATGAGGATTTCGGACATGTTACGGAGGATTGTATTGCCCTGAGGAAGGAAATAAGCTACCTGTTAAGCAAAGGATATCTGAAGGATCTTCTGGGAAAAAAGAAGAATAAGGGTCAGGATACTGAAAAGGATCCTGAACGAGCAGCATTACCTCCGGCTGATGCCAAGATAATCAACTTTATTTCAAGAGGATCCGACATCTGTGGAACCTCTTATTCTGCAGCAAAAAGACATGCAAAGGAGGCTAAAGCAGAACGGGGAGATAAGCCAACTAGGATGACAACCCTCACAACTGATAAAGTGATAACGTTTGACAGTGATGACAGGGATACTGTCCAGGATCCCCATCATGATGGTTTGGTAATAACTTTATATATTGCTAATCATTTTGTGCGCAGGATACTGGTGGATAATGGTAGCTCCGTCAACATTGTTTAGTTGGAAACGCTGAAAAGAATGAATGTTTCCCCGATGGACATCACTTCGAAATCCACTGTGCTTGTAGGGTTCAGTGGAGAAGCCAAGAATACTGTGGGAGAAATAAAGCTGCCAGTATATGTTGAAAGAGTCAACTCAATACAACGTTTCTGTGTTATGGACTCCTTATCCTGCTACAATATCATATTGGGCAGGTCATGGATCAATGATATGAGAGTTGTGCCATCAACCTATCATCAGTGTATCAAGATCCCTACTCCTTGGGGGGTTGTCAAGGTGGAAAGTGATCAACAAGAGGCAAAAGAATGTTATTCTTCCTCGATGAAATCCTCAACAAAGCCCAAAGCATGATAGCAATTAAAGATGCGAGCCCAGGATATCGCGAAGGCTTCAGAGCAGGATGTTAAGAAAATTATCCTGGACCAGGATAATCCAGATATCTCGGTGCTCGTAGGAACCAATATCCCTCACGATATTGAAAACCAGTTAACTAACTTTTTGAAATGCAGGATGTCAACATTCGCATGGAAGCATGAGGATATGACAGGTATTTCCAAGGATGTTATAACTCACAAGCTTGGAATTGACAAGTCTTTTAAGCCTGTTCAGCAAAAGAGAAGAAAGTTTGCTCTAGAACGAAACATGATTATTCAAGAAGAGGTTGAAAGATTATTGAAATCCAAGATGATCAGGGAAGTCAAATTTCCCAAATGGCTAGAAAATGTGGTCGTTGTTCAAAAGAAAATTGGGAAATGGAGAGTTTGTGTAGACTACACAGACTTGAACAAAGCTTGCCCTAAAGACCCATTTCCTCTACCTCATATAGACTCAATTGTGGATGCAACTGCCGGTCATGAGATGTTAACCTTTATGGATGCATCCTTAGGATTCCAGCAGATCCAAATGGAACCTTCTGACCAGGAGGATACTGCTTTCATGACACCAACAGGTATCTATTATTATACTGCTATGCCATTCGGATTGAAAAATGCAGGTGCAACATACCAAAGACTGGTGAACATGATGTTTAAAGACAAACTGGGGGACACCATGGAAGTGTACATTGATGATATGGTGGTAAAATCCAAGAAGGCTGAGGATCATCTCCGGGATATTGAAGGAGCATTTGATATCCTGGACCAGTACAATATGAAGCTAAATCCTGCCAAGTGCCATTTTGGAGTAGGGGCAGGAAAGTTTTTAGGATATATGGTGACTAAAAGGGGATAGAAGCAAGCCCGGAACAGATAAAAGCTATCCTGGATATCAAGTCACCCTCCAACATGAAAGATGTACAAAGATTAACAGGACGAGTAGCAGCCTTGAACAGATTTATATCAAGATCCTCAGAGAAATGTAAAGAATTCTACGATATCCTGAAAAAGAAAAAGAATAAGAAATTCGAGTGGGGATAAAAGCATGAAGCAGCTTTGCAGGAGTTAAAGCAATATCTTTCAACTACCCCTTTATTGATGAATCCCGAGGATGGTGAACCATTATCCCAGTATCTTGCAGTATCAGGGAATGCAGTAAGTGCTATTCTGGTGAAGGATCATGAAGGTCAGCAGTATCATGTCTATTATGTTAGTAAAAGTTTATTAGATGCTGAAACTAGATATTCCTACCTAGAAAAGTTGATATTGGCCCTAGTAATGGCATCGACTAAGCTTAGACATTATTTTGAGACACATAGGATTCATGTTAAAACTAATTATCCTATTAAAAATGTGCTTAGGAAACCTGAGATGTCGGGTAGAATGGCTAAGTGGTCGGTAAAATTAAGTGCCTATGATCTAGTATATGAACCTAGAAATGCTATAAAGTCTCAGGCTTTAGCAGACTTTGTGGCTGATTTCAGTAGTGATATTCAAAATGAAGTAGACCTAGAAGTACAACAACTAGGAGAGACCTTAGAATCCTAGACATTATATACTGATGGTGCATCTAATGTGAGAGGTGTAGGATTGGGTATACTACTAAAATCGCCATAGGGGGACATATTACCCCAGGCTATTAGATGTGAATTTCCTGTCACTAATAATGAAGCAGAATATGAAGCTTTGATTGCAGGATTAGAGTTGGCCAGGAATATGAATATTAAAAGTTTGCAAGTATATGTTGATTCCTTGTTAATTACTAACAATTTTAATGGATCCTATGCAGTCAAAGGTGAAAGGTTAATCGAGTATCTTGAAATTCTCAAAAAAATTAGCAGGATATTTCGATGTTTTTACACTTGAACAGGTACCAAGAGAGGATAATGCTGAAGCAGATGCCTTGGCAAACTTAGGATCATCAGTCAGAATACCAAAAGGAACACAGATACCAATACTACATATCATATATCCTGCAGTGGATTTTTTCAAATCTCATGAAAAGGAAGTAGCAAGTATCCAGGATCCTGATGATGAGTATCCTGAGGAGAATCCTAAGTCATGGACGGCCCCAATCATGAAATACCTCAGAGAAGGACACATCCCAAAAGATGAGAACCCTAAGGCTTTTAGGATGAAGGTATCTCGTTTTACTATTATAAACGATATCTTGTATAAGAAATCTCATGCAGGTCCGTACTTGAGGTGCTTGGAGGATCCTGAAACCAAGGAGGTACTTCAGGATATACACGAAGGCAACTGTGGCAACCATACTGGGGGCAGGTCATTACACTCAAAGGTGCTAAGAACATGATACTATTGGCCAACGATGAGGAAAGATGCTGCAGAATATGCTCGAAGATGTGATGCGTGTCAAAGGCACAGCAATATACTACATCAACCTGCTGAACCATTGTATCCTATTGCTTCCCCTTGGCCATTCATGAAATGGGGCATGGACATAGTGGGAAAGTTTCCAAAAGCTCCAGGAGGAAAAGTTTTTATGCTGGCAGTGATAGATTATTTCTCCAAATGGGTTGAAGCTGAGGCATTTGTTCAAGTCAGGGACCAAGAAGTAGTATCCTTCATAAAGAGGAATATCCTGACTAGGTTTGGGATGCCAGCTGATATAATTTGTGACAATGGCTCTTAGTTTATCAGTAAAAGGACTACCGATTTTTGCAAGAGTTGGGGAATCAAAATGATCACATCTACTCCGGTACATCCTCAAGCGAATGGGCAAGCAGAATCCTCAAATAAGATAATAGTCAACAATTTGAAGAAAAGATTAGGAGCTAAGAAAGGAAGATGGGCAGAAGAATTACCCTTTGTTTGATGGGATGATAGGGCAACAGTAAAAAGTGCAACTGGGCAAACCCCATTTTCCTTAGTATTCGGAGCAGAAGCAGTGATCCCAACAGAGATGGTGATACCTACAGCAAGATCCAACCTCCGGGATCCTGAGAAGAATCCTGAAGCTCTATGCCAAGAATTGGACACTGTCGACTAGACAAGGGATGCGGCAAGGTTAAGGATGGCAGCATACCAACAGAGGATATCCAGAGCATATAAGAAAAAACTAAGGACCAGAAGGTTTCAAGTTGGAGATTGGGTATTAAGGAAAGCTTTTCAGAACACTACTAATCCTACTGATGGAAAGTTAGCTCCGAAATGGGAAGGACCATATGAGATTGAATCGGAATCTGGAAAAGGAGCATATAGGCTTAAGAATATGGAGGGGGATATATTGCCAAGATCCTGGAATGCTATACACCTCAAAGCCTATTTCAAGTGAGTTTAGAATCTAATTTCTAACTCAGGATGGTATGAATTCTATCTCTTTTAAATTTATTTTATTTATTCTTTTGAACCCATTACTGACTTAAGCATCGGATGGGTGTTAGCCAAGCTAATACCCACCTTAGTTTGAAGGTGTTTTGCAGAATATGCTTCGGGATATAGCTCCAGGATGTATACTCAGAATAGAAAGATTAGAGGATTGGCCCCCTCTCTCACGTATAAGGGATGCAGATCCCTTCAAAGGTTTAAAGGTATTCACCTTTCTCTCGAATTGGGTTTAAGCACCCCGTTCGGAGCGCAAGTTATCCGAGAATAGTTCAAGATAGTGGGATCAGTTCATGTAAAAGTGGCTGACAATTTCGTTATTATTGGCTATATCTTGGATCCTTAAGGTATATGAGGATTGATCACCCTCTCTCACGAAAGGGTATTTTCATACTCTCTAAGGTTTAAAGGTTTTCACCTTTCTAAGTCTTGGAGTTTATACACTCCCGCCTGTAGCGCACGAAAATTTGGGATTATCCCCAGCACGCTTAGGGTTTATCCCCAGAACATTGAGGATCTATCTCCAGGATATTTAGGGTTTATCCCCTGTAATACTAAAGTTATGTACAAGTGAAAAATCATTTACGATTGATGCACAAAATTCCTAAGTATTTGAAAACAACATGTACAGGGGACATTCCTACTAAGGCATTTTGAACAATTCAAAAGATCGAATTTGGACTTGTTTTACTAAGTCTCTCAGACTGGGGACATCTTCGATGGAGAAATTGCAAAAGGATTGAAGGTTAGGGATTGAGATATATTTCTGGTATGATCTCTCCTTTTTATTCTTTAAAAGCCTTATCTAAATTGTCTGAGTTTTTTAAACTATGTTCGACAAAAGTCTTGATAAAATATTCATGAGTATCCTGACCAGGATATATTCTCAGGATATTTGGTCAGAATGTTTGAAATATTATGCTAAGATTGAAAATTGAAACTACATTCAAATCTAACAACACATAACAAGATTTGCAAAGTTAAAGTGGACAACAAGGGATAAGGCCAAAAGAGGTTAGTTTATTAACATAGCAAAAGGTTGTGTTTCTGGCTTCATCTCAAACTGAGATCCATCCACCAGAAACACAATTAGTCTTAAACACATTTACTTAAACAATTGAAGGCTTCGTCTTGGAACCCAAGATTCCTCCACCTTCAATTGTTAAATTGTTCAAAATAAAACATACTAAGGATCGATGACCAAGGGCTTCGTCCTGAAACTCAGGATCCTTCCACCTTTGGCCATCGTATTGTCTAAGTGCAGGAAAATAAATTGTTTAACAGACAGGAAATTAAATTGTTCGACAACCACAAACCATCAAATTTAAAAAAGTGGGCTTCGGCCTCGGCATCAACATCCATCATTACCCACTTCGCTGCCTTTAAGCAGCACCACCTTCTTCAATCACGGCTTCAACAGTGTCCTCACCAGCATCACCACCAGCATCCTTTCCATCATCAGCATCAGCATCGGCTGCCTTAGCAGGTTCCTTAACCGTAGGCTTCACAGGAGGCTCCACAGGATTGCTGCCGAGATCCCTCAATTTTGCCTCCCAAGCTTCAACATTCAATGAAGGGCATTCAAGGCCCATGGCCATGGCCTCATACGCCATTTTCAACCTGGCTTGGAGGAGAGAGATGACGACGGAGCCCTTAAGACCTTCCCGGTAAGAAGCCATGTCCTGTTCGTGCTGAACCTAAGTTGCATCATATTTGGCCTGGGCTTCTTGGGTAACCTTCTTGAGGGCAGCCTGATGCTCCTGGATCATCGCCTTATATTTGTCTTCGTAATGCTGTGACTTGGCGGCGGCAATTGCTGCTTGGTCTGCGACGGTGGTCTCTGCCTTCTTCAGTTTAGCCTCCAACATCTTGTTCAGACCGCATGAATCCTCACAAAGGAACACTAGCCGCTCAAGACCCTGCAATCATATGAACAAGTATCAGTATATGTATTTAGAATATATAATCAGCATATATATGCAGGATACGAGATCAGGATACCTACCTGGTTGAGGAAGCCGGTCATAAACTTGCTGGATTCTAAGAACCCATGATTCTCAAATGGGAAGACATCGGAGGCGACTGGGAAATCTGGCTCCTTCCTTTTGCGGGAGCTCGAGGCACGCGGCTTCGCGACAGGAGAAGGCTTGGGTACGGCTGCTGCTTTGGAGCTGGTTACTGGTTTGGAGGCAGTAGAAGGTTTGCTGGGCTCTTTCTTCACCTGGACTGGAGCAGAGTAGCTGTCCAACTCATCAAGCTCGAAGGTTTCTGGAATCTTGACTGGTGCTGCATAACAGGGAAAAATCTAAATCTCTAATCATATTTTATTTTACTAATTAAATATATATATATGGAAAATTATGATCCTTACCAGACATGTCAGATGAGGAATATTGACTTGAACTTGGAAGATGCAATGAAAAAGATCTATCACTATCAGGCAACTGATAGACCCTGTTGATTCTCTCTTGGGATTTTTCAGTGGGAGGAGCCAACTCTTTGAAGTTTGCTGCATAAAAATATAAGAATGTTAGTGCAGGATACATCATCAGGATATGTTTGGGGATATTTTAAAACCCTAAACCCTATCGGAAGTCAACCATTTCACCGGAAGGCTATTGTCTTCGGCAATGGAGTCCCGTTTAACAAAGAAAAATTTACGTTGCCACCCATCCTCATTTCTTGTGGCTTTGAGGATAAGGGGGTTGCTGGAGGTTGAAAAAAGCAAGAAACGGTTGTTGTCGTGTGATCGAAGACGGTAAGCAATCGGAATGTCTTCAATACAAAGGTCAGGGACATGAAGGGTTTTGATCTGGTTAAGCGTAATGGGTACTCTCCAGACCATGGGCATTGTTTGGGAGAAACAAAGACCGGTGGTTCGAAAAAATTGCATGATGAATTCTGGAAAGGGATATCGAAGGCCAAGAGAGAACGGGTATGCTGAAAAGCAGATCCATTCATCAGATGATACGTCTAATCGGATGCTTCGGTCAAAAGGACGAATGATTGCCTTGTCGGAAAAAGTGTCGGAGGTTCGTAATGCAGCGATATCGGCATTATCGAAAGAACACACCTCCTTCTCAGGGTGAGTGATCAGATTTTGGTTAACGAACGGCGAGGTTGAGTCGCCAGAATGTGATCGAGTTCTGGTGGCCATTAAAGAAGATAAGCAGCAAGAATTTCGAGAAAGAAAAGGAGAGAAAGTACCTCATATTTCTGGGAAGAAAGGATGATTATCAACAAGAAAGAGAGAAGATATAGGGGCGAAATAGATAGCCATCGAGTATAAAGCGCGTTGGAAGTTGCACACTGTCACTTCAAGCGTCTCTTCGTTTTAATTACCTTGAAATATGTGATAAGCTTTAAAATATATCCGTTAGAATTTAGTAT
Organism: Helianthus tuberosus; assembly: GCA_030545235.1. Lineage (NCBI taxonomy): Eukaryota > Viridiplantae > Streptophyta > Magnoliopsida > Asterales > Asteraceae > Helianthus > Helianthus tuberosus. The sequence continues at coordinate 122,035,571 of CM060409.1, forward strand.
CCCAACGTATATATTTTGGGGACAATTGTTATGGGTGGTTTTCTGCTCATATATCCTGGATTATATTCTAACTCTGTTACTTTTGATTGTGATCAGGATACCGGATCAGGATATTGGTAACATCCTGATACAGTATCCTTGTAATGACTAATTATTCACGTGCAGATTAATGAAGCTTGCTTATAACGGTCAAGAGGACTACTTCTCCCGAAGACTCAGACTAGATGGTTGAGAAGGGAATGTTGAAGCCGCAAAGACGGGGTCTCCAACGTTCTAAAGGAAATATTTGGGGCATCCCCTATTCTTAGGATAGTTTGTTATTTCCTTTTACTATATAAAGGAATGTACGGATCATAGGAACACACAACTTTTTCACGCACACTTCTGCTCTCTCTACTAGCTACAATCACTCACAAACACTTACACTTGTACTCGAATCTCATTGTAACACTTAGTTGATCCGCATCATATCCTGCATTGTATCCTGAAGTTTGAAGTAATAAGAAGAACAAGGCAACTGCGATTGTCAGCTCCCGAGGTATTGTGCCGGCGATCTAGATTGATCAAGGGCTTTCCTCGTACATCCCGTGTCACCCTTTACCTTTTTTGGTCATTGTTTGATTATAGATATAGCTCGATATCCTGAGCTATATCCTGAAAACTGTTTTTGTTAGCAACATAATCAGAATATTTTCAACACACATTGTTAGCACACTACCTCACTTAACTAATTTGATCACTAAATTGCTTAGGTAATTTTTGACCAAAACAGTTACACCCTTTTTTTATTACATGTTAAAACTTTTGTGCAAGTAAACCTAATATTATCTATCTATACTATATTATAAAGCATTTCCCAATGATACCAACAAAATTTAAGTAATTACAATGTTTTATGCTTTTGGTACAACAACTTAATGAAGTTGATAAAATGGCAAAATAGTCTTTCAACATTAATATTAAAAACATATAATTAAATTGAATGAAAAATTAAAATCATTGAATACAATGAATAGCATCTGAATTATAACCACCATTAAAACAAAATAAACACTTTAACTTCCTGACGAAGACCTTGCAACCACACTCCATTTTTGTAACTGGCATGTATTAATCATATAATTAATGACTTGAATTAATTAATAATTGTTGGTAACTGAATCATTTTGATGTTATAAGACCATCCATAGTGGGGCGTTATTTTTAAAAAAAAATTGAAAAAAAACGCCCGGAAACGCCCCCACCACCATTACATGGGGCGTTATTTAAAAAAAAATCAAAAATTGAAGTTTGGCGTTTTAATAATAACGCTGATATGAAAAGAGAGTGGCCAATGGGAGTGTTTGCTTTTTCTTTTGCATGTGTCCAAGGGTTTGACCAGCCAATCAACAAGTGTTTGCTTTTTTTTGTTTTGTTTAATAATTGGAAGGGGCATTATTAGGCATTATTCCCACTACGGCACTTTTGCAATAACGACCCATGCTGACTGGGATGACACGTGTCGGATAATGCCCCATGGTGGGGGCATTATTTTTCTTAACCACTACGGGTGGTCTAAAAGAGATGGATGTCAGTCACCGGTTTCACACACAAGCTCGATTCTGATTAGGAGCACAATGGTCGCAGCCGTGAAGAAAAAACCACTACCATGACGCCAACGCCTTCCTTGCGTTCTGTTCTGAGTTACATCCCAACTGAGCACCAACAACGCAATCGTCACTACGCATCACCATAACTCTCCCCGCCCTTTGGAGTTCTAACCGTTGAATTCCCACCCTGATTTCGATCACATCAAAGGTAATACACCAATTTGTTTGCTATGAAAACCGTTAATGAATTTAAGAAAGTTTTAACCACTGTTCAACTTATATATACAACTTAATGAGGGAACGAAGCAGGTTTTGATCATTCCAAGATGATGAAAGTGATTACTTATTTGATTGTGGCGGTCCTTCCAGAAACGGAAGTTTTGCCTTGGTTGGTTAGGGTGGATTCCAAAGAAAGTTAATTGTTTTTATGGCGGGTAGTTTTGAACCGAATACCTACACGGATGAGAAGGAAAGTTAATGTGTGATGTGCTCTAAGGTGAGGGAGTTGGCTGATTGTTTAATGTGACCATTTAAAGGTACCGGATCCGGCATGGGAGAAATTGGAAAGTTTCAGCTTTTCAAATTTTTCTATCTAACTTTCTGTATTGTATGGTTGGCCCTCTTGTGTCTATGGGGTTGGCCTTTTCACTTTTCTTTCCTTGTTGCTTAATTTTTGGCTAAGCCCCTTGCTTAGCCTTTAATAAAATCGCTTTTCCAAAAAAATATTGATAGTATTAGTGATGATGATCAAGAAGATGATTGGTACAGTGGGAACCATACTTTATATATACATACGGGTTGAACAGCAACACGAGTTGTTAATATTATGAATACTTGATATTTCTACTTAATGTTGATATTTCTTCTTTCAGTGTAATCATAATAAAAATCTTATTTATTAAAACTTATATTGTGAATACTTGATATTTCTACTTGATGTACCACAACAAATAATTATTAGACATACATGTTTCGTTGTAAAACACAAAAAAGACAGTTTAATAGAATATTGTATTAGACATACCTGATTTTATTGTTGTAATATTGTTCCGCTAAAATCATCAACCGAAGTGTTATGGTCCCGCTGCAACGTGCGAGCGCCCCACTAGCTGTAAATAACCCTTTTTATTTTGCAATGCATACATGTTTCTTGTTGTTGAAAATGTCCACTAGTTTATTAATCTAGACCGAGCACATACATGTTTCTAGACCAGGACTAAATCAGTTAGGATGGGCCGGGCCAACACTGCACATCTTTGGGCTATAGTGCATAATAAACACGGAAGGAGTGAGGAAACTGCGAAAAAAGATTCTGTAATGACATGGGTCAACTGCAATCATATTCCCTGTTCAGTGCAAGTTCACCATTCATTTCCAAAATAATTACCTTTTCCGATCGATCTAGAGAACACAGATACAATCCAAAAACCCCACAAAAATGGGAGCAATTGTGAACATGTTGGTGTCTGATATAATCATGTCTTTCATGTGGGTCTGGTCGAGTGTCTTAATCAAGATTTTTGTCCACAAAGTTATGGGGTTTAGCCACCATGACACCACTGGTGAACTGTTTAGGTATTCGATTTCGATTGTCAACATGTTCTTGTTTGCTTATCTTGCTAAGGTTACCAATGGTGGGGCCTATAATCCCCTCACTGTGTTGTCATCTGCTATTTCTGGGAGTTTTAGCAAGTTTCTTTTCACTGTTGGTGCAAGAATCCCGTTTCAGGTTGGTTCATTCTCATTCTTATATCGTTATATAATTTTATGATGTTTTCTGCTTTGGATAATTGGATTACAGTTTGTGAGCCACAGATTTCTGAAAAAAGGTGCAAATTAGGGATTTTATTGTTTGATTTATAAGCTTGTGTGACCTACTAGATGTCTTGCATCAAACTAACACTTAAGCGAAAAATAATGAAGAGTTAGCATAAGAGATGCACACAATCTTGAAAAAAATCATAAAAATACAGAAAGTAAGAAAATCGTATTGCCCCACTCAAGCACGCCTAACCGTAGAGTTATATTCTTATCCACAACCACTGCCCCTAAAACTTGTCATTGGCGGGGCACATCTTATGACCATAGCTTTCAATAGCGCTGGTGGTGACCGCTATAGCGAATAGCGTAGCGTATAGGTGAAGGGTCGCTACAGGGTCTGTAACGATGAATAGCGGATTATTTTTAACTTTTCATTGATTTAGATGATTAGTGATGGCGTATTTTTAGCACTTTTATACTGTGTGTTAAATATAGTTTTTTTTTTAATTCTATTTTCTACCCCTTTATCGCTAAACATGAAATAGCGGGTGCTATTTCGTCGCTATCGCTACGTAGCATATAGGTAGCCTGTCACTATGGTTTGTTATTCGTCATTGACAACTATGCTTATGTCCCAATATTTTTCTTGTGGACAAAACATGATGATGTGGGATTCACCTAAGGTGTTGTCACATCGGAAATCGACAAAAAGAACTGATCTATATATATGTGTACAATGCATCACCCGGGAAAAGGAGAGGGAGAAGAAAGGAAAGAACTTTGTCACACAAGGCGTAGTCGAGGATAAGAGGGTCGGTGGCCGACCAAGATAGCGGTAGTAGTGGAGAGGAATAGGAAGGGAGAGAAAAGGAGAATACTTAATAGAATAAAGAAAGCCCCTTATGGTATTGTGTTTTATTCATCAATGGGTTAGTACCAAAGGGCTTGTAGCCTAGCTGTATCAAGATGTGTAGTAAAGGTGTTCCTCCCCAAATGGTTGAGGTATCTATTCCCGTGGTGAACATTGGTGTAGACTTAGGAGTAGTTTTAGGGTGTTTGATTTAGTGGATACCTTTCATGTAAGTTCTTAATTTTTTTTTTTTTTTTGTTTCTATTTACAGCAACATATATAATTTTGTTTTTTGGATATAAGTTTATTGTATTTGTTTTAAATGATTGGTGAATGACATATTTACCCTTTTGAAAACAGTCTTCTGCTTGACGCATGACCAACTTGGCAGGTCTTCTAATTGAACCATTAACTATGTGCCTAAAGTTTCAAACTTCTTTAGCATGAACCAGCTATCTAACCCATGTCCTTGTTTCATTGTGATTTTGAGGTGTTTGGATCAATAATGGGGGTCCGGCTTATCCTACTTACATTCCCGGGAATAGGCCGTGGGCCAAAACTGACTGTTAGTCTCCATCAAGGGGCATTGACCGAAGGGTTGTTGACTTTCACAATTGTGTTGATTTCACATGGACTTTCTACAAAAATACCCGGAAGTTTTTACACGAAAACTTGGATCAGCAGTGTCTCAAAACTTGCTCTTCATATACTCGGAGCAGATCTAACCGGTGGAGCTATGAACCCTGCTTCTGTAAGTACTCATGTCATAGTAACAACTTTTTACGCTACTAAACATCATCATTTTAAACACACATCTCTATTTATAAAAGGGTATTTTAAAACATTTAACTAAGAGTCAAATACGGTTGGTTTCAGGTAATGGGATGGGCATATGCACGCGGTGACCATATAACCAAGGAGCATTTACTAGTATATTGGCTTGCACCTATTCAGGCAACTCTATTGGCAGCATGGGCGTTTAGGTATCTTGTACGCCCATCAAAACAAGACAGAGAAAAGAAGACTAATTAAGATTGAAAATAAGATATTCTTATTGATGATCACATGAAGTTTACTTGTGGTCAAACTTGAATTTTCGACTTAATCATCAATGCATGCACGCCTTGTAACATTAAGATTACTCGAATTGGTTGTTTCTATCGTGTAGATAACATTTCTAAACTATACGTCTTGGTTTTAAAACTCGCAAATCACGAGTCGAAGACCAACCGTAAAGCCTTTTGGTTGACGTGGGTATGTTCATATATTTGTTAAATGAATGCAGACTGTAATTTATTTTTTCGTTTTAAAATAAAATTTAAACTCTAAATCTTGATTGTATTTTTGTTCTTGAAACAATCATATTTTCTTACCCTGTTTACTACCAAATCAATATCTCTACTCTGCAGCGGATCCATAATATTTCGCAAGTGCAGACACAAAATGAGTTATGCTATCCCGCCTAGGCTCCGATTAGTCCCTGATTAATCGCCAATCGGAAGTTCACCAAGTAGTGGCTGACTAACTGCTAGGCGGTCCACAGTGATCCTATTCTGGTCAAAATTCGATCAAACCTTATAAATTCCCTCAAGTTACTTAAAAAATAGATTAAGGAGAGGTTAAAACATATCTACTTAAAAATTACATATAAAAATATTCCTATATAATAAAGGAAGAGTATACAAACCTAGGTGTCAACTTTTCAAGCCTTCCCCCTTAATCCGATCCTAGGTGTCAACTTTTCAAGCCTCCCCCCTTAATCCAATCCTAGGTGTAATTTTCCTAGATTTTTTAATTTTTATGGTTAAAAGTTTTACAAAAGAAGAAAGGTCAAATAAACATTAAACCTGTAATCACACAAAAGCCAAAACTCTGGTCAAAATCCATACACGCTTCCGTACCCATATTTCCCTTTTCTCTTCCTGTGTTCTTCTTCGTTCCCCTGCTATATCTCTTTATAGATCCATGTTCTGCTTTTGAATTTTGAAAAAGAGGTTTTGATTTTCAAATCTCTACTCTCTCCCTCAATTCCCTATTCCTGCATCTTTCAAATCTCTAATCTGATTTCAAAATTCAAATGGATTTCAAACACCCGCCTCTAAATTCCCCCTTCATTCAAATGACAAAAACCCTAATCAGATTTCAAAATACAGACTTTCTCTTTCATGGTTCTCTTTCTCGCCCTTGAATGGCTTCTGGTTGTCAGTGTTGTTGGTGTCTAGGGTTAGCGAATCGACTTTCCGGAAAAGTTGGTTAGGGTTCAGGCCGAATTCCGCTCACACAGGTAAGTCCGGTGCCAAAGATTTCATGTTTGGATGCCTCAGTTTCGTTTTTATCAGTGGCTAGCGAATCGATGATGTTTGTTGTTGTTTTGGTTAGGTTTTAAGCTGTTTAGGTTGATTTTGAGCTAATTTGTTTAGATTACATCTTACGTATGAAGTTTTTTATGTTCTATAATCGATGATGCTTGAAGTTTATATTGATTGTGAATGAATCGATGATGTTTATTGTTGTTTTGGTTAGGTTTTAAGCTGTGTAGGTTGATTTTGCCCTAATTTATTTATATTCATTTAATTATGATACATAAAAGAGGGTAAATATGACACCGATCTTTTCAAGTTTACCACTGAAGTATATGTACTATCTTGGGGGAATACAATAACACCATAAGGCCACTGGGGGCGGTCCGTTATGGACGTTCCATAACGCGTGAAACAACATTGAAAATAAGATATTCTTTTTAAACACACATCTCTATTTATAAAAGGGTATTTTAAAACATTTAACTAATACGGTTGGTTTCAGGTAATGGGATGGGCATATGCACGCGGTGATCATATAACCAAGGAGCATTTACTAGTATATTGGCTTGCACTAGGCAACTCTATTGGCAGCATGGGCGTTTAGGTATCTTGTACGCCCATCAAAACAAGACAGAGAAAAGAAGACTAATTAACATTGAAAATAAGATATTCTTATTGATGATCACATGAAGTTGACTTGTGGTCAAACTTGAATTTTCGACTTAATCATCAATGCATGCACGCACGCACTTGTAACATTAAGATTACTCGAATTGGTTGTTTCTATTGTGTAGATAACATTTCTAAACTATAAGTCTTGGTTTTAAAACTCGAAAATCACGAGTTGAAGACCAACCGTAAAGCCTTTTGGTTATGTTCATATATTTGTTAAATGAATGCAGACTGTAATTTATTTTTTCATTTTAAAATAAAATTTAAACTCTAAATCTTGATTGTATTTTTGTTCTTGAAACAATCATATTTTCTTACCCTGTTTACTACCAAACCAATATCTCCACTCAGCAACGGATCCATAATATTTCGCAAGTGCAGACACAAAATGAGTTAGTTGCTGATTAATCGCTAATCGGAAGTTCACCGAGTAGTGGCTAATTAACTGCTAGGCGGTCAACAGTGATCCTATTCTGGCCAAATTTCGATCAAACCTTATAAATTCCCTCTAGTTACTTAAAAAATAGGATAAATTACACTTTTCGTCCTTTATGTTTGTATCGAGTTGCAACGGATACCCTTTAACTTCAATAATTACAGTCACAGTCCTTTATTTGGAAAACTCATTACATCTTTCGTCCTTTACCACTAACTAGGTTAAATTTTTTTGTTAACTCTATTCACTTAAGGGTAATTTTGTAATTTTACTTATTTACTTAATAAAATATATATTTAGAAAAAGAAAAACCCTAAGGAAATATATTTTAGAGTAAACTGCAATTTTACACCCTGAGGTTAGGGGTGATTGGCACTCCTACCCCCCCCCCCCCCCCCCCCCCCTAAGGAAATAATTGCAAAAATACACCCCACTGTTAAGCCTTATGTCGCACTTCTACCCCCCGCCGTTAAAGTGGGTTAACAGTCTGTTAACTCTAAGTTGAAATTACTATACTACCCTTACATTTTACCCCCCAACATTCCTGTTAAGTCGCACAATTACCCCCTGAGATTTACAAAACCCTTCCCGCCAAAATCAAATACATGTTCTATGATTCTAAACCAAAATTCTGAACATGTTTTTTATCTAAAACCTAATAGTTTCATTTTGAACACGTAATCTGAAACAAAACATCAATTCATTAAAGCATTCATACTTGTTCATTTTGATCAAACATCAAACCAGTTTGATCAAACATCATACTTGTTCAAAAATACCTGTATACACATTCAAGCATCAGTATACACATGAAAGCATCAGTATACACATTCAAAAATACCTGTATACACATTCAAGCATCAGTATACACATGAAAGCATCAGTATACACATTCAAAAATACCTGTATCAGTATACACATTCAAAAATACCTGTATACACATTCAAGCATCAGTGTACACACCCTGAAATACCTGTATACACATGAAAGCATCAGTAATCTAAGACCTAATAGTTTCATTTTGATCAAACATCATACTTGTTCAAAAATACCTGTTCAACCAGTGTGAACATACAGCACCCAGATTCAATTCAGCATCAATTCAGTATACATATCAAAGGCACATTCAAGCATCAATTCATTCAAGCATCAGTATACACATGAAAGGCACATTCAAGCATCAGTACACACATTCAAGGCACATTATGACCAAACTGTAATCTGCATATTATGACCCAAACTGTGTGGACAGACATGCTGCATATTATGACCCAAACTGTAATGCAAGGCACATACCTGTTGTGGACTTATGCCCAAACTGTAATCTGCATATTATGGCTAGCAGGTTTCTGTCATCAACTGCACATTCAACTGCACATTCATATGGCTAGCAAGTGAATACTTACACCTTTTCCCTGAAATATATGATCATCTGTATGATCATATGGCTAGCAAGTGAATACTTACACCTTTGCCCTGAAATATATGATTATCAAATGGACTAACCAACAACTAACAACTGCACATTTGACCACTGTCATCAACTGCACATTCAACAACTAACATGCTGCACATTTTGATCAAATGGACAAAATGTAATCCTAATCAAACATCAAAACATCAACACATCAAACATCAAAACATCAAAACACATTACCATTCCTACTTCAAAGTTAAGTTAACATCAAAACATCAACACTTCTGGGATTATACATCATATGTCATCAAATGGACTAACCACTGTCATCAACTGCACATTTGACCACTGTCATTAACTGCACATTCAACAACTAACATGCTGCACATTTTGATCAAATGGACAAAATGTAATCCTAAACAAACATAAAACATCAAAACATCAACACATCAACACATCAAAACATCAAAACACATTACCATTCCTACTTCAAAGTTAAGTTAACATCAAAACATCAACACTTCTGGGATTATCCTACTTCAAAGTTAAGTTAACCTACAACTTAACCTACAAAATACACATTACTATTCCTACATAACTACTATCTTATCATCCGCTCAACTCTCCGGTGGATAATGGAAGTTGAGGACATGCCTCCCAAACACGGAGACCACCAGGTGGACCACCAATGATGAGCTTGATAAGCTCATCGTCAGGTCAACTGTAAAAAAACCAACAGTGAACCAAATCAGACCTAACCCTGTTTATAACATGATAATGACTAAATCTGACCATGATTAACTAACAATGGCCTATTATACCTGCGGTGTGGCGGATGAGATAGCGGATTAGCCAACACACAACCGGCATTGAAGGAGATAGCGGAGGAGAAGACTGATCGGAGGAGATCCCTGATCGCCGGAGGAGAAGACTGATCGGTGGAGACTGATCGCCGGTGAAGACTGATCGCCGGTGAAGACTGATCGCCGGAGAAGATGACCGATCGCAGGTTTGGGGACGATGGTGGGAAGGTGGGGGGGTAATTGTGCTTCTTTATGTTACTTATAGGGGTGTTGTGAAGAACAAGCTTCACATTAATAGCAAAATGACCATTTTACCCTTTGACCATTACCTTATTATGTTGACTGTTAACCCACTTTAACGGCGGGGGGTAGAAGTGTGACATAAGGGTTAACAGTGGGGTGTATTTTTGCAATTATTTCCTTAGGGGGGGGGGGGGTAGGAGTGCCAATCACCCCTAACCTCAGGGTGTAAAATTGCAGTTTACTCTATATTTTATAATTATAAATCAACCACTCACACACTCTCAACTCTCTCTTTCTAAACCCTGCAACCTAATCTCCTCACCACCACCACTCCTGCCGCCGACCACCACCACTCCTACCACTTGCGACCACCGGAAAAGGAGACAGATTCGCTGTGGTTGTTTCAAATCTAAAACGTCGAACTCCACTCTGATTTGGAGGAAGATGAATAAGAAGAAACTCCGATAATCCGTCGAGGGACTCTGAGTGGTGTTGGAGGGGGTGTGAATTCGAACAAGGATCCGTTTGGATCTTTAGTTGATTTTAGCTCGAAGCCAGCTGGCGTGAAAGCCGGAAATAAAACGGCTGCACCAACGACGTCAGGGGATGCTACGTTTTGCACCAAAACCTAGCTTCACAGATTCAGGCATTGGTGGTTCTCAATCGAATTTGGATGATTTTGGTTTTGGCGGTATGCAAAGTGACCCACCGGTTCAGTCATCAGAAGCAAATGATTTTGATGTGCTATTCTCTTCGTCTTCAACTGGTAAAGCTTCTAAGGGTTCGGAAACTTTTGTAAACCAACAATTTGCAGGGGTTGAGGATTGGGGTTCAAGTCTGAGATTGGCGGTGGAGGAGGTGATATAGGTGGAAGCAGAGCATCGATGATGTTGGAGGTGATAGGCTGCATTTATGGCGTTTCAAAAGGTATTTCGTAAAATTTGTATCCTAAAATTTGATCTGTTTGTTCTTATTTAGTTTAAGTTTGATGTGCATAGAGTAAATTGATTGTATTATTGTTACTGTTAGTATTGATAAATCTAAAGGAATGAAATTTGATGTACATCTTGTTCCCTCTGTGATAATGAGGATTGAGGACACCATGTCTGTTGTTAATCTTCCTAGACTTTTGTATAGAAATTGATGGCTTTGAATCTAATGGGGTTTATGTAACGTGTAAATGGTTTCTTGAACATGGGTTGTTTGATGATTTGATTGATTTTCTATGTTTAGGAAATGCTGGTGGGGTCGGATTTGGTGGTGGTGGCGGCGGCTGGATTTAGGGGTGGTGGTGGTGGTTGTGGTTGGAGAGAGAGAACTGAGGTTGAGATAGAGAGATTGGGGGTTGTTTATTTGTTTAAGGGTAAAAATTACATTTTTCGTCCTTTATACAAGTAAAATTACTAACCTACCCTCATGTGCAAGTCACATGACTAGATTTAACTGAAAAATTTAACCTTGTTACTGCTAAAGGACGAAAAGTGTACTGAGTTTACCAAATAAAGGACTGTGACTGTAATTATTGAAGTTAAAGGGTATCCGTTGCAACTCGATACAAACATAAAGGACGAAAAATGTAATTTACCCTAAAAAAAAGGTTAAGGAGAGGTTAAAACATATCTACTTAAAAAATTACATATAAAAATGTGTGTATATAGAACTAAAAATTGCATATACAAATCCCAATAATCCATGTTACTCCCGACTAATCACTAGTCGGTATCTCATCTCCCGATTAGCGCCTCCCAATTCTTAAAATACTAGTTATGTTAGAATAGGTGAGGTGACAACATGTCGGGTCATAATAGGTTGGGTTAAAAAAATTGCACTGATTCATAGCAAACTCCCTGGATGTCACACGACTTTAACTAATAATACGGGCAACCAAACCACAATAATAATAACCACACATAAGTTTGGGGTGTCGGAGGGTCTAGCCTCATAACTCTTGACCAGAAGAAGCAAATTGGCTCATTCACAAAGCTTCTCAATCTCACTCACTAACACTAAATCATCTTCTTATCCTATTTACTCACCACAAAGCTTCTCAATCTCACTCACTAACACTAAATCATCTTCTTATCCTATTTACTCACTAACACTAAATCATCTTATCCTATTTACTAACAAACCAATATTTATACACTCCATGACATTTCATTTGACTTTTGTTATGCAAATGTTTTGACTTCGAGTCGGAGGTCTTACTGGAAGTAGTCTCTCTATTCCTATGAGATAGAGGTAAGGTTGTCATCTTACACTCCTTAGACCCTACCTTAGTCTTTCCATTAGGGGGATTTAGTGAGTATGGTGGTGATGATATGCAAATGCTTTGACTTGTAACAAGTTTTTATGGTTAGAAAAATGTTTGCATGTTAAAAGCATTAGAAACTCATAATACTTTTGTTGTATTCTAAGGGGACACGGGGTGGTTCACTAGTGATAGAATCTATCACTCACAAGCATCAATTAAGTTCCGCCATGTCATCAACCATTTTTTCATCACTCACAACCTTTTTTAGGCGGGGTGGTCATCACTCACCACCACACCCAACAATTTCCCCCCAACCAACAATTACACTCACAAACCAAAAGAATAACGGAGTGATAAAAATAACGAAAATCCGCTTCCGTGATGATATAACGCGTTGATGTTTATGGGCGGGGTGGCCATCACTCGTTGAAAATGGCCATCACGGAAATATAACGTAGTGCCCCGTGCGGCCTAATTATAACTATGGTTGTAAAAGTCCCGCCTGGGCTCCGAGTATTCGCTACAAGGTAGGCTGCCGAGGCCCGACTACTGTATGCTTAGGCCAATTACTCCCCGAGTAATCTCCGCCTAGGCCGAGTACTCTCAAATCCGACTAAGGAGCGCCTAACGACTTTTGCAACCATGATTATAACCAACGATTCCCATTATATTACATAGCTATCAAATAACATTAGAACATGAATTCATCAAAATTATCAGTGTATCTTTTTACACAACAATCATGCTCAATCAAAACACCATGACTTCCTTTGATTCATTCCTCTACAAAAACATAGTAGCATCTAGTAAACAAGCTGAGGATCCAACTCTGCAATATCAACCGATCCCGATTCAATCGGTTTCATCAGGTACGCAGCCAACAGCTCTGAAACCAAACCAGCAATATGTGGGACCCTCTTCAAATTCTTCACCAATGGAATGTCATCAGTCTCCCCAATCGCTATGATCTTGGAGTTAAGGTCAGCCATGCGGTCCAGTTTCCTCTTGAACTCAGGGTTTTCTACATCCAGTACAGCCGGGAAGATCCTTGCTGTCGTGCGGTTTGTCTGCAATACACAAAAACCATATTTTAAGACCCTAAACGACCCAATAACCCGTTTACCCAAACGGCTCAATATGGATAATGTATGTTGTATAGACAAACCTCAATGATGACATGCATGTCAAACTCCTTTGTGTCCAGCCCAATACCTTCATAGAAAGCAGTTCTTTGGGTATCGTTAAGATACATGGTAACATACACCTACAGCCCGAATACAATATCGATAAAAAAATCCTTTCGGCTTTATAGAGTAAAATGCCATTTTTGTCCCTGAGGTTTGGCTAGTTTTGCGACTTTCGTCCAAAGGTTTGTTTTTCCGATCTGGATCCAAAAGGGTTAAAATCTTGTCATTTTCATCCGGCTCGTTAACTCCATCCATTTTTCTCTGTTCAGTCAGGGGTATTTTCATCTCTTTTGTTAACTTAAAGGGCAATTCGGTCTTTTTAATACTTGTACATAAAGTGAAAAAGACCGAATTGCCCTTTAAGTTAACAAAAAAGACGGAAATACCTCTGGCTTAACAGAGAAAAATGGATGGAGTTAACGAGCAGGATGAAAATGGCAAGATTTCAACCCTTTTGGATCCAGATCGGAAAAACAAACCTTTGGACGAAAGTCGCAAAACTGGCCAAACCTCAGGGACAAGAATGGCATTTTACTCCGAGTTTATATAAATAACTAAGAAATCGAAAAGGGAAAAGGGTGTACAGATAAGCAGAAGAATCTAGCCCAAAGTTTAGCTTTCCAGTCATTGAGGAACTGAGGCTGGGCCTTCATGAGTGCGGAAAAGAAGTCACCGTGTCGGTTTTCATCTTGACACCAGTTCTCGAAGTACTTGAAAATGGGGTAGCATTGGTACTGAGGGTTGGCTTTTAGGTGCCGGTATATGGTGATGTACCTCCAGTAGCCGATCTTTTCGGACAGATATGTTGCGTAGAATATGAATTTTGGCTTGAAGAAGGTGTATTTTCTTGCTTTTGTCAAGAATCCTAAGTCCAATGCCAAGTTGAAGTCTGATAATCCCTTGTTTAGAAACCTGCACCAGTTTATACATTGTTAAGTTTATATAGTACCAAATCTTTATAGGCGAGTACTAGTGTTAAAACGGGTCAGGCAGGTGGGTTGGATAATAAGTTAAAATGGGTTCAAATTTGAAAGTCATATTAGAACAGACCAAGGTGGGTTTGGTTGAGCCATAAACAACATTTTATAGTAAAAATAGACTTTAGGTGACTTTCAACGTGTCAAAAAACCATTTTGACCAGTTCCCTTTTAGCAAAAAAGATTTAATCAACCCGCATGACCTGTTTGAGATAAAAACAAAAACCAAATAACTCGTTTATATTATAGGTAAACGGGTCCAAATTTCCGCATAAAGTTTTGGACTTTTTATTGCCATATACATACCCGGCATGGCGGGCTTCATCCCTTGACATGAGGGAGAAGATCTCTGCAACCACTGGGTTTGTTTTCTGCATATTAAAACAAGATTTAATTATTAGTCTTGGATTGATCACTAAACCATCCAACCAAATCAACTCGAGAACACACACAGCCGACACCATTTGAACCCACAACCACCTAACTACCTTAGACGCCAGTCAACCCATAAACCAATTAAGGTCAACTACAGTCTTTAATCCTAAAGCTATGAACTTTATGCCATTTTCACCTCCTACTACATCCGGTAATTCGTACTGCAGGGGTGTGAATGGGCCGGTTTTAAACTCAAACCAAACCAAAACCAATCATTTTTGGTTTTGGGGAACCGTTCGGTTATGGGTCAGTTTTCGCATATTAGGGCTTATTTTTGGTCCTGAAAAAAAATTGGTCTAAATTCGAAAATAATGAATTTGAATCCGAAATTTTGGCCAAAAGTGTGTATTAAATATTAACCACACATTAGTAAATTTTGGCAAAAAAATCCAGAAACAATCATTCAAACAAAGTTCAATGCAGTTGAGTTATCTAAGTACCCGTAACCACCGAAACCGAACCGTTATTTTCATTTTGAAATCAAACAAAACCGAACCGTGACTTGAGTTATTTCGGTTTCCGTTCAATTAATCAGTTTTTCTCCCCCTAAATAATCATATCAATGCAGGCATGATATTATTAAAAAGTAAAAAGAAATACCTTAAGTCTTCTACCAAGCTCCTTGTACAACAAAAAGCCAGAAAACTCAGCAGTACAAGACCTCTCAAGAAACTCAACAAAGATCTGCCTAAGTGGGCCCTGAATCTCATCCGCAGCCTCCTTAAACTCCTTATTCCTGACAAAATGGGTCTGGTTATAATCTGTTTTAAACTCCTGCAACAAGGCTTCAAACTCAGCCTCATTCAGGTTCTTGTTCATCTCCACGTTGAACAGCTGCTCCATTTCATCGAAGTCTGTCGTGTAGAACCTTGGTGCAAGTAGTGTTTCCTTAATCGCCTTCTTGTTCTTGTTCTTTCCGCTGCCGGAGGGTTTGGTGGGAGTGGTGGTGGTGGCGGCGGACATGCGGATGGTGGAGATTCGCCGTGGCAGGATGGTGGTGCTGTGGCAGTAGCCGATTTTGGAAACGGGTTTGAGCAGTGCGGCCATCTCGGTTGCCATTGGTGGTTGGTGTTTGAGTAATGGGCTTGGCTTTAATCACCATTGATTATGTATAGAGAGAGATATGGGTGAAGAGAAAGCGATGGCAATCTGCAATCTCATCCAAGGAAATCTGGGATTATGAATGGAAAATTGACACGTTGGTGGGGTGAGGATGGAACTGATTTTTGTTAGATGTTCTTTGGTTTGAATAAATTATGAATCTAGCCTTATATTTTGTGGCTGTGAAATGTCCATAGCCTTTTTGTTTATAACTAGATGATGCCCCGCCCGCGTTGCGGGGCGATAAACGAATAATTCTCAATCAATTAAAAAAACACTACTATAATTTTGCTTGAAAAAAAACAAAAATGATGATAAGACCGTAATTTTCGGCTCAGGGCAAAACTGTAAATTTTCAGGACTAATGAGCCAGTGTTAAGCAGCTCCTTGACACGAAAAAAAATTAAATCGAGTAAACCAATTAAAACAAAAAACCTTTATAGTTTTGGTAAAAAAAAACTAAAACGATGGGAAAATCATAATTTTAATTGAGGGATAAAATCGTAAATTAAATGGACCAACGGGGAAGTGCCATGCAGCTGCCGGCATGACTGTAATTTTACACTGGGGGCAAAATTGTAATTTAACCAGAAAAACAAACAAAAACGATGGAGAAAATGTAAATTTACGTTGAGGGCAAAATCGTAACTTGGCTGTGAGAAAAAAGTAATGGCAAAATTGTAAATTTAAACGGGGCAAAATCGTAATTTTGAACCGATGGGGAAATTGAAATTTTTACCTGGGAGCAAAAGGATGAATTTATTTTTAAGTGGGGGTAAAAACATAATTTTGAACTGATGGAAAAATCGTAATAAAAAAAAACTAATGCCAAAAGTGTAAATTTAAACGTGGGAACATCGTAATTTTGAACCGAGGGCAAAATTGGAATTTTTAGTTTGGAGTAAAAGCGTGAATTTATTTTTAAGTTGGGGAAGAAACGTAATTTTGAAATGAAAGCAAAATCGTAATTTTAAAGCGGGATAAAATCGTAAATTTGTTGGGCCAATATGGGAGTGCCAGGCAGCTGCCTGGCACTATTACCCTAGCCTAGCCGCCCATTTGACCCAATCATTCTAAAACACTGTTGCCGCATCTTGAGTATGTAAATATAGTAAATGCGGGGGGTGGGGCGTGTATGGGGCGGTAGAATCCAGGCAATGCTGGCTAACCCACTTCGTGTCAGCGTTGTCCTGCCAGCGTTGGTAATGGTAATGGAAACAAGAACGTAAATAGTAATGGTAATGGGAATCGGAATGGAACTGAGAACGGGAATGGACGCGGTCAGTGATGCTATGGTTGCGGCAGTAAGGATCATTTCAAGAAAGACTGCCCAAATGAAAATAACGCTCAAGGAAGAGCCTTTGTCATTGGAGCAAGGAACGCCCGCCAAGACCATAATGGGGTCACCGGTACGTTTCTTAACAACAATCACTTCGCGTCCATATTGTTTGATATCGGTGCCGATTTTAGCTTTATGTATGTGGAATTTAAAAATATACTCAGCGTTGAGTCTAGTAGGCTAGATGTTCCTTACTCGATAGAATTAGCCGATAGTAAACTTGTTGAGTTGGGAGAAGTTGTTAAAGGGTGTTTATTGGAGCTTGGTGAGCGGAATTTTAGCATCGATCTTTTACCCGTCCAATTGGGTAGCTTTGATGTAGTAGTTGGCATGGATTGGCTATCAGAGAATCGAGCTAAAGTGGTATGTCACGAGATTATTCGCATTCCACTTGTGAACGAGAAAACTGTCACACCCTGAAATTTCAACAGAAAGATGGCACTTTTGATCAAGATTTTCGAACACAGGAGCCAGGCCATGCAAAGTACTATTTATAGCTGAAATTTGAGCCTCTCGCGGCCCGCGTAAGCCTGAAGGGAATCCTACGCGGCCCGCGAGGGCCACCCTAGCTACGGCTAGGGCTGCCGTGTCAACCCCTAGACCTGCCACGGGTGTGACACGTGGCCTAAAGCTTATCCGGAGACTTTTCAAGCTGTCGCGCCCCGCGTAAGAATTGCTTAACTCTTACGCGGCCCGCGACCAACCTATAAATTTTGATTTTCTTGGTTTTTCATGAAATTTAGGGTTTTAGGGGTCCGGTTTCTACTTACGGAGTGTTTTGGGACATTTTTGCAGGTCCTTACATCCTCCCAACTTAATAAAAATCTCGTCCTCGAGATTTATTGAAACAGGTAAGGATATTTTCGTTTCATTTCCGATTCCAGTTCCCACGTGTACTCGGGTCCTCTTTTCGAATCCCACTTTACTTTGACTAGCACCAGTCTTCTGTGTTTGAGGAACTTGGCCTTTCTGTCTTCTATTTGAAGAGGTTTCTCTACGAATTTCAACTTTTCATTTACCTCTATGTCTTGAAGAGGTACTATCAGTGATTCATCAGATAAACACTTCTTGAGATTAGATACATGAAACACATCATGTACCCCGGCTAATTCTTCTGGTAATTGTAAGCGATAGGCTACTGGTCCTATTCGTTGGGTAACTGAGAACGGTCCTATGTACCTTGGACTTAGCTTTCCTCTCTTACCAAATCGAACTACTCCTTTCGAAGGAGAAACCTTTAAAAGTACCTTGTCTCCATCTTGGAATTCTAGCGGCTTGCGTCTATTGTCAGCATAACTTTTCTGGCGGTCTCGAGCCGTTTTCAGTCTTTCCTTGATTTGAGTGATTTTATCGGTGGTTTCCTGTACGATCTCAGGACCTGATAATTGACTTTCTCCTATTTCTGTCCAACAAACTAGGGTTCGGCACTTTCGTCCATATATTGCTTCGAACGGGGCAGCATTGATGCTTGCATGATAACTATTATTATAGGAGAATTCAATTAATGGTAAATGGTCATCCCAATTTCCACCGAAGTCGATCACACATGCCCTGAGCATGTCTTCAAGGGTTTGGATCGTCCTTTCACTTTGTCCTTCTGTTTGGGGATGGTATGCAGCACTTAGATTCAAGCTTGTCCCCATAGCTTCTTGGAAACTTGTCCAAAAATGTGAAGTGAAACGACTATCCCTATCTGACACAATGGAGAGTGGGACTCCGTGTAAGGATACTACTTCATCTACGTATAACTTAGCCAATCTCTCCATGCTAAAGGTTTTCTTCATTGGTAGGAAATGAGCGGATTTGGTTAATCGATCTATAATCACCCAGATTGCATCGTTACCTTTCCTAGTCTTGGGTAGCTTAGTAACAAAATCCATTGTAATTAGTTTCCATTTCCATACAGGCATTTCTAACTGTTGAAGTAACCCTGAAGGTTTCTGGTGTTCTGCCTTAACTTGCGAACAAGTTAGGCACTTAGAAACGTATCTAGCTATGTCCTTTTTCATTCCTATCCACCAGAAGTTGTTCCTTAAATCTTGATACATCTTGTTATTACCAGGATGCATCGTATACCTAGATTTATGGGCTTCCTCTAAAATCTTATCTCTTAAATATCCTTGCCTAGGTACCCAAATTCTTGTCTTATGGAATCTCCAAATTCCATCAGCCCCTTGTTCTAGTTCCTTTATTCGTCCTTTCATTCCTTCAGCATCATCCTTGATCGCTGTTTCCTGTACATTCTTCAATTGTTCCATTAAATCTAACTGTAGATTTAATCTAAGAGCACGAACTCGCCTTTGCTTCTCATGATACTTACGACTTAGGGCATCTGCTACTACATGTGTCTTCCCTTCGTGATATTGAATATCACAGTCGTAGTCACTTAGAATTTCCATCCATCTCCTTTGCCTCATCTTTAAATCTTGTTGCCCAAATTTGTATCTTAAACTTTTATGATCTGTATAGACAGTAAACTTACTTCCATACAGATAATGCCTCCAACTCTTAAGGGCAAAAATTATTGCTCCTAACTCTAAGTCATGAGTCGTATAATTTTCCTCGTGTTTTTTCAATTGTCTTGATGCATACGCAATCACCTTTTTGCGTTGCATTAGCACACATCCTAATCCTAGTTTAGAAGCGTCACAGTAGACTTCAAAATCTTCTGTCCCTTTTGGTAAGGCAAGGATTGGGGCATTTGTTAATCTTTGTTTCAAGATTCTAAAGGCCTCTTCTTGCTTGGGTCCCCATTCAAACTTAACTGTTCTACAGGTTAGCTTAGTTAATGGAACAACTATCTTATAAAAGTCTTTAATGAAGCGCCTATAATATCCGGCTAACCCTAGAAAACTTCGAACTTCGGTTGCTGATTGCGGGACCTTCCAATTGGTGATTGCTTCTATCTTGGAGGGATCCACTTGAATACCTTCGTGATTCACCATGTGTCCTAAAAATTGCACCTCTTGTAGCCAAAATTCACACTTCGAAAATTTGGCGTAAAGTTTTTCTTTTCTTAACAAAGTTAAGAGTGCATGTAGGTGCTCACAATGTCCATCCTGGCTTTTGGAATAAATAAGTATATCGTCGATGAAGACAATTACGAATTTATCCAAATACGGCTTACAGATCCTATTCATCATGTCCATGAATGCTGCAGGGGCATTCGTTAGTCCAAAGGGCATGACTGTAAACTCGTAATGACCATACCTAGTCCTGAAAGCAGTTTTAGGTATGTCTTCTTCCTGTACATTCAATTGATGATATCCAGAGCGCAAGTCTATCTTAGAGAAATATCTAGCTCCCTGAAGTTGATCGAAAAGATCATCAATCCTAGGTAATGGGTATCGATTCTTAATTGTAACCTTGTTCAATTCCCTATAATTGATACACATTCGCATCAAACCATCCTTCTTTTTCACAAACAACACAGGTGCTCCCCAAGGGGATGAACTAGGTTGTATGAATCCCTTACCTAACAATTCGTCTAACTGCTTTTTCAGTTCTAACATTTCGGTGGGTGCTAACCGATAAGGTGCCTTAGCTATTGGTATAGTTCCAGGAATTAGATGAATTCTAAACTCTACTTCTCTATTTGGTGGTAATCCAGGTAGCTCTTCTGGAAATACATCCGGGTATTCTGACACTATTGGGATTTCCTTAAGTTCCTTACTTTTAGTGTTAATGATTACCGAAATCATATACACTATTCCTTGTTTTCGTTCATAACTAGCAATTTTCATTACTGAAATGAAATTCATTGGTTTACGTGGTTTATCACCTGTAACCACAACTATTTCTCCTGCGGGTGTATGTATTTCTATGGAATTCTTATCACAGAGGATTCGAGCATGGTTGGCTATTAACCAATCCATTCCTAACACAACATCGAATCCAGCTAAATTCATAGGCAGCAGATTTGCAGAAAATTTATGTCCTGAGAGTTCTATCCTTTCCTCTTGCAGAACCTTATCTATTTTAACAGAATTTCCATCTGTCGTTTCTACCGTATAGATCTGCCTAAGTTTGGTTAGAGGTTGCTTAAGAGCTTGGCAGAATGAAGTATTTATAAAACTTTGGTTTACACCAGAGTCAAATAATACTTTTGCGTAAACATCGTGTACAAGAAACGTACCAGCTATCACATCCGGAATCAGATCTGCTTCTTGTGTAGTCAGCTGAAAGGCTCTGGCATTTTTCTTGTTGGTTCCTTTGGCAGGTTTGGCCTTGTTGTCAGCTGGCTTAGCCAATTTGGGGTATTTAGGTCTAAAATGCCCAGCTTCTCCGCAATTGTAGCAGATCTTTGATTTCTTCTTGCACTCCTCCTCTCGGTGCCCCGGTGCTTTGCAGAATTGCAATTTTCCTTACATTTTCTGAAATGTTTCTTTTTACAATTTCCGCAAAATGGCGGTATGGAAGGCTGCCCGGTTCTCTTTCTCTTGAAATTACTATTATTATTACCCACCCGATATCCTTGGGTAATCCTTTGGGCCAATTCCTTTTTCCTGTTCTCTTCTCTTGTGCGCACCAGTCCGTCAGTCAAGGTGTTGGTCAGTTCGACCGCATCGTCAATTATGCGGGGTCTCGCAGCTTTGACTATGTCGCGAATCTCGCTAATTAGTCCCCAAATATAGCGAGAAATAAGCACCGGTTCTGGCGAGGCCAGAGTTGGTACAATTCTAGCATACTCGAAAAATTTCGAGGTATACCCCCGACAATCCACGTCCACCATCCGGTGGTTCAGGAACTTGTTTGTCATTTGTTCCTTTTCATAGGAGGGACAAAACTTTCTTTCCACCAACTCCTTAAATTCTTCCCAACTCATGGCATAAGCTACATCACTTCCCTTAGCTTGTAGCACCGTATTCCACCATTCTAATGTCTCTTCCTTGAAAAGGTGGGATGCGTACATAACCTTGTCTTCCTCTGCGCATTTACTGATCTTGATTACTGCCTCGGTCTTTTCTAACCAACGCAGTGCGGTCGTCGCCCCTTCATTGCCTGCAAATTCCACTGGCTTACAGGCAAGAAATTCCTTATAAGTGCAACCAGGTGTTGCAACTTTCATTTTCTTAAGTATTGGGGCTTGAACCACATTATTGTTGTTATTGCCGCCTCCATTCACACTGTTACTGAAATTATCATCTCGAGTGCGTTTACTATGGTTGGCTTGAGAAGGTTCAACGGGGTTCTTAACAGCAGCGACGAATGCAGGGATAGCGTTGGCTATTCCCTAAGCAACGATATTTTCTATATCTTGCCTATTAAGAAAATGATCTTCATTATTTTGTTCGGGTTGGTTAACTTCGTTTGCCGGTTGATTTTCCGAGTTTTCCATCTGAATAATTAGCAAGATATATACATAAATTATTGTCACACATAGGATAACAATTAAACACAATAAGGCAATCACAACACGATCAACACATATAGCCAAAATCGTCGACCTTGCGACATTTATATATTTTTTTATACTAGTATGCATCAATACGCACTATCTATTTTACAAAAGTTTTATTTTAGTTATTATTATACATTTTATTATTATTATTATTATATATATATATATATATATTTTTTTTTTATATTTTATATATATATATATATTTTCTACATATTATTATTATACAACCATACAACCACAGTTAGCTGGCCTTTCAGAAACGACGCTCCCTCTCGTCGTATTTCCAGGTGATGTTTTCCCCCACTTCACGAATCCGTTTTCCCGCGTCCACCAGTTCCTCGCCATAGCGGCGTAATTCGGCAACGTTCTCGGCGCTCATAGGTGGGAATGGTGCAGGTTCAGGATCAAACTGGGGAAAGTAAACATTGG
Organism: Helianthus tuberosus; assembly: GCA_030545235.1. NCBI lineage: Eukaryota > Viridiplantae > Streptophyta > Magnoliopsida > Asterales > Asteraceae > Helianthus > Helianthus tuberosus. Next base: position 122,058,771 of record CM060409.1, read on the forward strand.
GGTTATTCATGAAATTCTGAAAATGTCAGTCGCTCGTCCAACACTCTTCCAACTGCCCTGTAAAAGGTTGGGGATTGATAATAGGGTTCGGAATAGCAGGTTCCAAATTAATTGGAAGTTCAGATTGGGCTGGGAAATTGAAAAGGGTTTCATCGGCAGGTCCGATGAGGTCACAATTTGCAAGTTTTCAATCAAGCTCCTCCCAATGTGGCATTTTCTGGGCTTGCCCGGAACTCTCCCCAACTTCCTTTCCTTTTCCTTTGTCTTTTGGATCCTCTGTCTTTTTCACCTTTTGGGCTGCTGGCTTCTTCCTTCGTCCTCGCTTCCAGTCCAGGATTCTTCTCCTCTTTTTAGGCTTGGGTTTCTCCTGGGGCTGGGCCTGGAACACTAGTGGTTCCTCAGTATCTGCTTGATAGCCGGATTAGGTTCCTGTTGTATCCATATCGGTGGTATGGATTGTAAAGTTTCAGAGTGCCTCCGACAGTTCATTCATGTTGTTAGCACACATGAAGAAACACAAAAATTCAAGTTAAAATTTTATTTATTAAATTAAATTGACACAGAATCACAGAATGGCAATCTAGAAAATTAAGTATTTCTAAATACTTAATTGGCTTAAATCAGTGGCTCTGATACCACCTCTTTCTGTCACGGCCCCCGACCCGGTTTTACCCGGTTCAGAAGCCGTGGGACAGAAACCCGTGGTATTGGTGTTTAATTTGGCAGCGGAAATCTTAACAGGATCATTTAAACTGAAAACACCCATTTATTTTATTTCCAAATTTCGGGACAACCCCATATTTTTACAATAAAGGAATTCCACTGGGAAATCCCTTGGTTACAAAAACATGTTTATTTATTTACTGAGCCACTTCCTTCAAGCTGTAGTGCTTACACGACACTTTTCCTGGTTCACAGTAAATCACCTAAAACATGTTTAAAAAGATTTTATCAGCGGGGAAATACTGGCGAGTCATTCAATTTGCACAAAATGACACATTGTTACAAATTACAGCATTAAGGGTTTTTATATTTTCACCTATCTTATAATTAGCTGGTTCAGCTGTCACTCGACCGAATCTATGACTGTGGACATATCACTAATTAGGCTCGCCCACCTAAAGTGATAAATCGTTAGTAGTAATGTGCACAAAACCCCCACTTACTGCCAGTAATTACAGATTAGCAAAGACTTAATCACTGCAAAGTATAACTGGAAAACATTTAGGGTTTTGCAAAGCAATTTGATAAAAAGAGAATGACTCACATTGCAAGTTTAGTTGGATAGAGTTTTGCCTACTGATTAAGCTTGGTACCCTAGTTAAAATAACAATGCACACGAAACTAGGTTAGTAACTTAATACAACATTTACGATAAGCTCACGAAATCAAAACCCTCACGACAAATGACAAAGTATAGCCCGAATTCGGGCAGCACTTAAACATCCATCGGATCGGTTTCAATCGACCGGACATTGTATCGTAGCAGTGATCGAGTTATTACCCTGTAATCGAAGCAGCGTTTCCCTACTTTAACGTGTGATTTCAACAGAAAGATGGCGCTTTTGATCAAGATTTTCGAACACAGGAGCCAGGCCATGCAATGTACTATTTATAGCTGAAATTTGAGTCTCTCGCGGCCCGCGTAAACCTGAAGGGAATCCTACGCGGCCCGCTAGGGCTGCCGTGTCAACCCCTAGACCTGCCACGGGTGTGACACGTGGCCTAAAGCTTATTCGGAGACTTTTCATGTTGTCGTGCCCCGTGTAAGAATTGCTTAACTCTTACGCGGCCCGCGACCAACCTATAAATTTTGATTTTCTCGTTTTTTCATGAAATTTAGGGTTTTAGGGGTCCGGTTTCTACTTACGGAGTGTTTTGGGACATTTTTGCAGGTCCTTACATATGATTAGTGACATAATATTATAGTCTAAATCATAGTGTAAGTAATTAAAGTTTAAAACATAGTTAAGAATTCCAGCGGAAGCATTAAGTGCATAAATCCATAAGATAGTTTAAGACATAAGTTTTCAAAATGGGAATCCAATAAAGGATTCTAGACGACCACTACACTTCTCCAGGCAAAAGCTCCAACGTGCATCTACGGACCTGCAAGCATGTAGTAGTATGTCAACATAAAGTTGGCAAGTTCACGGTTTAAAACGTTTACTTGTTTTATCCAAAAACATTAGTTATTAAGTTACCAGATGTAAATTACGTCATGGGGAACTACCCCATTATGTAAGCTACTAAACTGTGTAGTACCGAAACTGCGACTGTAGTGCTGGTTGCCCCAGATTAATGTCTATCATCATTAATCGGTTATAAGGCCATACTAGTTCACTCCCGTCCTCAACAGGCCCGGTGTGAGGTTTGTCAAACCTAATAGCGCTATCAACTAATATCCCGTTTGCCATGCCAAGCGACTAATCGGTATAAGTATCGGGGACTTCACGATAGAGTTTCGTTTTGTATGCTAAGACATGAATTATGAGTATAAGTTTAATCGTTATTCCGTTTCCTCAGAATATTAGGTTCCCAAATCCACCGAGAATGCATGCTTTAATGTGTTAGTGTGAACTCACCTTTGATTGCTCGGTTTGATAGAGTTTTTATCCAAAGTTGGTTAACCTCATCCTATTTAAGGTTACCGATCATTAGAACCGTATACAAGTTACCACGTAAGCATACATATATTTAATCAGGTAGTGTATGAGTAGATGTAAGTATACATAATTGTAACATCTGTGCTTGTAATCATTGTGAACAGTTCAATTATCAATAAAACAATGTTATTTGATCCCAATGTTTGTTTGGTTATGTTTTACATTTTTCATGTTTTGACTTTTGTTCAATTTCAAACTTTACATCGCTTTCTAGAGAGTTATACGCAAACTGGTGCGTAAACGTAATCAGTTTAATGCGACAAATACTCCGGAACATCAACATATACTTAACATACCTTAAATAACCTTTACATAACTTAGAAATAAGTTTTGAAGGCTTTGGTATGGCAAAAACAAGTTAATTCGCCTACAGGGACTAAATTTGACAAACTGTGAAAGTATGCCAATTTGAACTGTAACAGACATTCCGGAACATGACCATGAGTTAAACATACCATAAACATCCTTTACATAGCTTAGAAATAGGCTTTGAGGGGTTCGGTGTGCTAAAATAAACTTTTAGGTCATTCAGGGACTAAAAGCGTCAAAAAGTGCACAAGTTTGCATTTTCGCGCATAACTTACGTTCTGAATACATCCGGACATCCAAAAATTTATGTAAGCACTAAAATATTTTATTTTAGTGTTTGGCATAAGAAAAATCCATTCGTCACGCAATTTGGATCGTTTTTCGCGCTTATGCGCATTCCGTCGTAATTAACCGAACATCGAGATCGTACGACCAAACGAACCAACATCCGACATATTTTTGAGCATCTTTCATGTCCAAAATGTTTAGGCATCATTTTAGGGCCTTAAAGTTGGCTTGGCGGGCCTTAGAAGTGTCGGAAATGAGCTTAAACATCAACAGGGACCAAAACTGACAATTCTGCAAAGTTGCTGGCTTACGGACCGTAAGCCATCACCCTTACGGTCCGTAAGGCATCCCCAGATCAGCAGATTCAGTTTAAACAGCTGTTAACAGCTGTTACCCACTCCTAATCCCTTTTGCACTTGACTCTTCCTGATAATGGGGGGCCAATTTGAGTTACCTTAATGTTGCAACAAGTGTAGGAACAAGATCAAAGCACGGTATTCGAGGAACGATCCTAACGGTGGTCCAAATCCTATAAATACCCCTTTAATTCACAACTCAAAACCCACTTAATTTATGAAAACTTCTCTAAGTTGAGGTGTAAAAGCGCTTCATACCTGAGAAATATTTGGAAATCAAAGCTTTCGGGGACCCTTTGTGCTGTTTAATTTCCGTGATCTCTAGCATTGTTTGGTTGTTACACAAGGACTTCTAAGCAATCTCAAGTGAGTACATAGACCCCTCTTTTACTTTTTTTCAAATTGTTTTGGGGTGAAACACATGTGCCTACTTGTTACTTTCATGCTTTCCATGTTTTCACATCATATACTTGCTATGTTCATTAGTACATTTATAGTACATCGTTTTACACTACATTTCATGCTATGTATGTCCATTGTGTGCATACTTAGTATATTGTTTTACATTACATTTCATGCTATGTATGTCCATTGTGTGCATTCTTAGTACATTGTTTTACATTACATTTCACGCTATGTATGTTCATTTGATTACATACTTAGTGCATTGTTTTCACATGCTTACATTTTGGTATGACATTTGGTTTGTTTAAATGGGACAAAAATATATTCATTAACATTAGCTACGCCATTCTTTAGTAGGTAGTGGTACCATAGGAATTGACAACTCCCGTTCCTGACATCCTAGGTATGTTTGGATGGAAGGAATGACCGAATTCGATAGACATAACACAGATAAACCTTTAATTTGTTTAAAGGTCTATCACCACAGTCACAAGGCTTGAATGTATGCATTTTTACAATATCGCATAAATGTTTGTATTCAGTATAGCATGCATTTCCACAAAACATAACGTTGAATTAAACCACGTTTTACTTCAATACATTGCTTTGTGCATTTTTACCTATGGTTTAGTTGATACATATTTCACTTGCCATACATGACATTTTGGTTACACATTACATAATTGACATAGACATTTTGGCATTGATATACACATTTAGTGATTTACATTAGACATAGACATTTTGATATGGTTTACACAATAACATTTGACAATTGATTTATACATGAACAATTTACAATGATGGTTGGTTTGGGTAAGTGATTTGAGTAACGAGGCGTGTGTAATATGATACAAGCATGGTGGATACGCCGCTGGTACTTCCTATATATAAGTGCTTGTATGATATTACATGTCGTAGCGTTACTTAAATCATTTCAATATTTGACATATTACATTTTACATAAACAACTTATTTTTCACAAGACATTGTCTTACAAAACAGTTTATTTTATCCAACACATTTTACTCGGTTATTTTATTAACCATACGCCATTCTTTTATATAGTCTGATTTCTTATCGAGTTTTCATACGATTTATAAAAGAAAACACTTTACAAGATTTATGACTAATTTTTATTAAACCTATCTTTTAAAACCCAAGTCATAAATCGTATTTTCACTAAACCTATGTATCTCACAGGCATTTTTATGCTGACGTACCTATTTTCACATGTGTTTTCAGGAGCAGTCGCTTAGGATGATGATCGTGACATTAGGGCGGACATGTGCCTTATAGACATAAAACGAAGATAGACTTAGTTTAATTATGTTATGTACTCTTGGTTTCATGTTTAAAGACAATGTAACTCTCATGTTGATAAATAAAACGTAACTTTAATTTCCATGGTTGTGAAACAATAATTCTGTTACAACACTCCCCGACGTTTCCGCCACGTGTTTCTCGTTTTACGTGGTCGGGGTGTGACAGAAGAGTTGGTATCAGAGCCAATGGTTATAGGGAATTAGGTTATTAGTAATACTTTGACCTAGACTATAACTTTCTAGGACCCCAACACAAGTTATCTTGTGTTTAGATTTTAAAACATGCACTTCACCTATCCTTAGGTTATAACCACAACGGGAACATCAAGTTCGAATCCGCTTTGAAAATTTATCATCTGTTCTTGGATGATTGATTACTAGGTTTTGAACTCTCTGTTGTAAGGTTTTGAACCCTCTGTTATAAGGTCTTGAACCCCTTTGAATTTTCAAAATCTCGTCAAAGTTTTGGGTCCTAAATAGTGTGAACACGTGCGAACTGGAAGGGTGAATGCCTGTACCCTGGGTTTTCTGTCTAAGGCTAGAGTGTTCGTACAAATCCACATAATCGGACCAGTCACTCTTACCTGGGAACTCTTGGGGTGAGTGTTCACTTATAGGCGAGCATGTCTTCGCGATACATTGTTTCGACCCATTTACTTTGATTAGTCAAAATGTGTCGTTTGTTTGCTTTATGGTGACGAACAAATGACCATCACCTTGCTGTTGTCAATTTTTGTATCATCTCATTCTTTTCACCCAATCATCTCACTCGTTTCCTTTCATGTTTCCCCTTTTAGAATGCCTCCTCGACGCGAGAATCAGATAGCTAATGCCGAACTGGCAGAAATCATTGCGTAGCAAATGGCTGCTGCGTTCCCAAACCTTATTGCTCAATGGAACCAAGCCAACAACAACCACAATGCTCTTTGTAACTTCAAGAGTTTTAACTCGGCTAAACCGCTCAAGTTTAGTGGTTCTGAGGGAGCAACTGGGCTCCTTCAATGGTTCGAGAGCATTGAGAACACTTTCCGTCACGTTTAGTGTCCTGATAATCGCAAGGTCGAGTTTTCTTCGAGTGTGTTTCAGAAAAGGGCTCTTACGTGGTGGAACGGGGTTATGAGAGACCGGGGTGCTGAAGTTGCTCTAGCACAAACTTGGGCCGAACTTAGGGCCCTTATGATGAGGGAGTTTTGCCCTCGTCATGAGCTGCGAGCTCTAGAAAGGGAGTTTGATGACTTGAAACAGGACAGTGGCGAGCACAGGGCGTATACTGATAGGTATGAGGAGTTGAGTCTGCTTTTCCCAACAATGGTTACCCCACTCGACAAGGCTATCGAAAGGTACATTGATGGTCTACCTGACTCAGTGCAAGACATCATTATTGGTAGTAACCCTACCACACTCCGTCAGGCGATCGAGTTAGCAGCGACTTTGATTGAGTCGCAGGTTCGAAAGGGAAAGTTGCATAAAAAGGGTGACAAGGGTAAGAAGCAGGCGTCTGACAAAGAGGGTGACAAAAATGGTAAGAACAAGAAGGGTAAGGAATCTGGTTCTTCGAAAGGGTCAAGGAAGCGTAAGGCTTCCCAAAATTTTGCTGTCACTGCCCAAGTTAACCAGGCAACTCCCAACCAACCCGCACAGCCTCCAGCGAAGAAGCGTTATGCAGGGAATGCACCTTTGTGCAATAGATGCAACAGTCACCATCAGCCGCAACTTCCGTGCGGTTTCTGTACTAACTGTGGGAAGTCAGGTCATCTTGCTGATGTTTGTCATTTTGCTCAGAATCAGGCAGTTCAGAACCCGGCTCAACGAGTTGCTCAGCCTCCTGCTCAGCAACAAGGTCATGCTGCACGACCACACTACCCGCCAGGTTCTTGTTACAACTGTGGGGATCTGACCCACTACCGTAATCAGTGTCCAAGATTGGTGAATGCTAATCCAAATCAGAATTAGGCTCAGGCTCGAGGGCGAGTCTTCAACATGAATGCACAAGAGGCACAGGCAGACAATGAAGTGGTGAACGGTACGTTCTTTATTAATAATCAGCATGCATCTGTTCTTTTTGATTCGGGTGCCGATAAGAGTTTTGTGTCCTTATCTTTTGAGCCTTTGCTTCGCATGTCTAGAACGAAACTAGGAAAACCCTTTACAGTAGAGGTTGCTAGTGGTGAACCCATTGTTCTTGATTATTTTCTTCGCAACTGCCAGTTGAACCTTAACGACCATCTTTTTCCTATTGACCTCACGCCTATGCAACTTGGAAGCTTCGACGTTATTGTGGGTGTGGATTGGTTAGCCAAGCATCGCGCAGAGGTAGTTTGTTTCGAGAAGATTGTTCGTGTGCCACTTTTGACAGGCGAGATCCTACAGGTGCATGGTGAGAAACCTACCGGTGGTCTCAAACTCATGTCTTGTTTTAAAGCTCGGAAGTATCTGCGAAAGAACTATGTGGCCTTTTTGGCACATGTTGTAGCAGATAAGGGCAAAGGTAAGTCTATTCAAGATATCCCTGTTGTACGGGATTATCCTGATGTGTTTCCTGAAGAGTTACCTGGTCTACCCCCAGCACGCCAAGTCGAGTTCCGTATTGATCTCGTACCTGGTGCAAATCCCATTGCCAGATCTCCATATCGTCTTGCACCGTCTGAGATGCAAGAGTTGGCTAAGCAGCTTCAGGAACTCTCTGACTTTTATCCGTCCTAGCTTTTCACCTTGGGGTGCTCCCGTTCTTTTTGTCAAGAAGAAGGATGGATCTTTTAGGATGTGTATCGATTATCGTGAGCTTAACAAGCTTACCATCAAGAATCGATATCCCCTACCTCGCATTGATGATCTCTTTGATCAGTTACAGGGCGCTTCTTATTTTTCAAAGATTGATCTGCGATCTGGATATCATCAACTTCGTGTGCATGAAGAAGATATTCCCAAGATAGCGTTCCGCACTCGTTATGGGCATTATGAGTTCACAGTCATGCCATTCGGTTTGACTAATGCTCCTGCTGTTTTCATGGACTTAATGAATAGGGTCTGCAAGCCTTATTTGGATCAGTTCGTCATTGTTTTTATTGATGACATTTTGATATACTCTAAGACGCGAGTTGATCACGAGCAACATCTTCGTCTTACTCTGGAACTCCTAAAGAAAGAGCAACTTTTCGCCAAATTCTCCAAGTGTGAATTTTGGCTTAAAGAAGTTCAATTTTTAGGACATATTGTCAACGAACAAGGTATTCATGTAGATCCCTCCAAGATCAGTGCGATCAAGGATTGGGATACGCCTACTACTCCTACTGAAGTTCGTTCTTTTCTTGGTCTTGCGGGTTATTATCGCCGCTTCATTGAAAACTTCTCAAAGATTGCAGTTCCTCTAACTGCTCTAACTCAGAAGAACAAGCCCTTTGATTGGGGATTCAAACAAGAGGAAGCTTTTCAAAACTTGAAGCAGAAGCTTTGTGACGCGCCTGTTCTGACTTTGCCTGAGGGCAATGATGATTTCGTCGTTTATTGCGATGCATCTAAATTGGGTCTTGGCTGTGTTCTAATGCAAAGAAACAAAGTCATAACATATGCATCGAGGCAGTTGAAGATACATGAGAAGAACTACACCACTCATGATCTTGAGTTGGTGCAGTTGTCTTCGCTCTTAAGATCTGGAGACACTATTTATATGGTACAAAATGTGTGGTTTTCACGGACCACAAAAGTCTTCAGCATATCTTCATTCAGAAAGAACTCAACATGAGGTAACGACGTTGGGTTGAGCTTCTAAATGACTATGACTACGAAATTCACTACCATCCTGGTAAGGCGAATGTCGTAGCCGATGCATTGAGTCGTAAGGAACGTACTAAGCTTCATTATGTTCGTATTCAATCTGATATTCAAGCTCGATCCGATATCCAAGCCCGCATTTCTTAGGCTCAACACACTTGTGTTTCACAAGGTTTGATGGGTAAGGAATTACCCTATCACATAACACCTGATCTGGAACTGAAGGACAATGGATCGTATTACTTCATGGACCGTTTGTGGGTCCCAAGCCAAGATAACCTTCGCACCTTGCTTTTGGATGAAGCCCATAAGTCTCATTATTCTATTCATCCTGGCTCAGATAAGATGTATAAGGACCTTCGTATTCAGTATTGGTGGCCTGGTATGAAGAAATACATTGCCTTATATCTATCAAAATGCCTTACTTGTCTTAAGGTTAAGGCTGAACATCAGTGTCCTTCTGGTTTTTTGGTGCAACCAGAGATCCCAGTTTGGAAATGGGAAAACATTACTATGGATCTCATTACTAAACTTCCGCGCACAAAGAAAGGTCATGATGCCATCTGGGTAGTTGTTGATCGTCTTACTAAGTCAGTGCATTTCTTGCCAATCCGTGAGGATTTTTCTGCTGACAAACTTGCTAAAATCTACGTGGATGAAATTGTAGCTCGACATGGTGTTCCATTGAACATCATTTGTGACAGAGATACTCGTTTCACTTCTCATTTTTGGAGAACCATGCAATTTGCTATGGGGACCCAACTTAATCTGAGCTCAGCTTATCATCCGCAAATGGATGGTCAATCTGAAAGAACAATCCAGACTCTGGAGGATATGCTTAGAGTTTGTGTGATCGATTTTGGTGGTAGTTGGGATTCACATCTTCCGTTAATTGAATTCTCCTACAACAACAATTATCACTCCAGCATCAACATGGCTCCTTTCGAGGCTCTCTATGGTCGAAAATGTCGTTCACCAGTCTGCTGGAATGAGATCGGCGAGGCACAGCTTACTGGACCTGCCCTCATTTTAGAGACAACTGATAAGGTTAAGAAAGTTCGTGATAACCTTCAGACAGCTAGAAGCCGTCAAAAGAGTTACGCGGACCAAGGACGCAAGCCCATGGAATTTCAAGTCGGTGATCGCGTATTACTTAAGGTCTCACCTCTGAAAGGTGTGATCAGATTTGGAAAGAAAGGAAAACTTGCACCTAGATACGTTGGACCATTCAAGATCGTCGAAAGAATCGGTAAGGTAGCCTACAGACTTGAGTTACCTCCTGAACTTGGAAATGTTCATCCAACCTTTCACGTATCCAATATCAAGAAGTGTTTAGCTGATGAGAACCTCCACATACCACTTGACGAAATTCGTGTTGATAAAACACTGAAATTTGTTGAGAAGCCAGTGGAAATCATGGAACGTGAAGTCAAGTGGCTCAAACGCAAGCGCATTCCATTGGTCAAAGTTCGCTGGGAATCTAAACGTGGACCTGAGTTTACTTGGGAATGCGAAGATCAAATGAAGGCGAAGTATCCACATCTATTCCCACGAGTTTCCTCTAAATAAATTTCGGGACGAAATTTTCACAAGTAGGGGAGACTGTAACATCTGTGCTTGTAATCATTGTGAACAGTTCAATTATCAATAAAACAATGTTATTTGATCCCAATGTTTGTTTGGTTATGTTTTATGTTTTACATTTTTCATGTTTTGACTTTTGTTCAATTTCAAACTTTACATCGCTTTATGGAGAGTTATACGCAAACTGGTGCGTAAACGTAATCAGTTTAATGCGACAAATACTCCGGAACATCAACATATACTTAACATACCTTAAATAACCTTTACATAACTTAGAAATAAGTTTTGAAGGCTTTGGTATGGCAAAAACAAGTTAATTCGCCTACAGGGACTAAATTTGACAAACTGCGAAAGTATGCCAATTTGAACTGTAACAGACATTCCGGAACATGAACATGAGTTAAACATACCATAAACATCCTTTACATAGCTTAGAAATAGGCTTTGAGGGGTTCGGTGTGCTAAAATAAACTTTTGGGTCATTCAGGGACTAAAAGCGTCAAAAAGTGCACAAGTTTTCATTTTCGCGCATAACCTACGTTCTGAATACATCCGGACATCCAAATATTTATGTAAGCACTAAAATATTTTATTTTAGTGTTTTGCATAATAAAAATCCATTCGTCACGCAATTTGGATCGTTTTTCGCGCTTATGCGCATTCCGTCGTAATTAACCGAACATCGCGATCGTACGACCAAACGAACCAACATCCGACATATTTTTGAGCATGTTTCATGTCCACATTGTTTAGGCATCATTTTAGGGCCTTAAAGTTGGCTTAACGGGCCTTAGAAGTGTCGGAAATGAGCTTAAACATCAACAGGGACCAAAACTGACAATTCTGCAAAGTTGCTGGCTTACGGACCGTAAGCCATCACCCTTACGGTCCGTAAGGCATCCCCAGATCAGCAGATTCAGTTTAAACAGCTGTTACCCACTCCTAATCCCTTTTGCACTTGCCTCTTCCTGATAATGGGGGCCAATTTGAGTTACCTTAATGTTGCAACAAGTGTAGGAACAAGATCAAAGCACGGTATTCGAGGAACGATCCTAACGGTGGTCCAAATCCTATAAATACCCCTTTGATTCACAACTCAAAACCCACTTAATTTCTGAAAACTTCTCTAAGTTGAGGTGTAAAAGCGCTTCATACCTGAGAAATATTTGGAAATCAAAGCTTTCGGGGACCCTTTGTGCCGTTTAATTTCCGTGATCTCTAGCATTGTTTGGTTGTTACACAAGGACTTCTAAGCAATCTCAAGTGAGTACATAGACCCCTCTTTTACTGTTTTCAAATTGTTTTGGGGTGAAACACATGTGCCTACTTGTTACTTTCATGCTTTCCATGTTTTCACATCATATACTTGCTATGTTCATTAGTACATTTATAGTACATCGTTTTACACTATATTTCATGCTATGTATGTCTATTGTGTGCATACTTAGTACATTGTTTTACATAACATTTCATGCTATGTATGTCCATTGTGTGCATACTTAGTACATTGTTTTACATTACATTTCACGCTATGTATGTTCATTTGATTACATACTTAGTGCATTGTTTTCACATGCTTACATTTTGGTATGACATTTGGTTTGTTTAAATGGGACAAAAATACATTCATTAACATTAGCTACGCCATTCGTTAGTAGGTAGTGGTACCATAGGAATTGACAACTCCCGTTCCTGACATCCTAGGTATGTTTGGATGGAAGGAATGACCGAATTCGATAGACATAACACAGATAAACCTTTAATTTGTTTAAAGGTCTATCACCACAGTCACAAGGATTGAATGTATGCATTTTTACAATATCGCATAAATGTTTGTATTCAGTATAACATGCATTTCCACAAAACATAACGTTGATTTAAACCATGTTTTACTTCAATACATTGCTTTGTGCATTTTTACCTATGGTTTAGTTGATACATATTTCACTTGCCATACTTGACATTTTGGTTACACATTACATAATTGACATAGACATTTTGGCATTGATATACACATTTAGTGATTTACATTAGACATAGACATTTTGATATGGTTTACACAATAACATTTGACAATTGATTTATACATGAACAATTTACAATGATGGTTGGTTTGGGTAAGTGATTTGAGTAACGAGGCATGTGTAATATGATACAAGCATGGTGGATACGCCGCTGGTACTTCCTATATATAAGTGCTTGTATGATATTACATGTCGTAGCGTTACTTAAATCATTTCAATATTTGACATATTATATTTTACATAAACAACTTATTTTTCACAAGACATTGTCTTACAAAACAGTTTATTTTATCCAACACATTTTACTCGGTTATTTTTTTAACCAAACGCCATTCTTTTATATAGTCTGATTTCTTATCGAGTTTTCATACGATTTATAAAAGAAAACACTTAACAAGATTTATGACTAATTTTTATTAAACCTATCTTTTAAAACCCAAGTCATAAATCGTATTTTCACTAAACCTATGTATCTCACAGGCATTTTTATGCTGACGTACCTATTTTCACATGTGTTTTCAGGAGCAGTCGCTTAGGATGATGATCGTGACAATAGGGCGGACCTGTGCCTTATAGACATAAAACGAAGATAGACTTAGTTTAATTATGTTATGTACTCTTGGTTTCATGTTTAAAGACAATGTAACTCTCATGTTGATAAATAAAACGTAACTTTAATTTCCATGGTTGTGAAACAATAATTCTGTTACAACACTCCCCGACGTTTCCGCCACGTGTTTCTCGTTTTATGTGGTCGGGGTGTGACAATAATCAGTTAATAATCGACAGTTTAGTCATAACAGGGGATGGTGAGCGGCTTATAAAAGCATTTGGGCTCATTCAGTGTGCGGCCCAAAATGAGAGTGTGCGACCCACTAAAATAATCCCACACATTGGACTGTGCGGCCCACACTGGAGTGTGCAGCCTGCTTGACAAGTGTGCGGTCATGTTGAGTCTAGTTGTATGTCGTGTATTAAGCAATTGTACATATGGACGGTGTGCGGTTTCTGGTGTGCGACCTGCAACAGCTTCTTGTACATTGTGCTTTAGGGGTCGTACACTTGGGAGTGTGCGACCCTTACAAGTGTGCGGTGTGCATTGGACTGTTGTACCATACGCATTTCATGTTGTACATTCTAAGTGTGCGACTATATTTATCCAAACAGTTGCAATCCTTCAAGTTTTCAGATCAAACAAGCAAATCACCTCATAATCTTTCAAATCATTCTTCCTAATATCATAATATCTATCATTTCATATCAGCAGGCCTATGCATTCATCAACTACTCATTTGATCGAATCATCATTATTATCAAAACAGTTTATACCCATCAAAGTATCTCTAAATCCTTGCCCTTTTGAACATCATTTATTAACAACGCACACTTTTTAAGATTTAGTGAAAACAGTGAATACCTATATCAATCAAAACCACTTATGAATCATCATCATTCTTTTCATCAAATCATGAAATCGAAACAGTGGACATATGCACACTTTTCACCTAATCATCTCATATGAATTCAAAGCATATTCTAGCATCCTAACCCTTTTGAATATCATGACTTGATTGAAAACATCGAAAGGAAATTCCTTCATAAAACAGTAACATGTATCAACCAATTCTAGCACCTACTAACATAATCGTTCATGGATCCTTACTAATCATGTGTCATCATATCTTGAAACAAAAATAGTGAAATCACTTCGTCCAAACAATGCATTATTTTCAATCACCCCCTAAACAAAATCAACATAATCATGCTAGATTTACATTATCTTACCACATACAAGATCCTTAGTTCATTTATCATAACACAAAGGTTTTCGGAATTCATATTCTTACTATATCTCCCATTTTCGCTATAGGTGGGATTATACTGGGTATGGTTGTTGTTGTTGTTGTACTATATCTCCTATTTCATAGTTTTGACACAAAGTGTCACAACATTTTATGAACCATTTAGAAGCAAATCATCACAACAAGAACGTCTTTTATACATGATCATTTACAAAAATAATCATGGACATTAAAGCACTAATTTTACTGACCTTTAAACGGAGAATATAGAAGAAAAGAAGAAGAGTGTGCGGTCAAGAGAGGAGGGACCCTTGGAGGATTTCCAGAAAAGAAGATGAATGGCTATAGGTGTTTACTCGAGTTCTTCAAGGAGAATGGGAAGATATCCAAAAATGGCAATATTTCTAATTTGGGGGGAGAGAGAGAGAGAGAGAGAGAGAGAGAGAGAAAGAGGAGGCTGCAAATGGAATGTTTGTGGTAAAGGTGTTGGTGCATACGTCTGTCGACTTCATCTTCGTTCGAGTCTTAGATTAGTACTGAAAGATCAGAGCATGAAAAACGAGAAAAATATGTGAAAATGTAATTTCGCACGAAATAGCATTGGGCTATTTCGTACGAAATTAACATGTGCTATTTCGTACGAAATAGCATGTTAGCTATTTCGCCCGAAATTACATGCCTATATATATGTGTCTGATCGTTTTATTTCGTACGGAATTGTATTCCGGACGCCGAAGTGCTGCCGAAGTGTCTCTGGCCTGTATATTGTTGTCAGATCAATAAACAAGACAATTAATAGTGATTCTAGTGTTATACAAGCTAAACGAAGACCGAATCAATGAATTCCGCCTCTGATTCTATCTAAGAACTCTTCTAATCGACTCGTTTGGTCGGTAAAATGATCCTACTTGTGGTATCAGAGCTCAGGAGGAAGAGTTCTTACCTTTTAGCTTCTTTTCGCTGGAAAATTCTGATTTCTACACTTTCTTTTCAAAATTGAACAAGTTTTAACGGATAAAATGGTTTGAATTTCACACATTATATGCGAAACAGTGTTTTAACAAATCCTTGAGAGAATTAGACCTAAAATCGAGCTAAAACCTGATCAATTTGACAAAAGTTTGGCCGACATGATGACATCAGCATAATTTCGCATGGAGTAGCATATTAATTTCGTACGAAATTACATTCTGTGGTTGATTTCGCTTGAAATTGAGGGTAATTTCACACGAAATCAGATTTCGTTTGAGGATTTCATACGAAATCACTATTTCGCACCAAATTGGCTTGATTTCATTTGAATCTAAGCTGATTTCGCACGAAATTATATTTCGCCTCGTTATTTCGCTGGAAAACACTATTTCGTGTGAAACTTCTGATTTCGTGTGTATTGGTATTTCATTTGAAACTGTCTTGCTGCTATTTCATTTGAACAGGTTATTTCGCTTGAGAGATTCTGTTTGAAAAGCTGATTTCGTTTTATAGTGACTGATATTGTGAAACCTGTTACTGAAACATGGAAACTGAAGAAGAAATTGCATTGTATTACTATATATCTCAAGAGGAGAGTCCTATTAACATTGAAGAAGAATCAGTTTTAGAAAAATCAATTTCAAGAGAACCAGTTTCAATAAAAAAAGATTTAGAAATTGGTTTAGATAAAACTGAAAAGAGTTTAGAAGTTGATTCAGAAAAAGCTGATAATAATTCAGAAGTTGTTTTAGAGAAAGCTCCAGTGTTTGATCACTCATCAGATGAAGAGAGTGAAGATGACAGTGAAGAAATTAAAAAACTCGAAAATTATAAAAGAATGTTTGCACCTGAATTGTTTAATATGTTTTATGCAGGTACACTGGAAAAGCTTAAAAATAAACAAGCTGCAAAAATGAAGAATCATGAGGCAGCAAATGTGGAAGAAAATGTAAAATCCGAGAAGAAACAGGTTGACAGTGTTCATCAAGAAACATCTGAACAAGATGAGACAACTTGGTTGTCACAAAACGATGACGTCAAACCTGAAGAAAAAGTTCAAGCGGTAAAAGAACAGGTTGAAGAGGTTCCAACTTTCAAGATTGAGAAGGAAGCTGATGTTGAAAAAATGTCTGAAAAATGCTCAAATTGTGATAAATCTGGAGCAGACAATGTCAAACTCTTGAAAGATATTGAGAGTTTGACGTTGGAAAACAAAATTTTAAAAGAAAATGAAAAAGATTTTGAAAATAAAATAAAGATTTTAGAAGATGAAAAATCTGTTTTCAGTAAGAATAATATTGAAAAGCAAATTGCAATAAACTCTCATCTTCAAAAAATTATTCGGCTTGAATATGAAGTTGAGAATGCTAAGAATAAAATTGATGAGTTAGAAAAGAAGTTGAAAGGTTTTGTGACTTCATCAACAATGTTAGATCATATTTGTCCAAAACCGATCAATTCAGTTCCAATAAGTGACGATGTCACAAATTATGACAAAGTCATAATTGAAGATTGTGATGAAAGATCTGATGATGAAAATGAAAGAAAGAAAACGTTTCTGAAATTAAAAGAAAAGTTTCAAGAAACTGTTCTACAGTCTACTGAAAAAGGCGAATGCTCAACGCAAAAACCTTTGAAGAAGAATGTGGAACAAAAACAAAAGGTTAAAAATTTGAAAAATCCTCAAAACAACAATAAAAGTTCATCAGTTCAATCATCCAATCGTGATAAAAAATCACAAAAATTTGAAAATCAAAACTCAAAAACAGTTGGTAATAAGTGGTGCAGGTTTGACCACAGTGCTCAATCGACAAATCCAGCTTACAAGAGGAGAAATGACTACCACAAGGCCAAGCAATGTCATGATCTAAGTATTTGGTATGAAAGTGGTGAATGGTACGTGTAACACCTGTGCCTCCACGGCCATCAAACAAATACCGAACCAATGAAATATTATATTTCACACTTGGGATTTGTAAAAATATGTGTATCATTTGCACATATCAATTTTTGTTCAATTCCAAACTCTAAATCGCTTTCTGGGAGGTTATACGCGCACCGATGCGTAAATATAACCAGTTTAATGCAACAAACACTCCGGAATAGTGACATAGGCTTAACATACCTTAAATAACCTTTACATAAATTAGAAATAAGTTTTGAAGGCTTTGGTATGGCAAAAACAAGTTAATTCGCTTACAGGGACTAAAATTGACAAACTGCGAAAGTATGCCAATTTGAACTAGAACGAACATTCCGGAACATGACCATAAGTTAAACACACCTTAAATATCCTTTACCTAGCTTAGAAATAAGCTTTGAGGGGTTCGGTGTGCTAAAATATACTTTTGGGTCATTCAGGGACTAAAAGTGTCAAAAAGTGCACAAGTTTGCACTTTCGCGCATAACTTACGTTCTGAATACATCTGGACATCCAAAAATTTATGTAAGCACTAAAATATTTTATTTTAGTGTTTTGCATAAGAAAAATCCATTCGTCACGCAATTTAGATCGTTTCTCGCGCTTATGCGCATTCCGTCGTAATTAACCGAACATCGCGATCGTACGACCAAACGAACCAACATCCGGCATATTTTTGAGCATGTTTCATGTCCACAATGTTTAGGCATCCTTGTGGAGCCTTGTAAATGATTTAACAAGCCTTAAACACGTCAGAAATGGCCTGAATACGCAACGGGGACTGAAAGATAAACATTTGAAGGTGTTTGCTGATCAGGGGGACCCTAGCGCGACGCCTAGCCCCCTTGGCGTCACGCTAGGCCTCTTCTGATCAGAAAAGGTCATTTTTAACACAAGTTAGCAGCCCCTAACACTTCCCAAAGGTCAAGTGCCACATGTTAAACTCTTATGGTGGCCAAATTCAGTAACCACAACATTCCAACAAGTGTAGGGGTGTGATCATTCCCTCTTCTCCAAGAAACGATCCTAACGGTTCGGTAAAAACTATAAATACCCACATACCCCAACTTCATTTCTCACTAGAATCTGATCAATTGTGCTCTAAGTTGAAACCTTTGTTTCATACCTGAGCTATTTTGATCTAGATTAGCATTCGGGGACCCTTCGTAAGTGTTCCTTCGTTCTTTTATTGCTTTTCGAGTCTTTTCGAGTCTGAAAGTCAAACTTTGTTTGACTTTCTGCATTGACCAGTTTATGGTCAATGCGAAGTTTGTTTGAACTTCGCAACGTGATTGTAATCACGATGGTTATAGTCCCTTGTGACTATGCCTACTGATTACCACGTTGTCTAGGGTCGTAAGGGTAAGCGATCTAATAAATCGCTTATACCTTCGAACCCGACCCATTTGGTCGATCATTAGGATCCGACCAAACACATTAGGTGACCATAGTATATAGGGAATAACCTTCCGAGGTTATACCTTATGGTCGCTTCGTTTAAGTAGTTGTATGATAGGTAGTTTATATGCCTTAGGTAAATTACCAAAATACCCCTTTAACGCCAAAATTCATTTTAAGCCTATGTAACATAACTTTTGACATCTAAACTGATTTGACAACAATATTAGACATGTTAAGGCATATTTTACTTATCATAGGACTAGTTAAGCGTTCCGAACGCGTTTTACGCGAACGACGCGTTAAAATAGCATAAGCTACCTAAACGGGTCGTAATGGGTCGTAAACACTTAGGTTAAGTTTCGTTTTAGTATGTGGGCTTTGTTAAACCATATTACACGAGTTCCCATACTCGTTTGGTTTACGAACCCTCATTCTATCCGATCTTCCGATTTAGGTCCGGTTTGTTAATGTAGTTACCTATAGTAGGTGCCGTTTGATTCCGTGATCTCTAGCGTTGCTTGGTGGTTATCTTAAGACTTCTGAGCAATCTCAAGTGAGTACATAGACCCCTCTTTTACTGTTTTCCAAACTGTTTTGGGGTGAAACACATGTGCCTACTTGTTACTTTCATGCTTTCCTGTTTTCACATCATATACTTCCTATGTTCATTAGTACATTATAGTACATGATTTCATTACATTTTATGCTATGTATGTCCATTGTGTGCATACATAGTACATGGTTCTACATTACATTTCTGCTATGTATGTTAACTGATAGCATGCTAGCACATTGATTTACATGACTTTTCTGCTTTGTATGTTAACTTAGCATACTTAGTACATTTCTTATTCATCATATGCTTACATTTTGGTATGACATTTGGTTTGTTTAAACTATACTATACATTCATTAACACCGATCATGCCGCTCGGTAGTAAGTACTGGTACCATAGGACTTGACAAATCCCATTCCTGAAATCTCGGGTTTGTTTGGATGGAAGGAATGACCGAATCCGAATACATATTCTTTTGATAACCCATTTTTACATGGTTATCCGACTGTCGCAAGGCTTGGATGTATGAATTTTCACAATACCGCATAAATGTCTAATATCAGTATAGCATACATTTACTACACAAAACATAACTTTGATTTAAACCAAGTTTTACTTCAATACTTTGTTTTGTGCATTTCACCTATGGTTTAGTTGATGCATTTCACTAGCCATACATATCATTTTGGTTACACATTACATGATTTATATTTGACAAATAAACATTTTCAACATTGGTTATACGTTGCATGATTTACATCTTGACATAAACATTTTGGTATATTATTCAATACATTTGACAATTGGTTTAAACATAGACATCTTACATTGGTAGTTTGGTTTGATTAAGTAACGATGCGTGTGTAATATGATACAAGCATGGTGGATACGCCGCTGGTACTTCCTATATATAAGTGTTTGTATGGTATTACATATCGTAGCGTTATTTGAATCATTTCAGTTTGAGACATATAACATTTTATACAAATAACATACTTTTCACAAGACATTGATTTACAAACAACTTATCTTATACAAACTCATTTCACAAGGGTTATTCATTTAACCATACATTATTCTCTTATTTATACATATCATCTGATCTTATCGTTTTTCAAATGATTTACAAAACAAAGCAAATTACAAGGTTCATGACTAAACATTTTCTCAAACATAAGTCATGAAACCTATTTTCACAAAACCTATGTATCTCACAGGCATTTTTATGCTGACGTACCTATTTTCACATGTGTTTTTCAGGAGCTGTTGCATAAGATGATCAAGATACACATAGGCAAACTTAGGCTTTAGTGACAATAAAAGATGCATGACTAGTTAATTATGTTGTATTTCCTTGTTTGTTAAGACATTGTAACACTTTAAATAAATAAAACGAAACTTCAATTGCCATGGATTTGAAACAATTAATTCTGTTACAACACTCCCCGACGTTTCCACCACGTTTGGTTGTCCTACGTGGTCGGGGTGTGACAGTACGATAACAGAGTGTGCTACAACTGTGGTTTTAGAGGACACATTGCTGTTAATTGCCAGAGTCGGAGCTTTGAGACGAGGAGATGTTATGATTGTCAAATCAAAGGCCACATTGCAAGAGATTGTCCAATGAGATCAAAGGGAAGATCGAGGGCTGAATCTCAGAAAATGGCAAAGAAACCAGTCAAAGTCGAAGAAAAACCCAAAGAACAGAAAGTTCTAGAAAAGAAAGTTAAGCTTTCACAAGGGCAGGAAGACAGACTGAGAAAGAAAAGGAAGAAAGCACGAGAGTATCTCGAAAGGATTTTGTCCTTGGGTTCACCTGTTGGTTCTAATAAGATTTCTGTTGAATCGCTTCACTCGACTGCAAAGTCAAGTAAAACGAATTCTTCAGATACAAATTTGAGGGCAAAAGGAATATTAAAGAAAGAAAAATTGACTAATCAAACTAATGAAAAATTAAAGAAAGTTAATTTTCAGACAAAATCTTTATCAAAGATTTTGATGGCGATGAGTTTGTTTCTTCTGAAACAAAGGAGCCACGTTTTGGCGATGAATCTGACTTATCAAAGTCAGACAAGCCACGTTCAGGTGATGAATCTGGTTCGTCAAAACCAGAAGAGCCATTTGTTGAGATAAAAAGTGTTGATTCCATTTCGACAATGAATGATGCAAACTTTTCAATTGTTAAGTGGAAATTTGAAACAAAAAGTTGGAAAACCCAAGAATGGTCAGGCTTGGGTAGATCTTTTCAAATAAAAACCCTGACTTGCCGGAGCTTCCAGGTTGGTAAGTGTGGAGCAGGTATCGGCATCTTTCTTGTGAAATATCACCGAAGTGGTGTTGAGTAGTGGTTTATTGATATTTCGACCTACAAGATTAATCAGGGACATTAAGTTGTACTTGATTTATCTTTCCTACAAGTGGTGGTGTTGATTAAATCGAAAAATGTTAAAATTTTCAAGTGGTTAAAGATGAACAAAATGATGAGTAAAACCCCTAACCTACAAATGGTTTGTGAAGAACAACAAAACTATTTTTCCGGAAAAAAATTTTTGATCAAAACAAACTTAAGTGTTTTGAAATCATAATGGGAAAATAGTTTGTTGTCAGGGGGAGTTCTGATTGTTTAAGCACAGTGGATGGCGACTTGAAGCAATTCGATATCAGTTTGTCACTTTATTTGTACAGTTTGTGTTCAAATTTTCCCAGAAAATCAAAATTGAAACATATTTTGATTTTAGGGGGAGAATTTTTTTTTAAATTTAAAAAAAATTAGAAAATTTGAAAATGCCAAAAACATTGTAAAAAGAAAAAAAGAGTTTTGTTGTGAATAAGAGGAAATGATAGTAAATCAGTGGACTGTCACAGCATGCTAAAGAAATGAAAAGTCAAAATGTGATAAACGGTCTCACTAAAGATGTGACGATAGGCTCAGCTAGACTAGTAGATTTGCAATAACGATATAAACTTAAATGAAAAAGCCTAAGTCTAGTGGGAAACACGGTCAAACGCATAGTACTTAGTTTTGTCCTTCTTGACTGTGTGCCTGCTCGGTAATCGCTGATTGTCAAAAGACATAAAACTGGTTAAGTTTGTGAGCTTTCACAACTTTGCTGAAAAGTCACTGTGATTTTGTGCATTTCATTTTGCAAAGACTTAAACTTGTTTTATTTCTTTATTTTGTTTAAGCATTGGACATCCTCTGCGTATACGTGAGTATCGACCTGGATGTTAGTGCCTAAACGTTCTGCTTTATTTTCTTTGGTGTTTCGTTTAAGTTTTGGATCACCTCTGCGTATACGGGAGTATCGAACTGGTGATTAAAGCCTAAACAACTTCAACTTGCTTTTATTTCTTATTTTGTTTAAACATTGGACTTTCTCTGCGTATACGAAAGTATCGACCTGATTGTTAATGTTTAAACATTCTGCGTTGTTTTCGCACAAATCACAGTTGATGAAAGTTTAAAGGCATTACTTGAGTCAGTGTATTGCATGATGAGGGGATATGCTAAGATCATGGGGTCCATAAGAGTTTAGTGCAAAATTAATATATCTTAACGTATCAGTAAGCATTTTGAAAGTTTTTAGATTGAGCTTAAGAGGACAACTATATCGTCAATCAATGTGAATCGTTTAGAGCTTAAAATATTTAAAGCTTAACGATGCTTGTGATGTGTCTTAAAAACTGATATGATCCTCTTGCACAAACTCTCAAAAAATATTGTTTGTATATATTTCCTTATTGCATTTCATTAACAGCAAAAATCCAAAAAGATTTCCGACAACTGATGTTGGAAAGCTGATTTTCAAAATTCCAAGTGCTAAACATGATGAATTTTGGTTTGGGTTAATTGTTTGAATAATTGATGATTGAGTGGTTTCTAACAGTAAGTTTTTCTTATTGATTTAAGTAAAAACTTATGTTTTGAGAAGAAATTTTCTGCAGAAAATGTTGAAAGAGCTAGGTTTCAATTCCTGATGTCTAATTCCAGGTTTTCGATTCTAAGCTACAATTAAAGAGTTCCAGACTGCGATCCCAACTGAGTGAAAGGGGGAGTCTGAAGACAAAGAAGCCAGGTTCCTGATCCTGAAGCAAGGAGAAGTTCCTGAAGTACGAGAAGTATAATCAAGACTGAAGAGTCGTCATGCTGAAGACTCGCATTGAAGACTTCGTCAACATCCGAGGGGGAGTCTGTTGGTGCATACGTCTGTCGACTTCGTCTTCGTTCGAGTCTTAGATTAGCACTGAAAGATCAGAGCACGAAAAACGAGAAAAATATGTGAAAAGGTAATTTCGCACGAAATAGCATGTTAGCTATTTCGTGAAAAATTACATGCCTATATATTTGTGTCTGATCGTTTTATTTCGTACGAAATTGTATTCCGGACGCCGAAGTGCTGCCGAAGTGTCTCTGGCCTGTATATTGTTGTCAGATCAATAAACAAGACAATTAATAGTGATTCTAGTGTTATACAAGCTAAACGAAGACCGAATCAATGAATTCCGCCTCTGATTCTGTCTAAGAACTCTTCTAATCGACTCGTTTGGTCGGTAAAATGATCCTACAAAAGGTTTCTTGGGTTTTGGACAATGTGCACATTTATACATGTGCTGAAGATGCCGCACACCATGTTGGTGGAATCCAGCTGTCAAATCAGGTCGCACACATGCACAAACCTTTAGTGTGTGGCCTGAATTTCATAACCACAATGGCTGTGAGTGTGCGACAGAAGTGTGAGTGCATAATGTCTATCACTTCCGTCAATCACGTACCGTAGCTTAATCAGATGATACAAGACTGATGTTGAACAGAGAAAAATCAAAGTTGATGTATACTGAAGTCCATTCGGATGAATGTGCAATCTATTCATCCGGAAACTCAAAGATTTTGTCCATCCGTCCGGATGGAGGCCATCCGCTAGGTGCTCTCGTCCGGATGAGCATTGCCTATATATATGTGTATTGAGTCTTGTCATTTGATAACTTTGTGACTTGAGTGGGGAAACTCTGTTAATTTGTTTTCGTGGTTGTAAACTGTCAAATCAGTAATAGAAAACATCTTATAATTACTTCTTTGTGTCTGATCCACACACTTACTTGGATTCCGCACAAGATACGTGTTCATCGCATTCATTGGTCAAGGAGTTGATCCTCGGAGTGAATCCACAAGTAGTATCAGAGCGGGTTATTGTCTGGATGGATTGAAGACACAAAGATTGAAGCTGATTCATCATCATCAGAGCTGAATTCATTATCTTCTACTCATTTCTTCTTCTACACATTCTTTTTGAACTTAATTTCAGATCTACGAAGTTTCTACGGTTAAAATTGACTAAATTTTGAATATGTTATGTGAAAAACGTTTTTGAACAATCCTTCAAAGTTTCAGATCAAAATTATAACAAAAACGATCTCAAATCATTGAAAACATGGTTGTTCTTGTTCAAGAGTGTTCGAACGGATCCACATAGTCAATTCGTCCGGATAGCCATTAAGTCCATCCGTCCGGATAGACTCATTCCCCATACGTCCGGATAGACTTATTTCCCTTACATTCGGATAGCCGTTACTCCCATCCGCCTGGATAGACATATTCCCATCCGGACGACCATAATCCATCCGGACATCCGCCCGGATAGAGTCATTCCCCATACGTCCGAATAGACTTATTTCCCTTACATTCGGATAGCCGTTACTCCCATTCGCCTGGATAGACATATTCCCATCCAGACGACCAGAATCCATCTGGACGAATAGACCTATTCGGACATATCCCATCCGTCCGAAACAACAGTTTGTGTTTGTTTAATTTCAAGTTTGATCAAGTGTTTGATTGTGTGTTTGCAGGTAATCATGGCTGAAGAATTCTACAACACGTTTTACAATGCCTTTACGCCTGAAACAACAACTGAAGCAACACCCGTGACAAAGACTGTTTTTAAATGTGATTTCTGAGAGTTTGAAATATGATAGTGTGTACGGAAATCATCAACGACCACCGAAACTAATGAATATAGAAGATTATCACCGGTGGAGTACTAGATTTGAAAACTGGGTGAAGGCTTATGCTTATGAGAGTTGGATTATGTTGACTTTCGGATATGAAAAACCGGTGAACGATAAAAATGAATTACTTACAATTAAACAATTTTCAGAGATTGATAAAAATAATCACTCTAATGAACTAAAAACAATAACATTATTGCAACAATCTGTTAGAGAGGATATCTTGTTTTTACTTCAACATGGTGAAACATCTAAGTCGATGTGGGAAGCTTTGAAGCTGAAAGCCGAAGGAGGCAAAGATATCAAGAAAACCAAAATTTCTCTGCTGAAAAAGGAATTTGATCTATTCAGCTGCATGAAAGGAGAAACTGTTCGGAAAATGATTGGAAGATTCTGTCACTTGAAGATCGAGCTGGAAAGGTTTGGAATCAATAAGGACAGAGAAAAGATTATTGATAAATTGGTCGAGGCATTGCCGCATGTTGAAGATTGGAAAACGTTTGTGATAGTGTTGAAAAATGATGCTAAGTTTGATGAGATTACTTTGGATGGTTTGATTGAAAAACTTGAAGGACATGATCTAGAGTTACAAAAACAAAACAAAATGTCCAGTTCCAGTTATCAGTAGAATGTTGATCTGTACTAGCGAAGAAGTATGCTGCTGAACAATCAGTCACCAAAGATCGGTACAGCATATAGTACTGACAATGCTGGTGATTCTTCAGAGCAAATCTCTGAGTTATAATTCTGGATATCATTCATCTTCTTGTTCATCAGCTAAATCCAATCCGAGTCAGAATTGGAAAGATTCTCCAAACTTGAACACTGATTTTGCTAGACAGCACATGAGTTACTTAGCTTCCGTTCTGGAATCCTATAAAGGTCTGATCGCAGGGAAGATAGGTAATCCAAACATGAAAAAGGAAGATTATGATCAAGTTGACTCGGAGGAGATGGAGCTCATGGATATTCGTTGGTGTATGGCGAGCGTAATCAGGGGGCTCAACGGTTCATGGAGATTACTGGGAGAAAGTGTCTTGAAGGTCCCGATATGAAGCTGGGATTCGACAAAGCAAAAGTCACTTGTTTCAAGTGCAAACAGAAGGGACACTTTAAGAGAGAATGCACAAATCGTCAAGCTAATGATAGTGTGAATCCTTTTCAAGAATATTACTACAAGAAAGCCATCTATCATTGCAACAACGAGCAACAGTCAAGAAAGAAGATTGAGGAAGGATCATCTAAAGAAAAGAAATAAGCTATGCTGACGATTCATAATGATAAAGCCGGACCCAGGACATTTGATGAGGATGAAGGATTTAATTGGAGTAAATACATAATGGATGATAAAAGGGCGTTGGTTGCTGAGTTCAAAGAGAGCCAAGAAGAAAATCATGCACGAGCGTATTTGAGTGAAGTGTATAAAGCATTCATAGAAGGAAAGCGAGCAAATAGATGGGATGCTAAGAGAGAATGTTTTATTGATCCTCAAGGAAACCCGACAGTTGATCCTGAAAAGGCAGATTTTGAGGCACTTGTTGCTGCTATTCCAACTGTGGAAGTTTGGTGTCAAGGGCTTGAAGAAATTCCTAACTACAGACAAAAAGTAGAGGATGGCATAAAGAAGGTGATGTATGCCAGTGTTGAAAAGAAGAAAAAGACGGTAGAGGAAATTGTTGGTGAAAGCCAGAAGATGGTTGATGAGTTGAAGAAAGCTGATGAGAAGGTAGAGGAAGCTGTTGCTGAGAAACAACAAGTGTCTGAAGAAGATCAGAATCAAAAAGCAAAAGAAGCCACGGTGCCAGAAATAGAGGTAATAATTCAAACTGGTTCTTCTGTATCATCAAATAAAATTGAAACTAAAACTAATGAACAGTGCAAGAAATGCGTGGAAACATGCAGTGCTTATACTGAAAAGGATAAAAATTTGAGATCCAGAGACATTGAGTTTATAGTAAAATAGAAAAGATTTTCAAAGAAAAATGTAATGAAATGCTTGAAATGAAAAGTTTTTGAAAGAAAAAGAAAAAGAAAAAGAGCTAACACAGAAATGTGAAAATCTTGAAAAAGAAAACAAAGTTTTGAAACAACAGTGTTCAGCTGATTGTAACGAATGTGTTCAAAAAGATAAATTTATTCAAGAGTTACAAAAAGAATATGATGGAATGAAATTGTCATATCATACGGTAAAAGAAGCTTATGAAACTTTGAAGAGTAAAGTCAAAAGTTTGGATGATAGATTGTCAGCATGTCAGAAAACAACTAAATTTCTTGAAGCCAGATATGAAGGAAAACAACTGGTTCTAAATCAATAGATTGATGATGTTGCTAAACTTAAACAAGAACTGACTGAAAAAGAAACGTTGGTTAATAAACTTCAAAGTTATGATGCTTCTTCATACATTCTGGAACGCATTTTCAACATCACACCAGATGGTAAAGAGTCTGAAAAGAACAAAAAGGGAATTAGGTCAGAATACCATCTGGTTCCACTACCGTTGGAGAATAATTATACATTCTATGATGGCGAAAAGGTGGAAAAAGCGATAAATATGGTTGACCAATTACCTGACAACATCGATTTGACTTACACCAAATCTGATGATCTTGGTGATTCAGAGGTGGTAGGTAAGGTTGTTGAAAGCGTTTTGATAGAGGAGTCTACCAAAACAGATAAGTCTGAATCACATGATGAAGATGAGGAAAGTTTTCATAAAAATTATCTTAAAAATTCAAAACCTGAGAAAGATGCGAATGATGATTCAAAAGGATTGGCATATACCATGATTGGATCGGACAAATTATTCTTAGATATTGAGGTACCGATTCAGAATGTGATTTCGGAAAAGATTGACAAGGTTTTCAAATTGGTAGAAATTGAAAAGCCTGAAATTGCAAAATTTGCTGGTAAGAGCAAAGAAAACTTTTTATAACAAACCTAGTTACAAAAAGAAAAACATGAAGGCTGGGTTGGGTTATAAAAAGAAACAAAATCAAAAGAAACGATTTGGAAAGACAAATCTTCATAAACAAACGAACTTTGTTCACGGAAAAAGTTCAGAGGAAGAGAAGGAACTCCAATTTAGACGACAGTCTAATGAAGAGTTCTATGCTCAGAAAAAGTAACAACAACAGGCCAAAGATGTTTCAAAAAGAACATGTTTTAAATGTAGTAAAAATATATCAAATCCCTAGTGGGAAAACAAGTATAATAGTTAACACTTTCCGGAGAAATTTAACGAACTTAAAAGTGTCTGTTTTGGACCATAAATGGAAATTTTTCGCAGGATTCAGAATCCGACAAATTATACAAGTCTAGAAATGTTGTTAAACATCAAAAACAACTTAAAAATAATTGGGGATATCATTAAAACACAAAAACATATATTACCTTATAAATTATATAATTTAATTTATAGCGAACCGACAACGAAACAAGCACCGAACAATTATCTGAACACTACCAAAACACCAAATATGGACTAGTAACATTGTTTTAATGTTGTAACACTAATGTTGGCCATATAACACTTAGTTACACAGAAAACACCTAAAAACACTTAACCCCTAATTAAACCCCCGATTTACCTTAAAGTCACTCAACTATCAAACTTTGGCACAACCCCCCCCCCCCTCATTTTGACGGTTCAAAGAGGTCCCCACAAGCCCCCTAAATGTCTCATGTAATGGAGAAAGGCATGTTGGACAATTAGGTTTATAAAGGAAACATTGGATCATGCAAGAAGACTTATAATTCACCTCTCATTCTCACAAACTCACTTACCATTTTCAAAGCACCAAACTCTTTCTTCCTCCCTCATACATTCGGCCAAACACACACACAAATCACCTCCACTTTCTCTTGTTCTTCAAGCCATTCCAAGAATTCACAAGGGTGTAAGAAGGTTATCTAAGGAAGGTTCAAGTGTTGGAAGCTCAAGGACCACTCAAGGAAGCTATTAACCACCATCTTCATCCTCTTATCATCTTCTTATTCTTGTTGCCTCTTCCCCAGCCACTAGTGTTAGTTGTGAGTCTTCTAATCCCTCGTTTTGATGTTCATTAGTAGTATAATGACAATGTACAAGCTAAACCATCAAGAAAACCAAACTTTAAAGTATGAACATGTAAAGAAATAACAAGATCTAACATGAATAAGTAATTTTTGGTGTTATATGAAGATTGTTATGAAGTTGTTGTTGTTTGTTTTATGATTTGGATGAAATCCATCACATGCATGCTTGTTAGAAGTGTAGATCTAACAAGTATACACATGGATCTTGAAAGATCCATGATCAACATGTTAGTAGACTTGAAGATCTTGAAATATGAACTTGTAAGTGTGTTTAAAATGAAATGTTTATGTTTATAAACTTACTAACAAAGTGGATGAGGAAGTTGTTGGATCGACGTGTGACCCGAACGAGTCAATCAGAAGAGTTTACAATCCATATCAAAGGTGGAATCAGTGATATAGATGTGATAACAACTTGATTCTCCTTAATTATCTTTCTTTTATTGATTTCAAAGCAATTATGATCGTTTGACAAACTGGCAGCACCTCGGCTGTGAAATCGGAATCGTTACAAATGAATCAGCAACTCAGCTATATATAGAGGTAGCTATTTCGTATGAAACCAACATTACTATTTCGTGCGAAATCACTTTGTTTCATTTCGTACGAAATAGCACTTGCTATTTCATGCGAAATACCCCTTTTACATACAAACCCTAATTTCTATCCTGCTGAGCATTGGTTTATCCTATCTAGATACAAGACTCTATAAAGACGAAGTTAACAGACATCTATGCACCAACAGACTCCCCCTTGGATGTTGACGAAGTCTTTAGCATCAAATCTTCAGTCTTTAGCCTTTATCTATCTTCTCACTCTGCTCAAAATGTTTGACACTGTATGCATCCTTCAATCTCTATCTTTAAACTCCCCTTTGAATGTTGATCCAGAATGTAGACTCCCCCTTTCAATATGCTGGAGCTCGAATTCTGGTTCAAACTTTACACAAAATTTGCCATAGAGATCTTTCTTTTCTCACAGACTCCCCCTTAAGCTGTGCTGGGATCATAGTCTGACTTTCACATGTTTACATATTCAGGATCGATTCCTGGTTCTATTCTGCATCTGCTCAGGATTCAAAACCTGGCTAACCTGCACATCCTCTGTCTTAACATAATGTCGCAACCCCCGATCCCTTATCTGTCCCGGGAACGGGCGGACGCGAACTCAGAGTTCGGTGGTATCAGTTTGTTAAATCTTGCAGCGGAATTTACATCAGGACCGTAGTTAGGAAATATTTATCAGAGTAAAACCACCATATTTCATATTAATAATCACATGGGTAAAACCCAAGTTTCTTATTACAATACATTCATAGGGATACACCCTATTTTATTGAATTTAAAACATCATCTTTTAGGTAACTTTTATAGCCACATTTTTCCCAAGCCTTCAGTGCTTTCCAGCTGGCTTTTTACTAATTGGCTGTCACATTTTGTTACC
This sequence comes from Helianthus tuberosus, assembly GCA_030545235.1. Taxonomy (NCBI): domain Eukaryota; kingdom Viridiplantae; phylum Streptophyta; class Magnoliopsida; order Asterales; family Asteraceae; genus Helianthus; species Helianthus tuberosus. The sequence continues at coordinate 122,089,676 of CM060409.1, forward strand.
TGAAACATGTTTTAAAAACATTTATCAGCGGGAAATACTGGTGAGTGAATCCCAGTTTAATCAAGAAACATTTTATCAATTAAAACAGTATTGAGAGCGATCACATTGTTTATTTCTACACAATTACTCATTCAGTACAGTCAATCCTGACTTGTGGGTCATATTACTCATTGGCTAACTCTTTGTCCAATGGTAACGTCCTGTCATCCCCGACTTACTACTCACAAGGTAGTAAATTTTGTATACAAAACCCCATAATACCGGCAGTAATTGAAGAAGTACAAAGACTCAATCACCGCTTAATCGCATTGTAAAATAATTAAGGTTTTGTAAAACATTCCAAAAAGGTTAACAAAAAGAGGATAAACTCACTTTGCTATCTTAGACTTCGCGTAAGGGTTTCCTGGATATAATCTATAATTTATACAAATGTACATTGGTTAGTATCATAACCCTTTGAAAATATTAATGATACCCTCCCCGAGACGGCATTCCAACAACTACGTCGGGCAGAACCACGACAGTTGTTACGGAACCCTAAATCAATCGGGCAGCGTAACTATTATGAAACTGGGGTTATAATACTTACAACGGAGCAGCACCTCGCTAATTAGGGGGATATAATACCCGCGTATTATAACACTACTACAGAATTTGAGATTGAGAATGAAATTGTGAGCGAGTTCGACTGAGATCCGATGCCATCTATTTATAGGTGCTGAATTCAACTTTCAGGCGGCCCGCGTAAGGTAAGGCAAAGCCTTACGCGGCCCGCGTCAACACCCGGTCAACATATAGCTTAGCTGGGTCAGCGTATAGGTCCGCCACGATGTCGACACGTGTCAGCTCAGGGCTGCGCCACCATTCAGATCTCACGCGGCCCGCGTTAACTTAAACGGGGTCTTACGCGGCCTGTTTGAACTAAAGAAACTTAAAGGAATCCGGTATCCACCTTGATACCGCCCGCGTAAGGGTTTGGGGTGGGTCCACGCGGCCCGCCTCAGCCCTAGATTTAAACTTTTATATTTTATTTAAATACTATATTGTATCTCGGGCTCGGTTTTCACATACGGGGTGTAATAAAAGACACATGAGGGTCTTTTAAGATATACAGAGGTGTCGGAAATATTATGAGGATGTTGGTTTTACCGAGGGTTGTTACATTCTCCCCACCTTGTTTTAGAGCTCGTCCTCAAGATCTACTGGAATAAATGCGGATATTTCTTTTTCATTTCTGATTCAAGCTCCCATGTGTACTCAGGTCCTCTTTTGGAGTCCCACTTCACTTTAACCAAAATTAATCTCCTATGCTTAAGATTCTTGACTTTTCTGTCTTCAATTTGTAGAGATCTTTCTACAAACTTGAGTTATTCATTTACCTCTATATCCTTAAGAGGCACTATCAGTGATTCATCAGCTAAACACTTCTTGAGATTAGATACATGAAACACATCATGTATTCCTACCATTTCCTCTGGCAATTGTAGCTGATAGGCTACAGGCCCTATTCTTTTAATAATCTTAAAAGGTCCAACATACCTGGGACTTAATTTTCCTCGTTTGATGAATCTTACTACTCCTTTCCAAGGAGAGACCTTCAACAATACTTTATCTCCTACTTTAAACTCCAATGGTTTGCGTCGGTTATCAGCATAGCTCTTCTGTCGATCACTTGCTGCTTTCAGTCGTTCTTTGACTTAAATAATCTTGTCGGTTGTTTCTTGCACTATCTCAGGTCCAGATAATTGCTTCTCCCCAATTTCTGCCCAACAGACTGGAGTTCGACACTTTCGTCCATAAAGTGCTTCGAATGGTGCAGCATTGATACTTGTGTGATAACTATTGTTATAGGAAAATTCTATTAAAGGTAAGTGATCGTCCCAATTACCTCCAAAATCAATTACACAAGCTCTAAGCATGTCCTCCATTGTCTTAATTGTCCTTTCACTCTGTCCGTCCGTTTGAGGATGATAAGTTGTGCTTAATTTTAACTTGGTTCCCATTGCCTTTTGGAAACTTGACCAAAAATGAGAGGTAAATCGGCTATCTCTATCAGAAACAATTGATAAAGGAATACCATGTAAAGAAACAATTTCATTTACATATAATTTAGCTAATTTTTCCATACTGAAAGTTTCTTTCATTGGTAAGAAATGAGCTGACTTGGTTAGCCTATCTACAATCACCCAGATTGTATCATTTCCTTTCTTTGTTTTAGGTAATTTAGTAACAAAATCCATTGTTATTAATTCTCATTTCCACACTGGCAATTCTAATTGCTGTAACAAACCTGAGGGTTTCTGGTGTTCAGCTTTAATTTGTGAGCAAGTTAAACATTTAGAAACATAGGCTGCTATGTCCTTTTTCATTCCTATCCACCAGAAATTTTTCCTTAAATCCTGGTACATTTTATCACTTCCTGGATGCATCGTATATTTAGACTTATGGGCTTCTTCTAATATACGATTACGCAGGTTTCCTAATTTAGGTATCCACATTCTCTTTTTATAGAATCTCCAAATTCCATCTATTCCTTGTTCCAATTCTTTTAGCATACCTTTTAATTTTTCAGCATCATCCTTGATTACTGATTCTTGTGCTTCTCTTATCTGATCATTTAAATCTACTTGCAGATTTAATTTAAGAGAACGTACTCTTTTTGGCTTTTCATGATATTTTCGACTTAAAGCATCTGCTACTACATTTGCTTTTCCTTCATGATACTGGATATCACAATCATAATCACTAAGCATCTCCATCCAGCGTCTTTGTCTCATATTCAAATCCTTTTGCTTGAAAATATACCTTAAACTCTTATGATCAGTGAATATGGTAAACTTACTACCATAAAGGTAATGTCTCCAAATCTTAAGAGCAAAAATTATAGCTCCTAGTTCTAAATCATGGGTTGAATAATTCTCTTCATGATTCTTAAGTTGTCTAGATGCATAAGCTATAACCTTTTGTCGTTGCATCAACACACATCCATAACCTAATTTAGAAGCATCACAGTAGACTACAAAGTCTTCAGTTCCTTCTGGTAACGCTAATATGGGTGTATGGGTTAATCTTTGCTTAAGAATTCTAAAAGCTTCTTCTTGTTTTACTCCCCATTCAAACTTAACAGATTTACAGGTTAACTTAGTTAAAGGAATGGCTATTCTAGAAAAATCCTTAATAAATCTTCTATAATAACCGGCCAATCCTAAGAAACTTCTAACCTCAGTTGGTGATTCAGGGGTTTTCCATTTAGTAATTGATTCAATCTTTGTTGGATCTACATGAATTCCTTCATGATTAACTAAATGTCCAAGGAATTGTACCTGTTCTAACCAAAATTCGCACTTAGAAAATTTAGCATAAAGCTTTTCCTTTCTTAATAGACTTAAAAGTGCGTGCAAATGTTTTGCATGATCTTCTTTACTCTTAGAGTAAATTAGAATATCATCTATAAAAAAATTATGAATTTGTCCAAATATGGCTTACATATTCGGTTCATCATGTCCATAAATGCGGCTGGGGCATTGGTTAAACCAAATGGCATGACAGTAAATTCATAATGTCCATACCTTGTTCTGAATGCGGTTTTAGGAATATCCTCTTCCTGTACCTTTAATTGATGATATCCTGATCTTAAATTGATTTTAGAGAAAAATCGAGCTCCTTGCAGTTGATCAAACAGATCATCGATTCTCGGTAATGGGTACCGGTTCTTAATCGTAACCTTGTTTAATTCACGGTAGTCAATGCACATATGCATTGATCTGTCCTTCTTTTTGACAAATAGTATCGGCGTTCCCCATGGCGACGAACTCGGCTGTATGAATCCTTTTTCTAATAATTCGTCTAATTGTTTCTTTAATTCTTGCATTTCTGCAGGTGCCAAACGGTAAGGTGCTTTGGCAATTGGTGATGTTCCTGGTATTAAATGGATTCTGAATTCGACTTCTCTATTTGGTGGCAGTCCTGGTAATTCTTCTGGAAATACATCTGAAAACTGAGATACTACTGGAATATCTTTTAAATCCTTTCCTTTAGTGTTAGTGATTATAGAAATCAAATACACTATAGAACCTTTTCTTATATAACTTGCAGTTTTCATCACAGAGATGAACTTAGTGAATCTAGAGGGTCTATCTCCTCTAATTGTGATCGTTTTACCTTTTGGTGAATTTACTTGAATTGACTTTTGATCACATAAAATACTGGCTTTATTGGCTATTAACCAATCCATTCCTAAAACAACATCAAATCCTGCCAGATTCATGGGATAAAGATTTGCAATAAATTTCTGATCTAAAATTTCTATTCTTGCTTCCTGCAAGATTTCAGAAATCCTAACAGTTTCTCCATTGGCTGTCTCTACTAGACATTCTTGTGGTAGTTTAGTTAATGATTGATTTAGAAATTTGCAAAATGATGTATTAATAAAACTTTGGTTCGCACCAGAGTCAAATAATACTTTAGCAAAAATATCATTAACTAAAAACGTACCAGCTATGACATCTGGAATCATCTTGGCTTCATCTGCAGTTAGAACAAATGCTCTAGCATTATTGGTATTCTTGCTGTTTGTAGCTGGAGCTAATTTTGGGCAATTAAGCTTGATATGTCCTTGTTCTCCGCAGTTGTAACATATCTTGTTATTAGCTTTCTTCCTGTAGTCTTCTTCCTTGTGTCCCGATATTTTGCAAAAGTTACAGTATATGGAGCATCTTCCTGAATGCTTTCTTTTGCAATGCCTACAATAGGGTGTAGAGGTAGAACCTACATTTCTTCCACGGTTAGAATTTCCAGAACGGAATTCTTGAGTCAACTTCTGGGTTAGGTTCCTCCTTTGATCTTCTTCTCGGGTACGGACTAATTCATCTGTCAAGGTATTTGCTAGTTCTACAGCTTCTTCTATGGTTTGAGGTCTAGCTGCCTTAACTACGTGTCTTATCTCTCCAATTAATCCCCAAATATAACGGGAGATTAACACTGGTTCTGGTGAAGCAAGAGTTGGCACTATTCTAGCATATTCGAAGAATATTTTAGTGTATCCCTTACTATCTACACCAGTCATTTTAAGGTTTAGGAATTTGTTTGCTATCTGTTCCATCTCATTAGGTGGGCAGAATTTCCTTTCTACCTTGTTCTTGAATTCTTCCCATTCCATATTGTAGGTTCTATCACTCCCTCTTGATTGGAGGATAGTGTTCCACCATTCTAACGCTGAATTCTTAAATAGATTAGAAGCAAACAATATCCTATCTTCTTCAGCACACTTACTTATTCTTAAGACTGCCTCAGTCTTTTCTATCCAGCGTAGAGTTGCAATGACCCCTTCATTGCCTGAGAATTCCATTGGTTTACAAGACCAGAATTCGTTATAAGAACAACCATAATGCATGGTTCTTCTCCTTTTGGGAATAGGCATTTGAATTACAGGTCCATTGTTCACGTTGTTTTCAGGTTCAATGGGTCGCTTACTGCTATGTTTACTTTTATTATCAGCATCCTTAACAGTTTGAAGAATAAATGGCATTGCATCTATAATTCCCTGGGCCACTATGTGTTAAATAGCACTATTATCCATTTGATTTCCATTGTTATTGATGCTCGGATTCTCATTAACCACGTTAATGTTACTCTGGTTATCGTTATTCAGATTTCCTTGATTTCCTTCATCGGCCATCTGGATTTTAAACATTTATCCCATATTAATATCACAAGATAATAGTTAATATAGTTAATCACATGACACTCAATCTAGTAAAAAAAACGTACATCATTGCTACTTTTACTCTATTCATATACTATTATGCATCTATTATACACTAGTACTGAAATAAAATTACAATACCAACAGAAACAGAATCATACTAGAAGTAATATGCATCCGTACACACATATTTTATTTTATTTTATCTTATTATATTATTATTATTATTATTACTACTATTTCCTCCCTTCTCACATTCACGGGTATGGATTTATCCAAAAATCCATATTGCGTTCATCGTATTTCCATACGAGACGCTCTCCCACCTGACGCATTCTCTCACTGCTTTCTAAAATTTCCTCCCCGAAATTCCTAAGTTCTTGGACATTTTCTGCACTCATTGAGGGTGCAGGTTCTAGGACTGGGTTTGGAATCTGGGGTGCTGGTTCTTGATGTGGGGGTGAAAGTTCCTGAAATTGGTAAGGATCTTCTAAGATTTCCCTAATATAATCATCTTGGTAATAGGGATCTAAAGGGTCCATACCTGGGTAAGCTTCTATGGTTGCGTTTTCATGGATAGGGTAACGTTGCACAAAGTCCCTATTGTCATCCCACCAGGGGTCGTAATTTGGGTCTAGAGGATTTGGTGCAGGTATCCTAGGGATTTCTTCTGGATTAAAGTCATGCATCTCCACTTGGTTTTTAGGGTTTTCTATCTCCATGGGTTGTTCTAGAATTTGGGGTTGTGGGGCTACTAGTTGTTCCAGACTTGGGTCAGCAGCAGTTGTAGCTAGGATATGGAAATTAGCTAGGCTTCTATTAAGCATATCCTGAGTATGGGCATCTGTCTCTCGCTTAATAGCTGCTAAGGCTCTTTGCTGTTGCAACTTTCGCATTCTTTTCCTACGAGCAAAGGCTTCCTTACTGAACCATCCTCGTTTCTTAGGAAGGAATGGCTCTTCTGACTGAGCTTTAAAAGCAAACATCCCGTCTTCCTGATCAGCAGAATACCCAGAAAAGGCAGGCTGTGATGAGGTACCTTCACTCCTAGGTGATTCAGACAACTGACGACTCATCTCTGAGGGTCCTTGATCACTCATACTGTAAACTAACAAATAGTCAAATAACACATAACAAATAAATACAGTTATGCACATATTTCCAAAATTTATTTCCTAACACAAAATTTAAATTTTTAAGTGTCAGCAGAACACTTCTTTGGCTCAGACCAGTGGCTAGGCTCTGATACCACCTCCTGTCGCAACCCCCGATCCCTTATCTGTCCCGGGAACGGGCGGACGCGAACTCAGAGTTCGGTGGTATCAGTTTGTTAAATCTTGCAGCGGAATTTACATCAGGACCGTAGTTAGGAAATATTTATCAGAGTAAAACCACCATATTTCATATTAATAATCACATGGGTAAAACCCAAGTTTCTTATTACAATACATTCATAGGGATACACCCTATTTTATTGAATTTAAAACATCATCTTTTAGGTAACTTTTATAGCCACATTTTTTCCAAGCCTTCAGTGCTTTCCAGCTAGCTTTTTACTAATTGGCTGTCACATTTTGTTACCTAAAACATGTTTTAAAAACATTTATCAGCGGGAAATACTGGTGAGTGAATCCCAGTTTAATCAAGAAACATTTTATCAATTAAAACAGTATTGAGAGCGATCACATTGTTTATTTCTACATAATTACTCATTCAGTACTGCCAATCCTGACTTGTGGGTCATATTACTCATTGGCTAACTCTTTGTCCAATGGTAACGTCCTGTCATCCCCGACTTACTACTCACAAGGTAGTAAATTTTGTATACAAAACCCCATAATACCGGCAGTAATTGAAGAACTACAAAGACTCAATCACCGCTTAAAGCTCAAGATCACAGCCATGTCTACACATAACACACCATGAACCGCAATCTAATCAAGAACACTAACCTTGGAGCGGAGTAAAGGAACTAACGAAGATGAGAGGTGAACAAGGGGCTGGATTTCGAACCAGGGGGCTCCTTCCGTCGCGCACCAAGGGGGGTAGGGTAGGGTTTCTTATTTTTTTTTCTCATGCATAAACGTATTTAATTAAAACATAGGGGTGTTTGGGCTTAATGGGCTGCAAAGAACAAGAGGGTGTGGGTTGGGCTTATAGTTTCGCACAAGGGGGAAATGGGGTGGGGGTTTGGGCCGGTTTGTTGCGCAAGGGGAAGGGTTTTGGGTTGGGTTTATAAAGTAGCGGTTTCACGAGTTTCGCAAAATAACTAAATGAGATGTTCCGTGTCGCAATTTAGCCTACTACAATATCTCGTTTCACAAAATAACGTATCACAATATTTCAGTTTCGGGTTCCAATTTCACGTAATTCACTTTACACATTACCAAGCACACAATCGTTCGAATAAAATCAACCACCATATTCAATTCAACTAACGTACATGTAATTACACAGTAAAATGAAACGTTCAGGGATTTATACGAGTTGTCACATCATCCCCAAGTTGAAAGAAATTTCGTCCTGAAATTTAGCACATAGTCACTGAAGAAGCTAGTTGTGTTGTGCGTTTTCCTGGGGTATCACACACACCCCTTAAAAATCAGTGTATTTTATAGGTAAAAATCTCTATCGCACCCCTTGAAAGTTTGGTTAAAACCCCTTGTTCGCATCCCTTGAAAATAATTCATGGGTCCACCACTGTTTATATTTAGTTCTCAAAGAAGAGTTCCAACCAAATTAATTCAACAAAAGTGTCATCAAAGGCTTTGTATTCGGATTCGGTGGATGGAGGATTGTTCGTTACTTACGAGCGCCCCATGAGATAAGATTGGAACCCAAATAGATGGCAAAATTCCCATGGATTGGTAGTCGTTTGAGCACTGGGCCCACTCAGCATCTGGGAAAAGGCCGATACAGAGGAGTTAAAAGATGAGGAAGTGTCTTGCTAGTGAATATTGGTAAACACTTGGAGTGTCGATTCAGAGTCATGTCCCATGAGCAAGTCGTTACCAAGAGTGCCCCTTAAATACCTTTAAACCCGTTTTATTGCAGACCAATGCTGTGTTGTTAGAGTATGCATAAACTGACAGACTTTGTTGACTGCAAAGGTAATATTTGGCTTGAATTGTAATATATTGAAGGGTACCAACAATTTGACGGTCAAATATACCGGGCCACAAAGAGAGGTGTCGTCTCATAGGTGAGGGAATGGGTTTAGATTTGTATAGGCTTGCGCTTTGGAAAGCCTCTTTGTGACAACCCTCACAAACCCAAGTATCCGTACAAATTAATTAATATTTAATTGGTGCTTAATTACTGTGCTTGATTACATTTGTGATTAAACTGCTTACTGATTTCTGTTACATACATACTCATGCATCACACTTTATACTGTCACTCTATTATTTACACGCAAACTGTAGTGACAACTATGATGCACAAAGCACAGTTAGCACAGTGAGCGGATAACCCAGACAACATGCTGACAATGCCAGCACCTAGACAGATACTATATTGAGGCCAGTATGAGCCGGGAATAAAGTACTACACTGGTAGGGAGTGTAGGGAGGTTAGGATCATAAAACTGCGTCACTAGGTGATAATTATAGTGCCGGAAGTGCCTAAAACATACTTAAAGTGCAGAATTCTGCACTAGTTAACCAAAATTCAGCATTTAACAATGCTAGTAAAGTGCAAAAACTTGGTAAAATAGTCCTAGGCACTTTCCAAAGTGTTGGTAATTTAATGTGTCACTAAAAACAATATAAAAGAAACTTTAAATACTTATTTAACACTTTAACGGATCAACATCCAACCGGACTTTACCCGGAACATAAAAATATTGCCAAAGACATAGTTTTTACTTTTCTGAGCTAGTTAGGGTCCCCGAACACCCTAACACCCTTTATATTAAACAACACACTTAATCAACTAACTAAACTCATTTGATTGCAACTAGGTCCTAACTAGATCATCACCACCCAACCCTTACCCCCCCTCTAATCGACGGTCACCTTAGGGTAACCCACACTTCCATTTTGTTTGATTATTTTATTGGTTCATGTTGGTTATCTAGAGAACACATTACATGTTGGACATTAGGGAATTGGTTTATAAGTATGCATAAGGGTTAACCCATCTCTTTCATCTAAACACAACATCAACAACAAAGTTCTCTCTCTCCCTCCATAACCACCTACGGCCGCCACCCCCTCACCACACTACCACCACCTTCAAGCTTTGATCAACCATTTTTCATACATCCAAAGGTGCAAGGAGTCCCACAAACAAGCCCAGTGCTTTCGAAAGTGCAAGAACCTCTCTAGATTTCTTTTATCCACCACATTTACACCTTGTTTCTTCCCTAGCCTTGTGCTAGTAGTAAGTGCTTCTAATCATCATCTTGATCTTGTTTTTGGTGGTTAATAGATGATTTAATGGTTTAAAATTAAGAAACACTAAAGAACATGGACAAGTCTTAAATATAAAGTGTTAAAGTGTGGATAAAGAGAAGTTATGTGTGTAAATCTTGTGTTGTTGTGATTATTTGATGTTGATTGTTAGTAGAAACAAGATGGATCATCATCTAGACATACTAGTTTATGTTCAAGAACATAAACTAGTAGGATGTAAAAGTTAGAAAGTTGAAAGATGATGTATCCATCCATTCATAAGCCTTGAACTTGAATAAACATAAGTTTTCTTGCTAAATGAGGTTATAAACTTGTAGATCTAAAGATCTACAAGTGGTTTTTCGGAAAAACCAAGTGAAAGACACTAGTTTTGTTAAAACCCGGTTATTTTATGAACTAAAGGCATTCTTGGTAACTAAACAAGTGTATAAACACTTGTGTAACAAGGAAATATAACAACGGAATATTTTTGTAAAACATGACTAGAAGTTGTGAAACTTCATATTTTTTAAAAATAAAGTTTTTAAGAAACTAATCCTATTTTTAAAGATAACAAGACCCACTAAAAGTGCTAGTGATTTATTACATATTCTTACAAAACTCTCAAGTTCATGAGTTGTGATTTAGTCTTATTTTTGTCAAGATTAGTGATTAAAGATTGTATATTGTTGATTGGAAAACTGTTTGAATGATTTTACAAAAGAAAATGATACGCTAGTAAGCGTGGACACCTCCATTTACAAAGTAAACTCTGGCGAAATTTTTCTAGAATTTTAACACTTAGAAATATTTTTCTAACAAATGTTTACAAATATATTTTTAACTTGGTTTTCAAAATAAACTTCGCCATGATTTTTATTCCAAAAATTACCAAGTACCGGAGGTGGATTTTCGTAAATAAAACTCGATAAATATATATTTTATAATAAAACGTTTGTGTGACTGTTTGTTATTTTGTGAACTGGATATATATTATTTTTAGGATAAAAATAATATAACTTGAATATATCATGAAATTACGACTCCAAAATAATACCAACGCTCTCACAAATAAATATTTAAGTTACACCGGTATTGTTACTACAACACGAACTTTAAAATGTAACTTATGTATATATTTCGAAAAATACTCTTATACGTATATTTTGACAAGTATTATTTTGGAGAAACTTATGAAATAAAATATAATATTTTTGGGAAAAATATGTATATTTTGGAATTAGAATATTTTAGACAAGTGATTAAAGATATATTTTTCAAGTGAGACTTAAAATATATTTTTGGGATTATAACGTATACATGTATAAAAACCCCCATCCCTGGGAAGGAATATACTTATAACATAAATAAGAAGTGTGAATACGGAATAGTTACCTAACTATTTCTCCAAAAACATTAAACCCTAAGCCAAGGCACGGCCATCCGACTAATAGGCATTAGTACGTGTAGGTCGTCACGCAGCAGGTTGCGTTGGAGACTTACATTTCAGGATACGCACTTCTGTGAGTTCATGTCCCCCTTTTCTCTTAACTGTTTTCAGTTTTTATACTTCGGGGGGTGGAATACATGTTACAATTATTACAGACTCTTATATACATGGTATGGTTAGCTTAAGGAGGGTTTACTACTTAGATCATGTGAGTGGGTAGGCTTTACTTGGGGCCATTAATCCTCATTGTAGGACCGAGGGTCAAGAGCGATAGATCTGTTTGGGTGTAGCGAGCCCAGCTCCTGAGTCCACAGTACGGACCATGGGGTGACTTTGAGCCCGACGCATAAATCCACTAGGTTTGAGTCTTCCTGCATCACTTCACACATATCATTGGCTTTGCAACCCAATGGTGATCTCTTTTTCCTTAATTGCAACATACCAGGGATTTTCATACATACAGACTTATTACAAAGGTTTATACATACTCACTTTTACATGAACTCGCTCAACTTTTGTTGATTTTTCAAAGTACATGTATTTTAGGAAATTAGGGGATCTGGCAAGGTATGCAATGTCGTCAAGCTGCGTAGAGTAATGATGTCGTCCGAGTTTTGGAAATGTGACTTTTGCCTGGACGGGTCACAAGTCTTAAACTGTGTTTTTATTCATGTCTTTTGGTTGTGTCTCATGAACAAGTTTTTAATTATGACGTTGTTGTAATCAGTGTTAAGTGTCGACTTTTAAACAATGTTGTCATGGTAACTTTTAAAACTTGTTGAATGGATGAACATCATGGTTTTATTTTCATATAGCATGGTTGTGATTGTGCTATGGTATTAAGAAGTCACACCAAAATAAACCCACGCTTCCGCAAAGCCAGGGTGTGACAGCTTGGTATCAGAGCCTCGATCATAGCGAACTAGGATTCTTTCTCGAGTCTAGACTATGATCACTAGGGCTCTCACGAAAACATTTTTACATTGCATACACTAAAACGTCCAGATCCAGGATACAAAACATTTTTACAAATAAAAGGCACAAATACACTTTTTCAAAATTTATATTTCAGTCTTAGAGGCTGAGGGAGGATTAGTCTTAGAGGCTGAGGGAGGATCAGTCTTAGAGGCTGAGGGAGGAGAAGTCTTAGAGGCTGAGGGAGGATCAGTGTTAGAGGCTGAGGGAGGATCAGTCTTAGAGGCTGAGGGAGGATCAGCCTTAGAGGCTGGGGATAATTAGTCTTAGAGACTGGGAGGATTGGTCTTAGAGACCAGGGAATTAGTCTTAGAGACTGGGAGGTTAGTCTTAGAGACCAGGGAGTTAGTCTGAGAGGCTAGGAAGTTCAGTCTGAGAGGCTGGGAGGGTAGTCTGGGAAGACTAGGAGGATTACTTGTTTGCTTTATTGTGGCTAACATGTTTGTTTGACTTTATGATTGATATATGTGTATATATGTGATTGTGTTACAGACATCATGGTTTCATCGTCAGACACAGGAGTATCGGACACACTAGACCCCATGGCGATCGTGTCAGATGACGAGATTCCGTCAGAGCGAGAGGTCTACACATCAGACACCACCAGCACAGACGACGATGACTTCCAGCCGTTCGCGCTGCCTGACGTCAGAGTTGAGCCTGCTGATGGCCTTCCTGCCGGGGATTTACCACTTGCGGTGATCCCTGCTCCTATTCCGCTTGCTGTTTTTCCAGTAGTTGATATGCCCCTCGATGTCGTTTCTGATGACGACGTCGATCTGTTTGAGGAGGATCCGCCTGAGGCTGACTATGAGGGCGGGGCCCCTATTGGTGCTGACGTTATTCTTCCCATCGCTGAGGCCCCTGTGGAGGAGCTTCCTGTTGGTTCATCTGTCCCGGACTCATTGGAGTCTGTGGCATCTGCATCTTCACACGACCATGGTGTGCAGTCTCACTCTTCTGACCTTGACATGGCGATGTCAGCTGCACCCGGTCCATCGCATGAGTTCGAGTTCGACCACAAGGTCGATGACGCTTTTGAGCCGATCTTTCCCCCTGATTTCGACCCTGACCATGATATTGAGTTTATCCACATGGATCAGCCCCTAGAGGCGCCCGTAGATCCTATAGATCCTTTGCTTGACATCCCTGCTGATTTCGATATGGATCTTGTTGACCCGGAGCCTGCTGTGGCCCCAGAGCCAGTAGTTGCTCCTGACCCTGTATTAGAGCATGACCCTGTACATGAGGATGCACCAGCCGCTGCACCTCTTGTTGGTGATATACCCGCTGTTAATCTTCTCGCTGTTGCTCCACCCTTGATAGACGATCATGTTGTTGAGGCACCATTTCCCGATCCCGTGCCGGTACTGTTTGACCGTGCACCTTTTGCTACTCATATAGATCCACGTTACACCGACACCCGTAACGGGTGGATCGATGACGATGACGATTACCCACCATTTGTGTTACCTTTTACACCTCCAGTAGTACCTGTCATTGCACCCACTGACATTCCCTTGGTTCCCCCACACACCACAGATGTTCACCGCACTGATCTTCCGATTACCTTTCTCCAGGACATACCACCGCCACGTCCTGGGGAGGGTTCATCGCGACAGCCTTTTGGTCACGCTCCTTTCATGTCAGGAGGCAGCCAGTTTATACCACAGATTTCTCATCCTACTTTTGTTCCACCCGTGCTGCCATCATCCTTACCGTTCACACCTCAGTTTCTTTCTATTGCACCACCTACTGCACCATCCTTTATACCATCTAGCGAGCCATTTTTATGGACTACGCCCCCTATCATGCCACTGTTTGATCCGTACCACCCGTACCATGTTGGATACTCTACAGAGGACATCCTTACTTCCTTGATGATACAGCAGGATGCATTGACACGTCGTATTCAGGATTTGGAGAGAGCTCCACGTCCATCTTGTCATTGTCAGACCCCATTTGCAGCACCACACACTCCTTGTCCACTTTCCCCCGATTCAGACGTTCGTTTCATGACTTCTGAGCAGCAGATAGCATATTTGTTGCGCACCTATCGTGCCTTAGAGGAGGACTGGTTACACATGCGTCGTTTACTTTTCTCTCATTTTCCTCCTCCTCCACCGCCATCAGCATAGGCATATTTTTGGTTTTATGCAGGTCGATCTTTTGGTGAGAAGGTCACTATTGAGCCAGCTTACGAAGCCTTTTGAGAGATCACACTTTTTGTATATGATAGTTGTAGTTTGACTTGTATTTTTGAGGGTGATGTGACCCGCTGATGTCATTTGGATGTATGATGTACTATTAAACTTGTAAAAACAGTATTGTGGTCGTGATCAATGAAAAGCTTAATGGCAACATTCTCACTACATGCTTTGTTGGGTTATACGTTTTAATTTATAACATGAGATGTTATGTGTGGATGAATGTTACTGTATATGTATAATTATCATACTTACTATGACCTGACCTATATGATCATCTTTTAGAAGATGCCTCCAAGACGTGATGTACGCATGCCCACTACAGAGGTGGAACTCCAAGGGATCATTGCTGCAGCCATAGCTCAATATGCAGCCTCCCAAGGAGGAACAAGCGGGAGCCATTCGAGCAACAATGGCAACAACAATCCGCCCCATGGTAATGTCAAGCTGCTTGAGACATATTACCATACATTTGGATATTTATAGCACGTCCGCTAATACCATTGGTAAATTTTAATGAATGTGCAGGGTGCACCTACAAGCAGTTTCTCGACTGTAAGCCCGTGAATTTCGACGGCACAGGAGGTGCCGTTGCGTTTGTTAGGTGGGCTGAAAAGACAGACTCTGTCTTAAGAATGAGCAAATGCGCCCCCGAGCAACAAGTGACCTACATTTCAGGGCTGTTTCTGGATGGAGCCCTATCGTGGTGGAATTTGCAAGTGCAAACTTTAGGAGAAGCTGCTGCTTATGCGTTAACCTGGACCGAGTTGAAAGAACTAATAAGAAAGAAGTACTGCTCGCGTGCTGAAATACAAAGGCTAGAAACTGAGTTCTGGCATCTGAGAATGGATGGTCCCAAGATTGCGGAATATGTTCAGAGATTTCATGATTTATCTCATGTAGTGCCGTACATGGTCACACCCAATTTTAAACGTGTTGAGAGATTTATCTGGGGATTGGCACCCCAGATAATGAGTATGGTTACCATATCCAAACCTGCCACAATCACGGAAGCCATAGACCTCAGTGTGGCGCTTACTGAAGAGGCCATTAGGTTGAACAAAATTTCCATCTCAGAGCCGAAGAAGAAAGAGACTCACGTGGAGTCGTCTGGGGAAAACAAGCGAAAATTTTCGAATTTCAAGCAAGGTACCAACGTTGTGAGCAAGAAAGGTGAGTCGAGCACACCGGCTAGGGCCAAAACCGGTGTTGAAAGGAGAGGAAAAGGTTATATGGGCACACTGCCCAAGTGTGATACATGCCAGCACCATCATTCTGGCTCGTGCGGGTTGAGAAAATGCGAGTTATGTGGAAGGAACGGCCACTCGAAGGATACGTGTTGGGCCGGAACTGGTACTGGGCGTGGTGGTAATTGAGGTTATGGGAGTGGAAATGGAAATCGCCCACAAGGGAATAATGGAGGAAACGGAAACCGTGGGAATTTTGCAAATCAAGCTGGGAGTGGAAATCGCAACCAAAATAACGCTCAAGGTGGAAGTGGAAATGGCCGAGGGCCAGGATGTTTCAATTGTGGAGATGTTGGGCACTTTAAGAGGGAATGCCCAAAGCTGAATCAAGCCCATGGAAGAGTCTTTAACATCGGCGCAAGGGAAGCGCGCCAGGATCCGAACGTAGTCACCGGTACGTTCCCTGTAAACCAACGTTTTGCATCTATTCTGTTTGATACTGGTGCCGATTATAGTTTTGTATCATTAGAATTTAAGAATATACTTGGGTTGACACCTAGTAAGTTAGACATTCCATACTCGATTGAATTGGTGAATGGGAAATTAGTTGAAACAGGCGAAGTCATCAGAGGATGCGCGATTGAGCTGGGAGAACGCGAGTTCACTTTGGATCTACTGCCTGTCGAATTGGGAAGTTTCGATGTGGTGGTAGGGATGGACTAGTTATCGAGCAACAAGGCTGAGATTGTTTGTCACAAAAAGACCATCCGCATCCCAATAGAAGATGGAGAGATGATCGTAGTGCACGGAGAGAAACGCGATACGCCTCTGAGAATCATTAGCTGTCTGAAAGCTAGGAAGTGTTTACAAAAGGGATGTGTTGCATTCTTGGCACACATCGTGGATAAAGCAGCTGCTGAGCCAAAGATCGAGGACATTCCAGTCGTGAAAGAATATCCTGAAGTCTTTCCAGAAGACTTGCCAGGATTACCGCCGCAAAGACAAGTCGAGTTCCACATTGACTTATGTAGGATCGAATTCGGACCTAAACGAGTCACGTAGAAGAGTTTATCTCAGTTTGAACGGCGGAAACAGACAAACCGAGTACAATTCAGCGAGAATTCAATTTAATCTGTCGATATTATTGATCTGAATGACATGTACAAACGAGTCGACACTTCGGCAGCACTTCGTGGCTCACCGGAAGACAACACCTCTAACCTCTACTAATTTCGCTCTAATGACAGCTATATATACTAGTTGAGATTTCGCTCTTATGTACATTGCCATAAAAGCGAGACCCTTAACTGACATAAAAGCGAAATCAACTAGGACATAAAAGCGAAATCTAGTTTTGACAAATGAGCGATATCACCTAACTTGACACAAATACGAAATCAGAAATGTAACAATGAACGAAATCAGCTTTTAACTACTTTGTCTCTTGTGTAATGATGTCATGATGATGTCACTTTGATGATATCATCATGACATCATGCTTGAACATCTTCGCAACGAACCGAGACTCGACATAAGACGAAGACGACATATGAATGCACCAACAGACTCCCCCTCAGATGTTGACGAGTCTTAAGTGTCGAGTCTTCGCATCTTCAGTCTTTATCAGTCTCTTTTCTTTCTTAGCATATACCAGGATCTTCTCTTTGGCTCTAACCTCGTCAGACTCCCCCTCTCATCATGATGGGATCGCTATCTGGAATTAGCTATCACCTTGAGATCAATCCCTGGCTTTATCTCTGTTTAAGCTCATTTCCTGCACACATTTTCTCACAAACACATAAGTTTTTACTTAAATCAATAAGAAAAACTTACTAGAAATAGTTACATCAAGTTCAAATTAATGATCTCGATTAACTAATCAAACTTCTTTCTCAAAATAAATTTCTCAATTCAATACACACACTCCCAAACCAGTTCATCTTGTTCAGCACTTGGAATTTTGAATATCAGCTTTCCAACATCAGTTGTCGAAAATCTTTTTGTATTTTTCAAAATTTATGCTAAAACTCACTAAAAATCTTTTTGGATTTTTGAATAGAAAGAAATGCAGTAAAGAAATATTTACAGACAATATTTTTGTGAGTTTGTGTAAGAGGATCATATCAGTTTTGAGACAAATCACCAACAC
Source organism: Helianthus tuberosus (assembly GCA_030545235.1). NCBI lineage: Eukaryota > Viridiplantae > Streptophyta > Magnoliopsida > Asterales > Asteraceae > Helianthus > Helianthus tuberosus. Next base: position 122,107,742 of record CM060409.1, read on the forward strand.
CGTTAAGCTTTAAACATTTTAAGCTCTAAACGATTCACATGGATTGACGATATTGTTGTCCACTTAAACTCAATCTAAAAACTTTCGAAATGCTTACCGATACGTTAAGGTATATTAAGATAGCACTAAATTCTTATGGACCCCACGATCTCAGCATATCCCCTCATCATGCAATACACTATCTCAAGTAATGCCTTTAAACTTTATCAACCGTGATTTGTGCGAAAACAAAGCAGAATGTTTAAACATTAACAATCAGGTCGATACTTCCGTATACGCAGAGAAAGTCCAATGTTTAAACAAAATAAGAAAATAAAACAAGTTGAAGTTGTTTAGGCTTTAACCACCAGGTCGATACTTCCGTATACGCAGAGGAGGTCCAAAGCTTAAACGAAACACCAAAGAAAATAAAGCAGAACGTTTAGGCAACAACATCCAGGTCGATACTCACGTATACGCAGAGGATGTCCGATGCTTAAACAAAATAAAGAAATAAAACAAGTTTAAATCTTTGCAAAATGAAATGCACAATCACAGCGATTTTTCAGCAAAGTTGTGAAAGTTCACAAACTTAACCAGTTTTATGTCTTTCGACAATCAGCGATTACTGAGTAGGCACACAGTCAAGAAGGACAAAACTAAGTACTATGCTTTTGACCATGTTTTCCACTAGAACTAGGCTTTTTCATTTAAGTTTGTATCGTTATCGCAAATCTACTAGTCTAGCTGAGCCTACCGTCACATCTTTAGTGAGACCGTTTATCACATTTTAACTTACCATTTCTTTAGCATGCTGTGACAGTCCACTGATGTACTATCATTTCCTCTTTTATACAACAAAACTCATTTTTGATTTTATCATGTTTTTGCCTTTTTCAAATTTTCAAATGTTTTTGGATTTTCTAAAATTTCTTACTCCCCCTAAAATGCAAACACATTTTAGGAAATTTGAAAACAAACTGTACAAGAACATGACAACTGATATCAAATCACCTCAATTCGCCATCCACTAGGCATAAACAATCAGAACTCCCCCTGACAACAAACTATTTTCCCATAGTGATTTCAAAACACTTAAGTTTGTTTTAATCAAAATGATTTTTCCGGAAAATAAGTTTTGTGTGTCTTTTCACAAATTCGGGGATCTCTCATCACCTTGTTCTCTTTAACCACTTGTATGATTTAACATTTATCGATTTTTTCAACACAATCACTTGTAGAAAATCAAGTACAACTTAATGTCCCTGATTTACCACTTTTAAGTCGAAATATCACTTTCGTGAATTTCTCAAGAAATGTGCCGATTCATGTTCCACGCTTACAAACCTGGGAACTCCGGCAAGTCAGGTTTTTCATTTAAACAGATTCACCCAAGCCAGACTATCCTTGGGTGATTTTGAATTCTTGTTCAACAATGGTGGAAAATTTGCATCATCCATTGTTAGACTAGAATTCTCAATTTTTACCTCAATCAATGGCTCCTCTGGCTTTGACAAACCAGAATCATTGCCTGCACATGGCTTGTCTGACTTTGACCTGTCAGATTCATCGCCTGAAGGTGGCTTGTCTGACTTTGATACGTCAGATTCATCGCCGACCATTTTCTTCTTCTTCTCTTCTTTCGTCCTCAGATTTGTATCTGATGAACTCGTTTCGCTTGACTTTGCATTTGAGGAAGTCGATTCATCAGAACTCTTATTTTTAACAGATGAACCCGAGGACAAGATCTTCTCTAGATACTCTCTAGCCTTCTTTCTCTTCTTCCTCAGTCTGTCTTTCTGCCCTTGAGAAAGTTTCACTTTCGTTTCTTGAACTTTAGGTTCTTGAACTTTCTGTTCTTTGGGCTTGACATTGACTGGTTTCTTTGCCATCTTCTGAGAATTAACCCTCAATCTTTCATTAGATCTCCTTGGGCAATCTCTGGCAATGTGACCTCTGATGTTGCAGTTAAAGCATCTCCTCGTCTCATAACTCCAACTCTGGCAGTTAACAGCAATGTGTCCTTGATAACCGCATCGGTAACACACTCTGTTATCGTACCAATCACCATTTGCAGTCCAAACATTCAGATCATAACACTGTTTGGCTTGGTGATAATCTCCTCTTCTCTTGTTTGCTGGATTTGACTTTTGAGCACTGTGGTCCGACCTGCACCACTTATTACCAACAATTTTTGAGTTTTCATTTTTTACTTTTTGTGGTTTTTTATTGCGATTGGATGATCGATCTGATGAGCTGTTATTTTCTTTTTGAACATTTTTCAAAATTTTCTCTTTTTGTATTTGTTCCACTTTCTTCTTCAAAGGTTTTCGCTTAGAGCATTCTCCATTTTCAGTTGATTGTGGAACAATTTCTTGAAACTTTTCTTTTAACTTCAAAAACAAATTTTGTTTTTCAATTTTATCTTTTTCATCATCAGATTTTTCATCACAATCTTCAACTTTGACTTTGTCAAAGTTTGTGACATCGTCACTTATTGGAACTGAATTGATCGGTTTTGGACAAGGAAAATTCAAACTATCTGATGAAGTCACAAAACCTTTCAATTTCCTTTCAAGATCATCAATCTTGTTTCTTGAATTCTCAGCTTCGTTTTCAAGCTGAGAGATTCTTTCAAGATGAAACTTGATTGATTTTTCATTCTCATTCTTCATGTTTTCAAGAACAGACTTTTCATTTTCCAAAACATTTATCTGTTCTTGAAATTTTGTCTCATTTGCTTTCAGATTTTTGTTCTCAAGCTTTATCCAGAAATCTTCATTTTCTGAATTCGACTCCTTTTCTTCTAACTCTTTGATTTTCTTTCGAGCACATTCACATTCTTTTTCAAGTTTGATAATTTTCTGAAGATGGGAATTTATCATTTTTTGCTTTTCGATGTTGTTTTTGCTAAACACATCTCTCCCATCTTCAAGAATTTTTATTTGACTTTGAAATTCTTTTTCCATTTTTAATTTTTCTATTTCAAAAACTTTCAATTTATCTTCAAATTTTCTTGCATTTTCTTTCAACTTCTGATTTTCCAATGTCAAACTGTTCAAGTTACTTAACAGTTTGTCATTCTCAGATTTCACATTCTCAAAATTTTCCTGCAAAACAAGAATCTGTTTATCATCAAATTGCTTCTCATCTTTCAACTTCTTGACTTCCGATTTTAAACTTTCCACATCTTTCAAGAGTTTGTCATTGTCAGCTTCAAGTTTATCACATTTAGAGCACACTGATGCAGAACTTGAAGATTCATTCTTCACAGATTCTTCATTCTTTGGAGCTAGCTCTTCCTTTGCCCTAAATGTACATGCACAAAAGATTTTAACGAAATCAAGAGGATTTGCATACTCATCAATATAACAACCTCTCTTAATATCGTATTTTATCACAAATTTTGCCCTAACACATTCAACAATCCTTTTGTTTATCTCATCAATCACATCTAAGCCCATATCCATCAAATGATTTTCTAAGACATTTATCATTTCTTTCCTTTTCTTTCCATTTTCAAATTCATGAGTTTTAAGTATGCTGATGAATCTTTTTAGATGTAATTTTAAAAAATTTGAATCCTTTGTAAAATTTTTCAAACATTCACTCCATTCAATAGGTAATGCATCTGCAAACTTTTCTATTTTTTCAGCATCTGATGGAAATATCTCATGATTTTTTAAGTAACCAAGTAAGACTCCATATCGGTTCTCTAAATTTTCCAATGTTTCATTTTTCAAACATGCAAAATATTTAAACCTTTTGACCCAAACATCCTTTTTCACATTTCTATAACTATCGTCCAAATACCCCATATACCAATCATTTAATCTTTCAAGATCATGATTTTCCATCTCATCAAACATCATTTCCATTTTTCAAATAATCCCGACAAATTTCACTCAAAACACACTTTCAATTTTTCAAGTATGAAGTGGGTCGCACTAAACAATGATTGGGCCAAGCAACTTTTTTTTTGGGTAAAGGGTTACCCCGGTTCATTTCATATATCACAACCAAAAAAACAAGTAGCAAGGAGAATCCTTACTAGTTCACTTTCCCGACATGCCAGGAAGTGTTAACACGCTAAAAAGCTAACCACTAATACAAACAAAACCAATTCTAGAATCTAACTAGAAACAATGAATCCAAACCACTACATTCTTGGCACATTCCATTTTTCTAACAAGGTCATTCCAGTAGTCGAACTCGTGACCTTTATCGAGGCTAGCTTCAATCTAACCGTAGACACAATAGCTTCAGAAATTACATGCACCGTACGCCTCTTGGATTTAAAAAGCCTTTGATTACGCTCTTCCCATAAGAAATAAGCAGACGCCGCTAGGAGAAGACGACCAATAATACTCCGCATTGACTTCTTCTTAGGTATTGCAATTAGCCATTCTACCATATTCTCCCACTTACTGGACATTAGAGGAATTCCAGCAAAAGATTTAATAGAAGACCAAACCTGCATTGAGAATGAGCATTCAAAAAACAAATGATCATGCGAGTCCGGTTCCAAACCACACAACGGACAAGATAGCTGAATCAAATTCGAAGGACCTCCAACATCCCATTGTCTTAATCTATCTTGCGTTTTGAGCTTCTTCCTGCAAATCAGCCACGCCAAAAAAAGCATGTCTCGGAATACAATTTGCAAACCAAACTATGTCAACCCAAGGAACTCTATCACTCTGGCTTCGAATCGACTCCCACACTGCAGTTGCTGAATAATCCTGTTCGGCTCCAGAAGCATCACGCCATACTATACAATCTGATCTATGAGAAGACACTTGAGGTGGTTGAATAGTTAATAAAACCGGAAATAAATCCATCCATGCTCTCGGCCACCCCCAATCACCATTATTCAGAATATTACATACCCTCGTATTAAGATTAAACCCCGCATTATGCACCCGTCGAGCTGAAATAACATCACATAACGGACCAATATGCGACCATGTATCAAACCATGCTGACGTATTAAGACCATCCCCAATCTTCGAGATGATAAAAGGACGAACACGATCCCGAATATTCAAAATATTACGCCAGGCCGTTGCATTGCTACCCTTTAATCTCAGCTGCCAAAACGACTTACCTCTTATTTTATGCTCATGGATCCAATTCACCCATATAGAATGTCTTCTAGTGAGAAGACTCCATATATGAGTAGTCATTAGCGCCATATTCATATCACGGATTCTCCTTATACCCAAACCACCTTCAAATTTTGGAAGACAAACATCAGACCATTTAACTTTAGCACGACCTTTCTTCATAGGACCTTGACACCATAGGAATGCCCGCATCTTTTTCTCTAGATCATTAATAATACTTGCCGGAAGAATAAAAACGGACGCCCAATAAATATGCATGGAAGATAGAACAGATTTTATCAGTTGAAGACGACCCGCAAAAGATAATGTTTTATTTTTCCAACTCTCAATTCTAGCTTCCATCTTCTCAACTAAGATTTTGCAATCTTTATAAACTAACCTTGACGAGACTAATGGCACGCCCAAGTATCGGACTGGTAGAGTGCCTTCCTCAAACGGCATCAATTGTAAAATACTTTGCTTAACCTCCCTACCAACATTACCAAAAAAGACGGTACTCTTCGCCATACTAGGGACAAGGCCCGATACATTCTTGAAACTCTGTAACCCGTTCATAATCACCCTAGCCGAAGGAACATCACCTCTAGAACACATAAACAAATCATCCGCAAAACAAACATTGACAATCCTTTGTTTTTTGCATAGGTTATGAAAGTTGAAATTGGAAGAATTATTCACCAAATCCTTTAAAATGAGTGTCAAAGCTTCCATCACCATTGTAAATAAATACGGTGACATTGGATCACCTTGTCTTAACCCCCTTTTGCCTTGGAAAAAACCATGAATATTCCCATTCACTCCAATCGAGAAAGAAACAGTAGTAACACATACCATTATCCAATGAACCATCTTGTGATGAAAACCGAATCCCAGAAGCAAAGACTTTAGAAACGACCAATCAACCGTATCATACGCCTTTTGAATATCAACTTTAAAAGCACATTTCGGAGGTCCAGTATTACGGTGATAATTATGCATCAACTCTTGTATCAATAAAATATTATCTGATATTCTTCGTCCAGGAACAAAAGCTGATTGATTAATATCCACCACATCATCCAGCCCATCCTTAATTCTATTTGTGATAATCTTGCTAATGCACTTATAAAGAACATTACAGCAAGAAATGGGACGATAATCCAAGACTGAATTAGGCGTTTGAACTTTAGGGATGAGAGCCAAAACCGTATGATTTAATTCCTTTAGAAGCTTCCCATTACCAAAAAACTCTTGAATAGCACAAGAAATATCATTTCCTACCACATCCCAAGAATGTTTAAAGAAAGCTGCCGAAAAACCATCTGGACCTGGCGCCTTATCATTACCAATAGAGAACATAGCTTCCTTTATTTCTTCAAGCGAAACATCCCGAACCATATTATGAGCCTTCACTGGACTCAACCTCCTATTAAATAACGCAGGATTCATGGTTTCCGTAATATTACCTTCAACACCTAAAAACTGCGTGAAATGCTCAACAAGAACTTTCGGGACTTCGACACCTTCAAATACAGCACCATTTCGATCTTTAATACAATCTATTCGAGTAATATGGTTCCTACACTTTAGAGCATTATGGAAGTAAGCTGAATTTGAATCACCAACATGAAGCCATTCCACCTTCGATTTTTGCTTTAAAAAACGTTCCTCATCGAGTTTCGCCTCATTAAAAACACTGATTAATTTCGCCTCTTTATCTCGTAAATCAACATTAATCGGATCACCATCAATAGCCGTTTGCACCTCATCCAACTCCGCTCTTAGTTTAACAACCTTTTCATGCAAATTTCCTTGCTTATACAAGAGTTTGCGCATCGGAGATTTCAATTGTTTTAAGCGTTTAACAACACAATACATTCGATTACCTGTGCATGGAAAATTCCACACTTTCACAACTTCCTCCCTGAATTCAGCTTTATGAACCAAGAAATTAGCAAATTTAAACGATCTCGGACCAACTTTCGCAAGACTAGGAAGCTTTAAAACACATGGACTATGATCCGAAACCCGATAAGGTTGAAAAACAGCATGAGCCGAAGGAAACTCCACCAGAAATTGAGCATTTCCCATGACCCTATCAATTTTCTTCATAACACCTATGCCTTTCTTCGGTTTTTGACTCCAAGTGTAATGCAAACCAAACCGATTAATATCTAAAACCTCTATCTGCTTCACGCACTCCTTGAAATCTCTCATAGCCGTTGTAACATTTGATGAACCAAATAAATTATCCTCCAAATTCAGCGAAGAATTAAAATCACCCAACAATACCCACGGTTTATTACGAACAAAAGAACTATGAACCATTAAATTCTGCCACAACTCCTTCCTTTTAACATAGTTATTATCCGCATAAATAAACGAGCAAAAGAACGATTTATTATCAGCTTTATTAACCACTTGAGTATGCATAACCTGATTAGTTTGAGAAATAACCATTAGATCCGCCACATCCGCATTCCAACCTACAATTATCCTGGTTCCCTTATCACAGATCGCCCCATTTGAAGTCCAACTCCACCTCCTACAAATACTTTGACAAACATTGTAAACTTTAGCCACATCCATATGCGATTCCAATATGGCACACACGTTAAGATGATTTTCTTTGACAACTTCCTGAACCTCCTTCTGCTTAAGGGAGAGATTCAATCCCCTTATATTCCATGCTGCAATACTACCCATCTAAACTCACATAACCGGGAGTGCTTGCCCCCTCAGAATTTGGTTTAACCCCCGCTTCCATAAATAACGCAGTTTCATCATACACCGTTTCAATGTTTTCCTCATCATCAACATTCACTTCATTACGGGAACCATAGAAATTGTTAGAATTCACATTCAGTGATGGTCCAAGTAAATCAGTGAATGGGCCAAGCAACTTTAAAACAACCAACAACACATGTGCCGAGAACTTTGACTAATAGACAAATGATTATGATTTGGCCAACAATAACTAAACATACAATTAAAATGATTCATTCGATGCTCTTGGGCCGATCACAAATATCATTCACATGGGCTTGTCAAATCTAATCAGATCACATGGATATCTAAATCACATGAATTGCACCGATACTTAATGATTGGGCCGCAAAATCCACCCAACCGACAAATACAAATGATAATCTCTGATTGGGCCGAGACAATTCAATACTTATCAATGTAATCACATATTTCTGACAACATCACATGTGTAACTTTGTTCAATGTGATATCATTAGACCTCAATATTACCACATAAATCGACAATTTCAATTCACAATACTTTCATGCATATCGATACTCACAAACAGACAATTTTCACATAAACCGAGATATTCATATACAAACTTTTTTTTTTTTGAACAGCAACAACACTTTATATATATATATAAAGAGCCAGCAAGAAACTGGGAAAACAAACAACGAGAACAAAGAAAAACGAACCGATTACATCAAAAAGACTACATCGAAATCCCTCCAGTTTTCCCACTTCAACGACTTAACTTGGACCTGCTACTAATCCAAATAAAAGAATCCTCCTTTATTTGCTCGACCGACTTGCGGATAGGGAGGAAGATGCCATCGAAAATCTTCAAGTTTCTCGCTTTCCACAGCCTCCAAACCGTTGCAATTAAAATAGAGTGCACCATTCTCTTCCACACCGCGCTGCCAGGTTGGTTTTTAATATAGCCAACCATATCTGAGAGACTCGAAATATGGGTCGGGAAGCTAATTCTCACCCAAGTCAGCACGTTCCACCAAATGCTTTGAGCCCAGATACAGTTGACGAAGATGTGATCCGGAGTTTCATCCCCAATCCCACATCGTGGGCAGCAGCTATCTTCGAGGGGGATGCCCCTATGGACCAGACCCATTCTGGACGCAATTTTACCAAGGGAAGCCCTCCACAGCAGGAAATTAGCTTTAGACGGAGCCCAGCTATTCCAAAAAACTTTCGCTAAATTCGTTCCAGAGCCAAAACAAGCAAGATCAATGTCGAACCTGACTTGTTTCACCGAGAACGACCCACCCGGGTCATTTCTCCACCTCCAACCTGCCCCATCCATGATTAGATTCTCCTTAATATCGATCCCAATCTTGGCTAGATCCTTCTCCACTGAAGCAATATCCTTCCACACGCCTGTCTGCACCTTTTTTAGCGGGATAAGAGACTGAGAAAAAGCTGGACCGTTTTCACCGTGGATAGCAGAAACGACCTTAGCCCAAAGCTGATTAGGATTAGATTTCAACCGCCACCACCATTTCAGTAACATAGCTAAGTTGAAGGTACGAATACCTCCTAAGCCCATGCCTCCAATGTTCTTCGATTTAATTAGAAGATCCCATTTCATCCATCTCAGTTTATTCCTCGAGTTAGATTTTCCCCAAATGAATTCTCTTCGGATCTTCTCTAGTTTATTCAAGATGCCTTTAGGAGCCGCAAACAAAGAAAGGTAGTAGGACGGAAGACTACCTAAAACCGACTTTGCTAGCGTCATACGGCCCGCAAAAGATAGATACTTGGCTTTCCATTTAGAAAGTTAAGAGGAGAATTTTTCGACCACTGGCCTCCAGAACTTGGCGCGTTTCATATTAACCCCGATGGGGATCCCCAAGTGCACAAATGGGAAAACACCAACCTCTACTTTAGCTACGCGAGCCAGCCGTTCCACCTCGCTGTCATCAACCCCAATACCAAATAAACTACTCTTGTTTCGGTTAATCTTTAAACCTGAAACGAGGTTCAGCCAACGAAGGAGCCGGTTCAATACTAAGGCATTTTTCTCAGACCATGAACCAATAAAAATAACGTCGTCGGCGTAGCATAGATGAGAGATGCACGGCCCGTCATTGGGAAGGTAACAACCCTCAAACAGATTCAAATCACAAGCTCTATTCATGAAAATAGAGATAATCTCCATAGCAATAACAAAGAGAAATGGGGAGAGGGGGTCCCCTTGTCTAAGGCCTCTTTTAAATTTAAATTCTTTCGTCGGAGAGCCGTTGACGAGAATGGATCCCATACCTGAAACGAGGCAGCCGTGAATCCAGGAAACCCATTGTTTAGGAAAGGCCATCTTATCCATCAAGCGAAGGAGAAATTTCCAGTTTATAGAATCGTAAGCTTTCTCAAAATCAACCTTAAGAATAAGAAGCTTAGTTTTAGATTTCTTAGCCCAAGAAACAATCTCACTTAAAATAAGAGGGCTATCAAGGATGTTGCGTTCTCCCACAAAAGCCGATTGCATAGGAGAAGAGACATCATTGATGACGAGCTTAAGCCTGTTCGCTAGCACCTTTGCTATGATTTTATAAACCGAACAAACAAGAGAAATCGGGCGGAAATTGGCGAGCCTTTGCGGATCTTTAATTTTAGGAATAAGTGCAATAAAGGAGGAATTGCATCCCCCACTGAAAGACCCCGACTGAAAAAAATCATTAAACACCCCCATAACAAGATGTTTCAGCTTGGGCCAAAAAACCTTGAAGAACTTAATCGAGAATCCATCCGGGCCCGGGGCCTTGCTACCGTCACAGCCCTTGATGGCTGAAAGAACTTCCTCCTCGGAGAACCTTTCACACAGAACCGCACCATTATGTTCAGACAAGGAGGGGATCCCATAATCAAGAAAATCCGGTCTTCTTCGGATTGGTTCAGCAAACTGTTTTCTAAACCACAATCTAATTTCTTCTTTAAGTTCCAGGGGGTCCGTGACGCGCCTGTCCTGAAAAACGAGGCCATTAATTCTATTTTGGGCATTCTTAACCGCAATGACTTTGTGGAAAAAAGAGCTATTTTCATCTCCATACTTCAGCCAGCGCACCCGGGCCTTTTGTTGAGCGTCCGCAGCTCTAGCAGTCTCCAGTTTGTTTACTTTAACGCGAAGGTCAATTCTGAGAGATTTTTCCACCTCAGATATGGTTCCAAGGGCCGCTTTGGATTCGATCTGCTGAATAACTTCCGCCATAGACTTCAAATCCTTATTCTCCGCCACGTTAACCTCTACTCTCCACTTCTTAATTTCTGATTTGATAAGTTTGAGGGTATTAGCCAGGACCACATCCCGCTTCAAACCTGCCACAGTGGAGTTGACAGCAAAATGGACAATTTCACCCAACCTTTTCTCACCAACCCAGGAATTGAAGAATTTGAACGGAGGAGGCCCAAAATCTACAGACGAGCATAACAGCGAGATCGGACAGTGATCAGACATCCCTTGTTTGTGCACCTCCACCACCGTATTTGGCCATAACGACAGAAAAGAATCGTTCACGAAAAATCTATCTAACTTACTCATTTTAACATCTTTGTGACCCGAAATGAATGTAAACTTACCCCCAGTCATTGGAAATTCCCAAAGCCCCGAGTTGGATAAAAAGGCGTTAAAAGCATCAGAGGAACCGCGATCATACCTGGAATTAACCCGCTCGTCTTCAGAGCGGACTTCGTTAAAGTCCCCCAATAAAACCCAAATACCACTGGATAGATTCATTAACTCGGAGATCTCGGACCACAGGAATCTCCGTGCAGCCGGGTCATTCGGAGCATGTAAGTTCAGCACGTTGACTCTCCCTTCCACCCCCAACAGTCTACCAGAAAGGAGAAGAAACCGGTGACTTTTAGTGATCTGGTCGACGCTAAAAATATCAGGATCCCAGATGGAAACCAGACCCCCCGATCTACCAACGGAATCAGAAGAAGCCGCTTCCATATTAGAGTTATCCCAAAACCGGCGGATGACAAAATCAGACAAATCCTCCTGATGGGATTCCTTAATCCCAATGAAATCAGCTCTCAGCTTTCTTTTTAAATTTCTGACCCAAACCCCCTTAGCGGGATCCGACACACCATTAATATTAATAGAAATCAGATTCATTGGCAACGGTTGATTTCCGATTCCCCTCTAACAATCTTCTTAACTTGATTCTCGTATCCATCCACTTCAATACCGAGGAGAGTACCGAATTCCATTGTTCTTCTGACCTCCTCATTAAAGCGATCCTGCTCATCTCCAGAGACTTCCCCAGATTCAACCTCCACTCTATTTTCTCTGTCCCCAGATTTTCTTCGCAAACCTTCCTCTCTCTCTAAACGGAGAATTTCTTCAATATTAAATGGATCCGAATTCTGATCGGGTTCCACGTTTTGATTCAAATCGGGGATGCTGGCGGAATGGGCCCGATGGGTAAAATTGGCATTACGTTTGGGCCTTGTAGTGATATAGCTGGGCCTAGGTGGATCCGGGGGGGGGGGGGGTCCATTCATATGGGCGGCATAATTCTCCAAAGGTGACCCGGGACCCACATCTTCTCTCTCCTCATTAAAAGAATTCGGCGAAAGTTGTTCCCCAAAAGAATCTTTCTGCTGCATGTGCTCCCCATCCTTGGGAGATGAGACCGGCTGAACGTTCCCCATGCACGTACCTGGAGGGTCCGTCAAGCACCCATCCAACTTCCCGGCCTCCGATGCCGGAGACTGTTCGTCATCCGATAACCAAACTTCAGATCCGGCAATCGACTCTCCAACTTGCAAAAACTCCGGGCACCATTTACCGGAAATCTCTTCTACCCAGACTTGGATAGTCTGATTATTCCAAATCAGACATACTTCCGAGGAAATGCGTTTACCCGATTGAACTAGAACCGCCATACGGTCTTCCGACATGTTGCCATCCGATACATCGGCCTCAGATTTAACCAGAAGTCGACCAAACCTTTCACCGATCTTGTTGAGGACGTGGCGATCCCAAAGAGGAACCGGAACGCCCACCACCTTTATCCATGCAACCCTATCAAACAGAGGGGCTATGCCATCCCACACGTACACTCTTGAGAACCATCTCTCCCACTCTTCGGCCCTTCCAATCCTAAATTCTTCCGCATCCTCAGGGGACTTAAAACATAACAGGACTTTTAGGCCACTTAGGTATTTGATCTCAAAGCCCTCATCCATGAAACCAGTGAGGAGAGTTTGCAAGTTATTTAACGTCTCAATATCTAAAACTTCACCGACAAGAGACTTAAATTCCCATGTCTTTTTCGTAGCTGAATTCAACGGGGGAAGATCAATGATGACCTTATTAGCACTACCCGGAGGCGAATGAACAGCAGCACTGTAAGACTTTTTACCACCATAATTCACGGGAAACAGACCAGGAGCCGAAGGAAGGATAGGGGCGCGACCCGGTTCTTGAAGTCTATCAAAAACAGAAACTCTAGTAGCCCTTTGCTGCACTTCAATTTTTGCTCCGAATCTATCAAACTTAGCAAGATTAACATCTATGATGGCACCATCAATCCGCACCTCTTTCAAGCTCTCAATCCACCAATTCGGATCCGAGACATTAGAAAGTTTAATAAACCCAAACTTATTACCACCGCGATCCTTTTTGAAGGGAACGAAAACATCTTCCAAGTTGTCTAAATGTTCAAAAGCTTTCCAAAGGGTGTTACGAGAACAAGAATCCGGAAGATTGGAAATGAAAAAAGACGTCGCATTACGGAGGCGATGTTCCCTGTTCGCGAAGATTTTTTGTTGACGGGCCTCCTTCCTGCCTAGAACCTGGTTCCAGGTATCTTCCTTAGAATACCGGTGACTCGTTTAGGTCCGCTCTTTTGAACAGTTTAATTCCGCTCATATGAACATTGTTGATTCCGCTCTTAAGCTCTAAACGATTCACATGGATTGACGATATTGTTGTCCACTTAAACTCAATCTAAAAACTTTCGAAATGCTTACCGATACGTTAAGGTATATTAAGATAGCACTAAATTCTTATGGACCCCACGATCTCAGCATATCCCCTCATCATGCAATACACTATCTCAAGTAATGCCTTTAAACTTTATCAACCGTGATTTGTGCGAAAACAAAGCAGAATGTTTAAACATTAACAATCAGGTCGATACTTCCGTATACGCAGAGAAAGTCCAATGTTTAAACAAAATAAGAAAATAAAACAAGTTGAAGTTGTTTAGGCTTTAACCACCAGGTCGATACTTCCGTATACGCAGAGGAGGTCCAAAGCTTAAACGAAACACCAAAGAAAATAAAGCAGAACGTTTAGGCAACAACATCCAGGTCGATACTCACGTATACGCAGAGGATGTCCGATGCTTAAACAAAATAAAGAAATAAAACAAGTTTAAATCTTTGCAAAATGAAATGCACAATCACAGCGATTTTTCAGCAAAGTTGTGAAAGTTCACAAACTTAACCAGTTTTATGTCTTTCGACAATCAGCGATTACTGAGTAGGCACACAGTCAAGAAGGACAAAACTAAGTACTATGCTTTTGACCATGTTTTCCACTAGAACTAGGCTTTTTCATTTAAGTTTGTATCGTTATCGCAAATCTACTAGTCTAGCTGAGCCTACCGTCACATCTTTAGTGAGACCGTTTATCACATTTTAACTTACCATTTCTTTAGCATGCTGTGACAGTCCACTGATGTACTATCATTTCCTCTTTTATACAACAAAACTCATTTTTGATTTTATCATGTTTTTGCCTTTTTCAAATTTTCAAATGTTTTTGGATTTTCTAAAATTTCTTACTCCCCCTAAAATGCAAACACATTTTAGGAAATTTGAAAACAAACTGTACAAGAACATGACAACTGATATCAAATCACCTCAATTCGCCATCCACTAGGCATAAACAATCAGAACTCCCCCTGACAACAAACTATTTTCCCATAGTGATTTCAAAACACTTAAGTTTGTTTTAATCAAAATGATTTTTCCGGAAAATAAGTTTTGTGTGTCTTTTAACAAATTCGGGGATCTCTCATCACCTTGTTCTCTTTAACCACTTGTATGATTTAACATTTATCGATTTTTTCAACACAATCACTTGTAGAAAATCAAGTACAACTTAATGTCCCTGATTTACCACTTTTAAGTCGAAATATCACTTTCGTGAATTTCTCAAGAAATGTGCCGATTCATGTTCCACGCTTACAAACCTGGGAACTCCGGCAAGTCAGGTTTTTCATTTAAACAGATTCACCCAAGCCAGACTATCCTTGGGTGATTTTGAATTCTTGTTCAACAATGGTGGAAAATTTGCATCATCCATTGTTAGACTAGAATTCTCAATTTTTACCTCAATCAATGGCTCCTCTGGCTTTGACAAACCAGAATCATTGCCTGCACATGGCTTGTCTGACTTTGACCTGTCAGATTCATCGCCTGTAGGTGGCTTGTCTGACTTTGATACGTCAGATTCATCGCCGACCATTTTCTTCTTCTTCTTCTTCTCTTCTTTCGTCCTCAGATTTGTATCTGATGAACTCGTTTTGCTTGACTTTGCATTTGAGGAAGTCGATTCATCAGAACTCTTATTTTTAACAGATGAACCCGAGGACAAGATCTTCTCTAGATACTCTCTAGCCTTCTTTCTCTTCTTCCTCAGTCTGTCTTTCTGCCCTTGAGAAAGTTTCACTTTCGTTTCTTGAACTTTAGGTTCTTGAACTTTCTGTTCTTTGGGCTTGACATTGACTGGTTTCTTTGCCATCTTCTGAGAATTAACCCTCAATCTTTCATTAGATCTCCTTGGGCAATCTCTGGCAATGTGACCTCTGATGTTGCAGTTAAAGCATCTCCTCGTCTCATAACTCCAACTCTGGCAGTTAACAGCAATGTGTCCTTGATAACCGCATCGGTAACACACTCTGTTATCGTACCAATCACCATTTGCAGTCCAAACATTCAGATCATAACACTGTTTGGCTTGGTGATAATCTCCTCTTCTCTTGTTTGCTGGATTTGACTTTTGAGCACTGTGGTCCGACCTGCACCACTTATTACCAACAATTTTTGAGTTTTCATTTTTTACTTTTTGTGGTTTTTTATTGCGATTGGATGATCGATCTGATGAGCTGTTATTTTCTTTTTGAACATTTTTCAAAATTTTCTCTTTTTGTTTTTGTTCCACTTTCTTCTTCAAAGGTTTTTGCTTAGAGCATTCTCCATTTTCAGTTGATTGTGGAACAATTTCTTGAAACTTTTCTTTTAACTTCAAAAACAAATTTTGTTTTTCAATTTTATCTTTTTCATCATCAGATTTTTCATCACAATCTTCAACTTTGACTTTGTCAAAGTTTGTGACATCGTCACTTATTGGAACTGAATTGATCGGTTTTGGACAAGGAAAATTCAAACTATCTGATGAAGTCACAAAACCTTTCAATTTCCTTTCAAGATCATCAATCTTGTTTCTTGAATTCTCAGCTTCGTTTTCAAGCTGAGAGATTCTTTCAAGATGAAACTTGATTGATTTTTCATTCTCATTCTTCATGTTTTCAAGAACAGACTTTTCATTTTCCAAAACATTTATCTGTTCTTGAAATTTTGTCTCATTTGCTTTCAGATTTTTGTTCTCAAGCTTTATCCAGAAATCTTCATTTTCTGAATTCGACTCCTTTTCTTCTAACTCTTTGATTTTCTTTCGAGCACATTCACATTCTTTTTCAAGTTTGATAATTTTCTGAAGATGGGAATTTATCATTTTTTGCTTTTCGATGTTGTTTTTGCTAAACACATCTCTCCCATCTTCAAGAATTTTTATTTGACTTTGAAATTCTTTTTCCATTTTTAATTTTTCTATTTCAAAAACTTTCAATTTATCTTCAAATTTTCTTGCATTTTCTTTCAACTTCTGATTTTCCAATGTCAAACTGTTCAAGTTACTTAACAGTTTGTCATTCTCAGATTTCACATTCTCAAAATTTTCCTGCAAAACAAGAATCTGTTTATCATCAAATTGCTTCTCATCTTTCAACTTCTTGACTTCCGATTTTAAACTTTCCACATCTTTCAAGAGTTTGTCATTGTCAGCTTCAAGTTTATCACATTTAGAGCACACTGATGCAGAACTTGAAGATTCATTCTTCACAGATTCTTCATTCTTTGGAGCTAGCTCTTCCTTTGCCCTAAATGTACATGCACAAAAGATTTTAACGAAATCAAGAGGATTTGCATACTCATCAATATAACAACCTCTCTTAATATCGTATTTTATCACAAATTTTGCCCTAACACATTCAACAATCCTTTTGTTTATCTCATCAATCACATCTAAGCCCATATCCATCAAATGATTTTCTAAGACATTTATCATTTCTTTCCTTTTCTTTCCATTTTCAAATTCATGAGTTTTAAGTATGCTGATGAATCTTTTTAGATGTAATTTTAAAAAATTTGAATCCTTTGTAAAATTTTTCAAACATTCACTCCATTCAATAGGTAATGCATCTGCAAACTTTTCTATTTTTTCAGCATCTGATGGAAATATCTCATGATTTTTTAAGTAACCAAGTAAGACTCCATATCGGTTCTCTAAATTTTCCAATGTTTCATTTTTCAAACATGCAAAATATTTAAACCTTTTGACCCAAACATCCTTTTTCACATTTCTATAACTATCGTCCAAATACCCCATATACCAATCATTTAATCTTTCAAGATCATGATTTTCCATCTCATCAAACATCATTTCCATTTTTCAAATAATCCCGACAAATTTCACTCAAAACACACTTTCAATTTTTCAAGTATGAAGTGGGTTGCACTAAACAATGATTGGGCCAAGCAACTTTAAAACAACCAACAACACATGTGCCGAGAACTTTGACTAATAGACAAATGATTATGATTTGGCCAACAATAACTAAACATACAATTAAAATGATTCATTCGATGCTCTTGGGCCGATCACAAATATCATTCACATGGGCTTGTCAAATCTAATCAGATCACATGGATATCTAAATCACATGAATTGCACCGATACTTAATGATTGGGCCGCAAAATCCACCCAACCGACAAATACAAATGATAATCTCTGATTGGGCCGAGACAATTCAATACTTATCAATGTAATCACATATTTCTGACAACATCACATGTGTAACTTTGTTCAATGTGATATCATTAGACCTCAATATTACCACATAAATCGACAATTTCAATTCACAATACTTTCATGCATATCGATACTCACAAACAGACAATTTTCACATAAACCGAGATATTCATATACAAACTTAAATGTTTCACACAACTCAATGAATTTTTCAATCGGTTTGTCAGATTCCAATGAACTTTTTCTATTGAAAAACAATTTTTTTTTAATCGGAAACAACAATGTACTCAAGAACGGAATCACGATGACCGAAAGAGCGGAATCAACAATGTTCATATGAGCGGAATTAAACTGTTCAAAAGAGCGGAACCATGATGTTCAAAAGAGCGGAATCAGCTGATGACATCATCAATATCACAAGTCTGTATGAGCGAAATCTTGAAAATCCTAAGTTCTAGCTCGATTTTAGCTTTGAAATTTTCAAGGATTTATTAAGTCATGGTTCCGAACATATTGTGTGAATTTAAACCGATTCTAACCGTAAAAAGTTTTGATTTTCGAAAAAGAATGGTGTAGAAACAGAATTATCAGCTGAATTGTGTAGAACTCTTCTTCACTGGCTCTGATACCAATTGAAGGATCGAATTCGGACCTAAACGAGTCACGTAGAAGAGTTTATCTCAGTTTGAACGGCGGAAACAGACAAACCGAGTACAATTCAGCGAGAATTCAATTTAATCTGTCGATATTATTGATCTGAATGACATGTACAAACGAGTCGACACTTCGGCAGCACTTCGTGGCTCACCGGAAGACAACACCTCTAACCTCTACTGATTTCGCTCTAATGACAGCTATATATACTAGTTGAGATTTCGCTCTTATGTACATTGCCATAAAAGTGAGACCCTTAACTGACATAAAAGCGAAATCAACTAGGACATAAAAGCGAAATCTAGTTTTGACAAATGAGCGATATCACCTAACTTGACACAAATACGAAATCAGAAATGTAACAATGAACGAAATCAGCTTTTAACTACTTTGTCTCTTGTGTAATGATGTCATGATGATGTCACTTTGATGATATCATCATGACATCATGCTTGAACATCTTCGCAACGAACCGAGACTCGACATAAGACGAAGACGGCATATGAATGCACCAACAACTTAGTCCTAGGCGCCGCGCCTGTGGCTAAGGCACCTTACCGACTTGCGCCTTTAGAAATGCAGGAGTTGTCGACACAACTCAAGGAGCTATTGGATAAAGGATTTATCAGGCCAAGCTTCTCACCTTGGGGAGCTCCAGTATTGTTCGTTAAAAAGAAGGATGGTAGTTTTCGGATGTGTATAGACTACCGCGAGCTTAATAAGTTGACTATCAAGAATAGATATCCCCTGCCGAGAATCGATGACCTGTTTGATCAGCTGCAAGGTTCGAGCTTTTATTCAAAAAATAGACCTTCGATCAGGATATCATCAACTAAGGATACAAGAGGAAAGTATCCCGAAAACGGCCTTTAGGACTCGTTACGGACATTACGAGTTCCTGGTAATGCCGTTTGGGTTAACGAACGCACCGGCAGTTTTTATGGATTTAATGAATAGAGTTTGCAAGTCGTACCTCGACAAGTTCGTGATCGTGTTTATTGATGACATTTTAATCTACTCGAAGAGGAAGGACGAGCACGAACAACACTTAAGAGCCATTCTAGAACTACTCAAGAAGGAGAAATTATATGCCAAGTTCTCGAAGTGCGAGTTCTGGCTGCGTGAAGTCCAATTTCTTGGACACGTGGTTAACGGAAATGGAATCCATGTTGATCCAACAAAGATCGAGGCGATCAAGAGTTGGGAGACTCCAAAGACACCAACCGAGATCCGACAATTCTTAGGTTTGGCTGGTTATTACCGAAGGTTCATTGAGGATTTCTCTAAAATCGCTCAACCGCTGATCGTGCTCACACAGAAAGACAAAAAGTTTGATTGGAGTGATAAGCAAGAAGAAGCGTTTCAGTTGTTGAAGAACAAACTTTGTGACGCATCGATCCTATCGCTACCCGAAGGAACAGATGACTTCGTGGTATATTGTGACGCGTCGCGTCAAGGCCTGGGTTGCGTGCTGATGCAGCGCCAGAAGGTTATAGCTTATGCGTCACGCCAGTTGAAGATTCATGAGAAGAACTATACCACGCACGACTTGGAGTTAGGCGCGGTGGTATTTGTGTTAAATATTTGGCGACATTATTTGTACGGTACGCGATGTACAATTTATACTGAGCACAAAAGCTTACAGCACATATTCGATCAGAAGGAACTCAACATGAGGAAAAGACGCTGGGTAGAGCTGTTAAATGATTATGATTGCGAGATCAAATACCACCCAGGGAAAGCAAATGTGGTCGCTGATGCCCTGAGTCGAAAAGAGAGGATCAAGCCCATAAGGGTTAGGGCTTTGGAGATGATTGTCCAGACAGACCTCTCTCTGCGCATTCGTGCCGCACAGAGAGAAGCTTTGAAAGAAAGGAATATTGAGGACGAATATCTCCGTGGGATGGAGAAGCAGTTAATACCAAACGAGGAAGGAACTTTGTTGGTGCATTCATCTGTCGTCTTCGTCTTATGTCGAGTTTCAGTCTCGTTGCGGTTATGAAAGAGGATGATGTCACCATCTTTGATGATGACATCATAATAGTGATGTCATCATTACATCACTTCATATAAGACAAAATCATTTATAGCTTAGATTGTGATTTCGTTTATGTAGTTAGGTGATTTCGCTCATGTGTCACCAAGTAGTTTCGCTCATATGTCATTTGTAAGGTTTCGCTTATGTGTCAAGTCCATAGGAGCGAAACCTGTGGGTCTATATATAGGCTGTTAGAGCGAAATCACACATAGAGTTCTAGGTGTTCTCTTCCGGTAAGCCACGAAGTGCTGCCGAAGTGTTGTTAGAACTTGTAATCGCTTCAGTGATCAATACAACAACAGTTTAAAGTGAATCTAGCTGAAATCGCACCAAAGCATTAGTTTCCGCCTCTTGTTTTGGATAAGAATTCTTCTGATCGACTCAAACAGGGCCGAATACGATCCTACATGATCGACACTTGCGTCCATAAAGAGCTTCAAATGGCGCGGCTCCAATACTGGTGTGGTAGCTGTTGTTGTATGAAAATTCGA
Source organism: Helianthus tuberosus (assembly GCA_030545235.1). Taxonomy (NCBI): domain Eukaryota; kingdom Viridiplantae; phylum Streptophyta; class Magnoliopsida; order Asterales; family Asteraceae; genus Helianthus; species Helianthus tuberosus. The sequence goes on from CM060409.1 coordinate 122,128,885, forward strand.
CCAATGGTAAATGATTATCCCAGCTACCACCTAGATCCATTACACATTCTCTCAGCATATCTTCCAACGTCTGAATAGTTCTCTTACTTTGGCCATCAGTTTGCGGGTGAAACGCAGTACTTAGATTCAACTGTGAGCCAAAAGCTTCTTGGAAAGACTGCCAAATTCTTGACACGAAGCGTCCATCTCTATCGGAGATAATCGAGAGAGGCACTCCATGACGTGCAACAATCTCTCGCATGTATATTTCAGCAAGTTTACTGGTGTTGTCTTTCTCCTTGATTGGCAGGAAGTGCGCATACTTGGTTAGACGGTCCACTATCACCCAAATTGTATCATGGCCTCTAGGTGTCTTTGGCAACTTCGTTATGAAGTCCATTGAAATCTGTTCCCACTTCCATTTGGGTATTTCAGGTTGCTGTAGGAGACCTGAAGGCTTTTGGTATTCGGCCTTAACCTTGGCGCACGTTAAACACTTACTAACATATACTGCAACATCGCCCTTCATCCTAGGCCACCAGTAGAAATCCTTGAGATCCTGGTACATCTTATCCGCTCCGGGATGAATTGAGTACCGCGACTTGTGGGCTTCATAAAAAATAACCTTCCTCAAACCACCAAACAGAGGAACCCAAATCCGTATCATGAAGCATAAAGTTTGTAGGATCGTATTCGGCCCTGTATGAGTCGATCAGAAGAATTCCTATCCAAATCAAGAGGCGGAAACTAATGATTTGGTGCGATTTCAGCCGGATTCACTATTAATTGCTGTTGTATTGATCTTGAGAACGTTTACAGACTCTGACAGCACTTCGGCAGCACTTCGTGGCTTGCCGGAAGAGAACACCTAGAACTATGTGTGTGATTTCGCTCTAACAGCCTATATATAGACCCACAGGTTTCGCTCCTATGGACTTGACACATAAGCGAAACCTTACAAATGACATATGAGCGAAACTACTTGGTGATACATGAGCGAAATCACCTAACTACATAAACGAAATCACAATCTAAGCTATAAATGATTTTGTCTTATATGAAGTGATGTAATGATGACATCACTATTATGATGTCATCATCAAAGATGGTGACATCATCCTCTTTCATAACCGCAACGAGACTGAAACTCGACATAAGACGAAGACGACAGATGAATGCACCAACAGACTCCCCCTCAGATGTTGACGAGTCTTAAGTGTCGAGTCTTTGCATCTTCAGTCTTTATCAGTCTTCAATCTTCCTCTGAAGTATTTGTCATTGCAAGAATCCTCATTCTCTATCTTTATCTTCAACAAACTCCTCTCTCTCAAATGTTGAATATCATGGTGTCTTCAGACTCCCCCTCTCAATCTGCTGGGATCGTAGTCTGGAATTCACAAGATCATAACCTGGCTTTCATCCTGCTCTGGATCGAAACCTGGCCAACCTGCAAAAACTCTACCCAAAAATAAATTTTCTGATAACCATTTGTGGATAAGATTTTCAAATCTAATTTACCACTTGCAAGAATAACGTTTATATTGTAAAACATTTCTCATTTCATTTCAACAATCTTCAAACACTTTTACCCAAACCATTTGTTCATCATGTTTAGCACTCGGAATTTTGAAAATCAGCTTTCCAAAATCAGTTGTCAAAAATCTTTTTGGATTTTTTTTTTCAAAAAATTTATGCTAAAACACACTAAAATCTTTTTGGATTTTCTGAAAGAAAATAGCTGACACTACTTGTAGAATCAAGAAAATGCAGAAATGAAATATATACAAACAATATTTTTGTGAGTTCGTGCAAGAGGATCATATCAGTTTTTGAGACAAATCACCAACACCGTTAAGCTTCATTTCATTTTAAGTTTTAAACGATTCACTTAGATTGTCAGTATATTTGTCCACTTAAATTTTCACACAAAGTTCAACTGATCCGAGATATGATATTAATGTCTTAAGCACTTAAACTCAATCGCGTGTCCCACCTCAGAATATACTCCCGTATCCAGATCCCAATATTCAGTCTTAGAGGTAATTATGACACAAATGATATCTGTACATAAATTAGGTAATGCGAGGGCCGAGGGATCTCAGGTCGATACTTCCGTATATGCAGAGAGATATCAGCTTCAACTTTAAGGAATGTCCCCTTTAGAGGATCTTTTTGCTACAACAGCAGCGACTATCAATTTTATTGTTTCATCAGCATGCTGAGGGTTTATGCTATGTTTCAAGCATTTGTGGAAAGTATTATCCAAGGACTAGGTCAGAACTTCCATTCAGCAGAAGTCCCGGAATAATACCCCAGATATCACTGAGTATAAAGACCTAGTATATCAGATTATGAGACCTTTCAAACGAGATTTCGGGGGTTACCCATATATCCGAGAAATGTTTCCCCACGATATAAGCAAGTTTGAAATTTAAGTTTATATCTCGTCACAATCTACTAAATGTGCAAAAATCTACTGGCACATCATCAGTGAGACCGTTTATCACTTTTAACTTTCCAATTCTTTAGCATGTCATGATAGTTCACTGATGTACTATCATTTCCTCTTTTATACAACAAAACTCATTTTTCATTTTATCATGTTTTTGGCTTTTTCAAATTTTCAAATGTTTTTGGATTTTCAGAAATTTTCTTACTCCCCCTAAAATGCAAACACATTTTAGGAAATTTGAAAAACAAACTGTACAAGAACATGCAACCGACACACTTTATCAAATATGTAACCCCAATTCACATGCGACTGACAAAAACATGTTCATATAATACTTCTATTGGGCCGAGATAATCACATGGGCCTGACACATCTGATCATATCAAAACAAATATCACGTGAACTGCTTAACCATTTTACTTCATCACTTAATGTAATTTGATCTCAAATGTAGTGTGCTGACACAATGAATTGATTGTTATCACATGCAAACTGAAATAATTCTGATCACCTAAGCACTTTGGAGCTGAATTCCTAAGTGTCACTATGAACGAAACCACTATTTTCAAAGCCTGTAAACTTTCGGGTTTTCAGTTCAGTGTTATCCACAACTTTTTCTTTCAATTTACCAGATACTTCCTGTTTTGGTTTGAATGTTTTCGGACAATTCCTAGCAACATGACCAGCAATCTTGCACTGAAAACAGGTTCTGGTTTCTATCTTCTTTGGAACAGCATTTTTCTTCAACTCTTCTTGCTTCTTGGCAAGGAATTCCTGATTCGTCTGTTTTCTGAATGCTTGTTCTTTCTCAGCTTCTAAAGAATTTCCTGAAACAAACACAGTTTTTGGTTTATAAAATTTTTCATTTTTATAATTTTTCGGTTGATTAAATCCTAATCCTTTCTTTTTGAAATTACAGTTATGGTTTGGTTTTTTATGAATACCAGAACCAGAATTGTAACCCTTTTTCTTGTTTAATCTTTGTTGCACTCTTGAAGTGTATTGTTTAGGTTTTCCAGAAAGATTTAAAATTTTTATTTCAGAAATATTAATTTCTGTAATTTTGAAAAACTTTTTAATCATTTCAATTCTAACACTTCTTATTGGAAAAATCTCATCAGACTATAATTTGTCAGAATCTTTCAAAGTATATGCCACTTTGAATGATTCATCATTCAAATTAGATTTTGATATCAAAAACTCTTTATCATAAACCCGTTTGTCCTTTTTTAATGTTGACTTTGACGCATCGGATTCAGATTTTGACTTGGATTTGGACTCCGGTTTTGACTCCTCTATGTCATCTTTATCTAACACCTGATCGACCACACTTTTTATCAACTTTACCTCATGATCAGTGTCGGATGACGTGTATGTGACATCAATATTTTCTGGCAAGTTATCCAACGGCCCAGACTCCCATTGTAAGTTTATTGCCTTATCGACTCTTTCGGAATTTGGATTTCGAGGTAAATATCCATTTTCGACCGGGGGCGGACATCTAGTGTAGACCACACTTGGTTTCTTACCAGAAATCTTCACTTTATCTTTGTCTTCTATCACAGATTTCTTTTCTTCTGAAGTCTTTACTTCTTCAAAAGTTTTCAAATTCTCCACAACCGGATAAATCCTGTCAACAACAAAAGTAGAACATGAGTAACTTTCTAATAACTTGTTGACTCTTTCAGTTTCTATCTTTTGTGTTGCCAACTTCAACTCCAGATCAGCACATTTCTTTATGTGAAAGTTGACATCATCAAGTTGTCTCAGGTAAGCTTTCTTTAGTGTATTCATTGCCACAACTTGTTCACCGTTTGAATCAGTATACTTGTTGATTTCTCTGTTCATTGTATCATAGGATTCTTTTAATCTGTTTATATTGTGCAGCAACTCATTGTTTTGCTTGATTAAAGAATCACAGTTCATGCACTTTTCAGGAACTTTAACAGGTTCTGCATCAACTTTGACTTCAAATTCAGGAACCTCTTTGACTGTTCTGTTTGATCGTAAAAATTCAACTCTTCTTTTTTTCTCAGCTTCTGCTTCAGCTTTTAATCTCTCTTCCTCTTCTTCCTCTTCTTCAAGCTTTCTCCGTCTTGCTTCAGCAGCTTCCATTACTTTTCTGCACTTTTCGGCACATTTCAAATCGTAGGCATTTGCAATGAAAGCTTTAGCATATGAAGTGTCTTTGGACATCTCTTTGGCCATAAGTTCTTGATTTTGGCAAAAATCATTCCAATTGAATCCTTCAGCCAACTTTTCATCATCTTGTTCTGCCAAACACACTTTGCTGTTTGTTGGAAGATATTTATCCCAGGTAAAATTGTCATACTTGCCCTGATTAACTAGACATGCTCTTTTTGACCCTTCAATCACATCTCTCCCATGTGCAGTTTGTGCCTGATGCAGTGCTGGTGGTGTGACTTGATGATAAATCGCCTTTTTGTGATAATCGTTGTTTCCAAAAGGATTTTGGGCTCCACTAGCTTCACGATTTTTGCACTCCCTCTTGAAATGCCCCTTTTCCCTGCAACGAAAACATGTAACTTTAGATTTATCAAAGCCTAAAGTTGAAACATTTGCATTAAGGAAATCATCTCTTCCTGTAATTTGTTTAAACTTCTCAGCTCGTCTCAACACACTAGCCATGCACCATTTAATATCCATCAATTCCATTTCCTCAGCATCTATTTGATCGTAATCCTCTTTTGTGAGCATTGGATTACCGATCTTTCCGGCCACAAAACTACTATATGATTCTAAAATCATTCCCAACAAAGACATTTGATTTTTAGCAACCTCTTCAGTATAATCTTGATCATTTTCAAGACTTAGAACAATATTGCACTGAAGTTTTCTTCCGTTCTTTGTTGCTGAAATGTTTGGATCAAATGATGAAAATCTTGTGCTGCTTGATCCCTGGGATGATTTCTTTTCAGAAGAATCTTTTGCACTGTAAGCAGTTTCGACTTTTGGAGAAAAATTTGACTTTTCGTTGACACCACCTTTGTAATACAGGCTGATATCTTGTTCTCTATCGTAGTTCTTCATCCTGGCAATCTTTCTTTGCTCCATCTCTTGAGCTTCCAGATGTTTGATGAAATCTCCCAATGTCATATTTTTATAATCTTTTCTGTTGGATCTCAGCATCATCAGAAACGTTCCCCAAGTTTCATATGGTAGCGCATCTGCAAGTTTTTCAATCAATTCATCAGTATCTTTCTTAATTCCAAGTTTTGTCATATTTCTCACCAAGTTACAATATCTATCAATTATTTGCTTGGTGTTTTCAGATTTCAAACCACGGAATAAGTCAAATTCTTTCTTCATGAGAGACATTTTATTTTTGAGCATATCATCACTTCCAACAAATTTTGCTTCCAATTCTGTCCAGATTGAGTAAGCAGTTCCATCATGTTGAAGCAGTATCAAGATATCTTCTTTTATTGCTTGCTGAAGCAGACTCACCATCAATTTCTCATCTCGATATTTCTTTTTATCTTCCGTACTAATTTCTCGAATTGTTTGCTGCACACCATTTGTTGTGGGTTTAACATAAGGTTCCTCAGTGTGTTCCCACACATCCAAATGATAAGCTTCAACCCAATTCCCAAACTGTTCGGACCATCCATTGTAATCATCAATATCCATGAGTTTAGGCAGTTTCTGAGACGTTCCGGTTTCGTTCTCAAGTAAAGCATTTTGAGTGATTGTGATCAGGCTAGCAAAAGCGTTATAAAACTCGTTTTCCATGTTTCGTTTTTCAAAATTCACAAACAAACTGTTTTAAACGAACTGGTTCTCCTCGTGAAACACCGAATAAATGGGCTTGATCAATAGAATATAGATTCAAATAAGCCTATGAGCTTTGAATGTTGATGGGCCGAGAATGTGACTTGGGCCGATGAAAACAGCGGGCTCACAAAACACAAATATCAGTTAAAAATGAATGCCTTTACTGACTTTGATTCCCTTTGTATATGCCCCACGTGAACTCTTATATTACCTTTTGTATATGTAATTGCAAGTGGCCGACAACAAAGATAATGCAAAAACTACACAAGTGCCGATGACCTCTATTGACTTGTCCAAGAAATTTCTCTGTTACTTCACATGCACACCTAATTGAGATCACATGCAACCGACACACTTTATCAAATATGTAACCCCAATTCACATGCGACTGACAAAAACATGTTCATATAATACTTCTATTGGGCCGAGATAATCACATGGGCCTGACACATCTGATCATATCAAAACAAATATCACGCGAACTGCTTAACCATTTTACTTCGTCACTTAATGTAATTTGATCTCAAATGTAGTGTGCTGACACAATGAATTGATTGTTATCACATGCAAACTGAAATAATTCTGATCACCTAAACACTTTGAAGCTGAATTCCTAAGTGTCACTATGAGCGAAACCACTGAATTGTCACAAAAGCGAAACCTCAAAATGTCACAAGAGCGAAACTAACTTGTACAGATGAGCGAAACCAACTTGAATCCTTGGAGCGAAATCAGACGAAAAGTGACCGTATGAGCGAAATCACGTGTGAACTATGAGCGAAACCAGGTGATGACGTCACCTTTTGCACGAGTCCATACGAGCGAAACCTTGAAAATCCTAAGTTCTAGGTCGATTTTAGCTTTGAAATTCTCAAGGGTTTATTAATACATGATTCCGAGTGCTGTGTGTGAATTTGAGCTTGTTTTACCGTGAAAATTTTTAAAATTTTGAAGAAAGTGTAGAAAATCAGAATAAATGCAGCTGAAATGGCAAGAACTCTTCCTCCTGAGCTCTGATACCACTTGTAGGATCGTATTCGGCCCTGTTTGAGCCGATCAGAAGAATTCCTATCCAAATCAAGAGGCGGAAACTAATGATTTGGTGCGATTTCAGCCGGATTCACTATTAATTGCTGTTGTATTGATCTTGAGAACGTTTACAGACTCTGACAGCACTTCGGCAGCACTTCGTGGCTTGCCGGAAGAGAACACCTAGAACTATGTGTGTGATTTCGCTCTAACAGCCTATATATAGACCCACAGGTTTCGCTCCTATGGACTTGACACATAAGCGAAACCTTACAAATGACATATGAGCGAAACTACTTGGTGACACATGAGCGAAATCACCTAACTACATAAATGAAATCACAATCTAAGCTATAAATGATTTTGTCTTATATGAAGTGATGTAATGATGACATCACTATTATGATGTCATCATCAAAGATGGTGACATCATCCTCTTTCATAACCGCAACGAGACTGAAACTCGACATAAGACGAAGACGACAGATGAATGCACCAACAGATCACCATTGTGCTGGGCTGATGCGGGTGATAGACAGCTTGTTGGTCCTGAAATAGTCCAAGAGACAACAGACAAGATTGCACAAATTCGAAAACGCATTGAGGCGGCTCGTTACAGACAGAAAGCCTATGCAAATCAAAGAAGGAAACCTCTACAGTTTGAGGTGGGAGATATGGTTTTGTTGAAGGTTTCACCCTGGAAGGGTGTGGCACGCTTTGGAAAGCGTGGGAAGCTGAATCCGCGTTACATTGGCCCGTTCAGAATCCTGCAAAGGATTGGGCTTGTAGCCTACAAGTTGGACCTACCTGCTGAACTTAATGGTGTTCATGATACATTCCATGTATCAAATTTGAAAAAGAGTCCAACACAAGAAACAGTGATCATTCCTGCTGACGAAGTTCATATCGACGACACGCTCCACTTTATTGAAGAACCCGTTGAGGTTACGGATTGGAAAGTTAACAAAACGCGCAGGAGCAGTGTCAAACTCGTCAAAGTTCGATGGAATGCAAGACATGGGCCAGAGTTCACATGGGAACGCGAGGATCGCATGAAAGAGAAATACCCCCATTTGTTTCCCAAGACCCCTGCAACTAGAAGCAGAGCCTAAAATTTCGGGACGAAATTTCTCTAACGGGGGGAGAATGTGACAACCCTCACAAACCTAGGTATCCGTACAAATTAATTAATATTTAATTGGTGCTTAATTACTGTGCTTGATTACAATTGTGATTAAACTGCTTACTGATTTCTGTTACATACATACTCATGCATCACACTTTATACTGTCACTCTATTATTTACACACAAACTTTAGTGACAACTATGATGCACAAAGTACAGTTAGCACAGTGAGCGGATAACCCAAACAACATGCTGACAATGCCAGCACCTAGACAGACACTATATTGAGGCCAGTATGAGCCGGGAATAAAGTACTACACTGGTAGGGAGTGTAGGGAGGTGAGGATCATAAAACTGCGTCACTAGGTGATAATTATAGTGCCGGAAGTGCCTAAAACATACTTAAAGTGCAGAATTCTGCACTAGTTAACCAAAATTCAGCATTTAACAATGCTAGTAAAGTGCAAAAACTTGGTAAAATAGTCCTAGACACTTTCCAAAGTGTTGGTAATTTAATGTGTCACTAAAAACAATATTAAAGACACTTTAAATACTTATTTAACACTTTAACGGATCAACATCCAACCGAACAACCGGACTTTACCCGGAACATAAAAATATTGCCAAAGACATAGTTTTTACTTTTCTGAGCTAGTTAGGGTCCCCGAACACCCTAACACCCTTTATATTAAACAACACACTTAATCAACTTACTAAACTCATTTGATTGCAACTAAGTCCTAACTAGATCATCACCACCCAACCCTTACCCCCCCTCTAATCGACGGTCACCTTAGGGTGACCCACACTTCCATTTTGTTTGATTATTTTATTGGTTCATGTTGGTTATCTAGAGAACACATTACATGTTGGACATTAGGGAATTGGTTTATAAGTATGCATAAGGGTTAACCCATCTCTTTCATCTAAACACAACATCAACAACAAAGTTCTCTCTCTCCCTCCATAACCACCTACGGCCGCCACCCCCTCACCACACTACCACCACCTTCAAGCTTTGATAAACCATTTTTCATACATCCAAAGGTGCAAGGAGTCCCACAAACAAGCCCGGTGCTTTCGAAAGTGCAAGAACCTCTCTAGATTTCTTTTATCCACCACATTTACACCTTGTTTCTTCCCTAGCCTTGTGCTAGTAATAAGTGCTTCTAATCATCATCTTGATCTTGTTTTTGGTGGTTAATAGATGATTTAATGGTGAAAAATTAAGAAACACTAAAGAACATGAACAAGTCTTAAACATAAAGTGTTAAAGTGTGGATAAAGAGAAGTTGTGTGTGTAAATCTTGTAAATCTTGTAAATCTTGTGTAGTTGTGATTATTTGATGTTGATTGTTAGTAGAAACAAGATGGATCATCATCTAGACATACTAGTTTATGTTCAAGAACATAAACTAGTAGGATGTAAAAGTTAGAAAGTTGAAAGATGATGTATCCATCCATTCATAAGCCTTGAACTTGAATAAACATAAGTTTTCTTGCTAAATGAGGTTATAAACTTGTAGATCTAAAGATCTACAAGTGTTTTTTTTGGAAAAACCAAGTGAAAGACACTAGTTTTGTTAAAACCCGGTTATTTTATGAACTAAAGGCATTCTTGGTAACTAAACAAGTGTATAAACACTTGTGTAACAAGGAAATATAACAACGGAATATTTTTGTAAAACATGACTAGAAGTTGTGAAACTTCATATTCTTTAAAAATAAAGTTTTTAAGAAACTAATCCTATTTTTAAAGATAACAAGACCCACTAAAAGTGCTAGTGATTTATTACATATTCTTACAAAACTCTCAAGTTCATGAGTTGTGATTTAGTCTTATTTTTGTCAAGATTAGTGATTAAAGATTGTATATTGTTGATTGGAAAATTGTTTGAATGATTTTACAAAAGAAAATGATACGCTAGTAAGCGTGGACACCTCCATTTACAAAGGAAACTCTGGCAAAATTTTTCTAGAATTTTAACACTTAGAAATATTTTTCTAACAAATGTTTACAAATATATTTTTAACTTGGTTTTCAAAATAAACTTCGCCATGATTTTTATTCCAAAAATTACCAAGTACCGGAGGTGGATTTTCGTAAATAAAACTCGATAAATATATATTTTATAATAAAACGTTTGTGTGACTGTTTGTTATTTTGTGAACTGGATATATATTATTTTTAGGATAAAAATAATATAACTTGAATATATCATGAAATTACGACTCCAAAATAATACCAACGCTCTCACAAATAAATATTTAAGTTACACCGGTATTGTTACTACAACGTGAACTTTAAAATGTAACTTATGTATATATTTCGGAAAATACTCTTATACGTATATTTTGACAAGTATTATTTTGGAGAAACTTATGAAATAAAATATAATATTTTTGGGAAAAATATGTATATTTTGGAATTAGAATATTTTAGACAAGTGATTAAAGATATATTTTTCAAATGAGACTTAAAATATATTTTTGGGATTATAACGTATACATGTATAAAAACCCCCATCCTTGGGAATGAATATACTTATAACATAAATAAGAAGTGTGAATACGGAACAGTTACCTAACTATTTCTCCAAAAACATTAAACCCTAAGCCAAGGCACGGCCATCCGACTAATAGACATTAGTACGTGTAGGTCGTCACGCAGCAGGTTGAGTTGGAGACTTACATTTCAGGATACGCACTTCTGTGAGTTCATGTCCCCCTTTTCTCTTAACTGTTTTCAGTTTTTATACTTCAGGGGTGGAATACATGTTACAATTATTACAGACTCTTATATACATGGTATGGTTAGCTTAAGGAGGGTTTACTACTTAGATCATGTGAGTGGGTAGGCTTTACTTGGGGCAATTAATCCTCATTGTAGGACCGAGGGTCAAGAGCGATAGATCTATTTGGGTGTAGCGAGCCCAGCTCCTGAGTCCACAGTACGGACCATGGGGTGACTTTGAGCCCGACGCATAAATCCGCTAGGTTTGAGTCTTCCTGCATCACTTCACACATATCATTGGCTTTGCAACCCAATGGTGATCTCTTTTTCCTTAATTGCTACATACCAGTGATTTTCATACATACAGACATATTACAAAGGTTTATACATACTCACTTTTACATGAACTCGCTCAACTTTTGTTGATTTTTCAAACTACATGTATTTCAGGAAATTAGGGGATCTGGCAAGGTATGCAATGTCGTCAAGCTGCGTAGGAGTAATGATGTCGTCCGAGTTTAGGAAACGTGACCTTTGCCTGGACGGGTCACAAGTCTTAAACTGTGTTTTTATTCATGTCTTTTGGTTGTGTCTCGTGAACAAGTTTTTAATTATGACGTTGTTGTAATCAGTGTTAAGTGTCGACTTTTAAACAATGTTGTCATGGTAACTTTTAAAACTTGTTGAATGGATGAACATCATGGTTTTATTTTCATATAGCATGGTTGTGATTGTGCTATGGTATTAAGAAGTCACACCAAAATAAACCCACGATTCCGCAAAGCCAGGGTGTGACACTCTTAGACATTTTTGTTAAGATAGGAGAATGTTGCGACCCTATGGAACAACTTCAACACCTAGAAAGTAATTTAGGATAGCAAGATCCTTAGGGTGTAAGGGGTGCATGCCTAATAAGATAGTGGGAAATTTTTATCCACCCAATCATATTGTGTCATGTCATTTCGCCTCTCATTCTCCCCTCTTGCCAAAAAAACATAGGGGGTGGTTTCCCCCAAACCATTTAAAAAAAACAAAAAAACATGGTTGGTTGAATCAAGTCCCCAACAGTCAAATCAAGGCATCCATCCTTCTCCCCGCAAGCGGCAACCTTTCCCCGATTGATCTCCTCCCCACGCGGCATATATAGGTGGCGGCGGTGTTCCCCGAGCGACAAAGGGGCTTGCTGCACCCCTTGCCGCGACCACACCGTACACCCTTAAGGCAAATTTTGAACCGAGTTGTATGATGAATTTGTTGATGGCTTCTATATTATTTTCGGTAACAATAATATCATCAACATAGACTAACATGTAGATAAGTGTTCCCCTAGATGAGTAAATGAAAAAAGCGGAGCCTGTTTTTGTTTTTGAACATGTGAAACCCAATGTAAGCAAGGCCTATGAAAGGCGATGATGTTGGTTTAATATGTCTTAACAACATTTAGCAACACTGCTAGTGGTGGCTTGAAACAACTTCTTGTTGATTCTATTATTAAGTTATTCCTTTTGGTGATATATTAATAGAGAAAGGAAATAAATGTCACTTGGGTAGACTGGATTCAAAATCCATTGCTTGTCATGTAATCTTTTTCATTGTTTCCTTGTACCTTTTTGCTTGATATGAAATTTCTGCTAAATGATAATAAGGTTTATTTTCTTGTTATCAGGAAAAATGCTTACCAATTCAAGCAATATTCTATCTCATTGTTCCAAGTCAAATATCCTCCTCTCTTTGAGATAAAATAAAAAATCAGTTTTTTACTTACTGCAATCGAACACATTTTTTTTAGAAATGAAAGGAGACACACATTGTACGGTCAATTGTAAGGCCATGTGTTGTGGGCATTCTACACCCACCTGCCACATCATCCTCTTTAAAGCCCCTCCCAAGCTCACAACACATGGTGTTAGTTTGTACTTTGTAGCATATTGTTGTGTTCTCTCATATTTCTATTTAAGCAACCATCCTTCAAGCACTTTAGCTTACCTTTTCCAATACTAAAAACACATACATCTCATAAGTGATTATTCATATCAACAATAGTTCATGTAGTTATACTCTACTGTGTAAACATTCTATAATTGTTCACTTCCTTAATAGTCGCAGAAGAAGTTAAAAATGATCTCTAACATAAGACGATTGTACTTCCTTAGGTGGTGTTTGTTTTTCTAGAAAAGATCTGCGCAGGCTCTTCTGTCTGTGCCGCGCAGACTACGCACAGACATTGTCATCTGCAGACTGTTTGTTTTTCCGAAGACGTTAAAAAACGTCTGCGCGAGCTCTTCTTGGTGCAGACTTGGCCCAGCCACTTCTAAGATCTTCTAAGGTCTGCAGAGGGTTAAACACCACCACCGTCCACTGCCACCACCATCGTCCATCACCACCACCACCATCCACCACCCACACTGTCCATCACCACCACCACCGTCTACCACCACCCACCGTCCACGTCCACCACCGTCCAGCACCACCACGACCACCCACCACCACTGTCCGTACACCACTACCAGTTTATTTTAGAAGTCTATATACGTTAAAAAACCAACAGTCTTCTTCTTGCAGACTGCAGAGGTTTGGTCCACCTCTTCTTTTACAGATGTCTACAGAATTGGTCCGTAGACTATAGACATTTTACCTCTTAAGAAACAAACAGCACCGTAATCTCTATTATTTTAGAGAGAAACATAGTGCAAAAGAATTCTTCATCAGAAACCATAGTACTTCCTTAATCTCTATGATTGTACTTCCTCGAGTTCGGATTAAAAATCATCAATAAGAATTTATAATTAAAAAGGTTTCGTTGACTCATTATGATTTCTTAACCATAATGACAGGCCCTAAAAACAGGTTTCAGAATTTAACAATTAAATTTCATGGATCCTTTTATACATAACTCAAACCGATAACACATAAAACTGTCTTGACTTCCTATCTTTACATAACAAATTAAACATTACCAGTACCACAACCAGACCACTTTAAAGTACAAGTCTTTATAGCAGATTTTGACCATCTCTGCTGCAGTCAAACGTTTGACCTAAATTCAATCACAGTTGGTTGATACAATAAATTAACAAAACAAACCCACTAGACCACAACAAAAGCTAAATTTGAGTATATATACCTATGTTCTCAACAAATATACCACACAAAATTTAATCTTTTGTCGACTTCACCATTCAATTATTATCATTTTCTACTTGCTTTGTGAGCACAAGTCCGCTAACTCGATGTGCTGATCTCCTTCCCGTTTTCATTAAGATGTCGTTTTAATCTTCTGAGCCAAATTTCGTAATCCATTGGATACGGTGTTCCACATAGACTATCGACATAATCAGCAAACGCTTTTAAAACCGCAGATATGTCCCCAAGCTTTTGCTGAATTACCCGTTTTGACCAAAAACTATCTCTCCATTCCAACGCCCCTTCAACTGAATCTAACTCGGGCAATTCCCCGCCCGACGAAAAATAAAGCAAATAAACGAGACTTTCTGCATCAGACGCGGAACATAACTTCCCTTCTTGAAGCGCGTATGTCGATGAAAAATGAAGATTCATAGCGGGCCGGTCTCTTTCCTCCAAAATGGCGTGACCCCACCCGACTAACACAAAGTAAGGTTGTTGCGTTGTACTTGACGTTACACAGATTATGTTTTCGGGTCTAATGTCGCCATGTCTAATGCCAGCAGTGCCAGCTGTCGATAGAGCCGATAAGCAATCGTGACAACATCTAATAGCTTCATCTGACCCGAATTGACCCAACCTGATCATGTCGGCTACTGTTTTGCCAACCGGGCTCGTGATCAGAACCGGCGTCCCGCACCACGGGTTGTCGCAGTTCCCGCTCGGGCCCGGTTTTCGACATGGTCCAGGGTGTATTATCTTACCCGACATGACGAATTGCGGTAAATATTTGCTGGATAAACCATTTTGTTTCATAACTGAAAATACTTTTGTTTGTCTCTGTACTTGATACCATAGTTTCATATCTTCCCATGCGGGTTCAAGCTGAGACGGGTGTGAACCGACGTATAAAAACAAACTTTTTCCCAGTTCTTCGGTTAACGAAACAATGTAATATGGCATTTCACCGTCACTCAAAACTTCAATAATCTGATAACTTTTCTGCCGATTTGAATCTTCGACAAACAAAACGGACCCCACTTCTAGTTTAACCGATTTTCGAGGCTCGATGTTGACGGGTTCTTCTTGTACTTCAACGATTTCTGGTGAAACGCTGCGTTGTTGGAGTTTAAATAAACCGTTTCCGTTTGTTCCGATATCCATTTCTCCCAATCGTCTTTCGATTCTTCTTGCTTGGAGACGCGAACTATGATCAGCAGCTAAATCCTCAATTGAATTTTTCGGCATTCCGACGTATTGCATCATTGAATGATAAGTCGCAAAAAGTACCTGTAACGCACCGATATCCCCCCAATTGGCGTTCCCGAGCTTATTCCAGATTCTATCGAAAGGGGTGACGGAAACCCGTGAATAATTCATGATCCATTCAGCAGCACACTGATAAACATTATTGACATCAAAATCAAATTTGGTCAAATCTCCTTCGATTTTCACAACGCCACCGTACTGACAATCGGTTAGAATAACAAAAACCGAATCTAAAACCGAAGGGTTTCTTGATCTACGGATACTTCTCGATAACAAGATTCGTAAGCCGTAAAACAGAGCTTCACCCAAAATCGACAGGGACGGAACCGTAATTTCACCTTCCTTCGTAAGGCTTCCGATCTCGGGCCTTAAAAGTGCTATTTCAAGAATATCGTGCCATTTACCATGCGGGTGTCTCGGGTTGTTGACCATGACAGCAGTGGCACAAAGACCGCCAAGTTTTCCGTTAGCGATCGCTTTTTCGGCTTGATAGAATTTGAAATTCGCATCGTAAAGACATGCAACGGTTAAAGGCGAGGGTTCGTCTTGGTCCCAAAACGCATCCCATAAGCCTTTTACGCTTGCATGTAGGAAATCTTCTAATGCAAGAAATGCAGTAGCTTCCATGGTGCTTGATGCGGATGCATAAGCAGCACTGGGCATTCGAATTAGTTGCTGAAACGAAACGCTTTCTAATGCGTAATCGAACTTTTGGAGACTGATTAAATCGAAAGGAACATCAAAGTCGAATGAGTTTTCTGATAAAGTTTGAAACCAGTCTTCGAGATTTGCGATAAAGATCTGACTGTCAGTGAATCTATGGAGAAACTGTTCCCGAACCCTACCACCTGAAGAAATACTTGACTTTCTCGTCCCTGACACTACTGATTCCTGGTCCGTTGACCCACCTGCATATGATAGACATGGTCAATCTTCACATTTTGACTTTTTGCTTGTAGCTAACCTCTATAAGGCAAAAGATAAAAGATCTATAAATGCATTGATTGCAATATAATCAACGCGATTCACTAACTTCCTCATCCAAAAGATATGATAATAAGATATTATGTTTGGATCAACTAAAAAAGAGCAAACAAGTTTGATAGGAACTTCGGGACTTAATGCAAGAAAAATGAGTTTGGCCTCCAGCCGTAAAATAAAGGTCACAGAATTTTCCACTCTAGTTCATCAGAAGTTTCGATATTTGTGATAAGCCATAAAAATCATTAGTAATATCGTATATTTTTCACACAAGTGAGGATAGGAGATGCGGGTGAGAGAAATGATACCCTAATACTTGTAAATGAAAACAGGTATTTTTGATTCGTGAAGTTAGATGAAAAGCCTATAAGATATTAGATATCTTTAGTAGGTGCAGATGGCTTACTAGAAACATGAACTATAACAACATTACTGTGGTTCCAAAAACCAATAACAATGACACTATCTGTAGCCATAATGCCTTTTCTTATGTCAGTATACTTTACAGAGAACTAGACATCAAAATTCATGGTACTCACAAAAACAATGATTAAGAGTAGATGTGGAAAATGGGGGGGACAGCTTCGGTACCAGTACCGAAAAACAGGGAAAATTGGTACTGGTACCCGTGCCGCATATACCGGTTCGGTATCAGTCCCGGTATTTACCGGTGTTTTACCCGTAAATACCGGTACCGTACCAGTACCAAAAAAACGGGGAAAATGGGTACCGGTACCGAATATACCTAGTACAGTACCAAATGCTCGTCCCTAGTACTCAAAACGGGTGTTTTTGTTTTGGGTTGGGTTGACCCGAATCACTTTTTGTCTGAAATTCTGAACTTGTTTATAAAATTTGTGATTTAGGAGGTCTTATGCTTAGAAAAAATAACCACGACATATGACCAATTTGATATGTTTCGATTTAAGCTGATTCTTTCAATTTTACCTGTTGATAAAATGAACCCATTTATAAGTAAATGGATCAAAAATGATACCTCCTATTGAAAGAACTAAATTTTTTTTCACAGGTAAGGCCCGACTTCCCGTGACATCCACATAAATAAAGTGCTTCAGTAAAATAGGATTATAACACCAATAACCCATTCATGCTTGAGATAACCTATAAAAGCACACAAGAAGCTCTAGGCTCACGTTTACTAAGCACAATTATAGAAATTCTTTACCTTCTAATATACTCGACCCACAGGAAAGCAGCATTCACCAAAACTGAGAAGGTGCATTACTTGGTAAGGTATATGCAACCTCTTGATACATGTAGATTTTTGGATTTAACATCCCTTTTTAAGTCTATTTGCAAAATTTCATTCATGCAACATATCTTCACTATGCAAACAATTTCAATGGCAAGTACCAGTGATGATGAATGAGACACCTTTATAAAGGCAAACCTAGGGTTTATAATTGTTACTTCTTTTCTATGATAAGATCTTGGGTCTTTTTACAAACATACCATAAACAAAATGAAGCAATAGATGTAATACTGAAAAAGATGGGATAAGAATATACAACGAGTATATAGAGATCTAATAAACTAAGATAGAAAACTCTTCACAAGTAACCCTAAAATCAGTACAGTATATTTCCAACATTAGTCTAAAATCATGCATGGCATCCCTTGACAATAACATCCTTATATTCCAAACTAAAAAAAATTCAGTTTACAAAAAAAAAAAAAAAAAAAAAAAGCATTCAGGGACCAAAAGCTAACTTTAAAGTTTAAAAGGTGAACCCCTGGGTGGTGCCCATCCACGCACTCCTATCTCACAGCTTAGGTATACTCCCCACCTGTGCAAATCTCTGTTTACAACTTCTTTTCTCAACCTTGGCAACCTTCAGCTCTCCTAAAGACCTAGTTTCATCAATCTCTAAATCCTACTTGTAATTATGAAGAGAGTGTAGCGTTTCACAAGAGCCCAATAGAATTGTAACTTAGGTAATCAACCAAGATGCTTAGCACAAAAAAAAAAAAAAATAATCACTAGGGATATAACCCCATGCTTCGAGTTTTCTAGCAACTCATAGAAGATTACTTCCAAAAGGCACAGTTGAACTTGTTCCGGCGGCTAGTCCTAATGCCATTCTTGACATATTACCGGACTGAGTCCTAAAAGCATATTAATGGGCCGAGTCCTAGCAGCATGTAAAGCTGAATAACTAACAAGGGAGGGAACAGGTGAATAAGCAACATAAAGCACAAAATGGGTGCAACTTTTCATCATCATAGAGTTACTACTGAGTTACAAATCATGTTTTGGCTAAATTAACAATAGACTGTCTCTAAATTGGAGCAAGTTGTAACTTAAACAGGTATGCGTTGGTCCTTGCAGACTTTCTAAGAAATTCAATGAAAATGCATATCAGTTGTAGCTGCCAAGCCTTATCTAGACTTGTTCCAAACTTTTGTATGTTAAGCACCATATCTTTCAAGATATTTCCACGTCCTTTAAAATCAAGGTTGAGCTTTCTCCAAACCGAGCACTGACTATTGAGGCGGCTAGTTTGTAGAATTTTAATTATGTCTTCTTTTTATTATTATTAGCTACCTATTGCTTTTGTTTCTATTAATATAAGCCTACGAAATTAGGTACTAATATTAGAGCAAATCACGAAAGTAACCAATTTTCCTGAGTGTGTTATACATACCTCTATACTCATATCTCTATCTTTACTCACGTATCATTTTTAGTCTGAAACTTGTAAGATCTGGTTTGCATATCATTTATTATGGGATATGGAAAGTCGTTTTTTAGGAATGGTACAAAAAACCCTGAATTTGATTAGTCTAGCATATATTTCTGGTATTTTATTTGTATTATTATCGAACGTAAAAGCTGATAGTGATAGTGATACATGAGTAAAAATAGATAAGCGAGCAAAGATTCGCGTATCCCATGCTTGTATGAGTGAAATTGTTCCAAAATGACCATAAAGGTATAAGGGCACACAGAGTGCGTTCCCCTATTCGTAAATCGGTGACAATGGGGGTTGAAAGCATGGAATTTTTATGGGAGAAACGCAAAGATGAAAAACAATCAATAGGGGAAAAGGAGTCGTAGAAAATGGGAACACCGTCCCCCCGAATCGGGGAAAAACTGAATTGAGCCGGGGAAATCCGGGACGACTCTATCTACCCTAACACACTTAAAAAATGGCTACATTTTATTCTCTCTTAATATTATGACAGTTGCTAGCCGCCATAAGAGCTACAAGAACTTAGGTATGCGTTCAATTGTCGACCGATGAAAAATGTGTAAACATCTATAAGAATCTGATGTGATTTTTCTCCATCTAAGAAACAAACTAATGCAATTTGACTATTTCCACCAAAGAAAGGCAATATTGCTTTCACTTCATCTGTTTCATCCCCCCGAAATTTCTAACCACAGTAGCCAGTATCCAGCAAACACACCCTAACAAGATCTAATTTCAGCAAGTATTCTTATTCAATAGTGCAAGTAACAGGTTCCAACATCAACTTCATGCCCTAGACTAACTTAGGTCAAAATTTCTTCTAGTGTTTTGCAGATAATTATGAAACAATTTGCCTCTACTCACCCTAGATTATGGATCTGTGTGTTCTTGTTTCTGATAACCAAACACCTAACCTCAAACAAAACGAAACAATTCATCAATAAAACCGTCACGTCTGGCAAATTAGGTCAAGAAAAACCAGTCAAATGTAGATCAATTTCGAAGGAAAAATAGAAATATAAGAGTTGTAGAGATGAAATTGGGTACCTTCCATGATGAAGAAATCGAAAATTGAGGTGATTTAGCAGCAGCAGGCAGATCGTGTATGCATCACAGTAGTCAAAAATCGGTCCACCATCAAACTCGTCTCGTCTGCTCCATTACTATTATCTTTTATTATTTCTTCTTGTATTGATTGTATTAACGAGTTTTATGAGTTGTAGTTTATTGGCTATTTTAAAGTTAAAATGTGTTTGGCAATTACGTGAGTGGAAAAATCAATAAATTATTTCATTAGGTGTTGTTTTTTGTTCCAGAGGTAAAACGTTTGCAGTCTGCAGACCGCATCTGCAGACATCTTTAAGTCACTTCATTAGGTGCTTTTTATTTTTTCAGAGGTAAAACGTCTGCAGTCTGCGGACCACATCTATAAACATCTGTAGCAGAAGAGGTGGACTAAACCTCTGCAGTCTGCAAGAAGAAGACTGTTTGTTTTTAACTTCTGCAAGCTTCATAAACTTAAAAGAGTTTTCCAACATTCATAAAATCAAAACCAAACCGTTACCAATGATTTGGTTTAATTTCATAGTTTATGTGTAAAGAAACAAAGAAGCAACTATGTTTCGACAATTAAAACTTAAAAGACCGACTCCATCTATTCTTAAGCAAATCTCAAATATGCACCTAATCCAACTTAAAAAAAATAATACTAAAAGCTCATGTAAAACATAAAAAACTAAATAGCTGAAAGTCTTATGGTTCGTTCAGTTTTTCTGATTAGTTTAGATATAAGCCATAAACCAAACCATTTTATATGGTTTGAAAATTTCTAGAACAATTAACCAACTTAATTTAAATAAAAAAAAAAAAACCAACGAGTGGTTTAGACAATTTAAATCCAACCAGCTATTTCGTTTGATTGGCCCAAAGATTGATGCTAATTGTGGGGCTCATTGGATTGATTCAGAATTCAGAAGAAATAATTATTTTGAAAGTTTTGATATATGAACAAAATTTACTATTTGGAATAATTGCATTTCTAGATTCAGCGAAGTAATCATTTCCATTGCTGATCGATGCGGCTAAAAGGATGGAGGGAGGAGGAGTGGCGGCGCCGGTGTAACAACCCGGTTTTTGAAGTCAAAGTCAAAGTCAAAGGAAGAAAAGATTGCTAATTCGATCTGTCATTCATTGCTTAATTATCACTTGTACTTTCAAACCTCGTTAATCGATACTTTAATTTACGTTAATTTAGTTGTATTATGTGGAGTATCAATGCAATAAACGCTAGTAAACGCTAATCTACCAAACGCTATCTCATCACTATCGCATCGCAACTTGAATCGTAGTTCTGGATATTGTTTTACGTGTGTGTATGCTATTATGTGTTACTTGTGCATGTTTAATTATGTTAAAAGGTGTTAATCGCAAACGCAATCGCAACTCTATCGCACCGCAATCTCATCGCGAACTGGAAACGCAAGGTTACTTATGTTGTTGTATGTTAGTTATGTTATTTGTGTAACTATTAATTAAAACTATCGCATCGCTTAATCGACACTCGCTTAAACGCATCGCAACGCTCAACGCACGAAACGAAAAGTCGGAAACCAACTCACCAAAGCCCTTCGATCGAATGACCCTTCGATCGAATGACCCTTCGATCGAATGGTCATCCAAACGGATGACCATCGGATCGAATGGTCATCCGAACGGATGACCATCCAATCGGATGGCCATCCGATCGAAAGGCCATCCGACCCACTAACCCACACTGCCTATTCTCATCTCACCTATAAATACCCACCTGTCACATCACTGTTCATGATGTGACAGCTCTCCTCTGACCCTTCGCCTTCTCAGCCACATTTCTCTCGATTCCTCGCAATTCTTGTAAGTTTTCATCTCAAATCTTGTACTTCTATCATCTACACACACTTTCTCATCGATTTCACCCACAAATCTCAACTTTTCACCATCAAATCAGTGGATTTGGGCAGTTCTATGATGATGTCATCATAGGTTCTCATGAACACCAAAGTGTGACCTTATTCCACCAAGAACAACTCAGATCTAACGGGTTCTATCATGTTTAAACACTGATTTCACCTAAAACTAAACATTTCCAACTAGATTTCCACTTTTCTTTAAACTTTCTTCACTTTTACTCAAAACCAATAGAATCTGAGCTCGTTCGGGCCTTCTACTCATTTCCAGGTGAAGTGTCGATCTGAGAACGGATTACTATCGAAGAGATGACCGACTTAACGGGTTGAATATGAAGTACCCTCAAGAACAGTTACTTATCAGACGGGGTGATTCCCATCCGATCAGATGACTTGGGCTTGATGGGGTTTCCGTTGTTTGACACGTTGTCATACCGTCTTGGTTTAATCACAAAACTTTCTAAACTTAACGAATTTTACAATTTCCAAACGAATAGGTCGCCGAACGGATTGCCGTCCGATCGGATCACCATCCGATCGAACGACGGTCCGAACGGATGACTTGTGATTTTCTACACTTAAACACTTTTACAAAACTTTAAAGAATATCAGTTCCAAAACGAATAGTCATCCGATCAGACGACCATCCGACCGAATGACTATCCTACTAAGGGACTTGAACCCTTGTAACGTTCTACTTGGACTGATCACCATCCGAGCGAACGGCCATCCGTCCGGATGGCCGTTCGACCAGACGACCTGATAGGTAGAGATACTTCTCTCTTTTTAAAATGCTACAACGAAAACTTCAAAGTTCTCATCATACACAAACACATCCATCCCAAACGGACAACCTTTAGACCGAATGGTCATACGTCTGGATGACCATCCGTCCGGACGGTCATCCGATCGGATCACCCTTTGTCACTCAGCTCACTCGACACTCTTTAAGGCACTGTTCAACACTTATACTGTCGTTCTGTATTCAGGCTAACTCTCCAGCGCTCCCTTCAATCCAAGACTGTGTTTATTCATTAAACACGATATGTGAGTATACTCGACCCCTTTTTGCTTAACGCACTTTTTGGTGTTACACGTTACTTATATCAAATCACATCGATCACACAACGCAACACTTTTTATACGCAAGCCGCTCTGCATGTTATACGTGTTATTCGATGAATGCTATGTTTACACAGTGATTGTTGCCTGACACCTTAGCAACGATAGTACTATAGTTTGGACTCAACACCTATCGTGGACAGGGGTTGTTAAGGGTATTTCTTCACGCGTCAAAGTGGTGATATGTGTTGCGCATTCTACAACTCGCAGTCATGTCTGTGCATATTTCATTGTCGATAACTTGCTAGCTTCACATTTCAACATGTTACATGCTGGTTATGCGTAAACCGCTTTTCGCTACTACTATACTATTAAACTTGTATGCTCACCTTTACACTATGTGTATTGACCTATTTTAACGTATGTGACAGGTGTTTAGGATGCTGTGCTATGCATGATTACTGTGGAATCGAGCTAGGGGAGTCTAGAAACAAATAAAATAATTTATGAGTTGTTGAAACTATGATTTGTCTTTGAGAACAACTATGTCTGTAATAACTGCTTTTATTTGATATGTTATGGTATGGGACGTAACGTTAAATATCTAGTAATTTTAGTTGTTATGGATACTCTTGGATAATTTGTTTCGCTCAGTGTCTCACCCCGATGTTTCCGCCATCGGTTGGGGTGTGACAGATTGGTATCAGAGCCATAACTATAGGGAATTAGGCAAGACTCGACCTAGTCCGGGTCGATGTCTTAGAAACGACCTAGTCTATAGTCTAAGTACCACAGACCGCCTTGTGCGAACCCGGTAGGGGTTCTGCACGAGCCTATATCTGTTTATTCTCTCGACTCGCGAATATACTATACGCTATCGTCCTTTCCTAAGGACGAACACTATCACTTAGCCTTTCCTAAGGCTAACGACACGCACAATTTTAGAAAACAAACGAGTGATTGGATCGAGATTAGGTGTGAAAGCCACAAACTCCCGATTAAATCGCTCGTTCGACGCGAATTCTTACTATAAACACGAGAATTTGCGTTGAATCAGGAGTGAAATCCATACTTCGACGCAAATCTCCCTATCTCTCCCGTGGTCCTATCACACAAACAGGAATAAAGTCGTTAAGTTAGGGGTGAAACCCGAACCTTGATAACTTGTTCCGCTCTTGATTTGATTTTACGAAACTCTCACCAAAGTGTCGATGGATTCCAATGACTCGAGTTGCGTGAATAGCCGAAAGGATGAGTGCCATTCGCCGTGTGACAGTGAGGGAGCACAGTCTATTGGGCCAAAACGTGTACTTGAGGTTCTTGAGAATAGTCGAATCACTTTGGGTAGTCAATGTCTAAACACCCGAGACAATCTATTTTCGATTTCAAGCCGTAATCGCTGATTTTATGTATTTATGTGTTTCAATTCTGAGCTCGCAACCGCTGGTTCTTCAATTTTATGTGAAATTTTATGTGTTTTATGTGGTTTTATATGTTTATATGCTTCAATTTTCGAGATTTATGTCACACCCTGACTTTTGCGGAAGCGTGGTTATTGGTGTGACTTCTTAATATCATAGCATTCAATCATAACAATGCTATATGATAAAACCATAAGATATTCATCCATAAATTTAAGTTTGAAAATACCACATCATACTTGTTTGAAACATCGACACCAAATTTAAGTTACAAACCATAATATGTTTTAATGAGTTCACGAAGACTCGACAACATAACTTAAACCAACCCGCGCTTAGGACCATGTATCTCGTCAAGGAGTAAGATACATCTCCTAAACCCTACGACCTCGGATGACATCTTTTATTTAAACGCAGCTTGAAACACATGCATACACCTGCCAGATCCACTTAGTTCCCTGAAATACATGTAGTTTAAAAATATCAACAAAAGTTGAGCGAGTTCATGTGTATGTGTATGAATAAACCTTTAAAGTATGTCTGTATGTATGTGTGTCCCTGATATGTAGCAATAAGGAAAAACAGATCACCAATGGTTTGCAAGGCCATTGATATGTGTGAAATGGTGCAGAAAAACTCAAACCTAGCAAATTTGTACCGAGCCTCCGGCTGGAAGACATAGTCACCCTATGGGCCACCCTGGTCCCCATGGGTGTGGGCTCACTACACCCAAATAGATCTATCACTCATGTCCCTCGGTCCTACGACGAGGATTAATGGCCTTAAGTGTTATACCCACCTTTCACATGATCTAGCAGTAACCCTCCTTAAGCTAATCATACCATGTATAAAACGTTCGTAATAATCGTAACATGTATTTCACCCCCGAAGTATAAAACTGAAAACAGTTAAAAGAAAAGGGGGACATGAACTCACAGTATTGTGTCTTCAGTACTGGCAACACGAATCTCCTCAGCAATCACGACTACCTACAGTGTACTAACGTCTATTAGACGGACGAGTCGTGCCTTTGCTTAGTATTTACGTTTTTGAGTTACGTTTCTTATATTCCCAATATTATTCCAAGTTATAATTACTTGTTAAAATAATAATTATTTTAACTTTACAATTATATTTAATTTTGGAATAATTGTTTAAACAATATTTTTGTAACAATACTTCTCAAGTATTTTCTTCCCAAGGGTGAGGGTATTTTATACATGTATTTTCGTATGCTTGTATTTGTATAACTACAAAATATATTTTCAAGTCTCACTTTTAGAAAAATATATTTAAACTCATTTTGTCCAAAAATATGATATCACTTTGTAATAAAAATCATACTTTCATTTCTTGCATCCAAAATAATATTTACCAA
Source organism: Helianthus tuberosus (assembly GCA_030545235.1). NCBI lineage: Eukaryota > Viridiplantae > Streptophyta > Magnoliopsida > Asterales > Asteraceae > Helianthus > Helianthus tuberosus. The sequence goes on from CM060409.1 coordinate 122,154,893, forward strand.
AAATATATTTGTAACGGTATTTTCCGGAATATTTTGTAAGTTACGTTCTATCGTTCGGTTCCACAATATTATGTGTGTAACTTATATATTTATTCCTTGATATTCTTGGTATTATTTTGGATTGTAAATTTCATGGTATTTTGTTAAGTTATATTATTTTATCCTAAAATAATATAACTATTTCACAAAGTATACAAATATTCACACAAGTGTCTTTAATGTAAATATATATTCTAAATACATATTTATCCTTTTTTATTTATAAAAACCATCCTCCAATACTTGCATTTTTGTTACAAAATTTATGGCAAAGTTTATATTGAAAACCATAGTTAAAATACACTAGTAAATATTTGTTAGAAAATATCTCTTTAAGTGTTTATATTTTTAGAAAATTTTGCCATAGTTTCCCTTGAAAATGGAGGTGTCCATGCTAATAAAGCATATCATTTTCTTTTCAAAAATCATCATATCAATCAACAATCAAACCCTAAACATCTTACACTTACCAAGTGCAAAAACAAGCTATCTACATAAAGATCATGAACTTGAGTTTTCGTAAAAACTTGTAGTATGTTTAGTGGAGTTAGTTACCCTTTAAAGTGTGTTTATTTCTTTAAAAATCTCATTCTTAAAGAATTTAGGTGTTTACAACTTGTAAACATATTTTACAAAAATGTTTCTTTGTGAGATCTTCTTGTTTCATGAGTATTTATACACTTGTTTTACCACTAAAAATAGTGTATATTTAAGTAAAAACCAAGATCTTCTAAGAATCACATTTTAAACTTGGTTCTTTTGGAAGACCATCCATAAATCTTAGATTCATAAGATTACTAGCTTACTTTGTTTATTATTTTTCAAGAAATCATCTTTTTATTCAAGTTCATGTTTATATATGAGGATGATCATCTTGTTTTCTTACATAATCATCCTCCTTCTTGCTAGATCATGTGTTTAATCACAATCTAGCAAGCTCCTTATGATGATCAACATCATAATCTCAAGTAAACAACAACAAGTATCATACATATACTAAACAACACTATTTCATCAAGATTTCATCATATGTAAGCTTTATGTTCATGATTCAAGTTCATGTCTTTTAGTGTTCTTGTGATTTACAACATAATACATCTTTTAACCAATCAAAATAGAAGTAACAAAGGGTTACAAAGGTCTCACTACTAGCTCTAAGCTAGGGATGAACTCTTGAGGATGAAGGTAACAAAGATGGTGGATAAAAGCAATTGATGGAGGTCCTTCAAGATCCAAGACCACTAAACCTTCTAATATGGCTCCTTACACCTTGAGTACACTTGAGAATGGTTGAGATTGAAATGAAAGTGATGATGGTGGTGGTGGGGGTACACGGCCGAGAGGGAGGGAGAAAGTAGGAGAGGTGAGTTGTGGTGAAGATGGAATGAGATCATGTGTTCTTATAACCACTAATCCCTTTTGTCCAATGGTTCTTATGTCCTCAAAGTACACTACACAATCCTTCACAAATCTTAGCAAGATCAACAGAGATTTAGGAAGATTATGCAAATCTTGAGGGTGGGGCCGCTTCTTGTGACTGTAAGTGTGAAGGGGGGGGGGGGGGTTATGTGTAAGGTTTGATCATAGTTAGGTTAATTAGTTGGAAGTTAAATGTATTAGTGAGTGTTTATGTGTAGGATGCATTATATAGTGCGTTAGGGTGTTCGGGAACCATAACTAGCCAAGAAATAATAAAACAATGCTTCTAGTAATATTTTGGTGTTTCGGGTAATGTCCGGTTGTTCGGTTAGATACCGGTTCGTTAAAGTGTCAAACTATTCCGTTTAATGATTTTTAAGTACCCTTTTGTGACACTTTTAATTCCCGACACTTAGGAAAGCATTCAGGACCATTTAGTCATATTTTTGCATGTGACTAGAATGTTAAAATGCTGAATTTTGCTGATTTGTGCCGAATTCTGCACTTTTAATGGGTTTTAGGCACTTTCCGGCACTTAAACTATCACCTAGTGACGCAGTTTTATGGTCCTTACTTCCCTACACACCATACTAGTGTATGTCACACCCCTTTCTGCGGCGGAAGCACGAGGTGTGATCATGAAAGGTTCTCATTGCATACGAAGAGTAAACATACTACATGCTCAAAAATACCTTCAAATATTACATTACTGAAAACATATGTCAAGTGTTTAGAACACGAGATAACATATTGTCTTAAAAGTCACAACTTTATTTAAAGATAAACAAAGCGACATCCACAAGCATGAGTAAGACCACGCGCACATCCATCCTAGTTACCTGAAATACATGTGAGTTTTGGAAAAACGTCAACATAAAGTTGGTGTGAATTCATGCAATTTTTGTATTTCACGTTTGTATACTTTGTATGAAAACATAATTTGTATTTTGTATAAATCAAGTCTTTTGTGTACACCACGTACTCATGTATAAATCAAATATTTCTGTATGTATCAGTGTTAATGGGTTGCAAAGCCATTAACATGTGACACGACATAGGAAGTCACCAAACCATAGGCATTTTTCTGTAGTCGATTCACGACTGAGACACAAAAACACTGCTTGGTAAAAGAGTGGCCAAGAGTGGGGCTGCCCGGAACCCATTAGATCTAACCTTTTGTTCTGCGGTCTAAGTATGTACACGATTAATGGTGCTTATGGTACCCTATTCGTGACACGATTTCTCGTATCATTCTTGTATCCAACATACCATTTGTAACCATTGTAATATTTGTAACATGTATTTCACCCCCGAAGTTATAAAACTGAAAACAGTTAAGAGAAAAGGGGGAGCATGAACTCACAACTTTGCGTTCCTGTGCGTCGTAAACTTCACCGGATTTGCTTACTTAACGTCGTAACCTATACGCGTTTTCTTAACGTTAGTCACTAAACTTGTATCGCACAAGTACAGTCACTCTCTTTTGTATTTGTATTGTTGTGTTAAAAATATTTCATATTTTTAACTACGTATCTTACTTATATTATTTCCTCTAAAATAAATATAAGTCTTTGGTGTTTTGCACTTCGCACCCGAATTATGTATCTTGTATTTTGTATGTGTATTTTTATGTTTATACTCCTCACGAGTATTTAGTGTATTTTTAAGTCTTAATACGCTAGCACGTATAACACATACTATACACACTTAGCACAAAAGTTGGTGATAAAATAATATATATATTTTTCTCTCAAAAATATACATACTTATATCCATTTTTAATTTTGAAGAAATCCTCATTTCTTATCACCAAAAATTAGGGAAACCTTGGTAATACTTTTAAACACATTTTGAGGGAATGAGTTTCTCAAAAACTTATATTTTTCTAAGTGTCAAAATTTATAAAAATTTTGACAGAGTTTCCCCTAAAAATGGAGGTTTCCCATGTTTTCAAAACATGTGTTTATTTTCTTTTAAATCGTCAACAATCTCCTCATTCAACAATAAACAATATGCAACTAGTTAAAATAGATATAATCGCAGAAATACATGAACTTGTGGTTTTTCCAAAATAGGTAGTATCCTTCCATTATTTTTAGTGGATCTTTGTATAGATCAACTTTGTTTCTTGAAAGTCTCGCTTTTAAAGAAGTTACATCTTTACAACTTCCGGTCAACATTTACAAAAATAGTTATTTTGTCGAAACTTTGTGTTACACAAGTGTTTACATACTCGTGTGTTTGCTAAAATCATTCTTTTTCATGTAAGGCTCGGCTTTAGAAAATATGATTTCTTGGACACTTGGTCCTTTGAAAGTACCGCTTGTAGATCCGTAGATCTACTAGTTTTGAACACCATTTCATAAACAAAATCGCTTTTACACAAGTTCATGATTCGTGTGTGGTAGAGTTTCATCCTTTAACCCTTGTTACTTCCAAAACAACCTTATGTCATGATCCATGATCATGACCAACTCGGGTTAAATGACGATCCGAGCTACCACAACATAGATCGGGTCCAAATAATCACACAAGTCAATTACTACACGATTTACACAACATATGAGCTTTTAACCAACATTTTTAGTGTTTTTAGTAGACTTTTATGCTTCAACTTGTAAGATTACGAGTTTTAACCGTTACAAATCGTATTAACCACTTTAAAATAGTTCGAGAAGGTGATTTAAGTAACATACCACTAGCTCGAGGCTAGGGAAGAATCTATGCGAAAAATGCATGGATAAAAGTAAAGTAGAGAGGTCCTTCGCCTTCCGTTTGCACCAAGACTCCTTATGTGCGACCCTTAACACTTGTAGATGCTTGGAATTTGCAAGATCAAACTTGAAAAATGGATGGATGGGTGTGGGGTGTTCGGCCGTAAGCTCTAGGAGAGGGAGAGAGAGTTGTGAAGTGGTGTGTGTTAAGTGAAGGTGATGGTGTGCAAATCTTGCAACTTATAGACAATCTCAATCATGTTTAACCGATGGATACTATGTCATTTAGATACTAAACATTAGGATTATAATAATCACAAGGGTACAAGGTATGTCCCCCTCATGGGGACGGTTTGGTTAAGGGGGGGGGGGGGGGGGCTAGTTCGAATCCAACTAGATAGTTAGGCACATAGTTAGGTTAATATAGTTAAGTTTAGGGATTAACCCGGTTAGTTGTGTGTCGTGTGTTATGACGGGTGTTAGGGTATTCAGGGACCCTAACTGGCTCAGAGAAAGATAAATAATGTTATTAACAATATTTTCGTGTTCCGGGTATAGTCCGGTTGTTCGGTTGCATACCGATTCGTTAAAGTGCTAAATTGCACCTTTTTGTGTTTAATAAGTATCTTTTTATAATACTATCGATTCCCAACACTTAGGGAAATATTCTGGATAATAAAACGACATTTCTGCATAATATTTATATGTCTAAATGCTGATTTATTGCTGAATTATGTAAATTCTGCACTTAAAGTGCGTTTCGGGTGCTTTTTAGTGCTTGTTTTTGCTTCCGTATTGCATATATATTAAACCCTTGTATGTACTCTTGGGTTTTAATGCACTTTTGTCGTCGGACCTACACCTAGGCCTCAATTTTATTGTCTGACTGCTTTCTGCAGTTCTGTTGGCACAGTGTGTCTTACCGGTGAGTTTACTAGTATTTTTGACGCAACGCTCTCGTTTATGCATAAAGCAATATTTTGTAGTATACAACGTGCATGAATTCACTTGTTTAGTAGGAAATCAGGTATTGCTGACAATTAAGCACATAATTGCAGTCATTAAGCAATAATTAATGTGTACGGAAATTACCGGGTTGGGCCAGTTGTCACAGTGTAGTACCCTGTCTCTGGCCCTTACGGGGTCTCAAAACACTGTCTGTCTATTGTACTGACATTGTCAGCATGTTTCTGAGTTATCCGCTAACTGTGCTAACCGTGCTTTGTGCATCGTTTATGTCACTAAGAGTTTGTATGTGATAAATGATGTGACAATAGGAAATGTGATGCACATGTATGTATGATACATAAATCAGAAAGCAGTTTAAGTCATCAGTTGAGATTCAGCACAGTCATTAAGCACTAATTAATATTAATGAATTGTACGGATACCTGAATTTATGAGGGTTGTCACATTCTCCCCCTGTTAAGAAAATTTCATCCCGAAATTTAAGTTCTGCTACTAGATGCAGGGGTCTTGGGGAACAAATGTGGGTACTTTGCTTTCATACGATCTTCACGTTCCCAAGTGAATTCTGGGTCGTGACGCGTATTCCAACGAACTTTGACGAGTTTAACACTACTCCTTCATGTCTTGTTAACCTTCCAATCAGTAACCTCAACAGGTTCTTCAGTAAAGTGGAGTGTGTCGTCAATATGAACTTCGTCAGCAGGAATGACAACTGTTTCTTGAGTTGGACTCTTTTTCAGATTTCATGTATCATGAACGCCATTCAGCTACGGGTAGATCCAACTTGTAAGCTACAAGACCAATCCTCTCCAGGATTTTGAATGGTCCAATGTATCTTGGGTTCAACTTCCCACGCTTCCCAAAGCGTGCTACACCCTTCCAGGGTGAGACCTTTAACAAAACCATATCTCCTACCTCAAACTCCAGAGGTTTCCTTCTTCGGTCCGCATAACTCTTTTGTCGATCACGAGCCGCTTTGATGCGCTCTTGGATCTGTGTAATCTTATTAGTCATCTCTTGAACCAATTCTGGACCAACAAGCTGTCTATCACCTGCGTCTGCCCAGCATAACGGTGATCGACACTTACGTCCATAGAGAGCTTCAAATGGTGCAGCTTGGATGCTTGCATGGTAGCTGTTGTTGTATGAGAATTCTACCAAGGGTAAGTGAGTGTCCCAACTACCACCCAAATCCATCACGCAAGCTCGTAACATGTCTTCCAACGTTTGAATCATTCGTTCGCTCTGGCCATCTGTCTGCGGATGGAATGCAGTACTCAGATTCAACTGAGAACCAAAGGCTTCTTGGAAGGATTGCCAAATCCTTGACATAAACCTTCCGTCTCTATAAGAGATAATTGAGAGAGGCACTCCATGTCGTGCAACAATCTCCCTCAGGTATAGCTCAGCAAGCTTGCTAGTATTATCTTTCTCCTTGATTGGCAAAAAGTGTGCAGATTTGGTCAGACGGTCCACGATTACCCAAATCGTATCGTGACCTCTGGGTGTCCTTGGCAATTTCGTTATAAAATCCATTGAAATCTGCTCCCATTTCCACATGGGTATTTCAGGTTGTTGCAGAAGACCTGAAGGCTTCTGATATTCGGCCTTTACCTTGGCATAAGTCAAACATTTGCCAACATATGTTGCAACATCACCTTTTAGTCTCGGCCACCAATAAAAATCCTTTAAATCTTGGTACATTTTATCCGATCCTGGATGGATCGAGTACCGTGACTTGTGAGCTTCATCAAAAATTACTTCTCTCAGACCACCAAAGAAAGGAACCCAAATTCGTTTCATGAAGCACAACGTTCCTTCATCATTGGGTACTAACTGCTTCTCCATCCCACGAAGATATTCATTCTCAAGATTCTTTTCCTTAAGAGCTTCTCTCTGCATGGCCCGAATGCGCAATGAGAGGTCCGTCTGAACAATCATTTCCAAAGCTCGAACCCTTATGGGCTTGATTCTTTCTTTCCGACTCAAGGCATCGGCGACCGCATTCGCCTTCCCTGGGTGATACTTGATTTCACAATCATAATCATTTAACAACTCTACCCATCGTCTCTGTCTCATGTTAAGCTCTTTCTGATCGAATATATGCTGTAATCTCTTGTGATCAGTAAAGATTGTGCATCGCGTGCCATATAAGTAATGTCGCCAGATCTTTAAAGCAAACACCACAGCGCCTAATTCCAAATCATGCATGGTGTAATTTTCTTATGGATCTTCAACTGGCGTGAAGCATAGGCTATAACCTTATGTCGCTGCATCAGCACGCATCCCAAACCTTGACGCGAGGCGTCACAGTATACCACGAAGTCGTCAGTGCCTTTGGGTAGGGATAAGATCGGTGCATCGCAAAGCTTGTTTTTCAACAGCTGGAATGCTTTTTCTTGCTTGTCTCCCCACTCATACTTCTTGTCTTTCTGAGTGAGGGAGGTCAAAGGTTGAGTGATTTTCGAGAAATCCTCAATAAATCTGCGATAATATCCTGCCAAACCTAGGAACTGACGGATCTCGGTTGGCGTCTTCGGAGTCTCCCAATTCTTGATTGCCTCGATCTTTGTGGGATCTACATGAATTCCATTTCCGTTAACCACGTGACCAAGGAACTGAACCTCACGTAACCAGAACTCGCACTTTGTGAATTTAGCGTACAATTTCTCTCCCTTGAGCAGCTCTAAGATAGCTCTTAGGTGTTGCTCGTGCTCTTCCTTCGTCTTTGAATAAATCAAAATGTCGTCAATAAACACAATCACAAACTTATCGAGGTACGGCTTACAAACTCTATTCATCAAATCCATGAATACTGCTGGTGCGTTCGTCAAACCAAACGGCATAACCAAAAACTCGTAATGTCCATATCGAGTTCTGAAGGCCGTCTTTGGAATACTCTCCTCTTGAATTCTCAACTGGTGATAACCTGATCGAAGATCGATCTTGGAGTAAAAACTCGAACCTTGCAGTTGATCGAACAGGTCATCAATCCTTGGCAAAGGATATCAATTCTTAATGGTCAACTTATTCAGCTCGCGGTAGTCAATACACATGCGGAAGCTACCGTCTTTCTTCTTAACGAACAAAACTGGAGCTCCCCAAGGCGAGAAGCTTGGTCTGATAAATCCTTTGTCTAAAAGTTCCTGGAGTTGTGTTGACAGCTCTTGCATCTCAGAAGGCATAAGTCGATAAGGTACCTTAGCTACAGGCGCAGCACCTGGAACTAAGTCAATGTGAAACTCGACTTGTCTTTGCGGCGGCAATCCTGGCAAGTCTTCGGGAAAGACTTCAGGATATTCCTTCACGACTGGAATATCTTCTATCTTCGGTTCAACGGCTTCTTTATCCACAATGTGTGCCAAGAAGGCAGCACATCCTTTCTGCAAACACTTTCGAGCCTTCAAACAACTAATGATCCTTAGGGGTGTATCGCGCTTCTCTCCATGTACCACAATTGTGTCTCCATTCGCCATCGGAATGCGAATGATCTTCTCGTGACATACAATCTCTGCTCGGTTGCTTGACAACCAATCCATCCCTACCACCACGTCGAAGCTTCCCAACTCGACTGGCAGCAGATCAAGTGTAAACTCGTGCTCCCCAAGCTCTATTACGCAACCCCTAATAACTTCATTCGCTTCTACTAGCTTTCCATTAGCTAGTTCTATTGAATACGGAATGTCTAGCTTACTGGCTACCAACCCAAGTATATTATTAAATTCTAGCGATACAAAACTATAATAGGCACCAGTATCAAACAGTACAGATGCAAAGCGTTGGTTGATAGGGAACGTACCAGTAACTACATTTGGATCTTGGCGAGCTTCCCTCGCACCGATGTTGAAAACCCTCCCATGAGCTTGATTGAGCTTTGGGCACTCTCTCTTGAAATGCCCCACGTCTCCACAATTAAAACAACCTGGTCCTCGACCATTTCCATTCCCATTACCACCTCGATTGTTGTTTGCTCCCCGGTTTCCATTACCAGCTTGATTCCCAACATTACCACGATTTCCATTACCACCACTTCCTCCTTGCGGGCGGTTTCCATTACCACTTCCATAACCTCTCTGACCACCACGAACTGTACCAGCCCAGCATGTCTCCTTCGAATGGCCAACCTTCCCACAAGACTCACATTTCCTGAATCTGCACTGGCCGGAATAATGGTACTGCCATACATCACATTTGGGTAGAGCGCCCATGTAACCCTTTCCTTTGTTTTCAACCCCAGTCTTGGATTCAGCCGGTTAGTATGACTCTTTCTTCTTGTTGACATTGCTGGTACCCTTCTTAAAGTTTGAGAACTTCCTTTTGTTCTCACCAGATGACTCAACGTGAGTCTCCTTCTTCTTCTGGTCAGAGATTGAAAACTTGTTTAACCTGATAGCTTCTTCAGTCAGTGACACGCTCAGATCGATAGCCTCAGTAATTGTTGCAGGCTTTGATGTTGTTACCATACTCATAATTTGAGGTGCCAACCCCCAGATAAAGCGCTCGATGCGTTTGAATTCTGGATCAACCATGTACGTTACGACGCGTGATAAGTCGTGAAACCTCTGCACATATTCAGCAATTTTCGGGTCGTCCATCTTGAGGTTCCAAAATTCAGTTTCTAACTTTTGAATTTCAGCCCTGGAGCAGTATTTCTTTCGCATGAGTTCCTTCATTTCATTCCAAGTCAAAGCGTATGCTGCTGCCTCTCCCAGAGTTTGGACTTGGAGATTCCACCATGAAAGCGCTCCGTCTAAGAACAATCCGGAGATGTAGGTGACTTGGTGTTCTGGTGCGCATTTGCTCATTCTTATCACAGAATCGTTCTTCTCCGTCCATTGAACAAAAGCCACAGCACCCCCGGTGCCGTCAAAATTCAGCGATTTACAGTCTAAGAACTGCTTATAGGTACAACCTGTACAAGTAATGTCATTCACAACAAGCATTAGCAAATGCACATGGAATATCCAAATGTAACGTAATGTATCTCAAGTGACTTAAACATTACCATGAGGTGGGTTGTTCCTCGAGGTACCCCCGCTAGTTTCAGCGCGTGAGGCTCGTGCTCTGCTATCGCTCGTGAAATTCGTTCTTGTAACTCGGCCTCAGTAGTGGGCAATCGAGTTTCCCTTCGTGGAGGCATCTTCTAAAGAAGATAGTATAGGTCAGGTCTTATGCATATAAGTATGTAGTATACGTATGTAATAACATTTATCAACACAAGTAAACACATAACATCCCATGTCATAACACAAACAAGTAATCCAACAACGTATGTAATGCGAATGTTGCGATTAAGCTTTCATATATCAATGACCACAATTACAGTTTTACAAGTTCACCAAATGTATCATGTCACAACCAAAAAGGACTACAGGGTCACATCACCCTTATCCAAACTATCCATCAAACTATAACAATCAAAAGTCAAAAGAAATATGGTCCTCAAAAAGCTGTGCAATCTGGGCTCAATAGCTGCACTCTCACCAAAAGTATGCTACCTGCATAAAACCAAAAACTGCTATGCTGATGGTGGAGGAGGAGGAGGTGGAGGAACAAATAGCAAACTGCGCAGACGCGCTAGCTCCTCCTTGAGGGCATGAACGATACGCAACAGGTAGCTAACCTGCTGCTCCATAGTAAGAAAACGAAAGTCAAAATATGGGTATGGCAGGAGAGGAGCTGGTGGTGTCGCAAATGGTGACTGACAAGTGCAAGGTGGAGGACGCGGAATCCTCTCAAGATCCATGACTCTGCGACACAACATCTCCTGCTGGAGCTGCAAGGACAAAAGCAGATCATCCCTCGTATAACCAATGTGGAACGGATGATATGGATCAGAAACAGGCATCGTGTTAGGCGGAAACCAGATCAGTGGCTCGCCCGATGGTGTAGTAGCAAAAGGAGAAGTATGTGAAAACTGTGGCACAAAGGGAAAAGCTGCTGACACAGGAGGCATATGACTGGGCTGCTGACTCGATGGACCTTCCCCTGGACGGGGAGGAGGGATATCCTGTAGGAACGTGACCGGTAGATCTGTGTGGTGAATGTCAGACACATGTGGGTGAAATGGGGCAATGTCAACTGGTGCATGTGTAGGTGCAGGTGGGGGGGGGGGGGGACAAGCCTAACAAAAGGAGGCAAGTCATCGTCGTCCTCTATCCACCCATTGTGGGTGAATGCATAACGGGGATCTACATGGTCAGCAAAAGGAGCATGATCGACGACTACATGTATAGGGTCAGGTAATAGTGGTGCAACAACTGGTACATCAGCAGGTGCAGGCTCAGGTAGAGGATCATGAGCTGGTATAGGCTCGGGTGCAATCAAAGGCTCGGGGTCAGCTGGAGCTAACTCACGATCAGCGGGTATCGGCTCGAGATCAGCGGGTATGTCCAAAAGCTAATCGTCAGGAACGACAGGTGCCTCAAAAGGCTGATCATCGGGGACAAACTCAATCTCATGCTCCGGGTCAAATTCGTGTGGAAAGACTGGATCAAGCTCATCATCAAACTCAAAGTCCTGCGGAGGAACAGGTGTGGCAGACATAGCTGTGTCAGAATCAGTATCTGTGGGATAACGCTGTAATCCCAGTGCGTGTAGAGTAGTATAGGACACAGACTCAAATGAATCAGGACCAGAATGGTCAGAAGAAGCCTCGACATCAGGAATCTCATCATGTGGAACAACAACGACATCACCGATTGGAACTCCATCATCCTGGGCACCCTCAGGGGGACCCTCAATAAAAAGATCGACGTCGTCGTCGGACATAGCATCAAGAGGCAGATCCTCGAGAGGAAATGCAGCAAGAGGAAAAGGAGCAGGGATCTGAACAAGAGGTAGATCCTCACCAGGAAGACCATCAGCTAGCGGTATATCATCTCCAAAATCTGGTAAAGCAAATGGCTGGAAATCATCATCATCTCTACTCGTGGTGTCAGACGTAAAAACCTCATCCTCTAGGATGATCTCATCATCAGAAACTATGGCCATATGGTCTATTGTATCAGATACTCCACTCTCAGAGGAGGACATGATGTCTGTAACAAATCAATCACAAGTATGCACATATATCAACAATCATCAAATAAGCATGCAAGTAGTAACAGTGTAAGCATGTATGCAATCCTAGTCTTCCCAAGACTATCCCACCCAGCCTCTCAGACTGAACTACTTAGTCTCTCAGACTAAACCTCCCAGTTTCTCAAACTGAACTACCCAGCCTCTCAGGCTAAACCTCCCAGTCTCTCAGACTGCCCCCAACTAGTCTCTCAGACTACCCAGTCTCTCAGATTGAACTATCCAGTTAGTCTCTCAGACCAACTCCCCAGTCTCTCAGACTGAATTACCTAGCTAGTCTCTCAGACTAACTCCCCAGTGTTGGATCGACGTATGACCCAAACGAGTCAATCAGAAGAGTTTACAATCCATATCAAAGACGGAATCAGTGATATAGACGTGATAACAGCTTAATTCTCCTTAATTATCTTCTTATTAATGATTTCAAAGCTTTTACAGATCGTTTGACAAATCGGCAGCACCTCGGCTCTAAAATCATAAAGTTACAAATGAATCAGTAACTCAGCTATATATAGGGGTGGTGATTTCATACGAAATAGCCCTTGCTGTTTCGTGTGAAATACCCCTTTGACATCTAAAACCTATTTTCTATCCTGCTGAGCACTGGTTAATCCTATCTAGATACAAGACTCTATAAAGACGAAGTTAATAGACATCTATGCACCGACAGACTCCCCCTTGGATGTTGACGAAGTCTTTAGAATCAAATCTTCAGTCTTTAGTCTTTATATATTTTCCTTCTCTGCCCAAAATGTCTGACACTGTAAGCATCCTTCAATCATTATCTTCAAACTCGCCTTTGAATGTTAATCCAGAATGTAGACTCCCCCTTTCAATATGCTGGAGCTCGGATTCTGGTTCAAACTTTACACTATCTATGCCATGGGGATCTTGTTTCCTGCTTCTCAAGAATATAACATTACAATCTATTGATTTTTAACATCTTTTCTTGTTTTTATCAGTTTTAATAATCCACTTAAGTATTCAAGTCCAAGCAAATGACCCTGAGTACTCAATTTATCTACCAAGTCTAACTTAATGACCTTGGTTGATCCAAGACAAAACAAAAAACCGATTTTGTTCAACATTTTTCAAAACATTATTCTGAAAATTACAAGTTTCAACTTAATGAACCTGTTTTGACTTTCCATATTCAATAGTTTAACATATTAAGCTCCCAACTCATCTGTCCAACTCAGAAACTTCCTGCATCTAATTCGAACTGTGAATCTGAAGATCAGCTTTCCACTTTGGTTTGTCGGAAAATAAAGCAGAAATGAAAAATCTTTTTGGATTTTGAATAAAGTTTCTAAACTTAGAAAGCTAAACAGAAATGAAATGCAGTAAATGTAAACTATTTACAAACATATTTTTGGTGAGCGTGTTAAGGAATCATATCAGCTACCGACAAGTCACAAGTACCGTTAAGCTTTGATTTCATACTCAGAATTAAACAATTCGCTTAGATTGTCGATATACTGATCCTCTTAAATTCTCACACAAATTTCAATCTGTCCAGGATACGAATTAGGTGAATTAAGAACTTAAACTTATTCATGTGTCCCACCTCTTGAATATACTACCGTATCCGGATCCCAATATTCAGTCTTACAGGTGAGTATACCACAGATGATATCTGTAAGGGATTAATTACGAGGGCCATGAGAGCTCAGGCTATTGCTTCCGCAAAATCAGAGAGATGATGGCTTCGACTTTAAGTGGGTCCCCTTTAGAGGATCTTTTTTACAACAGTACATGATTAGCATTTTTCAATGTTTCATCATTTTTTATGCTGAGGGCGGTGCTATATTTCAAGCAGCAGTAAAGTATTATACGGGGACTAGGCCATTACTTCCGCAAAATCAGAAGTCCCGGAATAATACCCCAGATATCACTGAGTATAAAAACCTAGTATTTCAGAAAGAGGGGTCCTTCAAACAAGATTTCAGGGGTTACCTATATATCCAAGTAGTGTTCCCCACGAAACAAGCAAGTTTGAATTTAGGTTTATATCCCGAACAAACCTACTAAATGTGTAAAAACCTATCGGCATATCATCAGCGAGACTGCTTAACACTTTTAGACTTTACATATCTTTAGCATACCGTAACTGTTAAGCTGATGTACTATCATTTTCCCTTTTTACACAAGCTCTTTTCTGGTTTTCTATTGTTTTTGTATTATGAAATATCTCATGTTTTTGGGTTTTTGAAAATTTTTACTGTTTTTGTATTTTCTGAAAATATAACCTACCTCCCCCTAAATACCAAAACAAGTAAAAAATCGACAAACCATTGCAGATTTCTTTTCAACATCATCTACAGTGGTACCTTCATCTACGCCAAGAATCTCCTCCAACACCAATAAAATCTTCATACCGTTCAGTTTTAAAAGATATTGAAAACGAGTTTTATCAAACGCTTTGGTATGTAAATCAGCTTTTTGTTCGTCAGTGTGGATTTTCTCAATTCGTATCAACTTCTTCTCGAAACAGTCTCGGATGAAGTGATGACGAATTTCAATATGTTTCGTTTTAGCGTGATGAACATGATTTTTTGTTATGTTTATAGCTGCCTCATTATCAACAAAGATAGGGGTGTTAAGAAATTGCAAACCGTAGTCTCGCATCTGTTGCTGGATCCACAAGATCTGAGAGCAGCAGCTGGTAGCAGATACATACTCGACTTCACATGTGGATAAAGCAACAGAGGTCTGCTTCTTGCATTGCCAGGTGACCAATCGTGGTCCGAAAAACTGGCACCCCGCTGTTGTTGATTTAGCGTTAACTTTGCAGCATCCGAAATCAAAATCAGAATACCCTTCGAGCGTGAAATCGCCTTCTCTTGGATACCATAACCCCAATGATGGAGTTCCTTTCAGGTAGCGTAATATCCATTTCACAATCACCATATGCGAAGCTCTGGGGCTTGACTGAAACCGCGCTGCGAGGCAGGTTGGATACATGATATCGGGTCTTGAAGCTGTCAAGTACATCAGCGATCCGATCATGGAATGATACATCGTTTCATCTACCTTCTCTCCGGTGAGATCAGGGTTTATCCCATGGTTCGTCGCTAATAGGGTGGAAGCTGGAGTAGTCCCGGACATCCCAAATTTCTCTAAGATATCATGAACATACTTCGTCTGATGTATGAAAATTCCCTTAGGCAATTGATCAACCTGAAGTCCCAAGAAGAATTTCATCTCACCCATCGATGACATTTCAAATTTTTGGTTCATAACTCGTTCAAAATCTTTGCAAAGATTTTCATTTGTTGACCCAAATATGATGTCGTCCACGTATATTTGAACTATCAGAAGATGTCCTTCGACTTCTTTGGTGAAGAGAGTGGCATCCACTTTTCCACGGATGAAGCTGTTGGCAAGCAGATATTGAGACAATATCTCGTACCAGGCTCTCGGGGCCTGGTGTAAACCATACAGCGCTTTATCCAGTAAATAGACCTTGTCTTTGTGGATTGGATCGGTGAAGCCCAGTGGCTGTCCGACATATACCTCCTCTTTTACCTTCCCATAGAAAACGCCGATTTAACATCTAGCTGATAAACTTTAAATCCTTTCCAAGATGCAAATGCTAGGAAGATTCTGATCGCTTCAAGTCTAGCAACCGGAGCATATACTTCAGTGAAATCTATACCCTCCTGCTGACTAAAGCCCTGGACTACGAGTCGAGTTTTGTTACGAATAATAACCCCTCGATCATCTCTCTTACACTTGAACACCCACTTGGTGTTTATCTTCCTGTGACCATCAGGCAAGTCTACCAATTTCCACACTCCCAACTTCTCAAACTGACTCAGCTCCTCTTGCATCGCGTTGACCCAAGAATCTTCAGTTAGTGCTTCCTTCTATGTTCGCGGCTCAATCTGCGAAATAAAACAACTATGTGAAAACTCTGTTTGTAAAGGAACAACTGTAGAATAAAAACAAGTAAGCCCTTGGTCAATTTTTCGTCTTGTGCGAACGCCCGATTGTAATTCTCCAATAATCAACTCTTCTGGATGGTACAAAAGAGTTCTCGGCATCACCTCGCCTGGAACATCTACCTCGCCTTCCAAATTTGTGACATTCTGATTTGCACCTTGTTCACTGACTGGAATTGTTTGACTTGAAATCTGGATCTGCTCCCCCTCAGAATCTGAATCACCATGATCAAATACAGGCCTATCATCAGATTGACTGCCGTCTGATTGTCAAGAGTTTGCTGAATATCATCATGTTCTCCAGCATTACTAGGACCGGCTTCATCGTCATTGGAAGCTTGAAATTGACGTCTAGATGACTCAGCTGGGAATCTTTCTTGTGATTCTTCATATTCCCTCAGAATATCTAACTCGTCAAAGAAATCTGGTTCTTCTTCTATGTCAAACGAATCCCACAGAGTATCGTAATTAAAAATCCATGAGTCGCCGGGATTCTGAGGTGGCATGGTATAACTTTGATACTCAACATTATGTGCTTCGATAATCCGCTTCAAGCTTGGAACAAAGACTAGTTTTAATAGACTTGCATAACCCACGAAAATTCCTTCAATGCTCTTTGCACCAAATTTACCAAAAGGTTCTAGAACTGTACAGGGAGACCCAAACGATTCAAGATACTTCAGGTTCGGTTTGCGGTTGTTAATCAGCTCGAAACATGTCTTGTTGAATTTCTTCACTGTAAGAACCCGGTTGAGTGTATAGCAAGCGGCTGACACTGCTTCTGCCCAAAAGTTGACTGGTAATTTCGAATCAGCAAGCATCATCCTGGCCGTTTCAATTAGTGTCCTGTTCTTTCTTTCAGCTACTCCATTTTTTGTGGAGTGTAAGGAGCACTAAATTCTTGCAATATACCTCTCTCATCACAATACTCTTCCATCTTGTTATTCTTAAACTCTGTACCGTTGTCACTCCTGTTTCTTCTGATTCGAGTTTGGTACAAGTTTTCAATTTTTCTAAACAACGTCATCAAACTTTCAAATGTCTCATCCTTTGTCTTCAGAAATGATACCCATGAAAATCTCGAGTAGTCATCTGTTACTACTAGACAGTAGAGATCACCAGTTATGCTTTTGACATTCACTGGACCAAAAAGATCCATATGAAGTCTCTCTAACGGTCTCAAGACTGAGTTAGCCTTCTTTTGAGGATGTGATTTCTTCTTTTGCTTGCCTTTGACACAGCTAATGCACTCCCTCTCAAGATAGAAACCTTTCACATGAACACCTGTTACTAAGTCGTTATGCACCAGGTGATTCATTTTTCGCAGGTGAATATGGCCCATCTTTCGATGCCATAATTGCGATTCTTTTTCCGTTGCTCTTGACATAAAATAGTGAGCCTGACCCGTGGTAGTAGTTGCTACACTCATGTCCAACACGTACAGATCATTCACTCTAGGTGCTCTCATGATAACCCACTCTTCGGGAACAACAAATCCTGGTTTCAATATCAAACATTCCTTATCTGTAAAGTGCGTTGTATACATACGATCATAGATCTCAGAGATACTCAGAAGATTTTTTTCAAGTTCGGCGATGTAGTTTACTCTTTCAAACGTGACAATTCCATTCGATAAAGTTCCTTCACCAACTATTCGACCACCTTGATTGCCTGCAAATCCCACATATCCTCCATTAAACCCTCGAACATCGTACATTAGGGTTTTCTTCCCCGTCATGTGCCAAGAAGCTCCACTATCCATAATCCAACGTGAAACAGATCTTGGAAGCTCCTGCACATATCACAAACACTTAGTTAGATTTTGATGCCACCCAAGTCTCTTTTGACTCAGGTAGCTTGACATTGAGGTGAGTTTTAGCAATGTAAAGTGGCGGAAAATTTTTGTCATTCATCTTTAAGCTCTCCTCAGACCCAATCTCAACCTCTTTATATAAGAAGAAATCATTTTTAGGAGGTTGACCAGATGATTGGTCTTTCTTTGGTACATACTTCTTCTCAGAAGTAGTAGACTTTGGTTTCTCAAGTTTTTCATGGTATTCCAAAGGAACATTCATCTTTACCGGAGTGGTAGAGGATGATTGTTTTTCCGTCTCAGAAACCTTTGGTTTTGGAGAACTTGATATCTTTTCAGCTGATTTTGGTTTCCATGCTTGTTGAGGCGAAGCAACCCGTTTGTAAAATTTGTCAGTTTTAGTTACCACATTCTTTACGGATTCAGTTTTGAATTTGGTGTTTTCATTTTTCAAAACTTTCTTCTCAACAACCATTGGAGCTTTGCCTTTTGCATCAGCTTTCCTTTTCTGACTCTCAACAACTTCAGACTTAGGCTTTAAGTTGGTGCACTTTCATGCAATATGTCCAACTTTGTTGCACTTAAAGCATGTACGAGTATCAGCTACCCGACTTGTGCCTTCGGTCTGAGGCTGTGAAGCCTTTTCTTCAAAAAACTCTTCATTTGTTTTTGAAAAAATCTCAGATTCTTGCTCAGAATAATAACTTGAGCTTTTTACAAACACCTTTTTCTCAACAAACTTCTTGTTTTGAAAGTTCCTCCTTTGATAATTCTTACCACCCTTATAACCACCCGACCATTTGTTTTGATTGTTGTTAGAAAAACGCGGCGGTACAACAGGTTTATTGTAGTAAGCTTTATCTTTTTCAAAGTTTAATTGCCTTTTGGAATGTTTCAAACCTTCGATTTCAGACACATCAATTTCAATCAACTTGAACACATTTCTCAATTTACCAACATTCACATTCTCCAAAAGGAAAATCACGATCCGAATACAACTTATCAGATCCCGCCATCTTGTTCATCACAAGATTAGGTTCTTCATTTAAGTTGTTTTTGGATTTTGATTTCAGAATATATTTGTCCAAAAAGCATTCATCATCCTCAGTAGTGTCACTTTCAGACTTTAAAACATTTTCAACCATGCTTTTCACAACTTCAGATTGGACACTATCTTCATTGGAAGATGAAGTGAATGTGACATCAATTGTGTCTGGAAGCTTAACTTCATTTTCTTTTTCATCATTAACCAACCCAGATTTTTCTTTGAAAAATTGTTTAGAACTGGCGGTGGAACCTGATGATACCTAACCCCGGTTCCATCCGAGTATACATCTTCGCCTGCTTTGTTCTTCCCAATTGGTTTAGGAACGATATGTTGAAGAACAAAACTTGCGGAGTTGTAACTGTTTAGTTTCAACTGGATGCGTTCATTTTCAATTTTAGCTTCTTGAAACTGAAGCTTCAACTTAGCAATCTCATCCAATTGTTGATTAATTTGCTCTTCTTTTACCCTAAGAACTCCGGTCAGTTGAAGATTTTCTTTGTTTGTTTTACCATTTCTCTCATCAGAATCTTTTACCATTCGTTTCAGCTTCTCGTGATTTTATGAGAGTTGACGGTTTTCATGAATTAATTTTTCGTTTTCTTTCCTAATTCTTTCTACGTCAGTTTTATCATTTTCTATTTTCTCAGTTAATTCTTTTAATCTATCATTTGAAGCTTTTAACATTTTGTCACGGTTTAAGATCTGATCTTCAACATCTCTGACTCTTCCTGTCAGTTCTTCGGTCTTTTTACCGCTGAGGTAAGCAAGTGTACTACAAACCTTGCAGTCTTTCATGCAATTTTTGCAGTCACTCTCAATCTTTGCTTTCTTACCTGAATCATTGGTTGCATCATTCGGACTGACCTTGCTTTTAGACTCAGTTCCAGTTCCAGAACCAGAAACTACCTCTAACTCTTTCACTGCAAGCACTTTGTCAGCCATCTTCTTCAAATTTTATGCAGTTAATTATTGTAACGTGTCAATAATCCCGTCATCAACTTTCTTTAGCTGTGACAGTTTCTCCTTTTCTTTTTCTTCAGCTTCTCCTCCTCCCCACCACATTCTCTGTCTTGCTTCTTCTTCTTCAGCAATTTGCTCGGTGAGAGTTTCAACACTGACAGAATCTGGATCAACAGCTATGTTTCCATTGGGATCTAGGTAAGATTCTCTATCAGCATCCCATCTATTTGCCATTTTTGCTTATTTCCATTTATGATAAATTTTACTTTTCATGTACTGAGCTTGCATCTTTTTGTTGATGTATTTCACTTCTTCTGTTCTGGAATCTTTGAAAGGAACAATTTTTGTCATAAACACATAGCCCACTGCATCTTCTCTGGTAGCAATTCGCTCCAATTGAAACCCTCGTCATCATGAATAACAGCAAGTGCTTTAGATTTTTCTTTGAGGGTATCTTCAAGCTGTTTCATTATGGGGAGGTTCAAATTTGTTTTGATGGTAAATTGCTCTTTTGTAATAATCCTCTCTGAATGGATTTGCCGTATCATCAGCAGATGCGTTTCGACATTCACGTTTAAAATGTCCTTTTTGTTTACATTTAAAGCACATGACTTTTTATTTATCAAATCCAAGCTTTGTGGAAGGTCCGCCTATAGAATGTCTGCCTGTAATCTCCATAAACCTTTGTGCCCTTCTGACCGCACTAGCCATACACCATCTGATATCAATCAACTCCATCTTTTCTGGGTCGATCTGATCATAGTCTTCCTTGGTGAGGTTAGTGTTTCCAATCTTGCCTGCCACAAGGCTCTCGTATGATTCTAGGACAGATGCTAAAAACACCATTTGCTGCTTTGCGGATTCTTCACTGAAATTTTTGAGCATTCTTGAGATCCACAGCAATGTTACATTGGAACATATTCTTTGGAACTGATTGACTTGGAGTAGTTGACGATGAACCTCCATGAAAACCACTGTTTGAACTTTCTTGATTTGACATGTTAGAACTTTCTGCTGACAAAGCTGTCTTAGGGGACACAGTCTTCGGGATCATACTTCCTCAATAATACAGCTCAACATTCTGCTGGTATGAGGAATGATTGACTTTGTTTGATTTCTTGATCTCAAGTTCATGACTCTCCAATCTTTCGATTAACAGATCAACCGTCAGATCCTCCGACTTTACTGTGTTCTTCACCATCAAAGCAAAGTACTGCCTGTCTTTCTCATCAGGCAGCGAGTCAAACAGTTTGTCAACCAATTCTTCTTGAGTGTACACGATTCCGTGTCTTGCAAGTTCCAGCTTCAAATGCCCGAATCTTTCAATCATCTTTGACACTTATTCGTTTTTCAAACATCCAAACAAATCAAATTCTTTTGTTAACAACTTCTTTTTATTTTTAACAATTTCGGAACTACCCACACATTTTACTTTCAGTTTCTCCCATAGATCTTTCGAATTTGTGTATTCAATCAACGATATTATGTCATCCCTCACGGACTGATGAAGTAAAGCAATGCATTTTTTTTCAGCAACGAATCTTTCTACTTCATTATCCGCAATATTTTCATAATCCGATCTTCCTATATCAAAACCATTCTTCATGCTTTTCCAACTGAGATATGCAAAGGCTTTTAGCCATTCTTCAAATCGTTTAGCCCATCTGTTGTATTCTTTGATTGCCATCAGCTTGGGCGGTTTGTTGTATGTGCCATAGGCACTTTCTACACTCAAAGCATCAGAAAGGGTTTTCTTCGCACTCGGATTTGGAGCATTTTCATTTGTGTTATTTGCGTCACTGAACGGATTCAGAAAATCATCCATCTTCAAGTACCTGAAACAATCAACAAACACTTAGAAAATTTTTGGATTTTTTGAAAACAATTTCAAACGAAATAGTTCACGCGGAATGAGTCTCAAGCGAAATAGACAGTCTTCAAGCGGGAAGACTTCAAGCGGAATAGATTTCACGCGAAATGAGCTTTCACACGAAATGGTCTTCACACGAAATACCCTTTCACACGAAATGACTATTTCATGCGAAATAGCCAAACGAAATAACCCACTTCAAGCGAAATAGCAGTTTTGGTGCGAAATAGTGACTTTCGTACGAAATAAGGTCCAAAATGTTGATTCCGTGTGAAATGACGTCCAAGATGTTGATTTCGCACGAAATAAAGTTCCAGATGTTGATTTCGTGCGAAATAAAGCTCCTCAAAGTTGATTTCGTGTGAAATAGAAGCTGACTATTTCATGCGAAATAGCCAAACGAAATAACCCACTTCAAGCGAAATAGCAGTTTTGGTGCGAAATAGTGACTTTCGTACGAAATAAGGTCCAAAATGTTGATTCCGTGTGAAATGACGTCCAAGATGTTGATTTCGCACGAAATAAAGTTCCAGATGTTGATTTCGTGCGAAATAAAGCTCCTCAAAGTTGATTTCGTGTGAAATAGAAGCTGACTATTTCGTGCGAAATGATGACATCATCATCATATCGGCCACCATTTTGTCAAATTGATCCGGTTTTTGTTCGAATTTCGGTCCAATTCTTTCAAGGATTAGTTAAAACAGTGTTTTACGTGATATATGTGAAATTTAAGCCATTTTAACCGTTAAATCTTGATTAATTTTGAAAAGAAGGTGTAGAAGTGAGAAATTCCGGTGAAAACAAGCTGAATCGGTATGAACTCTTCGTCCTGAGCTCTGATACCACTTGTTGGATCGACGTATGACTCGAACGAGTCAATCAGAAGAGTTTACAATCCATATCAAAGGCGGAATCAGTGATATAGACGTGATAACAGCTTGATTCTCCTTAATTATCTTCTTATTAATGATTTCAAAGCTTTTACAGATCGTTTGAAAAATCGGCAGCACCTCGGCTCTGAAATCGTAAAGTTACAAATGAATCAGCAACTCAGCTATATATAGGGGTGGTGATTTCGTACGAAATAGCCCTTGCTATTTCGTGCGAAATACCCCTTTGACATCTAAAACCTATTTTCTATCCTGCTGAGCACTGGTTAATCCTATCTAGATACAAGACTCTATAAAGACGAAGTTAACAGAATTCTATGCACCAAATCCTATCTAGATACAAGACTATATAAAGACGAAGTTAACAGACATCTATGCACCAACACCCAGTCTCTCAGACTGCACTACCCAGCTAGTATCTCAGACTAACTCCCCAGTCTCTCAGACTGCACTACCCAGCTAGTCTCTCAGACTAACTCCCCAGTCTCTCAGACTGAAATATAAATAAATTCTTTGAAATGTAATTTGTATCTTTTATTTGTAAAAATATTTGTTTCCTGGATCTGGACATTATGTGTATGCAATGAAAACATGTTTGTGAAAACATTTTCGTGAGAGCCCTAATGATCATAGTCTAGACACGAGAAGGAATCCTAGTTCGCTACGATCAAAGATCTGATACCAAGCTGCCACACCCTGACTTTTGCGGAAGCGTGGTTATTGGTGTGACTTCTTAATATCATAGCATTCAATCATAACAATGCTATATGATAAAACCATAAGATATTCATCCATAAATTTAAGTTTGAAAATACCACATCATACTTGTTTGAAACATCGACACCAAATTTAAGTTACAAACCATAATATGTTTTAATGAGTTCACGAAGACTCGACAACATAACTTAAACCAACCCGAGCTTAGGACCATGTATCTCGTCCAAGAGTAAGATACATCTCCTAAACCCTACGACCTCGGATGACATCTTTTATTTAAACGCAACTTGAAACACATGCACACACCTGCCAGATCCACTTAGTTCCCTGAAATACATGTAGTTTAAAAATATCAACAAAAGTTGAGCGAGTTCATGTGTATGTGTATGAATAAACCTTTAAAGTATGTCTGTATGTATGTATGTCCCTGGTATGTAGCAATAAGGAAAAACAGATCACCAATGGTTTGCAAGGCCATTGATATGTGTGAAATGGTGCAGGAAAACTCAAACCTAGCAAAGTTGTACCGGGCCTCGGGCTAGAAGACATAGTCACCCTATGGGCCACCCTGGTCCCCATGGGTGTGGGCTCGCTACACCCAAATAGATCTATCACTCATGTCCCTCGGTCCTACGACGAGGATTAATGGCCTTAAGTGTTATACCCACCTTTCACATGATCTAGCAGTAACCCTCCTTAAGCTAATCATACCATGTATAAAATCGTTCGTAATAATCGTAACATGTATTTCACCCCCGAAGTATAAAACTGAAAACAGTTAAAAGAAAAGGGGGACATGAACTCACAGTACTGCGTCTTCAGTACTGGCAACACGAATCTCCTCAGCAATCACAACTACCTACAGTGTACTAATGTCTATTAGACGGACGGGCCGTGCCTTTGCTTAGTATTTACGTTTTTGAGTTACGTTTCTTATATTCCCAATATTATTCCAAGTTATAATTACTTGTTAAAATAATAATTATTTTAACTTTACAATTATATTTAATTTTGGAATAATTGTTTAAACAATATTTTTGTAACAATACTTCTCAAGTATTTTCTTCCCAAGGGTGGGGGTATTTTATACATGTATTTTCGTATGCTTGTATTTGTATAACTACAAAATATATTTTCAAGTCTCACTTTTAGAAAAATATATTTAAACTCATTTTGTCCAAAAATATGATATCACTTTGTAATAAAAATCATACTTTCATTTCTTGCATCCAAAATAATATTTACCAAAAATATATTTGTAACGGTATTTTCCGGAATATTTTGTAAGTTACGTTCTATCGTTCGGTTCCACAATATTATGTGTGCAACTTATATATTTATTCCTTGATATTCTTGGTATTATTTTGAATTGTAAATTTCATGGTATTTTGTTAAGTTATATTATTTTACCCTAAAATAATATAACTATTTCACCAAGTATACAAATATTCACACAAGTGTCTTTAATGTAAATATATATTCTAAATACATATTTATCCATTTTTATTTATAAAAACCAACCTCCAATACTTGCATTTTTGTTACAAAATTTATGGCAAAGTTTATATTGAAAACCATAGTTAAAATACACTAGTAAATATTTGTTAGAAAATATCTCTTTAAGTGTTTATATTTTTAGAAGATTTTGCCATAGTTTCCCTTGAAAATGGAGGTGTCCATGCTAATAAAGCATATCATTTTCTTTTCAAAAATCATCATATTAATCATCAATCAACAATCAAACCCTAAACATCTTACACTTACTAAGTGCAAAAACAAGCTATCTACATAAAGATCATGAACTTGAGTTTTCGTAAAAACTTGTAGTAACTTGGTAGTATGTTTAGTTGAGTTAGTTACCCTTTAAAGTGTGTTTATTTCTTTAAAAATCTCATTCTTAAAGAATTTAGGTGTTTACAACTTGTAAACATATTTTACAAAAGTGTTTCTTTGTGAGATCTTCTTGTTTCATGAGTATTTATACACTTGTTTTACCACTAAAAATAATGTATATTTAAGTAAAAACCAAGATCTTCTAAGAATCACATTTTAAACTTGGTTCTTTTGGAAAACCATCCATAAATCTTAGATTCATAAGATTACTAGCTTACTTTGTTTATTATTTTTCAAGAAATCATCTTTTTATTCAAGTTCATGCTTATATATGAGGATGATCATCTTGTTTTCTTACATAATCATCCTCCTTCTTGCTAGATCATGTGTTTAATCACAATCTAGCAAGCTCCTTATGATGATCAACATCATAATCTCAAGTAAACAACAACAAGTATCATACATATACTAAACAACACTATTTCATCAAGATTTCATCATATGTAAGCTTTATGTTCATGATTCATGTTCATGTCTTTTAGTGTTCTTGTGATTTACAACATAATACATCTTTTAACCAATCAAAATAGAAGTAACAAAGGGTTACAAAGGTCTTACTACTAGCTCTAAGCTAGGGATGAACTCTTGAAGATGAAGGTAACAAAGATGGTGGATAAAAGCGATTGATGGAGGTCCTTCAAGATCCATGTGACAACCCTCATAATTACAGGTATTCGTACAATTAATTAATTATGATTAATTTCTATGTGTAGGTCCCGTAATCTGAGGATCGATAACGAACCGAATCACTTGTTTATAGCAAACACGGTTACGCGTGCGGAATCCACGTAACTATGCCAAATCAAACACGTAAAGCAATAATAACAACGGATTAATCAATGAAACACACTCGATTGATTAACGGGATGAGAACCGATTACAAACTGATACAAACACAGTTCAGACAGAATTTCGGCAGAGTTTTGTTACTAAGGTTATTATCTCATCTCTCTTAGTTCAAATGAACACAAAGTGTTGTTTATATAGTCCCTGGGCCACAGATATCGACGAAACACAGAAGTGTTTGACGAATCTGAACATGGGCCAGACATTGGGCCTGGAACAGCCCAATACATGACGAATCAAAGTCTGATTCGTCATGACCTTCAACGAAACAGAAGTCTGTTTCGCCATGAAGTGTTCCGATGAAACAGAAGTCTGTTTCGTCGAGGACTGCAACTGTTGTGTTTGTTCCTGTTATCAGACAGCAACAATCAGCAACACATAAACATAGTAATGACAAAACTACCCTTTAATGCAACATGCATTGTTCATAATACATTACATACCAAAAGAGACAAATAAGTTGTACACAAGTAGATAGGAGGATATCTGACTTGGTCAACATAACATACAGACTCGATAATTAATAAAAGACCATACAAATTACATCGTTAAAACAAGACTAGTTACAGACACTAAAAATGCATCAACAAACTCCCCCTTGTCTGTTACTCGTCTTTGGTCTTCTAATCTTCCATCAGTGTTGTTCGGACCACGAACTGCCCGAATGAATACCCCTGTAGTAGCAAAAACAAGCTACTCGCTGAAACTTTAACGCTTGACGTGCATCTTGGTCTTCATAGAAAATATCATGACGATATAATCTTCCAATATCAGCTTCAGACATGTTGACGATCCACATCGGATCCAACATCCGGTAATTAGCACGACCATCTCTAAACACGATTACAGCTTCATGAGTATCCGAGTCGTAGCACCACAATGCCATGTCTTCCAGAAAATCCTGCTTCATTGGCATCAATGGGATTTTATCTACTACCCTCGGAGGCTGATAAACAAGTTTATATCTGCAAGTGTTGGTGTCCGGATCAAGAGTAAACTTGATCGGTTGATAAACAGGAAACTGTGGCTTATAGGATTCATCCTTCCAGCCTGTCTTCTTGTTTACTTTCACCAGACGCTCAAATAAAGTAGCGCCATCATATTTTTCACGATTGATAAGTTGAAGCCTTGTCAACGCAGAGACATCATAAAATGGTAAGGAAAGAATGCTCAGTAGTGAATTGAAATACAGAATTCCATATTCACGTTTAATAGCAATGCAGTGAATATCTTGAACAAACATCCAGCATAAGATCCTTCCACTTGGCTTCTTCTCAAATTGCAAATAGTCTACTTGAGCTTTTTCAGGTAACGGCTTGGACACTTTGGATAAAAACTGTTTTCTCCATTCAGCAAAAGCATTTGTGTCTTTTTCAGATGAATTCCGATTCTTCAAGTGCTCGTCTATGTCATCAATGTTTTCTTTCATCCAATTTTCATCAAAAGATGCAAATTCAGTACCATCTTCTCTGACATAGGTTGATTTTGGTGCGTCACCTTCAATCACAATTTCATCAATCTCTTCAACATTCGTTGTATCAGTCTCAGTAGACATTTTGTCTATCTCAGCATCATCTACTTCTCTCATAGACTGTAAAATACTCAATTGCTCCGGAGAAAGATCTTCTATCAACTCCCCTTCTTCAAGCAACTCTCCTGTAAATGGATGGACAGCTTGTAGAGCAATATCAGCACTGCTAAATATAGAAGAAGTACCTTCTATCTGTTGTACTTTTCCAGTAGATGTTCCTTGAGATGATTCAACAACGGTAGGTTGAACTGTAACAACTTCAGAAGCAAGTGTGGTAGGCTGTTTCTGTGATGTACCAGAGGTATCAGGATTTCCTTGATCTTCTGTATCATCATCCTTTTTCTTTAACACCTCTTGTTGTTTACAATGATAGTCCCACAGAATGGCAAGCCTTCTCTCTTTCTCTTCATCAATAGCCTTCAAGCGAGCATTTTCAGCTTTAAGCGCATCAATTTCACCTTGTTGTCGCTCTATAACTGTTTGCTGTTGACCAACCATTGACTTCAATTTGTTGATTTCCACAGATTGTTTAAGTTGGTCATGCTTCGTGAGATTTCCAAAATGAGATTGCCTTTGAAGACGATCAGCAGCCGCTTCAAGTGTAGAAAACAGATAATTGATCTTTTCATCTTTAGAAAATCCAGCAAAAGTCCTATGACGTTCAGCACTGATTTCCGAAGTAGTTGCCCTGATAGCTGAAGCCATAGATCTTACAGGAACTTCCTGAGGAACAACAGATGGAGTAGCAGTAGCTGGTGTAACAACTGGAGCAACTGGAGTTTCTGTAGCTGAAGTAACTACAGTAGGAATTTCTTGCACACGCTCCTGAGCTACAGATTGTACAGGCTCCTGAGCAATAGATGAAGACTCCTGAGGCACAGATTTCCGAGTATAAGTACTCAGATATCTCCTAGGTTTCTTCGTTTGTACTTCAACAGCTTTCTCTGCTCTTCTTTTTGTTCTCCTTTCACCTTCAGGATCTTCTGGAACATACTCTGGATCATCCTCTGTTCTAATCTTTCTGTACCTTGTTACTCCACGTATATCAATATACATTTCGTAACCAGGTTCAACTAAATGATCACTAGAACTCGAATCAGTTCCATCATCACCACTTGCTGATGAACTACTATCTGATGTACCAGAAACAACACCCTTGCTTGATGTTCCAACAGCAGTACTAACAGCACCTGCATCACCTGCATCACTATCTCCACCACTTTCATCATCATCACTACCAGATTCATCTGAATCAACTGGGTCAGGACCAAATTTTTCTATCCTTAACCTTTCCAACTCAGGTTCTTCATTGTCTGATTGGCTGTCTTCATGACGCCATTTGTCATTTGCAGGAGCAACATAATCAGGATTCACTAGAGCGCCAAAAAGCTTCCTTGGAGGAACACTTTCTGTGTATCTTTTGGCAGCCATAGTCTTGATTAGTCGTAAGGAGTTGAAATTCATTGCCTCTATTTTCAACAGATCATTTTCAGCTTTAGGAAAGTCTGGATGCTGAACATTCATTATCATTTGCAGAAACCGTGGATACATCCAAAACTTGTTCCCTGTGGTTCTACTACCAGTCCTTGTCATGTTCTCTTTCATGTTGCTGAAAATGTACTTCGAGATGCTAAACGGTTTGTTTAACACTAAAGCAACCATGAAACCAACAAGATCATCTCCCGCCATATCATATCCAGCTCGTCTATTGCTGAGACACTGAATAAGCACATGTAATAAAAACTTGTATCTTAATGGAAGATCACCTTTGTTGATTTGTTTGACGAAAAGATCTCCTTTACACTTCATCCTTAGTAAACAGCCTCGCGAACACATGATTGGTATTGAATATGGTGCATTCGGTTGATCTTGTAATTGAAGAACTTGATTCAATATCTCCGGAGTAACAACGACATACAGATCATTCACACGACCTCTGATAATATCCTTTCCATCGATTTGAACGACGTTTGCAGAATCCCAGAACGCTTTAATGAGAGATTTGTAGACGGGTGTCGAGTATGTAACAGCATAATTGATACGTGACTCCCTGATCCACTTCGTCATATCTTTAAATTCAACGAGCTTGTCTTCCGGATCCAAATATGCAACTTGATTATGGCGTTTCTCTGACATAATCTCTTCTTCGGTTTTGTTTTCTTTCTTGATAGCCTTCTTGCGTTTTCCCTTTTCTTGCTGTGCTTTAGGAGCCATCTGTACATGAAAATGTCTAGAATAAGTCACAATTTACATAACATAGCATTTAGACATGTATGAATACACTTTCATGTATTCACATATCAGATAACCTATTTAAACATGTCTACTGTGAACAAACAGCAACATCAGAAAACTGCTAAGGCATTGACGACGAAACAGAGTATCAACGACGAAACAGAAAATGAACGACGAAACAGAGGGTTGACCATTGACTGGTTTGATTCGTCGACTTTTTGATTCGTCGAGTCTATTTCGTTCCTTTCTGATTCGTCATCTTTGATTCGTCGTCTGATTCGTCGAATGGTTGATTCGCCGGAATTAGGGTTAAATCAGATTCGTCAATTTGGGGGTTTTATCAGTTTCGCCGGATTGGGTTTAAACAAACATCAAATATAAACACAAACACATTCAATCATCTTTGTTTATACCCAACCCATTTATAAACACCCATAAATGTTTTTCCGAACAAAAACCTTTTTAAAAAACAGATAATACCATTATCAACAACAAACCCCTGTTTTTGTGATAAAAACCCACATCCAAATCAAAGCAAAACAAACATTGATAACCCTAAATCTATAAGATTAGAAGAAAAACATGAAACATGCACCATCAAAACATATTTAATCAAAGAAAAACAAGGTCTCAAAGGAGTTTTTGAGGGTTTCGGATGAAAATCCGTCGGTTCAAAGTGTTCGGAATGAGAATTAGAACATGTTACTACCTTTGATGTTTGTAAAATTTTGAGTAAAAACTGATGTTTTGAACGATTTGTGAGAGTAACCGTAGGTTTGTGTGTTTGGTTGTGTGATGAAGAAGATAACTGTGATGTTTTGAAAAAGTGAACAAGTGGGACCTATATATACACTACCTTGTCTCGACGAATCAGAGGATTCGACGAAACTGAGATGGGCCCGGCGAATCAGAAACTTGGGCTTGAACTTGGGCCTAAACTTTAGCCCATGACGAAACAGAATTGGGCTTCTGTGATTCGTCGTCTGTTATGATGAATCAGATTTGATTCGCCGACTAAGGTCTGATTCGTCGATGCTTGTGATTCGTCGACGAGTCTGTTTCACCAACAGATTTTTCAAAACAGCAACACCCAGGCTGGAAATATTTTGCAGTCAAAAACAGTAACATCAGGCTGGAAATATTTTGCAGTCAAAACAGATTATGAACACAATTCCATTCAGTTTGAATTTTCAAATGCAAGAACGTTTTTATGAAGAAGGTTTCAGGCTTCCGGTAGAAAACACCAAGCAACAACTTCGGCTTAATCAGAAACGAACTTTACACAAATATACTAAAAACAAATTTAAAGCAAGGTAAACTAAATGAAAATGCGGAAAACTGTTAAAAACACTAAACAACTGTACAAGTGCAACCTTTTTGCGAATCTCAAGGACAAGGAATCATACCAGCTTACGGTCTTAGTCAACATGATTTTGATTCTGTTTAAAGCTCTGGATAAGTATACTACCTAGATTATCGGTATTGTGGTCCACATAAGCTCAAACTGATCAGACGTAATCATAATTTAAGAGATACGATTAACGGTAAGGATTATACTTACAAGTCGATGTAAATCCACTCACGACACATTCCCGTATCAAGGTATGCACGAGAATTCATCTTACCGGTGAGTATACCGATTATCATCTGTTTGACCGTATAAAAATGTGAGAGACTCACTTATTTGATTGAAAACAAGTCCTATGTGATAAAATCACTTATTGATGAGGAACTTGATTTTCAGATGCATGAGGGCACAGGAGCAAGTCCGTGAACAGGTCAGTACTTCCGTACAGCAGAGAGACGAACTTGACTCCCGCAAAGAATCTGTGATATATAATCACTTATTTGTTTGGACATGTGATTGTTGATCACTTATTGAGGTCGAATGCAGTATGTACACGTATGTATAGTATCATGGAAGATCTTAGACTTCGTCTCCGTTATTTTTACGGTTTGACACAACCATGATACCCAGATGATAAGCAGCATAAAGACCGAATATTTCAGATCTCGGCAATCTCTCAAACGAGATTTCGGTACTAAGACCATATGCCAATGAGCGGTTCCCACCTGACTTGAAGTCTGTTAGGTTTGTATCATCCTGCACATTTTAGTCTGATTGTGAGCCTACCGATACATCGTTAGTAGAGATACTTATCATTTTTCTTTTTATTTTGCATTTTGAGCACATTGACCGACCACACCAGTGAATTTCATCATTTTCCTTTATCCAAGAAACTCATTTTTGGTTTTTCTATTGTTTTTGAATTTTTGAATTTTTCATACGAAACGACAGAAAGTAAAGACATCTTTTTGGATTTTGAACTTTTGCAATGTTTTTGAATTTTCTTGAAATATCTCCCCCTAAAATTCGCAAAGTTTACGAAAACTAAAATCTTTTTGAATTTTCAAAGATTATAAAGAAAATATTTACAAAAACGATCAGCCAAAGAAGTTTACTCGTGTATCACCTTAATGCCATTGACCAAAAGTAGATAATCAAAACGTGATTTATCAAAAGCTTTTGTAAACAGGTCGGCACGTTGGTGATCAGTGGGGACATGAACGACATCGATTAACTTCTTATCAAAACAATCACGGATAAAGTGATATTTAATGTCGATGTGTTTAGTCTTAGAATGTTGCACAGGATTTCTAGTGATTTGCAAGGCAGCATTATTATCAACAAAAATACGAGTAGATAGGAATTCTAAACCGTAGTCGCGCATTTGTTGCTGTATCCAAAGAACTTGGGAGCAACAACTCGAGGCAGCAATATATTCTGCTTCACATGTTGATGTAGCAACACACGTTTGCTTCTTGCACTGCCACGTGACCAGGCGATTTCCTAAGAACTGACATCCTGCTGTTGTCGATTTGCCATCGATTTTGCATCCACCAAAATCAGAATCACTGTATGCAATTAATTCAAAGCTATCATCCCTAGGGTACCAAAGACCAAGGTCCGGGCATCCCTTCAAATAGCGAAAAATCCTTTTGATAGCTGACTGATGAGAGGCCTTCGGGTTTGCTTGATATCTTGCAAGCAGGCATGTTGGATACATTATGTCAGGTCTTGAAGCGGTGAGATACATGAGAGATCCGATCATGGCACGATAGTATGAGGAGTTGATGCTTTCACCCTTCAAATCCGGAGTAATCCCGTGATTCTGCGGAAGAGGGGTACCAATGGGCGTTGCATCTGACATTTGGAATCGGTTCAAAATGTCACCAACATATTTAGTCTGATGGATGAATATCCCAGACTCTGTTTGTTGAACTTGTAGGCCCAAGAAGAAAGTCATCTCCCCCATTGCGCTCATTTCGAATTTTTCTTGCATAACTCGTTCGAATTGCCTGCACAAAGAATCATTAGTGGAACCAAATATTATATCATCAACATATACCTGCACCAGCAGAAGATCTCCATTTTGTTCCTTGATAAAGAGTGTGCAATCAATAAGACCTCGTCGAAATCCATTCTCCAGAAGATAGTTTGATAAGGTTGCGTACCAAGCCCTAGGTGCTTGATGTAGACCATAAAGAGCTTTGTTGAGCAACCAAACCCGATCGGGGTGAATAGGATCTTCAAAACCTGGAGGTTGTTCGACATGCACCTCTTCTTGAACAATACCATGAAGAAACGCACTTTTAACGTCCATCTGGTAAACTTTGAATCCTTTGAAAGAAGCATAAGCTAAGAAGATTCGAATAGCTTCCAGACGTGCAACAGGTGCATAAACTTCATTGTAGTCAATGCCTTCTATCTGGCGAAAACCCTGAACAACCAGTCTCGCCTTGTTGCGAATAACAATCCCACGGTCGTCCTTCTTGCATTTGTAAACCCATCGTGTGCCAATTTTCTTGTAATTATCCGGCTTTTCAACAAGCTTCCAAACACCAAGCTTTTGAAATTGTTGCAGTTCGTCCTGCATGGCTTCAACCCAAGAATTATCTTTTAAAGCATCCTTCCAAGACTTTGGTTCTTCTTGTGAAACGTAACAAGCAAAGGACCAATCGTTTTGAAGACCAGATTCTCTAATGGCTGAATATAAACCAGCATTTGGGTTATTTCTAAGCTGATTACGCGTCTACACACCGCTTTGGACATCTCCTATAATGTTCTGCTGTGGATGGGTATTGTGAATCCTCAATTCAGGATGTTCAGAAACACTTGTATCAATACCCAAATTGTTAAGATTAAGATCAGCAACCAACTCCGCACCGGGTATATGCGTGGAGGTGGAGGCATTCCCTTCAGCAGTATCATCATTCTGCACTTGAGGAGTTTCTAAAGAAGAGCCTTGAACAGGAGCAACCGGGGCAGAAGTGCCTTCAGTCGCATCTAGATGTTCATCATCTTCCGATGACTCAGTAGCATCTTCAAATACCTCATTTTGAACTGTATTGTTAACTGAATTAGAACCTTCAGGGCTAACAATAACAGGTCTTACCAATGGCGAGCCAGCAGCGTTGTCACTATCAAATAACATTTGAACAGCTGCAGATTCTTCATCAAAGGTAGGCAGATTAAAGGAGTCGAATATCCCATTGTAATCGAACATCCAAGGATCACCCGGAGCTCTAACAGGACTTGTATACCTTTGAACCCTTACTTCATTCCAAAGCTCAATCTTTTTGGTGGTCAGATTCCATACACGACAATTTGGAGTTGCATATCCAAGGAAGAAACCTTCGATAGCTTTTGCGCCAAACTTACCATCTGGGTCAATCATGGTACATGGACCACCAAAGGGTTCAAGGAAAGAAAGATCCGGTTTCCTTTTCTGTAGAAGTTCGAAACATGTTTTGCCATGCCTCTTAACTGTAAGAACTCTGTTCAAAGTGTAGCAGGCAGTCGACACAGCTTCTGCCCAGAATTGAACAGGAAGCTCCGACTCTACTAACATAGTTCTTGCAGTCTCAATAATCGTACGATTCTTCCTCTCAGCGACACCGTTTTGTTGTGGAGTATAGCGAGAACTGTATTCATGAAGAATGCCTTAGAAGTACAGAACTCATCCATCACACGGTTCTTGAATTCAGTTCCATTGTCGCTTCGGATCCTCTTCACTTTCAAAGTGTATAAATTCTCCAACATTGTGAGAAGATCCTTGAGAATTCCAGGAGTATCACTCTTGTGTGCCATGAAAGCTACCCAAGAAAATCTAGAATAATCATCAGTAACAACCAGACAGTAAGCATCTCCGAATGTTGTCTTGTGCTTCATTGGTCCAAAGAGGTCCATATGAAGACGTTCGAGAGGCATGCTAACAGAATTGATTTTCTTCAGAGGGTGAGATTTCTTTGTTTGTTTCCCTTTCTGGCACGAAACACAGATATCTTGTAGATGAAAACTTCTCACAGGCACACCATTCACAAGATTGTTTTTCACCAAATGGTTCATTTTCCTCAAGTGAATGTGCCCCATTCTTCTGTGCCAAGAAATAGACTCCTTCTCTGTGGCTTTTGAGACAAAACATTGTACTTGCGCAGATGTCGTAATGGCTTGGCTCATGTCAAGAATATAAAGATCATTAATTCTTGGAGCCGATAAGAGAATCCATTCATCAGGAATCTTGAATCCAGGTTTAAGCACATAACAACCGGCATCATCAAAATGCACGGTGAACTTTTTATCGCAGATTTGCGACACACTGAGAAGATTATGATCAAGTTGACGAACATAATTAATCTTTTCGAAGCATACCACACCATTGGAGATCATTCCTTCTCCGGTGATATATCCGCCTTTGTCTCATGCGAACGCGACATAGCCTCCTCTAATATTTCTCACATCGTACAGAAGCCGTAAGTCGCCCGTCATGTGCCTGGATGCCCCACTATCATCCGATGGATCGATAACGAACACCTATCCTTGTTTATCACGAACACGGTAACGGGTGCGGAATCCCCGTGACGGTGCAAACCAAACAAAGTGTATAAAATAACACGCGTATAACCAATGAAACACACTCTATTGATTAACGGGATGAGAACCGATCACAAACTGATACAAACACAGTTTTGACGGAATTTTGGCAGAGTTTCTTTACAAGTATTTTCTTATCCTTGTTTCACACAGAAACAGAGAAGGGTATTTATACTAAAACACAGACCAGACATGACGAAATAGAAAGGACTCGGCGAAACATAATCAAAGTCGACGAAACACACCTGTTTCGTCGACATACATATAATGCTAATATGCTGTTTCGTCGAATATGTTGAAGCCCACTCCAAGTCAAAGTCCAACACCACATATTCGGCCCATGTGAGTGAAAACGGCCCAAGACATGTTTCTGTTGTAATTCTTCACTAATATCACATATGAGACAAAAACTATGACATCATCATGACATCACAGAGATGATGTCATGGTGATGTGTCTTGCGGGACTTGTTCGCGGCGCTCCGTGCTTCGCATGTCGAACTCTGGGGCGCACGACGGAGGAATGTCGTGTCTTCGGGCTTGAGCCGGACCTAACCGAGTCGACCCGAACCGAATCGAACCGAGTCGAACCGAACCGAGTCGTGTCCACATAAAGTGTACCAACACTATGACTGTGCTTGATTACAACTGATGATATAAACTGCTTTATGATTTCTGTATCATACATACATGTGCATCACATTTCATACTGTCACACCATCTATTGCATACAAACTTTAGTGACATACATGATGCACAAAGCACAGTTAGCATAGTTTGCACAGTTAGCAGATAACTCAGAAATATACTGACAGTGCCAGTACATAGACATACAATGTTTTGAGGCCCAGTGTGAGCCAGAGACAAGGTACTACATTAGTATGGAGTGTAGGGAAGTAAGGACCATAAAACTGCGTCTCTAGGTGATAGTTTAAGAGCCGGAAAGTGCTTAAAACCCACTCAAAATGCAGAATTCTGCATGAATCAACAAAAATCAGCATTTTAACATGCTTGTAACATGCAAAAATATGGCAAAATGGTCCTGTATGCTTTCCTAAGTGTCGGGAATTGTAAGTGTCACAAAAAGTTACATAAAAGACACTATACGGTATAACTTAGCACTTTAACGAATCGGTATCTAACCGAACAACCGGACATTACCCGGAACACTAAAATATTGCTAAAAACATTGTTTTACTTTTTCTGAGCTAGTTGTGGTTCCCGAACACTCTAACATACTATATAAAGCATCCCACACATAAAACACTAGACTTCACCTTTAACTTCCAACTAATTACACAACTTATCATCTAAACTTGCACTTAGACCCCTTCCCCCCTATATTTTCGGCTCAAGGTGGCCCCCACCTTCAAGGATTTCACAAGATTACTTCAAATCCCCATATGATCTTACTTGGATTTTGATTAGATCTTGAATGTACTTGAGGGAGCACATGAACCTTTGGTTAATTACAATTAGTGGTTATAAGAACTTGAACTCATCACCATCTTCTCCACACTTCAACTCTTTTTCCTCTCTCTCCCATCTTCGGCCGAGCATAGTCCCCCCACCACCACTATTTTCGATCATCAATCATCCACTCCAAGGTTATCTCAAGGTGCACAAGGGTGATTAAGAAGGTGTGGAACTCTTGGATCATCAAGGACCTCCTTTACAAGCTTTTATCCACTCATTATTCATCTTGTTCTTCCCTAGCTTGATGCTAGTAGTAAGATTCTTGTTAACTCTTGTTTACTTCATATTTTTGGTGGTTAAAAGATATATTTTGTTGAAATCATAAGAACACTAAAAGACTTGAACTTGAATCTTGAAACATATGATGAAATATGATGATATATGGATGGAATGATATTGTTTAGTATATGAATAATGTTTGTTTGTTGATTTCTTGAGATGATGATGTTAATCATCACATGAAGCTCGCTAGATGGTGTTTAAACACATAATCTAGCAAGTGGGAGGATGATCATGTAACAACATATGATGATCATCTTCTAGTATGAGCATGAACTTGATAAATAAAGTGATTTCTTGTAGAATAATAAACATAGTGAGCTAGTAAACTTATAGCTTCAAGACTTGTGAATGATTTTCTAAAAGAACCAAGTTCAAAATATGATTTTTGAAAGATCATGGTTTTTACTAAACTTATACCATTTTAGTGGAAAAACAAGTGTGTAAACACTAGAGGAACAAGAAAAGTTTAATAAATAAACATTTTTAAGAAACATGTTTACAAGTTGTAAACATCTAAAATCCTCGAGAATAAAGTTTACCAAGTAGTAAATATATTTTGGAGGGTAACTAAGGCTACTAAACACTTTACCAAGTTACTACGCGTTTTTGTGAAAGATCAAGTTCATGTTGTATTGTAAATTGAATAGTCTTTGCACTTGGTAAGTGTAAGATGATTAGTGATTTGTTGTTGATTGTTTGGGTGATTTTTGAAAAGAAAATGATATGCTAAATAGCATGGACACCTCCATTTTCAAAGGAAACTATGGCAAAATTTTCTAAAAATTCAAACACTTAGAAAATATTTTCTAAACAAGTGTTTACTAGTGTATTTTAAACTATGTTCTTCAAATATAAACTTTGCCATAATTTTTGTAACAAAAATACAAGTATTGGAGGTTGGTTTTTAGAAATAAAAATGGATAAATATATATTTAGAATATATATCTTATATTAAGACATTTGTGTGAATATTTGTTTACTTTGTGAAATAGTTATATTATTTTAGGATAAAATAATATAACTTAACAAATACCATGAAATTTGCAACTCCAAAATAATACCAAAAATCACAAGGAACAAATATTTAGGTTACACACTTGATATTGTGAAACCGAACGCAAAAACGTAATTTATGAAATATTCCGGAAGATACTCTTACAAATATATTTTTTGGTAAATACTATTTTGGATACAAGAGGTGAAAATATGATTTTTGAACATATTACCAAGTATATCATATATTCGACAAAAAGAAAATATATTATTTTTGTGAGATAAAATATATATTTTCCTAGTATATTATTTTTGACAAATAAGTTATATATATTTTCTAAGTGGGACTTAAAAATATATTATTTCGAGAATACGAAAGTACATGTATGAAAATACCCAATCATTGGGAAGGAAAATACGAAATTAAATACTTGAGAAGTATTGTTACAAGATACTGATTAAAAAATTATTCCAAAAATAAATATAATTTAAAGTTAAAATAATTATTATTTTAGCAAATAATTATAACTTGGAATAACATAAGAAACGCAACTCAAAAACGATAAACTCTAAGCCAAGGCACGGCCCGTTCGTCTAATGGACGTTAGTACACTGTAGGTAGTCGTGATTAGCTGCGGAGATTTGAGTTGACGGTACTGAAGACGCACTATAGTGAGTTCATGTCCCCCTTTTCTTAAACTGTTTTGTTTACTTACTTCGGGGGTGAAATACATGTTACAAGGGAATACTTACAATACTATTGGTATGATTAGCCTAGGAAAGAACCATAGATCATGTGATAGGGTAGGCGGATACTTGGGACCATTAATCCTCGTATCAGGACTGAGGGGCATGAGTGATAGATCTATTTGGGTGTAGTGAGCCCACACCCATGAGGCCGGGGCGGCCCATAGTGGTGACTATGTCTTCCAGCCGGAAGCCCGATACAACTTTGCTAGGTTTGAGTCTTCCTACACCGTTACACATATCAGTGGCCTTGCAAACCATTGGTGATCTTTTCCTTGTTTGAAATCATACCGGGGCATACATACATACATACATACACTGTTTACAAAGGTTTATACATACTCACATACACATGAACTCGCTCAACTTTTGTTGATTTTTCAAACTACATGTATTTCAGGGAACTAATGGATCTAGCAGGGTATGCATGTGTCTTCAAGCTGCGTAGTGAAATAAAAGATGTTATCCATGGTTGATGAGTTTAGAGGGTGTATCCTAATCCGGGACGGGATACACGTTTCTAAACTCAGGTTTTATTTAAGTACTTTTGTTGAGTCTTTGTAAACACGTCATGGTTTGTAACTTAATTTGGTATTGATGTTTTCAGACAATGGTATTGTGGTATTTTCTAAACTTTATTAATGGATAAACATCTCGTGTTTTTATCATATGACGTTGTTATGATTGAATGCTATGGTATTAAGAAGTCACACCAAATAACCACGCTTCCGCAAAAGTCAGGGTGTGACAGCTTTGTATCAGAGCTTCGATCGTAGCGAACTAGGATTCTTTCTCGAGTCTAGACTACGATCATCAGGGCTCTCACGAAAACATTTTTTTTACATTGCATACACTAAAACGTCCAGATCCAGGGAAGAAACATTTTTACAAACAAAAGGCACAAATACACATTTCAAAACTTATATTTATAATTCACTCTTAGAGGCTGGCGAGGTTCAGTCTTAGAGACTGAGGGAGATTCAGTCTTAGAGACTGAGGGAGGT
Organism: Helianthus tuberosus; assembly: GCA_030545235.1. Classification (NCBI taxonomy): domain Eukaryota; kingdom Viridiplantae; phylum Streptophyta; class Magnoliopsida; order Asterales; family Asteraceae; genus Helianthus; species Helianthus tuberosus. Next base: position 122,195,297 of record CM060409.1, read on the forward strand.
TCAGTCTTAGAGACTAGGGAGGTTCAGTCTTGGAGACTGGGGAGGTTCAGTCTTAGAGACTGGGGAAGTTTGGTCTTAGAGACCAGGGAGTTAGTCTTAGAGACTGAGAAGTTTGGTCTTAGAGACCAGGGAGTTGGTCTTAGAGACCAGGGAGTTAGTCTGAGAGACTAGGGAGTTCAGTCTGAGAGGCTGGGTGGGATAGTCTGGGGAAGACTAGGATGATTACTTGCTTACATTGTTAATACTTACATGCTTATTTGATGATTGTTGATATATGTACATATGTGTGATTGTTTTGTCACAGACACCATGTCATCTTCCTCCGAGAGTGGAGCATCAGACACTATAGACCCTATAGCCATAGTATCAGATGACGAGATCATCCCAGAGGATGAGGTTTTCACTTCAGACACCACGAGCAGCGACGACGATGACTTCCAGCCCTTAGCTCTACCAGATTTTGGAGATGACATACCTATAGCTGATGGTTTTCATGATGGGAATCTACCTCTTGTTCAGATCCCTGCTCCTTTTCCTCTCGCTGCATTTCCTTTGGAGGATTTGCCTCTTGATGATATGTCCGACGACGACATCGATCTGTTTATCGAGGGCCCCCCTGAGGATGCCCAGGATGGTGGGGCTCCGGTTGATGATGATGTTGCTATTCCTGTTGATGAGGTTCCAGTTGTTGATGCCATTGTTTTTCCTGTCGAGGTTCCTGTTGTGGAGATGTTATCTGACCCGTCTGGTCCCGATTCGTTTGAGTCCGTGTCATCTTCTACTCTTCATGCACTGGGATTACAGCATTATCCCACAGACACTGATTCCGACACTGCTATGTCTGCAGCTCCTGATTCGCCGCAGGATTTCGAGTCCGACGATGAGTTCGACCCTGACTTTCCACATGATTTTGATCCAGACCATGAGATTGAGTTTGTACCTGACGAGCAGCCTTTTGAGGCACCTGTTTTTCCTGATGATCAGCTCCTTGATGTACCCGCTGATCATGAGCTTGCTCCAGCTGACCCAGAGCCTGAGATTGCACCAGAGCCTGGTCTTGCTCACGACCTTCCACCTGTGCACGACCCTATCCCTGTTGAGGTACCAGTTGTTGCACCACCTCTGCCTGACCCTCTACCGGTACTTGCTGATCGTGCACCTTTTGCTACCCATGTAGACCCCAGATATGCTCACACCCGCAATGGGTGGATTGAGGACGAAGATGACTACCCTCCTTTTGTCAGACCAGTTACTCCCCCTCCTGCACCTGTTCATGCACCCATTGATATCGCTCCCTTTCACCCACATGAGACTGACGTACACCGCACAGATTTACCAGTCACATTTCTTCAGGATATTCCTCCCCCCCGTCCAGGGGAAGGACCTTCGAGTCAGCAGGCTGGTCACGTACCTTTTGTGTCAGCAGCCGATCATTTCATACCTCAGTTTACACACGCTGCATCTTCTTCTGCACCCACGGGCGAGCCATTTATGTGGTTTCCGCCCAACGTCATGCCTATATCTGATCCGTACCATCCCTTTCACATTGGATGCTCGAGGGATGATCTGCTTCTATCCTTGCAGCTCCAGCAGGATATGTTGAGTCGTAGAGTCACTGAGCTAGAGAGGATCCCGCGTCCTCCACCTGGTGTTGGTCCGTCACAGTTTGTTGCTCCACCTGCTCCACTGTTTCCTTACCCGGATTTCAACATCCGATTTCTTACCATGGAGCAGTAGATTAGCTGTTTGTTGCAGCTTGTTCATGCGCTCGAGGAGGAGTTAGCGCGTATGCGCCGTTTGATTTTCATTCCTCCACCTCCTCCTCCTCCCCCATCAGCTTAGAGGTTTTTGGTTTGATACAGGTAGCATTACTTTTGATGAGAGTGCAGCTATTGAGCCAGATTTGCACAGCATTTTGAAGACCACAGTGTGACTTTGACTTTTGGTTGTTGTAGTTTGTTAGACGATTCGGACAAGGGTGATGTGACCCTTAGTCTCTTTTGATGTATGATACTATTGTGAAACTTGTAAACTGTACTTGTGGTCTTGATATATGTTAGCTCAATCGCAACATTCTCATTACATGCATTGTTGGATTTCTTGTTTGCGTTATGACATGGGATGTTATGTGTATACTTGTGTTGATGAATGTTATTACATGCGCGTATTTCATACTTACTATACTTATTATGACCTGACCGATACAATCTTCTTATAGAAGATGCCTCCACGAAGGGAAAATTGTTTGCCCACTACTGAGGCCAAATTGCAAGAAAGGATCTCCAGAGCAATAGCAGATTACGAGGCCTCACGCGCCGAAACTAGCGGGAATACCTTGAGGAACAATCCACCACATGGTAATGTTTAAGTCACTTGGGACACATTACGTTACCTTTGGATATTCCGTGTGCGTTTGCTAATGCTTCCTGTGAATGACGTTAATTGTACAGGCTGTACCTTTAAGCAGTTTTTAGAATGTAAACCACTGAATTTTGACGGCATCGGAGGTGCTGTGGCTTATGTTCGAAGGACGGAGAAGACCGATTCAGCAATAAGAATGAGCAAATGCGTACCAGAACAACAAGTCACCTACATCTCTGGATTGTTCATAGATGGAGCACTTTCATGGTGGAATCTCCAACTCCAAACTCTGGGAGAGGCAACAACATATGCTTTGACTTGGACTGAGTTAAAGGAACTCATGCGTAAAAAGTATTGCTCCAGGGCCGAAATTCAGAAGCTGGAAACTGAATTCTGGAACCTCAAGATGGACGGCCCGAAGATCGCCGAGTATGTGCAGAGATTTCACGATCTATCGCATGTGGTACCATACATGGTCAGTCCGGAATTCAAATGCGTGGAGCGTTTCATCTGGGGGTTGGCACCTCAGATTATGAGTATGGTAACATCGTCAAAGCCTGCAACAATTACTGAGGCTATCGATCTGAGCGTGTCACTGACTGAAGAAGCTATCAGATTGAATAAGTTCTCGAATTTCGACCAGAAAAAGAAAGAAACTCACGTTGAGTCATCGGGAGAAAACAAAAGGAAGTTCTCCAACTTTAAGAAAGGTACCAGGAGTTCGAACAAGAAGGATGAGACAAGCGTACCGGCCAAGGCCAAGGGAAAGGGATATATGGGCACTTTGCCCAAGTGTAACGCGTGTCAGTTGCATCACGAGGGACGATGCCGATCTGGAAAATCTGAATCTTGTGGGAGAGTTGGTCACTCGAAAGAAACATGCTGGGTTGGTACTGGCCATGGCGGTCAAAGGGGTTTTGGTAACAATAACCATGGAGGTAATGGAATTGGAAACCACCCACAAGGAGGGAATGGCGGAAATGGAAATCGTGGTAATTTTGGGAATCAAGCTGGGGGTGGAAATCGCAACCAAAACAACGCTCAAGGTGGAAATGTAAACGGTAATGGTCGAGGACCAGGTTGTTTCAATTGTGGAGACATGGGGCACTTTACGCGAGAATGCCCAAAACTCAATCAAGCACAAGGAAGAGTTTTCAATATCGGGGCAAGGGAAGCGCGCCAAGATCCAAATGTAGTTACTGGTATGTTCCCTATCAACCAACGCTTTGCATCTGTGCTATTTGATACTGGTGCCAATTTTAGTTTTGTATCGCTAGAATTTAAGAATATGCTTGGGTTAATTGCTAGTAAATTAGACATACCATATTCAATAGAACTAGCCAATGGAAAGCTAGTTGAGATGAATGAAGTGATTAGAGGTTGCGTGATAGAACTGGGAGAACACGAGTTTTCACTTGATCTTCTGCCCATCGAGTTGGGAAGCTTTGACGTGGTAGTATGGATGGATTGGTTGTCAAGCAACAGAGCCGAGATTGTATGTTATGAGAAGATCATTCGCATGCCAATGGCGAATGGAGAAACTATTGTGGTACATGGAGAGAAGCGCGATACGCCCTTAAGGATTATTAGTTGCTTGAAAGCTCGAAAGTGTTTGCAGAAAGGATGTGTTGCCTTCTTGGCACACATTGTGGATAAAGAAGCCGTTGAGCCAAAGTTAGAAGATATTCCAGTCGTGAAGGAGTATCCTGAAGTCTTTCCAGAAGACTTTCCAGGATTGCCGCCGCAAAGGCAAGTCGAGTTTCATATTGACTTAGTACCAGGCGCCGCGCCTGTAGCTAAGGCACCCTATCGACTTGCACCTTCAGAAATGCAAGAGCTGTCAACACAACTTCAGGAGCTACTGGATAAAGGATTTATCAGACCAAGCTTCTCACCTTGGGGAGCTCCAGTTTTGTTCGTTAAGAAGAAAGATGGTATTTTCCGCATGTGTATCGACTACCGCGAGCTGAACAAGTTGACTATCAAGAATAGATATCCTTTGCCAAGGATAGATGACCTGTTCGATCAATTACAAGGTTCAAGTTTTTACTCCAAGATCGATCTCCGATCAGGCTATCACCAATTGAGAATTCAGGAAGAGAGTATTCCAAAGACTGCCTTTAGGACTCGCTATGGACATTACGAGTTCCTGGTTATGCCGTTTGGGTTGACGAACGCACCAGCAGTGTTCATGGATGTGATGAACAGAGTTTGTAAACCATACCTCGATAAGTTTGTGATTGTGTTTATTGATGACATTTTAATTTATTCAAAGACGAAAGAAGAGCACGAGTAGCACTTAAGAGCTATTTTGGAATTGCTTAAGAAAGAGAAGTTGTACGCTAAGTTCTCGAAGTGCGAGTTCTGGTTATGCGAAGTCCAGTTTCTTGGTCACATGGTTAACGGAAATGGAAATCATGTGGATCCAACAAAGATCGAGGCGATCAAGAACTGGGAAACTCCGAAGACGCCAACCGAGATTCAACAGTTCCTAGGTTTGGCTGGTTATTATCGCAGGTTTATTGAGGATTTTTCGAAAATCGCTCAACCATTGACTTCCCTCACTCAAAAAAACAAGAAGTATGAATGGGGAGACAAGCAAGAAGAAGCCTTTCAGCTATTGAAGAACAAGCTTTGTGAGATTTTATCCTTACCCGAAGGCACTGACGACTTCGTGGTATATTGCGACGCCTCACGTCAAGGGTTGGGATGTGTATTAATGCAGCGTCAGAAGGTTATAGCATATGCTTCTTGCCAGTTGAAGGTTCACGAGAAAAATTACACCACGCATGATTTGGAATTGGGCGCGGTGGTATTTGCATTGAAAATCTAGCGACATTACTTATATGGCACGCGATGCACAATCTTTACTAATCACAAGAGTCTGCAGCATATATTTGATCAGAAAGAGCTTAATATGAGACAGAGACTGTTATGGGTGAAATTCTGAGCCCATATCCTGGGTAATATCTTAAGTTATATCTTGGTCGTATGATATATGTTCATGCCCGTGATGCTCATTCAGGATATTGGTAACATCCTGAATGGTATCCTGAGGATCACTAACGGATTATGTGTAGGAATATGAGTCCAAGCTCGTAACGTTCATGAGGACCCTTTCCCCGGAAGACTTGGTCTAAGTCATTCAAAGGAAGACGCTGAAGCCGCTTTACTCGGTCCATAACGTTAACTATGGAATATTAGGAGGCATCCCCCGTTTATAGGAATTTTTGTTTGTATTTCTTAGCTATAAATAGTTGGATAAATCAGATCGAATAGGACACAACAACACTCACTGCTCTCTAACACTTTACTCTCTCGCAACTTTCACTTTCACAAAAAGCATTGTAACACTTAGCGATCTGATCAATATACTGCACTGTATCCTGACGTTTAAAGCAATAAGAAGAACAAGGTAGCTGCAATTATCAGCTCCCGAGGTTTTGTGCCGGTGATCTAGATTGATCAAGGGCTTTACTCGTATATCTCGTGTCACTCCCTTTACTTTTTGCTCATTGTTTGATCGTAGATACAGCTCAATATCCTGAGCCGTATCCTGAAAACTGTTTTTGTAAACAACTTAATCAGCATATTTTCAACACACTTTCTTAGCACACTACCTCACTTAACTAATTTGATCACTTAATTGCTTCGGTAATTTTTGGCCAAAACAATTTGGCGCCCACCATGGGGCAAGTGGTGCTATCTTTACTAAAAACTTTTGCGAAATCGTTACTTGGTTTTCTATTCTCAAAACTTTTTGCCACACTATTTACAATGGCCTCAAGATCAAACATGAGCTCCTCCACCGTGTCTGCTACAACCTCTGCTACTATTGGTTCGGCGCTTCCACCACCTCCTCCAAGGATGCAAGCTTCTTCACAACCTCAGGATATTATCCCTACTCGTATAACTCAGGGATCTGGTCCTGTTTTGGCTTCTAATGATGAAATTCTAACCTTATTTGGTAGTGTACAGGAACAGATGAGGCAATAGCAGGAAACCAACCAAATGCGGATGAGAGAAATACAACTCCTGAAGTCCAGCTCGAGCAGTCCCGTTGAGGATATTGTCACTCCTTTACTGCCCAGAGCTTTGAACTTCAGTTCGGCCGTATATATTGAGGATAACCGGGGAAATATTGTACCTAGCCATTCTCAGAATCATACTCCTGAAATACCCTCCTCGGTCAGTGTTTTGGTCAAAAATCAGGCTAGGATAATGCAACCAAATCTTTGTTGTGAGGAATGATGCTTGAACAAATGTATGAATATCTTGCCAATGAAATGAATAAAAGACACAAGGATTTATACGAGGAAAAAGCCCTTGATCAAGAGTTGATCTCCGGCATAAAAAACCTCGGGTGATGGAAACTACCGATCACCAACTAAAATTAAACAAAGGGTTGTTACAACTCGGGATGATAACAAGCTTGTTACAAGGATCACTAGTGTGTAAAAGTGCAAAAGTGTATGAAATCGCCAAGTAAACTGTCGAGAGCTAATGAGAGCTGTTCCGAGAGTGTGTGTTTGCTAAAATTGGCTAAGTGTTCTAATTCAAGCTTGTTATCCCCTTTTAAATTTAGAAATAACTAAAACAACCAACTATCCGCTAAATGTGCAAGCTCCCCACGATCTCCATAACGTTCACAAGGGCCAAGCACGTGCGGAATATTGAGGGAATATGCTCCACGAATATCGGCAAGACCAAGTCCATGCACATACTCCTGCAAAATGAGCTCACATACAAGCTAGACAACTGTTAGTGTAAGGATAACAATGAGGATCCTGAATCCTGGTCCTGCAACACATTCTGAGGATCCTAAATTCAAACAGAATTAAGGATCCGTGATCCTGGCAGTACTTGAGGATCCTTGATCCCTAGGATTGGAAAATCCTCCCCTAACAATTGCCCCCAAAATATAAGGAGTAAAATGTAAATTAACGAGTTATATTTTCGATCTTATCTGCAACTAACTAACGGATATATAGCCGTTAGGATCGAACTAGCCGTTGCTGATCTTACGTCATGGAAGTGACAATCCTGCAAAATCATCATTATAAATTCAAGTTAGAGATCAGGGTCAGGAAGCATTTAAATTCATGCGTTACACCCTTTAAATCCTCATTCGAAGATTGATCAGGTACTTCTCTCTCCCTTCTCTCTTCATCTTCTTTCGCTGTTCCTACTTTCTTTAACATCACCCATGGCCAAGATGGTTTTAAGATCCTCACCGGCTAAGGATCACCAAAAAGATAGTCCCCTAAAGAGCCAAGGAATCATTAAATATTCTCCGAAGGAACGTTGCTGCTTTACTGATCCGGAGATAGACTGGATTCGTCATTGCTTTCTGGCAGACTCTGTCTTTAAACCTTTTGACCCTACCGCCTTGAGTGACTTCGTTTCTGCAACTTGGGTCGCTTTTCCGGCCACCCCATTTCTGATAGGATACTCCTATCCTTTCCCTGCTTTTACCCAGTCTTTCTTCTCCCTTACCGGCATATCCTATGTCCAGGCAATGCCAATGATGTGGAGGGTTTTATATACCCTAGAGAGAATCATTGAGCAAGAAGGTATAGAGTTGGGAATGTCGGAATTGGCTGAACTATATAACCTTGTGAGCCATGGTTCACATCGCTTTTATTCAAACACAAACCCGATGAAGAACACCCAATCCTCAAGACAACCAAAAATGACACCAACTGGAAGAAGCGTTTTTTCTTCGTTAGGAGGGATTCTATCCCAGATGGGAAGGATCTCCCCAGAAAATGGGCCACTCATGGTAGGATAGAGGATCCTTATAGAAGGATCATAGGATAACCCTGTTCTTGTTCCTGTGAGGATAACTGATTTTTTTTTGTTTTGCAGCTATCTCTGTCTCTCATATTATTCCATCACCTGCAACCAAAGTGAGGATCGCCGCTTTTTGGAGCCTTGACCCTGCAGTAAGATCATTCCAGGCAAACACCAAGGATTCTCAAGAAGTATCCTCCGACTCAGTCACAATGTCAAGTAAGTATCCAAGTCTATATATAATTGAATGTTTAAATGTAAATAAAACAAGAATACTTATCTGTTGTTTTGTATTGGTAGGCGCTGGAAAATCTTCGAAGTCAGCCTCCCGCTTTAGTGTCAGTGATCTCAGCACTGTGGCTCCCTGGTCTGGAAAGAAGAAGACTGCTGCTAGCCCAAGTGCTCTAGTCCCCAAGCCTATCACCTCCAAGGGGGGAAAGAAGAGGAAGGCCACTGAAGCTGACAATCTTGAAGGCCTGCCCCTCATCCGTCACCAGTTTCAGGAATACTTTGCTGATGTAAGGATCACTGATCTTGACTGATTATCCTGCCCACTTGAGGATAATGGATCCTGAACCCTACCTTTTCTTTTTGTAGAAATTCACCGAGATCGAGATGCTCTTTGATGCATACGTTGAAGAAGCTGAGCAGAAGCATTTGGAGTTTCAGAAGATCTTCCTGGCCAAGGATCAAACCATCTCCTCCCTCGAGAAAGATCTTAATCTGGCAAAGAAGCAGGTGGTCATGGCCCAGATTAATGCTGATCACGAGAAAGCTGAGGTGATAGAGGATGCTAAAGTCTCTACTGCCATCACTATGTACAAGATCAAACTCCAGATGGCCCAGGAGGCTGAGGATACTGACTTTGACAGGACCAAGTAGGACCAGGAGGGCTGGAAGGCGAAGCTGGCTGAGCTAGACGATGAGGAGGAGGCTACCGAGGTCTTGGCGATTGAGGCAAGTGGCAGTGGAGCTAAGGATCAGGCTGGTGATGCTGGGGCAGGAGATGGTGGTGATGTAGCGAAGGTGTGAGCTACTGAAATGGGCGATGATGGATTTATCTAGACGTGGCCGGAGCCCATTTTTTTAGGATTTGAAAGTTTCAGGTTCTTGGTTATGATGTTGTAAACAGTGCTGGGTTGTATTTGAACAATAGTTTTAGGATTATGGATCATGGATCCTTGGACAATAGGTAGGATAATGGGTGGTGGATGGATCCTCTATTTGGGGGATGAAACCACTTGTTATCCTTCCGCCTTTTGTTACCTGCACTCAGACCTTTGGTAAATATGGACACCCTTTGCCAACCCAAGTGGACGGGCCACGTTTTGCTGGTAGAAGCTTGGGTTGGCAATTTTGACAACCTTCGAAAGAGTTTAACTTTTGGTAAATAAAAATTTAACCTTTTGGCTCATGATGTGTTGTTATTCTTGTGATTGCTTTGTTTTTCAACTTTTGTGATAAACTTTGTTTGAATTCATAAGAATAAAAGTTTAATAAATCATGTAAAAAAAGTTTAGGATATGATCAAGGATCAAATATCCTATGATAAATTCTGAAGAGTAGTATAGTTCAAGGATCATAAATCCTGTTGTCAAAGGATAAGGGTCACTTAGATAAACAAAGAATAAAATTAAAATGATCAAGGATCATACCTGAGAATCCAAGTTAGGATCCTAAAACATTTACAATCAGGATAACCAAAAGACAAACCTTAGTAAAAGGTAAGGATTAAGGATCCTTAGCTGTATAACTTCAAAGACCTGAAATGGAACATAACTTGGGACTAAGCCATTATAAGAAAAGAGTTAGCAACTGGGGACAAGCCCAACAATTCTGGGGACAAGCCCAATATACTGGGGACAAGCCCAAAAAACTGGGGACAAGCCCAAAGGATCTTGTGTAAACTGGAGTATGGCCCTCACTGGCGACTATCCAAACTTAGTGACATGAAAATGCCAAAACCTTAGCTAACGTGAAAACGTTAGAAACCTTAGGAACGGATGTATGGTACGTCTACCATTATACGTAGGATCCCGGATACAGCCAGTACAATGAAATTGTCAGCCCCTAAAGCGAGTACTGGTCCCATTGCCATGAACTGTAGCAGGATCATCGTGCGCTGCTGGCGATACTGGGACAGGCCCAACAACTGGGGACTAGCCCAAATAACTGGGGTCAAGCTCAAAAAAACTGGGGACAAGCCCAAAAAACTGGGGACAAGCCCAAAAAACTGGATACTTCTGTAGATACTCAATCCTTTGTCAAGGATATATGAACCTTCTGCAAAACTCAGAATCAAGTGAAAGGAGGATAAAGGATCCAAGATCCTTCTCCTTGTATATAGGATAATTAAAGAATGAAATAGTTTGAGATTAGATCATTACCAAAAATGAGGATCCTCAGTCCTGTAAGGATCCTTCGAGGATATCGATCATGAAAATAGTTGAGGATCTTGGATCCTTTCTACATGAAATATTTCTTCAGGTGAACAACATTCCAAGCTCTTGGTAGCAAATCACCTTCCATTGTTAGCAATCGATATGCCCCCTTTCCTGCTTCAGCTTCAATTAGGTAGGGGCCTTCCCACTTTGGTGCCAACTTTCCATCAGCAGGATTTGTGGTATTCTGAAATGCTTTCCTCAATACCATATCACCAACTTGGAACTTCCTGAGCCTGACATTCTTATTGTAGGCTCCAACCATCCTTTGTTGATAACTAGCCATCCTTATCCTTGCCAAATCCCTGAGTTCTTCTATAGTATCCAAGTCTTGAACCAAGTTTTCAGCATTTCCTTCAGGATCACGAATGCTTGTTCTTGCAGTAGGAACCACCATCTCTGTAGGGATCACTGATTCTGCTCCAAATACCAAAGAAAGTGGAGTTTGGCCAGTAGCATTCTTGGGGGTTGTTCTATCAGCCCATACTACATAAGGTAGTTCTTCTGCCCACTTTCCTTTCTTGGATCCAAGCTTCTTCTTCAAGTTGTTGATGATGATCTTGTTGGATGATTCTGCTTGACCATTAGCTTATGGGTGGACTGGTGTTGATGTTATCATCTTAATCCCCCAGCTGTCACAAAAGTTAGTAGTTCTACTCCCAATAAATTGGGATCCATTATCACAAACAATTTCAGAAGGGATACCAAATCTAGTAATAATGTTTCTTTTAATAAAGGATATCACTTCCTTTTCTCTGACTTGAGCAAAGGCTTCAGCCTCTATCCACTTAGAGAAGTAATCAGTCATGGCAAGCATGAACACCTTTCCTCCTGGTGCTTTGGGAAGTTTTCCAACTATATCCATTCCCCATCTCATGAATGGCCAAGAAGAGGATATAGGATGCAAGAGCTCTGCTGGTTGGTGAAGGATATTGCTATGTCTCTGACAAGGATCACACTTCTTGGCATAATCCACAGCATCCTTCTTCATTGTAGGCCAATAGTATCCTGTCCTAAGGATCCTTGAGAATAATGACCTGCCCCCAGTGTGGTTTCCACAATCTCCTTCATGAAAACCCTTTAGGACTTCTTGAATTTCAGGATCCTCTATGCACCTTAGATACGGACCTGCAAGAAATCGTTTATGTTAGGGGTCATTTTCTTAACATACGTATCCTGACCAATATCCTGCCTTTGTTTGTTTATTTGTGACCAGGATGCTGGAAGAGGATATTGCTAACATCTTGGGCGATATCCTGAGGTTTATTGAATTAACCACGTGCAGGTTAAAGGCTGAGACTTGCTAACGGTCAAGAGGACTTCTTCTCCTCAAGACTCGGACGAGTTTGTTGAAGGAGAGACGTTGAACCCGAAAGACCAGGTCTACAACGTTCGATTAAGGAATATTCGGTGGATCCCGAAAGTTTAGGATAGTTTGTTAGCTTATCTTTACTATAAATAGATGAGGTCGGATCAGTTTAAGTCACACAATCTCCACTTACACTCTCGCATACTTTCACTTTCTAGCTCATTGCAAACACCACACTTGTATTCGAATTTCATTGTAACACTTAGTCGATCCGCACCACATCCTGCACTGTATCCTGATATTTGAAGCAATAGAAGAACAAGGCAGCTGCGATTGTCAGCTCCCGAGGTTTTATGCCGGCGATCTAGATTGATCAAGGGCTTTCCTCGTACATCTCGTGTCATTTACTTTACTTTTGCTCATAGTTTGATCTTAGATACAGCTCTATATCCTGAGCCGTATCCTGAATATTGATTTTCTAAACAACTTAACAAGCACATTTTTAATTTACTTTCTAGCACACTACCTCACTTTACTAATTTGATCACTTAATTGCTTCGGTAATTTTTGACCAAAACAATTTGGCGCCCACCGTGGGGCAAGTGGTGCTCTCTTTACTAATTTTTTTTTGTGAAATCGCTAATCGGTTTTTTATTTTCAAAACTTTTTGCCACATTGTCCATAATGGCCTCAAGATCAAACATGAGTTCCTCTACTGTGTCTGCTATGACTTCTGCTACTACCGGTCCGGTGCTTCCACCACCTCCTCCAAGGATGCCAGCCTCTACACGACCTCAGGATATTATCCCTACTCACAGTGTTCAGGAATCTGCTCCCGTTCTAGCTTCTAATGATGAAATTCTTACTTTATTTGGAAGTGTGCAGGAACAAATGAGGCAGCAACAGGAAACAAACCAAATGCTTTTAAGGGAAATACAACTCCTGAAGTCAGGCTCGAGCAGATCTGCTGAGGACAATGTCACCCCATTACACCCTAGAGCGTTGAACTTCAGTTCAGCTGTGTATACTGAGGATAACAGGGGGAATATCGTGCCCAGCCTTCCTCAGAATCATACTCCTGAAATACCCTCCTCGGTCAGGATGTCAACCATGAGGAGCTCAGGATATGCTTCAGGATATGGGCAAAATCCTCCAACGGGTAACGTGTCGAATAATAATAATACTTATGCTACTAACAATAGTGGATCTTTGCAGGATACAGGTGTGACATCAGCACTTACTAGGGAACTTCAAAAGTTGAAGGACATGATATCCAGTGTACCTGGGGTAGTCCAGCCGATCCCGGAAGTGTCCCAAGATAGCCATAAGATATCTCGTTTTGCACATCCTATCTGTGATGCTGAGATCCCAAAGAGATTTCAAACCCCCAACATGAAGCTTTACGACGGAACTACGGATCCTGAGGAGCATATTGCTCAGTATAGGGAAAGAATGGAGATTAACCCTATCCCTCCGGAGCTCAAGGAAGCGTGCTTGTGCAAGGGATTTGGTTCTACCTTAACAGGATCAGCCTTAAAATGGCTGTTAAATATTCCTCCACACTCAATTACTTCGTTTGCTCATTTGGTTAATTTATTTAACAGTCAATTTTCTTGTAGTCGGAGTTTTGAGAAACTAACCAGTGATCTTTACAGGATAACTCAAGGGCCTCAGGAATCCTTGAGGGATTATGTGAACAAATTCAGTCGAGAATCCTTGGATATCCCACATCTTGATGTTGCAACAGCTGTGCAAGCTTTCAAGATGGGATTACAAAATGATTCTCAGTTTTATCAGGATCTTGTAATGAATCCCTGCAGGAATCTCGACGAAGCTCGTAACAGGGCTTTGAGATATATCCGTCTGGAGGATGACAGGAAGATGCAAGAAAGGATGAACTCATCTAACACTTATGAGTCAACTAACAGGAAGTCAGAATCCTCATTCAAGTCATATCGGCCTAAGCCATACGGCAGAAATGATAACAAGAGAGTGAATGCTGTCGAAGATGAGGATCCTGAAGAGTATCCTGAGTTGTCTGAATATTGCTCTTCTGTTAACATTCCCGAATTGATGTATGCCATGCAGGGTCTAGGAGACAATGATGGGATTTTAACATGTTCATCAAAGTAATTTCATCCATATGAAATAAAAACGCAGCGAAAATAAGTTTAAAGCGTGTTACTTTTATAAGATATAAAACCATTTATATGCAAAATCCCAAAACCCGGATCCATATATGAGATGTATACTTACAAACACAACCATAGGATGTTTAGAAAACTACCTTCTTGAAGTGCAAGGATTATGAAACGGATGATGCTTCTTGAAATGGTTGTCTTCAAGAGTAGAAGACCTCAAGCTTGTATACCCCAAGCTTCCAACAAACACCACAAGTATAGGTAGGATTTTACACTTGAAAATCAAAATATGAACACTTGAAAGAACCCTCAAATGGCCGAAATTTTTGAGTAAAAATTCAGCTCACTTTCTTTTATTTTTGCCATAAAGTTTATATATAATTTGAGAGAAATGTCCACCTCCTTTTTCACCCAATGGAATCATCTCTAACTCATGCAAAAGCATGTACATGCATTGGACCAAAGTCTTTGGATAGATCACCCAATCTAAATCCATGCATATGCATGAAATGTGATTGGAACAAGACTATGGATAGAGACAAAAGGGGGGGGGGGGGGCGGCCCCATGTGGGTTTTATAAAAAAAATAAATTTCTTTTATAAAATTAAGTCTTGGAACATATATATATATATATATTTATAACTTTTATAAATATAACACTATATTTGCAAGACTTTATATAATCTTTTATAATGTTATTTAACCTATTAAATAACAAAATAAAATATTCTCTCAAAATAAATTATCCACATAATTTATTGGTTTCTCAAGTGTAATTATTTAGAAAACCAATTTCTAAATATTGTAAGTGTTAATATTTATTTGTTTGATCACATCACAAATAAATAATATAAGTGTTTGTCTAGCTTGTTATTGGGTATGACTCGACTTGGATCATAACGTACTAGCCACATCAATTTATTATGTGTCTTGGGCATACAGAGTCCAACAATCTCCCACTTGCACAAGATACATAGAAGATTGATGCAAGCAGTAAATGACGCCTAACTACGGTTTACTACCCCCAATACGTATGACTATATTTGCCATTCAATAACATCATCCCTTTCAAGTCCCTTACTTGAACATGATTTAGGTGAATCTATCATTTATCCTTTCGTTATAGATGTCATGTTAAATCCAGAGACACAGAGTGATCACTCTCTGTTGATTTAACTTTAGCAGGCCTTAGACATCTTAGTCTCAACGAATAAGAGGAACAAATCCCATCTTGACTACATACGTCTCTCACAATCACCTTGTATCACACCTGAGCTTAGCCTTATGTACCGTCATATTACTGATAGCGAAGAAAAAGTCAAGGTATAATATTTGGTGAATATCAAGACCCAATATGTATCTCAGGTCAGAGGATACTATGATATTCGCCTTAACTCAAAATTTACTTATGATCAATCACAAATGATTCCATGCAGTAATATTTGAGAGCGAGTCAGTCCAATATTTATATCCCACAAATATCTATGAACTTTGGCAGCAACACTTTGCTCTATATTCATTCTAAATGAATATCCACCAATCCAAGCTCATAATAGTCTTACATTCATATTTGTTCCCACAATTATGATTGACTACGGACATTTAGAATAATTAACTTATTCATGGATTTAAACATGCTAATATGAAACATAACTCAAAATACCATAAAAGAGTTAAATTAATAATTGTTTCAATATCCAAATACAAAATTAGATCAAATCCAATCACTAGAATATCGAAGTCCTAAGGAACATGTATGACCCTCATGTTTTCCCCTGTCAAGGAGCTTCGTGAGTGGATTCGCAATGTTTTGATCTGTGTGAACTTGGCGGATACATATCTTTCCCTTTTCAACTTCATCCCTTATGTAGTTGAATCTCCGCTCGATATGTCTAGTCTTTTGGTGCGCACGAGGTTCCTTGATTTGAGCAATCGCACCCTCGTTGTCACAAAAGATCTCTAGGGGGTCTTGAATGGTAGGGACCACCCCTAGGTCGGCTATAAATTTCTTCAGCCATGCAGCTTCCTGGGCTGCCAATGAAGCGGCGATGTATTCTGATTCTGTAGTGGACAATGCTACCACGTCTTGTTTTGAGCTCTTCCAAGAGACTGCTCCTCCATTTAAAATGAAGACATACCCGGATTGTGATCGAGAATCACTTCGATCGGTTTGGAAACTCGCGTCCGTGTAACCCTTTACAACGAGCTCCTCCTCACCAGATCCATATATTAAGAACATATCCTTAGTCCTCCTAAGATATTTCAATATACTTTTAACAGCCATCCAATGACTGTTACCTGGATTCTGCTGGTATCTACTCGTCATGCTCAAGGCGCATGACACGTCCGGTCTGGTGCATATCATTGCATACATGATGGATCCTATAGCTGACGCATATGGGATTCTTTTCATTTTTTCTTGCTCATCCTTTGAGCTAGGACATTGAGATGTGTTCAACATTGTCCCCTTTTGAATAGGTACAAAACCTCTCTTAGAGTTCTCCATTTGGAACCTATTCAAGACTTTGTCAATGTATGCACTTTGGTTTAAACCTATCAAGCGCCTTGATCTATCCCTATAGACCTTTATTCCCAGAATGTAGGCGACTTCACCAAGATCCTTAATGGAAAAACAATTTCCAAGCCAAGCTTTTACACCTTCCATGGTTGGAATGTCATTCCCAAATAGTAGAATGTCATCGACATACAGTACTAAGAAAGTGATGACGCTCCCACTAGCTTTCTTATACACACAAGCTTCATCACCATTCTTGATGAATCCAAAATTCTTAATTTCTTCATCAAAACGATGATTCCAACTTCTAGATGCTTGTTTCAATCCATAGATTGATTTCTTTAACTTGCATACTTTGTCAGGATGTTTTGGATCGACAAAACCTTCTGGCTGAACCATATAGACATCTTCATCAAGATATCCATTAAGAAAAGCCGTTTTGACATCCAATTGCCAGATCTCATAGTCATAATATGCAGCTATGGCAAATAATATCCTGATTGACTTTAGCATCGCCACAGGCGAAAAGGTCTCATCATAATCAATCCCTTGAGTTTGAGTGAAACCTTTTGCTACAAGTCTTGCTTTGTAAGTATCCAAGTTACCATGCATATCCGTTTTCTTCTTGAAAACCCACTTACTTCCAACTATTTTGGAGTTGAGTGGTGGCACAACCAATTCCCAAACTTGGTTGTCATACATGGATTGCATCTCTATGTTCATGGCTTCAAGCCATTTGTCACAATCAGATTTTGACATTGCATCATGGTATGTGGTTGGTTCATCTGAATCTACCACGTAGCATCCATCCATGAAAAATCCATATCTTTCAGGTGGATTACTAATTCTACCAGATCTGCGAACATTTTGTGTGTTCCGATCAACCTCTTGATCATTTTCAACAACCTCTTGTTGAGTGCTAGTATCAACCAAACGTGTATCGTCTTGTGGTTCTTGATCCTCTTCAAGTTCCACTGTTCTACTACTAGTTCCTTCCATAAGGAATTTAGCTTCTAAGAACTTACCCTTTCGAGCAACAAATACCTTTTGCTCGGTTGGATCGTAGAAATAATATCCTATATCATCTTTAGGATATCCTACAAAGATACACTTAGTAGATCGGACTTCCAATTTATTCGGAGTGTATTGCTTAACATAAGCTTCACAACCCCAAACCCTTAAGAATGATAATGATGGAGGGTTTCCATGCCATATTTCAAAAGGTGTCCTTTCTACTTTCTTGGTAGGGGCCATATTTAGTATACGGACTGCGGAGAGCAAAGCGTAACCCCAAAATGATAGAGGTAATGTGCTTCTAGCCATAATAGATCGAACCATATCTAATAGAGTTCGATTTCTCCTTTCGGACACACCATTGTGTTGTGGTGTTCCTGGTGGAGTAAGTTGTGAAATGATTCCACAACTTCTAAGATGATCTTGAAAAGCACCACTTAGGTATTCACCTCCTCTATCGGTACGAAGGACTTTAATTGTTTTCTTGAGTTGATTTTCTACTTCACTTTTGAAGTCTTTGAACATTTCAAATGCTTCATCCTTGTGTCTTAGTAAGTACACATATCCATAACGACTATAGTCGTCGGTAAAGGTAATGAAGTATCTTTCACCATTCCTAGTCATCGGCTTAAAAGGACCACATACATCTGAATGTATGATGCCTAGTAAGTCTTTTGCCCATTCAAAAGTTCCACTAAAGGGTGTTTTGGTCATTTTGCCTTGTAAACAAGATTCGCATACATCAAATGAATTATCTTCATTTGTATTCAGAAGACCATTTTTCTGAAGTGTATGCATGCGATTCTTGCTTATGTGTCCAAGGCGACAATGCCAAAGATAGGAATCACTCAAATCCATTTTGAGTTTCTTGTTGGTTACTTGGTACATTGAGCTATCATATGATGTGTTATCATGATCTAATTCATAAATACCATTTAAAGACATAGCTTTAAAATAAAACACATCATTTTTAGAAACATAAATATCATAGTTAACAAATTCGAAATTGAAACCAGATTGTTTTAAAAGGGAAACAGAAATTATGTTCCTAGTCAAACTAGGAGCATATAAAACATTCTTCAAAATCACTTCCAAACCACTTGGAAGCTTTAAAACGTAGTCTCCTTGAGCTTCGACTTCAACTTTTGCTCCGTTGCCCATAAAGAGACTACTGTCTCCCTTCTTGTAATGTCTACTTCTTCTGAACCCCTGCAACAAATTACAAATATGAGTTCCACATCCGGTATCCAGTACCCATGTGTTAGAAGAAATAACATTAAGCTCAACATGTATCATAAAGATAGTACCTGAGGTTTGCCCTGCATCCCTCTTGTTTTTCAACTCCTTGAGATAGGTTGGACAATTTCTCTTCCAATGTCCTATCTCACCACATTCAAAAACATGGGTCATTTGTAGCAACCTTTTGCTTCTTCTCCTTCGGTTTGGTGGGTTCTGCTTTAGCTTTTCCCTTCCCTTTCCCTTTGACGTGTCCCTTTCTTTTAGCATAGGTTGCTTTAGAGTCGGGGTGGGGCCTCTTTTTGTTGCCTCCTTCATTGATCGCTAGGACGGGTAAAGCCTTTTTGCCCATTCCTGCTTCGGCTGTTTTGAGCATTGCATGAAGCTCACCAATGCTCTTGTCCCATCCATTCATGTTGTAATTCATTACAAAACTCTCAAATTTCTTTGTTAAAGAGTTGAGGATCAAATCCGTAGCCAACTCTTTAGAGACGGGACAATTTAGCCGTTCGAGGCGATCAATGTGGCTTTTCATCTTGAGAACATAAGATGATACCGATTGGGTTTCCTCCATTCGACATGCATGAAGCGCTCGAACGGTTTCGAAGCGTTATACCCTTGCTTGTTGTAGGAACATTTCCTTTAACTGGGTAATCATGTCGTATGCCCCGTGATGTTCAAAATCCTTTTGAATTTCGGGAATCATAGTTCCCAACATGAGGCATGAGGCTTGCATGGAGTCCTCGGTATACTTAACCCAATCGTTGTAGGCTTCCACATCTTCCACGTTAGGTTCATCGGGAATAGGATCGTCCAACACATAGGATATTTTCTCTTGCTTGAGAACGATTCTCAAGTTTCGAAACCAATCCATGAAGTTGTTATGGTTGAGACGATCCTTTTCAAGGATGGTTCTTAGTGACAGGTTTCGGACGGTTTGGTTAATCGGGTTTGCATTGTTAGCGGCCATATACAAAATTTAACAAGTTCAATTTTAGTATTTTCGATATTATTATATTTTAATCATTAATACCCTTTTGTGTCTTAAAGACGATTAATAATTAAAATCTAGAATCCAACGTTACATTTAAATATTGGTTAGGTGACCTTTATCCCTCTATTTAAATTAACAAGGTAGTCAACGTTTGACAATTGCAACTCTTTGCAACTTCTAGCCATATGGGATCGGTTAAACATCTTCATGTTTAGTTGGCATGTTTAATCCCATCAACACCTTTGTTCCCCATGCTTTGGTGACCCTAAGTTCATGGTTTCCAAATCAAGTCGTCCAACTTATACACACGTGTGAGTTTATTCACATAAGTGGTTAGGTGACCTTTATCCCACAAACATGGTAAACCCACCTCGAACATACAAGTTCCCTCAAATGTGGTTAGGTGACCTTTATCCCACAATAAGAGTTCCCAAGTGTTTCGAGTGTTGTATAAAAGGATGGTGTTTGACTTGTTTTATAAAAAGGTTTTTAATATTTCAAAATTCTAGTTTAGAAAATATTATGTACCATACATTTGCATGCATTCAAATCAATGGTACTTTGGTGAAAACAAATTTTCATGGTTCTATTTAATAAAACCCATTTTATTATAAAATCATTAATTTTTAATAAAACCTTTATTAAACATTTTAATGATTTTGTCAAGAACCAATTTTACGCTTGTTGTTGATTATTAGTTTGTTAAGTCATGCATATCTACATATCATCTAAACAACAAAATAAACAACCATACAAGCATAACAATAGGTGCATAACCATAGCCAACTATTTTGACAACACTTGTTAGCCGAAACAAGTGTGTCAAAAGGTCCTTCCTAAAGGGTGAAAATGACACAAGTAATGTGTCGATGAACTCCCACTTGATCTCGCATCCAAATGCTTCAAGTCTCCTTCTTGTGTTGTGATTTCTCCACCTTCTTTGAGCTTCCAAAAGTCTTTTATTTTCAGCTCCAAACTCCTTTGGATTTCAAAAATGTGTTTTGGTTATCGGGTTAAAATCCCGTTGAGAACGATGAAGCTCTTTGGACCGAATATTATGGTCCAAACCAAAACCGCATTTTTGTGTGCATCTTCTTTTACAAAATATATCCTAATACATTTTTTCTAGTAAAATAAAATGCACCTAATCTATTTATTTTACATACCAAATGAAATAAATAAATTACATATCTTCTAATGGAAGAACAAAATAATTATTACAACCCAATGAAATAATAAATCACAACACAATCATTCAACACAAGGTCATGGCTAGGTCATATGCACCAAAATATATATCCAAATATATATATATTAATTTCAAGAAGCATAAAAAAATGGTTCCCTTTTATAAACATTTTCGGCTATTTTCAAAAAACCGAAAAGTTAAGTTTTGTCCAAACAAACAAATCATCCATATGAAATAAATTTTTCAAGATTCTCTTATGCATGTAAGAAAATAATCTTGAAAAACAAAGGGTTAACCAAGTTAAAATTTTCGGCCATAGGGTTTTCTTCAAACCCGAAACCCGAAATTTTTAATCTATTGAAGTATGCACTCATATAAGCGGCTCTAGATGCCATTGATGGGATTTTAACATGTTCATCAAAGTAATTTCATCCATATGAAATAAAAACGCAGCGAAAATAAGTTTAAAACATGTTACTTTTATAAGATATAAAACCATTTATATGCAAAATCCCAAAACCCGGATCCATATATGAGATGTATACTTACAAACACAACCATAGGATGTTTAGAAAACTACCTTCTTGAAGTGCAAGGATTATGAAACGGATGATGCTTCTTGAAATGGTTGTCTTCAAGAGTAGAAGACCTCAAGCTTGTATACCCCAAGCTTCCAACAAACACCACAAGTATAGCTAGGATTTTACACTTGAAAATCAAAATATGAACACTTGAAAGAACCCTCAAATGGCCGAAATTTTTGAGTAAAAATTCAGCTCACTTTCTTTTATTTTTGCCATAAAGTTTATATATAATTTGAGAGAAATGTCCACCTCCTTTTTCACCCAATGGAATCATCTCTAACTCATGCAAAAGCATGTACATGCATTGGACCAAAGTCTTTGGATAGATCACCCAATCTAAATCCATGCATATGCATGAAATGTGATTGGAACAAGACTATGGATAGAGACAAAAGGGGGGGGGGGGGGGGCGGCCCCATGTGGGTTTTATAAAAAAAATAAATTTCTTTTATAAAATTAAGTCTTTGAACATATATATATATATTTATAACTTTTATAAATATAACACTATATTTGCAAGACTTTATATAATCTTTTATAATGTTATTTAACCTATTAAATAACAAAATAAAATATTCTCTCAAAATAAATTATCCACATAATTTATTGGTTTCTCAAGTGTAATTATTTAGAAAACCAATTTCTAAATATTGTAAGTGTTAATATTTATTTGTTTGATCACATCACAAATAAATAATATAAGTGTTTGTCTAGCTTGTTATTGGGTATGACTCGACTTGGATCATAACGTACTAGCGACATCAATTTATTATGTGTCTTGGGCATACAGAGTCCAACAGACAAGGCTAGGTGGCCTGGAAAGAATCAACAAAAGGCTGACTGGAAAGATAAGTCAAAATGGTGTGCTTTCCACGAAGATTTCGGACATGTAACCGAGGATTGCATTGCTCTAAGGAAAGAAATAAGCTATCTTCTAAGCAAGGGATATCTGAAAGATCTCTTAGGAAGAAAGAAGAATAAGGGTCAGGATACTGAGAAGGATCCTGAGCGAGCAGCATCACCCCCCGCCGATGCCAAGATAATCAACTTCATTTCGGGAGGATCCGACATTTGTGGGACCTCGTATTCGGCAGCAAAGAGACATGCAAGGGAAGCTAAGGCCGAAAGGGGAGACAAACCTGTCAGGATGACTACCCTCACAACTGACAAAGTGATCACTTTTGATGCAGATGACAGGGATACTGTCCAGGATCCTCACCATGATGCTCTGGTAATAACGTTATATGTGGCTAACCATTTTGTACGCAGGATACTGGTTGATAATGGCAGCTCCGTCAACATAATCCAACTAGAGACTCTGAAGAGAATGAATGTGTCTCCAATGGATATTACTTCGAAGTCTACCGTGCTTGTTGGGTTCAGTGGAGAGGCTAGAAATACGGTGGGAGAGATAAAGTTGCCAGTATACGTTGAAGGAGTCAACTCGATACAACGTTTCTGTGTGATGGATTCTCTATCCTGCTATAACATCATACTAGGAAGACCGTGGATTCACGATATGAAGGCCGTGCCATCAACATATCACCAATGCATCAAGATACCTACCCCTTGGGGAGTTGTCAAAGTTGATAGTGATCAGCAGGAGGCGAAAGAATGCTACTCATCGTCGATGAAATCCTCAACCAAACCTAGTGCAGCATAGCAATTAAAGACGCGGGCCCAGGATATCGTGGAGGATCCGGAGCAGGACGTGAAGAAAATTATCCTAGACCAGGATAA
The DNA here is from genome assembly GCA_030545235.1 of Helianthus tuberosus. Lineage (NCBI taxonomy): Eukaryota > Viridiplantae > Streptophyta > Magnoliopsida > Asterales > Asteraceae > Helianthus > Helianthus tuberosus. The sequence continues at coordinate 122,218,614 of CM060409.1, forward strand.
TCCCGATATTTCGGTGCTCGTGGGAACCAATATCCCTCAGGATATTGAAGAGCAATTAATTAACTTTTTAAAATGCAGGATGTCAACGTTTGCATGGAAGCATGAGGATATGACAGGCATATCCAAAGATATTATCACTCACAAGCTTGGAATTGATAAATCATTCAAGCCTGTGCAACAAAAAAGAAGGAAGTTTGCTCCTGAGCGGAACACGATTATCCAGGAGGAAGTTGAAAGATTATTAAAGTCCAGAATGATCAGAGAGGTTAAGTTCCCAAGGTGGCTAGCAAACGTGGTTGTAGTACAGAAGAAGAATGGGAAATGGAGAGTTTGTGTAGACTACACAGACTTGAACAAAGTCTGTCCTAAAGACCCATTTCCTCTTCCCCACATTGATGCAATGGTAGATGCCACTGCCGGGCATGAAATGCTGACCTTCATGGATGCATCTTCAGGATTTCAACAGATCCAAATGGAGCCTTCTGACCAGGAGGATACTGCCTTCATGACACCAACAGGTATTTATTGTTATACAGCTATGCCTTTTGGTTTGAAAAATGCAGGTGCAACATACCAAAGATTGGTAAACATGATGTTCAAAGACAAACTGGGGGACACCATGGAGGTATATATCGATGATATGGTGGTGAAATCTAAAAAGGCTGAGGATCACCTCCAGGATATCAAGGGAGCATTTGATATCCTGGATCAATACAACATGAAGCTGAATCCTGCTAAATGCCATTTCGGAGTGGGGGCAGGAAAGTTTCTTGGATATATGGTGACAAAAAGGGGGATAGAAGCAAGTCCAGAGCAGATCAAAGCTATCCTGGATATAAAGATTGACAGGCCGAGTAGCAGCTTTAAACAGGTTTATCTCAAGATCCTCAGAGAAATGCAGAGACTTTTATGATATCCTGAAGAAGAACAAAAGATTCGAATGGGGGGAGAATCATGAAGCAGCATTGCAGGATTTGAAACGATATCTATCAACCGCACCTCTATTGATGAAGCCTGAAAATGGTGAACCACTATCCCTATACCTTGCTGTATCAGGGAATGCTGTAAGTGCCGTTCTTATAAAAGACCATGAAGGTCAGCAATATCCTGTTTATTATGTTAGTAAAAGTTTATTAGATGATGAAACTAGGTACTCTCACTTAGAAAAATTGATACTAGCATTAGTCATGGCATCAACGAAACTTAGGCATTATTTCGAGACACATAGGATACATGTTAAAACAAATTACCCTGTCAAAAATGTGCTTAGGAAACCAGAGATGTCAGGCAGGATGGCCAAGTGGTCAGTAAAGTTAAGTGCTTATGATTTAGTATATGAACCTAGAAATGCCATAAAATCTCAGGCTTTAGCTGACTTTGTGGCTGACTTTAGTAGTGACATTCAGGACGAGGTAGACCTAGAAGTTCAACAGTTAGGAGAATCCTCAGGATCCTGGACATTATATACTGACGGTGCATCTAATGTAAGAGGAGTAGGATTAGGAATACTTCTAAAATCGCCACAGGGGGACATATTACCCCAGGCTATTAGGTGTGAATTTCCTGCTACTAATAATGAAGCAGAGTATGAGGCTTTAATTGCAGGATTAGAGTTGGCTAAGAGCATGAGTATCAAAAATTTGCAAGTATATGTTGACTCTTTGTTAATTACTAACCATTTTAATGGATCCTATGCAGTTAAGGGTGAGAAATTAATCGAATATCTCGATATTCTCAAAAAATTAGCAGGATATTTCGATGTTTTTATCCTTGAACAGGTACCAAGGGAGGATAATGCTGAAGCGGATGCCTTAGCAAATTTGGGATCATCGATCAGGATACCTGAAGGGACGCAAATACCAATATTACATGTCTTATATCCTGCAACGAATCCTCAGGATAAAGAAGTAGCTGGTATTCAGGATCCTGGAGCAGAACATCCTGAAGAGGATCCTAAATCCTGGACGGCTCCAATCATGAGATATCTCAAAGAAGGACACATCCCTGAAAATGAGAATCCTAAGGCATTTAGGATGAAGGTATCACGATTCACTATTATAAATAATATTTTATACAAGAAATCTCTTGCAGGACCGTATTTGAGATGCTTGGAGGATCCTGAAGCCAAAGAAGTACTTCAGGATATACATGAAGGGGATTGTGGTAACCATGCTGGGGGCAGGTCGTTATTCTCAAAAGTGTTAAGGACAGGATATTATTGGCCAACAATGAGAAAAGATGCCGCAGAGTATGTTCGAAGATGTGACGCATGTCAAAGACATAGTAACATACTGCATCAGCCGGCTGAACCATTATATCCTATTGTTTCCCCTTGGCCATTTATGAAGTGGGGTATGGATATAGTGGGAAAGCTACCAAAAGCTCCGGGAGGAAAAGTCTTTATGCTAGCAATAACGGATTATTTCTCTAAGTGGGTTGAAGCAGAAGCGTTTGTTCAAGTTAGAGACCAAGAAGTAGTATCCTTCATCAAGAGGAATATCCTGACCAGATTCGGAGTACCAGCCGAGATAATCTGTGACAATGGTTCTCAGTTTATAAGTAAGAGGACTACTGACTTTTGCAAGAGTTGGGGAATCAAAATGATTACATCTACTCCGGTACATCCTCAAGCAAATGGACAAGCAGAATCCTCAAACAAGATAATTGTCAATAACTTAAAGAAAAGGCTTGGAGCCAAAAAAGGAAGATGGGCAGAAGAATTACCATTTGTTTTATGGGCTGATAGGACAACGGTAAAGAATGCAACAGGCCAAACCCCATTTTCGTTGGTGTTTGGAGCAGAAGCAATGATTCCAACGGAAATGACAATACCTACTGCAAGATCTACCTTAAGTGATCCTGAGCAGAATCCTGAAGCCTTGAGTCAGGATTTAGACACTATAGATGAAAAGAGAAATGCGGCAAGATTAAGGATGTCAGCATATCAACAGAGAATATCCAGGGCATATAACAAGAATATTAGAACCAGAAGATTTGAGGTTGGAGATTGGGTATTAAGAAAGGCTTTTCAGAATACTACTAATCCTGCCGATGGCAAGTTAGCTCCAAAATGGGAAGGACCATATGAAGTTGAATCAGAAGCAGGGAAAGGAGCATACAGACTCAAGAATATGGAGGGGGATATGCTACCGAGGTCTTGGAATGCTATACACCTTAAGCTCTATTTCAAGTGAGTTTAGAATTTAATTTCTAGCTCAGAATGGTATGGATTCTATCTTTCTTAAATATGTTTGGTTTAATTTGTTATTTGCAACCCAATACTGACTTAAGCATCGGAGGGGTGTTAGCCAAGCTAACACCCACCTTAGTTTACAATTGTTTTGCAAGATATGTTTCAGGATATAGCTCCAGGATATGTACTCAGGATAACTCAGAAGATTAGAGGATTGGCCCTCTCTCTCACGTTTAAGGGATACTGATCCCTTCACAGGTTTAAAGGTATTCACCTTTCTTCCGAATTGGGTTTAAACACCCCGCCTGGAGCGCAAGTTATTCATGGATAGTTCAAGGTGGCGGGACCAGTCCATGTAAAAGTGGCTGACAATTTCGTTACTGTTGGCTATATCCTGAATCCTAAAGGTATATGAGGATTGATCACCCTCTCTCACGAAAGGGTATTTTCATACTCTCTAAGGTTTAAAGGTTTTCACCTTTCTAAGTCTTGGAGTTTATACACTCCCGCCTGTAGCGCATGAAAATTTGGGATTTTCCCCAGAATACAAGGGATTTATCTCCAGTACATCCTTGGGTTTTGCCCTTGGGATGTAAAAAAATTGCCTATGGAAACTGACACTCAGAAGATTTCTAAAGTATTTGAAGACATTGTACACAGGGGACATTCCCACCAAGGTGGTGGTATAAAGCTAAAAGAATGAGGTTTGGAACTAATGCACTAAGTACCTTGCACAGGGGACATCTTCATTGGAAGAGTTGCAAAGGGATTGAAGTTTGGTAATAGGTTTATACCCTATTTCTGGTATGATCTTTCCTTTGTAAACATTGTCTAAGTTTTTAGTAACATTATGTTTTATAAAAGGATAAATATCCTGATATATTCTCAAAGTCCCTTTTCAGGATATTTGATTAGGGTGTTTGAAGCTAGTATTAGTTTGGGACGTTGATCATTTAAATATTATTAAAACTTGGTTTTAAAAAGATAGACTGTTTTTCACTCTCTAAAGAAATTTTTACAAAGTTGAAGGAACGTTTGGAAGTTCTATCTAATAAAAGGTTTTTACAGTATATCGCTGAGCAAACTGATCAGGATATTTTATAAGATAACAGTATAAATTTTTTTGCAAAGCTAAGATTTACGCTTAGAAAAATAAAAAGATGAAATTATTCTTAAGCAATCAATATTGATTGATAACCGAAGGTTTCATCCTGAAACCCAGGACCCATCCACCTTCGGCTATCAAATTGTTTCGATACAGAAATATAAATTGTTCATAAAAACATAAAATTGTTCGAATGGTTTAAAGGAAATAAGCTCTAGGGGGTAGTGCCTTCTTGTTCCATGGTGGTTTCAGCAACATCCGTCTTGGGATCCGCCTCAGCATCCTTCTCAGCATCGGTTGATTTTTCGACTGCTTTGGAAGGTTCATCGACAGTTGATTTGGAAGAGGTGCCGCCAAGGTTCTTCAGCTTAGTCTCCCAAGCACTAACATCCCAAGAAGGGCATTCGAAACCTAATGTTTTGGCTTCATGAGCCATCTTCAACCTGGCTTGGAGGAGAGAAATGACGACAGAACTTTTGAGGCTTTCCCGGTAGCTGACCATATCCCGTTCGTATTGCACATGGGCGGCTTCCAGTTCAGCCTGGGCTTGAAGAATAGCTTTGTTGAGAGCAACTTGGTGTTCTTGGGTCATAGCTTTGTATTTCTCCTCGTAATGACGAGATTTGGCGGCCGCAATCATACCTTGGTCGGAGATTGTGATTTCTGCTTCCTTTAGCTTAGATTCAAGTGTTTTGTTAAGCTTGCAGGATTCTTGATATAAATGAACCAAACGCTCAAGACCCTGCAAAGGTAAGAGGACAGGGATTAATATTATTAAATCTTTGAAAATAGTCTAAATTGCAGGATATGGTATGAAGATACTAACCTGGTTAAGAAAAGAAGTCATAAACCCACTGGCTTCAATGAACCCGTGCTTTTCGTAAGGAAAGGTGTAAGAAATGATAGGGGAATCGGGTTCTTTCCTTTTGCGGGAACTTGAGCTCCGGGGCTTAGTAGCCGGTGAAGGTTTAGGAATGATGATGGCTTTGGAGCTGCTGGGTTTGGATGTAGCTGTGGTCTTGGGGCTAGGTTCTTTCTTGACCTGGATCTGGTCAGAATAGCTGTCCAATTCATCAAGATCAAAGACTTCAGGGATCTTAGCTGGTGCTGCATAAAGGGAAAAGTTTTACTCTTTATCTTGTCATTATGCTGTTGTGACTAAATATTTTGAAAGAAATTCTTACCAGACATCTCGGATGATGAGTATTGACTGGAACTCGGGACGTGTGTGGTGAAAGTCCTGTCTATTGCAGGTAACCGGTAAACAGTATTGATTCTCTCTTCTGACTCAGCGGTAGGGGGAGCAACTTCCTTGAAGTTCACTGCACAAAGATCAAAAAGAAGAGTATTAATAGAAGATAACAATCAAATGGTCTATGGGGATATTTATGATCCTACCGGTGGTTAACCACTCCACCGGAAGGTTGGCACCCTCAGCAATGGAATCTCGTTTGACAAAGAAGAATTTGCATTGCCATCCGTCTTCGTTTTTGGTGGCTTTGAGAATCAGGGGTTTGCTGGAGGTCGAGAAGAGCAAGAACCGGCTGGAGCCATGGGATCGAAGGTGATAAGCAATAGGTAAATCCTCGATGCAGAGGTCGGAGCAATGGAGGTTTTTGATTTGGTTGAGTACAATTAGTACTCTCCAAACCATGGGCATGGTTTGAGCAAAAGAGATGCCGGTAATTCGAAAGAATTGCATCATGAATTCAGGAAAAGGGAATCGAAGACCTAATGAAAAAGGATATGCTGGAAAACAGACCCATTCGGTGGAAGAAACATCCGATCGGATTGACCGATCGAATGGTCTAAAGACCGTGCTGTCAGGGAAAGCGCCGGAGGCTCTTAAAGCTGCAATGTCTGCGTTGTCAAAAGCGCAGATCTCCTTTTCGGGATTTTTAAGAAGATTTTGATGAGTGAAGGTTTCGGCGTCCATTGCAAGTAAGGTAAAGTAAATTGACAGGAAGAAAATCAGAAATGGAGAATTACCTGAAGGTTCTGTTGAAGATATCTGCTTTTCAAACAAGAAAAGAGAAGATATAGGGGCGTCGTGGATCTCCATTGAGTAAAAAACGCGTTGGAAGTTGCGATGTGATCTTGACCGTCGCTTCGTTTTAAATACCTTGAGTTATGGGATAAGACTTTTGAAATATATCCATTGGATTGGTATCCCAACCGATATATTTGGGGACAATTGTTAGGGGTCATTTTCTTAACATACGTATCCTGACCAATATCCTGCCTTTGTTTGTTTATTTGTGACAAGGATGCTGGAAGAGGATATTGCTAACATCTTGGGCGATATCCTGAGGTTTATTGAATTAACCACGTGCAGGTTAAAGGCTGAGACTTGCTAACGGTCAAGAGGACTTCTTCTCCTCAAGACTCGGACGAGTTTGTTGAAGGAGAGACGTTGAACCCGAAAGACCAGGTCTACAACGTTCGATTAAGGAATAGTCGGTGGATCCCGAAAGTTTAGGATAGTTTGTTAGCTTATCTTTACTATAAATAGATGAGGTCGGATCAGTTTAAGTCACACAATCTCCACTTACACTCTCGCATACTTTCACTTTCTAGCTAATTGCAAACACCACACTTGTATTCGAATTTCATTGTAACACTTAGTCGATCCGCACCACATCCTGCACTGTATCCTGATATTTGAAGCAATAGAAGAACAAGGCAGCTGCGATTGTCAGCTCCCGAGGTTTTATGCCGGCGATCTAGATTGATCAAGGGCTTTCCTCGTACATCTCGTGTCATTTACTTTACTTTTGCTCATAGTTTGATCTTAGATACAGCTCTATATCCTGAGCCGTATCCTGAATACTGATTTTCTAAACAACTTAACAAGCACATTTTTAATTTACTTTCTAGCACACTACCTCACTTTACTAATTTGATCACTTAATTTCTTCGGTAATTTTGGACCAAAACAGTTTATATAACATGTTATTCAATATTGTAAATTGAGATACCTTAATTTTGAAAGCCCTGGGGTTTTCTCCTGTTAGAATTTCTCCATGTTGTATATATCTCATGATTGGAAGGATCCATGATCCTGAATGAGACCGTGCACCATCACTAGGAACCATTGCAGGATCCTCATCTATCTCCATAGTTATATAATCCTCAGTAGCAGGAGCCAAAATATGGATGATAGGGATCTTGATATCCTCTGGAATTTTCAAGGATGATCCTAGGTTGGCCAATGCATCAGCTTCTGCATTTTCTTCCCTGGGTACCTGTGTCAAACTAAAAGAAACAAAAGAGAGTGCCAATTCCTTGACTATCTCTAGGTATTTGATTAGCTTTTCACCTTTAACAGCATAGGATCCATTAAAGTGATTAGTAATTAATAATGAATCTACATGTACCTCAAGATACCTGATCCTCGTATGCTTGGCAATTTGCAAACCAGCTATCAACGCCTCATATTCAGCCTCATTATTAGTAGTTTGAAACTCACAAGCTATGGAGTGGGGTATTATGTCCCCCTGTGGCGATTTTAGTAGTATTCCAAGTCTTGTTCCTTTGACATTAGATGCTCCATCAGTGAAGAGTATCCAAGGATCCTTAGTCTCTTCAAGCTGCTGAACTTCTAACTCGGCTTCTTTTTGCAAGTCACTACTAAAATCTGCCACAAAGTCAGCTAAGGCTTGGGATTTGATGGCAGTCCTTGGTTCATATCTTATATCATAAGCACTAAGCTTCACTGCCCATTTGGCCATCCTTCCTGACATTTCAGGTTTCCTGAGAACATTCTTAATTGGAAAATTAGTCTTAACAATAATTGCATGAGTTTCAAAATAATGTCTTAGTTTAGTAGATGCCATAATCAAAGCAAGAATAAGTTTTTCTAAATGTGAATACCTGGATTCAGCATCAAGCAAACTCTTACTTACATAATAGACAGGATGTTGTGTACCTTCGTGATCCTTAACAAGGACCGCACTTACTACTTTAGAGGATACCGCTAGGTACAAGGATAATATATCCCCTTTTTCTGGTTTCATCAAGGCAGGAGCTGAGGATTAGTAATCCTTAAGGGCTTTGAGAGCCTTTTCATGCTTTTTAGTCCACTCAAATTTCTTGTTCTTTCTCAAAATGTCATAGAACTCCTTGCACTTTTCTGATGATTTTGATATGAACCTATTCAAGGCTGCGATCCTTCCTGTCAACCTTTGCACATCCTTGGCATTGGCAGGAGATTTGATATTCACAATAGCCTTAATTTGCTCTGGACTTGCTTCAATGCCTCTTTTTGTCACCATATAGCCTAGGAATTTACCTCCTTTAACACCAAAGTGACACTTGGAAGGATTTAGTTTCATATTAAACTTATCAAGGACATCGAAGGCTTCCTCCAAGTCTTTAAGGTGATCCTCAGCTTTCTTAGACTTAACCACCATGTCGTCTATGTAGACTTCCATAGTGTGTCCTATTTGTTTCTTAAACATCATATTGACTAGCCTTTGATAAGTAGCACCTGCATTCCTTAGTCCAAATGGCATAGCAATATAACAATATATACCAGTTGGGGTCATAAAGGTTGTATCCTCTTGATCAGATGGTTCCATTTGAATTTGTTGAAATCCAGATGAAGCATCCATAAAAGTCAACAACTCATGACCCGCTGTAGCATCCACCATGGAGTCAATGTGGGGTAATGGGAAAGGATCTTTGGGACATGCCTTGTTTAAATCAGTGAAATCGACACATACCCTCCACTTTCCGTTTTTCTTTTGAACAACAACCACATTGGCTAACCATCTTGGATACTTAACCTCTCTAATCATACATGCTCGGAGTAATTTGTCTACCTCCTCCTGGATAATGGCATTTCTCTCAGGTGCAAACTTCCTCCTCTTCTGATGTATTGGCTTGAATGACCTACCAATACCAAGTTTATGGGTAATTATATCTTTAGAGATACCTGTCATGTCTTCATGCTTCCAGGAAAAGGTAGTTTTTCTCTTTTTAAGGAAGGATACTAGTTCCTATTCAATGTTGCTGAGGATCCTTGATCCTATGAAGACTTTGGATTCAGGATCATCAGGATCCATAAGGATTTCTTTCACATCCTGTTCTCTTGCCTCCAAGACGTCTCTCGGAGGATACTTTAGTTGCTATTGCTCCCTTGGTCTTGAGGCTGGCTTCATTGATGAGGTATAGCAATTCTTTGCTTCTTGTTGGTCACTCTCAATCTTTATCACCCCCCATGGACTAGGAAGCTTCACACATTGATGATATGTAGACGCAACTGCCTTCATGTCATGTATCCATGGCCTGCCAAGGATAACATTGCAACAGGATAAGCAATCTATAACACAAAATTTTTGATAAGAATGAAGTCCTTCAATATAGATGGGAAGTTTAATGTCCCCCAATGTATTCTTGGTTTCTCCGCTAAATCCCACAAGAACTGAGGATCTTGGGATAATATCTGATTCAGGGATGTTCATTTTCTTGAGGACATCAAGCTGAATGATGTTCACCGAGCTTCCTCCATCGATTAGGATCCTGCGAACAAAATGGTTAGATATGAATAAAGTAATAACAAGACCGTTATGGTGAGGATCCTGAACATCAACATGATCATCCTCATCAAAAGTTATAACTTTCTCCTGTGTAACAGTAGAGGTCCGGATGGGTCTATCTCCATTATCCATCTTGGTCTCCTTGGCATGTCTTTTGGCTGTTGAAAAGGAAGTACCACAAATGTCTGATCCACCGGATATGAAGTTTATAACTTGTGCATCTGCTGGAGGAGCAGGAGCTCTTTCTGGGATCTTCTCAGGATCCTGGATCCTTGACTTCTTCCTTCCCAAAAGTTCCTTTAAGTGCCCCTTGCTTAACAAGTAACCAATTTCTTTTCTAAGTGCAATACACTCTTCAGTGAGATGTCCAAAATCCTCATGATATGCACACCATTTGGACTTGTCTTTTGTTGCGGCTGGTTTATCACTTTTCCTTGGCCACCTAGCTTTCTCACCTAAATTCTGCATTGCAAGAATTAGTTCATTGTTATCAACAGAAAAACAGTACTCAGAAATGGGAGGATAATCCTCATCATCCTCTTCCTGTTCTACTGCATGCACGTTCTGATTATCAGATTTGTTGTAGGACTTGGACTTGTTGTTCCTGAAGTAGGATCCTTGTTTTTCCTGCTTCGAGGATCCTGCCAGTCTTTCCTGGATCCTTTTATCATCCTCTAATCGGATGAATCTAAGGGCCCTGGTTCTTACTTCATCAAGATTTCTGCAAGGGGTCATGACAATATCATCATAGAATAATGAATCCCTAAGTAAACCCATTTTAAAGGCTTCTACAGCCGTAGCTATATCCAGATTAGGAATGTCTAAGGATTCTTTACTAAACTTAGTAATGTAATCTCTAAGTGATTCATTTTGACCTTGTGTTACCCTATATAGATCACTAGTTAAACGTTCAAATTTTCTGCTACATGAGAATTGGCTATTAAACAGGTTAACTAGATTAGCAAATGAAGTAATAGAGTAAGGGGGAAGACTTAGTAGCCATTTAAGAGTTGATCCTGTGAGTGTGGATCCAAAACCCTTGCATAGACATGCTTCCTTTAACCTCTCAGGAATTGGATTGATCTCCATCCTTTCTCTGTATTGAGCTACATGCTCCTCTGGATCCGTCGAACCATCATACAGCTTCATAGTTGGTATCTGGAACCTTTTGGGTATCTCAGCATCACAAATAGGTGGTGCAAAACGAGATATCCTATGGCTGCCATCTGCGATTTCAGGAATGGGCTTAACCACCCCTGGAACGCTGGATATCATATCCTTCAGTTTCTGTAATTCCCTATCCATAGCTTGATTGATACCTGTATCCTGCATAGAGCCATGGTTAGTGTTATAAGAATTATTATTAAAAGTGTTACCTCCCAGAGGATTTAAGTTTGGAATTCCAGATGTGAATCCATATTGACGGGATTCTGGTATGATTGAAGGACCAGAAGAGGCAATGGTCTGCATTGGAATGAAGTCTCCTTGATGAACATTTGTGCTTGAGGGTTGTACACTTCTTAAGAATCCTTGATCCTGAAAGATGTTGGATCCTTGAACCTGGAAGGAGGATCCTTGAACCTGAGAGGATCCTTGAACCTGTGAGGATCCTTGGACCTGGGAGGATCCTTGAACCTGTGAGGATCCTTGGACCTGGGAGGATCCTTGAACCTTTGAGGATCCTTGGACCTGGGAGGATCCTTGAACCTGAGAGGATCCTTGAACCGTGTGCGTCCCCATATATCCTCCTGAGCTGACGAAGGATCCCCGATGCTGGAAAGAGGATCCCGAAGGCTGAAAGTGAGACCCAAAAGCCTGACTCATAGTTGTTGTTCCATAAGGCCTTCCCCATGGTCCACTCTGATACTGGATATCCGGAGCTGCAGATTGCTAGGCAGTCGTAGTTGGAGTGTGGAAATCCAGTTACCTTGGTATCAGAGGAGAGTGATCCTCCCCTGATTTCTTCTGTTTCTTGATATCACCAATTTCCCGGAGGATCCTTTCGTTGGTTTCGTCCTGCTCTTGTATGTGATCCCTCATATGCAAAATCAAAGAAAAAAGATCACTAGTAGTAGGGTTAGAAGAAACAGCAGAAGTTGGTGGTTTTGGAAAAATGGGGCTTTGTCTCTTTGCAGCATTTTCAGCATTCTTCTAGGGTCCAATAGGTGGTGGAGGCAAAGGTGGAACGCCCTGTGAGGAAGTGATTGCTGGCATAGAGCTTGAGGTGTTCTTTCCTGAAGAAGCTATGTGGTTGAAGATGATGAACCAAAATGAACACAATGAGCAAAATTTTTCAGAAATGAAGCACCAATTGCCCCACGGTGGGCGCCAAACTGTTTTGGTAAAAAATCTGGCTAGGATAATGCAACCAAATCTTTGTTGTGAAGAATGATGCTTGAACAAATGTATGAATATCTTGCCAATGAAATGAATAAAAGACACAAGGATTTATACGAGGAAAAAGCCTTTGATCAAGAGTTGATCACCGGCATAAAAAACCTCGGGTGATGGAAACTACCGATCACCAACTAAAATTAAACAAAGGGTTGTTACAACTCGGGATGATAACAAGCTTGTTACAAGGATCACTAGTGTGTAAAAGTGCAAAAGTGTATGAAATCGCCAAGTAAACTGTCGAGAGCTAATGAGAGCTGTTCCGAGAGTGTGTGTTTGCTAAAATTGGCTAAGTGTTCTAATTCAAGCTTGTTATCCCCTTTTAAATTTAGAAATAACTAAAACAACTAACTATCCGCTAAATGTGCAAGCTCCCCACGATCTCCATAACGTTCACAAGGGCCAAGCACGTGCGGAATATTGAGGGAATATGCTCCACGAATATCGGCAAGACCAAGTCCATGCACATACTCCTGCAAAACGAGCTCACATACAAGCTAGACAACCGTTAGTGTAAGGATAACAATGAGGATCCGGAATCCTGGTCCTGCAACAAATTCTGAGGATCCTAAATTCAAATAGAATTAAGGATCCGTGATCCTGGCAGTACTTGAGGATCCTTGATCCTTAGGATTGGAAAATCCTCCCCTAACAGTCAGGATGTCAACTGTGAGGAGCTCAGGATATGTTTCAGGATATGGCTAGAATCCTCAGACTGGTAACGTGTCAAATAATAATAATAATATCCTTGCTGCTAACAATAGTGGATCTTTGCAGGATGCAGGTATGATGTCAGCATTTACTAGGGAGCTCCAGAAATTGAAGGACATGATATCTTGTGTACTTGGGGTGGTCCAGCCAATTCCGAAAGTGTCCCAAGACAGCCACAGGATATCTCGGTTTGCATATCCTATTTGTGATGCTGAAATCCCGAAAAGATTTCAAACCCCCAACATGAAGCTCTATGACGGAACTACGGATCCTGAAGAGCATATTGCCCAATATAGGGAAAGAATGGAGATTAACCCTATCCCTCCGGAGCTCAAGGAAGCATGCCTATGCAAGAGTTTTGGTTCTACCTTAACAGGATCGGCCTTAAAATGGCTCCTAAATGGTCCTCCTCATTCGATTACATCATTTGCTCACCTAGTGAATTTATTTAATAGTCAATTTTCTTGCAGTCGAAGTTTTGAAAAACTAACCAGTGATCTCTACAGGATAACTCAAGGACCTCAGGAATCCTTAAGAGATTATGTGAACAAGTTTAGCCGAGAATCCTTAGATATTCCACATCTTGATGTTGCAACAGCTGTGCAGGCTTTCAAGATGGGGCTGCAAAAAGATTCTCAATTTTACCAAGATCTTGTTGTTAGGGGAGGATTTCTTACTGACCTATGATCCTCAAGTGTTATCCTGTTTGGTGATCCTTACTTCTGTGACAATTAGTGATCCTCAGAAGTATTTCAGGATCAGGATCATGGATCATCCTAAGGATCCTTATACTAATGATTGTTCACTTTGAATTCGGTATTGTTTTGCAGGAGTACCGGCTTGGACTTGGTCATGGCGATATTCCTGGAGCATATTCCCTTCAATTCTGCACGTGCTTGACCATTGTGAACGTGGGGAGAAGGCACGGAATGCGGATAGTTAGTTAGGCTAGATATTTTCTAATTTTAAGGGGGTAGCGAGCTATTTTTGAAAACACTTGGCTATTTTTGGCTACACACACTCGTACAACTGCACTCACAAGCTCTCGGCAAAACACTTAGCATTTTTTCATACATTTCTACACGCTACACTATAGTGATCCTTGTACTTAGCTCGCTATCATCCGAAGTTGTAAAAAGATTATTGTTTAATTTGAGTTGGTGATCGGTAGTTTCCATCACCCGAGGTTTTTTATGCCGGAGATCATACATTGATCAAGGGCTTTTTCCTCGTATAAATCTTTGTGTCTCCTGTGCAATTCATTTCTTAGTGATCCTCATTGTTGTTTACCAATTCAAGCATCATACCCCGTAACAGAGAGTTTGGTTGCATCATCCTCGTCTTGTTTTTGACCAAAACAGTTTGGCGCCATCCGTGGGACAATTGGTGCTTCATTCCTAAGAAATTCTCATTTTTGTGATCATTTCGGTTCGTTACATCCAAGCAGATGGCTTCATCATCAAAGAACACCTCCAGTGCGATGTCTGCAGTCAATTCATCCCAGGGCATTCCACCTTTGCCTCCACCACCTTCTGGACCTCAGAAAAATGCCGAGAAGAAACCAACTCCCATTTTCTCAAAACCTCCAACTTCTTCTGCTTCTTATACTCCCACTACTAGTGACTTGTTTACTCTGATTTTGCAGATGAAGGAGCATATACAGCAGCAGGATAAAACCAATGAAAGGATTCTTAGAGAAATTGGAGACATCAAGAAACAGAAGAGATCGGCAGAGGATCATTCCCCACTGATGCCCAGATCTTTGAATTTCGATACTTCGGTTATAACTTCTCAGCCTTCAGTGGTTCCAGACGTTCAATATCTGGGAGGACCAAAAGGAGTGCATTACGGATCATCAGCAATGACTCAGACTTCAGGGTTATACTTCCAACCAGCAGGATCCCATCCTCAGCATATAGGATCCTTCGCAAGCTCAGGAGGATACTCAGGAGCGCAGCAGATTCAAGGGTTCTGGCCGCTTCAAGGATCCTCCCAGGTTCAAGGATCCTCCCAGGTTCAAGGATCCTCCTATGTTCCAGGATCCTCCCAGGTTCAAGGATACTCTCAGTTTCAAGTATCCTCCCAGGTTCAAGGATCTTCCTACGTCCCAGGATCCTCCCAGGTTCAAGGATCCTCTCAGTTTCATGGATCCTTCCAGATTCCGGGATCCTTAAGGAGTTTGCAATCAGGGAGTTCCGATATCCATCAGGGAGATTTTATTCCAATGCAGACCATTGCTTCTACCGGTCCATCGGTCATTTCAGAGCCCCAACAATATGGATTCACATCCGCTCTTCCTAATTTGAACCCAATGGGAGGTAACACTTTCAATAATTCTTATACCACTAACCATGGCCTTATGCAGGATACAGGTATCAATCATACCATGGCCAGAGAATTGCAAAAGTTAAAGGATATGATATCAAGTGTCCCAGGAGTGGTCAAGCCTATCCCGGAGATTGCAGATGGGAGCCACAAGATATCTCGTTTTGCACCACCAATCTGTGATGCTGAGATACCCAAGATGTCACACCCCCAAAATCCACACGCGGAGTATCACCGCTTGGAGGCATGACTGACCAGGATCAAGCCACCAATCATATTGAACATAACAAGTAATAAGTAAAAATCAACCACACAATATGAAAGGTGTTTCAAACCAAAAACGTAGTTAAGTGTTTAGCGGAAGCATAATTGTAAAACCCAATGTAAGTATTAAGTACGAAATAAAGTAATGTTCTTAGCATGGCACACACTGCCATGTCCCACAACGACTGCGTCTCCCTGTGCAAGCTCCATGAGTACCTAACGACCTTCAAGGCATGTAGCAACGAATCAACAACAAAGTTGAGCGAGTTCACAGTTGGTGTTCATGATTAAGTTGTTTCAAAACCAGGAGTTCATTTGTAAGTTGTAAGTTAATCCGTTTACCCTGTTTCCCAAACATATCCATAGTTGGTGGGGGCTTCCCTATATTAACCACTAGACCTGTTTACCATATTGACCACTGACTAAAGTAAGTTGGTGCCCTAGCGTCAATGTCTATTATCATTGACGTGCCCAGATCCATTAGTTCACGCCCGTCCTCTGCGGCACGGTGTGAGGCTTGTCAAACCTAAATAGCGCTATCTAACTAATGACCCGCTCGCCATTGGCCCGGCGATTAAGTCGATATAAAATGAGGGACTTCATGATAGAGATTTTTGGTCTAGTATCCGTGTTGTCACCCTTCAGTAAAGAGGGTGTGTACGAAATCCCCAAACCAGGAGATTACGCAGGTTCCGATTATATTCTTATCACGTGTTGTCACCCTTCAATAAAGAGGGTGTGTACGTGTTCCAAACCAGGAGATCACGCAGCTTCAGTTTCAATCCCTTACCCATTCCCAACCCTTGGGAATCCCATGCCTTGTGGAAGGTGTGAACTCACCTTAGTTTTGCTCGGTAGAATTTATTTACTTGTTTAAAAGTTGATCAAATACGTCCTATCACGGTTTACCAGAACACCCAGTTTAGTAATCAAGTTCACTTATATCATACGTTCTTTTCACACGCTACACAAACGGTGCACTAGTATTAAACAAGTCGTGCAAGTTATATCAGTCAATCAACAATGTCCACGTCTCACAAAAGCATTTATCAAATCATGTCATTTAAACCGTTACATGCATTAAATCACTAGCATTACTCAACATATTACTCAACATATTGTAAATACTCGCATCCTGCTCACATACAATTTCATAATCTAGTTCACCATACACACCACAACCATCGGCCCTTAATTATATACCAAGATTATCAGCCATCAATCGATACATAGCAATTTTGTGTAATGTTAACCCATGTTATGTCAGCCCACAATCAGTTTGCTTGTCATTTAGCAGTTGCACATATACTAAGAAGTCAACTCATCTTCCAATAAAACATATGTCAATCAAATAGATAAGCACGTGTGGCATGTTACAATTCATCATCAGTCATCATTGCAATCCATTAAATCCAGTCCTATTATTCAAGCATACATGTGACAATTAAACAATATCTTTCCATCAACAATCTTACACACCATAGCAACACATTAGCACATACTACTCGCATCATTATAATCTTAGTCATCATGCTGTTATTCATTCAGTATGTAGCACATACCATCGAGTTCATGGTCACCAAAATATCACGTCATACAGCCCTAGTCCATCAGTTCATCATTATGTGTGTTTCAAATATTCATGACAACAATTTATCATCAGTAATCACACATTATTCCACCCACTAGTTATTAGATAACATTCATGCAATAAATCACAGGTGATAACATGATCAATCATCAATCCGTCCGCACATTACACATGAACAATCAATCTGTTTCGGTGATCAGTTAGCATGTTATCAAATCATGACACACATAAATCCTATATCATTACCCACTAACATACTCTTCGATAATCAGTTGATACATATGAGATCCTACCATCATGCACTCATGTGTACTAATCAGAACGATCATACCATCATAACAAAATCAAATAATCTAAAGTTTAGCATAATATAAATCTACTAACCAAGCAGGGCTCGAACAAATAGACTGATGTCTCGAAACTACAAGATCGCCTTGATGGGGGGGGGGGGGTGTCCTCTTCGGCCGTACGTAAAAGATGGAGGAGAATAGGGTTTGTTATTGATTTAAAGTTTATGTTAAACAACTAAACTTAAGCATGCCATACGTAATAAACAGTGGGGACGGTTCCTGTTGACCGAAATTGGCTCAAGCCCATGTAAGTGGGCTATCAAAAATCATAAGGAGGTGAGGTTGTTTCAAGTCTAGCTAGTATTTTAATAACTACACGGGTGTGAGGTGCGGCCCAAAACAATCACGGCCCAATACACTAGCATACTTGTTTATCACATACGGTTAACCAAATCACACAAGCATGGAACGTGTAACACGTTGGAAAGAAATAACGAGGAGTTACGGTCACAAGATATAACGTTACTAACCTCAGAAGTTCGGGTTGTCACATCATCCCCAACTTGAAAGAAATTTCGTCCCGAAATTTAGCACGTAGTTACTGAGGAAGCTAGTTAGATTGCATGATTTCCTGGTTTTCCTGGGGTGTCACATCATTCCCCCGTTGGTTTGGAATTTCGTCCCGAAATTCCGCAGTAGCTTCAGCCTCAGTAGTGGTTTCATTGTTCTCGAATAACTGGGGATATTTGTCTTTCATTTGGTCTTCTTGTTCCCAAGTAAACTCTGGGCCACGACGGGAGTTCCAACAAAACTCGAACAATAGGTGTTTGAGAATCTTGACCTCCCGGTCCAAGATTTCCACTGGTTCTTCGACAAATCGCAACTGATCGTCGATGGTGAGCTCCTTGAAAGGAACTATGAGGGTTTCATCTGACAGACACTTCTTCAGATTCGACACATGGAATACGTTGTGAACTCCACTGAGTTCTTCGGGTAGATTCGATCTGTAGGCCACCTTGGCAATTCTCTCTTCACAGGGTACATCTATCAAGAACAACAGAAGAAAGGTCGATGTCGAACACTTGTCCCACAAGGTAGAGTTTGCATCCCAACGATCATACGATGTTTCCATTGTCTTGCCATCAGCCGTCTCCACAACAGGTTCGGTTCCAAGAAGCATTAGGGTTAAGCAGAACAGTGGCGAAGTGATTAGTCACCAAGAACACGTAGGCCACCATGTTGTTATAATCCCGGCATCGCCCACGCCAATCCCTAATGTCCCTCTATGAGCATCATTTCCCGTGTTGTTGTACTCGTTGCGAGGATTTCCAGTACGGCCGTCGTTCCCTTGGTTGTTGTCGTTGAATTTAACATTGGCCACTCCATGCCGTAAGCACCTTCACTTTCCATACTGTTGGTTACCATTACAAATACCTTGTTGTTTCCGTGACCGTTGCCTCTAATGATGTTGTTTGAAATGAAGCTCTACGACTCATCACCATCAAGGTCCATCTTTTCACATTCTGAGCCACGTCCTAACGCGTTACTCACTGTGCTGGCAGTCACACCTTCCATACTACCATCAGCTGTCCTTACTTATGCCCCGATTGATTCATAAGAGTTGACTCCCATGAGTTGCTGACAAGGGTTAAGGATTCGTTTGAAGCCAATTCGCTGGTGCTCATTGCCGGTAATCAGGGTCGTCAAAGTACTGAGGTCGGTAAAGTGCTACGCTCATCCTCCTGTCCATCGATGTTGCAAGTGGTTCGAGTAATACTCAGTATGTTGCGGGAGTGTTGCAGAAGTGATCGCACTTCAGAATCTGAGGCGTCAATACATGAGTTCCAGCAAACGAAGAGGAAAAAGAAAGGTATCGATCGATCATTCGATGCCGCGACATCCTACTCAGGGACGTTCGTATAAGCACCTAACATTCTACACGGTTCGCTAGGTGTTCAGATGGGTGTTCAGGTAATACTCGATAGCATCGAGATTCGAAAGGATCCAGAGATGAATGAAAATTTCACATTCGAGTAGGGGACAATCACTGCTATGACCCCTATAGGTTTATTATGTTTCACATCGGTCAAATAACGGAACAGAACCCCTTTTCCACTTGTCAAGGCTCACTGGGACTCGCATGCACCCCACATTATTATTATGTGTGCACCCACAATAATATTGCGATTTGCATGCTCATCTCAGTTCCTCCTAACTCATGTCAAATGGTTCCTCAAACTCAGATGTCAAACGGAGGTCGTCAATGTAATAAGATCACAAAAACCTAAGGACCATGGCATACTATCAACGCATCATAAGGTGAGCAAGCAATCCATGCCATCTTGCTATAGTGACGAGTGTGTGTTCGTGTGTTTCGTCATAAACAAATGTGTACTGTCACATCAAAGGAAACATGGGTGAGAGAGGTTCACGAAAGTGCGATGTTAGAAGAGAGTAAGCACACAAGTGTTTTCAAACAATAGTTGTTACGTTTATCTAAGCATATCACGAGCAAAGTTCTATTTAACTAACAAGTAGGCAATACAAACATAAATCATATCACCTATAGTGTGGAGTCTTGCACGTGGAGCGAAGCGTCGTTGTGGATCGTTGAGCACTGTTCAGGTTATAGTCTGGTTTTATCCCAAAAGTTTCCCCCTTTTTAAAACCAAGTTCACTATAACCAATGGCTCTGATACCAATCTGTCACACCCCCAAAATCCACACGCGGAGTATCACCGCTTGGAGGCGTGACTGACCAGCATCAAGCCACCAATCATATTGAACATAACAAGTAATAAGTAAAAATCAACCACACAATATGAAAGGTGTTTCAAACCAAAAACGTAGTTAAGTGTTTAGCGGAAGCATAATTGTAAAACCCAATGTAAGTATTAAGTACGAAATAAAGTAATGTTCTTAGCATGGCACACACTGCCATGTCCCACAACGACTGCGTCTCCCTGTGCAAGCTCCATGAGTACCTAACGACCTGCAAGGCATGTAGCAACGAATCAACAACAAAGTTGAGCGAGTTCACAGTTGGTGTTCATGATTAAGTTGTTTCAAAACCAGGAGTTCATTTGTAAGTTGTAAGTTAATCCGTTTACCCTGTTTCCCAAACATATCCATAGTTGGAGGGGGCTTCCCCATATTAACCACTAGACCTGTTTACCATATCGACCACTGACTAAAGTAAGTTGGTGCCCTAGCGTCAATGTCTATCATCATTGACGTGCCCAGATCCATTAGTTCACGCCCGTCCTCTGCGGCACGGTGTAAGGCTTGTCAAACCTAAATAGCGCTATCTAACTAATGACCCGCTCGCCATTGGCCCAGCGATTAAGTCGATATAAAAGGAGGGACTTCATGATAGAGATTTTTGGTCTAGTATCCGTGTTGTCACCCTTCAGTAAAGAGGGTGTGTACGAAATCCCCAAACCAGGAGATTACGCAGGTTCCGATTATATTCTTATCACGTGTTGTCACCCTTCAATAAAGAGGGTGTGTACGTGTTCCAAACCAGGAGATCACGCAGTTTCAGTTTCAATCCCTTACCCATTCCCAACCCTTGGGAATCCCATGCCTTGTGGAAGGTGTGAACTCACCTTAGTTTTGCTCGGTTGAATTTATTTACTTGTTTAAAAGTTGATCAAATACGTCCTATCACGGTTTACCAGAACACCCAGTTTAGTAATCAAGTTCACTTATATCATACGTTCTTTTCACACGCTACACAAACGGTGCACTAGTATTAAACAAGTCGTGCAAGTTATATCAGTCAATCAACAATGTCCACGTCTCACAAAAGCATTTATCAAATCATGTCATTTAAACCGTTACATGCATTAAATCACTAGCATTACTCAACATATTACTCAACATATTGTAAATACTCGCATCCTGCTCACATACAATTTCATAATCTAGTTCACCATACACACCACAACCATCGGCCCTTAATTATATACCAAGATTATCAGCCATCAATCGATACATAGCAATTTTGTGTAATGTTAACCCATGTTATGTCAGCCCACAATCAGTTTGCTTGTCATTTAGCAGTTGCACATATACTAAGAAGTCAACTCATCTTCCAATAAAACATATGTCAATCAAATAGATAAGCACGTGTGGCATGTTACAATTCATCATCAGTCATCATTGCAATCCATTAAATCCAGTCCTATTATTCAAGCATACATGTGACAATTAAACAATATCTTTCCATCAACAATCTTACACACCATAGCAACACATTAGCACATACTACTCGCATCACTATAATCTTAGTCATCACGCTGTTATTCATTCAGTATGTAGCACATACCATCGAGTTCATGGTCACCAAAATATCACGTCATACAGCCCTAGTCCATCGGTTCATCATTATGCGTGTTTCAAATATTCATGACAACAATTTATCATCAGTAATCACACATTATTCCACCCACTAGTTATTAGATAACATTCATGCAATAAATCACAGGTGATAACATGATCAATCATCAATCCGTCCGCACATTACACATGAACAATCAATCTGTTTCGATGATCAGTTAGCATGTTATCAAATCATGACAAACATAAATCCTATATCATTACCCACTAACATACTCTTCGATAATCAGTTGATACATATGAGATCCTACCATCATGCACTCATGTGTACTAATCAGAACGATCATACCATCATAACAAAATCAAATAATCTAAAGTTTAGCATAATATAAATCTACTAACCAAGCAGGGCTCGAACAAATAGACTGATGTCTCGAAACTACAAGATCGCCTTGATGGGGGGGGGGTGTCCTCTTCGGCCGTACGTAAAAGATGGAGGAGAATAGGGTTTGTTATTGATTTAAAGTTTATGTTAAACAACTAAACTTAAGCATGCCATACGTAATAAACAGTGGGGGCGGTTCCTGTTTACCGAAATGGGCTCAAGCCCATGTAAGTGGGCTATCAAAAATCATAAGGAGGTGAGGTTGTTTCAAGTCTAGCTAGTATTTTAATAACTACACGGGTGTGAGGTGCGGCCCAAAACAATCGCGGCCCAATACACTAGCATACTTGTTTATCACATACGGTTAACCAAATCACACAAGCATGGAACGTGTAACACGTTGGAAAGAAATAACGAGGAGTTACGATCACAAGATATAACATTACTAACCTCAGAAGTTCGGGTTGTCACACAAGAGGTTCCACGTGCCTACCATGTAGTTGTATGACGGTTCAACAGATCCTGAAGAACACATAGCACAGTACAGGGAAAGGATGGAGATCAATCCCATCCCAGAAAGGTTAAAGGAAGCATGTCTGTGCAAGGGATTTGGATCCACTCTTACTGGATCGGCTCTTAAATGGCTGCTAAGTCTTCCCCCTTACTCTATTACCTCGTTTGCTAATCTAGTTAACCTATTTAATAACCAGTTTTCTTGTAGTAGAAAATTTGAGCGTTTAACTAGTGATCTGTATAGGATAACCCAAGGTCATAATGAATCATTAAGGGATTATATCACTAAATTTAGTAAAGAATCCTTAGATATTCCTAACCTGGATATAGCTACGGCTGTTGAAGCCTTTAAAATGGGATTGCTTAGGGATTCATTATTCTATGATGATCTTGTTATGACACCATGCAGGAATCTAGATGAGGTAAGAACCTGGGCCCTTAGGTATATCCGGCTAGAGGATGACAAAAGGATCCAGGAGAGGTTAGCAGGATCCTCAAAGCAAGAGAAGCAAGGATCCTCATTCAAAAACAACAAGTTCAGATCCTATAATAAATCTGATAACCAGAATGTGCATGCTGTTGAACAAGAAGAGGATGATGAGGATTATCCTCCAATTTCTGAATATTGTTTTTCTGTTGATAACAATGAACTAATCCTTGCGATGCAGAATTTAGGTGATAAAGCTAGATGGCCCAGGAAAAATGACAGACCAGCTGCAACTAAAGATAAGTCAAAGTGGTGTGCATATCATGAAGATTTTGGGCATCTCACAGAAGAATGCATCGCACTGAGAAAAGAAATTGGATACTTGTTGAGTAAGGGGAACTTGAAAGAATTATTGGGGAGAAAGAAGTCAAGGACTCAGGATCCTGAAAGGATCCCAGAAAAAGCTCCAGCCCCTCCAGCAGATGCACAAGTTATAAACTTTATTTCTGGAGGATCAGACATTTGTGGAACATCCTTCTCTGCAGCTAAAAGACATGCAAAGGAAACCAAGATGGATAATGGAGATAGACCCATTCGAACATCCAGTGTCTCCGAAGGAAAAGTCATAACTTTTGATGAGAATGATCGTGTTGACCTTCAGGATCCTCATCACGATGGTTTGGTTATCACTCTTTTTATTTCTAACCATTTTGTTCGCAGGATCCTTATAGATGGAGGAAGCTCTGTGAACATTTTCCAGCTTGATGTCCTCAAGAAGATGAATATTCCTGAATCCGATATCATACCAAGATCCTCTGTGCTCGTGGGATTCAGTGGCGAGACTAAGAATACTCTGGGGGACATTAAACTCCCAATCTATATCGAAGGCCTACATTCTTACCAAAAATTTTGTGTTATTGACTGTTTATCTTGTTGTAATGTTATCCTTGGCAGGCCTTGGATACATGACATGAAGGCAGTCCCATCCACTTATCATTAATGTGTGAAGCTTCCTAGTCCTTGGGGAATAGTGAAGATTGATAGTGATCAGCAAGAAGCTAAGAACTGCTACACCTCATCAATGAAACCAGCCTCAAAGTCAAGGGAGCAATAGCAATTAAAGCATCCTCCAAGGGATGTCTTGGAGGCAAGAGAGCAGGATGTAGTAGAAATCCTTGTGGATCCTGATGATCCTGAATCTAAAGTTTATATAGGATCAGGGATCCTTGGCGAAATGAAGGAAGACCTCATATCCTTCCTCAAAAGGAGAAAGACTACCTTTGCATGGAAACACGAAGACATGACAGGTATATCTAAAGATATAATCACTCACAAACTTGGCATTGATAGGTCCTTCAAACCAATCCATCAAAAGAGGAGGAAATTTGCACCAGAAAGAAATGCCATTATCCAGGAGGAGGTAGAGAAATTACTCCGAGCAGGTATGATTAGAGAGGTCAAGTATCCAAGATGGTTGGCCAATGTGGTTGTTGTTCAAAAGAAAAACGGAAAGTGGAGGGTATGTGTCGATTTCACTGATTTAAATAAGGCATGTCCCAAGGATCCTTTCCCATTACCCCACATTGACTCCATGGTGGATGCAACTGCGGGTCATGAACTGTTAACTTTTATGGATGCTTCATCTGGATTTCAACAAATTCAGATGGAACCATCCGATCAAGAGGATACAACCTTTATGACTCCAACTGGTATATACTGTTATATTGCTATGCCATTTGGACTAAGAAATGCAGGTGCAACTTATCAAAGGCTAGTGAATATGATGTTCAAGGATCAGATTGGACAAACTATGGAGGTGTACATAGACGATATGGTGGTAAAATCCAAAAAGGCTGAGGATCACCTAAGGGAGTTGGAGGAAGCATTCAATATCCTTGACAAATATAACATGAAACTTAATCCTTCAAAATGTCACTTTGGTGTTAAAGCATGTAAATTCTTAGGATATATGGTGACAAAGAGAGGCATTGAAGCCAGTCCAGAACAAATCAAAGCTATAGTGAACATCAAGTCCCCTGCCAATGCTAAGGATGTTCAGAGGTTAACAGGCAGGATTGCAGCTTTAAACAGATTCATATCCAAATCCTCATAAAAGTGCAAGGAATTCTATGATATCCTAAGGAAGAACAAGAAATTCGAGTGGGCTGAGAAGCATGAAAGTGCCCTAAGAGCTCTTAAGGATTACCTATCCTCGGCCCCGGCCTTGATGAAACTAGAAAAAGGAGATGTGTTATCCTTATATCTTGCGGTATCCTCAAAAGCAGTAAGTGCCGTCCTTGTTAAGGATCACGAAGTTACATAACATCCTGTCTATTATGTAAGTAAGAGTTTACTTGATGCTGAATCCAGGTATTCACACTTAGAAAAACTTATCCTTGCATTAATTATGGCATCTACTAAATTGAGACATTATTTTGAAACTCATGCCATTATTGTCAAAACTAATTTTCCAATTAAGAATGTCCTCAGGAAACCTGAAATGTCAGGAAGGATGGCTAAGTGGGCAGTGAAGCTTAGTGCATATGATATAAGATATGAGCCCAGGACAGCCATTAAATCCCAAGCATTAGCTGACTTTGTGGCAGATTTCAGTAGTTATTTGCAAAAGGAAGCTGAATTAGAAGTCCAGCAGCTAGAGGAGACCAAGGATCCTTGGATACTCTATACTGATGGATCCTCAAATGTCAAAGGAACAGGGCTTGGAATACTACTAAAATCGCCACAGGGGGACATAATACCCCACTCTATAGCTTGTGAGTTCCAAACTACTAACAATGAGGCTGAATATGAAGCCTTGATAGCTGGTTTGCAAATTGCTAAGCATATAAGGATCAGGTATCTTGAGGTACATGTAGATTCTTTGTTAATCACTAATCACTTTAATGGATCCTATGCTGTTAAAGGTGAAAAGCTAACCAAATATTTGGAGATAGTCAAAGAATTGGCACTCTCTTTTGTTTCCTTCAGTTTGACACAGGTACCAAGGGAAGAAAATGAAGAAGCTGATGCATTGGCTAATCTAGGATCATCTTTGAAGATCTCGGAGGATATAAGTATCCCCATTATCCATATCCTGGCTCCTGCCATCGAGGATCATGTGGCTATGGAAATAGGAGAGGATTCTACAATTATCCCTAGTGCGGATACTCAATCTCATTCAGGATCATGGATCCTCCCAATCATGAGATACTTACAACATGGAGAGATTCCTACAGGAGAAAACCCTAGGGCTTTCAAAATTAAGGTATCTCAATTCATAATTTTAAATAATATGTTGTATAAACGATCTCTTGCAGGACCATATTTAAGATGCATTGAGGATCCTAAAATCCAAGAAGTTTTAAAAGACTTCCATGAAGGAGATTGTGGAAACCACACTGGGGGCAGGGCATTATTCTCAAGGATCCTGAGGACAGGATACTATTGGCCAACTATGAAGAGAGATGCTATGGAGTATGCTAAGAAATGTGATCCTTGTCAGAGACACAACAATATCCTTCATCAACCAGCTGAATTTTTGCATCCTATATCCTCCACTTGGCCATTTATGAGATGGGGTATGGATATAGTTGGTAAGCTCCCTAAGGCACCTGGTGGAAAAGTGTTCATGCTTGCTATGACTGATTACTTCTCCAAGTGGATAGAGGCTGAAGCTTTTGCCCAAGTCAGAGAAAAGGAAGTTATATCCTTCATTAAAAGAAATATTATAACTAGATTTGGTATTCCCTCTGAAATTATATGTGATAATGGTTCCCAATTTATTGGGGGCAGAACTACTAACTTTTGTGACAGCTGGGGGATTAAGATGATAACATCAACACCAGTCTACCCACAAGCTAATGGACAGGCAGAATCATCCAATAAGATCATCATCAACAATTTGAAGAAGAAGCTTGGATCCAAGAAAGGGAAATGGGTAGAGGAACTACCTTATGTGCTTTGGGCTGATAGGACAACTCCTAAGAATGCTACAGGCCAAACTCCATTCTCTTTGGTATTTGGGGCAGAATCAGTGATCCCTACAGAAATGGTGGTTCCAACTGCTAGAACAAGTATTCGTGATCCTGAGGAAAATGATGAGAACTTGGTTCAAGACCTGGATACTATAGAAGAAATAAGGGATTTGGCAAGGATAAGGATGGCCAGTTATCAGCAAAGGATGGCTGGTGCTTACAACAAAAATGTCAGGATCAGGAAGTTCCAAATTGGTGATATGGTGCTGAGGAAAACATTTCAAAATACCACCAATCCTGCTGATGGAAAGTTGGCACCAAAATGGGAAGGCCCTTACTTGATTGAAGCTGAGGCAGGAAAGGGGGCATATCGATTGCTAACAATGGAAGGTGATTTGATACCCAGGGCCTGGAATGCTGTACATTTGAAGAAATACTTTATATGATAAGGACCTATGATCCTCACATGATAAGTATCCTTGAAGGATCCTTAGAGCACAGATGATCCTCATTTTGGTAACATTCTAATCTCAAACTATTTCATTTCCTTACTTTCTCACACAAGGATAAGGATCCTGCATCCTTATCCCCCTTTCACGTGATTCTGAGTTTTGAAGGTTCAGGTACTCTTAGCAAAAGGATGGTTATCCACAAAAGCAACCAGTTACTTGGGTTTGACCCCAGTTATTTGGGCTTGACCCCAGTTCCGCCAATAGCGCGCGATGATCCTGGTATAGTTCATGGCAGTGGGACCAGTACTCGTTTTAGGGGCTGATAATTCCATTGTACTGGCTATACCTAGGATCCTACGTATAATGGTAGACGTACCATACATCCGTTCTTAAGGTTTCTAACGTTTTCACGTTAGCTAAGGGTTTGGCATTTTCATGCCACTAAGTTTGGATAGTTGCCAGTTAGGGCCATACTCCAGTTCACACATGATCCTTGGGCTTGTCCCCAGTTATCCTTGGGCTTGTCCCCAGTTATCCATGGGCTTGTCCCCAGTTATCCTTTGGGCTTGTCCCCAGTTGCTAACTTTTATCTTATATTGGCTTAGTCCCAAGTTATGTTCTATTTCAGGTCTTCGAAGTTAAACAACCAAGGATCCTTGATCCTTACTTCTTACTAAGGTTTGTCTTATGGTTATCTTGGTTATAGTATTAAGGGTTATGATCCTAACTTGGATCCCTAGGTATGATCCTTAACTATTTTCATTTTATTCATTGTTTATTTGAATAACCCTTGTACTTTGACAACTGAACTCATGATCCTTAAAATATACCACTTTTTGGAATTTTTCAACTATAGGATATTTGATCCTGGATCATATCCTAAATATTTTTTATCTAATTCGTTCAACTTTTCTTATTCAGACAAGTGTATATCAAAACAATTGAAAATTAAAAGGACAAACAAGGATAACAACACAAGATAAGCCAAAAAAGATTAAAGTTATTTTATTAACAAAAGTTTAACTGTCGAAGGTTGTCAAAATTGCCAACCCACGTTTCTACCAGCAAAACGTGGCCCGTCCACATGGGTTGGCAACGGGTGTCCATTGTTTATGCGGTTATAGCAAGTGCAGGAAATCAAAGGCGGCAGGATCGCAATGGCTTCATCCCCCAAACAGAGGATCCCTCCACCATTTGTAATCCTACCTATTATCCAAAGGATCCTAGATCCTTAACCCTAAAACTATTGTTCAAATACAAACCAACCATTGTTTAACAAAAACTACCACCAAACCTAAAAAAAAAATGGGCTCCGGCTATGTCTAGAAGTGTCCATCATTGCCCATTGCTGCAGCCTACACCTTCGCTGCATCACCATCTCCAGCTCCACTAGCTTCACCACCATGATCCTTGCCACTGCCTCCAGCCTCGATCGTCAGGATCTCCTCAGCCTCCTCCTCGTCATCCAGCTCGGCCAGCCTTGCCTTCCAGCCTTCCACATCCCAGTTGCTCCTGTCAAAGGCAGGATCCTGAGCTTCTTGGGCCATTTGTAGCTTGGTCTTGTACATGGCTATTGCAGCGAAGACCTTAGCATCCTCCGTGATCTCGCTCTTCTCATAATCAAAATTGATCAGGATTGTAGCTGTCTGAGCTTTGGCATCTTTGAGATCCTTTTGGAGGTCAGCAATCTTAAGATCCTTGAGCAATGTGACTTGTTGGAGGTCAGCAATCTTCTTGTCCTGCTCCTCGACATGCCCAACGTAGTCTTCAATCTCAGCAAATTACTGCAAAGAAGATAAAGAACAGTTCAAGAACAGGTGATCCTCAAATAAGCTGGATACCTAAAGCAGGGACAAGGATCCTTACATCGTTGAAGTATTCAAGGAACTGGTGGCGAATCAGGGGCAGACCTTGCAGATCCTCAGCTTCCGAGGCTTTTCTTTTCTTGCCACCCCTTCTTTAACGGGTGCCTTGGGGATCGAAACAGTTGGGCTGGCAGGAAGCTTCTTCTTGGAGGATCGTACGTTGTCCAGATCGGTCACGCTGAACTTGGAGGCAGATTTTGAACCTTTTCCAGCACCTGCACATTCAAAGCAAGATAAGTATCCTTATCCTATTTCTATTTAACTATTTATTTAAATCTTTAACTATACAAAAAACAGGATACTTACTTGACATGGTGACTGAGCCTGAGGATCCCTCTTAAGAATCCTGGGTGATTGTCTTGAATGATCTTGTTTCAGGACCGAGTCTTCTAAAAGCAGCAAGCCTTTCCTTAGTATCAGGAGACGGTATGAGGTGTGAAACAGTGACAACTGCATAACATAAAACAAAAGGGGGTTAGTGATCCTATCACAAGAGCAAGATTACCTGGTGATCCTTCTCAGGATCCTCTGTCCTACCATGGGTGGACCACTTCCTGGGTAGATCCTTTCCGTTTGGGATAGAGTCTCTTCTGACAAAGAAAAAGCGTCGTTTCTAGTTTGTATCGTTCTTAGTGGCTTTAAAAATGGGGTGTTCTTCACCTGGTTTTCATTTAAACAAATATCGGTGGGATCCAAACGTTGTGAGATCATACATCTCAGCCAACTCCGACATTCCTAGATCAATCCCTTCCTGCTTGATGATCCTTTCAAGGGTATATAAAACCCTCCAGATCATCGGCATAGCTTCGATGTAGGAGATGCCGGTAAGGGAGAAAAAGGATTGGGTAAAGGCTGGAAAAGGATAGGTGTATCCTATGGTGAATGGGGTAACAGGAAAGGCAATCCAAGTTTCAGAGATATAGTCACTCAAAGCAGTGGGAACAAAGGATTTGATAATGGTGTTCGCCGGGAAACAATAGCGAATTTTATCAATTTGTGGATCGGTGAAACAACAGCGTTCTTTTGCGGAATCTTTGATGATCCCTTGGCTCTTTAAGGGGCTATTCTTCTTGTGATCCTTGCCCGGAGAATTTCGGAGCATCATTTTTAACGAGATGATGGTGAAGAAAGAAAAGCAGAGTAAGAGAAGGAAGAAGAGGAAAAGAGAATACCTGAATAAGTCTTCTGATAATGATTTAAAAAGGAAACGCTCGGATTTAAATGCCCTTTCGCTCTTATCTCTAACTGCCATTTATAATGATGGTTTTGCAGGATAAGTCACCTCAGTGACGTCAGGATTCCAACGGCTAGTTCGATCTTAACGGCTATATATCCATTAGTTTGTTGCGGATAAGATCGACAAAATATAACTCGTTTATTTACAATATTACTCCTTATATTTTGGGGGCAATTGTTAGGGGAGGAATTCTTACTGACCTATGATCCTCAAGTGTTATCTTGTTTGGTGATCCTTACTTCTGTGACAATTAGTGATCCTCAGAAGTATTTCAGGATCAGGATCATGGATCATCCTAAGGATCCTTATACTAATGATTGTTCACTTTGAATTCGGTATTGTTTTGCAGGAGTACCGGCTTGGACTTGGTCATGGCGATATTCCTGGAGCATATTCCCTTCAATTCTGCATGTGCTTGACCATTGTGAACGTTATGGAGAACGTGGGGAGAAGGCACGGAATGCGGACAGTTAGTTAGGCTAGATATTTTCTAATTTTAAGGGGGTAGCGAGCTATTTTTGAAAACACTTGGCTATTTTTGGCTACACACACTCGTACAACTGCACTCACAAGCTCTCGGCAAAACACTTAGCATTTTTTCATACATTTCTACACGCTACACTATAGTGATCCTTGTACTTAGCTCGCTATCATCCGAAGTTGTAAAAAGATTATTATTTAATTTGAGTTGGTGATTGGTAGTTTCCATCACCTGAGGTTTTTTATGCCGGAGATCATACATTGATCAAGGGCTTTTTCCTCGTATAAATCTTTGTGTCTCCTGTGCAATTCATTTCTTAGTGATCCTCATTGTTGTTTACCAATTCAAGCATCATACCCCGTAACAGAGAGTTTGGTTGCATCATCCTCGTCTGATTTTTGACCAAAACACTTGTAATGAACCCATGCAGGAACTTGGATGAAGCTCGAAACAGGGCCCTAAGATATATTCGACTGGTGACAAAAAGATGCAAGAGAGGATGAATTCGTCCACCACTTATGAATCAACCAATAGAAAATCAGAATCCTCGTTTAAACCATATCGCTCTAAGCCATATGGCAGGAATGACAACAAGAAAGTGAATGATGTTGAAGACAAGGATCCTGAATTATCTGAATATTGCTTTTCTGTTAACATACCTGAACTGATGTATGCTATGCAGGGTTTAGGAGACAAAGCAAGGTGGCCTCAGAAGAATCAACAAAAAGCTGATTGGAAGGATAAGTCCAAATGGTGTGCCTTCCATGAAGATTTCGGACATGTAACTGAGGATTGCATTGCCCTTAGAAAAGAAATAAGTTATCTTCTAAGCAAGGGATATCTGAAGGATCTCCTAGGAAGAAAGAAGAATAAGGGTCAGGATACTGAGAAGGATCCTGAACGAGCAGCATCACCTCCTGCGGATGCCAAGATAATCAACTTTATTTCAGGAGGATCCGATATTTGTGGGACTTCGTATTCTGCGGCCAAGAGACATGCAAAGGAAGCTAAGGCCGAAAGAGGAGATAAACCAGCCAGGATGACTACCCTCACAACTGATAAAGTGATCACTTTCGACAGTGATGACAGGGATACTGTCCAGGATCCTCACCATGATGCTCTGGTAATAACATTATATGTGGCTAACCATTTTGTACGTAGGATATTGGTGGATAATGGCAGCTCCGTCAACATAATCCAACTAGAGACTTTGAAAAGAATGAATGTATCTCCAATGGATATCACTTCAAAATCCACCGTGCTTGTTGGGTTCAGTGGAGAGGCTAGGAACACAGTGGGAGAGATAAAGTTACCAGTATATGTTGAAGGGGTCAACTCAATACAACGTTTCTCTGTGATGGACTCCCTATCCTGCTATAATATCACATTGGGTAGGCCATGGATCCATGATATAAAGGCTGTGCCATCAACTTATCATCAATGCATCAAGATCCCTACCCCTTGGGGGGTTGTCAAGGTTGATAGTGATCAGCAGGAGGTGAAGGAATGTTACTCATCCTTAATGAAATCCTCAACCAAGCCCAATGCAGCACAGCAATTAAAGATGCGGGCCCAGGATATCGTGGAGGCGCCAGAGCAGGATGTAAAGAAAATTATCCTGGATCAGGATAATCCGGATATCTCGGTGCTCGTAGGAACCAGTATCCCTCAGGATATTGAAGAACAGTTGACTAACTTTTTGAAATGCAGGATGTCAACATTCGCGTGGAAGCACGAGGATATGACAGGCATTTCCAAAGATATTATAACACATAAGTTCGGTATTGACAGATCATTCAAACCTGTCTAACAAAAAAGAAGGAAATTTGCTCCGGAGCGAAATACGATTATTCAGGAAGAAGTAGAAAGGCTATTGAAATCCAAAATGATCAGAGAAGTCAAGTTTCCAAAATCGCTAGCAAATGTAGTCGTGGAACAGAAGAAAAATGGGAAATGGAGAGTTTGTGTAGATTACACAGACTTGAATAAAGCTTGTCCCAAAGACCCATTTCCTCTTCCTCATATTGATGCAATGGTGGATGCTACTGCCGGCCATGAGATGTTAACCTTCATGGATGCATCCTTAGGATTTCAGCAGATCCAAATGGAACCTTCGGACCAGGAGGATACTGCCTTCATGACACCAACAGGTATTTATTGTTATACTGCTATGCCTTTTGGTTTGAAAAATGCAGGTGCAACGTACCAGAGATTGGTGAACATGATGTTTAAAGACAAGATGGGGGACACCATGGAGGTGTACATTGATGATATGGTGGTAAAATCTAAGAAGGCTGAGGATCACCTCCAGGATATTAAGGGAGCATTTGATATCTTGGATCAGTATAACATGAAGCTAAATCCTGCTAAGTGCCATTTCGGAGTGGGGGCAGGAAAGTTTCTAGGATATATGGTAACTAAAAGAGGGATAGAAGCTAGCCCAGAACAGATCAAAGCCATCTTAGGTATCAAATCACCTACCAATATGAAGGATGTTCAGAGACTGACGGGACGAGTAGCGGCATTGAACAGATTTATCTCAAGATCCTCTGAAAAATGCAAGGAATTTTATGATATCCTGAAGAAAAACAAGAAGTTTGAATGGAAAGAGAAGCATGAAGCAGCCCTGCAGGATTTGAAGCAGCATCTTTCAACTGCACCTCTATTGATGAAGCCTGAAAATGGTGAACCACTATCCCTATACCTCGCAATATCAGGGAATGCTGTAAGTGCCGTCCTTATAAAGGATCATGAAGGTCAGCAGTATCCTGTCTATTATGTTAGTAAAAGTTTGTTAGATGCTGAAACTAGATATTCTCATTTAGAAAAATTAATATTGGCTCTAGTTATGGCATCGACAAAGCTTAGACATTACTTTGAGACACATAGGATTCGTGTTAAAACCAATTATCCTGTTAAAAATATGCTTAGGAAACCTGAGATGTCAGGCATGATGGCTAAGTGGTCAGTGAAATTAAGTGCTTATGACTTAGTATATGAACCTAGAAATGCCATAAAATCACAGGCTCTAGCTGACTTTGTGGCTGATTTCAGTACTGATATTCAGGATGAAGTAGACCAAGAGGTCCAACAATTAGGAGAAACCTCAGGATCCTGGATATTATATACTGATGGTGCATCTAATGTTAGAGGAGTAGGATTGGGAATACTACTAAAATCGCCACAGGGGGACATATTACCCCAGGCTATTAGGTGTGAATTTCCTGCTACTAATAATGAAGCAGAATATGAGGCTTTAATTGCAGGATTAGAGTTGGCTAAAAATATGAATATTAAGAATTTGCAAGTATATGTTGACTCCTTGTTAATCACTAATCATTTTAATGGATCCTATGCAGTTAAAGGTGAGAAGTTAATCGAATACCTCGATATTCTCAAAAAATTAGCAGGATATTTCGATGTTTTTACACTTGAACAGGTACCAAGAGAAGATAATGCTGAAGCGGATGCCTTGGCAAATCTAGGATCATCAGTCAGGATACCAGAGGGAACCCAAATACCGATACTTCATATCCTGTATCCTGCTATGGATCCCTTCAAAGCTCAGGATAAGGAGGTAACAAGAATCCAGGATCCTGGTCATGATCCTGACGAGGATACTGAATCCTGGATGACTCCAATTATAAAATATATCAAGGAAGGATACATCCCTAAAGACGAAAACCCTAAGGCATTTAGGATGAAGGTATCGCGATTCACCATTATAAATAATGTTTTGTATAAGAAATCTCTTGCAGGTCCATACCTGAGATGCTTGGAGGATCCTGAGACTAAGGAAGTGCTTCAGGATATACATGAAGGGGATTGTGGTAACCACACTGGGGGCAGGTCATTATTCTCAAAAGTATTAAGAACATGATACTATTGGCCGACAATGAAAAAAGATGCTACAGAATATGCTCAAAGATTTGATGCATGTCAAAGGCACAGTAACATACTACATCAACCAGCTGAACTACTATATCCTATAACTTCCCCTTGGCCATTCATGAAATGGGGGATGGACATAGTAGGGAAATTTCCAAAAGCTCCAGGAGGAAAAGTCTTTATGCTGGCAATGACTGACTATTTTTCCAAATGGGTTGAAGCTGAAGCATTTGTTCAAGTTAGAGACCAAGAAGTAGTATCCTTCATAAAAAGGAATATCCTGACCAGGTTTGGAGTACCAGCTGAAATCATTTGTGACAATGGATCCCAGTTTATAAGCAAGAGGACTACTGACTTTTGCAAGAGTTGGGGAATCAAAATGATCACATCTACTCCGGTACATCCTCAAGCAAATGGACAAGCTGAATCCTCGAACAAGATAATTGTCAACAACATAAAGAAGAGACTAGGAGCTAAAAAAGGAAGATGGGCAGAAGAACTACCCTTTGTTTTGTGGGCTGATAGAACAACGGTAAAAAATGCAACTGGCCAAACCCCGTTTTCCTTAGTATTTGGAGCAGAAGTAGTGATCTCAACAGAAATGGTGATACCTACGGCAAGATCTATCCTCCGGGATCCTGAGCAGAATCCTGAAGCTTTGTGCCAAGATTTGGACACTGTAGACGAAACAAGAGATGCAGCAAGGCTAAGGATGGCAGCATATCAACAAAGGATATCTAGAGCATATAACAAGAATATAAGGACCAGAAGATTTCAAGTTGGTGATTGGGTATTAAGAAAGGCTTTTCACAATACTACTAATCCTGCCGATGAAAAGTTGGCTCCAAAGTGGGAAGGACCATACGAGGTTGAATCAGAATCTGGGAAAGGGGCATACCGACTCAAGAATATGGAAGGGGATATGCTACCAAGATCCTGGAATGCTATACACTTAAAGCTCTATTTCAAGTAAGAATGGAATTTAATTTCTATCTCAGAATGGTATGTATTCTACCTCTTTTAAATATATTTGAATTTGTTTATTATCTTGAACCCAATACTGACTTAAGCATCGGAGGGGTGTTAGCCAAGCTAACACCCACCTTAGTTTAAGATTATTTTGCAGAATATGCCTCAGGATATAGCTCCAGGATACACGCTCAGGATATTTCAAAGGATTAGAGGATTGGCCCCCTCTCTCACGTATAAGGGATTCTAATCCCTTAAAAGGTTTAAAGGTATTCACCTTTCTTACGAATTGGGTTTAAACACCCCGCCTGGAGCGCAAGTTATCCAGGGATAGTTCAAGGTAGCGGGACCAGTTCATGTAAAAGTGGCTGACAATTTCATTACTATTGGCTATATCCTGGATCCTAAAGGTATATGAGGATTGATCACCCTGTCTCACGAAAGGGTATTTTCATACTCTCTAAGGTTTAAAGGTTTTCACCTTTCTAAGTCTTGGAGTTTGTACACTCTCGCCTGTAGCGCATGAAAATCAGGGTTTATCCCCAGGATATTAAGGGTTTATCCCCAGAATATTAAGGGTTTATCCCCAGGATATTAAGGGTTTATCCCAGGATATTCATGATTCATCTACAAAAAAAAAAAAAAAAAAGCTAAGGTATGACTATGCTTGCATTCCTAAGTCTTCAAATATGGTGAACACAGGGGATATACATCATACAATTCAAAGGATGGATTCGAACTAATAAATGTGCACTGGGGACATTCCTATGATGGAAGACTGGAGTTGACTCTTTAAGAATCTTTGGTATGGTCTCTCCTTTTTATTTGGATAACTTAAGTTTTATAAGTTATGTGGCAGTATCCTGAGTAGGAAATTTCTCAGGATACTCTTATAATATGTTCCCAAGAATGTTCAAACAAAACTATTTTCATAAACAAAATTTATATAGTAAAGTTGTAATAACTGAAATAAAGCCAAAAGAAGGTTATATTATTAACATATCAAAAGTTGTGCTTTTGGTTTCACCTCAAACCAAGGTCCATCCACCAAAAGCACGATTAGTTCCTTACCATATTTACTTAACAGTTGAAGGTTTTGTCTCAAACCGAGACCCATCCACCTCCAACTGTTATATTGTCCAAAAGTAAAGCAAACTAATGTTGATGACCAAGGGCTTCATCCTGAAACTCAGGATCCCTCCACCTTTGGCCATCATATTGTTCAAATGCAGGAAAAGTAAACTGTTTTAGGGTTACAAACCAACGATCAAATTTAAAAAGTGGGCTCCGGCCTAGGCATCAATATCCATCATCGCCCACTTGAATGCCCTCACATAGCAGCATCTTCTCCAGCCTTCTCCGTCTTCTTAGCCTCAGCATCCTGAGCAGCATCCTCGCCAGCATCCGTCCCAGCATCCTTCTTTTCTCCAGCCTTGTCCACCGGCTCTGCTGACTTAGAGGATTCACCAGTCCCAGCAGGAAGCGACACAGCTTTGCCACCGAGTTCCTTCAGCTTCGCCACCCAGGAATCAACCGGCCAAGTTGGGCATTCAAGACCTGTCTCCTTGGCCTCGTAAGCCATCTTGATGCGAGCTTGTAGCAGAGAGACAATAGCTGAGTTCTTGATCCCTTCCCGGAAAGAGACCATGGCCTGTTCATGCTCCACTTGGACGGCAGCCAGCTTTATCTCAGCATCCTGGGTGACCTTCTTCAGCTTGTCCTCGTAATGCCGGGTCTTACTTCAGCAATAGCACCTTGGTCAGCAACAGTGGTCTCGAGCTGTTTGATCCTAGCCTCTTGGAACGCATTCGTGCTGCAACCATCGGTGTAAATGTGGAGCAGATGTTGGAGGCCCTGCACGTCATAATTCAGGTATAAGTCAAAATATATTAACCAGGATATCATGTCAGGATATTCTATCAGGATATGTGTGCAGGATATAGTATCAGGATATTACCTTGTTGAGGAAGGATGTCATCGGTTCTAAGGAATTAGTGAAGTTGAGTTCTTCGTATGAGAAGCCCTCAGGACCTGGAGTGCTGACCTCAGAACCTTTCCTCTTCTTGGAAGTAGAAGCACGGGTTCTCGGGGTAGGCTTGGGAGCCGGAAGCGGCTTGGAGCTGGTAATGGCAGGAGTTTCTTTCTTGACATCGACTGGAGTGGGGTAGCTATCAAGCTCATCAAGGTCCAGGAAGACTGGAACTTTGCTGGAGTCTGCATACAGGGAGTGAAATTCTTTCCTAAATATATCAAATAAAAACATGTATGCAGGATATCGTGCAGGATCCTTACCAGACATGTTTGCACTGGAAAGTGGACTTGGAGATGCTGGAAATGGGTTGAAACTTCTTTCAGCCTCTGGGAGGAGTCTGATAGCGTCGATTCTCTTCTGCGAGTCAGCTAGGGGAGGTGCAAGCTTCCTAAAATCGGCTGTGTACAAGAAAATGAAAAAAATTAGTACAAGATATGAAACAGGATACAAGGCAGGATCATCCTAAAACCCTAAATCCTACCCTTTCTCAACCACCTCAGTGGATAATCCGCTCCACCAGGGATTGAATCTCTTTTTACAAAAAAGAACTTGGATTTCCATTCCTCTTCGTTCCTGGTGGCTCGGAGTATCAATGGATCGCTGGAAGTGGAATAGAATAAAAACCGGCAAGAACCATGGCATCTAAGCCGATATGCTAAGGGGAGGTCATGAATGGAAAGGTCAGGGATATGGTTCCTCTTGATCTGATCAAGAACAGACAAGACTCGCCAAAGCATCAGCATTGTTTGGCTAAAACAGATTTTCGTGGTATTAAAGAACTCAGTGATGAAATCTGGAAAGGGAAACTTCAATCATAAGGTAAAGGGAAAGGCATTAAAACATAACCACTCGTCGGAAACCATGTCCGACCGGATTTCCCGGTCAAACGGCCGGAACACCGTCCATTTCGGGAAGATGCCGGAGGATTTGAGAGCCGACAAGTGGGCACTATCGAAGGTGCATATTTCCTTCTCCGGATCTTGGAGAATATTCTGGTGGATGAACGTGGGAGCAGAGTCACCGGAGCTCGATCTTGTTTGTCTTGCCATATGGTGCCGGAATATTGAACAGATGGGAGGATGAAGATGAAGATGGGAGAGAAAATATTTACCTTTTTTCTCTTCGGTAATGGTTAAAAGAGGATGAGGATGAGAAGTTATAGGGAGGTAATGAGTAATTATAGACTAAGCGGTTACAAGCTGTCACATCAATGTCTAATCTCTTAATTGCCTCGTTATTCGTAAAAAATATAACCGTTAGTGCCAAGATACTAAATGGTAACATTTTTTGGGGACAATTGTTATGGGTGAAATTATGAGCCCATATCCTGGGTAATATCTTAAGTTATGTCTTGGTCGTATGATATATGTTCATGCCCGGGATGCTCATTCAGGATATTGGTAACATCCTGAATGGTATCCTGAGGATCACTAACGGATTATGTGCAGGAATATGAGTCCAAGCTTGTAACGTTCATGAGGACCCTTTCCCCGGAAGACACGGTCTAAGTCATTCAAAGGAAGACGTTGAAGCCGCTTTACTCTGTCCATAACGTTAACTATGGAATATTCGGAGGCATCCCCCGTTTATAGGAATTTTTGTTTGTATTTCTTAGCTATAAATAGTTGGATAAATCAGATTGAATAGGACACAACAACACTCACTGCTCTCTAACACTTTACTCTCTTGCAACTTTCACTTTCACAAAAAGCATTGTAACACTTAGCGATCTGATCAATATCCTGCACTGTATCCTGACGTTTAAAGCAATAAGAAGAACAAGGCAGCTGCGATTGTCAGCTCCCGAGGTTTTGTGTCGGAGATCTAGATTGATCAAGGGCTTTCCTCGTATATCTCGTGTCACTCCCTTTACTTTTTGCTCATAGTTTGATCGTATATACAGTTCAATATCCTGAGCCATATCCTGAAAACTGTTTTTGCAAACAACTTAATCAGCATATTTTCAACACACTTTCTTAGCACACTACCTCACTTAACTAATTTGATCACTTAATTGCTTCGGTAATTTTTGACCAAAATAGAGACGTTGGGTAGAACTATTGAACGATTATGATTGTGAGATCAAGTATCACCCAGGGAAAGCGAATGTGGTCGCCGATGCCCTGAGTCGAAAAGAAAGAATCAAGCCCATAAGGGTTAGGGCTTTGGAAATGATCATTCAGACGGACCTCTCGTTGTGCATTCGGGCCGCGCAGAGAGAAGCTCTTAAGGAAAGGAATATTGAGAATGAATATCTCCGTGGGATGGAGAAGCAGTTGGTACCAAACGAGGAAGGAACGTTGTGCTTCATGAAACGAATTTGGGTTCCCTTGTTTGGTGGTTTGAGAAATGTTATTTTTGATGAAGCCCACAAATCACGGTACTCGATCCATCCAGGATCGGATAAAATGTACCAAGACTTAAAGGATTTCTATTGGTGGCCGAGAATGAAAGGCGATGTTGCGATATATGTTGGCAAATGTTTAACTTGCGCCAAGGTGAAGGCCGAATACCAGAAGCCTTCAGGTCTTTTGCAAGAACCAGAAATACCCAAGTGGAAATGGGAACAAATTTCTATGGATTTTATAACGAAATTGCCAAGGACGCCCAAAGGTCATGATACGATCTGGGTAATCGTAGACCATTTAACGAAGTCTGTGCACTTTTTGGCAATCAAGGAGAAAGACAACACTAGCAAGCTAGCTGAGCTATACCTGAGAGAGATTCTTGCACGACATGGAGTGCCTCTCTCAATTATTTCTGATAGAGATGGACGATTCGTGTCAAGGATTTGGCAATCCTTTAAAGAAGCTTTTGATTCTCAGTTGAATCTGAGTACTGCATTTCATCCGCAGACAGACGCACAGAGCGAACAGACGATTCAAACATTCGAAGACATGTTGCGAGCTTGCGTAATGGATTTGGGTGGTAGTTGGGACACTCACTTACCATTGGTCGAATTTTCATACAACAATAGTTACCATGCAAGCATTCAAGCCACACCGTTCGAAGCTCTCTATGGACGCAAGTGTCGATCACCCTTATGCTGGGCAGACGCGAGTGATAGACAGCTTGTTGGCCCGGAATTGATCCTAGAAAATGACAGACAAGATTACACAAATCCGAGAGCGCATCAAAGTGGCTCGTGATCGTCAAAAGAGTTATGTGGACCTGAGAAGGAAACCTCTGGAGTTTGAGGTAGGAGATATGGTTTTGTTAAAGGTTTCACCCTGGAAGGGTGTGGCACGCTTTGGGAAGCGTGGGAAGTTGAACCTAAGATACTGTAGGATCGTTTTCTGACCCAAACGAGTCGATCAGAAGAGAACTCGTCCAATATGAGAGGCGGAAACAAACATATCGGAGTTATTTCAGCTGGATTACACAAGAAATCACTTTAACTGTCTCGTTTATTGAAAACACAACGTTTTACAGCCTGGAGACACTTCAGCAGCACTTCGTTGCCGGAATCAGATCGTTACAAATGACAAGACACATCAGGTATTTATAGGCCACTCTATTTCGCACGAAACCATTCAAGCGAAATCAGTTTCACACGAAATAGTCATTTCGTGCGAAATGACCAAGTGATTTCGTACGAAATGACTTACATGTCATTTCGTGCAAAATGCCCATAAACATACATTTCTCGTTTTCTCGTTCTACGTGCCCTGATCTATCTAAACAAATACAATACTCGATACAAGACGAAGTCGAAATATGTATGCACCAACAGACTCCCTCTCGGATGTTGACGAAGTCTTCAGTGTCGAGTCTTCGGTTGTCAATCCTTCAGTCTTTATCAGTCTTCATGCTCTCTCTAAAGCTTCTCCATTGTAAGTTAATCTGGCTCTTGAGCTTTTTAATTCTCTTGATCAGATCTCTTGAATCTTTTTCTCAGAATCGTAATCCTGGCTCTTATCCTGTTTCAGCATCAGCGTCTTCAGACTCCCCCTGTTGATAAACTGGGATCGCAGTCTGGAATTCACTATTTGCATACCTGCACATACTCTACCAAAAACATAAGTTTCACAAATTTAAGATTTATCAAATTTATATCACTTGCAGGTATTGTTTAGAATGATTTAAATCTTTTATAACCACATGTAAGAATAATTTCCTTAAACACACTCTCATAAACCTGTTCATCATGCTTAGCACTCGGAATTTTGAAAATCAGCTCTTCAACATCAGTTGTCAAAAATCTTTTTGTATTTTCAAAATATATGCTAAAACACTCCTAAAATCTTTTTGGATTTTTGATTCTAACGAAATGTAGAAAAAAATATTTACAGACAATATTTTTGCGAGTTTGTGTAAGAGTATCATATCAGTTTCTGAGACACATCACCAACACCGTTAAGCTATAAACATTTTAAGTTCTAAACGATTCACTTAGATTTTCAGTATACTGATCCACTTAAATTTTCACACAAAGTTCAATTTTTTCGAGATACGAGATTAATGTTTTAGAGACTTAAACTTATACGCGTGTCCCACCTCAGAATATACTCCCGTATCCAGATCCCAATATTCAATCTTACAGGTGAGTATACCTAGATGATATCTGTAAAGGGTTAAATGCGAGGGCCATGAGAGCTCAGGCTATTGCTTCCGCAAAATCAGAGAGACGATGGCTTCGACTTTAGGTGTGTTCCCTTTAGAGAATCTTTTCTTCAACACCACATGATTAGCATTTTGCAATGTTTCATCATTTTTTAAGCTGAGGGGGGTGCTATTTTTCAAGCAAGCGAAAAGTATTATACGGGGACTAGGCCATTGCTTCCGCAAAATCAGAAGTCCCGGGATAATACCCCAGATATCACTAAGCATAAAGACCTAGTTGTAACATCTGTGCTTGTAATCATTGTGAACAGTTCTTTTATCAATAAAACAATGTTATTTGATCCCAATGTTAGTTTGGTTGTGTTTTACATTTCTCATGTTTTGACTTTTGTCCAATTTCAAACTCTATAACGCTTTCTGGGGAGTTATACGCAAACTGGTGCATAAACATAATCAGTTTAATGCGACAAATACTCCGGAACATCAACATATACTTAACATACCTTAAATAACCTTTACATAACTTAGAAATAAGTTTTAAAGGCTTTGGTATGGCAAAAACAAGTTAATTCGCCTACAGGGAATAAATTTGACAAACTGCGAAAGTATGCCAATTTGAACTGTAACAGACATTCTGGAACATGACCATAAGTTAAACATACCATAAATATCTTTACATAGCTTAGAAATAGGCATTGAGGGGTTCGGTGTGCTAAAATAAACTTTTCGGTCATTCAGGGACTAAAAGTGTCAAAAAGTGCACAAGTTTGCACTTTTGCGCATAACTCACGTTCTGAATACATCTGGACATCCAAAAATTTATGTAAGCACTAAAATATTTTATTTTAGTGTTTGGCATAAGAAAAATCCATTCGTCGCGCCATTTGGATCGTTTTTCGCGCTTGTGCGCATTCCGTCGTAATTAAGCGAACATCGCGTTCGTACGACCAAACGAACTGACATCCGGCATATTTTTGAGCATGTTTCATGTCCACAATGTTTAGGCATCATTTTAGGGTCTTAAAGTTGGCTTTACGGGCCTTAGAAGTGTCGGAAATGGCCTTAAACACCAACAGGGACCTAAACTGTCATTTCAGCAAACTTTCTCCTGATCAGACAGGCCAGGAGGCCCGCGTAAACCCCTGGTGTATCCTTACACGGCCCGCTTCAGACTCCCTGACCAGATTCGATGTTTAAACAGGCTGTTAACAGCTGCATTACCCACAAAACCCACTTGCACATGGTATTTCTCAATACTAGGGGCTCAAATGGTTTTGTAAAACCATGTTCTTGAGGTGTATGGCCAAGATCAAAGCACGGTTAACAAGAAACGATCTTAACGGCTCACCGAACACTATAAATACCCAACCCACTTCATTGCAAAATCCATAAGAATTTGATCTTAGAAGCTCTAAGTTGAAACCATTGTTTCATACCTGAGCTACTTGGATCAAGATTAGCATTCGGGGACCCTTCGTAAGTATTCCTTCGTTCTTTTATTGCTTTTCGAGTCCGAAAGTCAAACTTTGTTTGACTTTATGCGTTGACCAGTTATGGTCAATGCGAAGTTCGTTTGAACTTCGCAACGTGATTGTAATCACGATGGTTATAGTCCCTTGTGACTATG
This sequence comes from Helianthus tuberosus, assembly GCA_030545235.1. Lineage (NCBI taxonomy): Eukaryota > Viridiplantae > Streptophyta > Magnoliopsida > Asterales > Asteraceae > Helianthus > Helianthus tuberosus. Next base: position 122,262,781 of record CM060409.1, read on the forward strand.
CCTACTGATTACCACGTTGTCTAGGGTCGCAAGGGTAAGCGATCTAATAAATCGCTTATACCTTCGAACCCGACCCATTTGTTCGATCATTAGGATCCGACCAAATACATTAGGTGACCATAGTAGGTAGGGAATAACCTTCCGAGGTTATACCTTATGGTCACGACGTTTAAGTAGTTGTATGATAGGTAGTTTATATGCCTTAGGTAAATTACCAAAATACCCCTTTGATGCCAAAATTCATTATAAACATATGTGACATAACTTTTGATATCTAAACTGATTTGGCGACAATATTAGGCATGTTAAGGCATAGTCTACTTGTCCTAGGACTAGTTAGGCGGTCCGAACGCGTTTCACGCGAACGACGCGTTAAAGTAGCACAAGCTACCTAAACGGGTCGTAATGGGTCGTAAGCACTTATGTTAGGTTTCATTTAGTATGTAGGCTTTGTTAAACCATATTACACGAGTCTCCATACTCGTTTGGTTTACGAACCCCCATTCTATCCGATCCTCCGACTTAGGTCCGGTTTATTAACATAGTTACCTATATTAGGTGCCGTTTGATATCCGTGACCTCTAGCATTGTTTGGTTGTTACTCAAGGACTACTAAGCAATCTCAAGTGAGTACATAGACCCCTCTTTTACTGTTTTCCAAACTGTTTTGGGGTGAAACACATGTGCCTACTTGTTACTTTCGTGCTTTCCTGCTTTCACATCATATACTTGCTATGTTCATTGGTACATTTATAGTACATGATTTCATTGTGTTCATGCTATGTATGTCCATTGTGTGCATACTTAGTACATTGTTTTACATTACATTTAATGCTATGTATGTCCATTGTGTGCATACTTAGTACATTGTTTCACATTACATTTCATGCTATGTATGCCCATTGTGTGCATACTTAGTACATTTGTTTCACGTCATATACTATGTATGTCCACTTGTTATGTCACACCCCGACCACGTAGAACAACCAAACGTGGCGGAAAACGTCGGGGAGTGTTGTAACAGAATCATTGTTTCATAACACATGGACATTGAAATATTGTTTTATTGAATAAAAAGAGTTACAATGTCTTGACAAACAAAGAAACATAACATAAATAACTAGTCTTGCATCTTTTATTGTCACTAAGGCCCAAGTCCGCCTATGTGTATCTTGATAAATCCTATGCATCATATCCTGAAACACATGTGAAAATAGGTACGTCAGCATAAAAATGCCTGTGAGATACATAGGTTTATGAAAATAGGATTCATGACTTATTGTTTAAGAAAATTTTTAGTCATGAACCTTGTAATTTGATTTGTCTTGTAAATCATTTGAAAAACGATAAGATCAGATGATATGTATAAATAAGAGAATAATGTATGGTTAATTGAATAACCATGTAAAATGAGTTTGTATAAGATAAGTTGTTTGTAAAAGAATGTCTTGTGAAAAGTATGTTATTTGTATAAAATGTTATATATCTTAAATTGAAATGATTCAAATACGCTACGATATGTAATACCATACAAACACTTATATATAGGAAGTACCAGCGGCGTATCCACCATGCTTGTATCATATTACACACGCACCGTTACTCAAATCACTTACCCAAACAAACCACCAATGTAAGATGTCTATGTTTAAACCAATTGCCAAACGTATTGAATAACATGTCAAAAATGTTTATGTCAATATGTAAATCATGTAATGTGTAACCAATGTCAATAATGTTCATGTGTCAAATGTAAATCATGTAATGTGTAACCAATGTCAATAATGTTCATGTGTCAAATGTAAATCATGTAATGTGTAACCAATGTCAATAATGTTCATGTGTCAAATGTAAATCGTGTAATGTGTAACCAAAATGATCTGTATGGCTAGTGAAATGTATCAACTAAACCATATGCACAAAAACAAAGTATTAAAGTAAAACATGGTTTAAATCAAGGCTATGTTTTGTGGAAATGCATGCTATACTGATACGAACATCTATGCGATGTTGTGAAAATGCATACATCCAAGCCTTGAGACTGTGGCGATAAACCCTTAAACAATTTAAAGGTTTATCTAAATTATGTATATCGAATTCGGTCATTCCTTCCAATCCACACCAACCTAGGATTTCAGGAATGGGAGTTGTCAATTCCTATGGTACCACTACCTACTAACGAACGGCGTAGCTAATGTTAATGAATGTATTGTTCCATTGTAAACAACCCAAATGTCATAACAAAATGTAAGCATGTGATGAAAACACTGTACTAAGTATGTAACCAACGGACATACATAGCATAAAATGTAAATGTAAATCAATGTACTAAGTATGCACACAATGGGCACACATAGTATAAAATGTAATGTAAAACAATGAAATCATGTACTATAAATGTACTAATGAATATAGCAAGTATATGATGTGAAAGCAGGAAAGCATGAAAGTAACAAGTAGGCACATGTGTTTCACCCCAAAACAGTTTGGAAAACAGTAAAAGAGGGGTCTATGTACTCACTTGAGATTGCTCAGAAGTCTTAAGATAACCACCAAGCAATGCTAGAGATCTCGGAATCAAACGGCACCTAATATAGGTAACTATGTTAATAAACCGGACCTAAATCGGAAGATCGGGTAGCATGAGGGTTTGTAAACCAAACGAGTATGGAGACTCGTGTAATATGGTTCAACAAAGCCTACATACTAAATGAAACTTAACCTAAGTGCTTACGACCCATTACGACCCGTTTAGGTAGCTTATGCTACTTTAACGCGTCGTTCGCGTGAAACGCGTTCGGACCGCCTAACTAGTCCTATGACAAGTGTTATATGCCTAAACATGTTACATAATCAGTTATGTGACAAAAGTTTAGGTTACATATGCTTAATTACCAATTATACATGAAAAGGGTATTCTGGTAATTTACCTAAGGCATATAAACTACCTATCATACAACTACTCAAACGATGTGACCATAAGGTATAACCTCGGAAGGTTATTCCCTATATACTATGGTCACCTAAGGTATTTGGTCGGATCCTAATGATCGACCAAATGGGTCGGGTTCGAAGGTATAAGCGATTTATTAGATCGCTTACCCTACGACCCTAGACAACGTGGTAATCAGTAGGCATAGTCCCAAGGGACTATAACCAACGTGATTACACTCACGTTGCGAAGTTCAAACGAACTTCGCATTGACCATAAACTGGTCAATGTAGAAAGTCAAACAAAGTTTGACTTTCAGACTCGAAAAGACTCGAAAAGCAATAAAAGAACGAAAGAATACTTACGAAGGGTCCCCGAATGCTAATCTCGATTCAAGAATCTCAGGTATGAAACAATGGTTGCAACTTAGAGTTTCTCAAATCAAAATTCTAGTGAGTTTAGCAATGGATGGCATGGGGTATTTATAATGTTTCCCGAACCGTTAGGATCGTTTCTTGGAAAACGTGATTCGATCTTGGCCATACACTTGCACCCATGGTATTGTAATACCATGTGCATAAAAAACCAGCCCATAGAATTGAGAAAAACCATGTGCAAGGTTGGAACGGACCAGATTCGATGTTTCTGCATGTTTTCTGCTGTCAGGGGGCTGATGCGGCCTGCTTCAGGATCAGACAAAGCCCAGGCGGGCCGCCTGGAGCTTCTGATCAGAAAACAAGTTTCAATTTTGACAGTTTCAGTCCCTGTTGTGTTTTAAGGCCATTCCCGACACTTCTAAGGCCCGTAAAGCCAACTTTAAGGCCCTAAAATGATGCCTAAACATTGTGGACATGAAACATGCTCAAAAATATGTCGGATGTTGGTTCGTTTGGTCGTACGAACGCGATGTTCGCTTAATTACGACGGAATGCGCATAAGCGCGAAAAACGATCCAAATTGCGCGAGGAATGGATTTTTCTCATGCCAAACACTAAAATAAAATGTTTTAGTGCTTACATAAATTTTTGGATGTCCGGATGTATTCAGAACGTAAGTTATGCGCGAAAATGCAAACTTGTGCACTTTTTGACGCTTTTAGTCCCTGAATGACCCAAAAGTTTATTTTAGCACACCGAACCCCTCAAAACTTATTTCTAAGTTATGTAAAGGTTATTTAAGGTATGTTAAGCCTATTTCACTATTCCGGAGTGTTCGTTGCATTAAACTGGTTATATTTACGCATCGGTGCGCGTATAACCTTCCAGAAAGCGATTTAGAGTTTGGAATCGAACAAGAATTGATATGTGCAAATGATACACATATTTATACAAATCCCAAGTATGAAATACAATATTTCATTAGTTCGGTATTTGTTTGATGGCCGTGAAGGCACAGGTGTCACAGTCTCCCCTACTTTAGGAAATTTCGTCCCGAAATTTATTTAGAGGAAACTTGTGAGAGCTTGAAAACATGAAGTTGAAAGGATCGAACAACATTGGTTAGGGTTCTGAACTTTTAGTAATCCTTAATAACATCATGATTACAATGTAAGAGGGATACTTATATACAAGTATATGAAGCGTCATAGGTGCGTCCACCGTACCTCCATTACATCGTTCTCATTTCGTTATTGTTGTCACTATCTGTTCTTACACATAATAAATCTTACTGTGGTTACCGTGCACTGAATCTCATAATTATGTACGCGTCCATAATTAAACAATTCCTTGCACAGTTCACATAGTCTATTTTATAATATGTAGGGTAAAACCAAATGAACAATCCTGTGATGAGTGTGACTAGACCGCCATAGAGTCCTTTTAATTAAATCATTAAATGATCTAAACATACTATCAAGGAGTCTGTTCAGCTATATCACTAGATGTCATTCTTTAACCAAATTGTGAATCAATCTTTTTGACTAGACCACTTAAGGGTCTCTTATGAATCATGGAATAGTACTATATAATCCAAGGGTCTTAACTATTACATAGAAGCCCATTCAGGATTTAAGGTAGTACCTTTTTGAATATCCTACTACGAATCCCTCATATAAAGATATGAAAGATTCTACGAGGATTTGGATAACTAATACCCAGAGTATAAAAACACAAAATGCACAAAAGAAAACATAAGATGAATAAACACATAGTCGTATAACCACAAGGATTGTTTATTTGTTAATTTGTTTTGTTGACAGAGCACATGTATTTAAAGTACAATAGGAATCCATCTTGTGGATTTCATTAGGTACTTTAAACATTATCAAGAATCTAACTATAAAGATAGAAAGATTTTTAAAAGAAAAATTCGATTTCGATTATAAGGAACCGAAATGTTCGAATTCAGGTTCATAGGGAATCCGATTAAGGACTCTGATTTGAATGATAATTATCCACAAGGGTCTAAATGTGAAGACAAAAAGATCCCTTATGGATTTTAGAAGTTGAGGATGTTTTGAAACCTGTTTTGAAACCTTGCATTGGACGTGCTTAATTCAAAACATGAAGTAAAATGCTTATGAAGTTGAGATGCTAGCTATGTCAAGGCGACATATGAAGCGGAATTTGAAGGCTAAGTCAATGTATGAGGAAAATATTTTTGAAAACTATGCATGAGGTTCTAAAAAAATGTGTTCAATGTTTTTGAAACCTTATATATAATACATTTGAAATTATAAAGTAGATGTACTAGGTAAGTATATTTATAAAAATGTTTTAAAATCATGCGAGATGAATTTTTGAAATTATGTATAAGGTTTTTGAAAAACATGAATGATGCTTTTCGAAATCATGCACTTGATAAGAAAATGTACTGTGTTAATATTGCCTTCAGACTATATGAAATATTTTGAAATTAGGAAGGTTGGTTTTGATAACATGGCCAATGTTTTTGAAATAACATAGACATGCATTTAGAAAAATTGTTTTCAAACTATATGAAATATTTTTGAGATCATGAAGATTGTTTTTGAAATACTTGTACTGTATATGTTGAAAAATCAAAACGTAATGGGTATGAGATTTGAAAATACCCTTAGTTATCAAACCAAGGATTCAAAGGTACAGATGTGCAGAAACATGATTACTCATAATGTCACTTTATTTTCCTGTACTTCGTATCTTAGAATGAGACGAGTACTTAGAATTTTCTATGGGAATCATGAGTAAACACCAGAATGGGAAATATTCACAAGAGTAGTTTGTAAGGAGCATAGTTCCTTAATGTAGGTATCATAGGGAAATGCCATACACACATGTAACTACGCTTGTACATCAGAATTTGTGAACAATAATTTATTTATGAACAAAACAGATTGTTTCACATTACAAGAAAATAAAAGAAACAAAGGCATAAGACAGCAACATCCTTTGTTCAGCCAATTGCTCATCCACGGGTTGGATTTGCACTGACAATCTTCGGGCAGTTGTTCTTGTAATGGCTCGTCTCGCCACAGTTGTAGCAAGTACCAGGCGGAAAACGAGCTTGAGTAGGGTTGACTTGGGGTTGATTTGGACCACCTTGGTTCAGGTTATATCGACAAGCACTTGCCAGGCGACCAAGTCGTCCACATGATACACACAGACGACACTGTAAGTGAGCTAGGTGATGCCCCTTACATTTGTTGCATAATGGTGCCGTTCCCTTGTATTGCTTCTTAGCAGGTGGTGTTGCCACCCGGATGGGTCCTGTTTGATTTGGTACTGCTGCAACACAAACTTTTGCTGTATGACCTTTACGTCCACAAATTTGGCATTCACGGCACTTCACATTAGCATGATGATGAAGGTTACATTGGTTGCACAAGGGTGAAGTTCCATTGTATGGCTTCCTAGCTGGTGGCCTTGCCACATGGCTAGGTCCCGCTTGATTAGGTGTAACCGCTGCGGGTTTCCTTGAAGCCTTACGCTTCCTTGATTTTGGTGCTGGCTTGACTTCTGCTTCCTTTGGTGGCTCTTGAGTGGCTTCATTGTCGAGACGGGAGGCTTCATTGTTGAGACGAGCCATGGCAATGCCTAAATCCACAGTCTTCTGAATCACTTCACCTATTTGCTGGGCAAATTTGGCCGTTCGCTCAGACATTTGACCAGTGCTGAGAGGAATAGACATTCTAGAAGAAAATGAAAGACATAGGAAGTAACAAGTGAAAGGTTATTGGATAATCAATACAGAATGGTAACGAATGAAAATTGTGATCATTTGTTTGTTACCTAAGGCAAACAAATGAGATGGTGACAAATCAAAGTAAATGGGTCAAAAATAATGTATCGCGAAGACATGCTCGCCTATAAGTGAACACTCATCCCAAGAATTCCCAGGTAAGCACAACTGGTCTCGCGTCTGATGAGATGTATACGAAGTGCTTGCCTAGACAGAAAACCCAGAATACAGGCATTCACCCTTCCAGTTTGCACGTGTTCACATTATTTAAAACCCAAAACCTTGACGAGATTTTGAAAATTCAAAGGGGTTCAAAACCATATAACAGAGAGTTCAAAACCTTACAATAGAGGGTTCAAAACCTAGTAATCAATCATCCTAGAACAGATGATTAGTTTTCAAAGCGGTTTGGAAATCTATGTTCTCGTTGAGGTCGTCTCCTAAGGATAGGTGACGGTATCGTTTTATGACTAAACGCAAGTAAACTCGCGTTAGGGTCCTAAGAAGGTCATAGACTAGGTCAAAGTATTACTAATAACCTAATTCCCTATAACCATGGGCTCTGATACCAACTTTTCTGTCACACCCCGACCACGTAGAACAACCAAACGTGGCGGAAAACGTCGGGGAGTGTTGTAACAGAATCATTGTTTCATAACACATGGACATTGAAATATTGTTTTATTGAATAAAAAGAGTTACAATGTCTTGACAAACAAAGAAACATAACATAAATAACTAGTCTTGCATCTTTTATTGTCACTAAAGCCCAAGTCCGCCTATGTGTATCTTGATAAATCCTATGCATCATATCCTGAAACACATGTGAAAATAGGTACGTCAGCATAAAAATGCCTGTGAGATACATAGGTTTATGAAAATAGGATTCATGACTTATTGTTTAAGAAAATGTTTAGTCATGAACCTTGTAATTTGATTTGTCTTGTAAATCATTTGAAAAACGATAAGATCAGATGATATGTATAAATAAGAGAATAATGTATGGTTAATTGAATAACCATGTAAAAAGAGTTTGTATAAGATAAGTTGTTTGTAAAAGAATGTCTTGTGAAAAGTATGTTATTTGTATAAAATGTTATATATCTTAAATTGAAATGATTCGAATAACGCTACGATATGTAATACCATACAAACACTTATATATAGGAAGTACCAGCGGCGTATCCACCATGCTTGTATCATATTACACACGCACCGTTACTCAAATCACTTACCCAAACAAACCACCAATGTAAGATGTCTATGTTTAAACCAATTGCCAAACGTATTGAATAATATGTCAAAAATGTTTATGTCAATATGTAAATCATGTAATGTGTAACCAATGTCAATAATGTTCATGTGTCAAATGTAAATCATGTAATGTGTAACCAATGTCAATAATGTTCATGTGTCAAATGTAAATCATGTAATGTGTAACCAATGTCAATAATGTTCATGTGTCAAATGTAAATCATGTAATGTGTAACCAAAATGATCTGTATGGCTAGTGAAATGTATCAACTAAACCATATGCACAAAAACAAAGTATTGAAGTAAAACATGGTTTAAATCAAGGCTATGTTTTGTGGAAATGCATGCTATATTGATACGAACATCTATGCGGTGTTGTGAAAATGCATACATCCAAGCCTTGAGACTGTGGCGATAAACCCTTAAACAATTTAAAGGTTTATCTAAATTATGTATATCGAATTCGGTCATTCCTTCCAATCCACACCAACCCAGGATTTCAGGAACAGGAGTTGTCAATTCCTATGGTACCACTACCTACTAACGAATGGCGTAGCTAATGTTAATGAATGTATTGTTCCATTGTAAACAACCCAAATGTCATAACAAAATGTAAGCATGTGATGAAAACACTGTACTAAGTATGTAACCAACGGACATACATAGCATAAAATGTAAATGTAAACCAATGTACTAAGTATGCACACAATGGGCACACATAGTATAAAATGTAATGTAAAACAATGAAATCATGTACTATAAATGTACTAATGAATATAGCAAGTATATGATGTGAAAGCAGGAAAGCATGAAAGTAACAAGTAGGCACATGTGTTTCACCCCAAAACAGTTTGGAAAACAGTAAAAGAGGGGTCTATGTACTCACTTGAGATTGCTCAGAACTCTTAAGATAACCACCAAGCAATGCTAGAGATCTCGGAATCAAACGGCACCTAATATAGGTAACTATGTTAATAAACCGGACCTAAATCGGAAGATCGGGTAGCATGAGGGTTTGTAAACCAAACGAGTATGGAGACTCGTGTAATATGGTTCAACAAAGCCTACATACTAAATGAAACTTAACCTAAGTGCTTACGACCCATTTCGACCCGTTTAGGTAGCTTATGCTACTTTAACGCGTCGTTCGCGTGAAACGCGTTCGGACCGCCTAACTAGTCCTATGACAAGTGTTATATGCCTAAACATGTTACATAATCAGTTATGTGACAAAAGTTTAGGTTACATATGCTTAATTACCAATTATACATGAAAAGGGTATTCTGGTAATTTACCTAAGGCATATAACTTACCTATCATACAACTACTCAAACGATGTGACCATAAGGTATAACCTCGGAAGGTTATTCCCTATATACTATGGTCACCTAAGGTATTTGGTCGGATCCTAATGATCGACCAAATGGGTCGGGTTCGAAGGTATAAGCGATTTATTAGATCGCTTACCCTACGACCCTAGACAACGTGGTAATCAGTAGGCATAGTCCCAAGGGACTATAACCAACGTGATTACACTCACGTTGCGAAGTTCAAACGAACTTCGCATTGACCATAAACTGGTCAATGCAGAAAGTCAAACAAAGTTTGACTTTCAGACTCGAAAAGCAATAAAAGAACGAAAGAATACTTACGAAGGGTCCCCGAATGCTAATCTCGATTCAAGAATCTCAGGTATGAAACAATGGTTTCAACTTAGAGTTTCTCAAATCAAAATTCTAGTGAGTTTAGCAATGGATGGCATGGGGTATTTATAGTGTTTCCCGAACCGTTAGGATCGTTTCTTGGAAAACGTGATTTGATCTTGGCCATACACTTGCACCCATGGTATTGTAATACCATGTGCATAAAAAACCAGCCCATAGAATTGAGAAAAACCATGTGCAAGGTTGGAACGGACCAGATTCGATGTTTCTGCATGTTTTCTGCTGTCAGGGGGCTGATGCGGCCCGCTTCGGGATCAGACAAAGCTCAGGCGGGCCGCCTGGAGCTTCTGATCAGAAAACAAGTTTCCATTTTGACAGTTTCAGTCCCTGTTGTGTTTTAAGGCCATTCCCGACACTTCTAAGGCCCGTAAAGCCAACTTTAAGGCCCTAAAATGATGCATAAACATTGTGGACATGAAACATGCTCAAAAATATGTCGGATGTTGGTTCGTTTGGTCGTGCGAACGCGATGTTCGCTTAATTACGACGGAATGCGCATAAGCGCGAAAAACGATCCAAATTGCGCGACGAATGGATTTTTCTCATGCCAAACACTAAAATAAAATGTTTTAGTGCTTACATAAATTTTTGGATGTCCGGATGTATTCAGAACGTAAGTTATGCGCGAAAATGCAAACTTGTGCACTTTTTGACGCTTTTAGTCCCTGAATGACCCAAAAGTTTATTTTAGCACACCGAACCCCTCAAAACTTATTTCTAAGTTATGTAAAGGTTCTTTAAGGTATGTTAAGCCTATTTCACTATTCCGGAGTGTTCGTTGCATTAAACTGGTTATATTTACGCATCGGTGCGCGTATAACCTTCCAGAAAGCGATTTAGAGTTTGGAATCGAACAAGAATTGATATGTGCAAATGATACACATATTTATACAAATCCCAAGTATGAAATACAATATTTCATTGGTTCGGTATTTGTTTGATGGCCGTGAAGGCACAGGTGTCACATGTTACATACTTAGTACAGTTGTTATTCATCACATGCTTACATTTTGGGTATGACATTTGGTTTGTTCAAATGGGACAATATACATTCATTAACATTGATCACGCCGTTCGTTAGTAGGTAGTGGTACCATAGGAATTGACAACTCCCGTTCCTGAACCCTAGGTTTGTTTGGGTGGAAGGAATGACCGAATTCGATAAACATAACACAGATAAACCTTTAATTTGTTCAAAGGACTATCACCACAGTCACAAGGCTTGGATGTATGCATTTTCACAATACCGCATAAATGTTTGTATCAGTATAGCATGCATTTGTTCCAAAAAACATAACTTTGATTTAAACCATGTTTTACTTCAATACCTTGTTTTTGTGCATTTTACATATGATTTAGTTGATATATTTCACTTACCATACATGATATTTTTGGGTACACATTACACGATCTACATTAAACATAAAAATTTTGACATTGATATACACATTTAGTGGTTTACGTTGGACATAGACATTTTGATTTGGTTTACACATTAACACATGACAATTCATTTATACATAAACAATTTACATTGGTGGTTGGTTTGAGTAAGTGATTTGAGTAACGAGGCGTGTGTAATATGATACAAGCATGGTGGATACGCCACTGGTACTTCCTATAAACAAGTGTTTGTATGATATTACATGTCGTAGCGTTACTTAAATCATTTCAATATTTGACATATTTCGTTTTACATAAACAACTTATTTTCACAAGATATTGATTTACAAAACAACTTATCTTATACAAACTCATTTCACCTGGTCATTCATTTAACCTTACATTATTATCTTATTTATACATATCATCGCTTTTTGAATGATTTACAAAACAAAACAATTTACAAGGTTCATGACTGACTTTTGTTAAACAACTTTTTCTAAACTTATAAGTCATGAATCCTCTTTTCACAAATCCTATGTATCTCACAGGCATTTTTATGCTGACGTACCTATTTTCACATGTGTTTTCAGGAGCTTTTGCGTAGGATGATGATCGTGACACTAGGGCGGACCTGTGCCTTAGAGACATAAAATGAAGATAGACTTAGTTTAATTATGTTCTGAACTCTTTGTTTCCTGTTTAAGACAATGTAACTCTTATGTTTATAATTAAAATACAACTTTGAATGCCATGGTTATGAAACAATTAATTCTGTTACAACACTCCCCGACGTTTTCCGCCACGTTTTGTATGTTATACGTGGTCGGGGTGTGACAGAAGAGTTGGTATCAGAGCCAATGGTTATAGGGAATTAGGTTATTAGTAATTCTTTGACCTAGACTATAACCTTTCTAGGACCCTAACACAAGTTATCTTGTGTTTAGATCTTAAAACATGCACATCACCTATCCTTAGGTGATTATCAAAACAAAAAAACCAAATTTTCCGAAACGATTTTTGAAAAACAATCTTCTGTTTTTGAATGATTTATTACAAGGTTTTGAAACCTATATTGTAAGGTTTTGAACGCTTCCAGTTTGATTTTTGGCCTTGTGCCTTTCAAATTTTCAAAATCTCGTCAAAGTTTTGGGTTCTAAATAGTGTGAACACGTGCAAACTGGAAGAGTGAATGCCTGTACCCTGGGTTTTCTGTCTAAGGCTAGAGTGTTCGTACAAATCCACATAATCGGACCAGTCACTCTTACCTGGGAACTCTTGGGGTGAGTGTTCACTTATAGGCGAGCATGTCTTCGCGATACAATATTTTTGACCCATTTACTTTGATTAGTCTCTGATTGTCGTTTGTTTGCTTTGTGATGCGAACAAATGACCACCATCTTTGCTGTTGTCAATTTTTGTTTCATCTCATTCTCTTCATCCAATCATCTCACTCGTTTCCTTTCATGTTTCCTCTTTTAGAATGCCTCCTCGACGCGAAAACCAGATAGCGACTGCCGAACTGGCAGAAATCATTGCGCAGCAGATGGCTGCTCAATTCCCAAACCTCTTTGCTCAATGGAACCAAGCCAACAATAACAACAATGCTCCATGCAAATTCAAGGATTTTAACTCGGCTAAACCACTCAAGTTTAGTGGTTCTGAGGGAGCGACTGGGCTTCTTCAATGGTTCGAGAGCATTGAGAATACTTTCCGCCACGTGCAGTGTACTGACAATCGCAAGGTCGAGTTTTCTTCGAGTGTGTTTCAGAAGAGGGCTCTCACATGGTGGAACGGGGTTATAAGAGACCGTGGTGCAGAAGTTGCTCTAGCACAAACTTGGGCTGAACTTAGGGCCCTTATGATGAGGGAGTTTTGTCCTCGTCATGAACAACGAGCGTTGGAGAAAGAGTTTGATGACTTGAAACAAGATAGTGGTGAGCACAGGGCGTATACTGATAGATTTGAGGAGTTGAGTCTGCTTTGCCCGACTATGGTTACCCCACTCGACAAGGCTATCGAAAGGTACATCGATGGTCTACCTGACTCTGTGCAAGACATCATTACTGGTAGTAACCCTGCCACACTCCGTCAGGCTATCGAGTTAGCAGCAACATTGACTGAGTCGCAGATTCAGAAGAATAAGTTACACAGGAAGGGTGACAAGGGCAAGAAACAGTCGTCTGACAAGGAAGATAGCAAGAAAGGTCAAAACAAGAATGGAAAGAATTCTGGTTCTTCGAGAGGGTCAAGGAAGCGTAAGGCTTCCCAAAATTTTGCTGTCACTGCTCAAGCTAACCAGGCAGCTCCCAACCAACCCGCACAGCCTCCGGCGAAGAAGCCCTATACAGGGAATGAACCTTTGTGCAATAGATGCAACAGTCACCATCAGCCTCATCATCCGTGCCGTTTCTGTACTAACTGTGGGAAGTCAGGTCATCTTGCCGATGTTTGTCGGTTGGCTCAAAATCGGGCAGTTCAGAACCCGGCTCAACGAGTTGCTCAGCCTCCTGCTCAGCAACAAGGTCAAGCTGCATGACCACACTACCCTCCAGGTTCTTGTTACAACTGTGGGGATCTGAACCACTACCGTAACCAGTGCCCAAGATTGGTGAATGCGAATCAGAATCAGGCTCAGGCTCGAGGGCGAGTCTTCAACATGAATGCACAAGAGGCACAGGCAGACAACGAAGTGGTGAACGGTACGTTCTTTATTAATAATCAGCCTGCATCTGTTCGTTTTGATTCGGGTGCTGACAAGAGTTTTGTGTCATTGTCTTTTGAGCCAATGCTTCGCGTGTCTAGAACGAAACTAGGTAAATCTTTGACAGTAGAGGTTGCTAGTGGTGAACCCATTGTTCTTGATTCTGTTCTTCGTAACTGCCAGTTGAACCTTAACGATCATCTTTTTCCTATCGACCTCACGCCTATGCAACTTGGAAGCTTCGATGTTATTGTAGGTATGGATTGGTTAGCCAAGCATCGCGCAGAGGTAGTTTGTTTTGAGAAGATTGTTCGTGTGCCGCTTTCGACAGGCGAGATCCTACAGGTTCGTGGTGAGAAACCTGCTGGTGGTCTCAAACTCATGTCTTGTTTTAAAGCTCGGAAGTATCTGCGAAAGAACTATGTGGCCTTCTTGGCACATGTTACAGCAGATAAAGGCAAGGGTAAGTCTATCCAAGATATCCCTGTTGTTCAGGATTATTCTGAAGTATTCCCTGAAGAGTTACCTGGTCTACCTCCAGCACGCCAAGTCGAGTTCCGTATTGATCTCGTACCTGGTGCAAATCCCATTGCCAGATCTCCATATCGTCTTGCACCGTCTGAGATGCAAGAGTTGTCTAAGCAGCTTCAGGAGCTCTCTGACAAAGGTTTTATCCGTCCTAGCTTTTCACCTTGGCGTGCTCCCGTTCTTTTTGTCAAGAAGAAGGATGGATCTTTTAGGATGTGTATCGATTATCGTGAGCTTAACAAGCTCACCATCAAGAATCGATATCCCCTACCTCGCATCGATGATCTCTTTGATCAGTTACAGGGCGCTTCTTATTTTTCAAAGATTGATCTACGATCGGGATATCATCAACTTCGTGTGCATGAAGAAGATATTCCCAAGACAGCGTTCCGCACTCGTTATGGGCATTATGAGTTCACAGTCATGCCCTTTGGTTTGACTAATGCTCCTGCTGTTTTCATGGACTTAATGAATAGGGTCTGCAAACCTTATTTGGATCAGTTCGTCATTGTTTTTATTGACGACATCTTGATTTATTCTAAGACACGAGCTGATCACGAGCAACATCTTCGTCTTACTCTGGAACTCCTAAAGAAAGAGCAACTTTTCGCCAAATTCTCCAAGTGCGAATTTTGGCTTAAAGAAGTTCAATTTTTGGGGCATATTATCAACGAACAAGGTATTCATGTAGATCCCTCCAAGATCAGTGCGATTAAGGATTGGGATACGCCTACTACTCCTGCTGAAGTTCGTTCTTTTCTTGGTCTAGCGGGTTATTACCGTCGCTTCATAGAAAACTTCTCAAAGATTGCGGTTCCTCTAACTGCTCTAACTCAGAAGAACAAGCCCTTTGATTGGGGATTCAAGCAAGAGGAAGCGTTTCTGACTTTGAAACAAAAACTTTGCGACGCGCCTGTTCTGACTTTGCCTGAGGGCAATGATGATTTCGTCATTTATTGCGACGCATCTAAATTGGGTCTTGGCTGTGTTCTGATGCAAAGGAACAAAGTCATAGCATATGCATCAAGGCAGTTGAAGATACATGAGAAAAACTACACCACTCATGACCTTGAGTTGGGTGCAGTTGTTTTCGCTCTTAAGATCTGGAGACACTATTTGTACGGTACAAAATGTGTGGTTTTCACGGACCACAAAATTCTTCAGCATATCTTCAATCAGAAAGAACTCAACATGAGGCAACGACGTTGGGCTGAGCTTCTAAACGATTAAGACTGCGAAATTCGCTACCATCCTGGTAAGGCGAATGTCGTAGCCGATGCATTGAGTCGTAAGGAACGTACTAAGCTTCATTGTGTTTGTGTTCAATCTGTTATTCAAGCTCGATCTGATATCCAAGTACGCATTTCTCAGGCTCAACAAACTTGTGTTTCACAAGGTTTGATGGATAAGGAATTTCCCTATCACATAACCCCTGATCTGGAACTGAAGGACAGTGGATCGTATAACTTCATGGACCGTTTGTGGGTCCCAAGCCAAGATAACCTTCGCACCTTGCTTATGGATGAAGCCCATAAGTCTCGTTATTCTGTCCATCCTGGCTCAGATAAAATGTATAAGGATCTTCGTATTCAATATTGGTGGCCTGGTATGAAGAAAGACATTGCCGTATACGTATCAAAATGCCTTACTTATCTTAAGGTTAAGGCTGAACATCAACGTCCTTCGGGTTTATTGGTGCAACCAGAGATCCCAGTTTGGAAATGGGAAAACATTACTATGGATCTCATTACTAAACTTCCGCGCACAAAGAAAGGTCATGATGCCATCTGGGTAGTTGTTGATCGTCTTACGAAGTCAGCGCATTTCTTGCCAATCCGTGAGGATTTTCCTACTGACAAACTTGCTAAAATCTATGTGGATGAAATTGTAGCTCGACATGGTGTTCCTTTGAACATCATTTCTGATAGAGATGCTCGTTTCACTTCTCATTTTTGGAGAACCATGCAATCTGCTATGGGGACCCAACTTAACCTGAGCAGAGCTTATCATCCGCAAACGGATGGTCAATCTGAAAGAACAATCCAGACTCTGGAGGATATGCTTAGAGCTTGTGTGATCGATTTTGGTGGTAGATGGGATTCACATCTTCCGTTAATTGAATTCTCCTACAACAACAGTTATCACACTAGCATCAAAATGGCTCCTTTCGAAGCTCTCTATGGTCGAAAATGTCGTTCACCAGTCTGCTGGAATGAGATCGGCGAGGCTCAACTTACTGGACCTGCCCTCATTTTAGATACAACTGACAAGATTAAGAAAGTTCGTGATAACCTTCAGACAGCTGGAAGCCGTCAAAAGAGTTACGCGGACCCAAAACGCAAACCCTTGGAATTTCAAGTCGGTGATCGAGTATTACTTAAGGTCTCACCTTGGAAAGGTGTGATCAGATTTGGAAAGAAAGGAAAACTTGCACCTAGATACGTTGGACCATTCAAGATCGTCGAAAGAATCGGTAAGGTAGCCTACAGACTTGAGTTACCTCCTGAACTTGGAAATGTTCATCCAACTTTTCATGTGTCCAATCTCAAGAGGTGTTTAGCTGATGAGAACCTCCACATACCACTTGACGAAATTCGTGTTGATAAAACATTGAAATTTGTTGAGAAGCCAGTGGAAATCATGGAACGTGAACTTAAGTGGCTTAAACGCAAGCGCATTCCTTTGGTCAAAGTTCGCTGGGAAGCTAAACGTGGACCCGAGTTTACTTGGGAACGCGAAGATCAAATGAAGGCGAAATATCCGCATCTTTTCCCACGAGTTTCCTCTAAATAAATTTCGGGACGAAATTTCCACAAGTAGGGGAGACTGTAACATCTGTGCTTGTAATCATTATGAACAGTTCTTTTATCAATAAAACAATGTTATTTGATCCCAATGTTAGTTTGGTTGTGTTTTACATTTCTCATGTTTTGACTTTTGTCCAATTTCAAACTCTATATCGCTTTCTGGGGAGTTATACGCAAACTGGTGCGTAAACATAATTAGTTTAATGCGAAAAATACTCCGGAACATCAACATATACTTAACATACCTTAAATAACCTTTACATAACTTAGAAATAAGTTTTAAAGGCTTTGGTATGGCAAAAACAAGTTAATTCGCCTACAGGGACTAAATTTGACAAACTGCGAAAGTATGCCAATTTGAACTGTAACAGACATTCCGGAACATGACCATAAGTTAAACATACCATAAATATCTTTACATAGCTTAGAAATAGGCTTTGAGGGGTTCGGTGTGCTAAAATAAACTTTTGGGTCATTCAGGGACTAAAAGTGTCAAAAAGTGCACAAGTTTGCACTTTTGCGCATAACTCACGTTCTGAATACATCCGGACATCCAAAAATTTATGTAAGCACTAAAATATTTTATTTTAGTGTTTGGCATAAGAAAAATCCATTCTTCGCGCCATATGGATCGTTTTTCGCGCTTGTGCGCATTCCGTCGTAATTAAGCGAACATCGCGTTCGTACGACCAAACGAACTGACATCCGGCATATTTTTGAGCATGTTTCATGTCCACAATGTTTAGGCATCATTTTAGGGCCTTAAAGTTGGCTTTACGGGCCTTAGAAGTGTCGGAAATGGCCTTAAACACCAACAGGGACCTAAACTGTCATTTCAGCAAACTTTCTCCTGATCAGACAGGCCAGGCGGCCCGCGTAAACCCCTGGTGTATCCTTACACGGCCCGCATCAGACTCCCAGACCAGATTCGATGTTTAAACAGGCTGTTAACAGCTGCATTACCCACAAAACCCACTTGCACATGGTATTTCTCAATACTAGGGGCTCAAATGGTTTTGTAAAACTATGTTCTTGAGGTGTATGGCCAAGATCAAAGCACGGTTAACAAGAAACGATCTTAACGGCTCACCGAACACTATAAATACCCAACCCACTTCATTGCAAAACCCACAAGAATCTGATCTTAGAAGCTCTAAGTTGAAACCATTGTTTCATACCCGAGCTACTTGGATCAAGATTAGCATTCGGGGACCCTTCGTAAGTATTCCTTCGTTCTTTTATTGCTTTTCGAGTCCGAAAGTCAAACTTTGTTTGACTTTATGCGTTGACCAGTTATGGTCAATGCGAAGTTCGTTTGAACTTCGCAACGTGATTGTAATCACGATGGTTATAGTCCCTTGTGACTATGCCTACTGATTACCACGTTGTCTAGGGTCGCAAGGGTAAGCGATCTAATAAATCGCTTATACCTTCGAACCCGACCCATTTGGTCGATCATTAGGATCCGACCAAATACATTAGGTGACCATAGTAGGTAGGGAATAACCTTCCGAGGTTATACCTTATGGTCACGACGTTTAAGTAGTTGTATGATAGGTAGTTTATATGCCTTAGGTAAATTACCAAAATACCCCTTTGATGCCAAAATTCATTATAAACATATGTGACATAACTTTTGACATCTAAACTGATTTGGCGACAATATTAGGCATGTAAAGGCATATTCTACTTGTCATAGGACTAGTTAGGCGGTCCGAACGCGTTTCACGCGAACGACGCGTTAAAGTAGCATAAGCTACCTAAACGGGTCGTAATGGGTCGTAAGCACTTATGTTAGGTTTCATTTAGTATGTAGGCTTTGTTAAACCATATTACACGAGTCTCCATACTCGTTTGGTTTACGAACCCTCATTCTATCCAATCCTCCGATTTAGGTCCGGTTTATTAACATAGTTACCTATATTAGGTGCCGTTTGATATCCGTGATCTCTAGCATTGTTTGGTTGTTACTCAAGGACTACTAAGCAATCTCAAGTGAGTACATAGACCCCTCTTTTACTGTTTTCCAAACTGTTTTGGGGTGAAACACATGTGCCTACTTGTTACTTTCGTGCTTTCCTGCTTTCACATCATATACTTGCTATGTTCATTGGTACATTTATAGTACATGATTTCATTGTGTTCATGCTATGTATGTCCATTGTGTGCATACTTAGTACATTGTTTTACATTACATTTCATGCTATGTATGTCCATTGTGTGCATACTTAGTACATTGTTTCACATTACATTTCATGCTATGTATGTCCATTGTGTGCATACTTAGTACATTGTTTCACATTACATTTCATGCTATGTATGCCCATTGTGTGCATACTTAGTACATTTGTTTCACGTCATATACTATGTATGTCCACTTGTTACATACTTAGTACAGTTGTTATTCATCACATGCTTACATTTTGGGTATGACATTTGGTTTGTTCAAATGGGACAATATACATTCATTAACATTGATCACGCCGTTTGTTAGTAGGTAGTGGTACCATAGGAATTGACCACTCCCGTTCCTGAACCCTAGGTTTGTTTGGGTGGAAGGAATGACCGAATTCGATAAACATAACACAGATAAACCTTTAATTTGTTCAAAGGACTATCACCACAGTCACAAGGCTTGGATGTATGCATTTTCACAATACCGCATAAATGTTTGTATCAATATAGCATGCATTTGTTCCACAAAACATAACTTTGATTTAAACCATGTTTTACTTCAATACCTTGTTTTTGTGCATTTTAGATATGATTTAGTTGATATATTTCACTTACCATACATGATATTTTTGGGTACACATTACATGATCTACATTAAACATAAACATTTTGACATTGATATACACATTTAGTGGTTTACGTTGGACATAGACATTTTGATTTGGTTTACACATTAACACATGACAATTCATTTATACATAAACAATTTACATTGGTGGTTGGTTTGAGTAAGTGATTTGAGTAACGAGGCGTGTGTAATATGATACAAGCATGGTGGATACGCCACTGGTACTTCCTATAAACAAGTGTTTGTATGATATTACATGTCGTAGCGTTACTTAAATCATTTCAATATTTGACATATTTCGTTTTACATAAACAAATTATTTTCACAAGATATTGATTTACAAAACAACTTATCTTATACAAACTCATTTCACCTGGTCATTCATTTAACCTTACATTATTATCTTATTTATACATATCATCGCTTTTTGAATGATTTACAAAACAAAACAATTTACAAGGTTCATGACTGACTTTTGTTAAACAACTTTTTCTAAACTTATAAGTCATGAATCGTCTTTTCACAAATCCTATGTATCTCACAGGCATTTTTATGCTGACGTACCTATTTTCACATGTGTTTTCAGGAGCTTTTGCGTAGGATGATGATCGTGACACTAGGGCGGACCTGTGCCTTAGAGACATAAAATGAAGATAGACTTAGTTTAATTATGTTCTGAACTCTTTGTTTCCTGTTTAAGACAATGTAACTCTTATGTTTATAATTAAAATACAACTTTGAATGCCATGGTTATGAAACAATTAATTCTGTTACAACACTCCCCGACGTTTTCCGCCACGTTTTGTATGTTATACGTGGTCGGGGTGTGACACTAGTATCTCAGAAAGAGGGATCTTTCAAACAAGATTTCGGGGGTTACCCATATATCCGAGAGATGTTCCCCACAAGATAAGTAAGTTTGATATTTAGGTTTATATCTCGACACAATCTACTAAATGTACAAAAAACATACTGGCATATCATCAGTGAGACCGTTTATCGCATTTTGACTTACCAATTCTTTAGCATGCTGTGATAGTCCACTGATGTACTATCATTTCCTCTTTTTACAACAAAACTCATTTTTAAATTTTTCATTCTTCAATGTTTTTGACATTTTCAAATTTTCAAATGTTTTTGGATTTTCAGAAAAACTTTACTCCCCCTAAAATACAAAAGCATTTAAAAAAATTTGAAAACAAACTGTACACATAAAATGACAACTGTTGTGAATTGCTTCAATTCGCCATCCACTTGGCATAAACAATCAGAACTCCCCCTGACAACAAACTATTTTCCCATTAATATTTCAAAACACTTAAGTTTGTTTTAATCAAAATGGTTTTTCCGGAAAATAAGTTTTGTTTTCATCATAAACCACTTGTAGGTTAGGGGATACATTCATCACTTTGTTTTCCAAAAATACCACTTGTATGAAGATTACATCAAGTTCAACTTAATGACCTTGATGAACCACTTGTAGGAATAACCAATAATCACCAAAACTTCACAAATACATTTTACCAAGAATGATGCCGATTCCTGCTCCACGATTACCAACCTGGGAGCTCCGGCAAGTCTAGAATTTAATCATAATAGGTTCTATCCTAGTTACCAACCTGGGATGACCCATTTTCACATGGTTTCTTTGTTTTCTTCTCATAGAATTCCTTTACCCCTTTTACCTTCCCGTCAACCATTTTTCCAAAAATATTTTGAACTTTGGGGCTAAAGGCTTTTTCAACATCAAATTCTTTCTTTTCAGAAAATAATTGATTAGAAATCTCAACTTTTCCAATTTTTGATTTAAAATTTTCAGCTCGCAATGGTGGAAAATTTGCATCATCCATTGGCGGAACCGAATTTTCACTCTTTTTCTCAAACTGTGGCTCCTCTGACTTTATGGAATCAGATTCATCGCCAGAACTATTATCTGAATTCTTAACAACCCACTTTTGGTTGTTAAGGTTCACATTTCTTCTGTAAAAACTTTTTGAACATTCACCAACCTCAAACTTTGAATTTTTGAAAACTTTAAATTGTTTGGTTGGTGGTTCATTCTCAACCATCTTTCCTATCAATTTTTCAGAGACTCCCTGTTTTGTTTGGATTGCCTTTGGACAATTCCTGGCAATATGACCAACTGTTTTGCATTGAAAACAGGTTCTTGTCTCCTTCTTTTGTTGAGCAACATCTTTTTTCATTTCTTCTTGCTTCTTAGCAAGCAATTCTTTGTTCGTCTGTTTTCTGAACAATTGCTCATTTTCTTCTTCAGATGATATTCCTGAAACAAATATAGTTTTTGGTTTATAAGTTTTTTCATTTTTATGATTTTTCGGTGGAATAAATCCAAGACCTTTCCTTTTGAAATTACCATTATGGTTTGGTTTCTTTTGAAAACCAGAACCAGAATTGTAACCCTTTTTCTTGTTTAACCTTTGTTGATCTCTTGAGGTGTACTTTTAGGTTTTTCAGAAAGATTTGCATTCTTTATTTCAGAAATATTAATTTCTGTTAATTTGAAAATCTTTTTTATCATTTCTGATTTAACACCTCTTATTGGAAATTCTTCATCAGAATATAATTTGTCCGAATCATTCAAAGTATATGCTACTTTGAATGTTTCGTCATTCAAATTAGATTTTGATAACAGAGATTCTTTATTATAAACCCGTTTCTCCTTTTTGACTTTTGAGCTTGATGTGTCGGATTCAAACTTTGACTCATATTTTGACTCCGACTTTGACTCCTCTGACTCATCTTTATCCAACACCTGATCGACCACTTTCTTTATTAATTCGGACTCATGATCAGTGTCAGATGATGTAAAAGTGACATCAATGTTTTCTGGCAAGTTAACTGATAGCTCAGACTCCCACTGTAAGTTTGTTGCCTTTTTGACTCTTTCTGAATTTGGATTTCTAGGAGAATATCCATTTTCAAGCGGGGGTGGACATTTGTTGTAACTGGCACCTTGTTTCTTACCAGAAATCTTCATTTCAGTATCCTTCTTCTTTTCAGAACTCTTGTCTTCAGATACTTCCTCTTCATCAAATGCCTTCATGCCTTCAACGGTTGGATAAATCCTGTCAATAACATAAGAAGTACATGAGTAACTTTTTAACAACCTGTTTACTCTCTCTGTTTCAATCCTCCGGGTTTCCAGTTTCTGTTCCAGTACTGCACACTTCTCAATGTAATTGTTGACAATTTTTTGCTTTGTCATGAAAGCTCCTTGAAGAGTCTTCATAGCTGTTGCTTGTTCACTGCTTGATTGATTGTACTGATTCATTGCTTTGTTAAGAAGATCATATGATTCTTTCAATCTTTTCATGTTATGAATCAAAGTACTGTTTTGCTTCTTCACTGTTTCACAGTTTTCACATTTCTCATGAATTTTTCGTGCATCAACTTCTTCTTTAACTGTGAAAGCTGGAACTTCTTTTCCCTTTTTCTTTACCATAGGAACTTCTTCATCATCACTGCTAACTTGATTTTTAACTTTCTTCTTTTTCTTTCGAACTTTCCCATCATCACTGTCACTCTCTTCTAGCACTTTTAAGTGCTCTTTCATTCTGTTTGCATAATAATCATCATTATCACTATCTTCTGCAACTCGAGAAACAAAAGCTTTTGCCAAGAATTCTTTATCCGGACAGTAATTATCCCAACTAAAACCTTCTGGAAGCCTTTCATCATCTTGATTTATCAATTTGTTCATCAAATATGACTTCCAACAAACTTAGATTTTAATGCTTTCCAAATTGAATATGCACTTCCATTGTGTTGCAATATGTCACACCCCGACCACGTAGAACATATAAAATGTGGCGGAAATGTCGGGGAGTGTTGTAACAGAAATAATTGTTTCAAATCCATGGCAAATGAAGTTTCGTTTTATTGATTAAAAGTGTTACAATGTCTTAACAAACAAAGAAATACAACATAGTTAACTAGTCTTGCATCTTTTATTGTCACTAAAGTCCAAGTCTGCCTATGTGTATCTTGATCATCTTATGCAACAGCTCCTGAAAACACATGTGAAAATAGGTACGTCAGCATAAAAATGCCTGTGAGATACATAGGTTTTGTGAAAATAGGTTTCATGACTTATGTTTGAGAAAATGTTTAGTCATGAACCTTGTAATTTGCTTTGTTTTTGTAAATCATTTGAAAAACGATAAGATCAGATGATATGTATAAATAAGAGAATAATGTATGGTTAAATGAATAACCATGTAAAATGAGTTTGTATAAGATAAGTTATTTGTAAAACAATGTCTTGTGAAAAGTATGTTATTTGTATAATATGTTATATGTCTCAAATTGAAATGATTCAAATAACGCTACGATATGTAATACCATACAAACACTTATATATAGGAAGTACCAGCGGCATATCCACCATGCTTGTATCATATTACACACGCATCGTTACTTAATCACTTAATCAAACCAAACCACAAATGTAAGATGTCTATGTTTAAACCAATTGTCAAATGTATTGAATAATATACCAAAATGTTTATGTCAAGATGTAAATCATGCAACGTATAACCAATGTTGAAAATGTTTATTTGTCGAATGTAAATCATGTAATGTGTAACCAAAATGATATGCATGGCTAGTGAAATGCATCAACTAAACCATAGGTGAAATGCACAAAACAAAGTATTGCAGTAAAACTTGGTTTAAATCAAAGTTATGTTTTGTGTAGTAAATGTATGCTATACTGATATTAGACATTTATGCGGTATTGCGAAAATTCATACATCCAAGCCTTGCGACAGTCGGATAACCATGTAAAAATGGGTTATCAAAAGAATATGTATAGTATAGTTTAAACAAACCAAATGTCATACCAAAATGTAAGCATATGATGAATAAGAAATGTACTAAGTATGCTAAGTTAACATACAAAGCAGAAAAGTCATGTAAATCAATGTACTAAGTATGCACACAATGGACATACATAGCATGAAATGTAATGAAATCATGTACTATAATGTACTAACAAACATAGCAGGTATATGATGTGAAAACAGGAAAGCACGAAAGTAACAAGTAGGCACATGTGTTCCACCCCAAAACAGTTTGGAAAACAGTAAAAGAGGGGTCTATGTACTCACTTGAGATTGCTTCGTAGTCCTTGAGTAACAACCAAACAATGCTAGAGATCGCGGATATCAAACGGCACCTAATATAGGTAACTATGTTAATAACCGGACCTAAATCGGATGATTGGATAGAATGAGGGTTCGTAAACCAAACGAGTATAGAGACTCCTGTAATATGGTTTAACAAAGCCTACATGCTAAATGAAACCTAACCTAAGTGCTTACGACCCATTACGACCCGTTTAGGTAGCTTATGCTACTTTAACGCGTCGTTCGCGTAAAACGCGTTCGGACCGCCTAACTAGTCCTATGACAAGTAACATATGCCTTAACATGTCCAATATTGTTGTCAAATCAGTTTAGATGTCAAAAGTTATGTTACATATGTTTAAAATGAATTTCGGCATCAAAGGGGTATTTTGGTAATTTACCTAAGGCATATAAACTACTTATCATACAACTACTTAAACGAAGCGACCATAAGGTATAACCTCGGAAGGTTATTCCCTATATACTATGGTCACCTAAAGTGTTTGGTCGGATCCTAATGATCGACCAAATGGGTCGGGTTCGAAAGTATAAGCGATTGATTAGATCGCTTACCTTTACGACCCTAGACAAGCACAAAACTAAAAGTGACGAGCTAAACATGCTTAACTAAGTTTTAGAAAACAGGTTTGGTATCAAAACAAACGGTTTTGATACCCATAAGTAGTTTGGTTACAAAATACGCAAGAATACGTATTCTGACCGAAACTACGGCTCGTCACTGAGCCTAGATAACGTGGTAATCAGTAGGTATAGTCACTAGGGACTATAACCATCGTGATCACGCTCACGTTATGAAGTTCAAACGAACTTCGCATCGACCATAAACTGGTCAATGCAGAAAGTCAAACAAAGTTCGACTTTCGGACTCGAAAAGCAATAAAAGAACGAAGGAACACTTACGAAGGGTCCCCGAATGCTAATCTAGATCAAGATAGCTCAGGTATGAAACAAAGGTTTCAACTTAGAGCACAAATGATCAGATTCTAGTGAGAAATGAAGTTGGGGTATGTGGGTATTTATAGTTTTCGGTCCACCGTTAGGATCGTTTCTTGGAGAAGAGGGAATGATCTCACCCGTACACTTGTCGGAATGTTGTGGTAACTAATATTGCTCCACCACAAGAGTTTGACACTTGTCCTTGGCCTTTGGAGGGGTTAAGGGCTGTTAACTGCTGAGAAAACGAGTTTCTGCATAACTGACCCCTGCTTGCGCACCGTAACAAATAACCCTTACGGTGCGTAAGGGCCAAGTTTGGCAGATTTACCATTTTAGTCCCTGCAGCCCAGAAACTTGTATTTTGATGCAAATTTGACACTTTTAAGCCCCGTTAACCTCATTTCAAAGCTATAAAATGAAGTTAAAGTATAGGGAACTTAAAATGTGCTCAAAAATATCTCGGATGTCGGTTCGTTTAGCCGTACGATTGCGTTGTTCGGTTAATTACGACGGAATGCGCATAAGCGCGAAAAACGATCCAAATGGCGTGACGAATGGATTTTTCTTATGCCGAACACTAAAATAAAATGTTTTAGTGCTTACATAAATTTTTGGATGTCCGGATGTATTCGGAACGTAAGTTATGCGCGAAAATGCAAACTTGTGCACTTTTTGACACTTTTAGTCCCTGAATGACCCAAAAGTTTATTTTAGTATACCGAACACCTCAAAGCCTATTTCTAAGCTATGTAAAGGATATTTATGGTATGTTCAACTTATGGTCATGTTCCGGAATGTCTGTTACAGTTCAAATTGGCATACTTTCGTAGTTTGTCAAGTTTAGTCCCTGTAAGCGATTAAACTTGATTTTGCCATACCAAAGCCTTCAAAAACTTAATTCTAAGTTATGTAAAGGTTATTTAAGGTATGTTAAGCCTATTTCACTATTCCGGAGTGTTCGTTGTATTAAACTGGTTATATTTACGCACCAGTGCGCGTATAACCTTCCAGAAAGCGATTTAGAGCTTGGAATCGAACCAGAGTTGATATGTGCAAAAGATACACATATTTATACAAGTCAAAAGTATGAAATACAATATTTCATTGGTTTGGTATTTGTTTGATGGTCGCAGTGACACAGGTGTCACAGTCTCCCCTACTTTAGGAAATTTCGTCCCGAAATTAATTCGTAGGAGTCTATCTGTGGCTTTGTGTTAAGTAACCATCAAAGATAAGCAAGGCATAATCCTTTTATTTCTATTTAACGGACATTTTTCAGAAATGAAAAATGAACGGAGTTATTTTCAACAGGCATTCTTCAGAAACGAAAATGAACGAAATGGGTCATTTTCCACAACCTCTTCAGAAACGAAAATGAACGAAATGAGTCATTTTCCACAACCTCTTAAGAAACGAAAATGAACGAAATGAGTCATTTTCCACAACCTCTTCAGAAACGAAAATGAACGAAATGAGTCATTTTCCACAACCTCTTCAGAAACGAAAAAGAACGAAATGAGTCATTTTCCACAACCTCTTCAGAAACGAAAAAGAACGAAATGAGTCATTTTCCAACCTCTTCAGAAACGAAAATGAACGAAATGAGTCATTTTCCACAACCTCTTCAGAAACGAAAATGAACGAAATGAGTCATTTTCCACAACCTCTTCAGAAACGAAAATGAACGAAATGAGTCATTTTCCACAACCTCTTCAGAAACGAAAATGAACGAAATGAGTCATTTTCCACAACCTCTTCAGAAACGAAAATGAACGAAATGAGTCATTTTCCACAACCTCTTCAGAAACGAAAATGAACGAAAGGAGTCATTTTCCACAATTTCTTCAGAAACGAAAATGAACGAAACGAGTCATTTTCCACAATTTCTTCAGAAACGAAAATGAACGAAATGAGTCATTTTCCACAATTTCTTCACACGCGACCAAACTTGCTGTGGTTTCCGTGCACTGAATTTCATAATTATGTATGCATCCATAATTACCCAATTCCTTGCACAGTCCGCACAATTTGTTTGTAATATGAAGGGGAGGAAAAATCAAACCTGTGATGAGTGTGACTAGACTACCATAAGGTCCTTTTAATTAGATTGACAACTGATCCGTTTAATTGGGCCATCTAGGAGTCCTTTCAGCTATCTCATCACATGATATTCCTAACCAGATTTTTGGATCAATCTGTTTAACTAGACCACTCAAGGAGTCTAATTATGGAATAGTACAATATAATCCAAGGGTCTTTACTATTACGTAAAAGCCCATTGAGGATTTAATATAGTACACAAAGATATGGAAGATTCTACGAGGATAGATAACAAAACTTGGATTACACAAGAACAAAAAAGGGAACACATAAGCACATAATTACATAGTTGTTTAATTTGTTATTAACTTGTTATCGATTGAAAATGGATATGGAAACCAGTCAATTGACTTCAATGTCCTCTGGGATTTATCTGAAAAGATATGAAGATCTCCCAAAATTCGATTTTTGTTTTCTAAGAAACGTAATATTCGAATTAAGGAACACAAAAATTTAAGGATTTACGGAAATACCCTTAGGTACCCTATTAAGGATTTATAGTAGTACTTTGGGTATTCGTCCAGTGTTGTAACTTGCGTTTTGTACTTCGTTTTTCCTTGAAAGAAACAGGTACTTAGGAAATTTCGTGGAAAACGCAAGAGATTATAAAATAGAAAAATTTTGGGGAGTAGTTTGCTTTTCAAGGAATACGATTCCTTGATTGTCGGTATTGTAAGGGAGATGTTGTTTTATGCATACAACCACATAAATACATTGTAATGTAAATAAAAAAATTTTATTTATTAACAATGATAACAACTGTTTCATGGACCTTGACAACAAAAGAAAATAATACATAAGACATGATTATTTCTAAAAGGTGTTGTCTTCTAGTCGGTCAGATGCTTATCTCCGTGCTGGATTAGCATTAGCAAGCTTTGGGCAATTTCTTCGGAAATGACCCATCTCGCCACACTTGTAGCAAGAACCTGGTGGAAAGCGAGCTTGAGCAGGATTGTGGTTAGCTTGATTTGGTGCAACTGCTGCTACGCAAACTTTTGCTGTATGACCTTTACGTCCACAAATTTGGCATTCACGGCACTTCACCATAGCATGATGATAAAGGTTACATTTGTTGCACAAGGGTGAAGTTCCATTGTATGGCTTCCTAGTATGGGGTTGAGCTGGTTGGTTGGGGACGGCTTGATCATTGTGAGTAACCATGGCGAAGTTCAGAGAAGCCTTTCGCTTCTTTGACTTCTTAGGGGATCCAGTCGGTTCATCCATGGTCTTTGATTCCTCGATTGGTTTCGATTCCTCGACCGGTTTCTTGTCACCCTTTCGGAAAAGCTTACGTTTCCTGATCTGAGATTCAGTCAAGGTTGCAGATAGCTCAATGGCCTGCCTAACCGTAGTGGGGTTACTACCAGTAACAATGTCCTAAACTGAGTCAGGGAGACCATCAATGTATTTTTCGATCGCCTTATCCAAAGGCGTAACCATGGTAGGACACAACAGGCTCAGCTCCTCATGTCGATCAGTGTATGCTCGATGTTCGCCGCTGTCTTGCTTAAGGTCGTCGAATTCTCTTTCCAAGGCCCTGATCTCGTGACGAGGACAGAATTCCTTCATCATTAGTGCTCGAAGTTCTTCCCACGTTTGAGCCAGTGCTACTTCGGCACCCCTATCTCTCACCACACCGTTCCACCACGTCAAAGCTCGTTTCTCAAAGACACTAGATGCGAAATCTACCTTTCGCTCGTTTGGACATTGTACATGCCTGAAGGTGCTCTCTAGACTCTCGAACCATTGCAGAAGTGCAGTCGCTCCTTGAGACCCAGAAAACTTTGATGGCTTAGCCGAGTTGAACGTCTTGAAGTTGCAGGGGGCATTGTGGTTATTGAGAGCTTGGTGACATTGAGCAACGATGTTCGGGATTGCAGCAGTCATTTGCTGTGTAATGACAGCTGCCAGATCTTCAATAGATACCGGATTTTCGCGTCGTGGAGGCATTCTAAAAGAGGAAACATGAAATGAAACGAGTGAGAGAATTAGACGAAAAGAATGAGATGAACAAATCTGATGAAATCAAGGATAGTGGTCTTTTGTTTGTTACTACAAAGCAACAAACGACCCCGGTGATTAATCAAAGTAAATGGATCAAAAATAATGTATCGCGAAGACATGCTCGCCTATAAGTGAACACTCATCCCAAGAATTCCCAGGTAAGCACAACTGGTCTCGCGTCTGATGAGATATATACGAAGTGCTTGCCTAGACAGAAAACCCAGAATACAGGTATTCACCCTTCCAGTTTGCACGTGTTCACATTATTTAAAACCCAAAACCTTGACGAGATTTTGAAAACTCAAAGGGGTTCAAAACCATATAACAGAGGGTTCAAAACCTAGTAATCAATCATCCTAGAACAGATGATTAGTTTTCAAAGCGGTTTTGAAATTTATGTTCTTGTTGTGGTCGTCGCCTAAGGATAGGTGACGGTATTGTTTTATGACTAAACGCAAGTAAACTCGCGTTAGGGTCCTAGAAAGGTTATAGACTAGGTCAAAGCATTACTAATAACCTAATTCCCTATAACCATTGGCTCTGATACCAACTTTTCTGTCACACCCCGACCACGTAGAACATATAAAACGTGGCGGAAATGTCAGGGAGTGTTGTAACAGAAATAATTGTTTCAAATCCATGGCAAATGAAGTTTCGTTTTATTGATTAAAAGTGTTACAATGTCTTAACAAACAAAGAAATACAACATAGTTAACTAGTCTTGCATCTTTTATTGTCACTAAAGTCCAAGTCTGCCTATGTGTATCTTGATCATCTTATGCAACAGCTCCTGAAAACACATGTGAAAATAGGTACGTCAGCATAAAAATGCCTGTGAGATACATAGGTTTTGTGAAAATAGGTTTCATGACTTATGTTTGAGAAAATGTTTAGTCATGAACCTTGTAATTTGCTTTGTTTTTGTAAATCATTTGAAAAACGATAAGATCAGATGATATGTATAAATAAGAGAATAATGTATGGTTAAATGAATAACCATGTAAAATGAGTTTGTATAAGATAAGTTATTTGTAAAACAATGTCTTGTGAAAAGTATGTTATTTGTATAATATGTTATATGTCTCAAATTGAAATGATTCAAATAACGCTACGATATGTAATACCATACAAACACTTATATATAGGAAGTACCAGCGGCATATCCACCATGCTTGTATCATATTACACACGCATCGTTACTTAATCACTTAATCAAACCAAACCACAAATGTAAGATGTCTATGTTTAAACCAATTGTCAAATGTATTGAATAATATACCAAAATGTTTATGTCAAGATGTAAATCATGCAACGTATAACCAATGTTGAAAATGTTTATTTGTCGAATGTAAATCATGTAATGTGTAACCAAAATGATATGCATGGCTAGTGAAATGCATCAACTAAACCATAGGTGAAATGCACAAAACAAAGTATTGCAGTAAAACTTGGTTTAAATCAAAGTTATGTTTTGTGTAGTAAATGTATGCTATACTGATATTAGACATTTATGCGGTATTGCGAAAATTCATACATCCAAGCCTTGCGACAGTCGGATAACCATGTAAAAATGGGTTATCAAAAGAATATGTATAGTATAGTTTAAACAAACCAAATGTCATACCAAAATGTAAGCATATGATGAATAAGAAATGTACTAAGTATGCTAAGTTAACATACAAAGCAGAAAAGTCATGTAAATCAATGTACTAAGTATGCACACAATGGACATACATAGCATGAAATGTAATGAAATCATGTACTATAATGTACTAACAAACATAGCAGGTATATGATGTGAAAACAGGAAAGCACGAAAGTAACAAGTAGGCACATGTGTTCCACCCCAAAACAGTTTGGAAAACAGTAAAAGAGGGGTCTATGTACTCACTTGAGATTGCTTCGTAGTCCTTGAGTAACAACCAAACAATGCTAGAGATCGCGGATATCAAACGGCACCTAATATAGGTAACTATGTTAATAACCGGACCTAAATCGGATGATTGGATAGAATGAGGGTTCGTAAACCAAACGAGTATAGAGACTCGTGTAATATGGTTTAACAAAGCCTACATGCTAAATGAAACCTAACCTAAGTGCTTACGACCCATTACGACCCGTTTAGGTAGCTTATGCTACTTTAACGCGTCGTTCGCGTAAAACGCGTTCGGACCGCCTAACTAGTCCTATGACAAGTAACATATGCCTTAACATGTCCAATATTGTTGTCAAATCAGTTTAGATGTCAAAAGTTATGTTACATATGTTTAAAATGAATTTCGGCATCAAAGGGGTATTTTGGTAATTTACCTAAGGCATATAAACTACTTATCATACAACTACTTAAACGAAGCGACCATAAGGTATAACCTCGGAAGGTTATTCCCTATATACTATGGTCACCTAAAGTGTTTGGTCGGATCCTAATGATCGACCAAATGGGTCGGGTTCGAAAGTATAAGCGATTGATTAGATCGCTTACCTTTACGACCCTAGACAAGCACAAAACTAAAAGTGACGAGCTAAACATGCTTAACTAAGTTTTAGAAAACAGGTTTGGTATCAAAACAAACGGTTTTGATACCCATAAGTAGTTTGGTTACAAAATACGCAAGAATACGTATTCTGACCGAAACTACGGCTCGTCACTGAGCCTAGATAACGTGGTAATCAGTAGGTATAGTCACTAGGGACTATAACCATCGTGATCACGCTCACGTTATGAAGTTCAAACGAACTTCGCATCGACCATAAACTGATCAATGCAGAAAGTCAACAAAGTTCGACTTTCGGACTCGAAAAGCAATAAAAGAACGAAGGAACACTTACGAAGGGTCCCCGAATGCTAATCTAGATCAAGATAGCTCAGGTATGAAACAAAGGTTTCAACTTAGAGCACAAATGATCAGATTCTAGTGAGAAATGAAGTTGGGGTATGTGGGTATTTATAGTTTTCGGTCCACCGTTAGGATCGTTTCTTGGAGAAGAGGGAATGATCTCACCCGTACACTTGTCGGAATGTTGTGGTAACTAATATTGCTCCACCACAAGAGTTTGACACTTGTCCTTGGCCTTTGGAGGGGTTAAGGGCTGTTAACTGCTGAGAAAACGAGTTTCTGCATAACTGACCCCTGCTTGCGCACCGTAACAAATAACCCTTACGGTGCGTAAGGGCCAAGTTTGGCAGATTTACCATTTTAGTCCCTGCAGCCCAGAAACTTGTATTTTGATGCAAATTTGACACTTTTAAGCCCCGTTAACCTCATTTCAAAGCTATAAAATGAAGTTAAAGTATAGGGAACTTAAAATGTGCTCAAAAATATCTCGGATGTCGGTTCGTTTAGCCGTACGATTGCGTTGTTCGGTTAATTACGACGGAATGCGCATAAGCGCGAAAAACGATCCAAATGGCGTGACGAATGGATTTTTCTTATGCCGAACACTAAAATAAAATGTTTTAGTGCTTACATAAATTTTTGGATGTCCGGATGTATTCGGAACGTAAGTTATGCGCGAAAATGCAAACTTGTGCACTTTTTGACCCTTTTAGTCCCTGAATGACCCAAAAGTTTATTTTAGTATACCGAACACCTCAAAGCCTATTTCTAAGCTATGTAAAGGATATTTATGGTATGTTTAACTTATGGTCATGTTCCGGAATGTCTGTTACAGTTCAAATTGGCATACTTTCGCAGTTTGTCAAGTTTAGTCCCTGTAAGCGATTAAACTTGATTTTGCCATACCAAAGCCTTCAAAAACTTATTTCTAAGTTATGTAAAGGTTATTTAAGGTATGTTAAGCCTATTTCACTATTCCGGAGTGTTCTTTGTATTAAACTGGTTATATTTACGCACCAGTGCGCGTATAACCTTGCAGAAAGCGATTTAGAGCTTGGAATCGAACCAGAGTTGATATGTGCAAAAGATACACATATTTATACAAGTCCAAAGTATGAAATACAATATTTCATTGGTTTGGTATTTGTTTGATGGTCGCAGTGACACAGGTGTCACACAATAAAACCAAGATATCTTCTTTAACAGCTTGTTGCAGTAAACTGATCATCATCTTTTCATTTTTGTATTTCTTTTTCTCATCAACACTTAAGTCTTTAATAGAAATCTCCTCTTCATCATCATTTAAGGGTCTAATATATTTCGTTTCAACACATTCCCAAGCATCCAAATAATTTGCTTGAACCCAATTTTCAAAACGCTCCTCCCATCCTTTATACTCCTCAATATTCATGAACTTTGGCGGTTTTTGCATGGTCCCCGTTTCGTATTCTAACATAGTGCTCTGAGCAATGGTAATTGGAGTAGCAAAGGCGTTATAAAATTCCTCTTCCATGTTTCGGCAACAAGTTTCACAAATTCATAACTTTCAAACGAAATAACCTCTTCACACGGAATAACCTTTGGTGCGAAATGACCTTTACAAACGAAATGACCTGCAAAACAACTTCAAACGAAATGAGTTCACACGAAAAGAAGACTTTCACACGAAATGAATGATTTCGTGCGAAATAGTCAAGCGAAATACCAATTTGGTGCGAAATGAAGTAATTTCATGCGAAATAACTAGTTTCGTACGAAATAACAGAACTTTCAAACGAAATGAGAAAGCTGTTTCGTAAGAAATGAACTTTTGATGCAGATTCAAACGAACTAACGTGTGACAACTCGTATTTCCGAACCTATCTTTGTACTTTGAGGTAACGTATGTGAACGTGATGTGATTATATGAAAGTGATTGATTAAATGAATGTTATGTTTAATATGTACTTGTGTAACGTATGTATGTATATAAACGGCCCAAACGCACAACACTCACCTGATCGCACAAGCCATTCGGGCTACACAACTTGTACTCGAATCTATAGGGCAGCCCAAGTTTGGGTTCGGCCCATCCCCATTAGTTCGATTAACACATAGGGTGTTAGTACCCATCTCACACTTTACCAAAACACACAAATTTACAAACCCTAGCTCTCTTCCTCTTTCTCTCAAACTCGACGGCAATACACCATCCCCATCGAAGATCTTTCCTTGTTCGGATCAATCCTTGTTCCTCCTCTAACCGGTTAGTGTTCTATGATGTTGTTGATAAATGATATTATGGATGCCATGATATAGTGTGTATGAATGATGATGTTCTTGTGAATCGGATATGTATGATAATGTTAATCGGCTATCATGTCTTGCTTTCGGATTGATTGCATGATGAGTTAATGATATATTGTGATTGAATGTGATTTAAATCATTAATCGTTGATGTGCATGAAATCGGCTTGCATATGTGTATTGGATAATGCTCATGCTAATCGGATTTCATATTATTGTTTTAAGAACCGAATGTTTGTTAATCGGCTGCATGTTTGCTGAGATCGGGTTAGTTGTAGGGTCGATCACGAGGTGTTACATGATGGTTTGAAACCCCTAGATGGATATGTTTAAGTGTCTTGATTATTGTTCATGATTATGATCACGTTAGGGTTCATGAGAATTGATATTAAAAACCTTGTTTGATCGATTTCTGTTTGGTTAGGAAGTTGTTAGCATTTATTGATAAATTGTGAATTTGGAAACTAATTAAATGAATGTAACTGATCGCATGAATCACGAGAATTAGTTAACCATTCGCACAAGACCTCTTGGTCGCACAAGAGGTCCATTCGCACAAGAAGTCTAGTCGCACAAGCTGATATGGTCGCACAAGATGACCTGATCGCACAAGAGGTCCCCAGTCGCACAAGACTGTTAGATCGCACAAGTTGTTATGTTATTTAACTGTTGGGCCGGATGTTCATATTGGGCTGGGC
The DNA here is from genome assembly GCA_030545235.1 of Helianthus tuberosus. Taxonomy (NCBI): domain Eukaryota; kingdom Viridiplantae; phylum Streptophyta; class Magnoliopsida; order Asterales; family Asteraceae; genus Helianthus; species Helianthus tuberosus. The sequence goes on from CM060409.1 coordinate 122,299,109, forward strand.
TAGTTCCGATCGCACAACCCAATCGGATCGCACAAGTCGACCGGATCGTACAAGCTATCCGGATCGCACAAGACATGTCATTTGAGCCGTGTTTATGCTTATAGTTTGTTGGGTTTCTTTATTTGGGCCGGGCATTACTGGGCTTCAACGGATAACTCGCACAAGGCCATTAAGCTTGTGCGAGCCCAATCTTTTAATCATACAAGTTGAATACGTTATGACTGCTAAACGTGATGATGTATATTTGCCATGATCTATATGTGTTCCTTATCTGTTAGCTTATGTGATACTTATGTGCACTACTTGTAACCAAAACCTGACTTGTATGGTAACCATGTTAGGACGTGGTTGACCACTAGCAGCTAGACTTGACCTTTCTGTGTATCTGCCGAGCAAACCAAGGTGAGTTCACACTAGCCAAGGCATGGGATTCCCGGTGGGTTGGGAATGGGATTGAATAACTACTCGAACTATCGTTACTATTAAACTACTTACTACTGTCCTCGGATTGAAGGGCACGTACGTAAAACCTACGTACACTTATACTGACTACTGTCCTCGGATTGAAGGGCACGTACGTAAAACCTACGTACACTTATACTGACTATTGTCCTCGGATTGAAGGGCACGTACGTAAAACCTACGTACACGACTATAAGACCATCAACTCTATCAAATGAAGTCCCTCATTTATCGACTTAATCGCCGAGGCCTATGGCGAGCGGGTCATTAGTTAATAGCGCTATTAGGTTTAACAAACCTCACACCGTGCTAGTCGGACGGGTGTGTACTAATGGACTATGGGCAAAGGGTCAATGCTGATAGACATTGACTTAGGGCACCTCTTACATTTTCGTAGCTGTCGATACGCGTGGTCTAGTAACACATGGGAAGCCCCCACTAATCATCGCACACGTGCCTGGAAGGCCGCGATACGAATTAATACGATACATGGTTTACAAAACGACATACGATTTACAAAGCGAATACTATAACTAAACAACCAACTGTGAACTCGCTCAACTTTGTTGTTGATTCGTTGCTACATGCCTTACAGGTCATTAGGTACTCATGGAGCTTGCACAGGGAGGAACGGCCATTGTGGGACATGGCAGTGTGTGCCATTCTATGAACATTACTTTATTTCGTACTTAATACTTACAATGGGTTTTACAATTATGCTTCCGCTAAACACTTAACTATGCTTTGGTTTTGAACACCTTTCATATTGTTTGATTGAATTATGTTTACTTACATGCTTGTTCAATATAATTGGTGGCTTGATCCTGGTCAGTCGCGCCTCCAAGCGGTGATACTCTGCGTGTGGATTTTGGGGGTGTGACAGATTGGTATCAGAGCCATTGGTTATAGTGAACTTGGTTTTAATAAGGGAAAACGTTTTTGTTAAAACCAGACTATAACCTGTACAGTGCTCTACGATCCACAACGACGCTTCGCTCCACGTGCAAGGCTCAACATTCTAGGTGATATGGTATATGTTTTATTGCCTACTTGCTAGATTACGTAAAACTTTGCTTTTAGTATGCTTAGATAAACGTAGCAACTGTTAATTTAAAACACATGTGTGCTTACTGTCTTCTGTCATCGCACTTTCGCGAACCCTTCTCACTCATGTTTCCCTTGATATGAAGATCATGTCTGGACGCGTTAACATGACACAAGCCCAGTTGACGGCTCTAATTAACGAACAAGTTGCAGCGGCACTTGCAGCCGCACAAGCAGGAGGTATACCCTGTAGTTTAAACTCATTCTAGGATCTTTAGGTCCTACTCTCGTGAACCTACATTTGTGTTAAACTTTGTCCTTTCTTACACCCACAACAGGTCAACATGCTCAGCCACCTGTGTGCACCTTCAAAACTTTTATGAACTGCCGACCCACTACTTTTAGCGGCACTGAAGGAGCTGTAGGTCTCCTCCACTGGTTTGAAAAGCTTGAATCTGTGTTTGAGATGTGTGAATGCCCTGAGGCTCGCAGGGTGAAGTATGCTACCAGTACTTTAGAGGGTTTAGCGCTCACGTGGTGGAACGCTCAGGTTCAAATGCTGGGGTTGGTTGCTGCTAACGCCACCCCATGGAACAATTTTAAGGAGATGGTCAAGGAAGAATACTGCAATCGTGACGAAATTCACAAACTGGAAGTCGAGTTCTTCAACCTCAAGATGACGGGGTCAGAGATTGAGGCTTATACAAAAAGATCAAATAAGCTTGCTATTCTGTGTCCTACCATGGTGGATCCTCCAATTAAGCGTATCGAACTTTATCTCAAGGGCTTAGTGCCAGAAATCCAAAGTCATGTGACTTCAGCAAACCTCGCCACCATCCAGCAGGTGGTTCAATTGGCTCACCGTCTCACTGATCAGGCGGTGGAGCAGAACAGGTTACCAAAGCGTAATAGTGCTACAGCTACTTCTGAAACTCCCAGTGACAACAAACGTAAGTGGGATGGAACTTCAAGCAAAGGTTCAACTTCTGTTCAGTCTCAGTCTCAGCAGAGAAGAATTGAAGACTACAAGAGCCCTGGTCAACAATCTTCTGGTAGGCAAGGGCATGGTGGTTATCGAGGAAACCTTCCAAAGTGCAACAGATGCAACAGACACCACAGTGGTCAGTGCAACAAGGGTCTTTGTCAGAGGTGTCTCAAGATGGGTCATGAAGCGAAGGATTGTAGGAGCTTACGACCTGCGAATCAGAACCAGCGACAACAACCACCAGCTCCACAAGACCAGCAGCAGCAACAACGAGACAACAAGGGATGCTATCAGTGTGGAGCTGAAGGCCACATCAAGAGAAATTGTCCCCAGCTGATTCAGAACCAGAACAACAACAATAATAACAATCAGGGGAATGGAAACAACGGGGGTAACAACGGCAATGGTGCAAGGGGTCGTGTATTCGTTATTGGTCAAGGTGAAGCGAGGAATGATCCCAACGTGGTGACGGGTAAGTTCCTTCTCGACGACTTTTATGTTACAGTCTTATTTGATTCGGGTGCCGATACTAGCTACGTGTCTTTAAAAGTTAGCCAAATGCTTAAGCGTACCCCAACACCTTTGAACCCTAAGCACACTGTAGAGTTAGCTAATGGTAAAAATTTAGAGGTCACGCACGTAGTCAAAGGTTGTAACCTTGTTCTTGCTGATCATACTTTCTCAATCGACCTCCTTCCTATCACCCTGGGTAGTTTCGACGTTGTCATAGGGATGGACTGGTTATCCCAACACCAAGCAGAGATTCTTTGCAACGAGAAGAGTGTCCGTATTCCTCGCCCAGGTGATGAACCTCTATTGATTCGTGGTGACAAAAGTGGTGCTGTTGTGAGCATCGTCTCCTTCCTTAAGGCCCAAAAGTGTTTGCGTAAGGGCCATACTGCTATTCTGGCTCTTGTTACTGACACCTCAAAGAAAGAGAAGAAGATAGAAGATTTTCTGATTGTACGTGACTATCCTGAGGTATTCCCTGAGGAATTACCTGGTCTTCCGCCTCATCACCAAGTCGAATTCCAAATCGATCTAGCTCCTGGAGCAGCGCCCATAGCTCGTGCATCGTATCGCTTAGCTCCATCAGAGTTGGAAGAACTTTCTACGCAACTCCAAGAACTCTTGGATAAGGGTTTTATTCGTCCTAGCTCTTCACCCTGGGGAGCTCCAGTCTTGTTTGTGAAGAAGAAAGACGGTACTTTCAGAATGTGCATCGACTACCGTGAACTCAACAAGGTGACTGTGAAGAATCGATATCCTCTTCCACGCATCGACGACCTATTCGACCAGCTGCAAGGGTCGAGCTACTATTCAAAGATTGATTTGAGATCAGGATATCATCAGCTGAGAGTCCGAGAGGAGGACGTCTCCAAAACAGCCTTTAGAACTCGATATGGCCACTCTGAGTTTTTGGTCATGCCTTTTGGGCTGACAAACGCACCTGCGGTCTTCATGGATTTGATGAATAGAGTGTGCAAGCCTTACCTGGACAAGTTTGTAATAGTTTTCATCGACGACATCCTGATCTATTCGAAGTGTCAGGAGGAACACGAGCAGTATCTACGACTCATTTTGGAACTCCTTCGAACAGAACAGTTGTACTCCAAGTTTTCAAAATGCGACTTCTGGCTTCGTGAAGTCCATTTCTTAGGCAATGTGGTGAACAAGGATGGGATTCACGTTGACCTATCTAAGGTAGACTCGATTAAGAATTGGCCTGCGCCTCGTACACCAACGGAAATTCACCAATTCTTGGGCTTGGCAGGTTACTACAGAAGATTCATCAAGGACTTCTCCAAGATTGCACAGCCCCTCACCTCACTGACGCAGAAAGGCGTTGTTTATCGATGGGGAAACGCACAGGAATTAGCATTTCAGCACTTAAAGGATAGACTTTGCAGTGCACCTATCCTTTCATTGCCAGAGGGTACAGATGACTTTGTGGTTTACTGTGACGCATCCATTCAGGGTCTTGGTTGTGTATTGATGCAGCGGGATAAAGGTATAGCCTACGCCTCACGCCAACTTAAAGTTCATGAAAGGAACTACACTACACACGATCTAGAGCTTGGAGCTGTTGTTTTTGCGCTTAAGATATGGAGACACTACCTGTACGGTACCAAGTGCGCCATTTACACCGACCACAGGAATCTCGAACACATCTTCAAACAGAAGGAGTTGAATATGCGACAACGACGATTGGTCGAGCTACTGAATGACTACGAATGTTCGATCAGGTACCACCCAGGCAAAGCCAATGTTGTGGCTGACGCCCTTAGTCGAAGGACACTGCGCTTAAGCGTGTACGAGCTTTACAACTCGCTATACAGTCTAGTCTTCCTTCTCAGATTCGAGATGCTCAGGTAGAAGCATTGAAACTAGATAACATCATGGCTGAAGCCCTACGCGGCTCAAGACAACGATTAGAACAGAAGGAAGACGGTGCTTGCTACGTAACAGGACGCATTTGGGTCCCACTCTATGGCAACCTACGAGAGCTTGTGATGGATGAGGCACACAAGTCTCGCTACTCAGTACATCCTGGTTCGGATAAGATGTACCACGATATCAAAACTACGTATTGGTGGCCTAGCATGAAAGCTCACATAGCAACTTATGTTAGCAAGTGCTTGACTTGTGCGAGAGTCAAGACGGAATATCAGAAACCCTCAGGCCTACTTCAACAGCCAGATATACCACAATGGAAATGGGAGCAAATTTCCATGGATTTTGTTACTGGCCTGCCTAGATCTCAACGTGGTAACGATACTATTTGGGTGATCGTGGATCGACTCACAAAGTCTGCTCACTTCTTGGCTATCAAGGAAACAGATAAGTTCTCCACACTAGCAGACGTATATCTTAAGGAAGTCGTCTCGAGGCACGGAGTGCCCACCTCTATTATCTCTGATCGTGATGCACGTTTTACTTCAGAACTATGGCAAGCAATGCACAAATCCTTTGGCTCACGATTAGACATGAGCACAGCTTATCACCCTCAGACGGATGGGCAGTCTGAGCGCACTATTCAAACTTTAGAAGACATGCTTCGGGCGTGTGTAATGGATTTTGGCAACGGCTGGGAAAATCATCTGCCACTCGTGGAATTTTCGTACAATAACAGCTACCACACCAGCATTAAAGCTGCTCCGTTTGAGGCATTGTACGGGCGTAAATGTCGATCACCTCTTTGTTGGGCAGAGGTGGGGGATAGTCAGATCACTGGTCCAGAACTTGTGGTAGACACAACAGAACGAATTGCTCAAATACGACAACGAATGGCGGCAGCTCGTGACCGTCAGAAAAGCTACGCCGATAAGGACAGGAAACCACTCGAGCTCCATGTTGGGGAGTGAGTGCTACTCAAAGTTTCACCCTGGAAGGGTGTGGTTCGTTTTGGTAAACGAGGCAAACTTAACCCACGATACGTCGGACCTTTCGAAGTCATTGAGAAAATAGGCAAGGTGGCCTACAAACTGAACTTACCAGCAGAACTCAGTGCAGTTCACAACGTCTTCCACGTGCCGAATCTGAAGAGGTGTCTGTCAGATGAGACCCACATAGTTCCTTTGAAGGAGCTCACTATCGACGAGCATTTACGATTCGTCGAGGAACCAGTTGAAATCACGGACTGGGATGTTAAGGTCCTCAAGCGCACTAGAATACCTCTCGTTCGAGTTCGTTGGAACTCACGTCGTGGCCCAGAGTTCACATGGGAACGCGAAGATCAAATAAAACAAAAGTATCCCCAACTATTTGCAAACAGTACAACCACTACTGAGGCTGAAGCTACGGAATTTCGGGACGAAATTCCAGATCAACGGGGGGAGGATGTGACACCCCAGGAAAACCATGCAACTTAACTAGATTCCTCAGTGAGTACGTACCAAATTTCGGGATGAAATTTCTTTCAACTTGGGGATAATGTGACAACTCGTATTTCCGAACCTATCTTTGTACTTTGAGGTAACGTATGTGAACGTGATGTGATTATATGAAAGTGATTGATTAAATGAATTTTATGTTTGATATGTGCTTGTGTAATGTATGTATGTATATAAACGGCCCAAACGCACAACACTCACCTGATCGCACAAGCCATTCGGGCTACACAACTTGTACTCGAATCTATAGGGCAGCCCAAGTTTGGGTTCGGCCCATCCCCATTAGTTCGATTAACACATAGGGTGTTAGTACCCATCTCACACATTACCAAAACACACAAATTTACAAACCCTAGCTCTCTTCCTCTCTCTCTCTCTCAAACTCGACGGCAACACACCATCCCCATCGAAGATCTTTCCTTGTTCGGATCAATCCTTGATCCTCCTCTAACCGGTTAGTGTTCTATGACGTTGTTGATAAATGATATTATGGATGCCATGATATAGTGTGTATGAATGATGATGTTCTTGTGAATCGGATATGTATGATAATGTTAATCGGCTATCATGTCTTGCTTTCGGATTGATTGCATGATGAGTTAATGATATATTGTGATTGAATGTGATTTAAATCATTAATCGTTGATGTGCATGAAATCGGCTTGCATATGTGTATTGGATAATGCTCAAGCTAATCGAATTTCATACTATTGTTTTAAGAACCGAATGTTTGTTAATCGGCTGCATGTTTGCTGAAATCGGGTTAGTTGTAGGGTCGATCACGAGGTGTTACATGATGGTTTGAAACCCCTAGATGGATATGTTTAAGTGTCTTGATTATTGTTCATGATTATGATCACGTTAGGGTTCATGAGAATTGATATTAAAAACCTTGTTTGATCGATTTCTGTTTGGTTAGGAAGTTGTTAGCATTTATTGATAAATTGTGAATTTGGAAACTAATTAAATGAATGTAACTGATTGCATGAATCATGAGAATTAGTTAACCATTCGCACAAGACTTCTTGGTCGCACAAGAGGTCCATTCGCACAAGAAGTCTAGTCACACAAGCTGATCTGGTCGCACAAGATGACCTGATCGCACAAGAGGTCCCCAGTCGCACAAGACTGTTGGATCGCACAAGTTGTTATGTTATTTAACTGTTGGGCCGGATGTTCATATTGGGCTGGGCTAGTTCCGATCGCACAACCCAATCGGATCGCACAAGTCGACCGGATCGTACAAGCTATCCGGATCGCACAAGACATGTCATTTAAGCCGTGTTTATGCTTATAGTTTGTTGGGTTTCTTGATTTGGGCCGGGAATTATTGGGCTTCAACGGATGACTCGCACAAGGCCATTAAGCTTGTGCGAGCCCAATCTTTTAATCATACAAGTTGAATACGTTATGACTGCTAAACGTGATGATGTATATTTGCCATGATCTATATGTGTTCCTTATCTGTTAGCTTATGTGATACTTATGTGCACTACTTGTAACCAAAACCTGACTTGTATGGTAACCATGTTAGGACGTGGTTGACCACTAGCAGCTAGACTTGACCTTTCTGTGTATCTGCCGAGCAAACCAAGGTGAGTTCACACTAGCCAAGGCATGGGATTCCCGGTGGGTTGGGAATGGGATTGAATAACTACTCGAACTATCATTACTATTAAACTACTTACTACTGTCCTCGGATTGAAGGGCACGTACGTAAAACCTACGTACACTTATACTGACTACTGTCCTCGGATTGAAGGGCACGTATGTAAAACCTACGTACACTTATACTGACTACTGTCCTCGGATTAAAGGGCACGTACGTAAAACCTACGTACACGACTAAAAGACCATCAACTCTATCAAATGAAGTCCCTCATTTATCGACTTAATCGCTGAGGCCTATGGCGAGCGGGTCATTAGTTAATAGCGCTATTAGGTTTAACAAACCTCACACCGTGCCAGTCGGACGGGCGTGTACTGATGGACTATGGGCAAAGGGTCAATGCTGATAGACATTGACTTAGGGCACCTCTTACATTTCGTAGCAGTCGATACACGTGGTCTAGTAACACATGGGAAGCCCCCACTAATCATCGCACACATGCCTGGAAGGCCGCGATACGAATTTATACGATACATGGTTTACAAAACGACATACGATTTACAAAGCGAATACTATAACTAAACAACCAACTGTGAACTCGCTCAACTTTGTTGTTGATTCGTTGCTACATGCCTTGCAGGTCATTAGGTACTCATGGAGCTTGCACAGGGAGGAACGGTCGTTGTGGGACATGGCAGTGTGTGCCATTCTATGAACATTACTTTATTTCGTACTTAATACTTACAATGGGTTTTACAATTATGCTTCCGCTAAACACTTAACTATGCTTTGGTTTTGAACACCTTTCATATTGTTTGATTGAATTATGTTTACTTACATGCTTGTTCAATATGATTGGTGGCTTGATCCTGGTCAGTCGCGCCTCCAAGCGGTGATACTCCGCGTGTGGATTTTGGGGGTGTGACAGGTTTTCGTGCGAAAATAAAACAAGACAAGCTATTTCGTGCGAAATGAATATGTGATTTCATACGAAATAGATGAATCTGAGTGATTTCGTGCGAAATCAAATCCTCAATTCGTGCGAAATGCTGCTGATGTTATCATCTCGGCCATGTTTTTGTCAAATTGATCTGGTTTTAGTCTGATTTAAGATCTAATTCTTTCAAGGCTTTGTTAAAACACAGTTTCGCATATAATGTGAGAAATTCAAGTCATTTTGACCGTGAAATCAAGTTTAATTTTGAAAAGAAGGTGTAGAAAACAGATTTTGCAGCTGAAATGGTAAGAACTCTTCCTCCTGAGCTCTGATACCACTTGTAGGATCATTTTATGACCCAAACGAGTCGATCAGAAGAGAACTCGTCCAATATGAGAGGCGGAAACAAACATATCGGAGTTATTTCAGCTGGATTACACAAGAAATCACTTTAACTGTCTCGTTTATTGAAAAACACAACGTTTTACAGCCTGGAGACACTTCGGCAGCACTTCGTTGCCGGAATCAGATCGTTACAAATGACAAGACACATCAGGTATTTATAGGCCACTCTATTTCGTACGAAACCATTCAAGCGAAATCAGTTTCACACGAAATAGTCATTTCGTGCGAAATGACCAAGTGATTTCGTACGAAATGACTTACATGTCATTTCGTGCGAAATGCCCATAAACATACATTTCTCGTTTTCTCGTTCTACGTGCCCTGATCTATCTAAACAAATACAAGACTCGATACAAGACGAAGTCGACAGACGTATGCACCAACAGATACATTGGACCGTTCAAAATCCTGAGAAGGATTGGTCTTGTAGCATACAAGTTGGATTTACCTGCTGAACCGAATGGCGTTCATGATACATTTCATGTATCTAACCTGAAAAAGAGTCCAATTCAAGAAATAGTGGCCATTCCTGCCAACGAAGTTCATATTGACGACACACTCCACTTTAATGAAGAACCCGTTGAGGTTACTGATTGGAAGATCAACAAAACACACAGGAGTAGTGTCAAACTCGTCAAGGTTTGTTGGAATGCACGTCATTGCCCAGAATTCACGTGGGAACGTGAAGATCGTATGAAAGCAAAATACCCACATTTGTTCCCCAAGACCCCTGCTTCTAGTAGCATAACTAAAATTTCGGGACGAAATTTTCTTAACAGGGGGAGAATGTGACAACCCTCATAATTACAGGTATCCGTACAATTAATTAATTATGATTAATGCCTAATGATTGTGCTTGATTACAACTGATGATATAAACTGCTTTATGATTTCTGTATCATACATACATGTGCATCACATTTCATACTGTCACACCATCTATTGCATACAAACTTTAGTGACATACATGATGCACAAAGCACAGTTTGCAGATAACTCAGAAATATACTGACAGTGCCAGTACATAGACAGACAATGTTTTGAGGCCCAGTGTGAGCCAGAGACAAGGTACTACACTAGTATGGAGTGTAGGGAAGTAAGGACCATAAAACTGCGTCACTAGGTGATAGTTAAGTGCCGGAAAGTGCCTAAAACCCACTCAAAATGCAGAATTCTGCATGAATAAACAAAAATCAGCATTTTAACATGCTTGTAACATGCAAAAATATGGCAAAATGGTCCTGTATGCTTTCCTAAGTGTCGGGAATTGTAAGTGTCACAAAAAGTTACATAAAAGACACTATACGGTATAACTTAGCACTTTAACGAATCGGTATCTAACCTGTCACACCCCGACCACGTATAACATACAAGACGTGGCGGAAACGTCGGGGAGTGTTGTAACAGAATTAATTGTTTCATAACCATGGTATACAAAGTTGTATTTTATTTATCAACATAAGAGTTACATTGTTTTAAACAGGAATTAAAGTGTTTATAACATAATTAAACTAAGTCTATCTTCGTTTTATGTCTCTAAGGCACAGGTCCGCCCTAGTGTCACGATCATCATCCTACGGAAAAGCACCTGAAAACACATGTGAAAGTAGGTACGTCAGCATAAAAATGCCTGTGAGATACATAGGTTTTGTGAAAATAGGATTCATGACTTAAGTTTAAGAAAAAGATTGTTTATCAAAAGTCAGTCATGAACCTTGTAAATTGTTTTGTTTTGTAAATCGTTTAAAAAGCGATGAGATCGAATGATATGTATAAATAAAGAATAATGTGTGGTTAAATGTATAATCAAGTAAAATGAGTTGTATAAAATAAGTTGTTTGTAAAGCAATGTCTTGTGAAAAGTATGTTATTTGTATAAAATGGTATATATCTCAAACTGAAATGATTCAAATAACGTTACGATATATAATACCATACAAACACTTATATATAGGAAGTACCAGCGGCGTATCCACCATGCTTGTATCATATTACACACGCCTCGTTACTTAAACCACTTAAACAAACCACCAATGTATAAATTCTATGTTTAAACCAATAGTCAAAAGTCCTTGTATAAGCCATGTCAAATGTTTATAAGTCCAGAAGTATTCAAGTAATGTAAATCAAATCTTATGTATTGTAAGTAAAGTATTGTCACATAATCCAAATGTAGAAATGTACAAAACAAAGTATTTTGAATATATCAAAAAGTTATGTTTTGCAAAGTAATGCATGTTACATTGATACAAACATTTATGTGGTAAGTTAACGCATACATTCAAGCCTTGAGACAGTCGGATAACCCTTTCAGTCAAGATTATCAAAAGAAATGTTTTCGGATTCAGTCATTCCTTACATCCAAACAAACCCGGGATGTCAGGAATGGGATTTGTCAAGTCCTATGGTACCAGTACTTACTACCGAGCGGCGTAGCTAATGTTAATGAACGTATAATAGTCTCGTTTGTGCAAACCAAATGTCATAGCAAAAGTGAACATGTTATATGAAAACAATGTACTAAGTATGCTAAGTTAACATACAAAGCAGAAAAGTCATGTAAATCAATGTGCTAGCATGCTATTAGTTAACATACATAGCAGAAATGTAATGTAAAACAATGTACTAAGTATGCACACAATGGACATACATAGCATGAAATGTAATGAAATCATGTACTATAATGTACTAACAAACATAGCAGGTATATGATGTGAAACAGGAAAGCATGAAAGTAACAAGTAGGCACATGTGTTCCACCCCAAAACGTTTGGAAAAACAGTAAAAGAGGGGTCTATGTACTCACTTGAGATTGCTCAGAAGTCTTAAGATAACCACCAAGCAATGCTAGAGATCTCGGAATCAAACGGCACCTAATATAGGTAACTATGTTAATAAACCGGACCTAAATCGGAGGATTTAGATAGAATGAGGGTTCGTAAACCAAACGAGTATGGAAACTTGTGTCATATGGTTTAACAAAGCCTACATACTAAATGAAACCTAACCTAAGTGCTTACGACCCATCGCGACCCATTAAGGTGGCTTATGCTACTTTAACGCGTCGTTCGCGTAAAACGCGTTCGGTACGTCTAACTAGTCCTATGACAAGTGTTATATGCCTAAACATGTTACATAATCAGTTATGTGACAAAAGTTTAGGTTACATATGCTTAATTACCAATTATTCATGAAAAGGGTATTCTGGTAATTTACCTAAGGCATATAAGCTACCTATCATACAACTACTTAACGAAGCGACCATAAGGTATAACCTCGGAAGGTTATTCCCTATACACTATGGTCACCTAATGTATTTGGTCGGATCCTAATGATCGACCAAATGGGTCGGGTTCGAAGGTATAAGCGATTTATCAGATCGCTTACCCTACGACCCTAGACAACGTGGTAATCAGTAGGCATAGTCCCAAGGGACTATAACCAACGTGATTACACTCACGTTGCGAAGTTCAAACGAACTTCACATTGACCATAAACTGGTCAACGTAGAAAGTCAAACAAAGTTTGACTTTCAGACTCGAAAAGCAATAAAAGAACGAAAGAATACTTACGAAGGGTCCTCGAATGCTAATCTAGATCCAAATAACTCAGGTATGAAACAATGGTTCCAACTTAGAGTCTTTTAGATCAGATTCTAGTGAGTTTGAAGTAAATGGGGGTGGGGTATTTATAGTTTTCGGGTAACCGTTAAGATCGTTTCATGGAAACCGTGCTCAAATCTCATGCGTACTCTTGTTGGAAAGTTAAGGTGACTAAAAATGGCCCCTAATCAGCTGAAAGGTCAAGTGTGAGTATGTGGTTGTGGATTAAACAGCTGGAATCTGCTGATTAAGCGATCTTATCTGATCAGGGAGGCTGATGCGGCCCGCTTCAGGATCAGACAAAGCTCAGGCGGGCCGCCTGGAGCTTCTGATCAGCAAACATGTTTCAGAAGTTATAGTTTTGGTCCCTGCACGTGTTTAAAGCCATTTCCGACACTTATAAGGCCCGTAAAGCCAACCTTAAGGCCCTAAAATGATGCCTAAACATTGTGGACATGGAACATGCTCAAAAATATGTCGGATGTTGGTTCGTTTGGTCGTACGAACGCAATGTTCGCTTAATTACGACGGAATGCGCACAAGCGCGTAAAACGATCCAAATGACGTGACGAATGGATTTTTCTTGTGCCAAACACTAAAATAAAATATTTTAGTGCTTACATAAATTTTTGGATGTTCGGATGTATTCAGAACGTAAGTTATGCGCGAAAGTGCAAACTTGTGCACTTTTTAACACTTTTAGTCCCTGAATGACCCAAAAGTTTATTTTAGCATACCGAACCCCACAAAGCCTAATTCTAAGCTATGTAAAGGATATTTATGGTATGTTTAACTCATGGTCATGTTCCGGAATGTTCGTTACAGTTCAAATTGGCATACTTTCGCAGGTTGTCAAGTTTAGTCCCTGTAGACGAATAAATTTGTTTTTGCCATACCAATGCATTCAAAACTTATTTCTAAGTTATGTAAAGGTTATTTAAGGTATGTTAAGTATATGTTGATGTTCCGGAGTATTTTTCGTATTAAACTGATTACGTTTACGCATCAGTTTGCCTAAAACTCTCCAGAAAGCGATGTAGAGTTTGAAATTACATAAAAGTCAAAACATGAAAAATGTAAATCACAACCAAAAAAACATTGGGATCAAATAACATTGTTTTATTGATAATTGAACTGTTCACAATGATTACAAGCACGGATGTTACAGTCTCCCCTACTTGTGGAAATTTCGTCCCGAAATTTATTTAGAGGAAACTCGTGGGAAAAGATGCGGATATTTCGCCTTCATTTGATATTCGCGTTCCCAAGTAAACTCGGGTCCTCGTTTAGCTTCCCAGCGAACTTTGACCAAAGGAATGCGCTTGCGTTTGAGCCACTTGACTTCACGTTCCATGATTTCCACTGGCTTCTCAACAAATTTCAGTGTTTTGCCAACACGAATTTCGTCAAGCGGTATGTGGAGGTTCTCATCAGCTAAACACCTCTTGAGATTGGACACGTGAAAAGTTGGATGAACATTTCCAAGTTCAGGAGGTAACTCAAGTCTGTAGGCTACCTTTCCGATTCTTTCGACGATCTTGAATGGTCCAACGTATCTTGGTGCAAGTTTTCCTTTCTTTCCAAATCTGATCACACCTTTCCAAGGTGAGACCTTAAGTAATACTCGATCACCGACTTGAAATTCTAAGGGCTTGCGTTTTGGATCCGCGTAACTCTTTTGACGGCTTCTAGCTGTCTGAAGGTTATCACGAACTTTCTTTATCTTGTCAGTTGTCTCTAAAATGAGAGCAGGTCCAGTAAGTTGAGCCTCGCCGATCTCATTCCAGCAGACTGGTGAACGACATTTTCGACCATAGAGAGCCTCGAAAGGAGCCATTTTGATGCTGGTGTGATAACTGTTGTTGTAGGAGAATTCAATTAACTGAAGATGTGAATCCCAACTACCACCAAAATCGATCACACAAGCTCTAAGCATATCCTCCAGAGTCTGGATTGTTCTTTCAGATTGACCATCCGTTTGCGGATGATAAGCCGTGCTCAGATTAAGTTGGGTCCCCATAGCAGATTGCATGGTTCTCCAAAAATGAGACGTGAAACGAGCATCTCTGTCAGAAATGATGTTCAAAGGAACACCATGTCGAGCCACAATTTCATCCACATAGATTTTTGCAAGTCTGTCAGCAGGAAAATCCTCGCGGATTGGCAAGAAATACGTTGATTTAGTAAGACGATCAACAACTACCCAGATGGCATCATGACCTTTCTTTGTGCGTGGAAGTTTGGTGATGAGATCCATAGTAATGTTTTCCCATTTCCAAACCGGGATCTCTGGTTGCTCCAATAAACCAGAAGGACGCTGGTGTTCAGCCTTAACCTTAAGACAAGTAAGGCATTTTGATACGTATAAGGCAATGTCTTTCTTCATACCAGGCCACCAATAATGAATACGAAGATCCTTATACATCTGATCTGAGCCCGGATGAATAGAATAACGCGACTTATGGGCTTCATCCATAAGCAAGGTACGAAGATCATCCTGGCTTGGGACCCACAAATGGTCCATGAAGTAATACGATCCATTGTCCTTCAGTTCCAAAGCAGGCGTTATGTGATAGGGAAATTCTTTATCCATTAAACCTTGTGAAACACAAGATTGTTGAGCCTGAGAAATGCGTGCTTGGATATCGGATTGAGCTTGAATAACAGATTGAACACGTACACAATGAAGCTTAGTACGTTCCTTACGACTCAATGCATCAGCTACGACATTCGCCTTACCAGGATGGTAGCGAATTTCGCAGTCATAGTCGTTTAAAAGCTCAACCCAACGTCGTTGCCTCATGTTGAGTTCTTTCTGGTTGAAGATATGCTGAAGACTTTTGTGGTCCGTGAAAACCACACATTTTGTACCGTACAAATAGTGTCTCTAGATCTTTAGAGCGAAACCAACTGCACCCAACTCAAGATCATGAGTGGTGTAGTTCTTCTCATGTATCTTCAATTGCCTCGATGCATATGCTATGACTTTGTTCCTTTGCATCAGGACACAGCCAAGACCCAATTTAGATGCATCGCAATAAACGACGAAATCATCATTGCCCTCAGGCAAGTTAGAACAGGCGCGTCGCAAAGCTTCTGCTTCAAGTTTTGAAAAGCTTCCTCTTGTTTGTATCCCCAATCAAAGGGCTTGCTCTTCTGAGTTAAAGCAGTTAGAGGAACTGCAATTTTCGAGAAATTCTCAATGAAGCGGCGGTAATAACTCGCTAGACCAAGAAAAGAACGAACCTCAGTGGGAGTAGTAGGCGTATCCCAATCCTTAATCGCACTGATCTTGGAGGGATCTACATGGATACCTTGTTCGTTGATGATATGCCCCAAAAATTGAACTTCTTTAAGCCAGAATTCACACTTGGAGAACTTGGCAAACAGTTGCTATTTCTTTAGGAGTTCCAAAGTAAGACGAAGATGTTGCTCGTGATCAGCTCGCGTCTTGGAGTTAATCAAGATGTCGTCAATAAAAAACAATGACGAACTGATCCAAATAAGGTTTGCAGACCCTATTCATTAAGTCCATGAAAACAGCAGGAGCATTAGTCAAACCGAATGGCATGACTGTGAATTCATAATGCCCATAACGAGTGCGGAACGCTGTCTTGGGAATATCTTCTTCATGCACCTGAAGTTGGTGATACCCAGAACGTAGATCAATCTTCGAAAAATAAGAAGCGCCCTGTAGCTGATCAAAGAGATCATCAATGCGAGGTAGGGGATATCGATTCTTGATGGTAAGCTTGTTAAGCTCACGATAATCGATACACATCCTAAAGGATCCATCCTTCTTCTTGACAAAAAGAACGGGAGCACCCCAAGGTGAAAAGCTAGGACGGATAAAACCTTTGTCAGAGAGTTCCTGGAGCTGCTTAGACAATTCTTGCATCTTAGAGGGTGCAAGACGATATGGAGCTCTGGCAATGGGATTTGCACCAGGTACGAGATCAATACGGAACTCTACTTGGCGTGCTGGGGGTAGACCAGGTAAATCTTCAGGGAAAACTTCAGAATAATCCCGAACGACAGGAATATCTGAAATAGACTTACCCTTACCCTTATCTGCTGTAACATGTGCTAAGAAAGCCACATAGTTCTTCCGCAGATATTTTCGAGCTTTAAAACAAGACATAAGCTTGAGACCACCAGACGGTTTCTCACCTTGAACCTGTAGGATCTCGCTTGTCGAAAGCGGCACACGAACTATCTTCTCGAAACAAACTACCTCTGCGTGATGCTTGGATAACCAATCCATTCCCACAATAACGTCGAAGATTCCAAGTTGCATAGGCGTGAGGTCAATAGGAAAAAGATGGTCGTTAAGATTCAACTGGCAGTTGCGAAGAACAGAATCAAGAACAATGGGTTCACCACTAGCAACTTCTACTGTCAAAGGTTTACCTAGTTTTGTTCTAGACACACGAAGTAATGGCTCAAAAGAAAATGACACAAAACTCTTGTCGGCACCCGAATCAAAAAGAACAAATGCAGGCTGATTATTAATAAAGAACGTACCGTTCACCACATTATCGTCCGCCTGCGCCTCTTGGGCATTCAAGTTAAAAGCTCGCCCTCGAGCCTGAGCCTGATTTTGGTTCTGATTCTGATTTTGGTTGGCTAGCCTTGGGCACCGGTTCCTGTAGTGGGTCAGATCCCCACAATTGTAGCACGAACCAGGAGGAAAATGAGGTCGTGCAGCTTGACCTTGTTGCTGAACCAGAGGCTGAGCAACTTGTTGGGCTTGGTTCTGAACTGCCTGGTTCTGGTTAACAGGAATGCGGCAGGTGGCAGCAAGATGACCAGGCCTTCCGCAGTTGGTGCACTGACGACACTGGAGGTGTGGTTGATGATGGCCGTTACACCTGTTGCACAAAGGTGCATTGCCAAGATAAGGCTTCTTGGCTAGTGGTTGCGCAGGCTGATTTGGTGCAGCTTGAGCCTGTGCAGTAACAGCATAGTTTTGGGAAGCCTTCCGCTTCCTAGACCCTCCAGAATTCTTTCCCTTCTTGTTTTGACCTTTCTTGCTATCTTCCTTATCAGACACCTGCTTCTTACCCTTGTCACCCTTTTTGTGCAGCTTCCCCTTTCGAACCTGCGACTCAGTCAATGTCGCTGCTAACTCGATCGCCTGACGGAGTGTGGCAGGGTTACTACCAGTAATGATGTCTTGTACTGAGTCAGGTAGGCCGTCGATGTATCTTTCGATAGCCTTGTCGAGTGGGGTAACCATAGTTGGGCAAAGCAGACTCAACTCTTCAAACCTATCAGTATAAGCCCTGTGCTCGCCACTGTCTTGTTTCAAGTCCTCAAACTCTTTCTCCAACGCTCGCTATTCATGACGAGGACATAATTCCCTCATCATAAGGGCCCTAAGTTCAGCCCAAGTTTGCGCTAGAGCAACTTCTGCACCCCGATCTCTCATAACCCCGTTCCACCATGTGAGAGCCCTCTTCTGAAACACGCTCGAAGAAAACTCGACCTTGCGATTATCCGGACACTGCACGTGGCGGAAAGTATTCTCAATGCTCTCGAACCATTGAAGAAGCCCAGTCGCTCCCTCAGAACCACTAAACTTGAGTGGTTTAGCCGAGTTAAAATCCTTGTATTTGCATGGAGCATTGTTGTTGTTGTTGGCTTGGTGCCATTGAGCAAAGAGATTTGGGAATTGAGCAGCCATCTGCTGCGCAATGATTTCTGCCAGTTCGGCAGTCGCTATTTGGTTTTCGCGTCGAGGAGGCATTCTAAAAGAGGAAAACATGAAAGGAAGCGAGTGAGATGATTGGATGAAAAGAATGAGATGAAACAAAATTAACAAACGCAAAGATGGTGGTCATTTGTCCGCCTTACCAAGCAAACAAATGACACACAGTGACTAATCAAAGTAAATGGGTCAAAAATAATGTATCACGAAGACATGCTCGCCTATAAGTGAACACTCATCCCAAGAATTCCCAGGTAAGCACAACTGGTCTCGCGTCTGATGAGATGTATACGAAGTGCTTGCCTAGACAGAAAACCCAGAATACAGGCATTCACTCTTCCAGTTTGCACGTGTTCACATTATTTAAAACCCAAAACGTTGACGAGATTTTGAAAATTTGAAGGCACAAGGCCAAAAACCAAACTGGAAGGGTTCAAAACCTTACAATAGAGGGTTCAAAACCTTGTAATAAATCATCCAAAAACAGATGATTGTTTTTTCAAAAATCGTTTCGAAAATTTTGGTTTCTTGTTTTGATAATCATCTAAGGATAGGTGATGTGCATGTTTTAAGATCTAAACACAAGATAACTTGTGTTAGGGTCCTAGAAAGGTTATAGTCTAGGTCAAAGAATTACTAATAACCTAATTCCCTATAACCATTGGCTCTGATACCAACTCTTCTGTCACACCCCGACCACGTATAACATACAAGACGTGGCGGAAACGTCGGGGAGTGTTGTAACAGAATTAATTGTTTCATAACCATGGTATACAAAGTTGTATTTTATTTATCAACATAAGAGTTACATTGTTTTAAACAGGAATTAAATAGTTTATAACATAATTAAAATAAGTCTATCTTCGTTTTATGTCTCTAAGGCACAGGTCCGCCCTAGTGTCACGATCATCATCCTACGGAAAAGCACCTGAAAACACATGTGAAAGTAGGTACGTCAGCATAAAAATGCCTGTGAGATACATAGGTTTTGTGAAAATAGGATTCATGACTTAAGTTTAAGAAAAAGATTGTTTATCAAAAGTCAGTCATGAACCTTGTAAATTGTTTTGTTTTGTAAATCGTTTAAAAAGCGATGAGATCGAATGATATGTATAAATAAAGAATAATGTGTGGTTAAATGTATAATCAAGTAAAATGAGTTGTATAAAATAAGTTGTTTGTAAAGCAATGTCTTGTGAAAAGTATGTTATTTGTATAAAATGGTATATATCTCAAACTGAAATGATTCAAATAACGTTACGATATATAATACCATACAAACACTTATATATAGGAAGTACCAGCGGCGTATCCACCATGCTTGTATCATATTACACACGCCTCGTTACTTAAACCACTTAAACAAACCACCAATGTATAAAGTCTATGTTTAAACCAATAGTCAAAAGTCCTTGTATAAGCCATGTCAAATGTTTATAAGTCCAAAAGTATTCAAGTAATGTAAATCAAATCTTATGTATTGTAAGTAAAGTATTGTCACATAATCCAAATGTAGAAATGTACAAAACAAAGTATTTTGAATATATCAAAAAGTTATGTTTTGCAAAGTAATGCATGTTACATTGATACAAACATTTATGTGGTAAGTTAACGCATACATTCAAGCCTTGAGACAGTCGGATAACCCTTTCAGTCAAGATTATCAAAAGAAATGTTTTCGGATTCAGTCATTCCTTACATCCAAACAAACCCGGGATGTCAGGAATGGGATTTGTCAAGTCCTATGGTACCAGTACTTACTACCGAGCGGCGTAGCTAATGTTAATGAACGTATAATAGTCTCGTTTGTGCAAACCAAATGTCATAGCAAAAGTGAACATGTTATATGAAAACAATGTACTAAGTATGCTAAGTTAACATACAAAGCAGAAAAGTCATGTAAATCAATGTGCTAGCATGCTATTAGTTAACATACATAGCAGAAATGTAATGTAAAACAATGTACTAAGTATGCACACAATGGACATACATAGCATGAAATGTAATGAAATCATGTACTATAATGTACTAACAAACATAGCAGGTATATGATGTGAAACAGGAAAGCACGAAAGTAACAAGTAGGCACATGTGTTCCACCCCAAAACGTTTGGAAAAACAGTAAAAGAGGGGTCTATGTACTCACTTGAGATTTCTCAGAAGTCTTAAGATAACCACCAAGCAATGCTAGAGATCTCGGAATCAAACGGCACATAATATAGGTAACTATGTTAATAAACCGGACCTAAATCGGAGGATTTAGATAGAATGAGGGTTCGTAAACCAAACGAGTATGGAAACTCGTGTCATATGGTTTAACAAAGCCTACATACTAAATGAAACCTAACCTAAGTGCTTACGACCCATCGCGACCCATTAAGGTGGCTTATGCTACTTTAACGCGTCGTTCGTGTAAAACGCGTTCGGTACGTCTAACTAGTCCTATGACAAGTGTTATATGCCTAAACATGTTACATAATCAGTTATGTGACAAAAATTTAGGTTACATATGCTTAATTACCAATTATTCATGAAAAGGGTATTCTGGTAATTTACCTAAGGCATATAAGCTACCTATCATACAACTACTTAACGAAGCGACCATAAGGTATAACCTCGGAAGGTTATTCCCTATACACTATGGTCACCTAATGTATTTGGTCGGATCCTAATGATCGGCCAAATGGGTCGGGTTCGAAGGTACAAGCGATTTATCAGATCGCTTACCCTACGACCCTAGACAACGTGGTAATCAGTAGGCATAGTCCCAAGGGACTATAACCAACGTGATTACACTCACGTTGCGAAGTTCAAACGAACTTCGCATTGACCATAAACTGGTCAATGAAGAAAGTCAAACAAATTTTGACTTTCAGACTCGAAAAGCAATAAAAGAACGAAAGAATACTTACGAAGGGTCCTCGAATGCTAATCTAGATCCAAATAACTCAGGTATGAAACAATGGTTCCAACTTAGAGTCTTTTAGATCAGATTCTAGTGACTTTGAAGTAAATAGGGGTGGGGTGTTTATAGTTTTCGGGTAACCGTTAAGATCGTTTCATGGAAACCGTGCTCAAATCTCATGCGTACACTTGTTGGAAAGTTAAGGTGATTAAAAATGGCCCCTAATCAGCTGAAAGGTCAAGTGTGACTATGTGGTTGTGGATTAAACAGCTGGAATCTGCTGATTAAGCGATCTTATCTGATCAGGGAGGCTGATGCGGCCCGCTTCAGGATCAGACAAAGCTCAGGCGGGCCGCCTGGAGCTTCTGATCAGCAAACATGTTTCAGAAGTTACAGTTTTGGTCCCTGCACGTGTTTAAAGCCATTTCTGACACTTCTAAAGCCCGTAAATCCAACCTTAAGGCCCTAAAATGATGCCTAAACATTGTGGACATGGAACATGCTCAAAAATATGTCGGATGTTGGTTCGTTTGGTCGTACGAACGCGATGTTCGCTTAATTACGACGGAATGCGCACAAGCGCGTAAAACGATCCAAATGACGTGACGAATGGATTTTTCTTGTGCCAAACACTAAAATAAAATATTTTAGTGCTTACATAAATTTTTGGATGTCCGGATGTATTCAGAACGTAAGTTATGCGCGAAAGTGCAAACTTGTGCACTTTTTAACACTTTTAGTCCCTGAATGACCCAAAAGTTTATTTTAGCATACCGAACCCCTCAAAGCCTATTTCTAAGCTATGTAAAGGATATTTATGGTATGTTTAACTCATGGTCATGTTCTGGAATGTTCGTTACAGTTCAAATTGGCATACTTTCGCAGTTTGTCAAGTTTATTCCCTGTAGACGAATAAATTTGTTTTTGCCATACCAATGCCTTCAAAACTTATTTCTAAGTTATGTGAAGGTTATTTAAGGTATGTTAAGTATATGTTGATGTTCTGGAGTATTTTTCGTATTAAACTGATTACGTTTACGCATCAGTTTGCCTAAAACTCTCCAGAAAGCGATGTAGAGTTTGAAATTACATAAAAGTCAAAACATGAAAAATGTAAATCACAACCAAACAAACATTGGGATCAAATAACATTGTTTTATTGATAATAGAACTGTTCACAATGATTACAAGCACGGATGTTACATAACCGAACAACCGGACATTATCCGAAACACTAAAATATTGCTAAAAACATTGTTTTACTTTTTCTGAGCTAGTTGTGGTTCCCAAACACTCTAACATACTATATAAAGCATCCCACACATAAAACACTAGACTTCACCTTTAAATTCCAACTAATTACACAACTTATCATCTAAACTTGCACTTAGACCCCCTCCCCCTATATTTTCGGCTCAAGGTGGCCCCCACCTTCAAGGATTTCACAAGATTACTTCAAATCCCCATATGATCTTACTTGGATTTTGATTAGATCTTGAATGTACTTGAGGGAGCACATGAACCTTTGGTTAATAACAATTAGTGGTTATAAGAACTTGAACTCATCACCATCTTCTCCATACTTCAACTCTTCTTCCTCTCTCTCCCATCTTCGGCCGAGCATAGTCCCCCCCACCACCACCATTTTTTATCATCAATAATCCACTCCAAGGTTATCTCAAGGTGCACAAGGGTGATTAAGAAGGTGTGGAACTCTTGGATCATCAAGGACCTCCTTTACAAGCTTTTATCCACTAATTATTCATCTTGTTCTTCCCTAGCTTGAAGCTAGTAGTAAGATTCTTGTTAACTCTTGTTTACTTCATATTTTTGGTGGTTAAAAGATATATTTTGTTGAAATCATAAGAACACTAAAAGACTTGAACTTGAATCTTGAAACATATGATGAAATATGATGATATATGGATGGAATGATATTGTTTAGTATATGAATAATGTTTGTTTGTTGATTTCTTGAGATGATGATGTTAATCATCACATGAAGCTCGCTAGATGGTGTTTAAACACATAATCTAGCAAGTGGGAGGATGATCATGTAACAACATATGATGATCATCTTCTAGTATGAGCATGAACTTGATAAATAAAGTGATGTTTTGTAGAATAATAAATATAGTGAGCTAGTAAACTTATAGCTTCAAGACTTGTGAATGATTTTCTAAAAGAACCAAGTTCAAAATATGATTTTTGAAAGATCATGGTTTTTACTAAACTTATACCATTTTAGTGGAAAAACAAGTGTGTAAACACTAGAGGAACAAGAAAAGTTTAATAAATAAACATTTTTAAGAAACATATTTACAAGTTGTAAACATCTAAAATCCTCGAGAATGAAGTTTACCAAGTAGTAAATATATTTTGGAGGGTAACTAAGGCTACTAAACACTTTACCAAGTTACTACGCGTTTTTGTGAAAGATCAAGTTCATGTTGTATTGTAAATTGAATAGTCTTTGCACTTGGTAAGTGTAAGACGATTAGTGATTTGTTGTTGATTGTTTGGGTGATTTTTGAAAAAAAAAATGTTATGCTAAATAGCATGGACACCTCCATTTTCAAAGAAAACTATGGCAAAATTTTCTAAAAATTCAAACACTTAGAAAATATTTTCTAAACAAGTGTTTACTAGTGTATTTTAAACTATGTTCTTCAAATATAAACTTTGCCATAATTTTTGTAACAAAAATACAAGTATTGGAGGTTGGTTTTTACAAATAAAAATGGATAAATATATATTTAGAATATATATCTTATATTAAGACACCTGTGTGAATATTTGTTTACTTTGTGAAATAGTTATATTATTTTAGGATAAAATAATATAACTTAACAAATACCATGAAATTTGCAACTCCAAAATAATACAAAAAATCACAAGGAACAAATATTTAGGTTACACACTTGATATTGTGAAACCGAACGCAAAAACGTAAGTTATGAAATATTCCGGAAGATACTCTTACAAATATATTTTTGGTAAATACTATTTTGGATACAAGAGGTGAAAATATGATTTTTGAACATATTACCAAGTATATCATATATTTGACAAAAAGAAAATATATTATTTTTGGGAGATAAAATATATATTTTCCTAGTATATTATTTTTGACAAATAAGTTATATATATTTTCTAAGTGGGACTTAAAAATATATTATTTCGAGAATACGAAAGTACATGTATGAAAATACCCCCATCCTTGGGAAGGAAAATACAAAATTAAATACTTGAGAAGTATTGTTACAAGATACTGATTAAACAATTATTCCAAAAATAAATATAATTTAAAGTTAAAATAATTATTATTTTAGCAAATAATTATAACTTGGAATAACATAAGAAACGCAACTCAAAAACGATAAACTCTAAGCCAAGGCACGGCCCGTTCATCTAATAGACGTTAGTACACTGTAGGTAGTCGTGATTAGCTGCGGAGATTTGAGTTGACGGTACTGAAGACGCACTACAGTGAGTTCATGTCCCCCTTTTCTTAAACTGTATTGTTTACTTACTTCAGGGGTGAAATACATGTTACAAGGGAATACTTACAATACTATTGGTATGATTAGCCTAGGAAAGAACCATAGATCATGTGATAGGGTAGGCGGATACTTGGGACCATTAATCCTCGTATCAGGACCGAGGGGCATGAGTGACAGATCTATTTGGGTGTAGCGAGCCCACTCCCATGAGGCCGGGGCGACCCATAGTGGTGACTATGTCTTCCAGCCGGAAGCCCGGTACAACTTTGCTAGGTTTGAGTCTTCCTACACCGTCACACATATCAGTGGCCTTGCAAACCATTGGTGATCTTTTCCTTGTTTGCAATTATACCGGGGCATACATACATACACTGTTTACAAAGGTTTATACATACTCACATACACATGAACTCGCTCAACTTTTTTTGATTTTTCAAACTACATGTATTTCAGGGAACTAATGGATCTGGCAGGGTATGCATGTGTCTTCAAGCTGCGTAGTGAAACAAAAGATGTTATCCATGGTTGATGAGTTTAGAGGGTGTATCCTAATCCGGGACGGGATACACGTTTCTAAACTCAGGTTTTATTTAAGTACTTTTGTTGAGTCTTTGTAAACACGTCATGGTTTGTAACTTAATTTGGTATTGATGTTTTCAGACAATGGTATTGTGGTATTTTCTAAACTTTATTAATGGATAAACATCTCGTGTTTTTATCATATAACGTTGTTATGATTGAATGCTATGGTATTAAGAAGTCACACCAAATAACCACGCTTCCACAAAAGTCAGGGTGTGACAGCTGGATAACATCTTTTATTTCACTACGCAGCTTGAAGACACATGCATACCCTGCCAGATCCATTAGTTCCCTGAAATACATGTAGTTTGAAAAATCAACAAAAGTTGAGCGAGTTCATGTGTATGTGAGTATGTATAAACCTTTGTAAACAGTGTATGTATGTATGCCCCGGTATGATTGCAAACAAGAAAAAGATCACCAATGGTTTGCAAGGCCACTGATATGTGTGACGGTGTAGGAAGACTCAAACCTAACAAAGTTGTACCAGGTGACGGGTGGTCCATTGGACAACCCTTAATGATGTTAAAAGACGAGTTTATCCCTCATTTGATCGTGTAATTATCTTGAATGAGATAACTACGAATGCTTATGTTTCAGGTACAGTTCGGGAGCTAAAAATGGATAAAACGCTGCTTTGGACGGTTTGGAGAGGATCGGGTTGTGCATGGAATGGAAGAAGAAACAAAACCCAAGAATCAGGGCTCCACCGTAAATTACGGTGGCCACCGTAATTTACGGTGGCCCTGAAACTTGCATATTCCCCACCGTACCACAGGCTCAAGTCACCGTAAAAATTTTTGGTCCACTGTAACTTACGGTGGTACCGTAAATTACGGTGGAGATGACGGACAAAATTGTAACTGCCCTATTAAACCGTTTTTATGGGTGTCTTTTCATATATCTCATCATTGGACGTTTTCTTGGCATCTTGGGGGCGATTTTGGCTGGTTCTACCTTGTTCTAAACAATTCTAAAAATTTAGTTCTTGTTTTTGATTTGTATGAACTTGAATTTGGATGTTATGATGATTAACTGAACAATGTCCGGCTAAACTTGTGGTGATCATCTTAGGTGAAGGTTTCTCTAAACTCTTGTGTGTTTGTTCCTTTATTTCTAGAATGGTAACATTGTGTTTACTTTGATTATCATGGTGTATGAGTAATTGATTGTAGCTTGTTAATTGGTATTGCAATTCTAGTCTAATTCGTACGTTCTTGGTGCCGTTGGCAATCGGGATATCACGGGAAGGGTTAGGGTTGGATATTGATTGACTGATCATCGGGAAACGACCTCGCATTAATATAATCCGAGTACTTTGTTCCCTTTCATCACAACGATTGTTTATACACGAGTTATGCCTATGTAGCTCTTTCTAGTTGGAATTTCACATAAGTGTTAAAAGAAACTGAATCCTAAGATGGTCATTGTTCTCACAATCTGAATTAAAAATGCAATTTTGATTTTGCAATTAGCTAGTAATTTAGTTTTCTAAAACAACAATCCAAATCATTGATCTTTAATTTCTGCAAATTAGGTTAATTGTAGTTAAATCGCAAAGCTATAAAATCAACGCATTTTCCACATACTCCCTGAGTTCGATACCCATTTACCACTATCTATAGTTGTTATTTGGATTAAATTTGCGTGTACTACGACAGCACGTCAAATTTTGGCGCCGTTGCCGGGGACCAACACAAGACCACCTTCACTTGTCCATATGGCACATTTGCCTTTCGGCGAATGCCATTTGGCTTGTGCAATGCACCGGCAACTTTCCAACGATGTATGATGAGTATTTTCTCGGACATGGTTGGAGAGTCGCTTGAAGTGTTTATGGATGACTTTTCAATTTTTGGCACTAGTTTTGAATCTTGTCTCAACGAATTACAAAAAGTTTTAAAAAGATGTGTTGAGAAAAATTTTGTGCTTAGTTGGGAGAAAAGTCATTTTATGGTGCAAGAGGGCATTGTGTTAGGTCACGTAATATCAGAAAGGGGAATGGAGGTGGATAAGGCAAAAATAAGGGTGATATCATCTTTGCCACTACCGAAAAATGTTAAGGGTGTAAGGTCATTTTTGGGACATGCGGGCTTTTATAGACGTTTTATTAAAGGTTTTAGTGTTATCACGAAACCTTTATGTAATTTGTTGTTAAAAGATGTTCCATTTGACTTTACTGACGAATGTTTGCAAGCATTTACTGTTTTGAAGGAACACTTGGTCAAAGCTCCTATCTTGCAACCACCGGATTAGTCAAAGCCATTCGAGATCATGTGTGATGTAAGCGACACTACAATTGGTGCAGTTTTGGGTCAACGAGTTGATAAGAAACCGGTGGTAATTTACTTCGCAAGCAAGACTTTATCCGAAGCGCAACTGAATTACACCACAACCGAAAAGGAGTTATTAGCAGTGGTGTATGCTTTGGATAAGTTTCGTTCGTATATTTGGGGGAGCAAGGTGGTGGTTTATTCGGATCATAGTGCGGTCCGATATTTGATGGAGAAAAAGGACGCGAAGCCTCGTTTGATTCGGTGGGTATTGTTGTTACAAGAGTTTGACTTAGAAATTCGAGACAAAAAGGGAAGTGAGAACGTAGTGGCGGATCACTTGTCTCGGATTCCGGTAGAAGGGATTGATGATGTTAGTGAAATAAATGAAATGTTTCCCGACGAGCAACTCCTAGCCATATCCACTTTCGTTACACCGTGGTATGCTCATTACGTAAATTACTTAGCCACGGGTGCCATCCCAAGTCATTGGACCAAGAAGCGACGACAACAATTTATGGTCCAAGTGAAGCAATACATTTGGGATGAACCAGATCTTTTCAAGATCGGGCCGGATCAAGTCATTAGGAGATGTGTGCCCGAAACAGAGGTGTTGGAAATCTTGACTCATGCCCACTCATCCGCATGTGGAGGTCACTTTAGTGGGCATAAAACGGGCTACCGGGTTCTCTCATGTGGGTTTTATTGGCCCACAATTTTCAAGGATGCGTGTGAGTTTGCAAGGAATTGTGTGAATTGTCAAAGGATGGGAAGCATTTCAAAGTGGGACGAGATGCCATTACAACCAATCTTGGTTGTGGAAATATTTGATGTATGGGTCATTGACTTTATGGGTCCCTTCCCGAATTCGAATGGTTTTCTATATATCTTGGTAGCGGTGGATTACGCCTCGGTTGTTTGTAAATTCGTTCAATCCAACATCTTCTCCCGTTTTGGCATTCCAAGGGTTATTATAAGTGATGGTGGTTCGCATTTCAAGAACTTTTATTTCGGGAAATTATTGAAGAGGTATAGCGTGAATCACCAGATTGCCACACCTTACCATCCGCAAACGAGTGGACAAGTCGAAGTGACCAACCGTCAAATCAAAGAAATCCTCATGAAGACGGTTAGAACGGATAGGAAGGATTGGTCGAGCAAGTTGGATGATGCGTTGTGGGCATACCGAACGGCCTACAAGACTCCAATTGGCACAACGCCTTACCGGATGGTGTATGGAAAGGGTTGTCACTTGCCAATGGAGTTAGTGCATCGGGCACATTGGGCAATCAAGACGGTAAATGCGGATTACGATGAAGCGGGGAAGATGAGGAAGTTGCAATTAAGCGAGATAGAAGAGATTAGAGACGAGGCGTATGAGTGTGCATCGGCTTACAAAGACAAGCTCAAGAAGGTACACGATGCAAAGTTGAGGAAGAAAACCTTTGAAGTGGGTCAAAAGGTTTGGTTGTACAATTCAAGACTCAAGATGTTCGCGGGCAAGCTTAAAAGCAAATGGATGGACCCGTATGTCGTTCGGCGAGTTGGGAGGTTTGGTGATGTGGATATCCAAGATGAGCACACAAATAAACAACAAATGGTGAATGGCCATCGGCTAAAGCCATACTTGGAAGGGAACGACATCAACAACTTGGAGCTTGATAAAGCGGGCTACATCTTACGCCCGGTCCATGAGGAACAACCATGAGAGGCCCAGGTTTGGTAGTGTAAATAGTTAGCATTTTGTTTATTTTGTTTTGTATAGTTTGCATATTTATCGTACTCGCTTGAATCTTGTGTTTGAAACAAGTGTGGGGACATTCGGGTCACGAATTGCTCTAACATTGTGTTGAGGACAACACGGGACTTTCGAGGGGGTAAGGTAATTCTTTTATGTTTTTTTCAAAATTTTAAAAACACAAAAAAATTGAAAAAACTAAAAAAATATAAAAAATATATACCTAAAATTGGATTTTTTGGCGAACCATAGATGCCCAGGTACCACCGTAATTTACGGTGGTACCATAATTTACGGTGGGAGTGAAAAAGGTTGGGGCTTTACGGTGAAAACTTCCTGAGTTACGGTGGAATTTTTGTGCCAGTGTCCACCGTAATTTACGGTGTCCACCTTAATTTACGGTGGACCTGGCGAGTTAAAGGGGCGATCCGGGTTCAGCATTTACATAAAAACAAATAAAAAATAAAACAATCAGTCACGTGAACTTAACCCCATCCACTCCTTTTCCTTCATTCTTCTCCTCCAAACATTCTCATCCATCACTTTCTATTGTCCCACAAGATCTTCACAACTCCATAACCTTCTTCAACCTTCAATCCTCCATATCTCTCTCAATTCTTAACCAAATCAAGTGAAATCTTGGTCTATCTTGACTAATTTTTCACGTACTTGCTGATTTTGAGAAGAGATTTGTGAAAAAACGAAGTTTTCTGGTCCGAATCACAAACCCTAGTGACGAAAATTTTGGGGGTATTTGAAGCTTTTGTTCCATTTGTGTGCTAGCATCTTCAAACAAAGGTATGGAAGTTTATTTGTTATGTTTTGATGATGCATTGTGAAAAGGAAGGTTATTTGTGTTATTTGTTCATACCCACTTGCTTGTTCTTAGATTTTGTTATGAAAATAGTTACTTGAACATTGTTATGGTTTGTAGATGTAGGTTTGATGTAAAGTAGTGAACTTTCTGGGAATCTCTACATTGTAGAGACACCATGCCCGATTTTTGAGAAAATAATTATAAAATTCATGTTCACTAGCATCTACAACCATAGTAACAAGCAAGTGTGGGGATATTTTGGAGAGAAGGGTCTAATTTTTGTGTTTGGTTGTGTTGTTTGCTTTGCTATGTGTGTAGAAAAATGGTACGAACGAAGGAAAGAGGGGGAGCTAGTTCATCTTCTTCGTCTAAAGGCAAGGGCAAACATCCGGAAAAGCAACCGAAGAAAAGACAATATTTGGGTAGAGTTAGTGAAAGTGAAAGCGAGGATGAAGAGATGGTAGAGTTGGACCCGGCTGAAAAGCCAAGATGGGAGTCGGGTCCGTTAGATGAGCAGCCGGAGCATTGGCAACCGACACTCTTTCACGACAGTATGAATCGATTGAAAAACGGGGCTGCTGCGTTTCTTTGTGAAAGGGAAGTTCGAGAGGTGGAATTTGGGCCGTTCAACGTGTTTGCCCAATTCCGTGCTCTAGGATGGGAGGCGGCTCTCAGTTGTTATGATAAGGATAACAAGAACTTGTACATGATCGAAATTCAAGAATGGATGGCAACTCTCAAGTGCAACACATACGATAGGCCGTCGCAAATGAAGTTAACGGGTGAGGTGAATGGGATTCCGGTAGAGATGTCTTTTGATACACTACGAAAGTTGGCAAGGTACGATAGTCTACCGGCTCGTGACTACATGATCCCTAGTCTTGATGACCTTTTGATAAAACCGGAGAAGCACCCTCGGTGGAATGATATGCTAGCGGTGTTGTTTTTGCCCGGTACGTATAGTGGAATTTTGTACCGGAAGAATTTGAAAATAGAAGCGAAATTGTTGCTAGCGATTTGCATTTTAAATGTTCTTCCGTGAAGAGGAGATAAGGAGCAAGTGAGGTACCCGGAAGTACCCGTCCTCTATTCATTACTCAATGGGTCTCCGCGTTTTCCAATCCGATATTTGATCATGAACCACCTCTGGATTTGCCAAAACAAGTTGGGGAGAGATATTGTCCCGTATTGCCGGATTATCACGGGATTGATGAAGCAGCAAAAGGCAATCACGTCAGAGGATAAAGGGGCAGCAAAAAGGCATCAGCCTTTTACTTTACAAAAGTTGGGTATTGGTTGGACTTACACGCAATCGGAAAGGTACCATAAACTCAAGTCGGAGGGTCAGCGATGGAGAGCATTGAAAGTGGGTACAAGAGATCTTCTACTGGGTGAAGCGGATGAGCCGGAAAGTGATGCGGAAGCCCCGAGTGGGGATGATGATTATGAGGATGAGCCTCATGGTGGTGAGAATGTGAATGTGGGCCAAGGGGGCTTAGGTAGGGGTTATGGTGGTGCTTTTTATGATTACACGGAGCGTTCCTACGAGCCGAATTGGGCTTATGATGGCACGATGCAAGAGGTTATCGAGAACCAACGTCCTCCGGCACCCGTTTTTGAGTCATGGTCGGGTTCGGAGCGTACTTTATTTGATCAACAAACGATGATGAGTGCTAGCATGGAACGGGCTTTAAAGCATAATTTCGATCGTCAAGAATCATGGAATCGTACACACGCTTACTCTCATGAGCTAGAGATGAACAATCGGTATGAAGATGACCAAGCAAGAAGGATGCATGCGGATTGGCATGCCGGGCGGCCCGTGGTTGTGGATCCACCTCCGGTGGATTATGCGTCTCTACCACCATACGATGGTAGTATATCGTATCCAACCCCGCCGCTCCATCATTCACAATGGTTAGACCCACGTGAACAACAAGGAGCATCCGGACAAGGTGGAAGCGCTAGCGGTGCATTCGGCTTTGGAGAATGGAACGAGATGATGTCTTCCATTTTTGGACCACCTCAACCGCGTTATTATTAGTCAGGTGGTGCTCTTTCTTGTACATTTTGTGAATATGTGTTTAGTTTATTATGTTTATGGTCGGGTGGTTGGGTGGTGTTAGTTGTTTGGTTTTGTGTTGGGTTTGTGCAAGTTGGCGGTGTGATGTTTTTAAAAGAAGAAAAATAAAAAAAATATAAAATGAAAAATACCAAAAAGAAATTTGTGGTTTGAGTGTTGAGCTTTTAGTTGGTGTTAAAGAATTTTAGCGATCAAATCCTCCTAAAACCATACATTGGGGTCAATGTATCCCAAGTGTGGGGATGGGGGGAAATTTTGAAGTTTTTTAAAAATTTTTAAATCGAGCGAAACAATGTGAGAATTTGAACACTTTGGATTAACCCCAAATAATGCACCGGCAACCCTTTAATACCCTTTGTTCTTGGTGAGAGTTGAAGCCACACTTGTAAATAAATAATTCTTGTTTTTGATGAGAGTGGCTACGGGTGGGGGTGCATTAGAACTTGTGCCTTAATACGGTTTGAGTCCTTAGTTGGATATGAATGCGAAAAGGATAAGGGCATTTAGGTAGCCTCGTCATTAGTGTGTGCTAGTGTGGGATTTGGGGGTTGGACCTCATAAATTATATATATGAGCATGCTTGCGAGAGGGGCGGGGGTTTGGACATTTAGTTGCCCAATTTTGTGCCTAAAAGCTTATCGTTTGTTCCCCTTAGCTAGTTACCCAAAAATTTACCCAACTTGACCCGGTCTTATGTGTTAGTAGTAGTTTAGTAGTATGTAGATATATTTGATGTTATATTGTTGTTTACTTTGAAAAAAAAAATCAGAAAAAGAAAAAGAAAGAAAAAAAAAAGAGAAAGCAATGAAAAATGAAAAAGAAATGATGTTTAGTTGTCTTGTATATATTAGTTAAGTTGGTAGTTGTTTATTTGTTTCTTTGTGTAATAAAAGACCGGGTTAAGTTTT
This sequence comes from Helianthus tuberosus, assembly GCA_030545235.1. NCBI lineage: Eukaryota > Viridiplantae > Streptophyta > Magnoliopsida > Asterales > Asteraceae > Helianthus > Helianthus tuberosus. The sequence continues at coordinate 122,332,565 of CM060409.1, forward strand.
CGTTACTTCATATATATTCCATTTCCTACCCGTACACCTAGCCACGTTACAACCTTAAAAGTCCCTTTGATTTGCATTCATGTTTGGCACTTGTTAGGAGAAGGATCGATTTAGGTACAAGCCTATAGTTGTGCAACCGCCCGTTAGCCTTTGTGTGTCTAGCTCATAGTTGCTAGTGCTTACTTGTTGCCGAGAGGAGAGACATAGCGAGGGGTGTGTTATTTTTGGTCTTAAAAAGGGGTTAGTAAAAGGTCTACATGTTTATGCTTGGTTTACATTGATCGCTTGTTTTGAAAATGATTTGATGAGTTGCTTGGGACAAGCAACGGTTAAGTGTGGGGATGTGACGGGTGGTCCATTGGACAACCCTTAATGATGTTAAAAGACGAGTTTATCCCTCATTTGATCGTGTAATTATCTTGAATTAGATAACTACGAATGGTTATGTTTCAGGTACAGTTCGGGAGCTAAAAATGGATAAAACGCTGCTTTGGACGGTTTGGAGAGGATCGGGTTGTGCATGGAATGGAAGAAGAAACAAAACCCAAGAATCAGGGCTCCACCGTAAATTACGGTGGCCACCGTAATTTACGGTGGCCCTGAAACTTGCATATTCCCCACCGTACCACAGGCTCAAGTCACCGTAACAATTTTTGGTCCACCGTAACTTACGGTGGTACCGTAAATTACGGTGGAGATGACGGACAAAAGTGTAACTGCCCTATTAAACCGTTTTTATGGGTGTCTTGTCATATATCTCATCATTGGATGTTTTCTTGGCATCTTGGGGGCGATTTTGGCTGGTTCTACCTTGTTCTAAACAATTCTAAACATTTGGTTCTTGTTTTTGATTTGTATGAACTTGAATTTGGATGTTATGATGATCAACCGAACAATGTTCGGCTAAACTTGTGGTGATCATCTTAGGTGAAGGTTTCTCTAAACTCTTGTGTGTTTGTTCCTTTATTTCTAGAATGGTAACATTGTGTTTACTTTGATTATCATGGTGTATGAGTAATTGATTGTAGCTTGTTAATTGGTATTGCAATTCTAGTCTAATTCGTACGTTCTTGGTGTCGTTGGCAATCGGGATATCACGGGAAGGGTTAGGGTTGGATATTGATTGACTGATCATCGGGAAACGACCTCGCATTAATATAATCCGAGTACTTTGTTCCCTTTCATCACAACGATTGTTTGTACACGAGTTATGTCTATGTAGCTCTTTCTAGTTGGAATTTCACACAAGTGTTAAAAGAAACTGAATCCTAAGATGGTCATTGTTCTCATAATCTGAATTAAAAATCCAATTTTGATTTTGCAATTAGCTAGTAATTTAGTTTTCTAAAACAACAATCCAAATCATTGATCTTTAATTTCTGCAAATTAGGTTAATTGTAGTTAAATCGCAAAGCTATAAAATCAACGCATTTTCCATATACTCCCTGAGTTCGATACCCATTTACCACTATCTATAGTTGTTATTTGGATTAAATTTGCGTGTACTACAACAGCACGTCACCAGGCTTACGGCTGGAAGACATAGTCACCACTATAGGCCGCCCCGGCCTCATGGGTGTGGGCTCGCTACACCCAAATAGATCTATCACTCATGCCCCTCGGTCCTGATACGAGGATTAATGGTCCCAAGTATCCGCCTACCCTATCACATGATCTATGGTTGATGAGTTTTGTTGGGATTGATCCCTATCAGAGGAACAGATAATTAAAGCCAAAACTGGATCAGAGCAGTGAATCCAGAATAAGCAGATGTTTACATTCAAATCTCTCCCCTTGAAAGTGATTTCATATCTACTGACCTCCTATCTGCTGATCTTACTATGTGCTGATCTACAACGTCTGCCTTGCATCTACTGCCCAATGTCAAAGACTGATGGAAGACCAAAGTTCTGCTGACTCAATCTACTGCCTTGAGTCTAGTACTGCTGATCCGGATCAGCACTGCAGCGTTCACAGCAGTGGAAGGAAGTAACAGTTGTTTAAGTGTCTTTTATGTAATAAATTGTAATAGCAGTTGTTAGTACATCAGTGTTTGTATAGATCAGAGGTTAGAGTTTGTTAGGAGGTTAGATGTCACTTTCATGGTGACGTCAGCTAAAGATGCTCAGTGGTTTGCAAGTGCCTATAAATAGTTCAGTACTTTGTACTGTTCTATTAGCTCTTTTACAGCATCGTCTTCTTTGCACGAACAAACTACTGAGCTCTGGCTGAGGGGGAGTTTGCATTCAATCATCAATCATTGTAATCGTTGTTGAAACAAATTCAATCTTTCGATTCTTTGTGTAAAGATGTTTGATTAAAGTATTACTCTCGTTTGATTGTATGCAAAGTTTGTTTTCATCTTAATTCCGCTGCACAACTCTTTCATTTCCATCTTAATTTCAAACGAAAATATAATCAGAAACAAACTCAGATCCAACAATTGGTATCAGAGCTTGGACAGTCAAATTTGATTTAACAATCATTTTGACGTAAATAGTTCAGCTCATAACAGTTGATACTGATCGTTTGTTCGTCCGTTGAAAAACAGAGCAAGGATTAATCACCATTAATGTTGATTTCTCAGTGTCTGTAAAACAACAAGAATGACGTGACAATCTCAGGATGATAAAAACAACATCGGCTCACTTTTTAAACCACCTATGCTAAAAAGAAATGAGTACAACATCTGGCAGAGAAGGATGGGCCACATCCTTGCTCAAGATGCTAAAAAGTTCGTTCCAAAACCAGTTGAAAATTATACCGAAACCGACTTTCAAAAGATCGAACTAGATGCTAAAGCTTTTAGCATCATAGCATCAGTGCTGCCCAATGAGATATATGCTGGACTGTTACACTGTAACAGTGCCAAAGAATTATGGGATGCACTTAAGGAATAGTTTGGGGGGACTGAAGAAGTCATAGAAAACAACAGGGAAATCCTGAACCAACAGTATGAAACATTTTGCTACGTTAAAGGTGAATCACTAACACAACAATTTGAGCGTTTCAGTTGTCTCATCAGTGAACTGAGGCTTGTTAACACCACTTTTACAAACTCAACTCAAAATAGCAGGTTCCTCAGGTCACTGCCAGAAAAATGGGACACCATAGCTTTTGTCACCCGAAACTCACCTGAATTCAAGGATCTGACCTTGACCCAACTCCACGGTCGACTCCTGACCTACGAAAGGGAGTTGAACCAGAAAAGGAGGTTACAAGAGTCAGGAAAAGTTACCGATGATTACACTTTCGGTAATACTGCTCTTCTGGGTCAAGAAGAATCTGGGAGCAGTGGTAAGGATCAGGGTTATGATCACTTCATTGACATAACTGCTGGTGCAAATTTCAACAACACTGATCCTCACTCTGCAAGTTATGCATTCACTGCAAAGGAAAACCAGATGTCAGATAATCTAAGCTTTGAACTCAATGATTTACAACATTTCGATCCCACTGACTTAGAGGAAATGGACATCCTGCACCAACTGGCCTTGCTAAGTGTTAGAACTAGCAAATTTTACAAAAGAACAGGGCAAAAATTCCCAGGGTTGCATGGGAATCTAGGGGTTGGGTTGGATAAATCGAAAATCAAGTGCTACAAGTGTAATAGGTTGGGACATTTCGCTAGGGAATGTTGGAGTCAAACTACTGGTCCCATAATTACTCATCCTAGCTCAAATCCTAGACCTCAAAACCAAAGCACTGTGCACTATGCCCAGTATACCCCAGCAGCTCAAGTGAACACTGCTCACTATGCTGTTGCCCCTGTGCCAGTACACTATGTCCAAAATACTGTTCCACAAATCCAATATGTTCAAACCCCTGCTCCACAGGTACAAGTGCAACCTGTTGCACCTCAAACCACTGCTCCAGCAGCAGCACAACCAGATCAACAAAGTTTTTTCACTCAAGGGTTTGTTGACTGGAGTAGTATGCCTGAAGATCTTAGTGATGAAAATTTTGCACTCTATGCTTCTAATGATTCTTCTCATGATGAGTTTTGTTTAATGGCATTAGAGTCAATACAGGAGGGGGTTGAAACTGAGGAGGAACAGCAGAGCTTTGAAACAGTGGAAGAGGTGACTGAAGCAGTGGTTACTGCTGTGGCTGTTGAACTACTTTTGGGAGAAAGTTCAAGTACCCTGATTGAACCAATGACAGATCCATGGTCCGTAGAGGACAAAGAAGAAGAGAGAGAAGAAAAGGCTGGTGAAAAGAAGGTGAAAGCTGATGATGAAGAAGATCATCAATGTGATTGTGCAATGATGGCAGCTGCCAAGGTATCTCCTCAAGTTCTTGAAAAACCGTGTTCTGACAATTGCATAATTGCTTTTGCTAACATTAAAGAGGTGAATGAAAACCTTCGGGATAGAATCTTGACTAATGAGGTTAAATTTGAAAAGTCTTTAAAAGAACTTAAAAACAAATTGACTGAAAAGGAAAAAGAGATCAGCTGTCTAAAAGAAGAGCAAAGCATAACCAAAACCCAACTTCAAACTATGGTAGAAAAATACCAAGTTTGCAAAAAGGAGTTGGAATCCACCCGGATTACTTGTGAAAGATGGGTGGAATCCTGCAGAGGATATGAGGTTATGCTTGAAAAACAGAGAAAAAGCAATGTGAAATTTGGGGTTGGCTATAGAAAACATGATGATGAAAACACTGCTTTTGAAAAATCTGTTCAAACCACTGATGTAACCACTGAGTTCATCCCCACAAACAAGAATGGCCAAGAAGTGAAAATCACTTACAAACTTGGTAACAAAATCGCACTTGACAGACCAATGGGATACTCTACCTTTGAGGAGCTTGAAGAATACCAGTTTAAACCAAAATGGTCTGATGAGTGTGACATTCTTGAAAATTTCAAGCCAATGGACTTTACATCAACTGATGGTGTCAAGGCTCCAAAAGCTAAAGTCATACCTCTCAAGGACATCCCAGCAGTGGTTAAAACCTCTGGTGCAAAGGAGTCTGAAAAGAGAAAGAAGAAAGAAAAAATTGATACCTTGTTTTGTGAATTCTGTGAGAAAAGGAATCATCTAACAAAAGATTGTTTCCACTTAAAAGCTTATGATTTAAACAGAACAAGTGTCATTGTTTCAGCTGAAGGTTGCATTGTCTGTGGTAAAACAAACCACAAAACTCAAGCATGTGTGTATCTCAAAAACTTTGATGTGAAAAAGAATGAGTACATTGCTAAAACATCCTTGAGTCCATTATCATCATCAACATCTGTTAAATTCACCAAGAAACAACCACTGTTTGTGCCAGTTCAAACAGCTGTTACAAAACAGCTGAACCAAACATCTGTCAAAAGAGATGTTCAGGTTACTGATGCAACCCCTGCCAATCAGTTCAGAAAAGGCAGAGAAAAACAGTCTTACCAAAGGATTCCACACGTTCATGAGGTCTACAAAAGGCCCTCTAAACCCAAAGTGAACAGGCATCCTTTTGGTTACCAGCAGATGATTGGTCAGGACCCACAACAGTGGTTAGAGAAACACTGTCCTAAAATAGTTCAAACCCCTGACCTAACCACTGTCCACCATTCTGCATCCATCCCAGACACTGTTGAGACCCCATCCAAAGCCTTGTTGGCTTTGGAGACCTTAATGAACTAATCCGTTTACTTCATGTTCAGGGAGCTTCTGCATGCTTTGATAGTCTTTGGTATGTAGATAGTGGAGGCTCCAGGCACATGACAGGATGTAAAGCCCTCCTTAAAGACTTTAAAATCCATGGAGGGGGTGATATATCCTTTGGGAATAATAGTAAAGGGAAAGTTCTGGGGTCTGGTACAGTACAATCTGGAAATGTAAAATTTGAAAATGTCAATCTGATAGACAATCTAAAATTCAACCTTCTGAGTGTATCACAAATGAGTGACAAAGGGTTTGGTTCATTCTTCACAAAAGATTGTTGTAGGATTGTTGGACTAGAAATGGTCAAAAAGATTGAAGCAATAATCAAAACTGGTCAAACTAAACTTGTTGCTCAAAGAAGTGGCAATGTCTATGTTGTTGACATGTCAAAAGAGTGTCCCAGAGCTGATGCCTGTCTGTTCTCAGCTGCCTCTAACAAAGAGACAGAACTTTGGCACAGAAGGCTAGGGCACACAAATCTTAAGACAATCACAGAAATTTCAAAAAATGGTTTGGTGAGAGGCCTACCACAAAAATTGTTTTCATGTCCTGAACATTGCATTTCCTGTTTAAAAGGAAAACAGCATAAAAGTTCTTTCAAGTCCATTGAAGAGTCCAAAACAACCCAGTGTTTGCAAATGCTACACATGGATTTGTTTGGCCCAGTTCAAGTCATGAGCCTCAAAAAGAAAAGATATTGTTTGGTTATTGTTGATGACTTTTATAGGTTTACATGGACTTTCTTTTTACACTCTAAAGATGAGACTGCAGGCATCTTGCAAGACTTTGTGACACAGGTTGAAAAGCAATTTGACCTTCCAGTGAAAAGCTTTAGGAGTGACAATGGCACAGAATTTAAAAATAAGGAGTTGGATGCCTTCTGTGTGAAGAAAGGGATTGTAAGGCAGTACAGCATCCCTAGAACACCAGAGCAGAATGGGGTAGTGGAAAGGAAGAACAGAACTCTGATTGAGGCTGCCAGAACCATGCTTGCAGATTCAGGTTTGCCACTAACTTTCTGGGCAGAGGCAGTAAACACTGCTTGCTATGTCCAGAACAGAGTTCTAATAAACCCTAGGCACAAAAAGACTGCTTATGAAATTCTGTATAAAATCAAACCACTGATCTCATATTTCAAGGTGTTTGGCTGCCCATGTTTCATTTTGAACTTAAAAGATTCCATTTCAAAATTTGCAGCCAAAATTGATTGTGGTTATCATTTGGGATACTCAACCACTGCCAAGGCCTACAAAGTGTTCAATACACGGACCAAGGCAGTGGAGGAGACTTTGAATGTTAAGTTCAATGAACTTTCATCAATGAAAATCCCAGCAAACCCTGCAGATCTGTTTGATCTTGAAAAGTTTACTTTTGAAAATACTGCTGTCAAGACTAACAGCGCAGGTCCATCAGAGGATACAACACCAGACTATGGGTATGAAATCATCATTCCTCAAAGGTCTGCCACAAAGGGAAAAGCACCAGCTGTTCAAAACAGTTGTCAAAGCTCAACCACTGCTACCTCAACAGTTGTTGACCAAAGTAGCCCATCAACCACTGCTTCCACATCCTCAAACACTGCTGACAAAAGTCCTCAAACAGTGGATAAAAGTCAGCAGTTGTCCACTTCATTACCTCCTATTCCACCACCTTTTGAAGCCACTGCTGGATCATCAAAGTCCCCAACAGTGGTTAGCTCAGATGATACACATTTGCAGCCTTTACCAACAAATGCCATCATACCATACCAAGGAGATTTAATCTTCTTGAGATCTCATCCACCTGATCAAATCATTGGCAACATAAATGAAGGGGTGCTCACAAGAAGCCAAACCCAAAACATTTGTCTTTTTGCTGGTTTTTTATCACTCCATCAGCCAGTCAAGTACCAAGAGGCACTGAAAGACAACAGCTGGGTAGAAGCCATGCAAGAGGAGCTCCAACAGTTTAAAAGACAACAAGTATGGGAGCTTGTACCACTGCCAGAAGAGGTTAGTCCCATTGGCACAAAGTGGGTCTTCAAGAACAAAACTGATGAAAGGGGTATTGTTGTCAAGAATAAAGCCAGGCTTGTGGTTCATTCATCAAAGCAAATATGCTAAAGAACTTTTAACCAAATTTGATATGAATGATTGTAAACCATGCAGCACACCCATGGCAACAAATAAGCTGGTCATGTCTGATGAAAAGGATGAGCTGATTGACCAAACACTTTATAGAAGCATGATTGGGTCTTTATTGTACCTAACTGCATCTAGACCAGACATCATGTTTGCAACATGTGTCTGTGCAAGAAGTCAATCAGCTCCCAGAAAATCAAATCTCATTGCTGTAAAAAGGATCTTCAGATACATAAAAGGTGCTCCCACACTTGGTATCTGGTATCCAGCTAATGGGAACATCAAGCTTTCAGGTTTCTCAGACAGTGACTTTGCTGGATGTCACACCACAAGGAAGTCCACATCAGGAGGGTGCCAGTTTCTAGGTGATTGCTTAGTTTCATGGCAAAGCAAAAAGCAAGCAGCTGTTTCAACATCCACTGCTGAAGCTGAATACATTGCTGCTGCAAGCTGTACAGCCCAACTCCTGTGGCTTCAAAATCAGTTACTGGATTTTGGTATCACTGCCTTAAAGACACCACTCATGTTGGATAGCCAGGCAGCAGAAAATATCATCAAAAATCCAGTTTCCCATTCAACCACCAAACACATCGGCATCAGACATCACTTTGTGAGGGATTGCTATGAAAAAGGTTTGATTTCTCTGCATCATGTCCCAACTAAAGATCAGCTGGCAGATGTGCTCACAAAAGCACTTGATACAGCCACTTTTGAAAGCTTGGTCTCTAGAATTGGGATGCTGAACATGGAATAACAAGCAACATCTTGTTTTTCTATGAATAAAAGCAACAAAATGTTTTCAGAAAATCAAAACTCCATCCTTAAAAATAGCTAAAAATGATATTTTTCATTAAAATCCTTAAAAGTCTGCCATTAACCACTGATTGTTCAAAAGTCTGCTCTACTTCAAAAGTCTGTCCACTGCTGAAAGTCAACCCCTGTTCTCTCATTCCTTTGATAAACTCTGTTGTTCAAAAGCAGTGTATTATCCACTGATATGCTATCCACTGATAGTGAAAATCATCCATTGCTTTCATACCACTGCCTTCATTAGTCACTTTCATAAAAGTACTGTCCTTCACTTTCACCAGGGGTTGTCACGTGGGCAGTACATATTGGTCAGACTTTTTGTAACGGCTGCCACCTCAGCATTCACTTTCTTCCCTATAAAATCCCCCATTCACCACCAAAACAGGTTTTTACTGTCGAATTGAATTCTTAAAAATTCTCTTCTCAAAGCAGTTTTTCTTCTCATCTCTCACAAATTTCTTCGATCATTCATCTTCAAAATGACAAAATTGAAGTCATCTTCAAAACCCTCCTCCAAATCATCTTCGAAAACAGCCTCTCAAAAGGCAATCTCCACTGAAATTCCACATAAACCATCTCACAATCTCCTGGGTCTTCTCACAAAACCAGGAACCACAAATGTTTTCAATTCCATCATTGATATCATGGCAAAATCAAAGTACTAAACTTTGTTCACCGCCGATGCACCAATCTATTTGGCGACCCAAAGGGAGTTCTGGAAGAATGCAACCCTTGAAAAACAAGGAGACACTGCAACCACCATAAACTCTTCTATAAAGGGTAAAGCTGTCCAAATCACGCCACAATCCATTTCAGAGGTCTTTCAACTCGGTGATCAGGAAGGTAAAATTTCTTTCACTAAAAACGAGTTACAAACTGACTTCATTGAGAGAGGGTATGAAGCCACAATGATGAAGAAAATTACCTTAGAAAAAGGTTATTTTCCGTCTGCAACCAGATTTTTATTTCATACCCTCCTACTATGTGTTTCAAACAAAACCACTTCTTTCAATGAAATCCCTTTAAAGATTCAAAATCTGGGATATGCAATTCTTCAAGGAGAAAATTTTAACTATTCTCGGGAAATTTTTAAAGATTTGGTTAATAATGTTGAAACAAAATCATTCTTACTGTTTCCAAGGTTTTTAAGTTACTATTTTGCAAAGAAATTCAGTAAGGATGATTTAGCTGTAATAAACCAAGGTGATTCTACTCAAATAAACAGTTTAACAACTGAAACTTTTTCAAGAATGTTAGCACCTTGCAAAACACAAGCAGAGGTGCCTGAGCAGATTTTAGCAGTTACAACTGCTCCTCAGTATCTGCTGCTGAGCCCACTGCTTAAGGTGATCAAAGCAGCAGCACAACTGTTTTGAAACCCACACCTAAAATCACCAAAAAGTCAACAAAAAGAAAAACACAAAACCCCCCAAAACCATCAAAAAGGCATCTCTGGACGATGAGATACCAGAGCTTCTGCCAGTGACAACACAAAAGTCACAAGAAACCACTGCTGCTACTTCCTCACATCAGTTGGTACAAATATCTCAACCCATAACCGAAACTCCTCCTGCTTCTTCACAAAAAGAACAGGCTGTACAAATAGGGTCTCCACATCATGATGCTCTGGAAACACTTGTTTCTATCATCCACAGCTCAATACCCGGGGCAAATCCATCTTCTACACCACCCTTCACATCCACAATTCCCACACCAACTAAACTGCTGTTGGATGCAATTGATTTGAACCAGGCATTAACCAGTCCTTCTCAATCACCTATCAATGAAAATGTACCTCAACAACTGACTGGGTCTGATGTATCAATCTTTGCTAACCCACCAACACAACCTGAGGAGGTTAGACCCCTTGAGTTACAAGTAACTCTTAGTGGTAGTCCAAGTGAAGCAGCCACTACAACTGTTGAACCCATTGGTTTACAGTTGGATAGTGGTTACATCAATAAGACTTCCTTGGAGGCAATTCCTTTTATAGCACCTCTGCCAACCACCAGTGGATTTATTTATCCTACTGGCAACATCAAAAGGTTGTCAAGTTTTGAAGGAAGAAGACCCCAGTACCAAGAAAAAGGGGCATCAGTGGTAGATGTTTGGAGCACACTCCCTACCTCAACCACTGATAAAACCACTGCTAGTGGGAAATCAGATGATCCCATTAAATTGGGTGATGATTTAAAATATCAGGATTTGACGGATCGTATTGGAAAACTTGATAACTCTATTGCAGAACTCAAAGCTATGCTACAACAGGTGTTACAAGTACAAAAAGCACAATCAACCGCTGTTCCATCTCAAGCACCTGCTCCACAAAGGGTACCTGCTACAAATGAGCTCTGGAACTTGTTTCAACCTTTTCTCCATCAACAAGCACAATTAGCAAATCAGCAACATGAGAAACATGTCCAACAGCTGAGAAATGCAATGGAGTCAAGGTTCAAAAACACTCAGGCTGATTTAAAGGCTCTCAAAACTCAGATCCTGCAAACCACTGGCACTGCTCCTCCAACAGTACTTTTCATCGATCAACTCCCAGACGATAATGCCAAAAAGGGGGAGAAAATTCAGGAGTGGAAGAAGAAAGGAATAGATGATGGTCTCTACATTGAACCTGAAAAGGATGCTATGACCAGAAAAATTCCTGTGCCAGATGGTAGTAAAAAGGTTGATGCCACTCAAGAAGCACTTGATGAAGGAGTAGCAAGTGTAAAAAGAGATAGAATGGCAAAGGATGTTTCAAGGTGGAATGAGGAGAAAAGAGCTTTCATGGAGCTGTATGAGCAGGGTTGTTCTGGTTCAAAGGATACTAAAAATCCTAAGACAAAAAGGAAACCTAAGTCCACCTCATCTAGAATTCCAAAGCATATTCCAAAACCACCATCCAAAAGCCATCAGCATCAAACCTCCACCCAAACAGCTGTTGTAACTCCTGCTGTATCAACCACTGCTGGTACCTCAGTAGTTTCAACATCTGTCCTCACTTCAACACACACCACTTCAAAATACACCAAATCCACTGCTTTACCACCATTACCACCAAAAACAAAATCACCTCCTGCCAAAAAGCAGAAGACAGTGGTTGTTACAACATCTGCTGTAATGACAACAGTGGTTGAAACACCAGTTGTTTCAACAACTGTTAGTCAATCACAAACCACTGCCACTACATCCACCACCACTGTTCCATCCAAAACATCATCAGCCCCTCCTCAAACAAAAAGGAGAAGGCTAATTCTCAAAGATGATGACACTTCACCACCACAAACATCTTTAAAATCTTCAGCTCTTGTCACAATACCAAAACCTGTTCCTCTCTCTTCAGTTCCAATGTACAAGCCCTTACCTCCTGCAGGTGTTCAATTTCCTCTTGAACTAGCAGCTGTTAGAGATGAAATAAAATCCTTTTACTATGAGGATGACCCTGCCAAAAGGAGTTTGCCATCAATAAAGGGATATCCCTGGCCTAAAAATGTTGATGAATATTTGGAAATCAAGGCCAAGCAAGTAGAGGATATCTCAAAAAGAAACACACAAGGAAAATCTGACAAAGAAATTTCAAGAAATTATCAATATCTGCTCACACAAGTCAGATCCCTAGAACAATTTGCAAAAAATGTCAGTCAACAAATTTCAGAAAGAGCAGCTGAAACTTTGAAGAAAGACTACATTGAAAGCATCATGGATCACAAAAAGTATAAAGGAGAGAGATACATGTACAAAGAGTGGACTGTTCCTGAGCTTGAAGATGAAGCTGCAAGAATTCAAGACATGATAAAAAGGAAGGTCACTCACACTCCTCCTGACTGGGCAAAGTTTAGAAAGAATATACCTAACAAACAGGAAGAACTGCAAAGAATGAAAGAGGAACTGGTTGCTGCTGAATATGGAAACAAAAGACAAATTGCCAGATGGAAAGAAGATGTAGTCAGGGCCACCTACAAAAGGTTGGAGGAACTAAGAAAGAAAGACCCAAATGTTCCTCAAAAGCCTGACTATTCTAAAGCAGAGGTTTCTAAAAGACCACCAAAGCTGCAAGTTAAAAGAACCACTGCTCCAGCTGGTGCTGCCATCTACAAAAGAAGGAGCAAAAACCAGTTTAGTATGGAAACAATTCAAGATCTTTTAGCTGGAGATGCCATTGTAAAAGCAGGCACGAAAGTAATGATAAAAGAAGATCTTGAATTGGAACAATCTGCAAGTGCTGCTCAGTCAGTCATGAACATGCCAGCCTCACCAAATACTTCTGCAAATAAACATCTCCCAAGAAACCCACCAGGCTCAAAAATACAAAAGTGGGAAACTGACAAACAGACCTGCGTATTGACTTTGCTCAGGTCTGGTGGAGAAGTGGAGAAAATATCAAGGGAACAAGCTCTTGGCCTGAGTCTTGAAGATTTGCAGGATCTCCTTGATCTTCCACTTAGCAGGGATGATGAAGACACAGATGCCCTAGACTTTGAACTACAATTCAAAGGTCAGATAAGGGAACTGTTAATGAGGCAATAAAAGATTTCCACAAATAATGAAGAGTTCTGGCATTATCTGTTCCAGGGGGAGATTGTTGGGATTGATCCCTATCAGAGGAACAGATAATTAAAGCCAAAACTGGATCAGAGCAGTGGATCCAGAATAAGCAGATGTTTACATTCAAATCTCTCCCCTTGAAAGTGATTTCATATCTACTGACCTCCTATCTGCTGATCTTACTATGTGCTGATCTACAACGTCTGCCTTGCATCTACTGCCCAATGTCAAAGACTGATGGAAGACCAAAGTTCTGCTGACTCAATCTACTGCCTTGAGTCTAGTACTGTTGATCCGGATAAGCACTGCAGGGTTCACAGCAGTGGAAGGAAGCAGCAGTTGTTTAAGTGTCTTTTATGTAATAAATTGTAATAGCAGTTGTTAGTACATCAGTGTTTGTATAGATCAGAGGTTAGAGTTTGTTAGGAGGTTAGATGTCACTTTCATGGTGACGTCAGCTAAAGATGCTCAGTGGTTTGCAAGTGCCTATAAATAGTTCAGTACTTTGTACTGTTCTATTAGCTCTTTTACAACATCGTCTTCTTTGCACGAACAAACTACTGAGCTCTGGCTGAGGGGGAGTTTGCATTCATTCATCAATCACTGTAATCGTTGTTGAAACAAATTCAATCTTTCGATTCTTTGTGTAAAGATGTTTGATTAAAGTATTACTCTCGTTTGATTGTATGCAAAGTTTGTTTTCATCTTAATTCCGCTGCACAACTCTTTCATTTCCATCTTAATTTCAAACGAAAATACAATCAGAAACAAACTCAGATCCAACAAGTTTAGAGGGTGTATCCTAATCCGGGACATGATACACGTTTCTAAACTCAGGTATTATTTAAGTACTTTTGTTGAGTCTTTGTAAACACGTCATGGTTTGTAACTTAATTTGGTATTGATGTTTTCAGACAATGGTATTGTGGTATTTTCTAAACTTTATTAATGGATAAACATCTCGTGTTTTTATCATATAACGTTGTTATGATTGAATGCTATGGTATTAAGAAGTCACACCAAATAACCACGCTTCCGCAAAAGTCAGGGTGTGACAATCCAAGACCACCAAACCTTCTAATATGGCTCCTTACACCTTGAGTACACTTGAGAATGGTTGAGATTGAAAGGAAAGTGATGATGGTGGTGGTGGGGGTACAAGGCCGAGAGGGAGGGAGAGAGTAGGAGAGGTGAGTTGTGGTGAAGATGGAATGAGATCATGTGTTCTTATAACCACTAATCCCTTTTGTCCAATGGTTCTTATGTCCTCAAAGTACACTACACAATTCTTCACAAATCTTAGTAAGATCAATAGAGATTTAGGAAGATTATGCAAATCTTGAGGGTGGGGCCACTTCTTGTGACCGTAAGTGTGAAGGGGGGGGGGGGGGGGTTATGTGTAAGTTTTGATCATAGTTAGGTTAATTAGTTGGAAGTTAAATGTATTAGTGAGTGTTTATGTGTAGGATGAATTATATAGTGCGTTAGGGTGTTTGGGAACCATAGTTATCCAAGAAATAATAAAACAATGCTTCTAGTAATATTTTGGTGTTTCGGGTAATGTCCGGTTGTTCCGTTAGATACCGGTTCGTTAAAGTGTCAAACTATTCCGTTTAATGATTTTTCTGTACCCTTTTGTTACACTTTTAATTCCTGACACTTAGGAAAGCATTCAGGACCATTTAGTCATATTTTTGCATGTGACTAGCCTGTTAAAATGCTGAATTTTGCTGATTTGTGCAGAATTCTGCACTTTTAATGGGTTTTAGGCACTTTCCGGCACTTAAACTATCACCTAGTGACGCAGTTTTATGGTCCTTACTTCCCTACACACCATACTAGTGTAGTACCCTGTCTCTGGCCCTTACGGGGTCTCAAAACACTGTTTGTCTATTGTATTGACATTGTCAGCATGTTTCTGAGTTATCCGCTAACTGTGCAAACCGTGCTTTGTGCATCGTTTATGTCACTAAGAGTTTGTATGTGATAAATGATGTGACAATATGAAATGTGATGCACATGTATGTATGATACAGAAATCAGAAAGCAGTTTAAGTCATCAGTTGAGATTCAAGACAGTCATTAAGCACTATTTAATATTAATCAATTGTACGGATACCTGGATTTATGAGGGTTGTCACAATTTATTCGCTTTCCGCTTTTCGCTTTGATCAACACGCACATCTCGCACTGCACATCTACCTCAAAACGCTAACAAATCGCATGCTATGTTACTCACTTATGCTATACTACTTGTTGTGCACTCGCTACTCTCGAACGCGCTCGTAAACCTTGAATGATAGGTGAATACGTGCAATATATGTAGGTGAATACGTGCAAAATATAGTTAAATACGTGCTTTTGTGCTCTACGTGCTTATGTGCCTATGTGTTTGTGTGCCTACGTGATTTGTGTGCCTATGTGATTGTATGCCTGTGTGTGAACGTGTTCATGTGCTTTATATATATAAAAGTAGCTCGTGGAGAGATAATAGACTATACTAGATTTAATCGAATTGTGTCTGAGTCCTATGGCGATGTCTGTTCAGACAATGTCGTCATTCGGTTCGCATACTGCTTGCTCTACCCGCCGCAACCACGCTGACAAGAGTATCGCTTCTCTAGTTGCAAAAGAAATGGCTAAGGTCATTCCGCAGATTGTCAGCGAGCTCAATGAAAATGCTAGCAAGTCCTCTGAGGAATCAAGGACCGACTCACCGAAGGCTACTTTCAGCTTCAAGCAGTTTAAGGCCTGCGACCCCAAAGAATTCACCGGAGAAGATGAGCCTACTGCCATGTTTCAATGGTTCGATTCAATTGAAGTCACCCTGTGCCAAAGCGGCTGTCCTGATAACTTTTGCACTGTCAACACAACTGGCATTTTCTAGTCCAGTGCTTTGGACTGGTGGACGGTCGAAAGGAACAGGAGAGGGAATGATGCAGCCTATGGGCTTACTTGGGAGGAGTTGAAAGAGATCATGATGAAGGAATTCTGCCCTCCCCATGAGCTTTAGAAGCTGGAGGACGAGTTTTGGAATATCAAGCAGGAGGGTGGCGACAACGCTGGTCTAACTGCTCGCTTTAAGCAGCTGAGTATCATTTGTCTCGGCCAAGTCTCTACTCCCGACATCACCATCAAGAAATACATCCGTGCTTTATCGGATTGTGTTGCTGATTTCGTGCAATCCGTGAAGACGACAACCATTGAAGAGACATTCCTACTCGCTGCAGAAATCAATGACAAGCGAGTTAGGGCTGGTTATTTCAAGAATACCACCAAAAGTCTTCACCAAGTTACCGCTGCTCCCACCACTGAAACCGCCGCACCGCAAGCCTCCAAGTCTTCACGTCGCAAGCGCAAGAACAACCCAACTTTTGAAGTCAAAGTACAAGTCAAAGTCAAAGTCAAAGTCAAAGGAATAAAAGATTGCTAATTCGATCTGTCATTCCTTGCTTAATTATCACTTGTACTTTCAAACCTCGTTAATCGATACTTTAATTTACGTTAATTTAGTTGTATTATGTGGAGTATCAAAGCAATAAACGCCATTAAACGCTAATCTACAAAACGCTATCTCATCACTATCGCATCGCAACTTGAATCGCAGTTCTGGATATTGTTTTACGTGTGTGTGTGTGTGCTATTATGTGTTACTTGTGCATGTTTAATTATGTTAAAAGGTGTTAATTGCAAACACAATCGCAACTCTATCGCACCGCAATCTCATCGCGAACTGGAAATGCAAGGTTACTTATGTTGTTGTATGTTAGTTATGTTATTTGTGTAACTATTAATTAAAACTATCACATCGCTTAATCGACACTCGCTTAAACGCATCGCAATGCTCAACGCACGAAACGAAAAGTCAGAAACCAACTCACCAAAGCCCTTCGATCGAATGGTCATCCGAACGGATGGTCATCCGAACGGATGACCATCCGATCAGATGGCCATCCGATCGGATGATCATCCGATCGAAAGGCCATCTGACCCACTAACCCACACCGCCTCTTCTCCTCTCACTTATAAATACCCACCTGTCACATCACTCTTCATGATGTGACAGCTCTCCTCCGACCCTTCGCCTTCTCTGCCACATTTCTTTCGATTCCTCGCGATTCTTGTAAGTTTTCATCTCAAATCTTGTACTTCTATCATCTACACACACTTTCTCGTCGATTTCACCCACAAATCTTAACTTTTCACCATGAAATCAGTGGATTTGGGCTGTTCTAGGATGATGTCATCATAGTTTCTCATGAACACCAAAGTGTGACCTTATTCCACCAAGAACAACTCAGATCTAAAGGGTTCTACTATGTTTAAACACTGATTTCACCTAAAACTAAACATTTCCAACTAGATTTTCACTTTTCTTCAAACTTTCTTCACTTTTACTCAAAACCGATAGAATCTGAGCTCGTTCAGGCCTTCTACTCATTTCCTGGTGAAGTGTCGGTCTGAGAATGGATTACTATCAAAGAGATGACCGACTTATTGGGATGAATATGAAGTACCGTCAAGAACAGTTACTGATCGGACGGGGTGATTCCCATCCGATCGGGTGACTTGGGCTTGATGGGGTTTCTGTTGTTTGACACGTTGTCATACCTTCACGGTTTAATCACAAAACTTTCTAAACTTAACGAATTTTACAATTTCCAAACGAACAGGTCGCCGAACGGATTGCCATCCGATCGGATCACCATCCGATCGAACGACGATCGGAACGGATGACTTGTGATTTTCTACACTTAAACACTTTTACAAAACTTCGAAGAATATCAGTTCCAAAAAGAATAGTCATCTGTTCGGATGACCATCCGACCGAATGACTATCCTACTAAGGGACTTGAACCCTTTTAACGTTCTACTTGGACGGATCACCATCCGAGCGAACGACCATCCGTCCGAATGACGGTTCGACCGGATGACCTGATAGGTAGAGATACTTCTCTCTTTTTAAAATGTTACAACGAAAACTTCAAAGTTTTTGTTATACACAAACACATCCATCCCAAACGGACAACCTTCCAACCGAATGGTTATCCGTCCGGATGACCATCCGTCTGGACGGTCATCCGATCGGATCACCCTTCGTCACTCAGCTCACTCGACACTGTTTAGCGCACTGTTCAACGCTTATACTATTGTTCTGTATTCAGGCTAACTCTCCAGCGCTCCCTTCAATCCAAGACTTTGTTTATTCATTAAACACGATCTGTGAGTATACTCGACCCCTTTTTGCTTAACGCACTTTTGGGTATTACATACGTTACTTATATCAAATCACATCGATCACACAACGCAACACTTTTTATACGCAAACCGCTCTTCATTTTATACGTGTTATTCGATGAATGCTTGTTTGTTATGTTTACACAGTGATTGTTGCCTGACACCTTAGCTACGATAGTACTATAGTTTGGACTCAGTACCTGTCATGGATAAGGGTTGTTAAGGGTATTTCTTCACGTGTCACAATGGTGATATGTGTTGTGCATTCTACAACTTGCAGTCATGTCTATGCATATTTCATTGTCGATAACTTGCTAGCTTCACATTTCAACATGTTACATACTGGTTATGCGTAAACCGTTTTTCGCTACAACTATACTATTAAACTTGTATGCTCACCTTTACACTATGTGTATTGACCTATTTTAACGTATGTGACAGGTGTTTAGGATGTTGTGCGATGCATGCTTATTGTGGAATCGAGCTAGGGGAGTCTAGAAACAAATAAAACAATTTTATGAGTTGTCGAAACTATGATTTGTCTTTGAGAACAACTATGTCTGTAATAACTGCTTTTATTTGATATGTTATGGTATGGGATGTAACGTTAAATATCTGGTAATTTTAGTTGTTATGGATACTCTTGGAAAATCTGTTTCGCTCAGCGCCTCACCCCGATGTTTCCGCCATCGGTTGGGGTGTGACAGCCGGCGGTGAGGAGGGAGGAGAGGTGGTGGAGGAGAAGGTGTGCTTGGGTTTGTGTGTTTTTTTGGGTTCAGGATGAAAAGAAACATAAGAAGAGGTTAGAAGAGGACATCCCAAGTCTGCACCAAAAAGAGGACGCGCAGGCCTTTTTTAATGAAAGGTCTTCGAGAAAACAAACTGTAAGGCCCTAACACGTTTTAACCAAATGATGCCGCGGAAATACAAACTTAAAAATTTCTTTCATTATATTCATTCTAACATACTTGGAAATACGTTAAATCACTCTTTTACATTAAATACATTAATCATTTCTATAAGTTAAATAAAACCTGACATACTTATATTAAATTACGTGACCACACACACTCGTACAATTCATGTCTTGACTCGAACTTCAACCGCTTACACTCCATGATGAAAATCCATAATTCTGTACAACCTGCAGACACCACTTACAATCACATCGTTAGCAACCAGTGGCATCTTACATAAGTTTTAAACATGCATAATTAGGCATCAACATCTCATGCTTTCGCTTATGTTAATCCATTCATCCATCTATTCGAACACCATCGTTGGATTTCAGTGTCAAACCTTCAACTTCCATTATTAGTATACATGCACTTCCATTTCATTCTCAATAGAAAAACAGTTAGCATCGTTAGATTTCATTCATATGAATAAGTCCATGTATACGCATAAACAAGTCTCATCCGTTCGTGTATATAATTAAATTCCAATTCATGCATACATACCTCTCTATTCGTACACATACTTACAATTTACATTTACACAATATTACATGCAAGTCCTAAACACACACACCTATACATGTAAATCACATACACATAAATCTCTATACTTACGCGTTCATAGTCCCAAAGAAACAATCTAAACCTGGTGCAACTAATGAATTTCGGGACGAAATTCCCCTTCAAGTTGGGGATGATGTGGCACCCAGGGAAAATCCACAGTCATCCTGATTTGAAGCTTCGCTGCTTTCGGAGTACTTATCAAATTTCGGGACGAAGTTTCTTTCAAGTTGGGGATGATGTGACAACCTGAGTTTTCAAGGTCTTTCCTCGACACGTTACTTGTTTGCAAGTCTGTTTTCGTAATTCGTGTAAGTGTTACAACATGTGATAAGGTGGTATTGTATGTGTATTAATTATTTAAGACTAGTTTATGTTTTAATACCTTTTCCAACTTGCATCATATCCATGTTTGACAAAATACTAGGTTCTTTACCATTGCCATGCATGACGAAACCTAGTGTTTCGCCGATGGTGGTTTTTCGTCGATAGGGCCCCAAGCCCAAACAAATCCAAGCCCAGCCCAGTAATTCGTACATTAGTGCGTGTATAATTGCCATACGTTCATAACTCAGTCACAAACCTCAACCCTAGTATTCTCCTCCTCCCTTTTATCGACGGCAAACCCTAATCTCTTTATCACCTCTCCTCTCCTTCTCCGAAACCAACATCAACCTCTCCTCGACTCGGGTTATCCTTCGATTCCATCCTGATTAAGGTTAGCATATGTTTCCCCGAATGTTCTGTCGATCTACTTGTCATACGTGGTTGTGTGGTTTCCTAGTGTGATGATTGAAACTCTGATTAGAGTGTATGTTAGAGGTTAGTCGTACGATTCATGGAAACTTATGTATAGATAGCATGGTAACTGTAAAATGAATTCCTATGAACTGATGAATTGTCGATGATGTGATCTGATTAATTATGATTCATTGTGGCATGATTAGGGTTAATGATTTGGGTGATCATTGAAACTCTGAGCATTAAGGAAATGGTGTAACTGTTATGTATGCGACGAAACCTCCTTCTCGACGAAACATTCATATCGATGAATCATGGGTCTTTCGTCAACAGGGATCTCGACGAACAACCTGTCAACGAAACACTTGATGTTTCGTCACCCCTCATGTCGACGAAATACCTTGTTATTTCGTCATTTGAAGTTTCGCCGCCCAAATGGATAGTTCACACAGACTGTAGTTTAGAACACGTATGCTAATGAATGACTATATGTTGATTTTTGTTTGTTAATGATGTTAGTTATGACTGGGGAAAACATGATTTGGTTATGAATAACACACTTAATTGTTGAATACTGTAGCGAAATATGCGTGTGAATGGTGGATATGTATGACTTGGAATGACTGCTATGTGTTATTCAGAAACCGTTACTTGAATGCGTACTACGATTATAAACGAAAACTTGTACATTGTGAACGTAAACTGATTACGTGTACCTGAACACCATAGGCTTCGACTAACTAAGTGTGTACAAGTAACTAAACATACCGAGCAAACCAAGGTGAGTTCACTTCTCTCAAATCAAGCATGCGTCCGGTAGGGACAATCAAACTGACAAAACTTGTAAACGGATTTTCGTAAACCCACATCCTTGTAGGGGGTGTGAGGATGATTTCATAAACGCATATCCTTGCTGGGGATATGCATCGGTTTTCAGTAAGCGTTGATGTTGGATAATCCACTCACTTTCTATCACTTAACTCCCATCATACTACCGGGTTAGTTGCTTGTAGGGCAACGGGGTTATTAGTTGATAGCGCTATTAGGTTTGGCACCCTCACGATGTACCTGGATAGGACGGGCGTGAACTAATAACTTTAAATCATGACCAATGTTTGATAGAGCATTGGAGAAGGGAAAAAAGGGCCGTCTGCGGTATCGAGTTATTATCAGCATACCATATCATAAGTCACTACTTGGTTTTGAATGGTTAAAACAAACTGTGAACTCGCCAGCGTTATCTGATACACTTTTCTGCATGCTTGCAGGTCCTTAGGTTCATGGATAGGAACTTGCTATCTGGGAGTGCTGGAGTGGTCGTGGGTCGCAACTCTTGGATATATATTGTTGGTTTAACACATTGTTTTGAAACACTTGAACAACGAATAATCTTATGCTTCCGCTGAACGTTTACTTTGATTTTAACGTATGGTTTGAAACTATATTATGAATGAATGGAATGTTTTATTTAAATACTTATTATAGT
The DNA here is from genome assembly GCA_030545235.1 of Helianthus tuberosus. Lineage (NCBI taxonomy): Eukaryota > Viridiplantae > Streptophyta > Magnoliopsida > Asterales > Asteraceae > Helianthus > Helianthus tuberosus. The sequence goes on from CM060409.1 coordinate 122,354,664, forward strand.
TCAGTATGATTGGTGGCTGGATCCTGGTACGTCACACACCTCGCGGGGTTTCCGCAAGTGGTATTTTAGGGGTGTGACAACATTAGACAATAAGAATTAAATTCGGGAATCACTTACTTTAAGCGTCCTTGTTCGTGCTTGCTTCCTTGCAAGTGGTATTTTAGGGGTGTGACAGTTTGGTGTCAGAGCCACTGGTTATAGTGAACTAGGTTTTAAAACATTTTCATAAAACCAGACTATAACCAAATAGTATCGAAGCGACCATGACACTCAGCTCCAGATTGCAAGGTTCGTCCTCTGTTTACTTTATGTATTACTTGTTTAGTAATCACACACTCACGACTTGCATGAAACTACATACTAGATACTACGATGTGATTACCTATGCTGCATGTTTTAGTGAAATTCGATAGTGTGACACTACTCTTCGACTTTTGTGATTATTAATCCTGTAATGCCTTTCGTCTTGCTATTTGAATGTGGGGGAAACTTTTAGTGCAAGTTAAGAGGCACTGAGATAAGCATGCAAATTGCCTTATTATTATGGGTGCACACATAATAATAACGTGAGGTGCATGTGAGTCCCAGTGAGGCTTAATTAGTGTGAAAGTGGTTCCGCTCCATTATTTAATGTGAACTTTGTAGTATGTGGATGTTATCGTGAGGTTTGACTCCTATCTTATCTCAATTCTTAAACTTTTTCCCTCTTCTTATATAGAATCATGAGCGGACAAGGCCATGGACGTGGTCACATTGCGATGACTCAGGCTGAGTTGATAAATTTGATTAACACCTGTGTGGCTGAGGCTTTGGCTGCCTATCAAGCTGGTACGATATGTGCCAAATACTCTTATTTCTTGTATCGCGTACCCAGATTCTTACCCGTGTGCTGTATTTTCTTTCATCCTTAGGTCTCCAAGCGAATCAAAACAAGAACAATCCACCTGTGTGTATGTTCAAAACATTCATGGATTGCAAGCCTCAAACTTTCAGTGGAGCTGAAGGTCCCATGGGACTGCTCCGTTGGTTCGAGAAAGCCGAATCCGTTTTTGCTATGTGTAACTGTCCAGAGGGGGACAGGGTGAAGTTTGCTTCTGGCACCTTGGAGGATGGTGCTTTGACTTGGTGGAATGCTCAGGTGCAGATGCTGGGCGTCGAAATGGCAAACGCGACCACTTGGGATGTTTTCAAAGAGCTGATTCGGGAGGAGTACTGCCCTCGGGATGAAATTCAAAAGTTGGAAAACGAGTACTATAATCTGAAAATGGAGGGATCTGAGATCGAAGCTTATACGAAACGGTCTCATGAGCTGGCAAACATGTGTCCTAACCTATCCCGACCACCACCTCGCAGGATCGAGCTCTACATTAAGGGATTGGCACCATTAGTTAAGGGGTTAGTCACTACAGAAAATCTCAACGACCTACCCCGGATTATCAGATTGGCTCACAAGATTACTGATCAGGAGGTGGAGCATGGCTCGCTCCCACCTTGTATTGCTGCTACTAGTACTGCTGCTACAGTTACCACCACCACAGATAACAAGCGTAAGTGGAGCGACGCTGATAAGGCAACAAACTCGAATCAATCACAAAAGAAGCCCGATAACAATAGCAGCCGCAGCTTTAGTCAATCATCTTCGGTTAATCAGAATCAGAACCACAGGCAGACTTCCGGATATGCAGGAAAACAGCAGAAGTTCAATAAGTGTGGTTTCCACCACTATGGCCAGTGTAGCCGAGCATGTCAAAGGCGCGACAAGTTGGGTCATATGGCGAAAGATTATAGAGCTCCACACCCCAAGCAACAGCAGCAACAACCTCAGCAACAACAACAGAGGCAACAACCCCAGCAGAATCGGGGTAATCAGAGGGGATGCTATCAGTGCGGCAGTGAAGGGCATTTCAAGAAGGATTGTCCGCAATTGAATCAGAATGCCAACAATAACAATGGGGGAAATCGCCAGAACAACAATGGGGGAAACAACAATGGGAATAACAGAGGGAATGGCGCTCGCGGTAGGGCATTCACTATTGGGGCAGGCGATGCAAGGAACGATGGCAACGTAGTGACCGGTACGTTCTCTATTAATGGTATTATTGCTTCTGTGTTATTCGACTCTGGTGCCGACTGGAGTTATGTGTCTTTGGGATTCAGTCGTCGCTAGGGTTGACTCCTGCGCCTCTTGTAAACAAGCATGTAGTGGAATTAGCTGATGGCAAGTCGATAGAAGCCACACATGTATTCTTAGGGTGTAAACTCGATCTTCTAGGTCAAGTGTTCGACATTGACCTTCTTCCCATCACTCTTGGTATTTTTGATATAGTCATTGGTATTGACTGGTTGTCCAAACACGGAGCAGACATACTTTGCAAGGATAAGACCGTGCGTGTACCTCTCCCTAGCGGGGAATCATTATCTGTCCAGGGTAATCAAAGCGGTGCAACCGTCAACATCATTTCATCCATGAAAGCCCAGAAATGTTTACGGAAGGGCTACCCTGCTATTCTTGCGCTTGTTACTGATACTCGGCCTGAAGAGAAGAAAATTGAAGATTTACCAGTTGTACAGGAGTTTCCTGACGTTTTTCCCGAGGAACTTCCAGGTTTACCTCCACATCGTCAGGTGGAATTCTAAATTGATCTTACACCAGGAGCAGCTCCGGTTGCTCGTGCACCTTATCGTCTTGCACCTGGAGAGTTGCAAGAATTGTCCAATCAACTCCAAGAACTGTTGGATAAGGGCTTTATCCGACCCAGCTCCTCGCCTTGGGGAGCCCCGGTGTTGTTTGTAAAGAAGAAGGACGGATCCTTTCGCATGTGCATTGATTATCGCGAACTCAACAAGGTGATGGTCAAGAATCGTTATCCTTTACCTCGCATTGACGACCTGTTCGACCAGTTGCAAGGGTCGAGCTTCTACTCGAAGATTGACCTAAGATCGGGCTATCATCAGATGAGAGTCCGAGATGAGGATGTCCCAAAAACCGCCTTTCACACGCGGTATGGCCATTATGAGTTCCTGGTTATGCCATTCGGGTTGACTAACGCACCAGCGGTATTCATGGATCTCATGAACCGCGTATGTAAACCATACCTTGATGATTTTGTCATCGTGTTTATCGATGACATTCTGATCTATTCTAAGAGCAAGGAGGACCACGAACGGCACCTATGTCTTATCTTGGAGCTCCTGAGGAAGGAGCAGCTGTACGCGAAACTCTCTAAGTGTGACTTCTGGATTCGAGAAGTACACTTCCTCGGCCACATCGTTAACGAAATGGGAAAACATGTGGATCCCGCAAAAATCGACTCTATTAGGAATTGGGCAGCGCCAAAGAATCCTTCGGAGGTGCGATAATTCCTTGGCCTCGCTGGTTACTATCGAAGGTTCATCGAGGGTTTTTCAAAGATCGCTTAACCTCTCACTGCTCTGACACAGAAGGGTGTAGTTTATACTTGGGGGACGAAACAGGAAGACGCTTTTCAGCTTCTGAAGCAAAAGCTTTGCAGCGCACCGATTTTGTCTTTACCTGAGGGTACCGAAGATTTTGTAGTGTATTGTGATGCCTCTATTCAAGGTGTAACATCTGTGCTTGTAATCATTGTGAACAGTTCAGTTATCAATAAAACAATGTTATTTGATCTCAATGTTTGTTTGGTTGAGTTTTACATTTTTCATGTTTTAACTTTTATTCAATTTCAAACTCTACATCGCTTTCTGGAGAGTTATACGCAAACTGATGCGTAAACATAATCAGTTTAATGCGACAAATACTCCGGAACATCAACATATACTTAATATACCTTAAATAACCTTTACATAACTTAGAAATAAGTTTTGAAGGCTTTGGCATGGCAAAAAACAAGTTAATTCGCTTACAGGGACTAAACTTGACAAACTGCGAAAGTATGCCAATTTGAACAGTAACGAACATTCCAGAACATGACCATAAGTTAAACATACCATAAATATCCTTTACATAGCTTAGAAATAGGCTTTGAGGGGTTCGGTATGCTAAAATAAACTTTTGGGTCTTTCATGGACTAAAAGCGTCAAAAAGTGCACAAGTTTGCATTTTCGCGCATAACTTACGTTCTGAATACATCCGGACATCCAAAAATTTATGTAAGCACTAAAATATTTTATTTTAGTGTTTCGCATAAGAAAAATCCATTCGTCGCGTCATTTGGATCGTTTTTCGCGCTTATGCGCATTCCGTCGTAATTAAGCGAACATCGCGATCGTACGGCCAAACGAACCGACATCCTAGATATTTTTGAGCATGTTTTGAGTTCCCTATACTTTAACTTCATTTTAGAGCCTTGAAATGAGGTTAACGGGGTTCAAACGCATCGAAAATAGCTTAAACGGGCTGCAGGGACCATTTCTGCCATTTTTTGAAACTTTGCTGAAACTGGTAGGCAGTGGCGTAGCGCGAGCACCTCATGCCTAGGCAGTGGCGCTACGCGACTGCCTAACTTGGACAGAAACATTGTATTTGGTCCATTTTCACTTTCGCACATGGTTTTGGCAATACCGTGGGCTCAAATGGTTTTAGAAAACCACTATCTTGATGTGTATGGTTGAGATCAAAGCACGGTTAACAAGGAACGATCTTAACGGCTCTACGAATCCTATAAATACCCCCCCATGCCATTGCAAAACCCACTAGAATTTTTTTTTGAGAAACTCTAAGTTGAAACCAATGTTTCATACCTGAGTTACTTGGATCGAGATTAGCATTCGGGGACCCTTCGTAAGTATTCTTTCGTTCTTTTATTGCTTTTCGAGTCTTTTCGAGTCTGAAAGTCAAACTTTGTTTGACTTTCTGCGTTGACCAGTTTATGGTCAATGCGAAGTTCGTTTGAACTTCGCAACGTGATTGTAATCACGATGGTTATAGTCCCTTGGGACTATGCCTACTGATTACCACGTTGTCTAGGGTCGTAAGGGTAAGCGATCTAATAAATCCCTTATGCCTTCGAACCCAACCCATTTGGTCGATCATTAGGATCCGACCAAACACATTAGGTGACCATAGTATTTAGGGAATAACCTTCCGAGGTTATACCCTATGGTCACATCGTTTGAATAGTTGTATGATAGGTAGTTTATATGCCTTAGGTAAATTACCAGAATACCCTTTTCATGTATAATTGGTAATTAAGCATATGTAACCTAAACTTTTGTCACATAACTGATTATGTAACATGTTTAGGCATATAACACTTGTCATAGGACTAGTTAGACGGTCCAAACGCGTTTCACGCGAACGACGCGTTAAAGTAGCATAAGCTACCTAAACGGGTCGTAATGGGTCACAAGCACTTAGGTTAGGTTTCATTTAGTGTGTAGGCTTTGTTAAACCATATTACACGAGTTTCCATACTCGTTTGGTTTACGAACCCTCATTCTATCCGATCCTCCGATTTAGGTCCGGTTCATTAACATAGTTACCTATATTAGGTGCCGTTTGATTCCGTGATCTCTATCATTGTTTGGTTGTCACTCCTGGACTACTGAGTAATCTCAAGTGAGTACATAGACCCCTCTTTTACTGTTTTCCAAACTGTTTTGGGGTGAAACACATGTGCCTACTTGTTACTATCATGCTTTCCTGTTTTCACATCATATACCGGCTATGTTTGTTAGTACATTATAGTACATGATTTCATTACATTTCATGCTATGTATGTCCATTGTGTGCATACTTAGTACATTGTTTTAGATTACATTTCTGCTATGTATGTTGACTGATAGCATGCTAGCACATTGATTTACAAGACTTTTCTTCTTTGTATGTTAACTTAGCATACTTAGTACATTGTTTTACATTACATTTCTGCTATGTATGTTGACTGATAGCATGCTAGCACATTGATTTACAAGACTTTTCTGCTTTGTATGTTAACTTAGCATACTTAGTACATTGTTTTCATATGACATGTCTACAACTGCTATAACATTTGGTTTGCACAAACGGGTCTTTATTACGTTCATTAACATTTGCTACGCCGCTCGGTAGTAAGTAGTGGTACCATAGGACTTGACAAATCCCATTCCTACCATCTCGGGTTTGTTTGGATGTAAGGAATGACTGAATCCGAAAACATTTCTTTTGATAACCTTGACTGAAAGGGTTATCCGACTATCTCAAGGCTTGAATGTATGCGTTAACTTACCACATAAATGTTTGTATCAATGTAACATGCATTACTTTGCAAAACATAACTTTTTGATATATTCAAAATACTTTGTTTTGTACATTTCTACATTATGATTATGGGACAATACTTTACTTACAATACATAACATTTGATACATATTACTTGACTACTTTTGGACTTATAAACATTTGACATGGCTTATACAAGGACTTTTGACTATTGGTTTAAACATAGACTTTATACATTGGTGGTTTGTTTAAGTGACTTAAGTAACGAGATGTGAGTAATATGATACAAGCATGGTGGATACGTCGCTGGTACTTCCTATATATAAGTGTTTGTATTATATTACATATCATTGCGTTATATAAATCATTCAATTTGGACTTATACTTTTTACACAAGTAACACAACTTTCACAAGACTTTGGTTTACAAACAACTTATCTTATATAAATCATTTTACTTGGTTATACATTTGAACCATACATTATTCTCTTATTTATACATATCATCTGATCTTATCGTTTTTCAAATGATTTACAAGACAAAGCAAATTACAAGGTTCATGGCTAAACATTTTCTAAACTCCTAAGTCATGAATCCTATTTTCACAAAACCTATGTATCTCACAGGCATTTTTATGCTGACGTACCTATTTTCACATGTGTTTTCAGGAGCTTTTGCGTAGGACGATGATCGTGACACTAGGGCGGACCTGTGCCTTAGAGACATAAAAAGAAGATAGACTTAGTTTAATTATGTTCCGAACTCTTTATTTACTGTTTAAGACAATGAAACTTTTATGTTGATAACTAAAAGACAACTCTGTTTGCCATGGATTTGAAACAATTAATTCTGTTACAACACTCCCCGACGTTTCCGCCACGTTTTGTATGTTACACGTGGTCGGGGTGTGACACAAGGTTTCGGTTGCATGTTGATGCAACGCGAGAAAGTTATAGCTTACGCCTCTCGACAGTTGAAGGTCCATGAAAAGAATTACACGACTCACGACTTGGAGTTGGGGGCCGTGGTGTTTGTCACACCCACTCATAGCGGAAGCGCGAGGTGTGATCTGTATGGTTTTCATTGCATAAATATCGATGTACATGAACAAACTATATGAATAAAACATACTCCATTTCCATTACATAAGTGTTTCAAAAGATTACAACATAAGTTTAGTGTGTCGGTTATAAACCATTAACATAAAAGTAAAGTGTTATTGTTAATACATCAAAATGAAAATAAACTACTAAGGTTTAAACCATCATATAGCCGCAAAGAGGCAGAATATAACAGTTAAACCCTCCAAAAGATGGCATGGAGTTCTGGTACTTGTTATCTTGACTGAGAATCCCGACATGGTCCGTTAATTCCCTGAAATACATGTTAAGTTTGGAAAACATCAACAAAAGTTGGCGAATTCATGCAGTTTAGTTGTAAAAGATGTATTTAAAATGTAAGTTGTAGTATGTAAAGCGTCAATGAAATCGTTGATCATTAATGTTTTGCAAGGACATTAATATGTGTGACGAAAAAGGAAGCAATCCAACCCTAGACGATTTTATGTCGACTCCAATCGACTGGGACACAAAATCACTCTTCTATATGGGTCCACGACCAAGAGTGGGGCTCGCCAAAACCCCTTAGATCTAACCACTTGTACCTAGGTCCAACTGGATTAATGGTGCTTAGATGTATAACCCTAATTCGAACATGATCTAAGGTGTTTCATTCCCTAACTTTAACATACGATTGAACATGTATCTTCCCCGATAGTTGTAAAGTTGTAAAACAGTTAAATGAATAGGGGACATGAACTCACAGTATTGCGTCCGTGAATGATAAGTGTTTGTGATCTTACGCGTGGTCGTCTTGAACAATGTTGCGACCTACAAATGTTCTTATATTTGTTAGACACTTCGGTCTTTGTAAATGACTTGAGTACAAGTCTTGTGTCTAAAATATGTGTAAGACTTGTATGTCTTTTTTTGTTCGTTAAACTGTGTATTAGATGTATGATTTGTTAAACTGTTATATATATATTTCACCAAATATATATATATATATGTAATCTTGTATCTTGTGAGTTGTATCATCGGGTCTTGTCTTCTTGATTTCGTGTCTTTGTATAAGTAAATTGTATAATTGTAATTTTTACCAATTACATGTCATTGGGCTTAGCCCAAGAATTCATGTTTATTGGGCTCAAATAGTGTTGGGCCTAAATAGTGTTGGGCCTAAATAGTGTTGGGCCTCAATAGTGTTGGGCCTAAATAGTGTTGGGCCCAAATGTTATTGGGCTTAATGTTATTGGGCCTTGGCCCATATGTTTCGTTTTGGGCTTAGCCCATGAGTCTTGATATTGGGCTTAGCCCATGTATTTATGTTATGCCCAATTAGGATGATAAGCCCATTTGTTATAAAATAAGCCCATGTGTTAAAAACATATCCTTTCATTTTTAAAAAAGTTACTAAGTATAGGCTTTTTAGTTAAAAGAATACATAATAGTTTTTATAAGTTTCAAAACATCCGGATATTGTTGTCGGTGATTTGTATGTATTCGCGTCGAAAGATCGCCTAAACGTCGTAGTAACTCCTCGGAATGGCAATATGTTCATAGATTCGCCCGTCGTCCGTTTTGACCATAAGTTGTGTCCGAAAGCTCGGAATGTCCGTAAGTGTGTTTTAAGGCGTATTTAAATGTAGTCTTGTAAGACTTTAGTCGAAATGTACATTGTGTTCATTTGTACCATTGTATTCAAATTCCTAGTTATCATAAATATAACTAATACAACCAAATAACACATAACACATAAGTTGTTAAGTTAACTAAATATATATTTTCTCAAAAATATATATTTATAACAAACTTTGCTTTTATAAAAACTATTCTTTAAAATCTTTTTAATCTAATAAAGATTTTGTAAAAAATAATAGATTTTATAACTTATGATTTTTAAGAAAACTTGGCCATATTTTATTAGAAATATGGACTTTGCCATGTTTAATAAAACATATCTTTTTCTTATAAAATCACCAATAATCTTCGCATATTTTTCTTAATAAAAACATATGAGATTTATAACATAAACTTAACAAGATGAACTCATAATCATGTAGGGTTTTGTTATGATCTTTACATATGTTTACTAGTTCAAAAATCATACTTTACTTCTAGTTTTAACAAGCTTTTTATAAAAACCCATCTTGTATGTTTCTTTTTATAACTTTGTAAAAGTATTATTTTTGGTTAATAACCTTACATACTTTAACAAAATCAAAGATTATGATCATCCATCTAAACATTTATGTTTAACAAAACCCTTAAACATTTTCATGTACACTTGTTAGATTATGTTTTTAAACATCATCTAACAAGTTATTTGTATGCTAATCATCAAAACTAGATCAAATATGCAAGTAATCATCTTTAAATCACAACATAAACACACTTTTATATCATGATTATTATTTTGCTTCTTTGTATTTTCATATTATTTTGTATGATTGTTTTAGTTATAACTTGTTCTTTAAACAATAAATACATAAATAAGTATGAAAAAGAGATTGTTGAAGCTTACTTCTAGCACTAATGGCTAGGGATGATCTTGATGATGATTAAGAAAAGAAAAATGATGATCTTGATGCTTGTGAGCTCTTAGATGGATGAGAAAGCTTGCTTCAACTTGTGTATGCCTTAGATCTTCTCAAGTTCCATGAAAATGCATCTTGATCATCATGAAAGTGGCTTGAAAATGAAGATGTTGTGATGGTGTATATGGGCCGAAAATGGGGGTATGTTTGAGAGAGTTTGTGAGTGAAGGTTATGGTGTAAAGTGTGAGAAATGTGCTAGTAAACTTGTGTTTCACAAAGTGTTATCAATCATCACTTTTCACCACTTGAAGTTACTACTTGCCAACTTGTAAAAATATCTAGATATTATGGTAACAAGTTGAAAAAGTGGGACCCACAAGGGGATGTTGCAACCGTGAATGGGGGGGGGGGGGGGGGTTCCCTCTGTTTTTGCTTCTTGATTTACTTAGTAAAAGTGTTAGAACCTTTAGGTAGTTGTTTAGGAAATTTATAAGTATAAGTGTTTAAGTGTTTAAAGGGTGTTAAATGATCATTACTAGACCATAATGATCCAATTAACACTAGATGACCATTAAAAAAAAGATTTGATATTGTTCGGATATTCGTTTCGAATTGTTTCGGTTAGATGTTATTTGAACGCTAAGTTGCGTAACTTATGTGAATTGATGTAGTTATTGGCTCGGATGATACCCGAATGTATCCTCACATGAATTCTATGTTAAATAACATTTTTACATGTCGTAAAAATATTAGAAAGCTGAGTTCTGCAGAATTTCTGCGAAAAAGTGTTAAAATCGTCGCTTTTAGTGCTTTTCAGGCAATTTTTAGTGTTATCGGACTTCGGAAAGGTTTTAAATCAAACCCTTGCATTCCTAGTTAGGGTTTAATATATATTAGATGTTGGACTTTCGTCAGAATACTAGTTTACTAGGTGTTTTTCTAGTAGTTTCGATACATTGTTTAAACTGTTTCAAATGTACTTAATAAAAATGAATCATATGAAACCTAAGTAAGTATTCCATGAGTATTCTAAGTGTATGCCACGAAATACGCAGTTCGGGTGTTCAAAATGCATAAAAATGTAGCTAAAAATGAGTATTTTAAGTGTAAGAAAGTTACCGTAAAGTGGCAGTTGTCACATTTTCCACCTGTTATTAAGAATTTCGTCCCGAAATTCTAGCTGAGTCATCCTTTGCAGGAGTCTTAGCGAACAGGTGAGGATATTTTGCCTTTATTCGATCTTCACGTTCCCAAGTATACTCGGGTCCGTGTCGAGAGTTCCAACGAGCTTTTACCAATTTGATACGACTTCTCCGTGTTTTCTGGATCTTCCAATCCGCGACCTCAACAGGTTCTTCAGTGTATTGGAGTTTGTCCTCTATGTGAACTTCATCCGCCGGGATGATAACTGTTTCTTGTGTTGGACTCTTCTTAAGGTTCGACACATGAAATGTGTCATGTACACTACTTAGTTCTTCTGGTAACGTCAGCTTGTAGGCAACGGTGCCAATCTTTTCCAAGATTTCAAAGGGTCCTACATAATGGGGGTTAAGCTTTCCACGCTTACCGAATCTTGCTACGCCCTTCCAAGGCGAGACTTTCAATAAGACCTTGTCCCCGACCTCGAAAGATAACGGCTTCCGTCTCTTTTCTGCGTAGCTCTTTTGTCGATCGCGAGCCGCCTTGATACGGTCTCTGATCTGAAAGATTTTATCTGTAGTCTCTTGGACTAACTTCGGACCGATAAGTATTTTATCGCCCGCTTCCGCCCAACATAGCGGAGAGCGACACTTTCGACCGTAGAGAGCTTCGAACGGTGCAGCCTGTATACTTGTGTGGTAGCTGTTGTTGTAGGAAAACTCAACCAATGGTAAGTGAGTATCCCAGTTGCCGCCCAAATCCATAACACACTCACGAAGCATGTCTTCGAGTGTTTGGATTGTCCGTTCACTCTGGCCGTCAGTTTGTGGATGAAAGGTCGTGCTTAGATTCAAACGTGATCCAAAGGCCTCTTGAAAAGACTTCCAAATTCTTGAAATGAAGCGACCATCTCGGTCTGAAATGATTAACATAGGCACTCCATGACGAGCCACTATTTCCTTGAGATAGAGTTCCGCCAGTTTCTCTGTACTATCCTTCTCCCGAATCGGCAAGAAGTGTGCGGACTTTATCAACCTATCGATGATTACTCATATCATGTCGTGGCCTCTTGAGGTCCTGGGTAACTTCGTAATGAAGTCCATCGATATCTATTCCCATTTCCAAACGAGAATCTCGGGTTGTTGTAGTAAACCTGACGGTTTCTGATACTCAGCCTTGACCTTCGCGCAGGTCAAGCATTTTCCGACATAGATAACGATATCCCTTTTGAGGTTAGGCCACCAATAGTACTCCTTCAAGTCTTGGTACATCTTATCTGATCCAGGATGGATCGAGTACTTTGACCTATGTGCTTCCTCAAAAATAAGATCTCGAAGGCCTCCAAAGAGTGGAACCCAAATTCTTCCTGCAACGTACAAAGTTCCATCCTCTTTTGGCACTAACCTTGCTTCCATGCCTCAAAGTGATTCTGCTTCAAGATGTTCTTCCTTAAGTGCCTCTTGTTGTGCATCACGGATTCGTGTGGTAAGATCCGTGTGAATTGTCATCTCCAAGGCTCGAACTCTCAAAGTTCTAACCCGTTCCTTGCGGCTCAAGGCGTCTGCTACAACGTTTGCCTTGCCCGGATGGTACTTGATTTCACAATCATAGTCGTTCAGCAATTCAATCCAGCGTCGCTGACGCATATTAAGTTCCTTTTGATTGAATATGTGCTGAAGACTCTTATGATCCGTGAAAGTTGTACACTGAGTACCATATAGGTAATGCCGCTAAATCTTCAAAGCGAATACCACTACGCCTAACTCGAGGTCGTGAGTGGTATAGTTCTTCTCATGAACTTTTAGCTGTCGTGATGCGTACGCGATAACTTTATCCCGTTGCATAAGTACGCATCCCAAACCTTGATGCGATGCATCACAGTATACTACAAAGTCATTGGTACCCTCGGGTAGTGATAAGATGGGTGCCTCGCACAACTTATTCTTGAGTAGTTGAAACAACTCTTCTTGTTTCTCACCCCAATCGAACTTCTTGTCTTTTTGGGTAAGGGAGGTTAGCGATTGAGCAATTTTCGAAAAATTCTCGATAAACCTCCGATAGTACCCCGCTAATCCCAAGAACTGTCGGACTTCAGTTGGAGTCTTGGGTGCTTCCCAGTTTTTAATCGCTTTGATTTTTTAGGGGTCTACTTGAATGCCTTTCTCGTTCACTATATGCCCGAGAAATTGTACTTCAAGAATCCAAAACTCACATTTGGAAAACTTCGCGTATAGTTTCTCTTTCTTGAGTAGTTCTAAGATGGTTCTCAAATGTTTTTCATGCTCGTCTGTCGATCGTGAGTATATCAAGATGTCATCAATGAACACTATAATGAATTTGTCGAGATACGGCTTGCACACGCGGTTCATTAAATCCATGAAGACCGCCGATGCGTTCGTTAAACCAAAAGGCATAACGAGAAACTCATAATGACCATAACAAGTTCGAAAAGCCATTTTCGGTATGCTTTCTTCTTGTATTCGTAGCTGGTGATACCCCGATCGTAAGTCTATCTTGGAGTAGAAGCTCGAACCTTGCAGTTGGTCGAATAAGTCATCAATCCTTGGTAGTGGATACCGATTCTTGATGGTGAGTTTATTCAACTCTCTGTAGTCGATACACATTCTGAATGTCCTGTCCTTCTTCTTCACAAAAAGAACTGGAGCTCCCCAAGGTGAGAAGCTTGGTCTGTTGAATCCCTTATCCAACAACTCTTGAAGTTGTGTGGACAATTCATGCATCTCAGAAGGTGCTAATCGATATGGAGATCTGGCTACAGGTGCTGCTCTCGGTACTAAGTCGATGTGAAACTCGACTTGTCGAATTGGTGGTAGTCCCGGCAAGTCGTCAGGAAAGACTTCAGGAAAGTCTCTTATCACAGGAATGTCTTTCAGTTGCGGCCCCTCGGCCTTCTTGTCGACAACATGCGCAAGGAATGCAATACCACCCTTCCATAAGCACTTTTGTGCCTTCATACAATTGATAATTCGCATTGGCGTGTCGCGCTTCTCTCCATGTATAATAAGTGTCTCTTCGTTCGCTAGTGGTAGGCGTATGATCTTCTCATGGCACACGACTTCAGCTCGGTTATCGGATAGCCAATCCATGCCAACCACTACGTCGAAACTACCCAACTCCACGGGTAAGAGATCAATATTGAATGTTCGTTCGCCAAGTTCTAAGGAACACCCCTTAGCAACTTCCCCGGACTCGACTAGTTTACCGTTTGCCAATTCTATTGAGTAAGGTACATCTAACTTACTTGTTTATATGCCCAGAATATTTTTAAAGTCCATAGAAATAAAACTAAAATCGGCACCGGTATCAAATAATATGGATGCGAAATGATTGTTGATGAGGAAGGTACCAGTGACCACATTAGGGTCTTGGCGCGCATCCTTTGCTCCGATCACAAATACCCTACCCTGAGCTGGGTTTTCTTTAGGACAGTCTTTCTTGAAGTGATCTTTGCTTCCGCATCCAAAGCAACCTTGACCACGCCCATTTCCATTCCCATTCTTGTTACAATTTCCACTTCCCGATCCAGTATTATTTCCCGTTCCCCTACACGATTCAGCACGGTGGCCATTCTTGCCACACTTGTCACACTTGACAATCCGACAATCGCCCAAGTGATGATATTTGCATCGCTCACACTTGGGTAAAGTACCAACGTACTTCTTAGGACCAGTGTCGTTTGTGGCTACAAACGCCCTTGCATCCCTTTGCGAGTTATTCTGTCGCCTGTTGTTGTTGATGTTGGTGGGGTTATTGTTGTTGTGGTTGTTATTACTGTTGTTACCACGAGTTCCCTTCTTGAAGTTCGAGTACTTCCTCTTCCCACTATTGGAAGACTCGACATGTGTTTCCTTCTTCTCATCGCCTTTCTCTGAGAATATATTCATCCTGACCCCGTCTTCAGTGAGACTCATGGCTATAGTCACAACCTGAGTAATAGTCGTGGGTTTAGCTGCAGTAACCAGACTCCGAATGTTGGGAGAAAGTCCCCAGATGTAGCGTTCGATACGCTTGTATTCCGGTGATACAAGATAAGGAATCACGCGGGACAGATCGTGAAACATTTGCGTATATCCCGTGATATCAGCTCCGACCATGGTAAGGTGCCAAAACTCGTTCTCCAACTTCTGGAGTTCAGCACGAGAATAGTACTTATCCCTCATACGTTCCTTCAGTTCATCCCAAGTCAATGCATAAGCAGCGTTATCACCCAAAGTTTGCACTTGTAAGTTCCACCATGTAAGGGCCTCATTGAGAAACAGGCCAGTAACGAAAGTGACATGCTGATTAGCGGAACATCTGCTCATTCTGATAGTGGAATCCGTTTTCTCAGTCCATCGCACGAAAGCCACAGCGCCGCCTGTGCCATCGTAGTTAAGTGGCTTGCAGTCCAGAAACTGCTTGAACGTGCAACCTGAAATTGGACAAACGAATTATGAATGAGCAAACAGTGAATCGCACGAATAGATCACAAAAGGGATTGAATGAGTTGTCACTAAAATAAAATGACTAACAATTACCATTAGCATTGTTTCCGTTTGAAGTACCGCCTGTTCCGCCAGTGCCGCCACTGGTTTCGACGCGCGATGCTTCGTACAGTTCTATGGCTTGTGTTATCCTTTCTTCAATTAGTGCATTCAGTTCTGCCTCAGTCGTAGGCATTGGTGGGGGTGGGGGTGGATTAACTGTCCGTGAACGTAAAGCTCTCCTCGGTGGCATGATTCTTCCAAAGGAGAAATAGGATAAAGATTAGACGTTGATTTGGTTTGTTAAATATTTTTACTAAGTAAGAAGAAAGAAAAAAAAATATTCATAACATTAATAGCAATAACACCAAGAAACATAATGCGAGTAAATAAGTTAACATAAGCAATAAGATATGTCCAACCAGACCATTCAGATGCATATAAAAGATAACACCAAGTTTTTCATATATATTAGTCAACCGGTTACATAATCGTTTGAAAGGAAAAAAAAATGGACTCGGGCTACATAACCCGGTCATACTAGTCTAGTACAACAAAAGAGATAACAAAATCTTCCTTCAAACTGTGTGATCCGCTGTCTGTCGGTTGTCTTCAAAACTCGGTGGAGCATCAATATGTACACAAAAACGGGTAACTACATCCCGTTACAAAAGATAACCTGCAAGCGAATGTCTATGGTGGAGGGGGATAGGTGGTGGAGTCAAAAGTACTAAACCATGAACATGAGTAAGCTCCCCCTCGAGTTCATGAACTCGACGGATAAGAAAGTCTATCTGCTGTTCGAGTGTCAGCACACGAGCACGTAAGTCAGGTGGAAAAGAAGGTGGTGGTGGTGGAGCATGTGGTGGTGCATGAACTGGTGGTGGTGGTCTAGCATCTTTAAGCTGCTGAAGCTTATGGACTCTGCGAAAGAGTATGTCAACTTGAAGTTGTAGAGATAGCAGAAGATCGTCGGTAGTAACAGCTGGGTAATGCAATGGATGGTATGGATCTGACATGGGCATAACATGAGGTGGAGAGTGTGGCGCAATAAGAGGCTCGACAGGGACCTGTGGGACTGAGCGAAACTGCTGATAGTATAGGTCCATATCACTGGGTGGTATGTGGGCATGTCCGGATGGTCCCGCCTCATCGGTATGACCAATAGGTGGTATGATAGGTGCGAAGCGCATGAGGAGAATTTGCTCAGGAGATGTGTCTGGAGCATGGACCTGAACAGGTGCAGGGATGGCTGGCTCTGCTGGCATGACGTCATCCCCAAAGTCTGCGTTTCGCTGTAGGTCAATGGCCTGCAGTGCAGACGAAGTAACGGATGCATAAGAGGAAGCATCCGAGTCGGTATCTACATCAGAAGAAATATCGATCACCGAGACCACTGGTGATGCAATGTCTAAGATAACCACATCGTGAACTTCTCCGTCTCCCAAATCAGCATCCATGTGATCCACCGGAATCACTGGAATGACGTCGTCGTCATCGTCGTGGTCGACGATAAAAGGCATGATATCAAGTGGAGCGACGTCAAAGGGTATAATCTTGACTACATGTTCACCCTCCGGGTGACCCAAAATAACTATATCGTTGAGTATAGGGGGGATAGCTAACACATCATCATCGATGATCTCGCCTAGAAGTGCGAATGGTTGGAAGTCGTCCATGTCGCTGTCAGATGTAGAGTCGCTATCAGATAAGATGACCTGAACCTCCAGCACGTAGTCGTCGTCGGATACAATCTCCATGGGGTCTACGTCGTCGTATACATTGCTACCTTCAGATGAAGACATGGTGACCTGAGAAATAAGTTGTTCGACACGTATGATTATTTGTTACTTTACATATATACACGAAATGTATTTTTCACATAATGTTCATTTTAAGTTATTCTAATTGAGTTGTGTGGATTAACTTAAAGTTGCATGTCTACCATTTAGATGACTATGACACTAATGTCTTTGCTTGATTTGTATGAGATGAATTCTTGTTGAAAATGGACCATGAAAAATGTTTATGCAAATGAAAACATTTGTTTGTGTTTAAATGGTTTTCATGAGAGATCCCTAGTGATTGTAGACTTAGACTCGAGAAAGAATCCTGGTTCACTACAATCGATGCTCTGATACCAAACTGTCACACCCGCTCATAGCGGAAGCGCGAGGTGTGATCTGTATGGTTTTCATTGCATAAATATCGATGTACATGAACAAACTATATGAATAAAACATACTCCATTGCCATTACATAAGTGTTTCAAAAGATTACAACATAAGTTCAGTGTGTCGGTTACAAACCATTAACATAAAAGTAAAGTGTTATTGTTCATACATCAAAATGAAAATAAACTACTAAGGTTTAAACCATCATATAGCCGCAAAGAGGCGGAATATAACAGTTAAACCCTCCAAAAGATGGCATGGAGTTCTGGTACTTGTTATCTTGACTGAGAATCCCGACATGGTCTGTTAATTCCCTGAAATACATGTTAAGTTTGGAAAACATCAACAAAAGTTGGCGAATTCATGCAGTTTAGTTGTAAAAGATGTATTTAAAATGTAAGTTGTAGTATGTAAAGCGTCAATGAAATCGTTGATCATTAATGTTTTGCAAAGACATTAATATGTGTGACGAAAAAGGAAGCAATCCAACCCTAGACGATATTATGTCGACTCCTATCGACTGGGACACAAAAGCACTCTTCTGTATGGGTCCACGACCAAGAGTGGGGCTCGCTGTCCCACCTCGAAATTATCAGAGCTGGCGTGACTGGACTGGTATCTTCATTGCACAGCGGAAGCAAATAAGCTAAGTCTTTTAGAAAATGAACGCCACTAAGTACTCGACTCCACATGGTTCTCCTATTCCAACCGTGCCATAACCTTGAAAAGTAACCTGAGAATGAAACATGCGAAAAATCAACATAAAGTTGAGCGAGTTCATAGTTTGTTTGCAAAAGATTTGAAATAAATCTTTTTGAATAACCGGTTTTTGAAATATTGTTGAGAAAACGAATTTAAAATCATTTTTCTTGTCATGTTATATGGGAAACTTTGTATTTGTAACGCTTTATGTTCGTAAAATCATGTATTTGTAAACTCTTGTATTTGTAAAGTTTGTGTAACCGTCAATGCCCACCCTGACTTTGGCTTCATGCCTGCATAATTCTATGCTTTGAATTTGTATAAAACATGGTATGTAATTTGTAAAACATATCTGTAACTGAGTACTATGAATGTTTGTATGTATTTTGTAAAACGTATCTGTAACTGAGTACTATGAATGTTTGTATGTATCATGTAAAATGTATCTGTAACTGAATACTATGAATGTTTGTATGTATCATGTAGAATGTATCTGTAACTGAGTACTATGAATGTTTGTATCTATCATGTAGAATGTATCTGTAACTGAGTACTATGAATGTTTGTATGTATCATGTAGAATGTATCTGTAACCGAGTAATATGAATGTTTGAGATCGCTAGTGGTTTTCAAGGCCACTAACATGTGTCACGACATAGGAAGTCACCAAACCTAGGCATTTTTGTCGACTTTGACTGAGACACAGAAGCACTCATTGGTAGAAGTAGGCCAAGAGTGGGGTTGCCTGAAACCCATTAGATCTAACCTTTTGTTCCGTGGTCTGAATGTATACGTTGATTAATTGTGCTTATGGTACCCTATTCGGGACATGGTCTAGAATGTTTCACTTGAATGTTTTTGTACTCCATCATACCATTTGTAAACATTGTAACATTTGTAACATGTATTTCACCCCCGAAGTTATAAAACTAAAAACAGTTAAAAGAAAAGGGGGAGCGTGAACTCACTGGGCTTAGAATTCGTGTGTATGCATATTTTGAAAAGTACGCTTGTTTAAAAAAACGGTATAAAACATAAGCTTCTCGTAAACCATTTGTGTCAGCTAACACTTGTTTGTAAAATGGTTTAGAAATATGTAATTCATGTTTATTCAAAACCTTGTATGCTTCGCAAAAAAGTGCATGTCTTTCCACCCCGAAAACATTTAGAAAAATGTAAAACTGTAAAAGGTGGGGTCATGAACTCACCTGAATATTCCTGTGCAAAGCTAGCTATATACGACTTTGTGATGTCGTTTCCAAGACTTGACTTGCTAGCGTGCATTCTACAATATTCCTAACACGGAATATCTTATAAGTTTCTAAATAACGCGGTAACTAATCTGCGTGTTACCGAGCTCTACCGAATCATTAATCGAACGATTCAATGGTTAAGTTGTTAAGTTAATGAAAAGGACTAAGTTAAACTTTGTCGCCCCGAGAAGTCGTTTGTGTATATAGAAACATTCGTATGAAAGTAATATACAATACACTTGTATTATATATATTACGTCTTGTATATATGTCAAAGTATATGTAGATGCCGTTTAGGCGTTCAAAATAAATATAAAAAGTCATATTTATTTTACAAAAGTATCGTCGAGTTGTTGAATTGTTTGACTTAAATAGATAAACTATATCTATTTTATAAAAGAATTCATGTTATACGATGTTTGAAATAAATATATAGGCTATATTTATTTTTGTAAAACGAATTCGTGTCGTTTAATACTTCAAATAAATATATAAACTATATTTATTTTAGTAACACAATCGTCGTGTCGTTGATATTTGAAATAGTATATAACTATATTTATTCGTGATTACGAATTCGGGTTATCGTCGTTTAAAACAATATAAGTAATTGTATTGCTTGAATTTTCAAGTTTTAAAATAAATATATTAAAATAATTTTTCCGCATAGTCGTTTTCGTATATCATAAAGTGTTATCGAAAATTATACTCTGGATTTTATTTTATAAAAAGCGTTTGTAGTTGATCGGCTATATTAAAACGCGAATCGTTTTACAGACTTTTCTCGAAAAACGGGCAGAGTTTCCTCTGTTTTTGGACGCCCCCGACAACACAAGTTGTCGTTATTTATCAAGATTCAACAAGTTTTCAAACAAATATTTATAAACTCAAGTTATAAAACAAGATAATATATGAAACCGCAAACTATACGATTTTATCATTCGGTTCGAGAGCTCGTTTGTCACGAAGTTAATAAAACTATATAAATTCAAATTAATTCGCCGTTAAACTTTACCAAATCTTCGTGTCGGAATGTCAAATGGTTGACTGAGCTGACCGAGTTGACTCGGTTTGACCGAGTTGACCAGGACTGTTGACCGCGCCCGAAACTTGACCCGAACCATAGTTGACCACGTTTGTCTAGGTTTGACCAGTCAACCTGCTGTGTTGACAGGGTTGACCGGGTAACGGAGTTGACTCGCCTGACCCGAGTTGACTCGTCTGACCCGAGTTGACTACCTTTGACCCGAACTCTTGGATCTGAACCCGAAACTTCCGTCGGTTACCAATTCGAACCGCGCCGCGAGACCCGAACCGAAAACGAGCTGAGCTTTACTCAAACATAACTCGAACCCTCTGACTAGCTCGGACTAAACCCGGAACCCAAAACTCTCGAACGCGAAACATGAATCCTTTGAACCAAATGACTTGAATGTTCCAAAGATTACTTGTATCTTCACTAGATCTGAACCCAGCTCGAACAAATCTCGGAACCGGCTGCTGAGTCTTCGTCTTCACATCCTCATCATCATCGGTTTAACCGGAGCTCTCGTCAGGGACACACCACCACCGCCGGTTCTCCACTGCCGCCGCCGTGAGCGGCGGCGCCGCTCCCACCCGCTTCATCACTCTCTCTCTTCTGATTCTTTGCCTTACCACCGCCAAACGCCGGTGGTGGTGGTTCGTCTTGCCAATCGAGGGGGGGTAACACTGGTTGTTGTCGTTGGAACGGGGGGGTCGTCGGTCGGGAAGCAACCACCGCCGACCGGATTGTCGGCTCCGACAGGTCGAGAGGGAGAGTGGAGGTGAGGGTTGGGTGAGGTGTTTGACTTGCGTGTGTAATCAAGAGGGTAAAGAGGGAGTATGATGATTTGTGTTGTCTGTATATGTATTCGAGAGAGAGAGAAAGACTTTTATTCTTTGTGTGTGTAAAGAAATTATGAAGGAGATAAGGTTTCTTGTTCTATTTGTGTGTGTTGTCTGCACAATAAAATCAAGGGGGAGACCCCTTTTATAGTTGTTGATGAAATCTTATGTAAATCTTATGAGGATCTTACAAGATATTGTAAATCTCTTAGAGATTTTGTGTTCCAAATCTTAGAGACAAATCTTTTGTATAGATTTGATGAGATTTTAGTAGGATTGTGTAAATCTTCTATAGATTTTATAAATCTGTTATAGATTCTAATATATTATGTGCAGTTTTAGGCTTGTGGGTTTTGGGCTTGGGCACAGGGCCCACAAGCCCATCTCATGTGCAAGTGGCCCGTAATCCCTACGAGACCCGTTGTCAGAACCCGAACTCCGTTTAACGTCAAGTGATAAAATTTTAGTATTAAAATACATAAAATACGGTCGGTAATCGCGTAAATTGTCTGTTAATCACGTAATCACGAGTCGTAAATCAACGGGTGTCACATTCTCCCCCTGTTAATAAAATTTCGTTCTCGAAATTTAGACTACGTTAACTCCTTAGAGTTATGTTATGCGTAAGTAAATACGAATAATGTCAAAGGAAACGAGATATACTGCTGTAGTCACCAGTGTGACCAAGTTAACAGGGGTCCAATAAAAGAGGAATTTAAACCAATAGAATTTCAAGTGGACGTTTACAATATGCAAATGAATGTTAGAAACAATAACATTTGCTAGGAGAAGCTTAGAATCAACAAGCCCAAACGAAATAGTTTTGCATGAAACGCTCGATCATGATCAGCCCAAGCTGCAAGTTCTACCGACGCCACAAGGTGTCGTAGTGAATGAAACAATTCAATAATAGCGGTGATTGATCAAGTATCACCTGTGTTTTGCATCAAATGCTCAATCATAATTAGCCCAAGCTACAAGTTTATACTGACACCACAAGGTGTCGAAATCAACAAACGACTTAATGGAGTCGTAGACCAAACAAATCTACTACGACTCAGAACAATGAAACGCTTGTTAAAACGAATTCGAATATGATGTTTTCAATTCATCATATGGTGTCTTGAATTGAATATGTGTAATGAACAAGTTCAAACAATTGAATTTGATTTCGGCGCAAGCCGACAATAATTACATGTATCGTCAAGAAAACTTTCGGCATGGTCACAACGAAAAACCATGTATGTAACTTGAAAAGAAAAGAAATTTCAAGAAAGTGTGTTGACTTGATAACAAAGAAGCCAACAATTACAATAATGCGGGTCATTCGAATCACAAGCGAAATAATATCTGAACTTTAATGAAACGCTTTATTCGAAACGGAACCACATGCGTAACAAACGATGCATGCGTAACATATGAATTTTCAAGAAATGAAGCAAATGAATATTCTCTATAATGAAAGAAATGATCGTGACACAATGACCATTAAAAGGAGTAGAGATGTGAAAATCTACTCACTCGGTGCAAAAGTCGGAATTTCAATAAAGAAATTTAAGGACTTTACCTGGGGTTTCATGTGATAACCAGTTGTTAGGTGACATTACCATGGAATGTCAAACATAGCGTATTTGTTGTTAAGGCGATAGGGGAATGCGGGGACATACGTCTTGTTCTTAGCATGACTCATGTCGTTTGCAGGACCGCGTGCCAAACTACCGCTTCCTCGAAAGTCGTATGTAACGTACTTAAACCTCTGTCGTCATATAGATTGAGTTTCGTGAAATCTTGCACGCCCGTGCTTTGTTTTGCGTAGGTTACCTGCTCGGTAAAAATAGCATAGACGACACAATAATGGCGTTTTCCCGAGTTAATAAATGTGGTTCCTACGTGATGACCTTTAATGAACTTCAACATGAGTTTCCGAAGGTCTTAAATGCATGTTTCCTAAACTCTCAGAGTTTTGTGTACTGTATGTAATTGTTTTTGTGTACCATGTGTATAACACCACTTTAGCGTATGTTTGAAAACAAAATTTTGACTGTTTGTTTTTCGACAACGGTTGGAGACCATATTCGAGTACTAGGTGTTCTGTATGTATTCAAAGTTTTAATAATCTAAGTCCCCAGAGAAATATGAGGTTAGAGCCTAGGTATCTCTACAGAGAACCCTATTCGCTGTAACCTATAGCTCTGATACCAATATGTCACACCCCAAAATTATCAGAGCTGGCGTGACTGGACTGGTATCTTCATTGCACAGCGGAAGCAAATAAGCTAAGTCTTTTAGAAAATGAACGCCACTAAGTACTCGACTCCACATGGTTCTCCTATTCCAACCGTGCCATAACTTTGAAAAGTAACCTGAGAAAGAAACATGCGAAAAATCAACATAAAGTTAAGCGAGTTCATAGTTTGTTTGCAAAAGATTTGAAATAAATCTTTTTGAATAACCGGTTTTTGAAATATTGTTGAGAAAACGAATTTAAAATCATTTTCTTGTCATGTTATATGGGAAACTTTGTATTTGTAACGCTTTATGTTCGTAAAATCATGTATTTGTAAACTCTTGTATTTGTAAAGTTTGTGTAACCGTCAATGCCCACCCTGACTTTGGCTTCATGCCTGCATAATTCTATGCTTTGAATTTGTATAAAACAGGGTATGTAATTTGTAAAACGTATCTGTAACTGAGTACTATGAATGTTTGTATGTATTTTGTAAAACGTATCTGTAACTGAGTACTATGAATGTTTGTATGTATCATGTAGAATGTATCTGTAACAGAATACTATGAATGTTTGTATATATCATGTAGAAGGTATCTGTAACTGAGTACTTTGAATGTTTGTATGTATCATGTAGAATGTATCTGTAACTGAGTACTATGAATGTTTGTATGTATCATGTAGAATGTATCTGTAACTGAGTACTATGAATGTTTGAGATCGCTAGTGGTTTGCAAGGCCACTAACATGTGTCACGACATAGGAAGCCACCAAACCTAGGCATTTTTGTCGACTTTGACTGGGACACAGAAGCACTCATTGGTAGAAGTAGGCCAAGAGTGGGGTTGCCTGAAACCCATTAGATCTAACCTTTTGTTCCGCGGTTTGAATGTATACGTTGATTAATGGTGCTTATGGTACCCTATTCGGGACATGGTTTAGAATGTTTCACTTGAATGTTTTTGTACTCCATCATACCATTTGTAAACATTGTAACATTTGTAACATGTATTTCACC
The DNA here is from genome assembly GCA_030545235.1 of Helianthus tuberosus. Lineage (NCBI taxonomy): Eukaryota > Viridiplantae > Streptophyta > Magnoliopsida > Asterales > Asteraceae > Helianthus > Helianthus tuberosus. Next base: position 122,379,302 of record CM060409.1, read on the forward strand.
CCCGAAGTTATAAAACTGAAAACAGTTAAAAGAAAAGGGGGAGCGTGAACTCACTGAGCTTAGAATTCGTGTGTATGCATATTTCGAAAAGTACGCTTGTTTGAAAAAACGGTATAAAACATAAGCTTCTCGTAAACCATTTGTGTCAGTTAACACCTGTTTGTAAAATGGTTTACAAATATGTAATTCATGTTTATTGAAAACCTTGTATGCTTCGCAAAAAGTGCATGTCTTTCCACCCCGAAAACATTTAGAAAAATGTAAAACTGTAAAAGGTGGGGTTATGAACTCACCTGAATATTCCTGTAAAGCTAGCTATATACGACTTTGTGATGTCGTTTCCAAGACTTGACTTGCTAGCGTGCATTCTACAATATTCCTAACACGGAATATCTTCTAAATAACGCGGTAACTAATCTACGTGTTACCGAGCTCTACCGAATCGTTAATCGAACGATTCAACGGTTAAGTTGTTAAGTTAATGAAAAGGACTAAGTTAAACTTTGTCGCCCCGAGAAGTTGTTTGTGTATATAGAAACGTTCGTATGAAAGTAATATACAATACACTTGTATTATATATATTACGTCTTGTATATATGTCAAAGTATATGTAGATGCCGTTTAGGCGTTCAAAATAAATATAAAAAGTCATATTTATTTTACAAAAGTATCGTCGAGTTGTTGAATTGTTTGACTTAAATAGATAAACTATATCTATTTTATAAAAGAATTCGTGTTATACGTTGTTTGAAATAAATATATAGGCTATATTTATTTTTGTAAAACGAAATCGTGTCGTTTAATACTTCAAATAAATATATAAACTATATTTATTTTAGTAACACAATCGTCGTGTCGTTGATATTTGAAATAGTATATAACTATATTTATTCGTAATTACGAATTCGGGTTATCGTCGTTTAAAACAATATAAGTAATTGTATTGATTTTTATAAAAGATTTGTAGAATTTTCAAGTTTTAAAATAAATATAATAACTATATTTATTTGCTTTAAAATAATTTTTCCGAATAGTCGTTTTCGTATATCATAAAGTGTTATTGAAAATTATACTCTTGATTTTACTTTTATAAAAAGCATTTGTAGTTGATCGGCTATATTAAAACGCGAATCGTTTTACAGACTTTTCTCGAAAAACGGGCAGAGTTTCCTCTGTTTTTGGACGCCCCCGACAACACAAGTTGTCGTTATTTATCAAGATTCTACAATTTTTCAAACAAATATTTATAAACTCAAGTTATAAAACAAGATAATATATGAAACCGCAAACTATAAGATTTTATCATTCGGTTTCGAGAGCTCGTTTGTCACGAAGTTAATAAAACTATATAGATTCAAATTAATTCGCCGTTAAACTTTACCAAATCTTCGTGTCGGAACGTCAAACGGTTGACTGAGCTGACCGAGTTGACTCGGTTTGACCGAGTTGACTCGGTTTGACCGAGTCGACCAGGACTGTTGACCGCGCCCGAAACTTGACCCGAACCATAGTTGACCACGTTTGTCTAGGTTTGACCAGTCAACCCGCTGTGTTGACTGGGTTGACCGGGTAACGGAGTTGACTCGCCTAACCCGGGTTGACTCGTCTGACCCGAGTTGACCACCTTTTACCCGAACTCTTGAATCTGAACCCGAAACTTCTGTCGGTTACCAATTCGAACCGCGCCGCGAGACCCGAACCGAAAACGAGCTGAGCTTTACCCAAACATAACTCGAACCCTCTGACTAGCTCGGACTAAACCCAGAACCCAAAACTCTCGAACGCGAAACCTGAATCCTTTGAACCAAATGACTTGAATCTTCCAAAGATTACTTGTATCTGCACTAGATCTGAACCCAGCTCGAACAAATCTCGGAACTGGCTGCTGAGTCTTCGTCTTCACATCCTCATCATCATCGGTTTAACCTGAGCTCTCGTCAGGGACACACCACCACCGCCGGTTCTCCACTGCCGTCGCCGTGAGCGGCGGCGCTGCTCCCAGCCGCCTCATCTCTCTCTCTCTCTCTTCTGATTCTTCGCTGTACCACCACCAAACGCCGGTGGTGGTGTTTCATCTTGCTAATCGGGGGGGGGGGGGGGGGGTACCACTGGTTGTTGTTGTCGGAAAGGCGGGGGGGTCGTCGGTTGGGAAGCAACCACCGCCGACCGGATTGTCGGCTCCGGCAGGTCGAGAGGGAGAGTGTAACACCTGTGTCATTTCAACCATCAAACAAATGCCAAACCAATGAAAAATTGTATTTCATACTTTGGACTTGTATAAATATGTGTATCTTTTGCACATATCAACTCTTGTTCGATTTCAAACTCTAAATCGCTTTCTGGAAGGTTATACGCGCACTAATGCGTAAATATAACCAGTTTAATCCAACGAACACTCCGGAATAGTGAAATAGGCTTAACATACCTTGAATAACCTTTACATAGCTTAGATATAAGTTTTGGAAGGTTTGGTGTGGTGAAATCAAAGTTTAATCGCTTACAGGGACTAAAGTTGACAAACTGCGAAAGTATGCCAATTTGAACTGTAACAGACCTTCCGGGACATGAACATAAGTTAAACATACCATAAATATCCTTTACATATCTTAGAAATAGGCTTTGAGGTGTTCGGTATGCTAAAATAAACTTTTGTGTCATTCAGGGACTAAAAGTGTCAAAAAGTGCACAAGTTTGCATTTTCGCGCATAACTTACGTTTTGAATACATCCGGACATCCAAAAATTTATGAAAGCATGACTATATTATATTTTAGTGTTCGCCATAAGAAAAATCCATTCGTTTCGTCATTTGGATCGTTTTTCGCGCTTATGCGCATTCCGTCGTAATTAACCGAACATCGCAACTGTACGGCTAAACGAACCGACATCCGAGATATTTTTGAGCACAATTTAAGTTCCCTATACTTTAACTTCATTTTAGAGCTTTGAAATGGGGTTAACGGGGCTTAAACGTGTCAAAAATGCATCGAAAACCAAGTTTAGGGGCTGCAGGGACCAAAACTGTAAATCTGCCAAAGTTGTTACCTTACGGACCTCAACATTGGCAGCTTTGAGGTCCGTAAGGCAACCTGCAGACCAGATGCAGTGTATTAATAGCCTGTTTGCAGCTGTTTTAACCACAACCACATGTTTGCAACTTGCCTAATCTGTTGATAAACATCATTTTTAGCCACCATGAGTTTCCGACACTTGTACGGCTTGGATTAAGGCACGATATTCAACAAACGATCTTAACGGTTACCCGAAAACTATAAATACCCATCCACCCCAACCTCATTTCTCACAAGAATCTTGATTTGAGAGCTCTAAGTTGAAACCATTGTTTCATACCTGAGTTCTTGGATCGAGATTAGCATTCGGGGACCCTTCGTAAGTATTCTTTCGTTCTTTTCCTTATTTTACTGCTTTTCGAGTCAGAAAGTCAAACTTTGTTTGACTTTCAGCGTTGACCAGTAATGGTCAATGCGAAGTTCGTTTGAACTTCGCAACGTGAGTGTAATCACGTTGGTTATAGTCCCTTGGGACTATGCCCACTGATTACCACGTTGTCTAGGGTCGTAGGGTAAGCGATCTAATAAATCGCCTATACCTTCGAACCCGACCCAGTTTGGTCGATCATTAGGATCCGACCAAATACATTAGGTGACCCTAGTATAGGGCATAACCTTCCGAGGTTATACCCTATGGTCACATCGTTTAAGTAGTTGTATGATAAGTAGTTTATATGCCTTAGGTAAATTACCAGAATACCCTTTTCATGTATAATTGGTAATTAAGCATATGTAACCTAAACCTTTGTCACATAACTGATTATGTAATATGTTTAGGCATATAACACTTGTCATAGGGCTAGTTAGGCGGTCCGAACGCGTTTCACGTGAACGACGCGTTAAAGTAGCATAAGCTACCTAAACGGGTCGTAATGGGTCGAAATCACTTAGGTTAAGTTTCATTTAGTATGTAGGCTTTGTTAAACCAAATGACACGAGTCTCTACACTCGTTTGGTTTACAAACCCTAATGCTACCCAATCTTCCGATCTAGGTCCGGTTAATTAACATAGTTACCTATATTAGGTGCCGTTTGATATCCGCGATCTCTAGCATTGTTTGGTTGTTACTCAAGGACTTCTGAGCAATCTCAAGTGAGTACATAGACCCCTCTTTTACTGTTTTCCAAACTGTTTTGGGGTGGAACACATGTGCCTACTTGTTACTTTCATGCTTTCCTGTTTTGACATCATATACTTGCTATGTTCATTAGTACATTATAGTACATGATTTCATTACATTTCATGCTATGTATGCCCATTGTGTGCGTACTTAGTACATTGTTTTACGTTGCTTTTCTGTTGCATATGCTTATCCAGCATATGAACACATTATACTACATATTGAACCGTTGTAATCATTTGACTGTGATCCGTTGATATCTGTGAACCGTTTGTATCTGTGAACCATGTGAACCGTATTTGACATAGACATTTTGGCATAGACATTTTAACATGATTGACATTTGATCATGCATTTCCCACAAAACATAACTTTGATTTAAACCAAGTTTTACTTCAATACTTTGTTTTTGTGCATATGGTTTAGTTGAGACATTTCACTTGCCATACATGACATTTTGACATAGACATTTGACATGGATATTTGACATAGACATTTGACATGGATATTTGACATAGATATTTTGACATGATTACATCTTGACATGAATACTTTGACATATTATTCAATACATTTGACAATTGATTTAAACATAGACATTTTACATTGTTTTGTTTGGTTTGATTAAGTGATTAAGTAACGATGCGTGTGTAATATGATACAAGCATGGTGGATACGCCGCTGGTACTTCCTATATATAAGTGTTTGTATGGTATTACATATTGTAGCGTTATTTGAATCATTTCAGTTTGAGACATAGAACATTTTATACAAATAACATACTTTTCACAAGACATTGTTTTACAAACAACTTATCTTATACATACCCATTTTACTATGGTTATTCATTTAACCATACATTATTCATTTATTTATACATATCATCTGAACTCATTGTTTTTCAAATGATTTACAAAACAAAGCAAACTACAAGGTTCATGACTAAACATTTTCTCAAACATAAGTCATGGAACCTATTTTCACAAAACCTATGTATCTCACAGGCATTTTTATGCTGACGTACCTATTTTCACATGTGTTTTTCAGGAACTGTTGCATAAGATGATCAAGATACACATAGGCAGACTTGGGCTTTAGTGACAATAAAAGATGCAAGACTAGTTAATTATGTTGTATTTCTTTGTTTGTTTAGACATTGTAACACTTTTAATTAATAAAACGAAACTTCAATTGCCATGGATTTGAAACAATTAATTCTGTTACAACACTCCCCGACATTTCCGCCACGTTTTGTATGTTCTACGTGGTCGGGGTGTGACAGAAAAGATGGTATCAGAGCCAATGGTTATAGTGAATTAGGTTATTAGTAATGCTTTGACCTAGTCTATAACTTTCTTAGGACCCTAACGCGAGTTTACTTGCGTTTAGTCATAAAACAATACCGTCACCTATCCTTAGGCGACGACCACAACAAGAACATAAATTTCAAAACCGCTTTGAAAACTAATCATCTGTTCTAGGATGATTGATTACTAGGTTTTGAACCCTCTATTGTAAGGTTTTGAACCCTCTGTTATACGGTTTTGAACCCCTTTGAGTTTTCAAAAATCTCGTCAAGGTTTTAGGTTTTAAATAATGTGAACACGTGCAAACTGGAAGGGTGAATGCCTGTATTCTGAGTTTTCTGGCTAGGCAAGCACTTCGTATACATCTCAACCAGACGCGAGACCAGTTGTGCTTACCTGGGAATTCTTGGGATGAGTGTTCACTTATAGGCGAGCATGTCTTCGCGATACATTATATTGACCCGCTTACTTTGATTAGTCACTCTCTCATTTGTTTGCCTTTGGTAACAAACAAATGGTCATAATCTACATACCTTATCATTTTCTTTTGACTATCTTTCGCTTGTTTCCTCCTATGCCTTTCGTTATCTTCAAGATGCTTCTTCATCGCAACAACAATGTCCGAACCAGGTGCTGCAATTTCCCAGCGAATAGGCGACTTACTCCAGAGGACCGTTGACTTAGCTATCACCATGACACGCCTCAGGGATGAAGCTGTATAAGGGAACTGCTCCTTGGTGCAATCAATGCCATCGTCATTATTCAAATCAAATACCATGTTACAAATGTACCCACGGTGGACGATGGAGACATTTGGTTAACATGTGTCGCTTTGCTGTTCAAAGCAAAGCAGTTGCAAACCCTGTTGCTACTTAACCTTCAAGTTCTGCTTCATATGTCGCCTTGGCATATCTAGCGCCTCAACCTCATGAACTTTCTACTTTGTGTATCGACTTAAGCACGCCTAGTGCAAGGTGTCGAAGCACCTCTCGTTACACAAATTTCAAAATCCATAAAGGATCTTTCTATCCTCATAATCAGATCCTTGTGGATGAATATCACTCAAATCGGAGCCCTTAATTGAATTATTCGTATGCCTTAATACGAACATTACCATTCAATAAGGACAAAGCCGAATTCTTATTTAGATCTTCCTATCTTCATGGATGGATTCTTGAAATGATTAAAGTACCAAATGAAATCCACAAATTGGATTCCTGGTGTACTTTGAGTATCCGCGTCCAAAGATAACAAATTAATAACAAATTAAACAGCTATGTGATTATGTGCTTATGTGTTCCCTTTTTATGTTTTTGTGTGATCCAAATTCTTGTCATCCAAATCCTCGTAGAATCTTCCATATCTTTGTGTACTATATTAAATCCTCAATGGGCTTTTACGTTGTAGTTAAGTCCCTTGGATTATATTGTACCATTCCATAATTAGAACCCTGAGGGGTCTAGGTATACAGATTGATCCAAAAATCTGGTTAGGAATATCATGTGATGATATAGCTGAAAGGACTCCTTGGTGGTCTAATTAAAAGGATCCTTTGTTGATCTAATTAAAAGGACCCTATGGTAGTCTAGTCACACTCATCACAGGTTTGATTATCCTCCCCACAAACATTTCAAGACAAGTTGTGCGGACTATGCAAGGAATTACATAATTATGGATGCATACATAATTATGGAATTCAGTGCACAGAAACCACAGCGAATTTTGTCATGTGTCTAGAGTCTATTCCGTTCATTTTTGTTTCTGAAGATGTAAAATGACTATTCCGTTCATTTTTGTTTCTGAAGATGTAAAATGACTATTCCGTTCATTTTTGTTTCTGAAGATGTAAAATGACTATTCCGTTCATTTTTGTTTCTGAAGATGTAAAATGACTATTCCGTTCATTTTTGTTTCTGAAGATGTAAAATGACTATTCCGTTCATTTTTGTTTTCTGAAGATGTAAAATGACTATTCCGTTCATTTTTGTTTCTGAAGATGTAAAATGACTATTCTGTCCATTTTTGTTTCTAAAGATGTAAAATGACTATTCCGTTCATTTTTGTTTCTGAAGATATAAAATGACTATTCTGTTCATTTTAGTTTCTAATGAATGCCTGTTGAGAATAACTCTGTTCATTTTTCATTTCTGAAAAATGTTCGTTAAAGAGAAATTACAGGATTACGTCTTGTTCATCTTTGATGGTTATTTAACACAAAGTCACAAATAGACTCCTACGAATTAATTTCGGGACGAAATTTCCTAAAGTAGGGGAGACTGTAACACCTGTGTCATTTCAACCATCAAACAAATGCCAAACCAATGAAAAATTGTATTTCATACTTTGGACTTGTATAAATATGTGTATCTTTTGCACATATCAACTCTTGTTCGATTTCAAACTCTAAATCGCTTTCTGGAAGGTTATACGCGCACTAATGCGTAAATATAACCAGTTTAATCCAACGAACACTCCGGAATAGTGAAATAGGCTTAACATACCTTGAATAACCTTTACATAGCTTAGATATAAGTTTTGGAAGGTTTGGTGTGGTGAAATCAAAGTTTAATCGCTTACAGGGACTAAAGTTGACAAACTGCGAAAGTATGCCAATTTGAACTGTAACAGACCTTCCGGGACATGAACATAAGTTAAACATACCATAAATATCCTTTACATATCTTAGAAATAGGCTTTGAGGTGTTCGGTATGCTAAAATAAACTTTTGTGTCATTCAGGGACTAAAAGTGTCAAAAAGTGCACAAGTTTGTATTTTCGCGCATAACTTACGTTTTGAATACATCCGGACATCCAAAAATTTATGAAAGCATGACTATATTATATTTTAGTGTTCGCCATAAGAAAAATCCATTCGTTTCGTCATTTGGATCGTTTTTCGCGCTTATGCGCATTCCGTCGTAATTAACCGAACATCGCAACTGTACGGCTAAACGAACCGACATCCGAGATATTTTTGAGCACAATTTAAGTTCCCTATACTTTAACTTCATTTTAGAGCTTTGAAATGGGGTTAACGGGGCTTAAACGTGTCAAAAATGCATCGAAAACCAAGTTTAGGGGCTGCAGGGACCAAAACTGTAAATCTGCCAAAGTTGTTACCTTACGGACCTCAACATTGGCAGCTTTGAGGTCCGTAAGGCAACCTGCAGACCAGATGCAGTGTATTAACAGCCTGTTTGCAGCTGTTTTAACCACAACCACATGTTTGCAACTTGCCTAATCTGTTGATAAACATCATTTTTAGCCACCATGAGTTTCCGACACTTGTACGGCTTGGATTAAGGCACGATATTCAACAAACGATCTTAACGGTTACCCGAAAACTATAAATACCCATCCACCCCAACCTCATTTCTCACAAGAATCTTGATTTGAGAGCTCTAAGTTGAAACCATTGTTTCATACCTGAGTTCTTGGATCGAGATTAGCATTCGGGGACCCTTCGTAAGTATTCTTTCGTTCTTTTCCTTATTTTACTGCTTTTCGAGTCAGAAAGTCAAACTTTGTTTGACTTTCAGCGTTGACCAGTAATGGTCAATGCGAAGTTCGTTTGAACTTCGCAACGTGAGTGTAATCACGTTGGTTATAGTCCCTTGGGACTATGCCCACTGATTACCACGTTGTCTAGGGTCGTAGGGTAAGCGATCTAATAAATCGCCTATACCTTCGAACCCGACCCAGTTTGGTCGATCATTAGGATCCGACCAAATACATTAGGTGACCCTAGTATAGGGCATAACCTTCCGAGGTTATACCCTATGGTCACATCGTTTAAGTAGTTGTATGATAAGTAGTTTATATGCCTTAGGTAAATTACCAGAATACCCTTTTCATGTATAATTGGTAATTAAGCATATGTAACCTAAACCTTTGTCACATAACTGATTATGTAATATGTTTAGGCATATAACACTTGTCATAGGGCTAGTTAGGCGGCCCGAACGCGTTTCACGCGAACGACGCGTTAAAGTAGCATAAGCTACCTAAACGGGTCGTAATGGGTCGAAATCACTTAGGTTAAGTTTCATTTAGTATGTAGGCTTTGTTAAACCAAATGACACGAGTCTCTACACTCGTTTGGTTTACAAACCCTAATGCTACCCAATCTTCCGATCTAGGTCCGGTTAATTAACATAGTTACCTATATTAGGTGCCGTTTGATATCCGCGATCTCTAGCATTGTTTGGTTGTTACTCAAGGACTTCTGAGCAATCTCAAGTGAGTACATAGACCCCTCTTTTACTGTTTTCCAAACTGTTTTGGGGTGGAACACATGTGCCTACTTGTTACTTTCATGCTTTCCTGTTTTGACATCATATACTTGCTATGTTCATTAGTACATTATAGTACATGATTTCATTACATTTCATGCTATGTATGCCCATTGTGTGCGTACTTAGTACATTGTTTTACGTTGCTTTTCTGTTGCATATGCTTATCCAGCATATGAACACATTATACTACATATTGAACCGTTGTAATCATTTGACTGTGATCCGTTGATATCTGTGAACCGTTTGTATCTGTGAACCGTGTGAACCGTATTTGACATAGACATTTCGGCATAGACATTTTAACATGATTGACATTTGATCATGCATTTCCCACAAAACATAACTTTGATTTAAACCAAGTTTTACTTCAATACTTTGTTTTTGTGCATATGGTTTAGTTGAGACATTTCACTTGCCATACATGACATTTTGACATAGACATTTGACATGGATATTTGACATAGACATTTGACATGGATATTTGACATAGATATTTTGACATGATTACATCTTGACATGAATACTTTGACATATTATTCAATACATTTGACAATTGATTTAAACATAGACATTTTACATTGTTTTGTTTGGTTTGATTAAGTGATTAAGTAACGATGCGTGTGTAATATGATACAAGCATGGTGGATACGCCGCTGGTACTTCCTATATATAAGTGTTTATATGGTATTACATATTGTAGCGTTATTTGAATCATTTCAGTTTGAGACATAGAACATTTTATACAAATAACATACTTTTCACAAGACATTGTTTTACAAACAACTTATCTTATACATACCCATTTTACTATGGTTATTCATTTAACCATACATTATTCATTTATTTATACATATCATCTGAACTCATTGTTTTTCAAATGATTTACAAAACAAAGCAAACTACAAGGTTCATGACTAAACATTTTCTCAAACATAAGTCATGGAACCTATTTTCACAAAACCTATGTATCTCACAGGCATTTTTATGCTGACGTACCTATTTTCACATGTGTTTTTCAGGAACTGTTGCATAAGATGATCAAGATACACATAGGCAGACTTGGGCTTTAGTGACAATAAAAGATGCAAGACTAGTTAATTATGTTGTATTTCTTTGTTTGTTTAGACATTGTAACACTTTTAATTAATAAAACGAAACTTCAATTGCCATGGATTTGAAACAATTAATTCTGTTACAACACTCCCCGACATTTCCGGCACGTTTTGTATGTTCTACGTGGTCGGGGTGTGACAGAGAGTGGAGGTGAGGGTTGGGTGAGGTGTTTGACTTGCGTGTGTAATCAAGAGGGTAAAGAGGGAGTATGATGATTTGTGTTGTCTGTATATGTATTCGAGAGAGAGAGAAAGACTTTTATTCTTTGTGTGTGTAAAGAAATTATGAAGGAGATAAGGTTTCTTGTTCTATTTGTGTGTGTTGTCTGCACAATAAAATCAAGGGGGAGACCCCTTTTATAGTTGTTGATGAAATCTTATGTAAATCTTATGAGGATCTTACAAGATATTGTAAATCTCTTAGAGATTTTGTGTTCCAAATCTTAGAGACAAATCTTTTGTATAGATTTGATGAGATTTTAGTAGGATTGTGTAAATCTTCTATAGATTTTATAAATCTGTTATAGATTCTAATATATTATGTGCAGTTTTAGGCTTGTGGGTTTTGGGCTTGGGCACAGGGCCCACAAGCCCATCTCATGTGCAAGTGGCCCGTAATCCCTACGAGACCCGTTGTCAGAACCCGAACTCCGTTTAACGTCAAGTGATAAAATTTTAGTATTAAAATACATAAAATACGGTCGGTAATCGCGTAAATTGTCTGTTAATCACGTAATCACGAGTCGTAAATCACCGGGTGTCACACTCGCCAAAACCCATTAGATCTAACCACTTGTACCTAGGTCCAACTGGATTAATGGTGCTTAGATGTATAACCCTAATTCGCACATGATCTAAGGTGTTTCATTCCCTTACTTTAACATACAATTGAACATGTATCTTCCCCGATAGTTGTAAAGTTGTAAAATAGTTAAATGAATAGGGGACATGAACTCACAGTATTTAGTCCGTGAATGATAAGTGTTTGTGATCTTACGCGTGGTCGTCTTGAACAATGTTGCGACCTACAAATGTTCTTATATTTGTTAGACACTTCGGTCTTTGTAAATGACTTGAGTACAAGTCTTGTGTCTTAAATATGTGTAAGACTTGTATGTCTTTTTTGTTCGTTAAACTGTGTATTAGATGTATGATTTGTTAAACTGTTATATATATATTTCACCAAATATATATATATATATGTAATCTTGTATCTTGTGAGTTGTATCATCGGGTCTTGTCTTCTTGATTTCGTGTCTTTGTATAAGTAAATTGTATAATTGTAATTTTTACCAGTTACATGTCATTGGGCTTAGCCCAAGAATTCATGTTTATTGGGCTCAAATAGTGTTGGGCCTAAATAGTGTTGGGCCTCAATAGTGTTGGGCCTAAATAGTGTTGGGCCTAAATAGTGTTGGGCCTCAATAGTGTTGGGCCTCAATAGTGTTGGGCCTAAATAGTGTTGGGTCTGAATAGTGTTGGGCCCAAATGTTATTGGGCTTAATGTTATTGGGCCTTGGCCCATAAGTTTGGTTTTGGGCTTAGCCCATGAGTCTTGATATTGGGCTTAACCCATGTATTTATGTTAAGCCCAATTAGGATGATAAGCCCATTTGTTATAAAATAAGCTCATGTGTTAAAAACATATCCTTTCATTTTTATAAAAGTTACTAAGTATAGGCTTTTTAGTTAAAAGAATACATAATAGTTTTTATAAGTTTCAAAACATCCGGATATTGTTGTCGGTGATTTGTATGTATTCGCGTCGAAAGATCGCCTAAACGTCGTAGTAACTCCTCGGAATGGCGATATGTTCATAGATTCGCCCGTCGTCCGTTTTGACCATAAGTTGTGTCCGAACGCTCGAAATGTCCGTAAGTGTGTTTTAAGGCGTATTTAAATGTAGTCTTGTAAGACTTTAGTCGAAATGTACATTGTGTTCATTTGTACCATTGTATTCAAGTTCCTAGTTATCATAAATATAACTAATACAACCAAATAACACATAGCACATAAGTTGTTAAGTTAACTAAATATATATTTTCTCAAAAATACATATTTATAACAAACTTTGCTTTTATAAAAACTATTCTTTAAAATCTTTTTAATCTAATAAAGATTTTGTCAAAAATAATAGTTTTTATAACTTATGATTTTTAAGAAAACTTGGCCATATTTTATTAGAAATATGGACTTTGCCATGTTTAATAAAACATATCTTTTTCTTATAAAATCACCAATAATCTTCTCATATTTTTCTTAATAAAAACATATGAGATTTATAACATAAACTTAACAAGATGAACTCATAATCATGTAGGGTTTTGGTATGATCTTTACATATGTTTACTAGTTCAAAAATCATACTTTACTTCTAGTTTTAACAAGCTTTTTATAAAAATCCATCTTGTATGTTTCTTTTTATAACTTTGTAAAAGTATTATTTTTGGTTAATAACCTTACATACTTTAACAAAATCAAAGATTATGATCATCCATCTAAACATTTATGTTTAACAAAACCCTAAAACATTTTCATGTACACTTGTTAGATTATGTTTTTAAACATCATCTAACAAGTTATTTGTATGCTAATCATCAAAACTAGATCAAATATGCAAGTAATCATCTTTAAATCACAACATAAACACACTTTTATATCATGATTATTATTTTGCTTCTTTGTATTTTCATATTATTTTGTATGATTGTTTTAGTTATAACTTGTTCTTTAAACAATAAATACATAAATAAGTATGAAAAAGAGATTGTTGAAGCTTACTTCTAGCACTAATGGCTAGGGATGATCTTGATGATGATTAAGAAAAGAAAAATGATGATCTTGATGCTTGTGAGCTCTTAGATGGATGAGAAAGCTTGCTTCAACTTGTGTATGCCTTAGATCTTCTCAAGTTCCATGAAAATGCATCTTGATCATCATGAAAGTGGCTTGAAAATGAAGATGTTGTGATGGTGTATATGGGCCGAAAATGGGGGTATGTTTGAGAGAGTTTGTGAGTGAAGGTTATGGTGTAAAGTGTGAGAAATGTGCTAGTAAACTTGTGTTTCACAAAGTGTTATCAATCATCACTTTTCACCACTTGAAGTTACTACTTGCCAACTTGTAAAAATATCTAGATATTATGGTAACAAGTTGAAAAAGTGGGTCCCACAAGGGGATGTTGCAACCGTGAATGGGGGGGGGGGGTCCCTTTGTTTTTGCTTCTTGATTTACTTAGTAAAAGTGTTAGAACCTTTAGGTAGTTGTTTAGGAAATTTATAAGTATAAGTGTTTAAAGGGTGTTAAATGATCATTACTAGACCATAATGATCCAATTAACACTAGATGACCATTAAAAAAAAGATTTGATATTGTTCGGATATTCGTTTCGAATTGTTTCGGTTAGATGTTATTTGAACGCTAAGTTGCGTAACTTGTGTGAATTGATTTAGTTATTGTCTCGGATGATACCCGAATGTATCCTCACATGAATTCTATGTTAAATAACATTTTTACATGTCGTAAAAATATTAGAAAGCTGTTTTCTGTAGAATTTCTTCGAAAAAGTGTTGAAATCGTCGCTTTTAGTGCTTTTCGGACAATTTTTAGTGTTATCGGACTTCGGAAAGGTTTTAAATCAAACCCTTGCATTCCTAGTTAGGGTTTAATATATATTAGATGTTGGACTTTCGTCTGAGTCCTAATGATGTCGTTTAGATGATTTCTGCGGATCCTGCGTTTTCGTCAGAATACTAGTTTACTAGGTGCTTTTCTAGTAGTTTCGATGCATTGTTTAAACTGTTTCAAATGTACTTAATAAAAATGAATCATATGCATCCTAAGTAAGTATTCCATGAGTATTCTAAGTGTATGCCACGAAATACGCAGTTCGGGTGTTCAAAATGCATAAAAATGTAGCTAAAAATGAGTATTTTAAGTGTAAGAAAGTTACCGTAAAGTGGTAGTTGTCACAGTGTTTGTGCTCAAAATCTGGAGGCATTACTTGTACGGTACTAAATGCACTATTTATACCGACCACAAGAGCCTTCAGCATATATTCGACCAGAAGGAATTAAACATGCGACAGCGCCGCTGGGTAGAACTCTTAAACGACTACGACTGCGCAATCAAGTATCATCCAGGTAAGGCTAACGTGGTAGCTGATGCCCTTAGTCGGAAGGAAACGAAACCCAAATGTGTTCGCGCCTTGCAGCTTACTATTCATTCTAACCTACCTGACCAGATCCGTTCTGCACAAACTGAAGCGTTGAAAGAGGAAAACATCGAAGCAGAATACTTAAGGGGCATGGAAAAACGGCTTGTAGAGAGATCGGATGGTATTCTCTACTTCATGGAGCGCGTATGGATTCCTTTGTTCGGTAACCTTAGGGAATTTGTGATGGATGAAGCGCACAAGACTCGGTACTCTGTCCATCCGGGTTCGGATAAAATGTATCAGGATCTCAAGGTTTTGTACTGGTGGCTGAAGATGAAGGCCCACATCACAACTTATGTAAGTAAATCTTTGACTTGTTCAAAGGTTAAGGTGGAGTATCAGAAACCCTCAGGCCTACTTCAGCAACCAGAAATACCCATGTGGAAATGGGAACAAATCGCCATGGATTTTGTCACCGGGCTACCTAGAACTCAAAATGGAAATGACATCATCTGGGTGATCGTTGACCGTCTCACGAAATCTGCACACTTCCTCGCAATCAAAGAAACTAACAAGTTCTCGCAGCTGGCTGGTATCTATTTAAAGGAAGTGGTTTCCAGGCACGGAGTGCCAACCTCCATTTTCTCTGCTCGAGATCCGTGTTTCATATCTGATTTGTGGCAAGCGATGCACATATCATTTGGCTCACGTCTCGACATAAGCACTGCCTATCACCCTCAAACGGATGGTCAGAGTAAGCGAACTATCCGGACATTGGAAGACATGCTGCGAGCATGTGTTATCGATTTTGGTAAAGGTTGGGAGAGACACTTACCCTTGGTGGAGTTTTCTTACAATAACAGTTACCATACCAGTATTCAGGCAGCTCTGTTCGAGGCTTTATATGGGCGGAAATGCTGATCTCCTCTCTGCTGGGCTGAAGTGGGTGACAGCCAAATCACAGGCCCGAAACTTGTGCTCGAAACTTCTGAGAAGATAGTACAAATCAGAAATCGTATGGCGGCGGCGCGCGACCGTCAGAAAAGCTATGCTGACAAACATATGAAACCTTTGGAGTTTGCTGTGGGCGACCGTGTTATGTTAAAAGTCTCACCTTGGAAGGGTGTGGTACGTTTTGGGAAACGCGGCAAGCTTAATCCGCGTTATGTCGGGCCATTCAAAATTCTTGAACGAATCGGTAAGGTGGCTTACAAGCTCGAGTTACCTGCTAAGTTGGGTAACGTTCATGATGTGTTCCATGTTACACAGTTGAAGAAGTGTTTATCAGATGAAACACTTGTAGTACTATTTCAAGAGCTGAAAATTGACGACAAGTTGCAGTTTATCGAAGAACCAATCGAAATTATGGACCAAAAAGTCAAAGTTCGTAAGCATAGCCGAATTCCAATCGTGAGAGTTCGTTGGAACTCAAGACGTGGACCGGAATTCACGTGGGAATGCGAGGATCAGATGAAGCTCAAGTATCCTCACCTTTTCCCAAAGAAACAATCTAAACCTGGTGCAACTAATGAATTTCGGGACGAAATTCGCCTTCAAGTTGGGGATGATGTGGCACCCGAGGAAAATCCACAGTCATCCTGATTTGACGCTTCGCTACTTTCGGAGTACTTATCAAATTTCAGGACGAAATTTCTTTCAAGTTGGGGATGATGTGACAACCCGAGTTTTCAAGGTCTTTCTTCGACACGCTACTTGTTTGCAAGTCTGTTTTCGTAATTCGTGTAAGTGTTACAACATGCGATAAGGTGGTATTGTATGTGTATTAATTATTTAAGACTAGTTTATGTTTTAATACCTTTTAACTAAATCAAACCCAACTTGCATCATATCCATGTTTGACGAAATACTAGGTTCTTCGTCGTTGCCATGCATGATGAAACCTAGTGTTTCGCCGATGGTGGTTTTTCGTCGATAGGGCCCCAAGCCCAAACAAATCCAAGCCCAGCCTAGTAATTCGTACATTAGTGCGTGTATAACTGCCATACGTTCATAACTCAGGCACAAACCTCAACCCTAGTATTCTCCTCCTCCCTTTTATCGACGGCAAACCCTAATCTCTTTATCACCTCTCCTCTCCTTCTCCGAAACCGACGGCAACCTCTCCTCAACTCGGGTTATCCTTCGATTCTATCCTGATTAAGGTTAGCATATGTTTCCCCAAATGTTCTGTCGATCTACTTGTCATACGTGGTTGTGTGGTTTCCTAGTGTGATGATTGAAACTCTGATTAGATTATATGTTAGAGGTTAGTCGTACGATTCATGGAAACTTATGTATACATAGCAGGGTAACTGTAAAACGAATTCCTATGAACTGATGAATTGTCGATGATGTGATCTGATTAATTATGATTCATAGTGGCATGATTAGGGTTTATGATTTGGGTGATGATTGAAACTCTGAGCATTAAGGAAATGGTGTAACTGTTATGTATGCGACGAAACCTCCTTCTCGACGAAACATTCATGTCGACGAATCATGGGTTTTTCGTCAACAGAGATCTCGACGAACAACCAGATGTTTCGTCACCTGCCTGTCGACGAAACGCTTGATGTTTCGTCACCCCTCATGTCGACGAAATACCTTGGTATTTCGTCATTTGAAGTTTCGCCGCCCAAATGGATAGTTCACACAGACTGTAGTTTAGAACACGTATGCTAATGAATGACTATATGTTGATTTTTGTTTGTTAATGATGTTAGTTATGACTGGGGAAAAAAATGATTCGGTTGTGAATAACACACTTAACTGTTGAATACTGTAGCGAAATATGTGTGTGAATGGTGGATATGTATGACTTGGAATGACTGCTATGTGTTATTCAGAAACCGTTACTTGAATGCGTACTACGATTATAAACGAAAACTTGTACATTGTGAATGTAAACTGATTACGTGTACCTGAACACCATAGGCTTCGACTAACTAAGTGTGAACAAGTAACTAATCATACCGAGCAAACCAATGTGAGTTCACTTCTCTCAAAACAAGCATGTTTCCGGTGGGGACAATCAAACTGACAAAACTTGTAAACGGATTTTCGTAAACCCATATCCTTGTAGGGGATATGAGGCGGTTTTCTAAAACCCACATCCTTGTAGGGGATGTGAGGCGGATTTCACAAACGCATATCCTTGCAGGGGATATGCATCGGTTTTCAGTAAGCGTTGATGTTGGATAATACACTCACTTTCTATCACTTAAGTCCCATCATACTACCGGGTTAGTTGCTTGTAGGGAAACGGGGTTATTAGTTGATAGCGCTATTAGGTTTGGCACCCTCACGACGTACCTGGATAGGACGGGCATGAACTAATAACTTTAAATCATGACCAATGTTTGATAGAGCATTGGAGAAGGGCAAAAAGGGCCGTCTGCGGTATCGAGTTATTATCAGCATAACATATCATAAGTCACTACTTGGTTTTGAACGGTTAAAACAAACTGTGAACTCGCCAGCGTTGTCTGATACACTTTTCTGCATGCTTGCAAGTCCTTAGGTTCATGGATAGGAACTTGCTATCTGGGAGTGGTCGTGGGTCGCAACTCTTGGATATTTATTATTGGTTTAGCACATTGTTTTGAAACACTTGAACAACGAATAATCTTATGCTTCCGCTGAATGTTTACTTTGATTTTAACGTATGGGTTGAAACTATATTATGAATGAATGGAATGTTTTGTTTAAATACTTATTATAGTTCAGTGTGATTGGTGGCTGGATCCTGGTACGTCACACACCTCGCGGGGTTTCCGCAAGTGGTATTTTGGGGGTGTGACAACATTAGACAATAAGAATTAAATTCGGGAATCACTTACTTTAAGCGTCCTTGTTCGTGCTTACTTCCTTGCATCGTTTTGACTCGTTAGCCTTCCGCACTTGAATCTATGTTGACACGATTCATATCCTTACATGTCATCACATTCAAATCCTTGTTAGCATACGTGGTCATACATATTATCAATCACATTCAACTCATATCTTACACTTGACTTTCATTAGTCAAGTTCTAACAACACAAAGCATAGACTAACAATCATATCATTCCGAACACACATAATTCAACATGTCAACACATAAAAACACACATTGATATAACATATACCACATGATTTCCCAAATCTTACATTCATGTTATAAAGCCTACCATATCATTTTGACATTCGTTGACATTTTCAGAAGTCCACTATTAAACATACAAGCTTTCACCCTTAGAAACATACATCCGTATTGAGATTAGTTAACCATACTAATGGCATTATATACATTTCATTGTCATGTTTTAAGACATATACTACCACATGATTACCTAGATTACACGCACTTACATAAACAACTTCCCATCATACTATATTTTTCATAATCCTACATGTAGCACTATAACCCATGATTAGCTAACCCAACTCGTCATTCTAACATTGCTCCTTCTTAATACATTCACATTTTTCGCAATTACTTCATAGTCACATTTAAAGGGATCAATTAAACACATAGTGTACATTGCATCATTCAGCACAAGGTATCACTCCTAAAGCATATTTCTACCACATCGTACTAACAAATCAAAACTTCTACATGAACTATATCTAAAACACACTCCTCATGTTAGTTTACTATCAAATACGTCATTGTCACTCTACACCCATATTAACCTATTACTTGCATACAATTTCACATTTTAATGTCACTTAGACATTTCATCAAACACTTGGCGTGCGTACTACTTTCTAAGCTTAATGTATAAGTATTTCATGTTTTTCTTCCTACTTATCACTTTCATTCATCAACATAACTAAAATCACATTACTTTCATACCATACACAATCTAACTAACTAGAATCACCATATATCATAATAGGGGTGTGCATGGGTGGTTTGGGTCGGTTTTGACCAAAAACCATAACCATAACCGCGATCTCGGTTATTGGATAACCATAACCATAACCGATCGGTTATGGTTATTCGGTTTTGATGGTTATAGCGGGTCGGTTATGGGTGGTTAACCGTGTATTTAGCTTAGCTAAAAATAGCTTAATTTTTTTAACATGGAATAAATTGTTATTGCATATTTGTATATATTAGTATATTACATAGTATTAAAAAATACAGATAATCTATAATATTAATACCAATTATTATCGAATATTCAAAAACCATGATATGATACATTTTATAAATTCAAATAAACATTCAACCAAAATCACAAAATGATATAAAAAACCAATAAGTACTAAAAATGTTCAGTCAAAACATTAAATATTAAAAATATGGTGAAAAGTGCTAAATTCTACAAAGATTTATTACATGTCGGTTCGGTTCGGTTATGGTGGGTATGAAAAAAATGATAACCATAACCGACCCGCTACATTCGGTTTTCAAAAAAACCATTAACCGACCCACCAGTTGTTTATTTGGTTCGGTTTTGTTGGTTAATTCGGTTATGATTCGGTTAATTCGGGTTTTTGCACACCCCTATATCATAACACATCAAAATTGAGTAAGAATTGGACATGGGTGATACACCTATGTCACCTATGTCACCACCTTCATCATTACAAATGGGTTTCACTTCAAAACATTAAATTTCAAGTTATTCATACTCCTCATAACACCATTTCAACATAACTAATTACCATACTTTCATGTTATTTAGCTAATATCAACCATTTATCCTAAGAGTTCCAATTTCATAATTATGTACAAAACCCACTTTATACAACGTTAGAGTTTTTACCTAAAAACTTATTCATACACTAATTCCACACATGATTTAGTTCACAAAATACTTTCAAACAAGAATTATACGTCAATTTTAATTATAGCATCTAAACCCATTCAAGTTTAGCCATCTTCATACTTGTTCTTCCTACAAATTTCACCAAATGGAAAATTGTAACTTACCTTATGATTGTCACGCCTAGATGATTAAGAAACCGGCTTCATGCATAGGATTAATCCTCAATCTAGTCTCAATTTGCTGAATTTTGTGAATTGGTGAACAAGAGAGGATTTTCTCTTTTTCTCTCTGCTTGAACACGACACACCCACACATAAATGTCCACAATTTCTAATTTCTGCATTTTATCATCTCATCTTTCCACAATGCACATATTCAGCCCCTAAAGTTCTTATTAGTTGTTTGTTTGGTCTTACTAATTTATTTCTTTCTCAAAGACATGAATATTTAACCAAGTTGATGCTTTCTAGTTATCATGCTCCATACTAAATAATTAAATAAACATAATAGCAAAAGTCGTGATTTTTGGGGCATTACAAATCTACCCCTCTTAAAAGAGGTTTCGTCCCCGAAACCATGCTCATTTCCATCAAATGATAACTACCCTTTTACTTCTTGGTTATTATTACTCCTTTTATCAGGATACTTAGAATGTGCATGCAGAATACATACTTTTATGTTTCAAATACATGCATAATGTTAGTCCCTTAGCGAACATCATCCTTACCTATCCAACCTTTCCATTCATTTATTATGCATACCATAGCAAGAATACACTCATGCCTTAACAAAAGGGCTTTATGTATGGACACCATAATAATGCACTTTGTCTTTATTTTCGAACTTAGGAAAAATATTGTCACACCCTTACCGCGTAAAACAACAAACCGTGCGGAAACGTCGGGGAGTCATGTCACAGAATTATTGTTTCATAACACATGGTATTTAAAGTTTGATATCATTAGATGTAATATTTACATTGTATTGGATTAAACGGAAAACATAACATAAATTAAACTGTCTTTCATGATTTTAAGTCACTAAGGCCCAATTATGCCCTAAGTGTAGCATGCTCAACATCAAACATTCGCTCCTGAAACATATGTGAAAGTAAATACATCAGCATAAAAATTCATGTGAGATACATAGGTTTTGTGTTGAAGTTTCATGGCCTTGAATGTTAAAAGAAATGTTTAATTAATAATTAACTATGAACCTGTATAAAAGTGTTTTCTTTTATAAAATCATATGAAAATCAAATGATTTAAAAGAAATGATGCATGTTTAAGTAAATAACCAAATGAGAATGTCTTGTATAAAATGTATCATGTCTTGTATAAAAGTGTCATGTTTTGTCTTTGTTGAAGTGATTTAGGTAACGCTACGATATGTAATATAATAAAAGCACTTATATATAGAAAGTACCAGCGGCGTATCTACTATGCTTTTATCATATTACACACGCCTTGTTATCTAACAAGGGCGGTTCTTAGAAGGCCACTGGAAGGGCCACGGCCCGGGCAAGTTTTTCGGCCGTAGTGCTAATTTTCCGCATTTTGATCGAAATTTTTTATATATACTATGTTTGGCCCGGGCTTGCCCGGATTTTTTAGTGCCCGTGTCTTTCGGCCCTGGCACGTTCAACGGGCAAAATCCGCCACTGTTATCTAAGTCACTTACTAAAACCAATGTCTTGTATGAACAAATGTTATGTGTAAACAATGTCTTGTGTAAACAAATGTCATGTATAAACCAAATGTCTTGTGTAAACAAATGTCATGTATAAACCAAATGTCTTGTGTAACAAATGTCATGTATAAACCAACTGTCTTGTGTAACAAATGTCATGTATAAACCAAGTGTCTTGTATAAAACAATGTCTTTGAATAAACAAGGGTTTTGTTTAAATCAAAAGTTATGTCTTATAAACCATTGCTTTTATAGTAAAACATATATTAGGATTGTTGGCGAATACATTCAAGCCTTGTTGACTGTCGGATAGACCCTTATAAAGACAAAGGTCTATCAATGTTCATCGGATTCTGTCGTTCCCTAGGGTTCACTTCCAAACAAACCTAGGAAGCGGGAACAAAATTGTCAATCCTATGGTACCATTACATACTACCCGTCGGCGTGATCAATGTTAATGAATGTATCATTGTATATTCAACGCACCAATTTGTCTTGAACAATGTAAGCGTGTCATGAAAATGTTTTGAAACCATGTACTAGGTATGCTATGTAAACATACGAAGTAATAATGTCTTTGAAATAATATACTAGGTATGCTAGGTAAACATACATAGTAAAAATGTCTTTGAAATAATGTACTAGGTATGCTAGGTAAACATACATAGTAAAAAGGTCTTTGAAATAATGTACTAGGTATGCTAGGTAAACATACCAAGTAAAATGTCTTGAAATAATGTACTAGGTATGCTAGGTAAACATACGTAGTAAAAATGTATTTGAAATAATGTACTAGGTATGCTAGATAAACATACATAGTTAAAAGGTCTTTGAAATAATGTACTAGGTATGCTAGGTATACATACGAAGTAAAATGTCTTGAAATAATGTACTAGGTATGCTAGGTAAACATACATAGTAAAAATGTCTTTGAAATAATGTACTAGGTATACTGTGTTGAATATCCGTGTGGGGTTTGAAACGGTGCACTCGGACCGCTAGAACTGCCTCGCCTCGTTTGCGAGACGCGTCCCCTTGTTTGAATCTGATCCTCGGCTAGCGAAACTTTTTTTCTTAGCTTCACATTTGTTTTGTTTATCCATGGTGTGTAGAAATGTTGTATTGAGAGTTGTGTGAGAAAATTGAAATGTGTGGGGTTTAAATAAAAGAAAACAAATTATTTTTTTTATTATGCATAAACGATCGGATTATATTCGTTAGGGTGCAAACAAGTCGAGCTGAGCCCGAGCTCCACCAGGCTCGAGCTCGAGCTCGTTTAACATATGAAAGCTCGAGCTCAAGCTCAAGCTCAGCTCGATTCGAGCTTTATTTCTAAAGCTTGAGCTCGGCTCGAAGGTAATTTTTCAAGCTCGAGCTTGGCTCGGGCTCGACTCTTTTTGTATTTATTAAGTATAAATATTGTTATACATATAATTTAGTTATTTTTTTTATATTTATATAAATGGTAAATATTATTTAAATATATGTTTAATATATTAATAAAAAATATATAAAAAAAAGCTCGTTAAGGCTCGTGAGCCGGCTTGAGCTCGATAAGCGAAGCTCGGGCTCGGGCTCGTTTACTAAACGAGCTTGTTTTTAGGCTCGGGCCGAACCCAAAGCGGTGCTGGTGGCGGTGTGCCCGCGCGGGGTCATCACACACCGCATTGCCACCCTGCAGTTCACAAGCATCCAAAAGAAAACATGTTACAACCAAATAACTGAAGTATCACACTAATAACACCTTTACTCAAACATGAAAGCCAACAACCATTCATTTGTCGTACATGGTAACTTAATATCATCTTCCTTCGCGCCCACAAATTCTGAATCATAGCCAACAATAAATTCCATACAAGTTTACCAATATATTCAAACATGACTGCTCTCCAAACAACCATAAACCAACTTCAAATATATACTCACTCACCACCACCCTGAGTATTCCAATAAAAAATGACTAGCCAAGTTGAAACTATCCTCGAGCCATGGCATGATCTGACCGGAAAAGTTGTGTTTGTCACCGGAGCATCGTCCGGTATTGGCAAAGAGTTCTGCCTTGATTTAGCGCGAGCGGGTTGTAAGATCATTGCTTCTGCTAGGAGAGTTGATTTGCTTAAATCTCTGTGTGATGAGATTAATGGAATGAAGAGTTCTTCGGCTGGACCGGAGAGTGATAAGGTCGGGTTTCGAGCGTTTGCGGTGCAGCTGGATGTTAGTGCCGATGAGAAAACCATTGAGGCTGCTGTGGAGAAGGCTTGGGGAGCATTTGGGCATATTGATGCTTTGATTAACAATGCGGGACTTTCAGGTAGCTTATATATATCAGTATTATTAGAACTAGTACCGGTATTCGTTTTTATGGTTTTCGATCAATGTAAAACAAATGTTGATATCCTACTTTTTAGTGAGTGCCGTTACCATAACAAAATGAATTGATACCGAACGAATTCCCGCCACGTAGCACGGGGAGATCCCATTGGTTAATATTATTCGTGATAAAATAAAATGATTTGAAGGATTACTCATTAGTTCCCCTGTAAGAACAAAATAACCATTAAAATATAATTTTTTAATTATATTTTTTACAAATTAAATATTTATAAAATTAAGAAAAGGATGCTGCAGATACACTAATGATGCTATAGCAGGTGGCTTCATCATATGTACCGTATGATATGGTGATAACTGTCTTACAGTCTATATGACTCTGTGAGTGATCACATCGGTCATTTATGTGTGAGTCAAACATATCATACGAGTTGTATGATTTGGTGAACTACATCTCATACAACCCATATGACATCATACAGGCCGTATAACATGTGAATGAAGTATTGGTGTGTGTCTGGATAGTAGTACTGACAGGAGTGTGCGGCTCATCGCAACCCTGTGCTTAATAATATCAGCAGATACAGTTTAGGTAACATGTGAAAAGGTGCAAGTCAAGACGAGTCATTGTTAAGTATACATCTGGTGAGTGTAAATGTGGGCTAACCTTGACATATGTAATTAATATAGGTCAACCCCGTCATCCGTTGGACTATAAAGAGAAAGATTGGGAGTATATGTTCCGGACAAACACAACCGGCTCATGGTTGGTTGCAAAA
Organism: Helianthus tuberosus; assembly: GCA_030545235.1. NCBI lineage: Eukaryota > Viridiplantae > Streptophyta > Magnoliopsida > Asterales > Asteraceae > Helianthus > Helianthus tuberosus. The sequence goes on from CM060409.1 coordinate 122,404,920, forward strand.
CATGTCGGTTTACGCATGCGTAAAGCTAAACGAGGCGGTTCAGTGATTAACATTTCTTCAATTACTGGCACTGGTCGCGTTTATCTGCCAGGAGGTGTTGCTTATGCCTCTTCGAAAGCGGCTGTTAATACAATGACTAAAGTAATGATATCATTTCACCTAACATCTAATAATTTAATATATGTTAGATGTCACAATATGGGCCGGGGGGTTTTGTTTGGTAATATGTTCTAGTCCGATGATTGAAACAGTTTTGTCAATATTTAACTTCTTTCTATAAATTGTTATTATAATGGGTAGTTGACCCTTAACAACTTTTGCCAGATATATGTAGTTTTTTATTATTTTTAAACAGTTTTGTCAAATTTAACTTTGTTTATAACTTATTTTTTTTTTAAATATTTAGCTTTTTATTATTTTCTTTATTTTGTTGATAAAGGACGATGAATAGTAACTTTATTTTTATAATAATATGTAAAATGTGGGGGACGAAAGTTGAAAGTAAAATAGTTGTGATGTTAAATCGCAATAGATGAAAACTTTTGGGTTAAAAGTTAAAGGTCAAATAAATTTGGGTTAAAAGTGTAATATCAACAATTTCTTTGAAAAACTCCCAAAACTTTAACTTATAGTTTGTTGATGAGCATAACTTGACTATACGTGTTTACATGATGTGTTAAAATTATTTAATTTAATGGAAACAAACAATGACTAACAGGTGATGGCAATGGAATTGGGAGCCAACAACATAAGAGTTAACTGCATAAATCCTGGAATATTCAGAACTGAAATCACTCAAGGACTAGTAGACAAGGACTGGTTTAATAACGTGACGTTGAAAACGATCCCGATGAAGACTCTTGGCACGATAAATCCGGCGTTGACGGGTCTCACACGGTATTTGATCCACGATTCTTCAGCATATGTGACGGGAAGCTGTTTTATTGCTGATGCGGGTACAAGCTTGGTATCACTTCCTATTTTTTCATCTCTATGAAATTAACCTCGTCTTGTAAAATTTCATGAAATGAAGTGCTTATGATTACAATTAAATTGTTATTATTGAGGACGCTCGTATAATCATCCTTGATGCACATGAATCAAATTAGTAATATTTGTGGAAACTTGTGTTTACTATTCTGACTATCAGACGAGGCTACTCGGTGTGGAGGATGCAAGTTCTTGGATGATGCCCCTCCACATCATCGTCACGTCAACATCCAAGGAGGATGCCCCTTCAAGGAAGGATCAAGGGAAATGGAGGATGGACCTCCCCCCATTTATTTGTTTATTTTTTTAATTTTAGCAAATTAAATGTGCAATATATATATATATATATATATAGGGAGGGGCTTATGCGAGAACCACCCTTATTGTAAGAACCTTGAGAACCAATGTGAACACAACCTAAAATAGCTAAAAAAACCTAACCCCCACTCCCCCTCCCCCCAAAACCCTAAACCCCCCCCCCCCCCCCCAAGCTAAATGCTAAAAAAAACCTAACCCCACCCCCCCCCCCCCACAAAAACCTAAACCCCCCTCCCCCACCCCCCAAAAACCTAAACCCCCCCCCCCCCCTCAAGCTAAAATGCTAAAAACTAAACCCCCAAAAAACCTAAAAAAATCTAAAAAAATAAAAAAAAATCTAAAATTTTTTTTTGAATTTTTTAATATTTTTTATGTTAAAATCGCTACTTTTAGAAGCAAAAAAAAATTCTTTTTTTTTTTAATTTTTTTTTTTTAAATTAAAAAAAAAAAAAAAATTTTGGCTTCGAAAAGTAGCGATTTTTTTATAAAAAATATTAAAAAATTCAAAAAAAAAATTTTTGTCTGATTTTTAGCTATTTTTAGGCATTTTTGGTGTGTTCACATTGGTTCTCGCGGTTCTCACAATAAGAGGTGGTTCTCGCATGATCTTCTCCCTATATATATATATATATGTACGGGATCAGGAGAAAACGCCATAAAGTGTGAGAACGGTGAGAACGCATCATGGCCCAACACGTGGCGTGAGATATGATCAGGGCGTGTGGGGTTTTTTTGTCTTTTCAATCTTCTTTTATTTCCCATTTTTGCGTAACATGTTGCTTCATTTTTGGCGTCTAAGATTATTTTGGCGTTAAATATATTCATTAACTAATTTTTATTGTTTCTTAGATCTGTCACGTTGAATTAAATGTTTTTGTGTCACATAGATAATTTGTTTGGCGTTATAGCGTTTCTCTGGTCAATTTTTTGGCGTTCGTGGCGTTGTTAATAATTCATTACAATTCATTAATATTTACAATAAGACCAAATGTTTTTTATGGCGTTTAGTCAATTTTTTTGGCGTTTAATACATTAACAAGGTGCTTTGCCAGCATCCGTTCTCACAGTTTTCATACTGTTATCGTTTTGGCGTTTGTAGTTTTTGGCGTTTTATATAATATGTATTTTATTAGTAGATAATTAGATAACAAACAACAGATAATTAGATAACAAAACAATAGAAAATGAAAAAAAATAAAAATGGTAATCTAATTTTCATCCAAATCTTCACTGTTACCAGTCTCTTCTTCTTGATTTTGTTTTGACGTTTTGAACATTTGAATACCTTAGCTAGATGCCAACTTTCCTACATAACGCCCATCTTTTTAGACGAAGCTTGTTAGTGGCATCCTGTTTTTTGGAGTGATATTCTTGTTTGGTGACATGTCATTGAAGATCAACTCCTGCTTGAATGTTATTTATAATAATGGAGTCCAAAATAACATTTTACACTGGTATTGATTCTTTCATACCATGCATATAGTCATCAAGAACAAAGCTCACATGAATACATATCACTGTCATCAGTCTCTTTTTCTTGAATATTCGCCCATCTCATTCAACAAAAGCTTATAGAGATACCCACCTCAGAGAAGAATCCATTCAGTGAAAATTTTTGCCATCTGTGGTTTTTTTAACTATTTTTTTTGGCGTTTAAAGGGAGTGGTTTCTAGGAAACATGGCGTTTGTTTTCTGGGTGTGATCAATTCATTATGTAGAGACCTCTCTCTTATAGGAGTTTTTTCGCACGTAGTTTAGGCGGGATTTTTATTATAATAAATGATAGTAATAAAGTAATCATCTTTTCAGTTACTGTGTTTATTTACTGTTTTGTTCAGCTTTATCAGTTTTAGGGTGATAGACGTCCCATCTTTCAAGTTTGGTTTTTTTTAATGGCGTTATGTAGACCAATATGACAAATTACAATAACAGAGAAAATATTAATCAGGAAAAATATTTTTTATTATTTTTGGCGTTTTGTAAGCAATAACTTTTTGTAGTATTTTTTTGGCGTTTTGAAACTAAATGGAGAAATATTGAATTTAATTATCTTTAAAAAAATTTACACAGAAGAAGACCAAAAAAAAAATTAAAACTTCACGTCAGAAGGTACTTTATCCGAGAAGTATCCATCACTTCCGTCGTCTCTTCCTCGGAGTCTTCATCTAGACTTTCATCCATGTCATCACCTACACTTTCATCGGCTTCTTGTTGTCGAAGATTCTGAAGCCTCCATTTGAACATGTCCTGCATCAACGCCATTTTTGAGTCCATGTCTGTCACACCCTGACTTTTGCGGAAGCGTAATGATGTGTGACTTGTTCAATATCATTGCATTCAATTATAATAAACAACTATATGATTAAAACATGATGTTCATCCATTCATAAGTTTGAAAATTTACAAACACAAGTCTTTTAAGTTTCAACCAAAATCCTCAAGTCATGTTACAATACGAAAGTGGATGACATCTAAACTTGTACTTTACGTCTTGAAAACAACACCTGCGCCCAAGATCCATCGTGTTTCCTGAAATACATGTAATTTTGAAAACATCAACAAAAGTTGAGCGAGTTCATGTGTTTCTGTATGAGTTCGAATAATCTTGTAAACATCTATAAGTATGCCTTTCGTAAATCGGTATTAAAGCGTCTATGAACAGATCAATTAATGTGTAGCTAATAGATTAATATGTGTGCAATGGTGCAGGAAGGCTCAAACCTTGCGGATTTTGTACCGGGCTTCCGGCTGTAAGACATAGTGTTAGGATCTGTGTTTGATATGATTGTGTTTGTTTAACTAAAATGAAGATGAATCAGAAATAGTTGCAGCGGAAATAGATGAATAAACTTTCAACATAGTCAAAGAGAGAACAATTTTAAGCAAACATGTTTAACATAGAATCGAATGATTGTATTTGATTACAATACTCAAAACTAATGCATGCATGCACAGAGTCTCCCCCTCAGCCTGAGCTCATAGTGATTGTTTGTACAAAATGACTTGGTGATGAAGAGATCTAATAGAATAGTACAGGGTACTGTTCTATTTATAGTACAGAACAAACCACTATTGCATCTTTGATGACGTCACCATGAAAGTGACATCTAACCTCCTAACAACCTCTAACCACTGACTATTGCAACTACTACTTACAAAACACTGATTACAAGTTAAATACAAAATATAAAGTAAACTACTGCTTCTCATTCCACTGTTATAGCCCCAGCAGTGCTTTGTGTCTTCAGCAGTACTTGATCCATATCAGTAGATTGGACATCAGTGCTTAGTCTTCAACAGTCTTTGGGTGATCAGCAGTTGTTGTAGATCAGCAGTTGTTGTAGAAGGGCAATACTTTAGAGATCATCAGATGTTAGGCCACTTTCAAGGGTAAGGACTGATGCAAACAGCTGCTTATTGTGAATTCAATGATCTGATCCAGTTTTGGCTTTAATCAACTGTTACTTTGTAGGGTTCAATCCCAACAATCTCCCCCTGGAACAGATGATGCCAAAAACTCTTCATTATTCTGGATTTTTATTGTCTCATCAAGAGTTCCCTAACTTAACCTTTGAATTGTAATTCAAAGTTCATAGAGTCCTCATCATTTTCATCCCTGCAAAGTGGAAGCATAAGGAGATCTTGTAAATCTTCAACACCCAAGCCAAGTGCTTGTTCCCTTGAAATGTGCTTCACCTCACCATTAGATTTGAGCAGAGTCAATACGTGGGTCTTTTGATCAGACTTCCACTTTAGTATCTTTGAATCCAATGGGTTTCTTGGGAGAGTTTTTATTGCTAATGAGTTTGGAGATGGAGGCCTGGTGATGACAGCTGTGGCAGGATCTTGAGATTGTGCTAAGTCTTGTTTTTCTGCCAACAGTGTCTGAAGAACCATTTTCATGATGTATTCCTCTTGAGCCTTGTCTTATTTAGTTTCTGCATCCATCTGCTTTTGTTTCCTTCTTTGATAAAGGATAGCAGCAGGTGGAGCAGTGGATCTTCTAATGGGCAACTTTTGTTTGACTGGAACCACTGCTTCTGGAACTGTTTCTGGATAATCAGGCTTTTTAGGAGCAGTGGGATCTTTCTTCCTTAACTCTTCCAACCTTTTATAGGTGTCAATCACTTTCATCTCTGACCATCTTGTAACCTGGTTCCTTGACCCATAATCAGCAGCAATGAGCTCTTTTTTCATTCTTTTCAGTTTCAAGGTCCTTTATGGCACATTTTTCTTGTAATTTGCCCAGATTGGAGGAGTTTGCTTTACTTTGTCTTTAATCATCTTTTCAATTCTGGCCAACTCCTCTTTAAGTTCACTGATGGTCCATTCCTTGTACTGACTCTTTTCTTCCCTATATTTCTTGTATGCCATGATGTGTTCAATGTAGTCTTGTCTCATACTTTCAACATCCCTTTCTGACAATTTCTGGCACAGGTCTTTTAAGAACTGTTCTAAAGTTCTGACCTTGGTGAGCAGGTATTGCAGATTTCTCTGAATCTCTCTGTCAGACTTTCCCTCTCTATCTCTTTGAGAAATATCCTCTGCTTGTTTGGCCTTTATTTTGAGATACTCTTCTATATTTCTTGGGAAAGGATAACCTTGAATAGATGGGAGTTTCCTTTTTGCAGGTTCATCTTCAGAGTAAAAGGACTTGATCTCTTCCCTGACTGCTCGAAGGTCTAATGGATATTGTACTCCTGCAGGAACAATGGCAGTGTTTGGATTTAGAACTTGAGCTGAAGAGATTGGAACAGGGTTAGGAATGGTAGCAAGGGTCAGAGTTTGTGTAGATGTTGGAGTTGGGGAAGTGTCATCTTCCAGTACAATGTTTGTTACCCTTTTCCTTTTGTGCTTTGGAGAAGTTGGTGGTGTATTTGTGGGTTTAGTGGTGGTGATTAAAGTGGTAGGTGTCTGACTAATAGCTGTTGAAACAACTGGTGTTTCAACCACTGTTGTCACTACAACAGTTGATGTGTCAACTATTGTCTTCTGCTTTTTGGCAGGTGGTTTTTGTGGTGGTGATGTTGTTTTTGGTATGGTAGTGGATTGAGTGTGGGTTAATGTAGTAGTGATGGCAGTTGTTGGGATAACATTTGTTGAAACCACTGATGTACCAACAACTGTTGATACAACATGTGTCTTAACATCTGTTGGTTTGGAAGTTTGATGAGAGGAACTTTTGGGGATTTGAGGAGTATGTTTGGTGGTTTTGGAAGGTGTGGTTTTGGGTTGGCTTACTTTTCTGGCAGGCTGTATTCTTTTAGGTTTAGAAGTACCCTGCTCTTCCTTTTCCATAAAAACTTTCTTCTCCTGAGCAAACCTTTTTGACCCTTTTATTTCCATTGACTCTTTCATGTTTGCTTTTAATGTAGCAAAAGCATTTTGAGTCTCATCAACCTTTTTGGAACCATCTGGCCTTGGGATTTCTACAACCAGTTTAGACATTGGATCTGGTTTAATGTATAGACCATCTTTTCCCTTTTTACCCTTCTCCCCCTTTTTGGCATCATCAAGGGTTTCAACAAAGATGATTGAAGGAGGAGCAGTGCCAGTGGTTTGAAGCAAATGGGCCTTGATTAACTTGATATCTGCTTGTGTGTCCTTGTACCTGGCTTCCATCACATTTCTGATCATTTGAATTTGAACTTCATGTTGCAGATCAGCATATTGTCTTTGTTGATGAAGCATAGGTTGAATAAATTCCAAAGCTCAGCATGGGATGGAGCAGATGTTGCAGCAGTGGGTGTAGCCTTTTGAGATTGTAACAACTGTTGCAGCATATTTTTGATTTCCGCAACAGATGTGTCAAGTTTATCAACCCTCTCCGTCAATTCCTTGTACTTTAAACTATCACCCAAGTTAATGGGATCATCTGATTTCCCACCAGTGGTGGTTGTATCAGTGGTTGACTTAGGGAAAGTTTCACAAAAATTATCCACTGATGCCCCTTGTTCTTGGTACTGGGGACTTCTTTCTTCAGCAGAGGTTACCTTTTTAAGCATACCAGTGTATAATGGAAACACACCAGTGGATACTAAGGTTCCCAAAGAAGAAATTGCCTTCAAGGGAGTCTTAATAATGAAACTACTGTCCAGGTGTAAATCAGTGGATTCAACACCTGTAGTAGCTACTCCACTTGAACTACTGAGAGGAATTACTTGTAATTCCTGCAGTGTAACCTCCTCAGTTGTTGGTGGGTTAGCAGAGATAGGGAGACCAGACTCAGTCACTTGTTGAGGTATATTCTCATTAACAGGTGGTTGAGAAGAACTGATTTGTGTCTGGGCTATATCAAGTGCATCCAACAAAGGTATCATTGACGGTGGAAGTTGTGCACTGAGGATGGGTGTAGAAAGAGAATTTTCCCCGGGAGCTGGTCTGTGGAAGATAGATTCAAGTGAATCCATTGCTTCATAATGTGGTGTCCCTATGGATACAACCTGTTCCTTTTGAGAGGATGCATGAGGAGTTTTAGGCTCAGGTTGAGATCATTCTTCCAACTGCTGTGAGGAAGTAGCAGTAGTGGTTATTGGTGACTTTTGTGTTGTCACAGGTATAATCTCTGGGATCTCATCTTCCATAGTTACCTTTTTGGAGGGTTTGGGGGGCTTTTGTGATTTTTTCTGTTTGGGCTTTTTGGTGATTTTAGGTGTGGGTTTCACAGCAGTGGGTCTGCTACTGTGATCACCTTGAGCAGTGGGCTCAACAGCAGGGTCCTGAGGAGCAGTTGTTGCTGCTAAATTCTGCTCAGGTTCCTCTATTTGTGTTTTTGAAGGTTTTGACAGCCTTGTGAATGTTTAAGAAGAGAGGCTGTTTATTTGAAAAGGATTTCCTTGGATTAGCACATGTGCATTATCCTTGGAAAATTTCTTTTGTAAATAAAAACTTAAAAACCTTGGAAACAAAAGAAATGGTTTCTTATTATCTTTAATATTATTAGTATTTTTAACCATATCATTGAAAATTTCCTGGGAGTAGTTAAAATTTTCTTCAGTCATTATAGCATAGCCCAGGTATTGAATTTTCAATGGTATCTCATTGAAACCAATAGTTTTATTTGACACACACATGAGGAGGGTATGGAATAAAAACCTCATGGCAGGTGGGAAACTGCCCTTTTGTAAAGTATCCTTTTTCATTTCTTCTTCATACCCTCTCTCAATGAAATCAGTTTGGTACTCTGTTTTTGGAAAAGAGCTTTTACCTGTAAGATCATTAATTTCAAAAACCTCTGAAATGGTTTGAGGTGTGATAGTAACTGGAATTCCTCTTATGGATGTATTAATAACTAAGGGCTTTTTGTCCTTAACATCAAGTTTCGCATTTTCCAAAATTCTCATTGGGTATCCAAGTAGATGGGAGCATTACAGGTCACCAAAGTTTTGTACTTTAAGGATGAGAGAGCATCAATGACGGAGTTGAAGGTTGTGCTTTGACTTGGTTTCTCAAGTATACACAGGTAGTTATGAGGGGTTTTTCATGGAAGAGCCATGGTGATTTGAGAGTGATTGCGAGAGAAAGAAGATGATGAATGATTGGAGAGAATTTGATGGTAATTGCTTTTGAAAGGAATTTCGAATTCGATTCGACAGTGAAAACCCTGTTTGGGGTTTTGATCAGGGTTTTATAAAGTGAAAAAGTGTATGCTGACGTGGCAGCGGTTACAAAAGATCTGACGACTAAGTACTGTCCACGTGCCAACCTCTGATGAATAATGGAAAATAGTTGTTTAGGAAACCACTAATGGGCAATATCAGTGGTTCACACTGGTGAAATGAAACAGTGGCTGACTTTAAGCTATCAGTGGATAGCCATCAGTGGGTTAAAAACACTGATGTTTGACAACAGTGATTAACAATGAAATGAAGGAACAGAGGTTAACTTTCAGCAGTGGATAATATCAACAGAACAGATGTTTGAACCAAAACAGTGGTTATGGCAGACTTTTAAGGATTAATGAAAATTTTAATTTTTAGCTATTTTTAAGGGTGAAATTTTGATTTTCTGAAAACATTTTAATGCTTTTATTCATAGAAAAACATGATTTTGCCTGTTATTCCATGTTCAGCATGCCAATCCTAGAGATCAAGCTTTCAAAGGTGGATGTGTCTAATGCTTTTGTTAGCACATCTGCCAGCTGATCTTTAGTTGGAACATGGTGCAGAGAAATCAAACCTTTTTAATAGCAATCCCTCACAAAGTGATGTCTGATATCAATGTGCTTGGTGGTTGAATGTGAAACTGGATTTTTGATGATATTTTTTGCTGCCTGACTATCCAACATGAGAGGTGTCTTTAAAGCAGGGATACCAAAATCCAGAAGTTGATTTTGAAGCCATAACAGTTGGGTTGTACAGCTTGCAGCAGCTATATACTCTGCCTCAGCAGTGGATGTTGAAACAGCTGCTTGCTTTTTGCTTTTTGCTTTGCCAAGACACTAAGCAACTGCCTAGGAATTGGCACCCTCTTGAAGTGAACTTCCTTGTTGTATTGCATCCAGCAAAGTCATTATCTGAGAAACTTGAAAGCTTGATATTTCCATCAGCTGGATACCAGATACCAAGTGTGAGAGCACCTTTTAAGTATCTGAATATCCTTTTTACAGCAATAAGATTTGTCTTTCTAGGGGCTGATTGGGATCTTGCACAAACACATGTTGCAAACATGATGTCTGGCCTAGATGCAGTTAGGTACAATAAAGACCTAATCATGCTTCTATAAAGTGTTTGATCAACCAAATCATCCTTCTCATCAGACATGACTATCTTTGTGGTTGCTATGGGTGTACTACATGGTTTGCAATCATCCATCTCAAATTTCTTTAAAAGTTCTTTGGCATATTTGCCTTGATGGATGAAAGTACCATTTTCCAGTTGCTTTACTTGGAGACCAAGAAAGCACTGTAGTTCACCCATTGCACTCATCTCAAACTCAGCTGTCATGAGTTTTCTGAAATCTTCACACATTTTAGAACATGTGCTTCCAAAAATGATGTCATCCACATAAATCTGGATTGAGTGTTTTGTCTATTTTACCTCTTGTGAAACCAATAGAGAGAAGAAAGGTGGAAAGAGTTTCATACCAGGCTCTAGGTGCTTGTTTCAGGCCATACAAAGCTTTATTTAGCTTGTAGGCATGATTTGGATTAAATGGATCCTCAAAACCTGGAGGTTGACAAACATATACCTCTTCTTGTATCTTACCATAGAGGAATGCACATTTGATATCTATTTGAAACACCTTTATGTTGTGGTTGACAGCAAAGGCAAGGAATAATCTGATAGCTTCCAATCTTGCTACACGGGAAAAAGTTTCATCATAATCAATGCCCTCTTCCTGTCTGAACCCTTGAACCACTAGCCTTGCTTTATTCTTGACAACAATGCCCCTTTCATCAGTGTTATATTTGAAGACCCACTTTGTGTCAATAGGACTCACACCCTCTGGCAGTGGTATAAGCTCCCATACTTGTTCTCTTTTAAACTGTTGGAGCTCCTCTTGCATGGCTTCTACCCAACTGTTGTCTTTTAGTGCCTCTTGGTACTTGACTGGCTGATGGAGTGATAGAAAACCAGCAAAAAGACAGATGTTTTGGGATTGGCTTCTTTTGAGCACCCCTTCACTGATGTTGCCAATGATTTGGTCAGGTGGATGAGACTTCAAGAAGATTAAATCTCCTTTGTATGGAACAATGGCATTTAATGGTGAAGACTGCAGATGTGAATCATCTGAGCTAACCACTATTGGTGACTTTGATGATCCAATAAGCTCTTGAAATGGAGGTGGAGGAATAGGAGGAAGTGGTGTGGAAACATATTGATTTTTATCTATTGTTTGAAGATTTTTATCAACAGTGCTTGAGGATGTGGAAGCAGGGGTTAAAGGGCTACTTTGGTCAACAACTGTTGAGGTAGCAGTGGTTGGGCTTTGACAACTGTTTTGAACATCTGCTGCTCTACCAATTGATGCAGACTTTTGTTGTGGAATGATGACTTCATATCCATAGTCCGATGGAGGATTTTGAGATGGACCTGCACTGGTAGTCTTGACAGAAACATTTTCATAAGTAAATTTATCAAGATCAAATAATTCTGCAGGATTAGCAGGGATTTTCATTGAAGAAAGTTCATTGAACTTCACATTCAAAGTCTCTTCCACTGTCTTAGTCCTAGTGTTAAACACTTTGTAGGCCTTCGCAGTGGTTGAGTATCCCAAATGATAACCACAATCAATTTTGGTTGCAAACTTTGAAATGGTATCTTTTAAGTTTAAAATGAAGCATGGGCAGCCAAAAACTTTGAAATATGAGATCAGTGGTTTGATTTTATACAGAATTTCATAGGCAGTATTTTGATGCCTGGGGTTTATTAAAACTCTGTTCTATGAAGATTCCCCTCAGCCTGAGCTCACTGTGATTGTTCGTACAGAATGACTTGGTGATGAAGAGAGCTAATAGAACAGTACAGGGTACTGTTCTATTTATAGTACAAAACAAACCACTGTGGCATCTTTGCTGACGTCACCATGAAAGTGACATCTAACCTCCTAACAACCTCTAACCACTAACTATTACAACTACTGCTTACAAAACACTGATTACAAGTTAAATACAAAATACAAAGTAAACTACTTGTGACACCCGGCTCTCAGGCCGTACCGTACAATAGTAATCTGTGTAATTGTACGCCCTGCGTCCCTAAACTTTAGGCTATTGGCAAGTTTAGTCCCTGGACCTTGCCTATTGTCAACTTTAATCCCTAAACTATGTGGTCGTTGATATTTTTGGTACTTGGTAAATTCTATGTCATATACTATATACTTGAAATACCTAATTCTAGATACTTGGAATGTCTAAATCTAAATACTTGAATTGCCAAATTCTATATACTTGGAATTCCTAATTCTATATACTTGGAATGCCTAATTCTATATACTTTGGTGCTTGACTCTTGAGGCTCGTGAAACTTGAGACTCGGTTGAACGAGGGACTGGAGTCTTGTCACTGGCGGAAACTATGAAACTCTGAAAACTTTTGTGTTATTACTATAATCTAGTTATACTATTACCCAATTGTCACACCCTGGCTTTGCGGAAGCGTGGTTAATTTTGGTGTGACTTCTTAATACCATAGCTTAATCATACCAAAGCTATATGAGTTAAAAACATGCAAGATCATCCATTAAGTTTTGAAAACCAAATACAGTACCATTGTTTTAACCAATAACCATAACCTTGTTCAACAGACATTACAACTTTAAACATAACATAAACATGGTTTAAGGATTGTGTCTTGTCCAGGAAAGAGACACATCCCCTAAACCCCGGATGACCTCGGAAACTAGTGCAGCGGAAAACATGCCATACCGTGCCAGATCTCGTTAATTTCCTGAAATACATGTAAGTTGAAAAATCAACAATAATGTTGAGCGAGTTCATGTGCAAGTGAGTAAGTAAAACACTTGTAAGTATAAAAGTTTCCTGGTATGTAGCAGTGTAAGGAAAAGAGATCACCAATGGTTTGCAAGGCCATTAGCATGTGTGAAATGCAAGTAGGAAGACACAACCCTAGCCGATTTTTGCGTTGGGCAACCAAGTCACTCCAGGTCCGTTCTGTTGGTCCTCAGAGAGGTCCGTTCTGTTGGGCCTAGAGCTGGGCTCGCTACACCCAGATAGATCTACCGCTTAAGTCCCTCGGTGTTCTAACTACCCATTCACATGATCTAAGTAGTAAACCTCCTTACGTTATCATACCGTGTGTAATAGTACTTGTAAACAAAGTAACATGTATTTCACCCCCGCAGTTAAGAAAACTGAAAACAGTTAGAGAAAAGGGGGACATGAACTCACAGTCGGTGCGTCTCTACCAAGTGTCTCCGAATCTGAAAGCTGTGCAACGACCTACAAGTGCTAATTCTATTAGACGGATGGCCGTGCCTTAGCTTTTATAGTTAAGGTTTTGGAAATAGTTAGACAACTATTTCGTGTTTACGTTTTGTATATACTTGGTAGTTATAATCCTTCCCAAGGATGGGGGATACAATACATGTGCGTAAGTTACGTTTTATCAACCGTGTGGTAATGTAATTACCGGTGTAACTTATATATTCATGGTGAAAGCGTTCGCAAAGTTTTGGGATCATTAACGCTTGTAAATATTATTTTTACTCTAAAATAATATTTATGTATTTTCACAAAATAATCATAAACAGTGTTGTGACAAAACATATTTATCACGTTAACTTAGTGAAAATCCCACCTCCGAATATTTAGTAAAATATAGTTCTGGCGAAATTTATGTTTCGAAAATATGTCAAAAATAGTTCTAACACTTGTTGTGTAAATAATTCTAAGTGTTAGGTTTTTAGAAAATTTCGCCAGAGTTTCCTCTGTAACTGGAGGTGGCCACGCTTTCAAGCGTATCATTTTCTTTTAACAAATCCATTCAACAACTTCTTTATCCAAACAAACAATTTCCGACACATCAAACTAGTCGACAAGTATGTAAATTGCATAATCGCATGAACTTGTAGTTTTTCCGCATCTATAATGTAAATCCCATTATATTTTGTAGATCTTTATATAAAGTAACTTCAATCTTGTAAAAACCTCGTTTTTAGAGAAATCCGTCTTTACAACTTCTAGTTGTCTTTTACAAAAATGGTTACTTGTCGGATCTTTCCATTTCACAAGTGTTTACACACTTGTGTTTTATAAAATCATGTTTGTTAGTGGAAGATCCATCTTTTTAGAAAACATGATTTCTTTAACGTGTGGTTCTTTGAAAATACCACTTGCAGATACGTAGATCTGCTAGTTTTAAACACCATTGTACAAGTTAAATCACTTTTACACAAGTAAAATATTTTTACACAAGTTCATGTCTCGTGTGTGGTAGAGTTTCACCTTTTAACCCTTGTGTTAACTAAAAACGAGCTTATGTGAAGATCCATGATCTTACAAAGTCGGGTTAAACGATGATCCGAGCTACCACATCATAGATCGGGTCTCAAAAATCACAAATTCCAAATACTACAACTTTTACACATGTTACAAGCTATTAACCACCATCTTTATAGTTTTTACTAGACTTTAATGCTTCAAAACGTATGTTATCGATATTTAACCGACAAAATTCCTTTTAACCACCTTAGATATGATCAAATAAGAGTTTTAAGTGTTATACCTCTAGCTCGGGGCTAGGGAAGAATCTTGATGGAAAATGGGTGGATAAAAGCTAACGGAAGTGGTCCTTCGCGTTCCGAGTGCACCAAAGCTCCTAATACGTAACCCGTGAAGCTTGTATAAACTTGGAATGGGAGGATCAAGATCGAAAATGGATGTGTAGAGGGTGGGGGTTTCGGCCGAGAGTTCTAAGGGTGAGGGAGAGAGTAGTTTTGAGTTATGGTGAGATGTGATAATGAACATGTTAAGTGTTTATTTTATAGACAAATTAAGAGGTGATTATCCATTGGGTTTTATGTCACAAAGATACTAAACACACTTAAATAAAATAATCAACTTTAGTACTCTTGTGTTCCCCATGGTTGGGGCCGATTACAATGGGGGGGGGTCTTGGTTCGAAATCAACTAAGCTAGTTGATGTTTAGTTTGGTTAAATAGGTTAGTTAAGTGTTTAACCCCGTTAGTAATAAATAGCGTGTTATGACGGGTGTTAGGGTAATCAGGGACCCTAACTGGCTCAGAAAAATATAAATAGTGAAAATAGTAATATTTTCATGTTCCGGGTAAAGTCCGGTTGTTCGGTTGGATAGTAATCCGTTAAAGCGTTACAAAAGCTTTAAAGTGTCGTTATTGTTATTTTTAGTGACACATTTTGTTTCCACACTTTAGAAAGTGTCTAGTAATATTTGTCCCAAGTATTGGCACTTTACTAGTCAGCTAGAAGCTGGTTTATTTATTAAAGTGCTGTGTTTTTGTACTTAAAGTACGTTTTTGGCACATCCAATCAGTGTATCTTATTCCTAGAGACGCAGTTCCATAACCCTTATAACCCTACACTCACTACCAGTGTAGTCAGATATCTCCGACTCTTATAGGCCTTGGAGGCAGTGTTTGCCTGATGCTGGCTTTATCAGCATGTTCAATAGGTTATCCGTGTATTGTGCTACTGTGCTTTTTGTGCATCATGTTTGTCACTAAGGTTCAGCATATAAATATTGTAGTGACAGCAAGCAAGTATGATGCAAGTAAGTTCATGTATCAGTATTCAAGTAGCAGTTCATCAGCTAGTTCAAACAAGCACAGTAATTAAGCAGTAATTAATCATTAATTAAGTTGTACGGATACCTGGTTTAGTGCGGGTTGTCACATTCTCCCCCCGTTAAATAAATTTCGTCCCGAAATTTAAGTTCTGCTTGTAGAAGCAGGGTTCTTAGGAAAAAGGTGGGGGTATTTCTCTTTCATCCGGTCCTCACGCTTCCAGGTGAAATCAGGACCATGTCTGGCATTCCAACGAACTTTGACGAGTTTGACAGTGCTCCGGCGGGTCTTGTTAACTTTCCAATCCGTGACCTCAACAGGTTCTTCAACGAAGTGGAGCGTGTCGTCAATATGAATCTCGTCGATGGGAATGGCAACGTCAAGTTGAGTTGGACTTTTCTTTAGATTGGATACATGAAATGTATCGTGAACGCCATTTAGTTCAGCGGGTAGGTCCAACTTGTATGCTACTTGTCCTATTTTGTCCAAAATTCTGAAAGGACCAATGTAGCGCGGATTTAACTTCCCACGCTTCCCAAAGCGTGCCACACCCTTCCAGGGTGATACTTTCAATAACACCATTTCTCCAATTTGAAAATCCACATGTTTCCGGTTTGGATCCGCATAGGCCTTTTGTCTGTGGCGAGCTGCTTCGATGCGTTTAAGAATTTGCGCAATCTTGTCTGTCGTCTCTTGGACGATTTCAGGACCAGCAAGCTGCCTATCACCTGCGTCAGCTCAACATAGTGGTGATCGGCACTTGCGTCCGTAAAGGGCTTCAAATGGCGCGACACCAATACTGGTGTGGTAGCTGTTGTTGTATGAAAATTCTACCAAAGGTAAATGTTTATCCCAGCTACCGCCCAAATCCATAACACATGCCCTCAGCATGTCTTCCAAAGTCTGTATCGTTCGCTCGCTCTGGCCGTCAGTTTGCGGATGAAACGCAGTGCTCAGATTCAATTGTGAGCCAAAGGCTTCTTGGAAAGATTGCCATATTCTTGACACAAACCTTCCGTCTCTATCAGAGATGATCGAGAGAGGTACTCCATGACGTGCTACGATCTCTCTCATGTAAATTTCAGCCAATTTGCTCGTGCTATCTTTCTCTTTGATTGGCAGAAAGTGTGCGGACTTTGTTAGGCGGTCAACTATCACCCAAATCATATCATGGCCTCTTGGCGTTCTTGGCAATTTTGTAATAAAGTCCATGGAGATTTGTTCCCATTTCCACTTGGGAATCTCAGGTTGTTGCAGAAGTCCCGAAGGCTTCTGGTATTCGGCTTTAACCTTAGCGCACGTTAAACATTTGCTCACGTAGATAGCAACATCGCCTTTCATCCTAGGCCACCAATAATATTCTTTGAGATCCTGGTACATCTTATCCGATCCAGGGTGGATAGAGTACCGTGACTTGTGCGCTTCGTCGAAAATAACTTTCCTTAATCCACCAAACAGAGGAACCCAAACCCTTTTCTCAAAACATAACGTTCCTTCCTCGTTTGGTACCAAAAGCTTTTCCATCCCGCGAAGATATTCTTCTTCCCGGTTTCCTTCCTTAAGGGCTTCTTTTTGTGCAGCACGAATGCGCAAGGAAAGATCGGTTCGTATGATCATTTCCAAAGCCCTGACCCTTATGGGCTTGATTCTTTCTTTACGACTTAGGGCATCGGCGACTACATTCGCCTTCCCTGGGTGATACTTAATCTCGCAGTCGTAGTCGTTTAGCAACTCAACCCATCGTCTTTGCCTCATATTCAACTCCTTCTGGTTGAATATATGCTGTAGGCTCTTGTGATCTGTGAAGATTGTGCACTTCGTACCATACAGGTAGTGTCTCCAGATCTTTAGTGCAAAAACCACTGCGCCAAGCTCCAAATCGTGGGTGGTATAGTTCTTTTCGTGCACTTTCAGTTGACGTGATGCGTAAGCAATGACCTTTTGGCGTTGCATCAACACGCATCCCAATCCTTGGCGCGATGCGTCGCAGTATACCACAAAATCGTCAGTACCTTCTGGTAGAGCTAAGATTGGCGCGTTACAAAGCTTATCCTTTAGTATCTGGAATGCTTCATCCTGTTTGATTCCCCAATCAAACGTCTTATCCTTCTGGGTGAGGAGCGTCAAAGGTTGAGCGATCTTTGAAAAGTCCTTGATGAACCTTCGATAGTAGCCAGCCAAACCCAAGAATTGTCGAATCTCAGTTGGCGTCTTTGGCGTTTCCCAATCCTTGATCGCCTCGATCTTTGTTGGATCCACGTGGATTCCATCTCCATTCACCACGTGCCCAAGGAATTGGACTTCTCGTAGCCAAAACTCGCACTTGGAGAATTTGGCGTACAGTTGTTCCTTCTTTAGCAGCTCCAAAATGGTTCTAAGATGCTGCTCGTGTTCAGCCTTCGTCTTTGAGTAGATCAAGATGTCGTCGATGAATACAATCACGAACTTGTCCAAATATGGCTTGCAAACCCTATTCATCAAGTCCATAAAGACTGCAGGTGCGTTTGTCAAACCAAACGGCATAACAAGGAACTCGTAGTGTCCATAACGAGTTCTGAAGGCTGTCTTCGGGATACTTTCCTCCTGTATTCTTAACTGATGGTATCCAGATCGAAGATCGATCTTAGAGTAAAAGCTAGAGCCTTGCAGTTGATCAAACAGATCGTCGATTCTTGGCAGAGGGTACCTATTCTTGATTGTCAGCTTGTTCAATTCTCGGTAGTCGATACACATGCGGAAGCTACCGTCCTTTTTCTTGACAAACAGGACCGGAGCTCCCCAAGGCGAGAAGCTTGGTCGGATAAAACCCTTGTCTAACAACTCTTGAAGTTGTGTCGACAATTCCTGCATCTCAGACGGAGCAAGTCTGTAAGGTGCCTTAGCTACAGGCGCGGCGCCTGGAACTAAGTCGATGTGAAACTCTACTTGCCTTTGAGGTGGTAATCCAGGTAAGTCTTCTGGGAAGACTTCTGGGTACTCCCTCACGACAGGGATGTCTTCGATTCTTGGCTCAGCAGCCTTCTTATCCACAATGTGTGCCAGAAAAGCAACACATCCTTTCTGTAAACACTTCCTTGCTGTCAAGCAGCTGATAATCCTTAGCGGTGTGTCACGCTTTTCCCCGTGAACCACAATTGTCTCACCATCATCGGTTGGGATACGAACAATCTTTTCGTGACATACTATCTTAGCCTTGTTACCTAATAACCAATCCATTCCTACCACCACTTCGAAGCTTCCCAACGGGACGGGTAGTAGATCTAGAGTGAACTCACGTTCTCCTAATTTGATCACACAGCCTCTGATAACTTCATTGGCTTCTACTAACTTCCCACTAACCAATTTGATTGAGTAGGGGATATCTAACTTACTAGCGGTTAAACCAAGTATATTCTTAAATTCTAATGACACGAAGCCATAATCGGCACCAGCATCAAACAAAATAGGTGCAAAAGTTTTGGTTGTTAGAGAACGTACCAGAAACCACACCTGGATCCTGGCATGCCTCACAAGCTCCGATGTTGGATTTTCTCTCACGGTCTTGTTTCAACTTCAGGCATTCCCTCTTAAAATGTCCAACTTCCCTACAATGGAAGCACCCTATCATTCGGCCATTTCCTTTCCCATTTCCACCTAGAGCGTTGTTACTGTTTTCTTCTTGTATGGGACTCTTCATCCCACAACCTTCCTTGTTGTGTCCTTTCCTCCCGTACCAAGGCTTCTGACATCCACAATCACGGTGATACTTGCACTCAGCACATCTTGGTTTGGTTTCTAAGTAAATATTATTGTTGGCCTGTTTGTTGTTAGGGCAATCTTTCTTGAAATGCCCTTTGTTCCCGCAGTCAAAGCAACCTCGAATAGATCTTTGTTCATCATTATTCGTTCGGGTATCTTCGGTAAGCTTCCTTTTGTTCTTTCCAGACGACTCTACCTGAGTTTCCTTGTCAGGGTTTGCAAGTTTTTCTAGTCTAATTGCTTCCGTATCGAGTGCCAAACCCATCTTACTTGCAACAATGGTTGTTGGTGGCGTAGATGCTGTCATCAAGCTCAAGACTTGAGGCGCCAGTTCCCAAATGAATTGTTCCAATTTCTTCAGTTCTGGTTTTACCAGGTACGGAACAATTCGTGACAGATCATGAAGTCGTTGTACGTACTCCAACACCTTCGGACCTTCCATCATTAGGCTCCGAAATTCATCTTCCCACTTCTGGGTTTCCGTTTGGGGGCAATACTTCTTATGCATCATTCCTTTCAACTCATCCCAAGTTAACGCGTATGCTGTAGTTAGGCCCATTATTCGAACCTGAAGATTCCACCATAATCGAGCTCCATCTTGAAACAACTCAGAAACGTATGGGACCTGTTGTTCTGGCGTACAGCCACTCATTCGAAAGATGGATTCCATACTTTCAATCCATTTTACAAAAGTTATGGCACCCCCAGTGCCGTCGGACTTCGGAGGCTTGTAGTTGAGGAAGTGCCAGTAGGAACAACCGTTATTTTCTGAGGTACCTTTGATTGGTTCGGAGCGTAGGGCCTCGTGCTGTGCTATAGCTGCAGCAATTATCTCTTTAAGTTCTGCCTCAGAGGTGGGCATGCGCATTTCGCGTCTTGGCGGCATCTTCTAAAAGATGTTTCACATAGGTTAGGTCATAGCAAGTGAAGTGTACGTATGCATTCAACAATACCAACACATAACATCTCATGTTATCAACAAGTCAATCACATAACCTCTTATGTTATAGGACATAAACAATTGATTGAACATCGCATGTGATGAGAATACTGCGATTGTATTGCCACAATTCGAGATCACAATGCAAAGCTTACAGGTACACCACTATATCATACGACATCAATGACTTAGTAGGGGTCGACCCTAGACAAGTCGTGCGATCGCTGGACATGTTCAGGAGTCTCTGGTTCGTCCATTCTCAAATTCCAGGACTCCACGTCAAGCTTCTGAACTTCAGTCCTAAAACAACATTTCCTCTCAATCGTTTCCTTGAGCTCGTCCCAGCTCAGTGTATAAGCAGCGTCTGTGCCAAGGGTCTGAACCTGGAGGTTCCATTAAGAGAGTGTGCCATCTAGAAATATCCCCGAGATGTAGGTAACACTCTGTTGGGGCGATCAGTTACTCATTCTTAGAATGGAGTCGGTCTTTTCGGACCAACGAACAAATGCAACGGTGCCTCCTGTTTTATCAAAGTTCAAAGGCTCGCAGTTCAGGAACTGTTTATAGGTGCAGCCAGTTGGATGGTTATTTCCAGTAATGCCATCGTTGTACTTAGAGCGGAGGGCTTCATGTCGTGCATTTATCGGTGAGATGCGTTCTTGCAGCTCGGCTTCTGTCCTTGGCAACGTACTGGTGTTTGTCTCATGTCTAGGTGGCATTCCCTTTTTGTCGAAGTGGTGTGAAGCGGGTTAGACAACGTTTCAATTGTCTATGAGGTGTATTTAGCATCATAAGCCATCATGTAATCACCCAATTTCACACGCAAAAATATACTCACTGTATGAGTGGGGAAGTAAATTTCTGAGCCTTCACATAGGCTTGCCAATTTGGCTTGTTGCTCGTAATAGAATGAACTTGAGGCTACATCGCCTTGGTCATTCGTGTTTAAGTTATTTCCTGCTGCATTGGTTATCATTAGCTTGACCCGCAGAGTCCACCAGGATTCCTGTGCACTACAAATCGTTATTACGTGGGCCCCCGTAATAATAAATTGTCTTGCACAGTTACCCCAAATTTTCTCTCGTCCAAGCAGATGATCAATCAAGGAGCAACAGTAGGTGCATTGGCATGAACAGGGTCATGCTCCAATGCGGGGTCAGGAGTAGCGCCTGGCTCAGGGGCCACGGCCGGCTCCGGATCAAAAACTTCATCTCAAGATCAGCTGGATCAACAAACACAGGGGGTTACAGGATCCCCCAAGGGCTGGTCTAAGTGCATGAACTCAATGTCATGGTCTGGATCAAAACCAGATGGAAAACAGAATCGTCCTCAATATCGCGACCAAACTCAAATCTGTTGTGCGAGAACTGGGTCAGCTGATGACGCCATATCAGGGTCGGCATCGCGTGAGTGGTGCTGCACTCCCTGTATGTGCAAAGATGCGGATGTCAAAAACTCAAATGAGTCTGGGATAGGGGAATTGGCATGAGTTTCCCCTGCAGAAACGTCCGCATGCAGTAGTCTAATACCAGCAGCAATAGGGCCCTGCCCTCGAATGGGTCCTCCTCTAGTAGGTCGTTATCGTCGTTAGAGGCCACGTTGGGGCATATCATCAACAGGATAAGCGGCAAAGGGGGGCACAGGAGCAGGGATCACCGCGAGTGGCAAACTCCCAACAAGATGGCCATTAGTAGGCTCCGCTACGACTTCAGGCAGCGCAAAAGGGCTGAAAGTCCTCATTGTCTGTGCCGGTAGTATCGGAAATGTACACCTCGTGCTTCGATGAAACTATGTCGTCTGACACTAGGGCCATGGGATTCGTAGTGTTCATCTTTCTAGTACTTGATGAAAGCATGACGTTTGTAACACAAACACATATACGTATAATAATCAGTCATATAGTCATATAAACATGTAGTCACCACGTAAACATTCAAATCATTCTCTTAGTCTTACTAGCCAATTTCATCCAGTCTATAAGACTGCTCTATCCTCCACCTTGTCCACTTAGATTGCTCCTTAGTCGTCATGACTGAGCCTACTCTTCCTAGCCTTGCTAGCCCACTACCTTGGTCACCTAGACTGAGCCTCGATCCTCCAGATCGAACCTATAATAAACCAACGTGCTCAACTACTTCGATCACCTCGATCCTCCAGACCGATCCTCAGCCCTCCAAGCTGAGCCTATAATTAATAAAATGTGCTCAACATTTGTTTGTAAAAAGTTTTGGATCTGGACTTAAGTGGTATGCAGAAAAATGTTTTCGTGAGAGCCCTAGTGATCATAGTCTAGACTCGAGAAAGAATCCTAGTTCGCTATGATCAGAGCTCTGATACCAAGCTGTCACACCCTGGCTTTGCGGGAACGTGGTTAATTTTGGTGTGACTTCTTAATACCATAGCTTAATCATACCAAAGCTATATGAGTTAAAAACATGCAAGATCATCCATTAAGTTTTGAAAACCAAATACAGTACCATTGTTTTAACCAATAACCATAACCTTGTTCAACAGACATTACAACTTTAAACATAACATAAACATGGTTTAAGGATTGTGTCTTGTCCAGGAAAGAGACACATCCCCTAAACCCCGGATGACCTCGGAAACTAGTGCAGCGGAAAACATGCCATACCGTGCCAGATCTCGTTAATTTCCTGAAATACATGTAAGTTGAAAAATCAACAATAATGTTGAGCGAGTTCATGTGCAAGTGAGTAAGTAAAACACTTGTAAGTATAAAAGTTTCCTGGTATGTAGCAGTGTAAGGAAAAGAGATCACCAATGGTTTGCAAGGCCATTAGCATGTGTGAAATGCAAGTAGGAAGACACAACCCTAGCCGATTTTTGCGTTGGGCAACCAAGTCACTCCAGGTCCGTTCTGTTGGTCCTCAGAGAGGTCCGTTCTGTTGGGCCTAGAGCTGGGCTCGCTACACCCAGATAGATCTACCGCTTAAGTCCCTCGGTGTTCTAACTACCCATTCACATGATCTAAGTAGTAAACCTCCTTACGTTATCATACCGTGTGTAATAGTACTTGTAAACAAAGTAACATGTATTTCACCCCCGTAGTTAAGAAAACTGAAAACAGTTAGAGAAAAGGGGGACATGAACTCACAGTCGGTGCGTCTCTACCAAGTGTCTCCGAATCTGAAAGCTGTGCAACGACCTACAAGTGCTAATTCTATTAGACGGATGGCCGTGCCTTAGCTTTTATAGTTAAGGTTTTGGAAATAGTTAGACAACTATTTCGTGTTTACGTTTTGTATATACTTGGTAGTTATAATCCTTCCCAAGGATGGGGGATACAATACATGTGCGTAAGTTACGTTTTATCAACCGTGTGGTAATGTAATTACCGGTGTAACTTATATATTCATGGTGAAAGCGTTCGCAAAGTTTTGGGATCATTAACGCTTGTAAATATTATTTTTACTCTAAAATAATATTTATGTATTTTCACAAAATAATCATAAACAGTGTTGTGACAAAACATATTTATCACGTTAACTTAGTGAAAATCCCACCTCCGAATATTTAGTAAAATATAGTTCTGGCGAAATTTATGTTTCGAAAATATGTCAAAAATAGTTCTAACACTTGTTGTGTAAATAATTCTAAGTGTTAGGTTTTTAGAAAATTTCGCCAGAGTTTCCTCTGTAACTGGAGGTGGCCACGCTTTCAAGCGTATCATTTTCTTTTAACAAATCCATTCAACAACTTCTTTATCCAAACAAACAATTTCCGACACATCAAACTAGTCGACAAGTATGTAAATTGCATAATCGCATGAACTTGTAGTTTTTCCGCATCTATAATGTAAATCCCATTATATTTTGTAGATCTTTATATAAAGTAACTTCAATCTTGTAAAAACCTCGTTTTTAGAGAAATCCGTCTTTACAACTTCTAGTTATCTTTTACAAAAATGGTTACTTGTCGGATCTTTCCATTTCACAAGTGTTTACACACTTGTGTTTTATAAAATCATGTTTGTTAGTGGAAGATCCATCTTTTTAGAAAACATGATTTCTTTAACGTGTGGTTCTTTGAAAATACCACTTGCAGATACGTAGATCTGCTAGTTTTAAACACCATTGTACAAGTTAAATCACTTTTACACAAGTAAAATATTTTTACACAAGTTCATGTCTCGTGTGTGGTAGAGTTTCACCTTTTAACCCTTGTGTTAACTAAAAACGAGCTTATGTGAAGATCCATGATCTTACAAAGTTGGGTTAAACGATGATCCGAGCTACCACATCATAGATCGGGTCTCAAAAATCACAAATTCCAAATACTACAACTTTTACACATGTTACAAGCTATTAACCACCATCTTTATAGTTTTTACTAGACTTTAATGCTTCAAAACGTATGTTATCGATATTTAACCGACAAAATTCCTTTTAACCACCTTAGATATGATCAAATAAGAGTTTTAAGTGTTATACCTCTAGCTCGGGGCTAGGGAAGAATCTTGATGGAAAATGGGTGGATAAAAGCTAACGGAAGTGGTCCTTCGTGTTCCGAGTGCACCAAAGCTCCTAATACGTAACCCGTGAAGCTTGTATAAACTTGGAATGGGAGGATCAAGATCGAAAATGGATGTGTAGAGGGTGGGGGTTTCGGCCGAGAGTTCTAAGGGTGAGGGAGAGAGTAGTTTTGAGTTATGGTGAGATGTGATAATGAACATGTTAAGTGTTTATTTTATAGACAAATTAAGAGGTGATTATCCATTGGGTTTTATGTCACAAAGATACTAAACACACTTAAATAAAATAATCAACTTTAGTACTCTTGTGTTCCCCATGGTTGGGGCCGATTACAATGGGGGGGGGGGGTCTTGGTTCGAAATCAACTAAGCTAGTTGATGTTTAGTTTGGTTAAATAGGTTAGTTAAGTGTTTAACCCCGTTAGTAATAAATAGCGTGTTATGACGGGTGTTAGGGTAATCAGGGACCCTAACTGGCTCAGAAAAATATAAATAGTGAAAATAGTAATATTTTCATGTTCCGGGTAAAGTCCGGTTGGATAGTAATCCGTTAAAGCGTTACAAAAGCTTTAAAGTGTCGTTATTGTTATTTTTAGTGACACATTTTGTTTCCACACTTTAGAAAGTGTCTAGTAATATTTGTCCCAAGTATTGGCACTTTACTAGTCAGCTAGAAGCTGGTTTATTTATTAAAGTGCTGTGTTTTTGTACTTAAAGTACGTTTTTGGCACATCCAATCAGTGTATCTTATTCCTAGAGACGCAGTTCCATAACCCTTATAACCCTACACTCACTACCAGTGTAGTCAGATATCTCCGGCTCTTATAGGCCTTGGAGGCAGTGTTTGCCTGATGCTGGCTTTATCAGCATGTTCAATAGGTTATCCGTGTATTGTGCTACTGTGCTTTTTGTGCATCATGTTTGTCACTAAGGTTCAGCATATAAATATTGTAGTGACAGCAAGCAAGTGTGATGCAAGTAAGTTCATGTATCAGTATTCAAGTAGCAGTTCATCAGCTAGTTCAAACAAGCACAGTAATTAAGCAGTAATTAATCATTAATTAAGTTGTACGGATACCTGGTTTAGTGCGGGTTGTCACACCAATAATACGCAACGCTTAATCAGACGTGCGAAAAGAATCAGAGACGGTGAAACAGAAAG
Source organism: Helianthus tuberosus (assembly GCA_030545235.1). Taxonomy (NCBI): domain Eukaryota; kingdom Viridiplantae; phylum Streptophyta; class Magnoliopsida; order Asterales; family Asteraceae; genus Helianthus; species Helianthus tuberosus. The sequence goes on from CM060409.1 coordinate 122,430,786, forward strand.
ATGGGATTGACCGAGTGGCAATCCGATCGGATGACCACCCGGTCGGATGGCCACTCGATCGGACCACCATCCGATCCATGCATACCGCCTCCCTTCACACAATCTGACACTATAAATAGGCCTGTCACATCACCATTTTCACTGATGTGACAACCTCACTTGACTCGGACGTACGCACACCACTTTCCTTCGATTTCTTGACGATTCCGGTACGTTTACACTAGATTCTTGTACTTTCTTGATATACACCTCATTCTCTACGTGATTCTCCTTTGAAATCACACTTTTCACCGTGAGATCTCTTAGATCTGAGTTCTTAAGGATGATGTCATCATGGGGGTTTGTACAAACTACTATATGATGTCATTCCTGATAGAATCTAGCTTAGATCTAAGGAATTTCATGCGTTTTACACTAAATGTATGCAAGATCCGAATCTAAACGGACTGTAGACTTGATTATTAGTCTGGAGTCGGTTTGGAGAAGGATTATTGCCGGAGAAGATGACCGGAGTACGGATTCTGACATAAATATCATCACGAACGGACGACCGAACGGACAGGGGTGATTCCCGCCCAATCGGATCAGCTGAACACCGATGTGTTTACCATTGTCTCAATACGTACCATAACGTCGTTGTTTAAACAGAAACTTAGAGTTTTACAAAAATTAAGGATGGGACAAGGTAACCCAATCGAGTGGCAATCTGATCGGATAGCCATCCGATCGAACAGCCACCCGATTGAGTGACACTTGCCCTTAACCCTAAACACTCTTGAGACTTTGTAGTCTTGATCGTCGAGTGGCAGCTCGATCGGATAGCCATCCGATCGAGGCAACCTTGAAACTTGAACTTGGATCGAGTGGTGACCCGATCGGATAGCCATCCGATCGGGCAGCCATCCGTTCCCTCATACACTTGTCACCTCAATCGACTGGCAATCCGATCGGATGGCCATCCGATTAAGTGACTAATCCAACACTTGTGCAATCTCGTTGTTTTGTCCGACACTTATTCGCTGTAATCTAATCAGGCTAATTCTAAAGAGCTCCCTTTGATCTAATAACAGTTGAACTGTTAAGCAATTGTGAGTATACTCGATCCCTTTTTGCTTTAAACTTTGGGATGTAACATATATTCTATTAAACTACGATACTTGAGATTTTTGCAAACTAAAGTCTATCCTACGTGTTTGTGAAACTTGTGATTCTTGTATTCTATTTGTGATATGTGAACGTTTAATCTAGGGTGTGTAGTTCCGCCTTAACAATAGTAGCGCTATAGGAGATGCACCTCCCCATTATTCTCGGGGGTATTGTTAGGAGGATTCTAGTTTTCCTTGAGACTTGGGAAAACAACAAAGCATCGGGATACTTGGGCTATCACTTGTTGGATTGCGAACACTAGCATGGGTGAAACTATTTTTGTTGCACTTACATACGGATATGAGTTGTTTTAACCTATTATACTATTACTCAAACTTGTATACTCTCCGGTACATTTTTGTACTGACCCTATTTTAATACATGTTGCAGTCTGATAGGATGCTGAGGGAACAAGTGAATCAAGCTAGGGTGATGCTTAGAAACCCACGTAGTTAATTAAACTTTGAACAATATTGGTATTTGGTGTAACTTGATACTTGATGTGATGATTGTTCGTTTTAGACAGGGTTAAATCAATTTAATCTATTATGAAATTTCTAGTGTTATGGAATCTCATGAGCAATCTGAACGCTTAGTGCTCGCACCCCGATGTTTCCGCCATCAGTTGGGGTGTGACAGATTGGTATCAGAGCCATAACTATAGGGAATTAGGATAAGTAGGAATACTTGCCCTAGTCTATAGTTCTAGGAATCTTGATTCTTATTTGTTGTTTAAGACTTATGCAATCTACCGTATCTGCTTCCTAGCAGCACACTTTCCTGCTAACCTTACAACATCTTTCCTAAGGCTGATACAATATACACCTGATACTTTGAAAACACTGTTGTCCAGTGTTTGTGTTTTGCACGAGATTGCCCTCGAGACAGGAGTGACATCCGAACCTTGATGGAAAGTCTCCATATTATTCTATTAGGGTATGATGTTGTCAGGTTAGAGGTGAAACTCAGACCTTGGTAACTAGTCCCACTCTTTGATGATTTTATGTCTCGCCAAAGTCTCTAAACTTCCATTCAATTGGGTACGCGAAATGACCAAAAGGACGAATAACGTAGGCCTAACATCGATGGCGTATTTGTCTAAGTAAGTCAAGACGCGTTGCCTCAATTCGAAAAGGGGTTCGAATCACTTTGGTTAGTCACCGTTCCTCTACCCGAAACACTCTATGTTTTATGAGCCTATCTTTTATGTTATCTCGATTTTTACATGTGATTTTAGACTCAATTCTTCGTTTATCCTGATTCCTCGTTTATTTTGAGACTTTTTCACGAATCGCACGTATGTCCGCAATCTAAAACGTTAACTCTAATCTCAGGATCAACTAAATTTATGAAGCTTCATTCTATCATGATAGCCCGTGTGGGAATCTTGATCGACTATGATACTACGTGAATCCATCTGATGAATCTATGTGTTAATAGGGTTGTAAAGAACTAAATGTAACATGGCATAGAAGTACGAGGGAAAAGTGACGTGTCTGAAGCATGGTGGATACGCCGCTGGTACTTCCTATATATAAGTGTTTCAGACAGGTTACCAACTTTCGTACTAATTGCCATGCAAAACTTAGTGTTTTGCAGACCGCTGATGAGTTTGTTGAAATCTAATCCATGGGAAACTACTTGAGTAATCGATGAGGAATCTATGTGTAATCTATGTGTACTCTAGCGTAATCTACGTGTAATCTAAGTATGTGTTGTTTAAGAAACAAAATGTGAAACGTAGCCTAGCGCCGAAGACGAGGATGAAGCGACATGTCCGAAGCTTGGTGGATACGCCGCTGGTGCTTCCTATATATAAGTGTTTCTGGAATGTTACCGAGTCTTCGTACCATGCGCTAAGTGAAGTTCGTAGTTTTGTAGGCTCGGGTTGAAGTTGTGGAAATCTATTTGGTTAATCTATGTTGAACCTACTAGGTTAGTCTATGTTGAATCTATTTGGTTAATCTATGTTGAGAAAAGTGGTGGAATCTAATGTTGTGGTTAACGAAGCGTGACACTGATGACGAGGGGGACGTGGCATGATCGAAGCATGGTGGATACGCCGCTGGTACTTCCTATATATAAGTGCTTCCATCATGTTGCCGAACTTTCGTAGCACGTGCCATGCGGGATTTCGTTGTTTGTGGATTGTCTATGGTAATCTATGTGAAACTATTTGAAACTATTAAATCTATTGGAATCTATGAATCTAATGAATCTATTGGAAGCTATTGAGTCCATTGTTGTCAATGAATCTATTAAATCTATTGAAACCTGTGGAATCTATTGGAATCTATGTGAAACTATTGGAGTAGTCTATGTGAATCTATGATGAAGAGTGTGTTTTACGACACGTAACATGACACCGAGTACGAGGCGGAAGCAATATGCCCGAAGTGTGGTGGATACGCCGCCGGTACTTCCTATATATAAGAGTTTTTGACATGTGGCCAAACTTCGTACAACGTGCCATGCGAAGCTCGTGAGTTGTGGTGTTAAGACTAATGTGAACTATGTGAATCTTGTTAAATCTCGAGTCTTTAATCTATCGTATGTTGAATCTATATTTATACGATCCTTTTATTGGATCACTAGGATGTCTGCTCGAAGGCACTCCGACACTCTCAAGAGATCCAGGGAAAAGTCTTAGAAAAAGATGATGTCCTTCATGGCCGACCAGATCGCTCGAGTCGTGCCAAAGATCGTCTCTGAGATCCAATGATCGAATACTCCGCCCTCTTCTATTGACTCAAAGACGGAGAAAGAAAAGTCTACCAAGTTCAGCTATAAGCATTTTGTCTCTTGCAACCCTAAGTCTTTTACGGGCAGTGATGGGGTGACTGCTATGCTCGAGTGGTTTGACAGCATCGAGGTTACCTTCATTAATGGCGAATGCCTAGATCATCTAAAGACTAGGAGTGCGACTGGAATGTTTCAAGGCAGAGCATTGGAGTGGTGGACAAACGAGAGAAACATCCGTTCGAATGAACAAACCTATGCTTTTCCATGAGTTGAGGTGCGAGAATTAATGATGCTTGAATTCTGCCCTCCTCATGAACAAATGAAGCTTGAAGAAGAATTCTGGCACTTGAAGCAGATTGGTGATGATAATCTGGCTTATACTACCTGTTTCAAGCAACTCAGCTTGATTGTTCCTCACTTTGTTTCTACCCCTAAGGGAATGATAACCAAGTATCTTAAAACCTCCTGCTATGCGTGATTCTATTGAAGCAGCTCAACTCGGAAATATTGAGGAAGTCTATCGTCTTACAGCTAGTCTCAACGACAACCGCGTGCGTGATAAACAGTTTGCTAATCCTACTCCCTCCAAGTCTGCACATCAAGTTACCCAGCAGCCAAGTGGCAGCAAGAACAAGAGGCGAAAGTCTCAGGGTTCGGGATGCAATGCTATTGTTTCGGCTGCGAATCCTGCCGCTAAGCCTGCTCCTCCTGCTGCTACTGTTCAGAACCCTCCCGCCCCTGAAGTCAAGAAACAGTACACTGGGTCTTACCCTAAGTGTACCACTTGTAATTTTCATCATTCTGTTGCTTCTGCATGTCGTTTGTGCACCAACTGCAATCGCTATGGACACACGACTCCCTATTGTCGTCAAGCTAACCCAGCTCAGCAAGCTCAACAAGCCCCAGCTCAGGCAGCCCTACCAGCTCTCCCAGCTCCTCCACAGAATCCGAAGCCTGTCAACACAGTTCGTGCATGCTACAAATGTGGAGATACTACTCACCTTCGTAACCAGTGTCCTCAGCTGAACCAAGACCAGCAGCCAGCCGCTCGTGGGCGAGCGTTCAATCTCAATGCTAATCAGGCTCGTAACGACAATGATGTCGTGAATGGTACGTTTCTTGTGAATAACCTTTATGCTTCGATACTATTTGATACTGGTGCCGACAGAAGCTTTGTGTCCGTAGAATTTGAATCTTTGCTAAATTGTGCATGCTCTATGTTACCTAAGTCGTTTTCGGTAGAGATTGCCGATTGGAAGTCTATTCTAGTTGATTATATTCTTCGTGGTTGTTCCTTGATTCTTAACGACCACGTGTTTACTATTGATCTAATACCCATGCAATTGGGTAGTTTTGATGTCATTATCGGTATGGATTGGTTGCGTAAGAACCATGCCGAGATTGCTTGTCACAAGAAGTTTGTCCGTCTACCTCTACCGTCTGGTGATATCTTGCATGTCTATGGAGAACGACCTTCGAAAGGGCTGAGGCTGATGTCATGCACACAAGCGAGCAGGTGCTTACGTAAACAGAACCTTGCTTTCTTGGCCCACGTGGTGGAACAAAAGAGCAAGGGGAAGAACATAAGCGATGTTCCAGTGGTGTGTGATTTCCCCGATGTCTTTCCTGAAGATCTACCTGGTCTTCCACCTCCTAGAACCGTCGATTTTCGCATTGATCTCATACCTGGTGCGACTCCGGTCGCCAAGGCCCCGTATCGTCTTGCACCTTCCGAGATGCAAGAATTATCTAGTCAGCTTCAGGAACTACTCGACAAGGGATTTATTCGTCCAAGTACCTCCCCGTGGGGTGCTCCCGTGCTATTCGTCAAGAAGAAAGATGGTTCGTTTCGTATGTGTATCGAATACCGTGAACTTAATAAGCTTACCATTAAGAATCGTTATCCTCTTCCCCGCATCGATGATTTATTTGACCAACTACAAGGCGCGTTATGTTTCTCGAAAATCGATCTTCATTCTGGTTATCATCAGCTTCGAGTTCTCGAAGATGATGTGCCCAAAACCGCATTTCGTACCCGTTATGGACACTACGAGTTCGTGGTCATGCCTTTTGGATTGACCAACGCACCCGCTGTGTTCATGGACCTAATGAACCGTGTTTGTAAGCCTTATCTTGACCGTTTTGTGATAGTCTTTATTGATGATATTCTCATTTATTCTAAAACTAAAGCTGACCATGCTCGACATTTACGCTTGATGCTTGAACTCTTACGTGGTGAACGTTTGTATGCTAAATTTTCTAAGTGTGAGTTTTGGATTAATGAAGTGAAATTTCTTGGTCACGTCGTTAGTAAGCAAGGTATTCATGTTGACCTGTCTAAAATCGAAGCTGTGAAGAATTGGAGTACACCTAAATCTGCATCTGAGATTCGTTCTTTCTTAGGATTGGCGGGCTATTACCGCCGATTCATTTCGGATTTTTATAAAATTGCTGTACCTCTCACTTCGTTGACTCAGAAAGAGAGACCATTTGCTTGGGGTCCCGAACAAGAGAAATCTTTTCAAACTCTTAAGACTCTTTTGTGTAATGTTCCCGTTTTAACTCCCCCCGATGGGAATGATGACTTCGTGGTATATTGCGATGCCTCGAACCGTGGCTTGGGCTGTGTGCTCATGCAGCGAGTCAAGGTTATCGCTTATGCCTCCCGTCAACTCAAGGTACACGAGAAAAACTATACTACTCACGATCTGGAGCTTGGTGCAGTTTTGTTTGCGTTAAATGTGACACCCGGCTTTTCAGGCCGTACCGTACAATTATAGCACGTATTGTTAATAGGTAACAGAACTATATTTGACTGATTATGGTGTTTATATGTGAAATTTAGTGAATTGATAAAATTAAACTTGATAAAAATTATGTTGGCAATGGTAAGATAGACGCTTATCGCGTAACGATTAAAATGCGAAACGAACATCGGTGACCACCCGGACAGTGTTAAAATCCTAAAAATAGTCTGTTATGATTAAAATAATAATTTTAATCCTATTCGTGAGGAAAAAAATGAATTAAAACGCTAGGAAACTCTATTTTTCGAATTTAAACGCGTACCGCGCGATTCAGCGCGTATACCGATAAAATACTGTCAACACGGCCCGTCAAAACAACTGAAAATCATTTTAGCAATAATTTGATAAGTTTATTCTTATAGAATGACAAAATAAATAAAAACGCTCAAATTCCTATTTTTGCGATTTTTAACGTGCACCGCACAGCAGAGCGCGCATATTGCCAAATACCCACAACGTAACCAGTCTAGGCAACTGGTAATTATTTCAATAATAATTTTGAGTGATTATTTTTATAGAATGATAAAAATAATTTAAAACGCACTAAAACGGGATTAAAACGCTAGATAAAATACCCGGTATCCAGTAAAATACCTGTTATTATCACTAATCTACATATATATATGTATGTATATGTAATTTATGTGTATATAAGAGAGAGAAGGAGAGTTGGCGGCCAAGGGTGGTGCCACCACTTCTTGGAATTGTGAAAACATGACATGTGGACCTTGTGTCTTGTACATAATTATTAGAACTCTTACACACACTCCACCTTCTTCAAAACAAGATCAAACAACTCTCTCTCGTCCCCTCTTGAAACTTCATGGCCGAACACCCCTCTATCACATACATTCAAAAATTTCAAACTAATTTCATGAAGATTCAAGGTTTTTTCAAGATGATTTCAAGCTAAAAAGGGTGTTTGGAAGTGATTTCAAGCAAGAACAACCTCCATCTCATCATCTATTCTCAAAAACCCATCTAAAATCTTGAAGGTATAAAGTTCATTTCACAAATCTTGTTTTGATTCTTGATCATCTAAAATAATGATGGAAGTTTCTCTTGTTCTTAGACTTAAACACTAACTTGAAAACTAAAACAAATGGGGTTTTATAGAAAAATAAAATGAATGAACTTGTATGTATATATGTAGCCGTATGTATGTATATATGTAAATGTATGTTGAGTTTTGACTATTGATAGATTCTTGTTTGATGAGATTTTTGTTAAGTGAAATGCATGTGTGATCAAAAGAATGTTCTTAAATAGGTTTTAATGATTTGAAATGGATGTGATAGAAAGTAAGATTTTGAAAGTATATGCATGTGTATATGTGTGTATGTCGTGTATGTATTTATGTATATGTAAGTGTATACACTAAATTTTGTCATATGTAAATAAAGATGGAATGATGCATTTATGTGAAATAATCTAATGATTATGAGATGAACATGTTGTGATTTATAAAAACATGAAGTAAATGTATCCTTAGATGCATTTAAGGTTATGTAAGATGATGATGATATGCTTGTACATAATCATGGATGTGGGTATATGTACCAAAAATGGTGGATAAATGATGTTATGATAAAAATAGTTTTAGATCAGATTATAAACTTTAAAATAAAGCTATTTTGAAGTGTTTAATGATATGTAACTTTGTCATAATGTTTGATAGCTTTGCATCTTGTACTTGGTGCATTAGAAGTTGTAAAATACGTGAAATCTCATGATTTATGTGACTTAAATAAAACTGCACTAATCTGAATATAATCACTATTTTAATCAGTAAATAACATGTATTGTGTTAAAATATCAAGTCATTTCGAGTTGGGATGGTTACGTTAACGTTTAACGCAAAACTATGCGTTAAAACGGTCAAAAATCGGCTTTTCGGATGACTTTTTATAAAAACTGCACTAATCTTTTTAGTTTAAAAAGAAGTATTTTAACTAATTTCAAGCTTACTTGGTGTTTGGTTGGTCATACGTGACTTCCGACGCACAAAAACGTTACCGAATCGCTAAAATACGCATTTTTCAGTGAACATTAGTATGGGTGAATCTTCGGTGAATCTTTTGTGATAAAATGTGTTAAGTGATTTTGACATATAAATGTGATAATATGTTAAGTGTTAATCTAATAATAGGAAATTTAGATTTTTGCATGTATGCATGTACGTATTGTGCGGTAAAAACAGTAAAAGTGCGTTAAATGTGTAACTTGTTTGTCGAGCATGAAATTTGATATATATAGGATATTTCGTGTGTATTTGCTTTGAAAATGACAAAATAGATAAACTAACAAGATTTCGTGAATTTCGGTGTTAAATTATATGAATGTTTGCGTATAAATACTATGACGCGTAAATCGTAGGTATATCACGTATAAACGGGAGAGTTAAGGGAATTACACAATAATGGTCACCAATAAAAATCGTTCAAAATGCAAAATCATAATAAATATATATTTTAACGTGCCAACATAATAAAAAATGACAACTTCTCGAGAAAATCTTAAAATTATATGATAATTCTAAGAAGCTGAGTTTCATGAAGATTCAAGGTTTTTTCAAGATGATTTCAAGCTAAAAAGGGTGTTTGGAAGTGATTTCAAGCAAGAACAACCTCCATCTCATCATCTATTCTCAAAAACCCATCTAAAATCTTGAAGGTATAAAGTTCATTTCACAAATCTTGTTTTGATTCTTGATCATCTAAAATAATGATGGAAGTTTCTCTTGTTCTTAGACTTAAACACTAACTTGAAAACTAAAACAAACGGGGTTTTAAAGAAAATTAAAATGAATGAACTTGTATGTATATATGTAGCCGTATGTATGTATATATGTAAATGTATGTTGAGTTTTGACTATTGATAGATTCTTGTTTGATGAGATTTTTGTTAAGTGAAATGCATGTGTGATCAAAAGAATGTTCTTAAATAGGTTTTAATGATTTGAAATGGATGTGATAGAAAGTAAGATTTTGAAAGTATATGCATGTGTATATGTGTGTATGTCGTGTATGTATTTATGTATATGTAAGTGTATACACTAAATTTTGTCATATGTAAATAAAGATGGAATGATGCATTTATGTGAAATAATCTAATGATTATGCGATGAACATGTTGTGATTTATAAAAACATGAAGTAAATGTATCCTTAGATGCATTTAAGGTTATGTAAGATGATGATGATATGATATATATGCATTAAGTGCGTGTACATAATCATGCATGTGGGTGTATGTATGGATGTATGTACCTAAAATGGTGGATAAATGATGTTATGATAAAAATAGTTTTAGATCAGATAATAAACTTTAAAATAAAGTTATTTTGAAGTGTTTAATGATATATAACTTTTTCATAATGTTTGATAGCTTTGTATGTTGTACTTGGTGCATTAGAAGTTGAAAAATACGTGAAATCGCATGATTTATGTGACTTAAATAAAAAATGCACTAATATGAATATAATTACTATTTTAATCAGTAAATAACATGTATTGTGTTAAAATATCAAGTCATTTCGAGTTGGGATGGTTACGGTAACGTTTAACGTAAAACTATGCGTTAAAACGGTCAAAATCGGCTTTTCGGATGACTTCTTATAAAACTGATTTAGATCAGTAAATAAACTACTATTTTTATTTTAAAAATAAGTATTTTCACTAATTTCAAGCTTACTTGGTGTTTGGTTGGTCATACGTGACTTCCGACGCACAAAAACGTTACCGAATCGCTAAAATACGCATTTTTCAATGAACATTAGTATGGGTGAATTGTGGGTGAATCTTTTGTGATAAAATGTGTTAAGTGATTTTGACATATAAATGTGATAATATGTTAAGTGTTAATCTAATAATAGGAAATTTAGATTTTTGCATGTATGCATGTACGTATTGTGCGGTAAAAACAGTAAAAGTGCGTTAAATGTGTAACTTGTTTGTCGAGCATGAAATTTGATATATATAGGATATTTCGTGTGTATTTGCCTTGAAAATGACAAAATAGATAAATTAACAAGATTTCGTGAATTTCGGTGTTAAATTATATGAACGTTTGCGTATAAATACTATGACGCGTAAATCGTAGGTATATCACGTATAAACGAGTGAGTTAAGGGAATTACACAATAATGGTCACCAATAAAAATCGTTCAAAACGCAAAATCATAATAAATATATATATGGACTCATATATATATATATATATATATATTAACGTGCCAACATAATAAAAAAATGACAACTTCTCGAGAAAATCTTAAAATTATGTGATAATTCTAAGAAACTGTGAAACTTAGGATTTTTGTGATTAAATGTTATTTTGATCTTGAATTGTTCCCATATTAGGACATATATAATCAATTTCTGGGATTGCGGTATTAAAATACGCACCCAAAGGTGAGTGTCACTAAACCCCTCTTTTTACTGCTTCATATATTTTGGGGGTAGAACACACCAATAGAAAGGGTTTAATAATGTTTTTGGATTAAAACATACCTTTTAATATAAAATATATATTTTCGTTGAAAATATATGAGGTTTGATAAATCATACGTTTCGAGATAAAACATTTTTGATGAATGAATGTTTGGATGGAATTTGGATGGTACGGTATTTCCGAGGAGAAACAGATCGTAAAGTTGGGACGGATGCCGGCCTGGTCTCAAGGGAGGGGATCAGGGGATTCGTACAACATCGTGTATTAAATTTTCATATTAGTAGGATATATATATTGTACGTGAGGTAGACATCATATGGTTCATTGAGATAGGACCCTGCGCCCATGATGCCGTTTAATCATTTAAGTAACGTACGCGAGGAATTGTTGGTAGATCTATCGGGTTGACAACCCCGTCGTGACCGGTCGCTCTGTTTCAATGTCAAACGACGAATTATTATTCTGTTTATTGTCTAGCTTTGATTATCCCTGCATGGTTAATATATAGTTCGTATCGTCTAGCTAACATACGAGTCTAAAAATAGACGCTAGAATTTAATATACAAAACCTGGGCAGTACTGCAATCGTCGGAGTAATGAACCGATGGATGCCCATGGATTTTATTAAGGAAGTAAAATGGACTTTCTAAAAATTTCCTGAATTGTTTTCAAATAAACACCTAATTAGAAAGTTTTCCTTGAAATAAAATCTGTTAGTAAACAATTAAGTGAACTCACCTTCCTTTGTGTTGACACTTGATTTTAACGTGTTCTACAGGTACTTGAAATCAGCTTCGGGAAATCATGGCATATCTTGTGTTTGACGGTGCATGTCGTTTCTTTTAAATATGTTGGACAACTTTTAAACTATCTGGGACTTTTGTAATAAGATCCGCGAGGTTCAAAGACATCTTAACTATGTGATTGTGTCGTGACTTAAAATGTAACGTTTAACAACTTATGTTTAAAATAAACTAATATGTCCAACAATAAAATGCATCGTTCGACAAGATATAAATGGGCACCAACTTCCGTATCCACTACGTTAAACATTCCGCTGCGACGTTTTTGGGGTATGACAGGAGTTGGTATCAGAGCCATTGGTTGTTAGCGAACTAGATGTTTTCGTGAAAAACACTAGACTTCAACCGAATAATTTTGAGATATAAAGTCCAAATTTCTCGATGCCAAGATTTCTAAATAGATATAGAAAATATTTTATCTTATGTGGAAACCATTATGTGTTTTATGTACATACGTGATTTTCTGCTTATTTGAGGCTTATGTGTTATTATTTATGTTGATCATACACTTACTTGTACGATTATATATGTGTCACAGATGTCGCACGAGCACGAGGTCATCGAGATCAACGACTCTAGTAGCGAGCCAGATTTCGAGACTTCACCCAGATCTATTTTACCAGAGGCACCTATCACGACCCCACAGATGGTTGGTATGGCTGAGTTTGCTTCATCATTCCGTGTCGACCCTGCTTTCGCTAGTCAGGTAGACCCCCGATATGCTTTCACGAGCAACGGGTGGATTGATGACGACGGTGACGCTCCTCTCTCGATCCATGAGACAGGACAGTCATCTGGCATAGTACCAGTTATCGATGACGTGATCAGAGATGTCCCTGTGTTTGGAGGACCTTTCAGTATTGCACCAGCAGTGGATGCCACTATTGTTACTGCTCTACCATTAGAGCCGTCTGTTGCTCCACCTGCTACTGTGATCGAGCCTGTTCCTGAGGTCCCTCCACCTGTTTTATCAGAGACACCTTTACCTGTTATTGAGACACGCGCATCTCCTACGCCTCTATTAGTGTATTATCGCGTAGAAAGGGAGTTAGGCCTGCTGGAGAGGTAGCTTCTATGTCACAAGTTGAGACTGCATCTGCTTCTAAGAAGCAGAAAGGAGTTTGGGTGGATCGATGTTGCCATTGTGATAGACAGTTCCCTGCCATGCGTGAAGAGCTAGAAACGACCAAGGGAAAGCTGAAGGACCTCGAGGGGCAAATCGACTGGTTTGATGAGTTGAAGGAGTTAGATGATAGCGCGATGAGTCAGATGCATTGGAGGATAGTAGATCTAGAGGAGTTGGTTAGGAGGATGCTAGACTTCATAGGGATGAAGCGTTAGATGTTATTTATGTTTGTTGGTGGTTGTTTGTTTTGGATGCTGTGTCTGGATACTCTTTTGATATTTTCTTTTCTTTTGGGGGCCTGCGTGCCGATTATATTTTGTGATATTAGGTAGAAATTTTGTGAAAAACTTGTTATGGATGTCGATGTAGACATACCGATGATTAGACATGATGTACCGAAAAACAAGTTGTTAATTTCTATGATAATATCAGATAGTTAATTTTGGTTTAGAAACTGTTCTCATTAATATGTGGATATTATACATGCGCTATGTTTGGTCCACTAATATTTAATGATTGAATTATTATATTTTGGTTATCGTCTCATGTGATTATTATTGTTGTAAATAATAGGAACGACGAAAATGCTGCCAAAAGCAAAATCGGATACTGGACTACCCGCCACCCCAGAGGAGTTGGCACGACTCATAACTCAACACGTTAATACTGACTTGGAACAGCGTGATGCTAACCAAAATGACGGTCAGAAACGTGATTGTAATACTCTTGGGCAGGATCTTGGTGGGACACAGTTTGTAAACCCTTCAGGTAAAATAATGATCGAAAAATTTTGGTTGTTCATTTGTCATGATCTCATTGGAACGTATTCCTGATTTCTAATAACTATATGAACAGTGCACCAGAGCGTACACAAAACAATCCAGGGTTGTAGCCCAAGATCATTTACTTGTATTCTATGCAATGACGTGACCTCGATATGCGTGATATCAGGCTGTCAGAATGAGTCAGTTATCCGAGTATTTCAGCGGTCAGAACCTGAAATTGGAAATTCAAAGAAGCGCAAACCCAAGAGCTCCAAAAAGACTCCTGAAGTTGGAAGTAGGAAGAAACGCAAGTTGGAGAAAGCAAGTGCAGCTAACCCTCAAGAGTCAGGAAAGGGAAAGGACGGCGATGGACAAGGGAAGTGCGCCAGATGTAGCCGAACCAGACATGTGACTTCCCAGTGTTACGCTAAGAGTACATTGAACGGAGCTGTGCTTGAAGGATGCTTTACATGCGGTGGACAAGGACACTACAAAAGAGAATGCCCGAATTCGAAAGGACAGGATGTTAAGAGTAATTCCGTTGGGACAAGTGTCAGGAAGGCAAGCGAGAGCCCTGCTACTGTTACCGGTATGTTACGAATCAAAAGCCAATTTATGTTCATACTTATGATACTAAAGCTGACTGAGTTTCGTTCTAGAAACTATGAACCATTGCTGTGTTCACCTATAAGTAAGCCAAGTATAAAGTGTCCGATAGAATTAATAATTGGTAAATTGATAGAAACTAGCGAGGTCGTTCGTGGTTATAGCATTTAGTAAGGTGATTGTAGTTTTAGAGATTGGATTCATATCGGTGGAATTAAGAAACTTTGATGAAAATGCGAGGATGAATTTACTTTCAGAGGAAGAAATGAGGACTGTTGCTCGGAGAAGCTAGTTGGAATCCTTCGTCCTGATGATAATGGAAAGGCAAAAGCTGTGCGCGAGAAGTGATAGAGTCAAATGTTAAGTGTTGATAGTTGGGAGGGTCAGTATTGTGAGGATGCTGAATCGTAAAGAAAGGGGTTATCCAGCGTTTGTAGTGAGCGCGATGGATACGGAAACCGAATGTAGGAACGTTGGAGAGATTTCTATCAAAACGCAACTATCCAGAGGTCTTCCTAAAAAGACTTACCTAGATCTTCCCTACGAGATGGATCGAACTTCGTATTGATCTAACTCACGGTGCTATGCCTGATTGCACAATCTTCATACAGAGCAGGCACTGCCTGAAGTGATAGAAATGACGAGAAAGTTTTCAGAGTCTATAAACAAGGAATTCATTCGATCAAGTTTATCGCCACGAGATGCATCTTCCTTGATGAAACCTTGATTTGAATTTCCTTGATGTAAGGTTACGAATGTTGGACCCTAGAAAGGGTGGAGAGTGTTGACATGAGGGTATAGGAATCGAGAACGTGTTTAATATAGATCTACAAGGATTCTCCGGAAGAATCCAAGTTTCTCACAGAAACTATGACACTATATTCAATAGATTCGTTTTGTTATTTTAGTTAGTGCAAAAACAAAACCTGTAAAGTACAAATTTCGGGGACGAAATTTCCTAAATAGGGGGAGACGGTGACACCCGGCTTTTCAGGCCGTACCGTACAATTATAGCACGTATTGTGAATAGGTAACAGGACTATATTTGACTGATTATGGTGTTTATATGTGAAATTTAGTGTATTGATAAAATTAAACTTGATAAAAATTATTTTGGCAACGGTAAGATAGACGCTTATCGTGTAACGATTAAAATGCGAAACGAACATCGGTGACCACCTGGACAGTGTTAAAATCCTAAAAATAGTCTGTTATGATTAAAATAATAATTTTAATCCTATTCGTGAGGAAAAAAATGAATTAAAACGCTAGGAAACTCTATTTTTCGAATTTAAGCCCGTACCGCGCGATGCAGCGCGTATACCAATAAAATACTGTCAACACGGCCCGTCAAAACAACTGAAAATCATTTTAGCAATAATTTGATAAGTTTATTCTTATAGAATGACAAAATAAATCAAAACGCTCAAATTCCTATTTTTGCGATTTTTAACGTGCACCGCACAGTAGAGCGCGCATACTGCCAAATACCCACAACGTAACCAGTCTAGGCAACTGGTAATTATTTCAGTAATAATTTTGAGTGATTATTTTTATAGAATGATAAAAATAATTTAAAACGCACTAAAACGGGATTAAAACGCTAGATAAAATACCCGGTATCCAGTAAAATACCTGTTATTATCACTAATCTACATATATATATGTATGTATATGTAATTTATGTGTATATAAGAGAGAGAAGGAGAGTTGGCGGCCAAGGGTGGTGCCACCACTTCTTGGAATTGTGAAAACATGACATGTGGACCTTGTGTCTTGTACATAATTATTAGAACTCTTACACACACTCCACCTTCTTCAAAACAAGATCAAACAACTCTCTCTCGTCCCCTCTTGAAACTTCATGGCCGAACACCCCTCTATCACATACATTCAAAAATTTCAAACTAATTTCATGAAGATTCAAGGTTTTTTCAAGATGATTTCAAGCTAAAAAGGGTGTTTGGAAGTGATTTCAAGCAAGAACAACCTCCATCTCATCATCTATTCTCAAAAACCCATCTAAAATCTTGAAGGTATAAAGTTCATTTCACAAATCTTGTTTTGATTCTTGATCATCTAAAATAATGATGGAAGTTTCTCTTGTTCTTAGACTTAAACACTAACTTGAAAACTAAAACAAATGGGGTTTTATAGAAAAATAAAATGAATGAACTTGTATGTATATATGTAGCCGTATGTATGTATATATGTAAATGTATGTTGAGTTTTGACTATTGATAGATTCTTGTTTGATGAGATTTTTGTTAAGTGAAATGCATGTGTGATCAAAAGAATGTTCTTAAATAGGTTTTAATGATTTGAAATGGATGTGATAGAAAGTAAGATTTTGAAAGTATATGCATGTGTATATGTGTGTATGTCGTGTATGTATTTATGTATATGTAAGTGTATACACTAAATTTTGTCATATGTAAATAAAGATGGAATGATGCATTTATGTGAAATAATCTAATGATTATGAGATGAACATGTTGTGATTTATAAAAACATGAAGTAAATGTATCCTTAGATGCATTTAAGGTTATGTAAGATGATGATGATATGCTTGTACATAATCATGGATGTGGGTATATGTACCAAAAATGGTGGATAAATGATGTTATGATAAAAATAGTTTTAGATCAGATTATAAACTTTAAAATAAAGCTATTTTGAAGTGTTTAATGATATGTAACTTTGTCATAATGTTTGATAGCTTTGCATCTTGTACTTGGTGCATTAGAAGTTGTAAAATACGTGAAATCTCATGATTTATGTGACTTAAATAAAACTGCACTAATCTGAATATAATCACTATTTTAATCAGTAAATAACATGTATTGTGTTAAAATATCAAGTCATTTCGAGTTGGGATGGTTACGTTAACGTTTAACGCAAAACTATGCGTTAAAACGGTCAAAAATCGGCTTTTCGGATGACTTTTTATAAAAACTGCACTAATCTTTTTAGTTTAAAAAGAAGTATTTTAACTAATTTCAAGCTTACTTGGTGTTTGGTTGGTCATACGTGACTTCCGACGCACAAAAACGTTACCGAATCGCTAAAATACGCATTTTTCAGTGAACATTAGTATGGGTGAATCTTCGGTGAATCTTTTGTGATAAAATGTGTTAAGTGATTTTGACATATAAATGTGATAATATGTTAAGTGTTAATCTAATAATAGGAAATTTAGATTTTTGCATGTATGCATGTACGTATTGTGCGGTAAAAACAGTAAAAGTGCGTTAAATGTGTAACTTGTTTGTCGAGCATGAAATTTGATATATATAGGATATTTCGTGTGTATTTGCTTTGAAAATGACAAAATAGATAAACTAACAAGATTTCGTGAATTTCGGTGTTAAATTATATGAATGTTTGCGTATAAATACTATGACGCGTAAATCGTAGGTATATCACGTATAAACGGGAGAGTTAAGGGAATTACACAATAATGGTCACCAATAAAAATCGTTCAAAATGCAAAATCATAATAAATATATATTTTAACGTGCCAACATAATAAAAAATGACAACTTCTCGAGAAAATCTTAAAATTATATGATAATTCTAAGAAACTGAGAAACTTAGGATTTTTGTGATTAAATGTTATTTTGATCTAGAATTGTTCCCATATTTGGTCATATATAATCAATTTCTGGGATTGCGGTATTAAAATACGCACCCAAAGATGAGTGTCACTAAACCCCTCTTTTTACTACTTTATATATTTTGGGGGTAGAACACGCCAATAAAAAGGGTTTAATAATTTTTTTGGATTAAAACATACCTTTTAATATAAGATATATATTTTCGTTGAAAATATATGAGGTTTGACAAATCATACGTTTCGAGATAAAACGTTTTTGATGAATGGATGTTTGGATGGAATTTGGATGGTACGGTGTTTCCGAGGAGAAACAGACCGTAAAGTTGGGACGGATGCCGGCCTGGTCTTAAGGGAGGGGATCAGGGTATTCGTACAATATCGTGTATTAAATTGTCATATTAGTAGGATATTGTCACACCCCGACCACGTAGAACATACAAAACGTGGCGGAAACATCGGGGAGTGTTGTAACAGAATTAATTGTTTCAAATCCATGGCAAATGAAGTTTCGTTTTATTGATTAAAAGGGTTACAATGTCTTAACAAACAAGAAATACAACATAATTAACTAGTCTTGCATCTTTTATTGTCACTAAAGCCCAAGTCTGCCTATGTGTATCTTGATCATCTTATGCAACAGCTCCTGAAAAACACATGTGAAAATAGGTACGTCAGCATAAAAATGCCTGTGAGATACATAGGTTTTGTGAAAAGAAGATTCATGACTTATGTTTGAGAAAATGTTTAGTCATGAACCTTGTTATTTGCTTTGTCTTTTAAATCATTTGAAAAACGATAAGATCAGATGATAAGTATAAATAAATGTAAGGTTAAATGAATAACCAAGTAAAAATGTGTTTGTATAAGATAAGTTGTTTATAAATCAATGTCTTGTGAAAAGTATGTTATTTGTATGAAATGTTCTATGTCTCAAACTGAAATGATTCAAATAACGCTATGATATGTAATACCATACAAACACTTATATATAGGAAGTACCAGCGGCGTATCCACCATGCTTGTATCATATTACACACGCATCGTTACTTAATCACTTAGTCAAACCAAACCAAACAATGTAAAATGTTCATGTCAAGATGTAAATCATGTAAAAATGTCTATGTCAAATATCCATGTCAAATGTTTATAATCTAAAAGTAGTCAAGTAATGTATAACCAAAATGATATGTATGGTAAGTAAAAATTAAGACTACTTAAACCATAAGTAAAAATGTACAAAACAAAGTATTGAAGTAAAACTTGGTTTAAATCAAAGTTATGTTTTGTAGAATAATGCATGCTTTACCGATACAAACACTTATGCAGTATGTTAAACGCAAACATTCAAGCCTTGAGACAGCCGGATAACTATGTAAAAGTGAGTTATCAAAAGAATATGTATTCGGATTCGGTCATTCCTTTCATCCCCTTTCCCTGGGATGTCCGGAACGGGATTTGTCAAGTCCTATGGTACCACTACCTACTACCGAGCGGCATGATCGGTGTTAATGAATGTTATATAGACCCGTTAAACAAACCAAATGTCATACCAAAATGTAAGCATGAGATGAAGATAATGTACTTAGTATGCTAGAGTAAACATACAAGGTAGAGCTGTAAAACAATGTGTCCATATGTTACTGGAACATATGCAACAGAGATGCAATGTAAAATGATGTACTAAGTATGCTAAGTTAACATACAAAGTAGAAAAGTCATGTAAATCAATGTGCTTAGCATGTTATCAGTCAACATACATAGCAGAAAAGTAATGAAATCATGTACTATAATGTACTAACAAACATAGTCGGTATATGATGTGAAAACAGGAAAGCATGAAAGTAACAGTAGGCACATGTGTTCCACCCCAAAACAGTTTGGAAAACAGTAAAAGAGGGGTCTATGTACTCACTTGAGATTGCTCAGTTGTCTAAAGATAACCACCAAGCAGTGCTAGAGATCTCGGAATCAAACGGCTCCTAATATAGGTAACTATGTTAAATAACCGGACCTAAATCGGAAGACTGGGTAGCATTAGGGTTTGTAAACCAAACGAGTGTGGAGACTCGTGTGATATGGTTTAACAAAGCCTACATACTAAATGAAACCTAACATAACTGCCTACGACCCATTACGACCCGTTTAGGTAGCTTATGCTACTTTAACGCGTCGTTCGCGTGAACGCGTTCGGATCGCCTAACTAGTCCCATGACAAGTGTTATATGCCTAAACATGTTACATAATCAGTTATGTGACAAAAGTTTAGGTTACATATGCTTAATTACCAATTATACATGAAAAGGGTATTCTGGTAATTTACCTAAGGCATATAAACTACCTATCATACAACTACTTAAACGATGTGACCATAGGGTATAACCTCGGAAGGTTATTCCCTACCTACTATGGTCACCTAATGTGTTTGGTCGGATCCTAATGATCGACCAAACTGGGTCGGGTTCGAAGGTATAGGCGATTTATTAGATCGCCTACCCTACGACCCTAGACAACGTGGTAATCAGTAGGCATAGTCCCAAGGGACTATGACCATCGTGATTACAATCACGTTGCGAAGTTCTAACGAACTTCGCATTGACCATTACTGGTCAACGCTGAAAGTCAAACAAAGTTTGACTTTCTGACTCGAAAAGCAGTAAAAATAATGAAAAGAACGAAAGAATACTTACGAAGGGTCCCCGAATGCTAATCTAGATCAGTATAGTTCAGGTATGAAACAAGGTTTCAACTTAGAACACAACTAATAAGATTCTAGTGCTTTAAAACAATGAAAGGCATGGGGTATATATAGTATTCGGGTAACCGTTAGGATCGTTTCTTGAATAACGTGATCGAATCTCGTGCGTACACTTGTCGGAAAGGTTATGGAGCCACATATGCTCCTTATCTTAGTGACACATCAACTTAAAACATGTGGTTAAGAATTAATCAGCTGCAACTTGTGTTTAGAACATGGAATCTGGTCCAGAATAGGCAGTCGCGTAGCGCGACTGGTAAGGCTTTAGGCGTCGCGCTACGCCACTGACCCATCTGATTCAGAAATGTTTCTAAATTGGCAGAAATGGTCCCTGTTGTGTTTTAAGCCCTTTTTCGATGCGTTTGAACCCCGTTAACCTCATTTCAAGGCTCTAAAATGAAGTTAAAGTATAGGGAACTCAAAACATGCTCAAAAATATGCCGGAGGTTGGTTCGTTTGGCCGTACGAACGCGATGTTCGCTTAATTACGACGGAATGCGCATAAGCGCGAAAAACGATCCAAATGACGCGACGAATGGATTTTTCTTAAGGCGAACACTAAAATATAATGTAGTCATGCTTACATAAATTTTTGGATGTCCAGATGTATTCAGAACGTAAGTTATGCGCGAAAATGCAAACTTGTGCACTTTTTGACACTTTTAGTCCCTGAATGACACAAAAGTTTATTTTAGCACACCGAACCCCTCAAAGCCTATTTCTAAGCTATGTAAAGGATATTTATGGTATGTTTAACTTATGGTCATGTTCCGAAATGTCTGTTACAGTTCAAATTGGCATACTTTCGCAGTTTGTCAACTTTAGTCCCTGTAAGCGAATTAACTTTGATTTCACCACACCAAACCTTCCAAAACTTATATCTAAGTTATGTATAGGTTATTTAAGGTATGTTAAGCCTATTTCACTATTCCGGAGTGTTCGTTGCATTAAAATGGTTATATTTACGCATTAGTGCGCGTATAACCTTCCAGAAAGCGATTTAGAGCTTGAAATCGAACATGAGTCGATATGTGCAAAAGATACACATATTTATACAAGTCCAAAGTATGAAATACATTATTTCATTGGTTTGGCATTTGTTTGATGGCCGTGGAGGCACAGGTGTTACAGTCTCCCCTACTTTAGGAAATTTCGTCCCGAAATTTATTTAGAGGAAACTTGTGAGAGTTTAAAACATGAAGTTGAAAAGATCAAATAACATTGGTTAGGGTTCTTGAACTTCTAGTAACCTTAATAACATTATGTTTGCAATGTAAGAGGGACACTTATATACAAGTATATGAAGCGTCATTGGTGCGTCCACCATGCCTCCATTACATTGTTCTCATTTTGTTATTGTTGTCACTATCGGTTCTTTCACATAATAAACCTTACTGGATTTCTGTGCACTAAATTTCATAATTATGTGCGCATACATAATTAGAGAATTCCTTGCACAGTTCACACAGTCTATTTTATAATGTGTAGGGTAAAACCAAATGAACAATCCTGTGATGAGCGTGACTTAGACCGCCATAGAGTCCTTTAGACTAAATCAATAAATGATTTAAATAGACTATCAAGGAGTCTGTCCAGCTACATCACTAGATGTCGTTCTTTAACCAAATTGTGAATCAATCTTTTTTATTAGACCACTAAAGGGTCTCTAATGAATCATGGAGCAGTACTATATAATCCAAGGGTCTTAACTATTACATAGAAGCCCATTAAGGATTTAAGGTAGTACCTTTTGAATATCCTGCTACGAATCTCTCATATGAAGATATGAAAGATCCTGCGAGGATTTGGATAACGAATATCCAGAGTATTAAAAACACAAAAATGCATAAAAGAAAACATAAGATGAATTAACACATAGTCACATAACCACAAAATTGTTTAACTAGAAGTTTGTTCTGCTAACAGAGTACATGTATTTAAAGCACACTAGGAATCCATCTCGTGGATTTCATTTGGTACTTTAAATATTATCAAGAATCTAACTATAAAGATAGAAAGATCTTTAAAAGAAAAATTCGATTTCGATTATAAGGAACCGAAATGTTCGAATTCAGGTACATAAGGAATCCAATTAAGGACTCTGATTTGAATGATGATCATCCACAGGGGTCTAAATATGAAGATAAAAAGATCCCATATGGATTTTTAGAAGTTGAAGATGTTTTGAAACCTTGCACTGGATGTGCTTATGTCAAAACATGAAGTAAGAATGCTTATGAAGTTGAGATGCTTGATATGTCAAGGCGACATATGAAGCAGAATTTGAAGGTTAAGTCAATGTATGAGGAAAATATTTTTGAAAACTATGCATGGGGTTCTTTTAAGAAAAATGTGTTTAACGTTTTTGAAACCTTATATATAATACTTTTGAAATAAAGTAGGTGTATTAGATAGATAAAAATGTTTTAAAATCATGAGAGATGAAT
The DNA here is from genome assembly GCA_030545235.1 of Helianthus tuberosus. Lineage (NCBI taxonomy): Eukaryota > Viridiplantae > Streptophyta > Magnoliopsida > Asterales > Asteraceae > Helianthus > Helianthus tuberosus. The sequence continues at coordinate 122,454,049 of CM060409.1, forward strand.
TTTGAAATTATGTATAAGGTTTTTGAAAGACATGAATGATGCTTTTCGAAATCATGCACTTGATCAGAAAATGTATTGTGTTAATATTGTCTTCAGACTATATGAAATATTTTGAAATTAGGAAGGTTGGTTTCGATAACATGGCCAATGTTTTTGAAATAACATAGACAATGCATCTAGAAAAATTGTTTTCAAACTATATGAAATGTTTTGAAATCATGAAGATTGTTTTGAAATACTTGTACTGTGAATGTTGAAAAAATCAAAACGTAATGGGTATGAGATTTGAAAATATCCTTAGTTATCCAACCAAGGATTCAAAAATACAGATGTGTAAAAAGCACGATTACTCATAATTTCACTTTATTTCCTGTACTTCGTTTCTTAGAATGAAACGAGTATTTAGAACTTTCGAGGAAATTATGAGCGATCACTTGAAAGAGAGAATCACAAGAGTAGTTTGTAAGGAACATAGTTCCTTAGTGCAGGTATTATAGGGAAAAGCCATAAACACATGTAATGATACTTGTATAGCAGAATTGTGAACAACAACTTTTATTTATGAACAAGACATATTGTTTCACAATACACGAGAACAAAAGAAACAAAGGCATAAGACAGCAACATCCTTTGTTCAGCCGAATGCTCATCCAAGGGTTGGATTTGCATTAGCAAGCTTTGGGCAATCCCTTTGGAAATGGCCCATCTCGCCACAGTTGTAGCAAGACCCTCGTGAGAAACGAGCTTGAGCAGGATTGTCGCCAGCTTGATTTGGTACAGCTGCAGTTGGGCAAACCCTTGCTGTATGACCTATAAGTCCACAAATCTGGCATTTGCGGCACCTCATACTAGCATGATGACGAAGGCTACATTGGTTGCACAAGGGTGCAGTTCCATTGTATGGCTTCCTAGTAGGGGGTCGAGCTGGTTGGTTAGGGATGGCTTGACCAATGTGAGCGACCTCGGCGAAGTTTTGAGAAGCCTTTCGCTTCTTTGACTTCTTAGGGGATCGTTCATCCATGGTCTTTGATTCCTCGATTGGTTTCTTGGCTGATGGTGTTGTCGCCTGACTAGGTCCTGCCTGTCTTGGTGACTCTTGAGTGGCTTCATCCTGGAGACGAGCCATGGCAATGCCTAAATCCACAGTCTTCTGAATCACTTTGCCTATTTGCTGAACAAATTTGGCTGTTCGTTCAGGCATTTGACCAGTGCCAAGAGGAATAGACATTCTTAGAAGAAAATGAAAGACAGAGGAAGAAACGAGTGAAAGGTTATTGGATAATCAATACAGAATGGTAACGAATGAAAATTGTGATCATTTGTTTGTTACCTAAGGCAAACAAATGAGATGGTGACAAATCAAAGTAAATAGGTCAAAAATAATGTATCGCGAAGACATGCTCGCCTATAAGTGAACACTCATCCCAAGAATTCCCAGGTAAGCACAACTGGTCTCGCGTCTGATGAGATGTATACGAAGTGCTTGCCTAGACAGAAAACCCAGAATACAGGCATTCACCCTTCCAGTTTGCACGTGTTCACATTATTTAAAACCCAAAACCTTGACGAAGTTTTGAAAACTCAAAGGGGTTCAAAACCATATAATAGAGAGTTCAAAACCTTACAAAAGAGGGTTCAAAACCTAGTAATCAATCATCCTAGAACAGATGATTAGTTTTCAAAGCGGTTTTGAAATTCATGTTCTTGTTGCGGTTGTCGCCTAAGGATAGGCGACAGTATTGTTTTATGACTAAACGCAAGTAAACTCGCGTTAGGGTCCTAAGAAGGTTATAGACTAGGTCAAAGCATTACTAATTACTAATAACCTAATTCCCTATAACCATTGGCTCTGATACCATCTTTTCTGTCACACCCCGACCACGTAGAACATACAAAACGTGGCGGAAACATCGGGGAGTGTTGTAACAGAATTAATTGTTTCAAATCCATGGCAAATGAAGTTTCGTTTTATTGATTAAAAGGGTTACAATGTCTTAACAAACAAGAAATACAACATAATTAACTAGTCTTGCATCTTTTATTGTCACTAAAGCCCAAGTCTGCCTATGTGTATCTTGATCATCTTATGCAACAGCTCCTGAAAAACACATGTGAAAATAGGTACGTCAGCATAAAAATGCCTGTGAGATACATAGGTTTTGTGAAAAGAAGATTCATGACTTATGTTTGAGAAAATGTTTAGTCATGAACCTTGTTATTTGCTTTGTCTTTTAAATCATTTGAAAAACGATAAGATCAGATGATAAGTATAAATAAATGTAAGGTTAAATGAATAACCAAGTAAAAATGTGTTTGTATAAGATAAGTTGTTTATAAATCAATGTCTTGTGAAAAGTATGTTATTTGTATGAAATGTTCTATGTCTCAAACTGAAATGATTCAAATAACGCTATGATATGTAATACCATACAAACACTTATATATAGGAAGTACCAGCGGCGTATCCACCATGCTTGTATCATATTACACACGCATCGTTACTTAATCACTTAGTCAAACCAAACCAAACAATGTAAAATGTTCATGTCAAGATGTAAATCATGTAAAAATGTCTATGTCAAATATCCATGTCAAATGTTTATAATCTAAAAGTAGTCAAGTAATGTATAACCAAAATGATATGTATGGTAAGTAAAAATTAAGACTACTTAAACCATAAGTAAAAATGTACAAAACAAAGTATTGAAGTAAAACTTGGTTTAAATCAAAGTTATGTTTTGTAGAATAATGCATGCTTTACCGATACAAACACTTATGCAGTATGTTAAACGCAAACATTCAAGCCTTGAGACAGCCGGATAACTATGTAAAAGTGAGTTATCAAAAGAATATGTATTCGGATTCGGTCATTCCTTTCATCCCCTTTCCCTGGGATGTCCGGAACGGGATTTGTCAAGTCCTATGGTACCACTACCTACTACCGAGCGGCATGATCGGTGTTAATGAATGTTATATAGACCCGTTAAACAAACCAAATGTCATACCAAAATGTAAGCATGAGATGAAGATAATGTACTTAGTATGCTAGAGTAAACATACAAGGTAGAGCTGTAAAACAATGTGTCCATATGTTACTGGAACATATGCAACAGAGATGCAATGTAAAATGATGTACTAAGTATGCTAAGTTAACATACAAAGTAGAAAAGTCATGTAAATCAATGTGCTTAGCATGTTATCAGTCAACATACATAGCAGAAAAGTAATGAAATCATGTACTATAATGTACTAACAAACATAGTCGGTATATGATGTGAAAACAGGAAAGCATGAAAGTAACAGTAGGCACATGTGTTCCACCCCAAAACAGTTTGGAAAACAGTAAAAGAGGGGTCTATGTACTCACTTGAGATTGCTCAGTTGTCTAAAGATAACCACCAAGCAGTGCTAGAGATCTCGGAATCAAACGGCTCCTAATATAGGTAACTATGTTAAATAACCGGACCTAAATCGGAAGACTGGGTAGCATTAGGGTTTGTAAACCAAACGAGTGTGGAGACTCGTGTGATATGGTTTAACAAAGCCTACATACTAAATGAAACCTAACATAACTGCCTACGACCCATTACGACCCGTTTAGGTAGCTTATGCTACTTTAACGCGTCGTTCGCGTGAACGCGTTCGGATCGCCTAACTAGTCCCATGACAAGTGTTATATGCCTAAACATGTTACATAATCAGTTATGTGACAAAAGTTTAGGTTACATATGCTTAATTACCAATTATACATGAAAAGGGTATTCTGGTAATTTACCTAAGGCATATAAACTACCTATCATACAACTACTTAAACGATGTGACCATAGGGTATAACCTCGGAAGGTTATTCCCTACCTACTATGGTCACCTAATGTGTTTGGTCGGATCCTAATGATCGACCAAACTGGGTCGGGTTCGAAGGTATAGGCGATTTATTAGATCGCCTACCCTACGACCCTAGACAACGTGGTAATCAGTAGGCATAGTCCCAAGGGACTATGACCATCGTGATTACAATCACGTTGCGAAGTTCTAACGAACTTCGCATTGACCATTACTGGTCAACGCTGAAAGTCAAACAAAGTTTGACTTTCTGACTCGAAAAGCAGTAAAAATAATGAAAAGAACGAAAGAATACTTACGAAGGGTCCCCGAATGCTAATCTAGATCAGTATAGTTCAGGTATGAAACAAGGTTTCAACTTAGAACACAACTAATAAGATTCTAGTGCTTTAAAACAATGAAAGGCATGGGGTATATATAGTATTCGGGTAACCGTTAGGATCGTTTCTTGAATAACGTGATCGAATCTCGTGCGTACACTTGTCGGAAAGGTTATGGAGCCACATATGCTCCTTATCTTAGTGACACATCAACTTAAAACATGTGGTTAAGAATTAATCAGCTGCAACTTGTGTTTAGAACATGGAATCTGGTCCAGAATAGGCAGTCGCGTAGCGCGACTGGTAAGGCTTTAGGCGTCGCGCTACGCCACTGACCCATCTGATTCAGAAATGTTTCTAAATTGGCAGAAATGGTCCCTGTTGTGTTTTAAGCCCTTTTTCGATGCGTTTGAACCCCGTTAACCTCATTTCAAGGCTCTAAAATGAAGTTAAAGTATAGGGAACTCAAAACATGCTCAAAAATATGCCGGAGGTTGGTTCGTTTGGCCGTACGAACGCGATGTTCGCTTAATTACGACGGAATGCGCATAAGCGCGAAAAACGATCCAAATGACGCGACGAATGGATTTTTCTTAAGGAGAACACTAAAATATAATGTAGTCATGCTTACATAAATTTTTGGATGTCCAGATGTATTCAGAACGTAAGTTATGCGCGAAAATGCAAACTTGTGCACTTTTTGACACTTTTAGTCCCTGAATGACACAAAAGTTTATTTTAGCACACCGAACCCCTCAAAGCCTATTTCTAAGCTATGTAAAGGATATTTATGGTATGTTTAACTTATGGTCATGTTCCGGAATGTCTGTTACAGTTCAAATTGGCATACTTTCGCAGTTTGTCAACTTTAGTCCCTGTAAGCGAATTAACTTTGATTTCACCACACCAAACCTTCCAAAACTTATATCTAAGTTATGTATAGGTTATTTAAGGTATGTTAAGCCTATTTCACTATTCCGGAGTGTTCGTTGCATTAAACTGGTTATATTTACGCATTAGTGCGCGTATAACCTTCCAGAAAGCGATTTAGAGCTTGAAATCGAACATGAGTCGATATGTGCAAAAGATACACATATTTATACAAGTCCAAAGTATGAAATACATTATTTCATTGGTTTGGCATTTGTTTGATGGCCGTGGAGGCACAGGTGTTACAGATATATATATTGTACGTGAGGCAGACATCATATGGTTCGTTGAGATAGGACCCTGCGCCCATGATGTCGTTTAATCATTTAAGTAATGTACGCAAGGAATTGTTGGTAGATATATCGGGTTGACAACCCCGTCGTGACCGGTCGCCCCGTGTCAATGTCAAACGACGAATTATTATTCTGTTTATTGTCTAGCTTTGATTATCCCTGCATGGTTAATATATAGTTCGTATCGTCTAGCTAACATACGAGTCTGAAAATAGACGCTAGAATTTAATATACAAAACTTGGGCAGTACTGCAATCGTCGGAGTAATGAACCCTAATTAGAAAGTTTTCTAAAAATTTCCTGAATTGTTTTTAAATAAACACCTAATTAGAAAGTTTTCCTTGAAATAAAATCTGTTAGTAAACAATTAAGTGAACTCACCTTCCTTTGTGTTGACACTTGATTTTAACGTGTTCTATAGGTACTTGAAATCGGCTTCGGGAAATCGTGGCGTATCTTGTGTTTGATGGCGCATGTCGTTTCTTTTAAATATGTTGGACAACTTTTAAACTATCTGGGACTTTTAAAATAAGATCCGCGAGGATCAAAGACATCTTAACTCTGTGATTGTGTCGTGACTTAAAACGTAACGTTTAACAACTTATGTTTTAAATAAACTAATATGTCCAACAATAAAATGCATCATTCGACAAGATATAAATGGGCACCAACTTTCGTCTCCACTACGTTAAATATTCCGCTGCGACGTTTTTGGGGTGTGACATTAAAGATATGGCGACACTACCTGTATGGGACTAAGTGCGTGGTTTTCACTGACCATAGGAGCCTTCAACATATCTTTTGTGACAACTGGCACCAAACCGGTAATTTCCGTACACTTTAATTATTGCTTAATGACTGCAATTATGTGCTTAATTGTCAGCAATGTCTGAACACATGATTAAACAAGTGAATTCATGCACGTTGTATACTACAAAATATTGCTTTATGCATAAACGTGAGCGTTGCGTCAAAAATAATAGTAAACTCACCGGTAAGACACACTGTGTCAACAGAACTGCAGAAAGCAGTCAGACATTAGAATTGAGGCCTAGGTGTAGGTCCAACAACAAGAATACATTAAAACCCAAGAGTACATACAAGGGTTTAATATATATACTCCCCGGAAGCAAAAATAAGCACTAAAAAGCACCCGAAACGCACTTTAAGTGAAGAATTTATATAATTCAGCAATAATTCAGCATTTAAACATATGAATATTTTGCAGAAATGTCGTTTATTATCCAGAATATTTCCCTAAGTGTTGGGAATTGAAAGAGTACAAGAAAGGTACTTAAAAGACACTAAAAAGTGTAATTTAGCACTTTAACGAACCGGTGTCTAACCGAACAATCGGACAATACCCGGAACACCAAAATAATGCTAGAAGCATTGTTTTTATTTTTCTAAGCTAGTTAGGGTCCCCGAACACCCTAACACACTATACATTAAATAATATACACTAGTATCCTAACTAACACCTTTGAGTCCTAACTAAATCAAGTAACTAACCATTACAAGTTACACTTTACCCCCCCCCATATGTTGGACGGTTGGGAGACCATATCCCCACATGGGATTTTAATTTCATATCTTATTAGATCCTAGTGTACTAGAGGGGACATATTGCACCTTGGATTATAAGTTGTTGGAGAAATATTCTATTTAACCACAAGACATCCTCTAATTCATTCATCACCTAAACCTCACTCAAACACCTCCTCTTTCTCTCCCTTGGCTACGGCTTCAAGCCACCACCACACCATCACCATTATCAATCATCATACAAGCTTTCCAAGGTTATCTTGAGGTGTAAGAAGGTCACTAACAAAGCTCGGTGCAAGCGGATCTTGAAGGACCTTCTCCATTTGCTTTTAACCACCACATTTATACTCTTGAACTTCCCTAGCCTTGTGCTAGTAGTAAGTGCTTAAAAACTCCCTCTTGTTCTTATTTTTGGTGGTTAATAGGTGAAAGAATGATTAATTGATGAAAACTCGAAAGAACATAACCTAAAGTCTTGGACATAAGTGGTTAATGTTGGATAAAAAGAAACTATGTGTGTAAATCTTGTGAAACTTGTCTAGTTATGATTATTTGATGTTGTTGTTAGTAAAAACAAGATGGATCATCATCTAGACATACTAGTCCATGTTTGAGAGTATGAACTAGTAGGATGTAAAAGTTAGAAAGTTAAAGGATGATGGATCCATCCATTCATAAGACATGAACTTGAGTAAAAGTAATTTTTCTTGTAAAATAAGACTCTAAACATGTAGATCTAAAGATCTACAAGTGGTTTTTCGGAAGAACCAAGCAAAAATATTAGTCTTGTTTAAAACCCGGATCTTACATGAACTAAATATATTTTTAGTAAATAAACAAGTGTGTAAACACTTGTGTAACAAGGAAGTTCAACAAAGAAATATTTTTGTGAATCTTGACTAGAAGTTGTGAAACTTCATATTCTTTAAAAATAAAGTTTTTAAGAAACTAAACTTATTTTTAAAGGTAACAAGACTTACTAAATGTGCTAGTAAGTTACTACATATTTTTACAAACTTTCAAGTTCATAAGTTTGTGGTATATGCTTGTTTTGACAAGTTGGGTAATTAGAAATCTTGTTGTTGATATTTTAAAAGAAAATAAACACATGTTTTGAAAACATGGGAAACCTCCATTTTTAGGGGAAACTCTGTCAAAATTTTTATAAATTTTGACACTTAGAAAAATATAAGTTTTGAGAAACTTATTCCCTAAAAATGTATTTAAAAGTATTACCAAGGTTTCCCTAATTTTTGGTGATAAGAAATGAGGATTTCTTCAAGAATAAAAATGGATATAAGTATGTATATTTTTGGGAGAAAAATATATATTATTTTATCACCAACTTTTGTGCTCAGTGTATATAGTATGTGTTATACGTGCTAGTGTATTAAGACTTAAAAATACACTAAATACTCATGAGGAGTATAAACATAAAAATATACATACAACATACAAGATACATAATTCGGGTGCAAAGTGCAAAACACGAGATACTTATATTAATTTTAGAGAAAATAATATAAGTAAGATACTTAGTTAAAAATATAAAATATTTTTAACACTAGAATATATACACCAAAGAGAGTGACTGTACTTGTACGACACAAGTCTAGTGACTAACGTTAAGAAAACGCGTATAGGTTACGATGTTAATTAAGCAAATCCGGTGAAGTTTACGACGCACAGGAACGCAAAGTTGTGAGTTCATGCTCCCCCTTTTCTTTAACTGTTTTCAGTTTTTATAACTTCGGGGGTGAAATACATGTACAAATGTACAATATTTATAATTGGTGTGATATAAATATAAGAAGCACACTTGGTGAGAACGAGAATCAAGTGTAATGAAATATAAGAATACAAGAAGTACACTTGGTGAGAACGAGAACCAAGTGTGACGAAATATTAGATAATAAGAAACGCACTTAGTGAGGACGAGAACCAAGTAGGATGCGTTATGAGAAATGATAATAAGAAACACACTTGGTGAGGACGAGAACCAAGTAGGATGCGTTATGAGAATTGATAACAAGAAACGCGCTTGGTGAGGACGAGAACCAAGTAGGATGCGTTATGAGAAATAGTGCCACGAATAGGGTACATAAGCACCATTAATCAACAATATACCTAGACCGCAGAACAAAAGGTTAGATCTAACGGGTGCCGGGCAGCCACACTCTCGGTGAGGGCGAGAATCGAGTAGTGCTTTTGTGTCTCAGAATATACCAATTAAATGCCTAAGGTTTGGTGACTTCCTATGTCGTGTCACATGTTAATGGCTTTGCAACCCATTAACAATCCTGATACTTACAGGAATACTTTATTAACATAAAAGTCATACCATACTAAAAATTGATGAATACTTGAGTACGTGGGGTACTCAAGAAAAGATTGAATTATACTTGAAGTACGTGGGGTACTCAAGAGAATGGGAATTATAATTGAGTACGTGGGGTACTCAAGAAGAAATTGAATTATACATGAGTACGTGGTGTACACATGAAACTGAATTTATATATGAAAACTTGATTTATTCACAAACTATGTTTTCATACAAAGTATACAAACATGGAATACAAAACTGCATGAATTCACACCAACATTATGTTGACGTTTTGCCAAAAACTCACATGTATTTCAGGTAACTAGGATGGATGTGCGCGCGGTCTTGCTTATGCTCGTGGATGTCGCTTGTGTTTAACTTTAAATAAAGTTGTAAACTTTTAAGACAATGTTTTAATCTGTCTAGCGATGTAACGCTATCTTATGTTTTCAAATTATGGTATTTGAAGTATTTTTACGAGCATGTAGCATGTTTACCTTTCATATGCAATGAGAACCTTTCATGATCACACCTCGTGCTTCCGCCGCAGAAAGGGGTGTGACATCTTTGACCAAATGGAACTGAACATGCGACAGAGGAGTTGGGTGGAATTGCTTAACGACTACGACTGCGAAATTCGCTATCATCCTGGCAAGGCGAATGTAGTGGCCGATGCTCTTAGTCGTAAGACTAATGTGAATGCTATTCATATTTCTAACGATCTCCATACCTGTATTCATGACGCTCAGTATTCGTCAGCAAATGAAGGAAGTCTAGAAGTGGAAATCCAAGGCGCTAAGATTGAACAACTTGAAACTAAACCTAATGGACTACAATGCTACCTTAATCGCATATGGGTACCGGATAGCGATAATCTTCGTGAGCTTATTATGAATGAGGCTCACAAATCCCATTACTCCATACATCCGGGCGTTGATAAGATGTACCATGATTTGCGTACAACTTATTGGTGGCCTTGCATGAAAAGGGACATTGCTGTATATGTTTCTAAATGCCTTACTTGTACGGAAGTTAAGGCTGAACATCAACGTCCTCCAGGTCTCTTAGAACAGCCCGAAATCCCAGTTTGGAATGGGATAGCATTGCTATGGACTTTATTACCAAGCTACCTCGAACACTGTCTGGTCACGACAGTATCTGGGTAATAATTGACCGTTTGACCAAATCCGCCCACTTTCTTCCTATTCGTGAAGATTATAAAGTGGAGAAACTTGCTCGAATCTATACTGATGAGATTATATGCAGTCATGGCATACCTCTTGACATAATCTCGAACCGTGATGGTCGTTTTACTTCACGTCTTTGGCAAACCTTTCAATCCGCTATGGGTACTCATTTGAATCTTAGCACGGCCTTTCATCCTCAAACGGATGGGCAGACCGAGCGTACTATTCAGACCCTAGAGGATATGCTCCGTTCTTGTGTCATCGACTTTGGTGGTAACTGGGATGTACATTTACCACTGATTGAGTTCTTGTACAACAACAGCTATCATTCCAGTATTCAGATGGCTCCTTTCGAAGCTTTATATGGCCGCAAGTTCCGATCTCCTCTCAGCTGGCATGAGGTTGGTGACAAGCAGTTTACTGGCCCTGAAATCATTCAAGAAACTACGGATAAGATTCTTCAGATCCGTGATAACTTGATCAAGGCTAGGAGCAGACAAAAGAGCTATGCTGATAATAGGCGCAGGCCTCTGGAATTTGATGTTGGTGACTGAGTTCTTCTCAAGATATCTCCCTGGAAGGGAGTAGTTCGTTTCGGTAAGAAGGGAAAGCTCGCTCCTCGCTATGTAGGTCCTTTCATGATACTCGAAAGGATTGGCAAGGTAGCGTACAGACTCGACCTGCCACAAGAGCTAAACAGCATACATCCAATATTCCACGTATCCAATCTACATAAATGCCTAGCCGACGAGGAACTGCAGGTTCCCCTCGAAGACTTGCAAATAAACGAAGCTGTACACTTTGTGGAGAAACTGGTCGAAATCATGGATCAAGGAGTTAAGCGATTAAGGCGCAGCAAAATTCCCATTGTCAAGGTTCGATGGGAAGGAAAGCGTGGCGCCGAATTCACTTGGGAATTGAAAAGTGAGATGAAGACCAAGTATCTGCAGCTCTTCGAGCAGTCTTCCTCTAAGATTTCGGGGACGAAATCTCCTAAAGGAGGGGAGACTGTAACGCCCTGCGTCCCTAAACTTTAGGCTATTGGCAAGTTTATTCCCTGGACCTTTCCTATGGTCAACTTTAATCCCTGAACTATATGGTCGTTGATATTTTTGGTACTTGGTAAATTCTATGTCATATACTATATACTTGAAATACCTAATTCTAGATACTTGGAATGTCTAAATCTAAATACTTGAATTTCCAAATTCTATATACTTGGAATGCCTAATTCTATATACTTGGAATGCCTAATTCTATATACTTTAGTGCTTGACTCTTGAGTCTCGTGAAACTTGAGACTCGGTTGAACGAGGGACTAGAGTCTTATCACTGGCGGAAACTATGAAACTCTGAAAACTTTTGTGTTATTACTATAATCTAGTTATACTATTACCCAATAATACGCAATGCTTAATCAGACGTGCGAAAAGAATCAGAAACGGTGAAACAGAAAGATGGGATTGACCGAGTGGCAATCCGATCAGATGACCACCCGGTCGGATGGCCACTCGATCGGACCACCATCCGATCCGTGCATACCGCCTCCCTTCACACACTCTGACACTATAAATAGGCTTGTCACATCACCATTTTCACTGATTTAACAGCCTCACTCGACTCGACTCGGACGTACGCACACCACTTTCCTTCGATTTCTTGACGATTCGGGTACGTTTTACACTAGATTCTTATACTTTCTTGATCTATACCTCATTCTCTACGTGATTCTCCTTTGAAATCACACTTTTCACCGTGAGATCTCTTAGATCTGAGTTCTTAAGGTTGATGTCATCATGGGGGTTTGTACAAACTACTATATAATGTCATTCCTGATAGAATCTAGCTTAGATCTAAGGAATTTCATGCGTTTTACACTAAATCTATCCTAGATCTAATATTTTCAAACTAAAACCTATGTTTATCTTCATCTTTTCTCAAACTTTTACTAAGACGGTGAGATCCGAATCTAAACGGACTATAGACTTGATTATTAGTCTGGAGTTTGGAGAAGGATTGTTGCTGGAGAAGATGACCAGAGTACGGATTCTGACATAAATATCATCACGAACGGACGACCGAACGGACAGGGGTGATTCCCGCCCGATCGGATCGGCTGAACACCGATGTGTTTACCATTGTCTCAATACGTACCATAACGTTGTTGTTTAAATAGAAACTTAGAGTTTTACAAAAATTAAGGTCGGGACAAGGTAACCCAATCGAGTGGCAATCCGATCGGATAGCCATCCGATCGAACATCCACCCGATCGAGTGACACTTGCCCTTAACCCTAAACACTCTTGAGACTTTGAAGTCCTGATCATCGAGTGGCAGCTCGATCGGATAGCCATCCGATCAAACAGCCATCCGATCGAGGCAACCTTGAAACTTGAACTTGGATCGAGTGGTGACCCGATCGGATAGCCATCCGATCGGGCAGCCATCATTTCCCTCGTACACTTGTCACCTTAATCGACTGGCAATCCGATCGGATGGCCATCCGATCCAGTGACTAATCCGACACTTGTGCAATCTCGTTGTTTTGTCCGACACTTATTCGCTATATTCTAATCAGGCTAATTCTAAAGAGCTCCCTTTGATCCAATAACAGTTGAACTGTTAAGCAATCACTGTGAGTATACTCGATCCCTTTTTGCTTTAAACTTTGGGATGTAACATGTATTCTACTAAACTATGATACTTGAGATTTTTGCAAACTAAACTCTATCCTACGTGTTTGTGAAACTTGTGATTCTTGTATTCTATTTGTGCTATGTGAACGTCTAATCCAGGGTGTGTTGTTCCGCCTTAACAATAGTAGCGCTATAGGAGATACACCTCCCCATTATTCTCGGGGGTATTGTTTGGAGGATTCTAGTTTTCCTTGAGATTTGGGAAAACAACAAAGCATCGGGATACTTGGGCTATCACTTGTTGGACTACGAACACTAGCATGGCTGAAACTATTTTTGTTGCACTTACATACAGATATGAGTTGTTTTAACCTATTATACTATTACTCAAACTTGTATACTCGCCGGTACATTTTTGTACTAACCCTATTTTAATACATGTTACAGGCTGATAGGATGCTGAGGGAACAAGTGAATCAAGCTAGGGTGATGGTTAGAAACCCACGTAGTTAATTAAACTTTGAACAATATTAGTATTTGGTGTAACTTGATACTTGATGTGATGATTGTTTGTTTTAGACAATGTTAAATCAATTAAATCTATTATGAAATTTCTAGTGTTATGGAATCTCATGAGCAATCTGAACGCTTAGTGCTCGCACCCCGATGTTTCCGCCATAGGTTGGGGTGTGACAGTAATGAACATGTAAAATGGCTGTTTGTGACTGATTGTGTCGTTAATATATGATATTTGATGTGTGGATAAATTTAGATGTATATAAAAATTATGTTGGCAACGATAAAACTAACGCTTATCGCGTAACGATTAAAATGCGAAACGAACGTCGGTGACCACCCGATCAGTGTTAAAATCCTAAAAAAATAGTCTGTTATGATTAGAATAATAATTTTAATTATATCCGTGTGGAAAAATAATATAAAACGCGTAGAAACTCTATTTTTCGAGTTTGAGCGCGTACCGCGCGATACTGCGCGAGTTAGACAAAATACCATCAACGCAGCCAGCCAAGGCAACTGGTAACTATTTCAGTAATAATTTTAAGTGATTATTTTTATAGAATGATAAAAGTAATCTAAAATGCACTAAAACAGGATTAAAACGCTAGATAAAATACCCGGTATTCAGTAAAATACATGTTTTTAACCCAAATTTACATATATAAGTATGTGTATATAAAATATATGTGAGAGGGGAGGTTAAGTGGCGGAACATAGGGCAGCCAAAATGCCTTGATTCTTTCAATTGGACACATGTAACACTTAGAGAATGTTTGGTGATGATTAAGGCTTGTGCATGCATTCTTATTCCTTCATATTTCCAAGAAGCTCATTCAAATTTTTCTCTCTCTCTCCCCCATACCAACTCACGGCCGAAAACTCCTAAACCACATCAACATTTCATTTCAAAATCAAACATGAAGATTCAAGGGCTAATCAAGGTGATTTCAAGCTTGTAAGAAGGTTTGGAGGTGATTTCAAGTAGTTTCAAGCAAGAACAAGACCCTAAATCGCCATCTTTATCAAAAACCCACTAAAAATCTTGAAGGTATAAAATATTTTCTTTAAATATTGTTCTTGATTCACAGTGACAAAGAAGATAGTGAAAGTTTCTCTTGATTCTTGAATCTAAACATCAACTTGAAACTAACAAACAAATGAGTTTTGAACAAAATGAAAATGGGTGTATGCATGTATGTATATATGGCCGAGAGTGGGTGTGTGTATGTGTTTATATTGTATTTTGAATTTTTGATGAAAGATTTCTTGGTTATTTGATTTCTTGAAAAGGGTAAAGCATAAAGGAATTGTTAGTTGTCAAATAAGAATGTTCTAAAGTGATTATAGATTTGAAAGTGATATATTGAAAAGTGAAATTTTGGAAGTATATGTGTGTATAAATTTCGTATATATATGTATGTATATGTGTATGCATGCATATAAAAGTTGTTGTATAATCTTAAATGTGAAGGATCAAAGTATGAATGAACATGAATGATTTGAAGGATTAAAGTGTTATGTGTAATATTTGTAAGAATATGATGTTAGTAAAGTTTTGAGCATGATAAGATCATGTTAGATGATAATGTTATGATATGAGTATATTAGATGCATATACTTAGACATGCATGATGGTATGTGATCTTAAAAAGATGATTTGAGTATGATTTAGTAAAAATCAGTTTTGAACATATTATAAACACTAAAATAAGGATATTTTAAAGTGTTTAGTGACATATAACTTTGTCATAATGTTTGTTAGCTTTGCATGTTGGACTTAGTGCAGTAAAGGTTGTAAAATACGTGAAATTGCATGATTTATGTGACTTACACAAACACTGCACTAATCTGATTATAACCACTATTCTAATCAGTAAATAACATGTATTGTGTTAAAATATCAAGTCGTTTCGAGTTGGGATGGTAATAGTAACGTTTAACGCAAAACTATGCGTTAAAACGGTCAAAAATCGGCTTTTCAAGTGATTTTTGCAAAAATGATTTAGATCAGTAAGTAAGCTGATGTTTTTAGTTTAAAAATAAGTATTTTAACAAATTTTAAGCTTACTTGGTGTTTGGTTGGTCATACGTGACTTCCGACGCCTGAAAACGTTACCGAATCGCTAAAATACGCATTTTTCAGTATACACAAGTATGGGTAAAATTTTGGGTAAATCATATGTATTAAAATGTGTTATGTGATTTAAACATGAGAATGTGAAAGTATGTTAAGTTATTAACATGATTTTGGAAATTTAGATTACGCATGTATATTTGTGCCTTTTGTGCGGTAGAAACGGTAAAAACCGCGTTAAATGTGTAATTTGTTTGTCAAGCATGAAATTTGAAACATATGAGGAATTTTATGTATATTTGCTTTAAAAATGACAAAATAGATAAGTTAACCAAACTTTGTGTGTTTCGATGATAAATTATGTGAACGTTTATGTATATATATTACGACGCGCAAATCGTAGATATATTGCGTATAAACGGGAGTGTTAACAGATTTACACAATAATGGTCACCAATAAAATCGTTCAAGTCGCAAAATCATAAATATATATATATATATATGGACTCATATATATATATATTAACGTGCCAACATAATCAAAAATGATAACTTTTCGAGAAAATCTCAAAGTTAATTGATAATTCTAAGAAACGAAGAAACTTAGGATTTTTGTGTTATGAATGTTGATTTAAAATCGTTCCTATATATATAATAGGACGTGTAGAAATCAATCTCTGGGATTGCGCTATTTAAAATACGCACCCAAAGGTGAGTGTCACTAAACCCCTCTTTTTACTGCTTTATATATATTTTAGGGGTAGAACACGCCAATAAAAGGGTTTAATAAAGTTTTCGGAATAAAACATACCTTTTTGATATAAATTATATATTTTTGTTGAAAATATATGGATTTGTGAAAATATATGTTCAGGGATGAAACGGTTTTTGTTGAATATATGTTTCGGGGATGAAACGCTTTTTGTTGAATATATGTTTCGGGGATGAAATAGTTTTGTTGAATATATTTGTTTCAGGATGAAACGGGATTGGTACGGTGTTTCCGAGGCAAAACAGACTGTATAGTTGGGACGGATGCCGGCCTGGTCCCAGGGAAGGGGAGCCAGGGGGTTCGTTCAACTTCGTATATTAAATTGTCATATTAGTAGGATATATATATTGTACGTGAGGCAGACATCATATTGTTCTCGAAGAGGACCCTGCGCCCATGATGTCGTTTAATCATTTAAATATTGCACGCGAGGAATTGTTGGTAGATCTATCGGGTTGACAACCCCGTCGTGACAGGTCGCCCCGTGTCAAGTCAAGCGACGAAGTTTGATTCTGATTATTGTCTAGCATTGATTATCCCTACATGGTTAATATATAGTTCGTATTGTCTAGCTAACATTACGAGTCTGAAAATTGACGCAATAATTTAACATACAAAACCTGGGTAAGATTGTTATTGTCGGGTTGTTAAACCGCGACGGAAGACCCATGGATTTTAATAAGGAAGTAGAAATGGACTTTCTAAAAATTATATGGTTGTTTTAAAATAAACACATAATCGGAAAGTTTTCCTTTGAAATAATTTATTTGTATGTGAATATGTGAACTCACCTTCCTTTGTGTTGACACTTGATTTTAACATGTTCTACAGTACTTAAGTTCGGCTTCGGGAATCATGGCATATCTTGTGTTTGATGATGCATGTTGTTTCGTTTGAAAATGTTGGACAACTTTTAAACTTTCTGGGACGTTTGTAATAAGATCCGTAAGGATCAAGACAACTTTACTTTTGTGGTTGTGTCGTGGTTTTAAAAATATAATGTTTAAATACTTTATGTTTTAAAACAAGTCAATATGTCCAACAAATGAGTGCATCGTCCAACAAGATATACATGGGCACCAACTTTCATCACCACCACGTTTAATATTCCGCCGCGATGTTTTTAGGGTGTGACAGAAGTTGGTATCAGAGCCATTGGTTGTTAGCAAACTAGATGTTTTCGGGGAAAACACTAGACTACAACCGGAGAATTTTGAAATGTAAAGTCCAAAATTCTCGAAGCCAAGATTTTTAAATAAACATAGAAAATATTTTATCATGTATGAAAACCATTATGTGTTTATGTGCATACGTGATTTTCTGTTTATTTGGCCTTATGTGTTACTGTTCATTTTGATTACGCACTTACTTGTATGGTTATATGTGTGTCTCAGATGTCACACGAACACGAGGTCATTGAGATCCACGACTCAAGTTATGAGCCAGATTTCTAGACTTCACCCAGACCTATGCTGCCAGAGACACCTGTCATGGCTCCACAGATGGTTGGTACTACCGAGCTTACCTCATCTTTCCATGTCGACCCTGCTGCTTTTGCCAGCCAGGTAGACCCCCGATACGCTTTCACTAGCAATGGGTAGATAGATGATGATGATGTACCTCTCTCACTCCATGAGACGGGACGATCATCTGGCACTGTACCAGTTATCGATGACGTGATCAGGATTGTCCCTACTGTCGGAGGATCTTCCAGTATCGCACCAGTGGTGGACGCCACTATCGTCATGGCTCGACCCTTAGAGCCATCAGTCGTCCCACCTGCTGCTGTGATCGAGCCTATTACTGAGATCCCTCCACTTGTTTTGTCCGAGTCTTCTTTTCCTGTTTTAAAGTCACACACTTCTTCAACGCCGCTGTTAGTTTATTATAGTCGTAGGAAGAGGATTTGGCCTGCTGGAGATATCGCATCTACGTCATGTGCTGAGACGGTACCTGCTTCCAAGAAGCATAAAGGAGATAGGGTAGATCAATATTGCCATTGTAATCGACAGCTCGTCGAATTGCGCAAAGATTTAGACATAGCTAAAGGAAATGCGAAGTACCTTGAGGGACAGATGGACGAGCATGAGGAGTTGAAGGTTATAGATGACATTGCGAGAGATGAGATGCATTGGAGGGTTGCGGATTTGGAGAAACTTATCCAGGAGATGTTAGCGTCTCTATGTTTGAAGCGTTTATGTTCGTGGTTGTTTGTTTGTTTCGTTGTTGGTTAGATTGTATTGTTAGACATTTTTTATATTCTTTATGTTGTGGCCTGCGTGCCAGTTTCAATTTTGGATATTATTTGGGGATTTTGTGTGAACTTGTTTATGGGTGTCGACGTAGACATGCCAAGGATAGTCATTTTGTACTGAAAACGAGTTTAAATAATTTCTATAATAAATATCAATGATATACTTTTGGTTTAAAATTTTTCTCATTAAAATGTGGATATTATACATGCGTAATGTTTGATCCACTAACATTTAATGATTGAATTATTTTTGGTTATCGTCTTATGTGGATATTATTGTTGTAATAATAGAAACGACGAAATGCCGCCAAAAGCCAGGCAGGGTACTGGATTACCTACCACACCGGAAGACTTGGCTCAACTCATAGCCCAACACGTTAATACTGCCATGGAACAACTCAATGCTAACCAAAATGATGGTCAGGGACGTGGACGTGGTGCACACGGGCAAGGTTTTGGTGGGGCACATAATGGAAATCCTCCAGGTAAAATGTGATCGGAAAGTTTTAGTAGTTCATGTGTTACGTTATCATTGGAATGAAATCCTGATTTCTATTAACATTATTGAACAGTGCACGGATGTACATATAAAACATTCCAGGGCTATAACCCACGATCATTTACCGGTGCAGAAGGACCCTTAGATATCACCCGATGGATTGAGAAGATGGAATCTGTCATGGTAATCAGTGGTTGTGCTGCTGATCAACGGGTGAGATATGCTTCTTGTTCTTTTCTTGAAGAAGCACTGTCCTGGTGGAACTCGCAAGTTCAAATTTTGGGTGAAGACGCTGCCTACGGTTTGACCTGGAACGAACTTAAAGAGATGCTCCTGAGAGAGTACTGCCCGCGCAGTGAAATTCAGAAAATCGAGACCGACTTCTGGAACCTAACCATGGAAGGTCTGAATGGTAGAGCTTACACTTATCGTTTTAACGACTTGGCGAAGTTAGTTCCACGAATGGTTACTCCCGAATACATAAAGGTAGAAAGGTATATCTGGGGATTGTCACCACGAATTCGCATTACGGTTACATCCGCGAAACCTACCACCTACCTAGAGGCTACTACATTGGCAAAATCATTAGCTGATGACGCTGCTCGCAAAGGTGGTCTTGATAAAAAGGAGGAAACCAGGAAGTCATCGGGCAAGGCCAAAGCAGACGCGAAATCTGAACGGTCGGGGCGTTCTGAGACTAAGTCTGAGGATTCGAAGAAACGCAAGTCTGAGAGCTCGAGGAAGGAGACAGACGAGAAGCGCGACAGGAAACGCAGTTCGAGAAAGGCGTATGTTGCCAGTTCTAGCAGTACTAGAAAGGATAGCACCAGAGATAGCCGAGGTGGATCTGAGAGGATGACTCGTGAGGAAGGGCAGAAGAAATGTAACAGATGCAGACGAAATGGACATGTTGCTCGCGAATGCTATGCCAAAAGTAATTTGGAGGGAATGAAGCTTGAAGGATGCTTCCAGTGTGGGGAACAGGGACATTTCAAGAAGGACTGTCCTAAGGCGGGAGGTCAGAATGCCAGGGATAGAGTGTTCGAACTAAACACCGGGAAGGCACGTGACGATCCTGCTGTTGTCCCTGGTATGTTTTTGATCAATAACCATTCCGCGTTCGTACTTTTGATACCGGAGCTGACTTGAGTTTTGTTTCGAAAAACTTTGAACCATTTCTATGTTCACCTACACGTAAGCTAAATAAGAAGTACTCGATTGAACTAGCAAATGGTAAACTGATAGAAACTAGCGAAGTCGTTCGCGACTGTAGTATTCAGTTAGACGATCATAAATTTAGTATCGATTTACTACCAGTGGAGTTGGGAAGCTTCGATGTAGTTATGGGGATGGATTGGCTATCCAAGAACAAAGCAGAGATTGTTTGCTCGAAGAAGCAAGTGCGGATACCTCGTCCTGGTGGTGGTATAGCAATAGTTGTCTTTGGAGATCATTCGAGTCGTGTGTCGAGTGTTGTCAGTGTTATGAAGATGCTCAAGATGTTACGAAAAGGTTATCCTGCGTTCTTAATTAACGTGTTGGATACAAAGGCCGAGTGTAGGAAGATTGAGGAGATTCCTATTGTTCGTGATTATCCAGAAGTTTTTCCTGAAGACTTACCTGGATTACCCCCCTGTGAGACAGATCGAGTTCCGAATCGATCTGGTACCTGTTGCTGCACTGATTACAAAATCTCCTTATAGATTGGCACCGTCTGAAATGAAAGAAGTGTCAAACCAGCTTCAAGAGCTACTAGACAAAGGTTTCATTTAACCGAGTTTTTCGCCATGGGGTGCACCTGTCTTGTTCGTGAAGAAGAAGGATGGATCCTTCCGGATGTGTATAGATTACAGGGAGCTGAACAAGTTAACTATCAAGAATCGATATCCTTTGCCGAGGATTGACGATTTGTTCGATAGCTTCAGGGATCCAACTATTACTCGAAGATAGATCTGAGTTCAGGATATCATCAGTTGAAGGTTGCTGACGAAGATATACCGAAGACAGCCTTTCGAACATGATATGGCCATTATGAGTTCCTAGTCATGCCTTTTGGCCTAACTAATGTGCCAGCCGTGTTCATGGATCTCATGAACAGGGTATGCAAACCCTACTTGGACAAATTCGTGATAGTATTCATCGACGATATACTTATTTATTCGCGAACCAAAGAAGATCAAGAGCATCATTTGAGGTTGATTTTAGAGTTGTTGAAGGAAGAGAAGCTTTATGCCAAGTTCTCTAAATGTGAGTTCTGGATTCAAGAAGTTCATTTTCTCGGACATGTCATAAATGAGAAAGGTATACATGTAGATCCGTCTAAGATCGAAGCGATAAAGAATTGGGAAGTGCCAAAGACTCCTTCGGAGGTGCGACAATTCTTAGGGCTTGCTGGGTACTACCGAAGGTTTATTGAGAACTTCTCTAGAATAGCGCAGCCATTGACGCTATTAACCCAGAAGGAGAGGAAGTTTGACTGGACGGAGAAGCAGGAGGAAGCTTTTCAGTCGTTGAAGGAAAAGCTCTGCAGTGCACCTATTCTTTCCCTTCCTGAGCGGAGTAATTATTTCATCGTCTACTGTGATGCTTCACGTTTGGGCCTTGGATGCGTTTTAATGCAAAGAGACAAAGTGATAGCCTATGCATCCAGACAGTTGAAAGTGCACAAGAAGAATTACACAACACATGATTTGGAGCTTGGAGCTGTTGTGTTTGCTTTGAAGATCCGGAGACACTACTTGTATGGCACAAAGTGTACGATATACACGGACCATAAGAGACTCCAGCACATTCTCGATCAGAATGAGCTCAATATGCGACAACGA
Source organism: Helianthus tuberosus (assembly GCA_030545235.1). Lineage (NCBI taxonomy): Eukaryota > Viridiplantae > Streptophyta > Magnoliopsida > Asterales > Asteraceae > Helianthus > Helianthus tuberosus. Next base: position 122,476,069 of record CM060409.1, read on the forward strand.
CGTTGGGTAGAGTTACTAAACGATTATGAGTGTGATATCCGTTATCACCCAGGGAAAGCAAACGTTGTTGCAGATGCGCTCAGCAGGAAGGAACGAGAAAAGCCTCTACATGCGCGTGCTTTGGGTTTGACCATACAGACGAGTTTGACCGATCAAATTCGTGATGCACAGCGAGAAGCTTTGAAGGATAAAGGTTTGAGAAGTGAAGGTTTGAAGGGCTTAGAATGTAAACTGATACCGAAAGCGGATGAAGTAATGTACTTCGTGAACTGAGTCTGGGTTCCGCTTAAAGGTAACCTCCGTGAATTGGTTATGAACGAAGCTCATAAATCCAAGTATTCCATTCACCCAGGTTCTACCAAGATATATCAGGACATCAAGGAGTTTTACTGGTGGCCGAAGATGAAGAGAGACATTGCGGCCTATGTGAGTAAATGTATGATGTGCTCTAAGGTTAAAGTTGAGCATCAGAAGCCGTCTAGGCTTCTGCAGCAACCGGAGATTCCTAAGTGGAAGTTGGAACATCTTACGATGAACTTTATCACCAAGTTACCCCGTACGTCGCGTGGACACAATATGATCTGGGTAATTATGGATCGATTGACAAAGTTTGCTCATTTCCTGGCACTTAAGGAAACAGACAATGCGGAGCAGATATCGCAGTTGTACCTTAACGAGATTGTAGCCCGTCATGGAGTACCAGTGTCAATCATTTCGGATAGAGACGGACGATTTGACTCCAGGTTTTGGCGATCTCTCCAGAAATCGCTAGGTTCTCGTTTGGATATGAGTACCGCATATCATCCCCAAACGGATGATCAGAGCAAGAGGACCATTCAGACGTTAGAGGATATGCTGAAAGCGTGTGCGATTGATTTTGGTGGAAGTTGGGATACTCATTTGCCCTTGGCAGAGTTTTCTTACAACAATAGTTACCACGCCAGCATAAAAGCCGCTCCGTTTGAAGCCCTGTATGGAATGAAGTGTCGATCACCGCTCTGTTGGGCTGAAGTCGGCGAGAAGCATTTGACCGGACCCGAGCTTATTCAGGAGACGACGAACAAAGTCGTCCAGATCAAGAATAGGTTGAAGGCTGCCGCAGATCGACAGAAGAGTTATGCGGATAACCGAAGGAAACCGATGGAATTTCAAGTCGGTGATAGAGTTATGTTGAAGGTATCGCCATGGAAGGGCGTTGTAAGGTTTGGGAAAGGGGGAAAGTTGAGCCCGCGTTATGTAGGTCCTTTCGAAATCGCCTCTCGAGTTGGACCAGTCGCATATAGGCTCAAGTTACCACAGGAGCTGAGTGGAGTACATGATGTATTCCATGTCTCCAACCTGAAAAAGTGTCTGTCAGATGAGGCACTAATTATACCCCCTGGAGAGGTTCGAGTGGATGATAAACTGAGATTTATCGAAGACCCAGTGGAGATTCTGGATCGGAAAACCTAGAAACTCAGGAGGAGTAGGATTGAGTTGGTCAAAGTCTGCTGGAATTCTAAGCGTGGACCCGAGTCCACCTGGGAGCGACAGGACCAAATGCAATAGAAATATCCTCATCTCTTCCCACCGAGTGCGAAAACGAAACTTGTAAAGTAGAATTTCGAAGACAAGATTCCCTAAACAGGGGGAGACTGTGACACCCGGCTCTCAGGCCGTACCGTACAATAGTAATATGTGTAATGAACATGTAAATTGGTTGTTTGTGAGTGATTGTGATGTTAATATATGATATTTGATGTGTTGATAAATTTAGATGTATATAAAAATTATGTTGGCAACGATAAAACTAACGCTTATCGCGTAACGATTAAAATGCGAAACTAACGTCGGTGACCACCCGATCAGTGTTACAATCCTAGAAAAATAGTCTGCTATTGTCACACCCCCAAATTCCACAAGCGGAGTATCACTGCATGGAGGCGTGACTGACCAGGATCAAGCAACCAATCATATTGAACAAAGCATGTAAATAAATATAAAACCCAACACAATATAATTGGTGTCCAAACAAAACATAGTTTAAGTTGTAAGCGGAAGCATAATGTTTAAAACCAAGGTATAAGTTCAAATGTATCAAAAGTTTAACATGGCATACGGCTATCCATGTCCCACAACGATCACGCCTCCTCGTGCAAGCTCCATGAATACCTAACGACCTGCAAGGCATGTAACAACGAGTCAACAACAAAGTTGAGCGAGTTCACAGTTGGTGTTCATTGTTAAGTTGTTTCAAAAACCATGAGTTCATTTGTAAGTCATAAGTTATCCAGTTTTCCCTGTTTCCCAAACATATCCATAACCAGTGGGGGCTTCCCCATGTGAACCACTAGACCCGTTACCATATCGACCACTGACTAAAGAAAGTTGGTGCCCTGATGTCAATGTCTATCATCATTGACTAGTGCCCAGATCCATTAGTTCACGTCCGTCCTCTGCGGCACGGTGTGAGGCTTGTCAAACCTAAATAGCGCTATCTAACTAATGACCCGCTCGCCATTGGCCCGGTGATTAAGTCGATATAAAACGAGGGACTTCATGATAGAGTTTTTGGTTTAGCATCAGTGTTGTCACCCTTCAATAAAGAGGGTGTGTACGTAATCCCCAAACCAGGAGATTACGCAGGTTCCAATAGTATCCTTATCACATGTTGTCACCCTTCAATAAAGAGGGTGTGTATGTGTTCCAAACCAGGAGATCACGCAGTTTCAGTTCCAATCCTTTACCCATTCCCAACCCAGGTAATCCCATGCCTTGTGGAAAGTGTGAACTCACCTCGGTTTGCTCGGCAGGTAAACAAAAGGTCACTTGAGCCACTTGTGGTCAACCACGTCCTAACTTGGTTACCATACAAGTCAGGTCTAGGTTCAAGTAATGCACGCATATTTCTCACACGTATACTAACAAGTTGCATACAAACAATGATCATGGCATACACGTATAAGCATGGCAGTGTTACAACAGTACATTCAAGTTCAACAGTAACATATACATAAACAAACACAGCCCAAATGTGCGGCCCAATTACTTGGGCTTGTAACAGTATTAAAGTCCAAACAGAAGGTGTGATTATGTGGTCTCAAGTCGATACTAGAGATCTCGAGTCGAGACAGTGCGGTCTCGGGTTGAAGTCCTAGAGTTCTCGAGTCACAACTAAGGGGTCTCGGGTCATACATTTATCACTCGAGATCAGGTGGTCTCGAGTCAGGTCTCGAGTCGCAACAAGACCCGCAACCAAGGTCTCGAGTCTTGTTTGTGTACTGGTAAGGTTTGGTCTCGAGTCGAGACAGTGGGTTCTCGACTCGCAACCCGTGTCGAGACTAGATGTGTAACTAACTTCCTTATTTGCAGCTCATTTATTTCCGTAACCTTTGCTAACAAGTTTGGCAGTTTCAAATCAGATTAAACAGCATTTAACTCAAAGATCATGCATACCCATTCAACCCTAATTATCATCTAACAAAAACAATCAATTAAACATTCAACCGGATCTTCATACTAGAGAACTCAAAGGCTAACGTGCAAACCTGACCATCATACAACTTATGGCTAACAATTTACCATGTGATCGTTATGTTAATCAAACTAACTATCCTTATGCTCAAAAATCCACAATCCAATACATGCAATCGGTCCTAAACAACCTAGATCGTTCATACAATTCCTTCTAATAGTTTTGCTAATACAAGTTTCTAATCAATCAACGAAACAGTTTTCCTTGTACATGTTAATATCGAATTTAAACACATATTCCAGATTTGTGATCATAGTTTCGCCCACATATTTATTAGCATGAAACCCTAGTCTATCTCATAATAATACGACATCAAAAGCATAGCAAACTATCAAGTATTAACACTAACCAGAAAGCCGAGAAGACTAGTTTGCTCGAGATGGAAGGCTTCGAGTGAGGGGTTGCCGTCGGGTTTGCAAGGGAAGAAGGAGAGTAGAGGAGAGCTAGGGTTTGGTGGGTGTTTTCTTGTTTGCAAATTATGTGAAACAAAACTCCCATAATGGGTATGTGTATGCGTACAAGGGGAGTGGGCTGAACCCATCCTTGGGTTGCCCTTGGTCTCGAGTTCAAGCAAGGTGGGCCGAGAAAATGTGTGCGACAAGGATTAAGGTGTGCGGCCCAAAGAATTGTGCGACCGGTTACTGTTGTGAGACCAAATGTACATTCTCACGTACAATCACATAACATATTACATAACAAAATCATAACACTCATTGCAATTTAAACACATCAATTAATCACGTATGTCAATACAAGTTACATCAAAGCACAAAGAAAGGTTCCGGAACACGGGTTGTCACATCATCCACAAGTTGAAAGAAATTTCGTCCCGAAATTTAGCACGTACTCCCTGAGGTAGCTAGTTAGGTTGCGTGGGTTTCCTGGTTTTCCTGGGGTGTCACATCATCCCCCCGTTGGTTTGGAATTTCGTCCCGAAATTCCGCAGTAGCTTCTGCCTCAGTAGTGGTTTCTCTTTTCTCGAACAACTGGGGATACTTGTGTTTCATTTGGTCTTCTCGTTCCCAGGTAAACTCAGGGCCACGACGGGAGTTCCAACGAACTCGAACAAGAGGAATTATGGTACGCTTGAGAACCTTAACGTCTCGGTCAGTAATCTCCACTGGTTCCTCGACGAATCCTCGCTGATCGTCGATGGTGAGTTCCTTGAGAGGAACTATGAGGGTCTCATCTGACAGACACTTCTTCAGATTTGACACATGGAATACGTTGTGAACTCCGCTGAGTTCTGCTGGTAGGTTCAGTTTGTAGGCCACTTTGCCTATTTTCTCAATGATTTCGAAAGGTCCAACATATCGCTGGTTAAGTTTGCCTCGTTTGCCAAAACGAACAACACCTTTCCAAGGTGAGACTTTGAGTAGCACTCGATCCCTAACCTGGAACTCGAGTGGTTTCCTGCGCTTATCAGCGTAGCTTTTCTGACGGTCATGAGCCGCCGCCATTCGTTTTCGTATCTGAGCAATCTTCTCAGTTGTATCTACCACAAGTTCTGGGCCAGTGATTTGGCTGTCGCCAACTTCGGCCCAGCAAAGAGTTTATCGGCATTTACGTCCGTACAATGCCTTAAACTGAGCGGCCTGGATGCTGGTGTGGTAGCTGTTATTATACGAAAACTCCACCAATGGTAAATGCCTTTCCCAGCCGTTACCAAAGTCGATAACACATGCTCGAAGCATGTCTTCAAGGGTTTGGATGGTGCGTTCAGACTGCCCATCCGTTTGCGGGTGATATGCTGTGCTCATGTCTAATCGAGAGCCAAAAGATTTGTGCATCGCCTGCCACAACTCAGAGGTAAAACGTGCGTCACGATCAGATATGATGGAGGTTGGCACCTTGTGCCTAGCAACCACTTCTTTCAAGTAGATGTCTCCAAGTGTAGAAAACTTATTAATAGCCAGAAAATGTGCAGATTTTGTCAATCGATCCACTATTACCCAAATGGTATCGTTTCCGCGTTGAGATCTAGGTAGGCCAGTAATGAAGTCCATGGAAATTTGCTCCCATTTCCATGTCGGGATCTTTGGTTGTTCAAGCAGGCCTGATGGTTTTTGGTATTCGACCTTGACTCTCGCACAAGTCAAGCATTTACTGACGTAAGTTGCTATGTTGGCTTTCATGCTAGGCCACCAGTATGTAGTCTTTAGGTTGTGGTACATCTTATCTAAACCAGGATGTACTGAGTACCGAGACTTATGTACTTCATCCATCACAAGCTCGCGTAAGTTTCCATAAAGTGGGACCCAAATGCACCCTGTTACGTAGTAAGCACCGTCTTCCTTTTGTTTTAATCGTTTCCTTGATCCTCGTACGAACTCGGCCCTGATATTCTCTGCTTTCAATGCTTCAACCTGAGCATCTCGTATCTGAGTAGGAAGACTAGATTGGATGGTCAGTTGTAACGCACGCACTCACTTAGGTGTAGTATCCTTTCGACTGAGGGCGTCAGCCACAACATTGGCCTTGCCTGGATGGTACTTGATCGCGCATTCGTAATCATTCAAGAGCTTGACCCATCGACGTTGTCGCATGTTTAACTCCTTTTGCTTGAAGATATGCTTGAGACTCCTGTGATCGGTGTAAATGGTGCACTTGGTGCCGTACAGGTAATGTCACCATATCTTAAGGGCGAAAACAACCGCTCCCAGCTCCAGATCGTGTGTAGTGTAATTTCTTTCGTGAACTTTAAGTTGGCGCGATGCGTAGGCAATGACCTTGTCACGTTGCATCAACACGCAACCAAGTCCCTGGATGGACACGTCGCAATAAACCACAAAATCGTCTGTGCCTTTGGGAAATGAAAGAATCGGTGCGCTACAAAGTCTATCTTTTAAGTGCTGAAAAGCGGACTCCTGTGCATCACCCCAACGATAGGTGACACCTTTCTGAGTTAGTGATGTGAGAGGTTGCGCAATTTTGGAGAAATCCTTGATGAACCTTCTGTAGTAGCCCGCCAAACCCAAGAATTGGCGGATTTCTGTTGGTGTACGGGGTGCAGGCCAGTTCTTGATCGAGTCTACCTTGGATGGATCAACATTAATCCCTTCCTTGTTTACCACGTGACCTAGAAAATGGACACCGCGAAGCTAGAAGTCACATTTCGAAAATTTGGCATACAACTGCTCTGTTCGAAGGAGTTCCAAAATAAGTCTCAGGTGTTGCTCGTGTTCCTCCTGACTCTTCGAATAGATCAGGATGTCGTCGATGAAAACAATGACAAACTTATCCAGGTAAGGTTTGCACACTCGGTTCATGAGATCCATGAAGACCGCAGGTGCATTCGTCAATCCGAAAGGCATAACCAGAAACTCGTAATGCCCATAACAAGTCCTGAATGCTGTTTTAGAGATATCCTCGTCTCGGACTCTCAGTTGATGGTAGCCTGACCTCAGGTCAAATTTAGAGTAGAAACTCGACCCTTGCAACTGGTCGAATAAGTTATCAATGCATGGGAGAGGATAACAATTCTTCACGGTCACCTTGTTGAGTTCGCGGTAGTCAATACACATTCTGAAGGTACCGTCTTTCTTCTTCACAAATAACACCAGAGCTCCCCAAGGCGAAGAGCTAGGACGTATGAAACCCTTTTCCAAGAGTTCTTGTAACTGTGCGGATAGTTCTTCTAGTTCAGATGGAGCTAGACGATAAGGTGCACGAGCTATTGGTGCTGCTCCAGGAGCTAGCTCGATTTGAAACTCGACTTGTCGATGAGGTGGGAGACCAGGTAATTCCTCAGGGAATACCTCAGGAAAGTCACGTACGATCGGAATATCTTCTATCTTCTTCTCTTTCTTCGAGGTGTCAGTAATGAGGGCTAAAATAGCAGTGTGGCCCTTTCGCAAACACTTCTGAGCCTTAAGGAAAGAGATGAAGCCCACAACATCACCACTCTTGTCGCCATGAATCATGAGAGGTTCTTCACCAGAACGAGGAATACGAACGATTTTCTCCTTGCAAATAATCTCCGCTTGATGTTGAGATAGCCAATCCATCCCAATAACGACGTCGAAACTACCAAGAACGATAGGAATAAGATCGATAGAGAAGGTCTGACTAGCTAAAACGAGATTATAACCCTTAACTATGTGTGTGGCTTCAAGAATTTTACCGTTTGCTAGTTCCACCGTGTGCTTGGTGTTCAAAAGTGTTGGGGTATGCTTAAGCATTTGACTAACTTTTAAGGACACATAACTAGTATCGGCACCCGAATCAAATAAAACAGTAACAAAGAAGTCATCCAGAAGAAACTTACCCATCACCACATTGGGATCGTTCCTCGCGTCACCCTGACCCAGCACGAAAACACGTCCCCTGGCACCATTGCCATCATTGTTACCCCCGTTATTGTTCCCGTTCCCTTGATTGTTGTTGTTATTCTGTTTCTGATTCAGCTAGGGGCAGTCTCTTTTGAAGTGGCCTTCAGCACCACACTGAAAGCATCCTTTGTTGTTACCCTGCTGCTGCTGTTGCTGCTGACGCTGATTTTGTGGAGTTTGTTGCTGATTCTGTCGTCGCTGATTTGCAGGGTAGAGGCTCCTGCAATCCTTGGCTGCATGGCCAGGTTTGTTACACCTCTCACAAGTGCCTTTAGTACACGGTCCGCTATGATGGAAACCGCAATGATTGCATTTGGGGTGGTTCCCCTTGTACCCACTCTGCCCTTGACTACCAGAAGATTGTTGACCAGGGCTCTTGTAGTCATCAGTCTTTCGCTGTTGAGACTGAGACTGAGCTGATGTTGAACCCTTGCTCGAGACTCCATCCCATTTGCGTTTGTTGTCACTGGGGGCATCAATAGTAGTAGTAGTAGTAGCACCAATACGTTTGGGCAGCCTGTTCTGCTCGACTGCATGATCAGTGAGACGATGAGCCAAATGAATAACTTGCTAAATTGTGGCGAGGTTTGCTGCAGTCACATGACTCTGGATCTCTGGCACTAAACCTTTGAGGTACAGCTCGATACGCTTGATGGGAGGATCTACCATAGTAGGACACAAGATAGCCAGCTCGTTCGATCTTTTCGTGTACGCTTCAATTTCCGACCCCGTCATCTTTAAGTTGTAGAACTCCACTTCCAGCCTGTGGATGTCATCATGATTGCAGTACACTTCCTTGATCAAATCTTTGAAGTCGTTCCATGGGGTGGCTTTAGCAGCAACCAACCCCAGCATTTGGACCTGAGCGTTCCACCACGTGAGCGCTACACCTTCAAGAGTACCAGTAGCATACTTCACCCTAGAAACCTCAGGGCATTCACACATCTCGAAAACAGATTCGAGCTTCTCGAACCAGTGGAGGAGGCCTACAGCTCCTTCAGTGCCACTGAAAGTAGTAGGTCGGCAGTCCATAAAAGTTTTGAAAGTACACGCAGGAGGCTGAGCATGTTGACCTGTCGTGTGGGTAAGATGAGACAAAGTTAAGCCCAAGTGTTGATTCACGAGGGTTGGATCTAAAGATCCTAGAGTAAGTAGCAATGGCAGGTTATACCTCCTGCCTGAGCGGCTGCGAGTGCTGCAGCAACTTGTTCATTGATTGATTAAAGTCGTCAGCTGGGCTTGAGTTAGGTTGATACGTCCACTCATGATCTTCATAATAAAGAGAGCATGGGTGAGTAAAGTTTCGTGACAATTCGTAAGTGTGGAGTGACAGAAGAGAGTAAGCACACAATGAGCGTCTAACAATAGTTGCTACGTTAACCAAAGCACACCATGAACAATGTACTATGTAACTAACAAGTAGGCAATATAAACATAAATCATATCACCTATAGTGTTGAGCCTTGCACGTGGAGCGAAGCGTCGTTGTGGATCGTTGAGCACTGTACAGGTTATAGTCTGGTTTTGTCAAAAAAGCTTTTCCCTTTTTTTTAAAAACCAAGTTCACTATAACCAATGGTTCTGATACCAATCTGTCACACCCCCAAATTCCACAAGCGGAGTATCACCGCATGGAGGCGTGACTGACCAGGATCAAGCCACCAATCATATTGAACAAAGCATGTAAATAAATATAAAACCCAACACAATATAATTGGTGTCCAAACAAAACATAGTTTAAGTTGTAAGCGGAAGCATAATGTTTAAAACCAAGGTATAAGTTCAAATGTATCAAAAGTTTAACATGGCATACGACTATCCATGTCCCACAACGATCACGCCTCCTCGTGCAAGCTCCATGAATACCTAACGACCTGCAAGGCATGTAACAACGAGTCAACAACAAAGTTGAGCGAGTTCACAGTTGGTGTTCATTGTTAAGTTGTTTCAAAAACCATGAGTTCATTTGTAAGTCATAAGTTATCCAGTTTTCCCTGTTTCCCAAACATATCCATAACCAGTGGGGGCTTCCCCATGTGAACCACTAGACCTGTTACCATATCCACCACTGACTAAAGTAAGTTAGTGCCCTGACGTCAATGTCTATCATCATTGACTAGTGCCCAGATCCATTAGTTCACGCCCGTCCTCTGCGGCACGGTGTGAGGCTTGTCAAACCTAAATAGCGCTATCTAACTAATGACCCGTTCGCCATTGGCCCGGCGATTAAGTGGATATAAAATGAGGGACTTCATGATAGAGTTTTTGGTCTAGCATCAGTGTTGTCACCCTTCAATAAAGAGGGTGTGTACGTAATCCCCATACCAGGAGATTACGCAGGTTCTAATAGTATCCTTATCACATGTTGTCACCCTTCAATAAAGAGGGTGTGTACGTGTTCCAAACTAGGAGATCACGCAGTTTCAGTTCCAATCCTTTATCCATTCCCAACCCCAGGGAATCCCATGCCTTGTGGAAAGTGTGAACTCACCTCGGTTTGCTCGGCAGGTAAACAAAAGGTCACTTGAGCCACTTGTGGTCAACCACGTCCTAACTTGGTTACCATACAAGTCAGGTCTAGGTTCAAGTAATGCACGTATATTTCCCACACGTATACTAACAAGTTGCATACAAACAATGATCATGGCATACACGTATAAGCATGGCAGTGTTACAACAGTACATACCAGTTCAACAGTAACATATACATAAACAAACACAACCCAAATGTGCGGCCCAATTACTTGGGCTTGTAACAGTATGCAAGTCCAAACAGAAGGTGTGATTATGTGGTCTCGAGTCGAGACTAGAGATCTCGAGTCGAGACAGTGCGGTCTCGGGTTGAAGTCCTAGAGTTCTCGAGTCGCAACTAAGGGGTCTCGGGTCATACATTTATCACTCGAGACCAAGTGGTCTCGAGTCGCAACAAGACCCGCAACCAAGGTCTCGAGTCTTGTTTGTATGCTGGTAAGGTGTGGTCTTGAGTCGAGACAGTGGGTTCTCGACTCGCAACCCGTGTCGAGACTAGATGTGTAACTAACTTCCTTATTTGCAGCTCATTTATTTCCGTAACCTTTTGACGTGTGCGTATATATACATAATTTTTGCAATGAATTACACACGATTAGGTTTTAAATTTATAAAAGTGATTATTACTTTTACATCAAAACACACACGAAAGAGGCAAGTGTACCCCGTCATATATGTAATAAAGTATTGGTAAGAACCAAGTATCGATCCAAGGAAATGGGTGGAGAATTTGTACTAGACCTTTGTCACTAAACTACCGGTAAAAACATAGGTTTTGTTGATTTAAACTAAACTAAAGTAACATAACCAAATACATAATAAAAACATAATAGATAGTAGATAAAAAGCCTTGCTAAATACACAACCACAGCATATCAACTAAGTCAGTTTTGGCACTAGAAGCATTCGGTCAATTTTCCAATTTAAAACAATTAGTATCCCTTTCGGGAATCCTAACATGACAATCATTCGGAAAGCTAAAACGATAAACACACTTTAACCACCTAAAATTGTTCTTTAACGTGCAATTGATAAATGTCTATGAAAATCTCTTAAAAATAAGTTAGTCAGCCGTTAGGATTATTCTAACCTCACTTAAACAAGGAAAGCGACACCGATAAACACAATGCAACCACCGAGATAAGCATAATCTAGATTAAATCACAACCGAGTTCATTTTACAAATCTTACACAATAATTCACTAAGATAGCAATTTTGGCCTAAACTACTAACTAAGCTAACAAATCATGGCAAGAATTTATAACGACACCATCTAACCCGTTTAGGTCCTTACGTGACGGCAAGCTCTCTTGATTAACAATAATTACATTTTATTAAATCACTAACCATTTCTAGTATCATGATGCATACATTTAAACCAAGTTAAACTAGTTAACCAAATTCAAAGTTTACTAATACAAGATTAATTAAGCTTCATTTTTCAACTATCTTAACTAACCAAGCACCAATCATCCAACATAATTACTTATAATCAAGAATTCAATATCAATAACAAGGTTGCAAACTAATCATCAAAGATTAACATAGAAAATACTTCAAATGTCATTACAAACAAAGTTTAACAAACTAATGGTTATAATCTAGCAAGGGATTGTTGTGTTTTTGCCCAAAGGCTACAATAATACATAAATCATAATCTAAGTACTTGAAAGATTAACAAAAACTTGGAAAGATTAGAAAATCAAACCATAAACAAGTACTAGACTAAGGATCCGGGTAGTAATCGAGCTAAACGAGACAATGTGGCTTGAATCCGGGTGAAAGCTAATGCCTCCGGAGCCTAAAAATCGCCTGCTAAGCTCTCCAAAAATCCAGAATTTCGAGCAGAAAGTTTCTGCTGTGTTTTTATACTTTTTTGCTGTTGCACGGTCGTTCCCCATATGGAACGACCGTTCACTTTATTTAATTATTGGACATGGGTCACCATACTGCATACGTCATCGGATCGTTGACCAGATCTGAAATGGAACGACCGTTCTTTGTGTGGAACGGTCGTTCAGTTCCGAGACTCTGTTGATTCACCGGAGACGCACGGTCGTTCCTCATATGGAACGACCGTTCTTCACCAAGTCGCTTGTTTCCCTGGAACGCCCAACCGCACCTACCGTTCATTGCCGAGATGATCAGTGTTGTCGGAGATGCACGACCGTGCATCAGATGGAACGGTCGTTCCATAGGCCCAGATCAGAATCCTTAACAGAAAGTCCGCAGCTTTGTCGTTTTCTCCGGAAAGTCCTCGTTTTTGGTATCATCTTGTCTGGAATGCAGTTTTAGGCCTGTAAACACAAATGTAGATAAATAAGTATCCGAACGACGGTTTTACGGCCAAAAACGCATAAAATAGGGGTAAAACGGGGGACTAAAATATGTGTAAATTAGAGTGTATCAAATCTCCCCACACTTAAACCTTGCTTGTCCTCAAGCAAGCTAAACTAAAAAGCAATAAAAGACATAAACAAACAAGAACGATAATTTACACACTATTTTATTTAAAACTAATATATAAACGGTTAGCCGGTTTGTCGAAAGACAACATCAAAAGATTCAAACCCAACAAGCATATGCAAGTTTAAAAATCGACAACCAAAAAGCCGAGACTAAACATTTAATTGACTCGCATGTTAATCTTCACCCAACTCACAATGTTCACACACACTCGGTTTTATTTATGAATCATACATAAAATGTGTATGCGTAAACACTCAACGCCTAGTCAATGAAATGTGCAATATCATAAGCTTGTCATAAGATCTCGTCTCCACCAACTAACATGCAAATAAGTGTAAATCAAGAGGTCTTTACGGGTTGTAACGTTAGGCTTGGGCGAAGGGTATGGAAGTGGACATTTAAAATGGCGAAAACGGTTAAAACTCGGTAGTAGCGTTTAACTAGCAATAAACAATACAACTTTACATACAAACGCCTTAAAAAGGCGACTAAAGCGCAATCGAGCTAATCAACAAGATTTTTAACATTTAAGCATTCAAAATTTCTCGATTTCTATCAACTTCACCCTATTTTAGGGTGTTTTTTTTTTTTTTTTTTTTTTTTTTTTTTGCAAACTATACAATGAAATATAAACACTAACAAGCTAGTTAAACTATTATTTTAACCGAATTTCAACACTAAAAAGGTTTAAAAACATAAAAAGGCTAAATTTGGTTAAGTAGGCGATAATGTGGGTAAACAAAGGTGAACGGGAAGGCTCGACATGGTTAATCCTAAAGGGTAATATAAGGTGAACGGGAAGCACAACACAAAGAACAAGGTACACAACAAAGGGGTAATCTAAGTGCCTCTATCACGTTTACACAAATCCGCACGTTCATGGTCTTAACAAGCATACTAGTGACAAGTTCTAAATTGCACAAAACATCCGGCTCACTCCTATATCCGAAATGAACAAATATATAACAATCTAAGCTCAAATATGCTCACGTAACGGAAGGAATGGGTAAAAGTGTGAAAACTATCATGCAAGTCTTTCTTTGTTTGTCACGCTTTCCGGTTTCCTTTTTCAAAAATATTTTGCTTGTCGAGTTTTTATCAAGTCCGATGCTTTCTAAAACATAACCAACCGGTTTATTTACCAACAAATATACAAAACACAAGTTTTTTTTTTTTTTTTTTTTTTTTTTTTAAATGAGGACAAACAAAGCTAAGTTAACAAAGTTAACCCCCTCCCCACACTTGAACTTCGCATTGTCCCCAATGCGAGACCCGAAATATAGAGAAAGGGATAAAAATACTCCCCTCAAGATGATGTTGGTGCCACGAGACTTCCGAAGCTCTAACTGGTACGTCCTTCGGTCCAAGATCCGATAGATAAAATCTGCAAGTATGTCGTGTACACCCAAAATATAACAGAAAAAGAAAAACCAAATAACCATAATGTACATAAATGCTAATCATCCAAACAAAACAGAAAGGAAATTGTTTGAAAATACATATCCGGGGTGTTTTAAATACTAAGTCAAAATAAACACCCAAATAAAAACAAAGTACTGAAACATGAAACACCACCAAGTGCTACCACTACCGCAAACTACTCATCATCATCGTCATCATGCCTCGTGCCAGATGGGCCCTGATCGCCATAGCCAGGGGGGTTCCACGGTGGGAACTCCGGCGGGTGCTGAAAATAGTTGGGGTGTGCGTGATGCATCTCCCCAAACAAATAAGAAAAACCCGCGGACACCCCCTGGTATAGAGTATCCTGGCGCTGCTCTAGTAGGTCATGTGTGGCCCGAAGCTCTGCCTGACTGGCTCTAATCTCGTCCTGGCTGGATCTGATCTGGTCAAAGTATGTACCATGCTGTTCCTGTGTGACACGCATGTCCTGGAACTGCTGGTAAAAAGTAGGCCAATCCTCATGCTGCTGAAATGCATGATGCTGCGGCGAGTGTGGTGGTGTCGGTGGATGTGGCTCGTGCTGCTCTCCCATCTCTTCGTCTTCATCCTCATGTTCCTCCTCAGCTGGAGGTAACGGGTCCCAGACCTCTCCATTCAAACCCCTCAACCTATCTCTCCCATCCAACTCAGCAATAACCCCCATAAACTTCAAAGACCGGATATCAATATGCACCCCCTCAGTGATCAAGGTGAGACCCCTAAGCACCCCCTGCGTCATATATCGCTCATTGTACGCGATCTCGGTCACGTACTGACCGCCGTGGATCTCACTATTGTGGGTCCGCCCTGAACACTTAACAAAGTACTCAGCCATTCTCGCGGCGAGGTTGATCGGTGCTTTGTCAACCAACGCATAAAGAAAAAGCAAATCAGGCGTGGGACAGTTACCCTGACTGTCCATGCGTCCGCATATAGAATGGCTGAATACGTGGTGCATCACTCGCACCAGAGGGTCTCGGAGGCGCGAAGCCTTTGACATCCGTGGGTTGTATGGGCCCCCAATAGCGTTATGTGCCCAGAATGCCTCTCGCGCTGCATCATTAGGGAAGTTGAATTGATCGTTGAAGACGTCGGGATCATCCATATCCTCCCGCGTATAAATCCCAAGCCTCCGTCCTAAACGACCCACCGACCATGTATGCCATCGACCACACAACCTGAAGGTTACCCGATTCCTGTAGCGGAAATCGGGCTCTGTACGTGCAAGTGGCCTTTCATACTGATACGAGGCGAAGAATTCGATTGTCAACTCCTGATAAACCGGTCGGTTGCAACCGACCAAGTTTGCAAGCGGGCGGGTCATCATTTCATCTAGGCGATCATACTGGTTGAGGTCACGCATAACCTCCCAGTCCAACCAACGGGGCTCTCCAAACTGATCCCGCCTTGCCCACAATTCATCGCGCTTCGCGATGCATAGAGCTTCCTTCTCGATGTTGGGGTTAAATTGTAGGAAAGGGTGATCCATCTGCAATGGGGAATGTTGTTAGGAAGACAGAAACAGGAGAAAAATGAGTTGAAAACAAGCGAGCAGCCAATTATGAAGCTACTGTCCAAACTGTACTGGCAATATGGCACGGTCGTTCTCCGGGACGCACGGTCGTGCGTCACCGAGAACTAATAGGCCAGACCAGACGATATCGTGAATAGCCGGCGATGCACGACCGTTCCACCTGACGAACGACCGTGCACTTCCGAATCTGCAGAATACGACCCCTGAACTTAGAACAATCAGATTTTGCAAAATTTCAACAAGTATTGGGTCAACAGGGGTCTGCAGATCAACCGGGTGTTCACGATACTTCGATTTAACAAGGGTTAGGGTTTCGATTTGTTTATGAAGAGAACCCTAAAAATTCCTTGAAAAATCGGAAGAAAACTACACTAGAAAGAAAGAAAACAAGAAATCTAACACTAGAGACGTATCGTGCGGAGTTGGGTGTTTGATCGTGCGAAAAATCGTGCAAAACGGTGAAAAATCGCCCAGGAACGGTCTGCAGCGGCTAGGGTTCGCGAATGGTGAGTTTTGCAGCAGATAATGGTATATATAGTGTGCAAAATGACCAAATTGCCCTCAGCCAGTCGCACGGTCGTTCTCCGGAATGGAACGGTCGTGCGTCACCGAGGTCGTTCAAGCCCAGCCGCGTGTTCTCGGAAATGCACCGAGGGTGCGATCTACCGTTCCGGCTTGCTCGGAATTGCACGGTCGTTCCACAGGTGGAACGGTCGTGCATCAGCTGCAGATACAGAATTTCTGCAGAAGTTATTTCCAGCACCCGTTTCGGCCGTTTTTCGCCGTTTTTTCGATACACCAACTGTTCTAATAATATTACAATACAGAACCTTCGCCCGGCACGTACGGAAACTAAACAAACAAACGAAAACTACCTAACTAACCTAAATTACGCTAAAACTACAAAAACAAATAAAAGGACAATTTTGCCCTCATAGCGCCAAAGACGCTACGGCTGCATTTTTGTCGGCGAGTCAGCAGCGTAGACTCATGCTAAAATTTTTTCGACGAGTCGATAGCAAGACTCAAAGCTAAAAACTAGAAAAACTACAAAAACTACGAAAAAGACTACAAAGACAAAACTACCCTTAAAGCGCAAAATACGCTCTTGCTACATTTTTGATCCGGGAGTCAGTAGCGTAGACTCTCTCCTCCCCACACTTATGATGTGTGCGGGGTTTGAAGTTCAATCACCTCCACCGCCGATTCGATCGGCCCGGCAACGTACAACTTCAACCGGTGACCATTTACCTTGAAAATAACGCCATCCGCGTTCTCTACTGCAACAGTACCATACGGAAATACTTCCTTAACTGTGTATGGTCCTGTCCAGCGTGAATGAAGCTTCCCAGGAAATAAGCGCAGCCGTGAATTATACAGAAGAACAAGATCACCCGCTTGGAATTCTTTGTGGTCCTTCAAGCGTTTGTCGTGACGTTTCTTCGTGCGCTCTTTGTAGAGTACGGAGCTCTCATAGGCTTGGTGCCGCAATTCTTCCAATTCATGAATTTGGAGAAACCGGGCTTCACCTCCGGTTTTAAGGTCCAAATTCGCGGTTTTCAATGCCCACATAGCCTTGTGCTCCAACTCCACCGGTAAATGGCATGCCTTTCCGTATACCAACCTAAAGGGGGTGGTCCCTATAGGGGTCTTATAAGCTGTACGGAATGCCCATAATGCCTCATCAAGCTTGTCCGACCACTCCTTGCGGTTCGCTCCAACCGACCGCTCAAGGATGCGCTTAAGCCCACGGTTCGTGACCTCCACCTGCCCGCTCGTCTGCGGATGATATGGTGTGGATAAACGGTGATGCACACCGTATCGGGACAAAGCCTTTTCAAGCTGTGTATTGCAAAAATGAGTCCCTCGGTCACTAATGAGCGCTTTCGGAGCGCCAAATCGGGCGAACAAACTCTTAAGAAACCTTACAACTACTCTGGCGTCATTAGTGGGTAAGGCTTGCGCCTCCGCCCACTTTGATACATAATCAACAGCCACGAGTATGTATTTGTTTCCACGTGAAGGGGGGAACGGTCCCATGAAGTCTATCCCCCAAACATCAAAGACTTCACAAACCTGTATCCAGTTCTGGGGCATTTCGTCGCGTGCCGATATGTTCGTCGCCCTCTGACAAGCATCGCACGCTTTCACCCAACTCTGCGCGTCACGGAAAATGGTCGGCCAGTAAAACCCGGAATCCAACACCTTCTTCGCGGTGAAGTTGGCTCCGTGGTGGCCTCCGGTAGGTCCCTCATGACACTGGCGCAGAATGTCGGTCGCCTCAGACCCAGATACACATCTCCTAATCACCTGATCAGCACCCACCTTGAACAAGAAAGGGTCGTCCCATATGTAGTGCTTGAGGTCCGAAAAGAATTTCCTCTTTTGCTGGTGAGTCAACCCTTTTATCAGAATCCCGCAAGCAAGATAGTTCGCAAGGTCGGCGAACCATGGCGACTCATCACAAATCTCAACACCCATCAAAGATTCGTGTGGGAACTTGTCATTTATTGAATCCCAACGCGAATCCTCGATGTCTCCGTGCTCTAACCGAGACAGATGGTCGGCAGCTACATTCAAGGCACCCTTTTTATCTTGTATCTCAATATCAAACTCTTGCAGCAACAGGATCCATCTGATTAGACCCGGTTTTGCGTCCTGTTTGCTGAAGAGGTATCTAATGGCTGCATGATCAGTGTATACAACGGTTTTCGAAAGCACTAAATACGATCTAAATTTATCGAATGCGAAAACGACCGCCAAGAGCTCTTTTTCAGTCGTGGAATAATGCTCTTGAGCGTCGTGGAGAGTTTTACTCGCATAGTAGATCGGATGGAAGTGCTTTTCCTTCTTTTGACCCAGAACGGCCCCTATAGCGTAATCACTCGCGTCGCACATGATTTCAAAGGGCAAACTCCAGTCCGGTGCGACTAAAATAGGGGCCTCTACCAACTTCTGCTTAAGGAGGTCAAAAACCCTCAAGCAATCATCTCCAAACACGAACGGAGCATCTTTCTCTAACAAACGAGTCATGGGTCTGGCGATTTTGGAAAAATCTTTGATGAATCGCCGATAGAACCCGGCATGACCGAGAAAGCTCCGTATAGCACGAACAGAGGTGGGGGGCGGAAGTCGTGATATAACGTCGACCTTAGCTGGATCGACTTCCATGCCCGCGTGAGAGATTTTGTGTCCCAGAACTATGCCCTCCTTCACCATGAAGTGGCATTTCTCCCAGTTCAGGACCAGATTGGTCTCCTCACACCTCTTCAACATTCTTTTCAAATTTTCCAGACACTGATCAAAGGAATCCCCAAATACCGAAAAATCGTCCATGAACACCTCCATGGAATCCTCGATCATGTCGTGGAAAATTGCGACCATACATCGCTGGAAAGTAGCCGGCGCATTACACAGCCCAAACGGCATACGCCGGTAGGCGAATGTACCGAAAGGACAGGTAAATGTGGTCTTCTCCTGGTCCTCAGGAGCGATAGGAATTTGAAAGTAACCGGAGAACCCATCCAGAAAACAATAATATAACTTCCCTGACAGACGCTCCAACATTTGATCAATGAATGGAAGCGGGAAGTGGTCCTTGCGGGTGGCGTCGTTGAGTTTGCGATAATCGATGCAAACCCGCCATCCAGTGACCGTCCTGGTTGGAATGAGCTCATTCCTATCGTTCGTGACCACAGTCATGCCCCCCTTTTTGGGCACTACCTGCACAGGGCTGACCCAAACAGAGTCGGAAATGGGATAGATCATACCAGCATCTAACAACTTAATCACTTCCTTTTTAACGACCTCTTGCATGTTCGGGTTCAGCCGCCTCTGGTGCTGCGCACACGGCTTGAACTGATCCTCCATAAGAATTTTATGTGTACAGAAGGAGGGATTTATACCTTTAATGTCCATGATTTTCCAAGCGATTGCTTTCTTATGAAGTTTCAACACATTAAGCAGTCTGCTCTTTTCCTCTCCAGCCAAACCAGATGAAATAATGACAGGCAAATGACGCTCCTCATCAAGAAATGCGTACTCTAGGTGCGGTGGGAGCTCTTTAAGCTCCAAGGTAGGAGGATCTTCCACTGAAGGCTTCGACTTCACTTCACTCTCGCGATCAATTTCTGTAAAGCGATCCGGACTCTGGGGACTATCATCACCAATCTGATAGACTGGCTGCTTTAAGTAGTGGCCCTCCTGCGTAATGCCATCTAAGTCCCCACACAACAGATGTGTGTCCGAATCTATCTCCTCGATCGTACCCTGGAAATGCGTGCTCACATAAGTGTCGACAATGTCAACATAATAGAGCGTGTCGTCCTGACTCAGAGGATGCTGCATAGAACGTTTAATGTCAAACGTCACATGCTCATCATCTATTCGGAGTGTGATCTCGCCCGCCGCCACGTCCACAATCGTCCGGGCGGTATTCAAAAACGGGCGTCCGAGTATCAGAGGCACTCTCGAGTCCTCATCCATGTCCAGGATAACAAAATCCACGGGAAACACAAACTTGTCAATCTTAACAAGCATATTCTCTACAAACCCGCGTGGATACTTGACAGAACGATCCGCAAGTCGAATACTCATCCTCGTAGGTGACGGCTCACCTAGATCCAACTTTGTAAAAACCTTATAGGGCATAAGGTTTATACTCGCTCCTAGATCTGCTAACGCATTACTGACTGACAGATTGCCAATGAGGCAAGGAAGCGTGAAACTGCCTGGATCGCCCATTTTTGTAGGCAGGCGATTCTAGAGAATAGCAGAGCAGCTTTCATTCATAACCACACAAGACATATCCTCGAGTTTTTGCTTGTTTGAGAGGATGTCTTTCAGAAACTTCGCATACTTTGGCATCTGTGCCAAAGCCTCAACAAACGGTATGTTTATATGCAATTGCTTAAACATCTCAAGAAACTTACCGTTTTGTTCATCCATCTTCTGCTTCTTCAACCTTCCTGGATAGGGCACTGGAGGCTTGTAACCTGTGACCGGCTCCTGGACTTGTGCTGTACTTGCTGGGCGGAGCCTGGCATGCACCTCATCCGGTGTGTCGGTCGGGACCGCTTCAGTGATCGGTGGTGAGTCCGATATGACGGGTCCGGTAGGTTTTCCACTCCTGGTCATCACCGCATTCACATCTCTATGCGGGCCCGGGTTTGTCTCAGTATTGCCCGGGAGACCACCCTGGGGTCTCTTTGACATCATCTGTGCCAGCTGACCAACCTGATTCTCTATGTTCTGAATCGAGGCCTTGTGGCTCCTCATTTCTCCCTCATGAGATAGAAAACGATCCTCGCTCTGCTGATAGCGTTTTTCAGCTAGCTGATTCGCGCTCGAGGAGCTAGTAAGAAGCTGGGACATCATCT
Source organism: Helianthus tuberosus (assembly GCA_030545235.1). NCBI lineage: Eukaryota > Viridiplantae > Streptophyta > Magnoliopsida > Asterales > Asteraceae > Helianthus > Helianthus tuberosus. The sequence goes on from CM060409.1 coordinate 122,497,268, forward strand.
CCTCTAGCTTAGAACTAGACTGAGGGGCCTGCTGCTGGGAACTACTCCTAGAGCCTTGATTCTGATGCTGGTATGAACGCTGTTGGTAGGATTGGTTGTACTGCTGATAATGTTGACCTTGACCCTGACCCTGATGCTGCTGCGCTGGAGCGCGTGGAGTGAATCCCAAAGGATTTTGATTGCCTGTGTTCGCACGCCACCCAAAATTTGGGTGATTTCTCCAACCGGGATTGTAGGTGTTACTATAAGGGTTGTTTTGCGGCCTAACTTGATTACCCACGAAATCTACCTCTTCGTGGCCCTCGTATCCGACTCCCTGAAAACATGCCCCAGGCTCGTGTGACACACCACATTGGTCACAACCAGAGCCCGCATGCGCAATCATCTGGGACCTGTCGAATCTCGATGCGAGAGCCGAGATCTGAGCAGTAATAGCCGTATAGTCGTCAACAGCATGCACTCCTGCGCGGGATCCTGATGATGATGATGTAGCCCGACTCCTATCTCCTTCGCGGCGAGAGCTAGATTTCAACGCAGCCTTTTCAATGATATCGTAAGACTCATTGGGCGTCTTCGCCTCCTGCATTCATATCTAAACGCTCCTGCGTATTGTAGCTCAGTCCCTGATAGAATGTCAAGACTAACTGTCTCCTGGTGAACCCATGATGTGGAACATCAAGTAACAGATCCTTGAATCTCTCCCACGCTGCATGCAACGACTCCCCTTCATCCTGACGAAAGGTCACCACTCGGTTCCTTAGCTTGGTTGTCTTCTCGGGTGGAAAGTACTTTTTCATAAATAGCTCCGCCAACCCATTCCAGGTCCTGATGGACCCAGCTGGCAGTGACATAAGCCACGCTCTGGCTTTGTCACGCAGTGAGAAAGGAAACAACCGTAACCGAACGGCATCCTCCGAAACATCCCGCATTTTAAACGTGGAACACACTTCGAGAAAAGCTGCAATATGTCGTCCGGGATCCTCATGTTCGCGTCCGTCGAACTGCACCGAATTCTGCACCATATTAATTATACTAGATTTTATTTCAAAATTAGGTGCATCAATAGTAGGTCTAAGGATACTCGGCTCCAGGCCTGTCGCTCCAGGCTGCTTAGACTCATTCAACGGTTGATTATCGTCTGCCATGGTTATGTTTCTTCCTGAGCCCTCGGCTTCAGTAGGTACCACCGAATCCGGCCCGCCAGATGCGAGCAATAGCCCAACCGCACGCCCTTTCGCGCGAAGACGCCTCCGAAGATCATGTTCGGGTTTGTCAGACGGTTCAACAAGTTCTGGAGCGGGGGTCGAGAACATCAACCTGCAAACGAAAATTCGACACGGTGAATATTTTATTAATTAAATAATGCTGTTTTTTTTTCAGCTGAATAGAAGCAGAAAATTATTATAAATGGGCTGAAAATTTTATAAAAATCCGAAAAATAGCCCGAAATTTTATAAAAATTCAACAAAATAACTAAATGAATCGACTAATACAAAAATGGCTTTAGGGTGCCGAAAACCCAAAGAATAAGCGAATAAATGAATCCGGATCAAATAAATAAATAAAACAAAAATAACGCAAAAATGAATAAATCAAATAAAACAAGAAATATTAACAAATAAATAAACAAATAAATAATCAAGAAATTATACACAAATATTAACAAGTATATACACCAATAACCAAAGGACTCGGGTCGTTCCTAAAACTCGCCATTTCCCCGGCAGCGGCGCCAAAAACTTGACGTGTGCGTATATATACATAATTTTTGCAATGAATTACACACGATTGGGTTTTAAATTTATAAAAGTGATTATTACTTTTACATCAAAACACACACGAAAGAGGCAAGTGTACCCCGTCATATATGTAATAAAGTATTGGTAAGAACCAAGTATCGATCCAAGGAAATGGGCGGAGAATTTGTACTAGACCTTTGTCACTAAACTACCGGTAAAAACATAGGTTTTGTTGATTTAAACTAAACTAAAGTAACATAACCAAATACATAATAAAAACATAATAGATAGTAGATAAAAAGCCTTGCTAAATACACAACCACAGCATATCAACTAAGTCAGTTTTGGCACTAGAAGCATTCGGTCAATTTTCCAATTTAAAACAATTAGTATCCCTTTCGGGAATCCTAACATGACAATCATTCGGAAAGCTAAAACGATAAACACACTTTAACCACCTAAAATTGTTCTTTAACGTGCAATTGATAAATGTCTATGAAAATCTCTTAAAAATAAGTTAGTCAGCCGTTAGGATTATTCTAACCTCACTTAAACAAGGAAAGCGACACCGATAAACACAATGCAACCACCGAGATAAGCATAATCTAGATTAAATCACAACCGATTTCATTTTACAAATCTTACACAATAATTCACTAAGATAGCAATTTTGGCCTAAACTACTAACTAAGCTAACAAATCATGGCAAGAATTTATAACGACACCATCTAACCCGTTTAGGTCCTTACGTGACGGCAAGCTCTCTTGATTAACAATAATTACATTTTATTAAATCACTAACCATTTCTAGTATCATGATGCATACATTTAAACCAAGTTAAACTAGTTAACCAAATTCAAAGTTTACTAATACAAGATTAATTAAGCTTCATTTTTCAACTATCTTAACTAACCAAGCACCAATCATCCAACATAATTACTTATAATCAAGAATTCAATATCAATAACAAGGTTGCAAACTAATCATCAAAGATTAACATAGAAAATACTTCAAATGTCATTACAAACAAAGTTTAACAAACTAATGGTTATAATCTAGCAAGGGATTGTTGTGTTTTTGCCCAAAGGCTACAATAATACATAAATCATAATCTAAGTACTTGAAAGATTAACAAAAACTTGGAAAGATTAGAAAATCAAACCATAAACAAGTACTAGACTAAGGATCCGGGTAGTAATCGAGCTAAACGAGACAATGTGGCTTGAATCCGGGTGAAAGCTAATGCCTCCGGAGCCTAAAAATCGCCTGCTAAGCTCTCCAAAAATCCAGAATTTCGAGCAGAAAGTTTCTGCTGTGTTTTTATACTTTTTTGCTGTTGCACGGTCGTTCCCCATATGGAACGACCGTTCACTTTATTTAATTATTGGACATGGGTCACCATACTGCATACGTCATCGGATCGTTGACCAGATCTGAAATGGAACGACCGTTCTTTGTGTGGAACGGTCGTTCAGTTCCGGGCTTCATGTTGCACGCCAAGTCGCACCTACCGTTCAGTTCCGAGACTCTGTTGATTCACCGGAGACGCACGGTCGTTCCTCATATGGAACGACCGTTCTTCACCAAGTCGCTTGTTTCCCTGGAACGCCCAACCGCACCTACCGTTCATTGCCGAGATGATCAGTGTTGTCGGAGATGCACGACCGTGCATCAGATGGAACGGTCGTTCCATAGGCCCAGATCAGAATCCTTAACAGAAAGTCCGCAGCTTTGTCGTTTTCTCCGGAAAGTCCTCGTTTTTGGTATCATCTTGTCTGGAATGCAGTTTTAGGCCTGTAAACACAAATGTAGATAAATAAGTATCCGAACGACGGTTTTACGGCCAAAAACACATAAAATAGGGGTAAAACGGGGGACTAAAATATGTGTAAATTAGAGTGTATCACCTTTTCTAACAAGTTTGGCAGTTTCAAATCAGATTAAACAACATTTAACTCAAAGATCATGTGTTGGTGCACTTAGTGTCTGTTAACTTTGTCTTAATCGAGTCTTATGTCTAGATAGAATGAACGAGCACACAATAGGATAGAAATTAGGGTTTGTACATGTATTAGTGAGGTAGTTCGCTTGAAAGTAACCAGGAGCAGTTCAAGCGAAAACAGGTTGTGTGAGTTCGCTTGAAGCCAACTTGTTACAACTTCAAGCGAAACCAACAACATGTCAGTTCGCTTGAACAGGTATGATGTTCATTCAAGTGAAACTCTCATGCCTATAAATAGTTTATGTGTGTTGTCATTTGAAGCGGACATGATTGTGTATGTGAGAAAAGGTGCTGCCAAAATTTCATCAGAAATCATTGTAAAGTCTCGGAAATCAGTAATAGAGAAGAATTGAAAAGGAAACAAGCTGTGTAACATTGTTTACTTTGATTCCGCCTTAGTAAATGATGATGAACTGCCTTTACTGACTATTTAGGGTCACGAACACGGTCCAACAAGTGGTATCAGAGCTCAGGACGAGGAGTTCATACCATTGCAGCTTGAAATCATCGGATTTTCTTACTTCTACCCTTTCTTTTCTGATTTGGACATTGTTTTACGGTTGAAATGGCCTGAAACTCATATATATTGAGCGAAACATAGAGTTAACAAATCCCTGAGTGAATTGGACTTAAAATCAATCAAATTCATATAAAAACTTGACTTTTCGCTTGAAAACTGGTTCGAAAAAGCTGACATCATCAGATCTCGCTTGAAAAGTACATTTCAACCGTGTTCGCTTGAAAGTTATAAGTCATTTCGCTTGAAATATACATTTTTGTCTGGTTTCGCTTGAGTGTAGTCTCGCTTGAGTTGATATTGCCATTTCGCTTCAAGTGTTTTGATTTCTCTTGAAGTATTTCGCTTGAGCCTGTATTACCATTTCACTAGAAAAGCTATCTAGCTTAAAAGCTGAGTTCGCTTCAAGTGTTTCCGCTTGAATATGTATTTTTCAAAATCAATAAATTTCTAAGTGTTTACTGATTTTTTTCAGGTACATACAAGATGGATGATCTATTCATGAATCCATTTAGCGATATGTATGCCTTTGCTGGAAACTCTGGAGATGATACTTCACCTAGCAACACCAATGAGAACACGCCGAATACGAAGAAAAGTTTATCGGATGTTCTGAGTGTGGAAAGTGCTTTCGGAACTTATAACAAACCCCCAAAGTTGATGGCTATCGAAGAATATAGTCGGTGGGCCAAGAAATTTGAAGATTGGTTGATGGCCGTTGCTTATTCTAGCTGGAAAAGTCTAAAGAACGGATACTTTGATGGAGGCAAAAAGGGTGAAAGTTTGACTACATCTGAAGAAATAGAATCGTTTGTTGCTGAGCAAAAATGCATTGCACTGCTATTTCAATCAGTTCAAGAAGATATAATATCCTTGATCGAGTACGACGGTTCAAAAGATCTTTGGGAAAAATTGAAAGCTAAATGTTTGGGAAGTGCAGAAATAGTGAAAAACAAAAAGAAACTGCTTAGAAAAGAATTTGATTTATTTGGTTGTTTAAAGAATGAATTAGTTTGTAAAATGATTGAGAGGTTTGGGCATCTAAAGCTGGAGCTGGCAAGACATGAAATTTTCTATTCTCAAGAAGAGCTAGTCGACAAATTGTTTGATTCATTACCAGATGAGATGGATTGGCAATATTATGCCTTAATGTTGAAGAATACTATCAAGCCGCCAGAAGTGTTGACTGTAGATTTGCTGATTGAAAGACTAGAGAGTCACGAGTTGGAGTTACGGAAAACACACAAAGTCAATCACTCGTCTTATCAACAGAACTTGGATTTGTATTATCCAAAGAGCATGATGCCAAAGAATACATCTCCAAAGACAGCTTTTTCTGCTGAGAATTCCAACATTTCAAACAAAGAAAGTCAAAGCAGTGGATTTCACAGTGGTTCTTCGTCACATTCAAGTCAATCAGATGCAAAGAACCTATTTCAATGCAACATCGCTGTAGATTTAAAGAACGCTCAAAATTTCAGCGAGGAGTCGGCAAAGCAACAGATGGTTTTCCTAGCGTCTGTGCTAGAATCGTATGAAAGTCTTGTAGCAGGGAAGATAGGCAACACCAACCTAACAAAAGAAGATTACGATCAGATAGATCTTGAGGAGATGGAATTGATCGACATAAGGTGGTGCATGGCCAGTGCAGTTCGTCGGGCACAGCGTTTTATGGAGATAACAGGAAGAAAGTCTATTGGTGGACCATCTACCAAGTTGGGCTTTGACAAGTCTAAAGTGACGTGCTTTAAGTGCAAACAAAAAGGTCACTTTAAGCGTGAATGCCGAAATGCATATGCTGATGAGTCTGAAAACCCGTTCAGAGAAGACTACTACAAGAAAGCGATTTATCATCAGAATAGATCGGAGCCGCCAAGAATGAAGCAGCTTGAAGATAACAAAGAGAAATCTAGAGCTCTTGCGGTGATTCATGACGATGAAGGTTTCGACTGGAGCGAGTTGTTACCTGAGGAGGATGCGGTTGGATATGCATTCATGGCAAAATCTGAACCTGTTCCTTGGAAAGACACCAGACCTGAAGAAACAAGGTATGCTTACAGGAAGATGATAGCTCAAGAAAGAATGATCAGAATATCTGCTATCTATTGTGAAGCAAAAAGAGCGAGGAGATGGGATCCAGACAGAGAATGTTATCTTGACCCTAATGGAAATATAGCCATTGATCATAACACTCTTGATATGGAAACCATAATTAAAGAAATGAAAGAAGAAGATGATTATTGGCAAAGAAAATGGTGGGGAAACGAAGAAGAAAAAGAGAATTCAAAGAAGGTTGATACTGGAATCATTGACACGACTCAAAAGTAGAATGCCGAAAATATAGGAAAGATGGCTGACAAGGTGCTGGCTGCTAAGGCACTTGAGGTAGATTCTAAATCCGTCTCTGAGTCTAAAAGCCAGGTCAGTTCAAACGCGTCAACGGATGAGTCAGGTAAGAAAGTTAGTGGTGATGTTGACTGCAAAAATTGCATCAAAGAATGCAAAGTTTATAGTACAAACACTTATCTCAAAGGTAAGAAGATTGATGATCTGACTACTAGAGTCAGAAGTGTTGAGGATCAAATCCTTAACCGTGATAAAATGTTGAAAGCTTCAAATGACAGAGTAAAAGAATTTACTAACAAAATTGAAAATGATCAAATTGATCAAGAAAAGGTTAGGAAAGAAAATGAGAGGTTAGTTCTTGAAAATCGTCAGATTACTGAAAAATTTGAGAAGCTTAAAAGCACGGTTAAAGATAATGATGATAGAAATGGTAAAACATACAAAGAAAATTGTCATTTGCAAAGTGTTTTGAGGGTTAAAGAAGAATTAATCAATCAACAATCGGATGAGATTGCTAAATTGAAACTTCAATTTGAAGAAGCTAAAATTGAGAATGAGCGAATCAATTTGAAATTGAACAGTTACAACTCTGCAAGCTTTGTTTTGCAACACATTGTTCCCAAACCCATCGGGAAAAACAAAGCAGGCGAAGATGTATACTGTGATGGAACTGGGGTTGGGTTTCATCAAGTTCCGCCACCAGTTCTAGACAATTATTCGAAAAAGCAATCTGGGTTGGTTAATCTTGAAGATGAAAATGAAGTGAAACTTCCTGATTCAATTGATGTGACATTTTCTTCATCTTTCAATGATGATAGTGTCCAAACTGAAGTTGTAAAAAGTGTGGTTGAAAATGTTCTAAAATCTGAAAGTGATACTACTGAGGAAGATGAATGTTTTCTGGACAATTACATTCTAAAACCAAAATCCAAAAACAACTTAGGTGATGAACCGGGTCTTGTGATGTACAAGATGGTTGGATCTGATAAGTTGTATTCGGATTCTGATTTTCCTCTAGAGAATGTAAATGTTTCAAAATTGACAAATGTGTTCAAAATGGTTGAAATTGATTTGTCTGAAGTAAAGAGTTTAAAACAAACAAAAAGGTAAATGAATTTTGAGAAAGATAAAGCTTACTACAAGAAACCTGTAATTCCACCGCATTTTTATAACAACAATCGAAACAATTGGTCGGGAGGATATCAGGGTGGTAAGAACTATCAAAGAAAGAATTTTCAAATCAAAAAGTTTGTTGAGAAGAAAGTGTTTGTGAACGGTTCAAGTTCACTTTCTGATGAGGAAAATGAATTTTTTTCAAAATCAAATGAAGAATTTTTTGAGAAGAGGGCCTCACAACCTCAGTCTGAAGGCACAAGTCGGGTAGTTGATACTCGTACATGTTTTAGATGCAACAAAGTTGGTCACATTGCAAGAAATTGCACCAACTCCAAGCCTAAGACTGAAGTTATTGAGAATCAAAAGAAAAAGGTTGATGCAAAAGGCAAAGCTCCAATGGTTGTTGAGAAAATTTTGAAAAATGAGAAAACAAAAGTCAAAATTGAATCTGTTAAGAATGTGGTAACTAAAAATGACAAATTTTATAAACGTGTTGCTTCATCTCAACAAACATGGAAGCCAAAACTGGTTGACAAGAAAGAAAGTTCATCTAAACCAAAGGTTTCAGAGAAAGAAAAACAATCGTCTTCTACCACTCCGGTAAAGATGGATGTTCCTTTGGATTATTATGAAAATTTGGAGAAACAATCTTCTACTCAACCTGAGAAGAAGAATGTTCAAAAGAAAAATCAACCAACCGGTCAACTTAAGATAGATGAGTTTTTCTTATACAAAAAGGTTGAGGTTGGATCAGAAGAAAGCTTAAAAATGAATGATAAAAATTTTCCACCACTTTACACTACAAAAACTCACATTAAAGTCAAGTTACCCGAGTCAAAAGAGGCTTGGGTGGCATCAAAATCTCACTAAAAATTTTGGACATATCGGAGCTTCCTAGTTGGTAATTGTGAAGCATAAATCGGCATCTTTATTAAAATGTGTTTTTAAAGTCAATTTGTGATATGTGCAGGAACTTCCGAGAGCTGTTTCACGATGGATTATGGATAGTGGAGCGTCTCGACATATGACAGGGAAGACTGCATTGTTGTATAATGTTAGAAATTTCAATGGAGGATATGTGGGGTTTGCAGGAAATCAAGGTGGTAGAATTGTTGGTGAAGGAACGTTATCCAATGGGATTGTAACATTTGAGAAAGTTAACTACATTGCTGAGCTGGAAAATAATCTGCTGAGTATCTCGCAGATTTGTGACAGAATGTATACTACTCACTTCACAGACAAAGAATGTTTAATCTTGAAGCCAGGATTTGTTATCCCTGAAGAATGGATTATCATGAGGGCACCAAGAGTCAATGATCTGTACGTGTTGGACATGAGCGTAGCTACTACAACCACGGGTCAGGCTCATTGTTTTGTGTCTAGAGCAACAGAGAAAGAATCGAAGTTGTGGCACCGGAAGATGGGGCATATACATCTTAGAAAAATGAATTATTTGGTACACAATGATTTGGTTATAGGTGTTCATGTCAAAGGTTTTCATCTGGAAGGGGAGTGCATTAGTTGCATCAAAGGCAAGCAGAAGAAAAAGTCACACCCTAAAAAGCAAGTCAATTCAGTTTCCAGACCGTTAGAGAGACTTCATATGGATCTGTTTGGTCCAGTAAATGTCAAAAGTATTACAGGGGATCTCTACTGTCTTGTGGTTACTGATGATTATTCCAGATTTTCGTGGGTATCATTCTTGAAGTCAAAAGATGAAACGTTTGATAGTTTGATGGCGTTGTTCAGAAAGATTGAAAATCTGTACCAAAAGAGTATCAAAAGAATAAGAAGTGATAATGGTACTGAGTTCAAGAACAACAAGATGGAAGAATATTGTGATGAGAGAGGTATATTGCATGAATTTAGTGCTCCTTACACACCACAGCAGAATGGAGTTGCAGAACGTAAAAACAGGACGCTAATCGAAACGGCCAGAACAATGCTTGCTGATTCAAAGTTACCAATAAATTTTTGGGCAGAAGCTGTTTCCGCCGCATGCTATACACTCAACCGGGTTCTCACTGTGAAGAAATTTAACAAGACGTGTTTCGAGCTGATCAATAACCGCAAACCGAATCTGAAGTATTTAGAACCGTTTGGGTCACCCTGTACTGTTCTAGAGCCTTTCGGTAAGTTTGGTCCAAAGAGTATTGAAGGAATATTTGTGGGATACTCAAGTCCACAAAGACGTGTTTTTGTTCCAAGCCTGAAGCAGATCATTGAAGCTCAAAATGTTGAGTGTCAGGGGTATACTATGCCGCCTCAGAATCCCGGTGACTCATGGCGTTTTAATTATGATAAATTGTGGGATTCGTTTGACATGGAAGAAGAAAAGGAAGAAGAAGAAGATTTCTTTGATGAGTTGGATATTTTGAGAGAGTATGAATAATCGCAGGAAAGGTTCCCAGCTGAGTATTCAAGAAGACCACAACGAGCATCAAATGACGATGAAGCATGTCCAAGCAATGCTGGTGAACATGATGATATTCAACAAAATGAAGTTGCTCAAGATAATCAGTGGGCACAGAATGATAATCAAGAATCTGAGAACATGCCAGTATTTGATCGTGGTGATTCAGATTCTGAGGGGGAGCAAATTCAGTTTTCAAGTCAAACAAACCCAGTCAGGGAACAAGATGCAAATCAGAATGTTACTAATCTGGAAGGCGATGTAGATGTTCCAGGCGAAATGATGCCACGAACTCTTTCATATCATCCAGAGGAATTGATCATTGGAGAATTGCATACAGGCGTCCGCACTCGAAGACAACTTGATAAAGGGCTTACATGTTTTTATTCAAAAGTTGCACCATTACAAACTGAATTCTCATTGAGTTGTTTTATTTCGCAGATTGAACCAAGGACTTATAAAGAGGCGCTTACTGAAGATTCTTGGGTCAATGCGATGCAGGAGGAACTGAGCCAATTTGAAAAGTTGGGAGTGTAGAAGTTAGTGGATTTGCCTGATGGTCAGAGGATGTAACACCTCTCATCAAAAAGTACTATTTAGTATTTTAATTATCCAATAGGAAACCCTAATTGAGAAACCCATGTGATTCTGAACCAACCCTAAAATTTTCAGAACAATCGGAATCAGGATCAGGGCCCCTAAAACTCATGGGGGGTAAACCCTACTCGGTAAAATCCACACAGTTTGCTGTCAAAAACTTAATATTACACGAAACCAACTCAGCTAAGCTACTGTGACACGAAGCTAACCTAGGGTAGAGTAGGTACTGTCGCACCACGCGACAGAAACAATAGAACCCCTCGCGTGGCGCGAGGGGGTGATTTTTCAACTATAAATAGGTTGTTGTGGGACTTGAATTCTGGACTTACAACGTCGAAAGAATTCGCACTATACACTGAGATATACACTGAATACTCCAAATTACACCCCCGGGTCTCGAAATTCTGCCGCAAAATAGGGTATTAGCACAATCGCTGCTACGATTCATTTTCCGACGATCAATATATCCAATGGATGTTTAAGTGCCGCCCACATTAGGGTTATACTTTGTCGTTCGTCGTTAATTCGATGGATGAAGTATTGCACTTTGTCATTCGTTGTGAGAATTTGATCTCGTGAGTTATCGTAAATGCTGGATTGATTACTAACCCAGTTTTGTGTGCATTGTTATTTAAATTAGGTTAACAAGGTTAATTCATAGACTAGACGCTGTCCGTATTAAATCAGCAAAGTGAGTCATTCTCTTTTTATCAAATTACTTTCCAAATCATGTTTATTTTCAAAGTTATAATTACGGGGATTAAGTCTTTGTAATCACCAAGTTACAGCCGGTATGTGGGGTTTTGTATACATTACTTGATAATCGTCACCATTGGGGCAGCCAATTGGGGGATATGACCATAGTCACAGATTCGGTCGAGTGACAAATACCGTGGGTAGTTGGTTTGATATTAGAAGCATTGTAATCGCTCTTAATACTGTAAATTATAACAAATGTGTCATTTTAGTAAATAGAATGATTCACTCAGTATTTTCCGCTGACAAAACCTTTTTCAAACATGTTTCAGGTGATCTATTGTAATTCAGGAAAGTGTCGGGGAGCATTTCAAGCTTAAGATAGTGGCTCATTATAAAAAATAAAGAAATAAATTTTGTAATATAACGATTTTGTAGTAAAATCATAATATTGTAAATTATCGGGGTTTTATCCCGAATTGTGAAATAAAATAAATCGGGAAAATTTTAGCTTTAAACGATCCTGTTAAATAAACTTCCGCTGTTAAACTCAATTAAATGAATACCACGGGATTTCTGTCTCGCAGCTCTGGAAACGGGTCAAACCGGGTCGGGGGCGTGACAGAAAAAGGTGGTATCAGAGCCACTGGGTTAAGCTAATTAAGTATTTCGAAATACTTAATTTTTCCTGATTACTATTATGTAATTATGTGTATTATTAACTGATTATTTGTTAGTTACAGTATGGGTAAGCAAAAGCTGGCAAGCATCTATCTTAAATTAGATAGATCATCCAATGAGAAGGGAAGTTCATCCCGAACCAAATCCTCGAATCAGGCTGAAATTCCTGAAGAAGGAATATTTGTGCGAAAGGCACAATACGAGGAATCACTTTCTCCTAGAAGGAGGGAGATGATTATTAAGAAAAGTAAAGAGAAAATCCGAGAAAAGAAGATTAAACGGGAAACCCAGGAATTAATTGATAAATCACCTTGGGAAGATAAGCTAGATGAGAAATGGGCAAACTTATATATGCTAGCCACAGTAGCAGAAAATATAAATCTTTAAATATTTTAAAAGTTTTAGCACCTTACCCTTACAATCTAGAAACCCTGTGCAATAAATAAAATTTCAAAACCTAAGTGTGTTTCAGTTATCTTTGTAATAAATTAGTACACAGTATGTAATAAATTAAAAGGTTATTTATGAATTTTAACTTCGTATTTTATGCATTTTGCATATATGCTACATCAGCATGAGTGGGATATCTGAAGCCTTTCAGAACCTTAATCTTTACCCAGTAAATATCGAAGTTTCCAAAGAATATACTGGATACTTTCCTGATGTAGAACAACCGGTAGAATTCAAGACTCCTCCTTTAAACAAGCCAAAACGAAAGAAAAGAAAGAATTACGTGTGGGGAAGTCGTATACGTAAGAAAAAGCCAGCTACAAAACTTCCCAAAATAAACAATCCTTTGAAAAGGGAAAAGAAATTATAATCGGAGAAAGTTCTAAACAACAGGAAATGGAAACTGAAGATAAGGAAGAGGTTAAGGAAATAGGAATGCAGATGGAGGAAGGTACTAAAGAAATAGTAATGGAAGTTGGGCAAGGCTCTGGACCAACTCAGATAGAAATCGGAGAGAGCTCCAATCAAAACCAGGGAAGGACTTTTCAAGATGAGATAGATTTCCTATTGGCAAGCTGTGAGACAATTCAGCCTGTTAATAATAATATTTTTACTTATCCTCTTGAAAACCAACTCCCTATGAATTGGGAACCAGCAATTCCAGACCCAATAGTCCATTCCCAGCCCATAGGAATGGACGAATGGTGGACGAACGATTGGCAATTCCAAAATATTGTCAACGATCCTTATTCCTTTCTTCCACAATTCGATCCAGAACCCCTACCTAATCCACCCATGAGTAATGAAAACATGGCTGAACTTCGTCACTTTGGTGAAGAGTTGTTTGATGCGGGAAGTAGAATCAGGGAAATAGGGGGACAAATTGCTTGGAAATATGATAAAAGGGAGCTTCGTTTTTAGAACAACAAGTAACGAGAGATAGTACGATGGTAAAACGGTGGTTGTATAATAGTAATAGTAAAATTAGTCTGTAAATAACGAATAAAACTCTGTAAGATATTGGTGAGTAATGATGCATACTATACTAGATATAAAATGAAATCGAGAAATCGATTGTTTTGACTATACATGTACTGTGAAATTTTCTGATTGTTTGTATATAATTATTATTTAGCAGATACTAATAAAATTTATATATATATTATTATCAGATGGCAAACAGTGGTAATGAACCTATAAATGAAGTTAATCAGTCTGAGCAACATTCAAGAGATCAATATATGACTCGGCAAGATATCGAAAATATTGTTGCTCAAGGGATAGCTAATGCTATTCCGGCATTCGTTGCTGCTATAAAGAATCCAATCGAACCGCAACTAATTGTCCCTAGTAAACAGATTACTGAAGATGTTTTTAGTAATAGTGTAAATGGAGGCAATAATCATGTTAATCATATAGGGAACCACATCAAGCTCCATTACCCAAGAAAATGAAAACTGCAACGCCTGGTTGCACTTTCAAAGAGTTCCTTGCTTGTAAACCCACTGAATTTGCAGGCAATGAAGGGGCAACTGCATCACTGCGTTGGTTAGAGAAAACCGAAGCAGTCATTGCAATAAGTAAATGTGGTAAAGATGATCAGGTCATGTTTGCATCAAATCTCTTCAAAGAAGGAGCACTCGAATGGTGGAACACTGTGTTACAATCAAAAGTAAGAATAATAGCTTATGCTATGACTTGGGAAGAATTTAAGGGTTTGGTGGAAAGAAAAATTCTGTCCCGAGTATGAAAAGGAACAGATGACGAATAAGTTTTTAAATCATCGGATGATGGGTGTAGATTGTCGCGGTTATACCTCGACATTCTTTGAATATGCTAGAGTGGTACCAACACTGGCTTCGCCAGAACCGGTACTCATTTCTCGCTATATTTGGGGGCTAATTAGTGAAATCCGCAATATTGTTAAAGCTGCGAGACCTCGCACTATTGACGATGCGGTAGAATTAGCTAGTACTCTAACCGATGAACTGGTGCGCACAAAAGATGAAGATAGGAAAAAGGAACTAGCTCAGAAAATTACCCAAGGATTTCGTGTGGGTAATAATAACAGCTTCAAGAGAAAAGGAACAGGGCAATCTCCAGCTCCGTCATTCTGCAGGAAATGCAAAAAGAAACATTATGGAAGATGCGATATCACTTGCAATTTTTGCAAAACTGTAGGACATCGGGAAGAAAACTGCAAAAAGAAGACTGTAATCTGTTTTAACTGTGGAGAAGCGGGGCATTATAAAACAGAATGTCCTAAATTGATCAAACCAGTAGATAATAAACCCAAGGCGACCAAGGGAACTACTAAGAAGAATGCCAGGGCATTTCAGCTGACCACTCTAGAAGCAGAACTCATTCCGGATGTGATAGCGGGTACGTTCTTAGTTCACAACGTGTACGCAAAAGTATTATTTGACTCTGGTGCAAACCAAAGTTTTATAAATACTTCATTCTGCCAAGCTCTTAGTTTACCTTTAACCAATATTAGGCAGATTTTTATAGTTGAAACAGCAGACGGAAATTCAGTTAAAATAGATAAAGTTTTGCAAGAAGGAAACATAGAACTTTTAGGACATAAATTCTCTGCAAAATTATTGCCGATGAATTTAGCTGAATTTGATGTTGTATTAGGAATGGATTGGTTAGTAGCCAACCATGCTAGAATCCTTTGTGATTAGAATTCCATAGAAATTCAATCACCCACCGGAGAAGTGATTAAGATTACAGGAGATAAACCACGTAAGCCCATGAAGTTCATATCAGTAATGAAAGTTGCTAATTATGAACGAAAACAAGGAATAGTGTATATGATTTCGGTAATCATTAGCACTAAGGATAAAGATCTTAAGGAAATACCAGTAGTCTCAGAATATCCTGATGTATTTCCAGAAGATTTACCGGGATTACCTCCAGATAGGGATGTAGAATTTAGGATTCATCTAGTTCCAGGAACTACACCGATAGCTAAGGCACCTTATCGATTAGCTCCTACAGAAATGTTAGAACTGAAAAAGCAAATAGATGAATTACTAAGTAAGGGATTCATACAACCTAGCTCATCCCCTTGGGGAGCGCCAGTGTTGTTTGTGAAGAAAAAGGATGGTTCAATGAGAATGTGTATCGATTATAGAGAATTGAATAAGGTTACAATTAAGAATCGATACCCATTACCTAGGATTGATGATCTTTTTGATCAACTTGAAGGAGCTAGATATTTTTCTAAGATAGATTTACGCTCTGGATATCATCAATTGAAGGTACAAGAAGAAGACCTACCTAAAACTGCTTTCAGAACTAGGTATGGTCATTACGAGTTTACTGTCATGCCCTTTGGGTTAACGAATGCACCTGCAGCATTCATGGACATGATGAATAGGATCTGTAAACCGTACCTGGATAAATTTGTAATTGTCTTCATAGACGATATACTTATTTATTCCAAAAGTCAGGATGAACATTGTCAGCATTTGCATGCACTCTTAACTTTGTTAAGAAGAGAAAAGCTTTATGCCAAATTCTCGAAGTGTGAATTTTGGTTGCAAGAAGTGCAATTCTTAGGATTCATGGTGAACCATGAAGGTATTCATGTAGATCCTGCTAAGATAGAAGCAATTACCAAATGGAAGGTTCCACAAACAGCAATGGAAATAAGAAGTTTTATAGGTTTAGCTGGGTATTATAGACGGTTTATTAAGGATTTTTCCAAGATAGCTGTACCATTAACTAAGCTAACCTGTAAAGCTACTAAGTTTGAATGGGGACCTAAACAAGAAGAAGCTTTTAGAATCTTAAAACAGAAACTAACCAATGCTCCAATCTTAGCCTTACCAGAAGGAACTGAAGATTTTGAAGTATATTGTGATGCTTCAAAATTAGGATTTGGATGTGTGCTTATGCAACGCAAGAAGGTAATTGCGTATGCTTCAAGACAATTGAAAAAGCACGAAGAAAACTATACGACTCATGATTTAGAATTAGGAGCCGTAATTTTTGCCCTTAAGATTTGGAGACATTATCTGTACGGAAGTAAGTTTACTATCTATACGGATCATAAGAGTTTAAGATATATATTTGGGCAAAAAGAGTTAAACATGAGGCAAAGGAGATGGATGGAAATCTTAAGCGACTACGACTGTGATATTCAATATCACGAAGGAAAGGCAAATGTAGTTGCAGATGCCTTAAGTCGTAAGTATTATGAGAAACAACGACGGGTTCGTGCTCTCAAATTAAATCTACAAATAGATTTAATGGAACAATTGAAGAATGTTCAAACTACAGCAATCAAGGATGATGCTGAAGGAATGAAAGGACGAATCAAGGAATTAGAACAAGGAGCAGATGGAATTTGGAGATTCCACAAAAGTAGAATTTGGGTACCTAAGCTAGGAGACTTAAGACCTAAGATTTTAGCAGAAGCCCATAAATCTAGGTATACCATGCATCCAGGAAACAATAAAATGTACCAAGATTTAAGAAAGAACTTTTGGTGGATAGGAATGAAAAAGGACATAGCAAGATATGTTTCTAAATGTCTTACTTGTTCACAAGTTAAAGCAGAACATCAGAAACCTTCAGGATTACTACAACAATTAGAAATGCCAGTATGGAAATGGGAACTTATAACAATGGATTTTGTTACTAAGTTACCCAAAACCAGAAAAGGTAATGATGCGATTTGGGTAATTGTGGATCGATTAACCAAATCAGCTCACTTTTTACCAATGAAAGAAACCTTTAGTATGGAAAGACTGGCTAAATTGTATGTAGATGAAGTTGTATCCTTACATGGAGTTCCACTCTCCATTGTATCAGATAGAGATAGTCGATTCACTTCTCATTTCTGGAAAAGTTTCCAGCAAGCAATGGGAACTCGACTAAACCTAAGCACTGCATATCATCCTCAAACAGATGGGCAAAGTGAAAGAACGATCCAAACTCTAGAAGACATGCTCCGAGCATGTGTGATAGATTTTGGTGGAAATTGGGACGATCACTTACCATTGATTGAATTCTCCTATAACAATAGTTATCATTCAAGCATTGAAACTGCCCCATTTGAAGCATTATATGGAAGAAAGTGTAGAACTCCAGTTTGTTGGGCAGAAATAGGAGAAAGTCAATTATCAGGTCCTGAAATTGTGCAAGAAACGACTGATAAGATTACTAAAATCAAAGAAAGGCTGAAGACGGCTCGAGATCGCCAGAAAAGTTATGCAGGCAATAGATGTAAACCGTTAGAATTCCAAGTTGGAGACAGAGTACTGTTGAAATTTTCTCCTTGGAAAGGAGTTGTGAGATTCGGTAAGAAAGGAAAACTAAGTCCCAGATACGTAGGACCATTTCCAGTGATCCAACGTATAGGACCAGTAGTTTATCGTTTACAACTACCAGAAGAATTAGCTGGAGTACATGATGTATTTCATGTATCCAATCTCAAGAAATGTTTAGCAGATGAATCTCTGGTAGTACCTCTTCAAGACATAGAGGTAAACGAAAAGTTGAAATTTGTTAAGAAACCTCTTCAGATTGAGGATCGAAAAATCAAGTTTCTTAAACATAAACGACTAGTTCTAGTCAAAGTCAGATGGGATTCAAAGAGAGGAGCTGAATACACTTGGGAGATGGAATCAGAAATGAAGCGCAAGTATCCTCACTTATTCCAGTAAATCTCGAGGACGAGATTTTTATTAAGGTGGGGAGAATGTAACAACTCTCATCAAAAAAGTACTATTTAGTATTTTAATTATCCAATAGGAAACCCTAATTGAGAAACCCAAGTGAATCTGAACCAACCCTAAAATTTTCAGAACAATCGGAATCAGGATCAGGGCCCCTAAAACTCAGGGGGGTAAACCCTACTCGGTAAAATCCATACAGTTTGCTGTCAAAAACTTAATATTACACGAAACCAACTCAGCTAAGCTACTGTGACACGAAGCTAACCTAGGGTAGAGTAGGTCCTGTCGCGCCACGCGACAGAAACAATAGAACCCCTCGCGTGGCGCGAGGGGTGATTTTTCAACTATAAATAGGTTGTTGTGGGACTTGAATTCTGGACTTACAACGTCGAAAGAATTCGCACTATACACTGAGATATACACTGAATACTCCAAATTACACCCCCGGGTCTCGAAATTCTGCCGCAAAACAGGGTATTAGCACAATCGCTGCTACGATTCATTTTCCAACGATCAATATATCCAATGGATGTTTAAGTGCCACCCACATTAGGGTTATACTTTGTCGTTCGCCGTTAATTCGATGGATGAAGTATTGCACTTTGTCATTCGTTGTGAGAATTTGATCTCGTGAGTTATCGTAAATGCTGGATTGATTACTAACCCAGTTTTGTGTGCATTGTTATTTAAATTAGGTTAACAAGGCTAATTCATAGACTAGACGCTGTCCGTATTAAATCAGCAAAGTGAGTCATTCTCTTTTTATCAAATTACTTTCCAAATCATGTTTATTTTCAAAGTTATAATTACGGGGATTAAGTCTTTGTAATCACCAAGTTACAGCCGGTATGTGGGGTTTTGTATACATTACTTTATAATCGTCACCATTGGGGCAGCCAATTGGGGGATATGACCATAGTCACAGATTCGGTCGAGTGACAAATACCGTGGGTAGTTGGTTTGATATTAGAAACATTGTAATCGCTCTTAATACTGTAAATTATAACAAATGTGTCATTTTAGTAAATAGAATGATTCACTCAGTATTTTCCGCTGACAAAACCTTTTTCAAACATGTTTCAGGTGATCTATTGTAATTCAGGAAAGTGCCGGGGAGCATTTCAAGCTTAAGATAGTGGCTCATTATAAAAAATAAAGAAATAAATTTTGTAATATAACGATTTCGTAGTAAAATCATAATATTGTAAATTATCGGGGTTTTATCCCGAATTGTGAAATAAAATAAATCGGGAAAATTTTAGCTTTAAACGATCCTGTTAAATAAACTTCCGCTGTTAAACTCAATTAAATGAATACCACGGGATTTCTGTCTCGCAGCTCCGGAAACGGGTCAAACCGGGTCGGGGGCCGTGACAGAGCAAGATAAACACCAAGTGGGTGTTCAAGTGCAAGAGAGACGATAGAGGAGTTGTTGTTCGTAACAAAGCTCGACTCGTAGTCCAGGGTTTCAGTCAGCAGGAGGGTATAGATTTTACTGAAGTATATGCTCCAGTTGCTAGACTAGAAGCGATCAGAATCTTCCTAACATTTGCGTCTTGGAAAATTTTCAAAGTATATCAGCTAGATGTGAAATCGGCGTTTCTCTATGGGAAGGTAAAAGAGGAGGTATATGTCGGACAGCCACCGGGCTTCACCGATCCAAACCACAAAGACAAGGTTTACTTGCTAGACAAAGCGCTGTATGGTTTATACCAGGCCCCGAGAGCTTGGTACGAGACATTGTCTCAACATCTGCTAGCCAATAGCTTTATCCGTGGAAAAGTGGATGCCACTCTCTTCACCAAAGAGGTCGACGGACATCTTCTGATAGTTCAAATATACTTGGACGACATCATATTTGGGTCAACAAATGAAAATTTGTGCAAAGATTTTGAACAAGTTATGAAGCAGAAATTTGAAATGTCATCGATGGGTGAGATGAAATTCTTTTTGGGACTGCAGGTTGATCAACTACCCAAAGGAATTTTCATACATCAAACGAAGTATGTTCATGATATCTTGGAGAAATTCAGGATGTCAGGTTCTACTCCAGCTTCCACCCCATTAGCAACGAATCATGGGATAAACCTTTATCTCACCGGAGAGAAGGTAGATGAAACAATGTATCGTTCCATGATCGGATCGTTGATGTATTTGACAGCTTCAAGACCCGATATTATGTACCCAACCTGCCTCGCAGCAAGATTTCAATCTAACCCGAGAGCTTCGCATATGGTGATTGTGAAAAGGATATTACGCTACCTGAAAGGAACTCTATCATTGGGGTTGTGGTATCCAAGAGAAGGCGATTTCACGCTCGAAGGGTATTCCGATTCTGATTTCGGATGCTGCAAAGTTAATGCTAAATCAACAACAGCAGGGTGTCAGTTTTTCGGACCACGATTGGTTACCTGGCAATGCAAAAAGCAAACCTCTGTGGCTTTATCCACATGTCAAGCGGAGTATGTATCTGCTAGCAGTTGCTTCTCTCAGATCTTATGGATCCAGCAACAGATGCGCGACTACGGTTTGCAATTTCTAAACACCCCTATATTTGTTGATAATGAGGCAGCGATTAACATTACTAAAAATCCAGTTCATCACGCTAAAACGAAACACATTGAGATTCGTCATCACTTCATTCGTGATTGTTTTGAGAAGAAGTTGATACGAATTTAGAAAATCCACACTGACGATCAAAAAGCTGATTTACATACCAAAGCATTTCATAAAACACGTTTTCAATATTTGCTAAAACTGAATGGTATGAAGCTTTTATCGGTGTTGGAGGAGATTATTGGCGTTGATGAAGAGACATTGTAGATGATGTTGAGAAGCAATCTGCAATGGTTTGTCCATTTTTTACTTGTTTTGGTATTTAGAGGGAGGTATAGGGTAATATTTTCAGAAAATACAAAAACATTAAAAAATGACAAAAATACAAAAACATGAGATATTTTCAAAATCCAAAAACAATAGAAAACCAGAAAAGAGCTTGTGTAAAAAGGGAAAATGGTTGTAAATCGGCTTGACAGTTACAGTATGCTAAAGAAATGGAATGCTTAAATGCGTTAAACAGTCTCGCTGATGATGTGCCGATAGTTTTTTACACATTTAGTAGGTTTGTTCGGGATATAAACTTAAATCTTTACTTACTTATTTCGTGGGGAACACTACTTGGATATATAGGTAACCCCTGAAATCTTGTTTGAAAGATTCCTTTTTTTGATATACTAGGTCTTTATACTCAATGATATCTGGGGTATTATTCCAGGACTTCTGCTGAATGGAAGTTCTGACCTAGTCCTCGAATAATACTTTCCGCAATGCTTGAAACATAGCATCACCCTCAGCATAAATGATAAGACAATAAAATTGCTAATCAATGCTGTTGTAACAAAAGATCCTCTAAAGGGGACACACCCAAGTCGATTCGTGATCTCTCTGCTGAACGGTAGTTCTGACCTGAGCTCTCACGTTTTCGTACTATAATTTATTCCCCATACAGATATCATATGTGGTATACTCACCTGTAAGACTGAATATTGGGATCTGGATACGGGAGTATATTCAAGAGGTGGGACACACGTATAAGTTTAAGTCTCTAAAACACTAAATCCGTATCCTGAACATATTGAAAATTGTGTGAAAATTTAAGTGGATCAGTATATCGACAATCTAAGCGAATTGTTTAATTTTGAGTATGTAATTGAAGCTTAACGGTACTTGTGACTTGTCGGATAGCTGATATGATTCCCTAACACGCTTAACCAAAAATATGTTTGTAAACAGTTTACTTTTACTGAATTTAGTTCTGTATTTCATTTCTAGATAGAAGATTTATTCAAAATCCAAAAAGATTTTACACTTCTGCTTTATTTTTGACAAACCAAAGTGGAGAGTTGATCTTCAGATTCGAATTGAAGCAGATGCAGGAAGTTTCTGGACTGGAAGATGAGTTGTGAGCTAAAACATGATAAGTTTGAGAAGATGAAAAGTTAAAGCAAGTTCATTAATTTGAAACTTGTAATTTTCAGAAATGTTTGAATATGTTGAACAAAAATCAGTGTGAATTATCTCAGATCAACCAAGTTCATTAAGTTGGAGTTGGTAGATAAATTGAGTAATCAGGGTCATTAACTTGGACCTAAATACTTAAGTGGATTTCTAACTCTGAAGATTAAATGGTAAGATTTAGATTGAAACTGTTATTATCATATATCTTATATTTGGGTAGAGATTATACAGGAATCAAGTTCCCCATGGCAACACAATGTCAAAGTTTGAATCATAATTTGAATCCTAGCTGATCGAGAGGGGGAGTCTGTGAAAGGGGAAGTCAGAATTCTGGATCAACAGTCAAAGGGGAGATTGAAGATGGAGCTAGGTTGAGATCATGAACCTGTGAAGAAAGAGTTTTTACAATGTGAAGATAAATTGAAAAGAGACAAAGACTAAAGACTCGACGCCGAAGACTTCGTCAACATCCAAGGGGGAGTCTGTTGGTGCACTTAGTGTCTGTTAACTTTGTCTTAATAGAGTCTTATGTCTAGATAGAATGAACGAGCACACAATAGGATAGAAATTAGGGTTTGTACATGTATTAGTGAGGTAGTTCGCTTGAAAGTAACCAGGAGCAGTTCAAGCGAAAACAGGTTGTGTGAGTTCGCTTGAAGCCAACTTGTTACAACTTCAAGCGAAACCAACAACATGTCAGTTCGCTTGAACATGTATGATGTTCATTCAAGCGAAACTCTCATGCCTATAAATAGTTGATGTGTGTTGTCATTTGAAGCGGACATGATTGTGTATGTGAGACAAGGTGCTGCCAAAATTTCATCAGAAATCATTGTAAAGTCTCGGAAATCAGTAATAGAGAAGAATTGAAAAGGAAACAAGCTGTGTAACATTGTTTACTTTGATTCCGCCTTAGTAAATGATGATGAACTGCCTTTACTGACTGTTTAGGGTCACGAACACGGTCCAACATCATGCATACCCATTCAACCCTAATTATCATCTAACAAAAACAATCAATTAAACATTCAACCGGATCTTCATACTAGAGAACTCAAAGGCTAACCTGCAAACCTGACCATCATACAACTTATGGCTAACAATTTACCATGTGATCGTTATGTTAATCAAACTAACTATCCTTATGCTCAAACATCCACAATCCAATACATGCAATCGGTCCTAAACAACCTAGATCGATCATACAATTCCTTCTAATAGTTTTGCTAATACAAGTTTCTAATCAATCAACGAAACAGTTATCCTTGTACATGTTAATATCGAATTTAAACACATATTCCAGATTTGTGATCATAGTTTCGCCCACATATTTATTAGCATGAAACCCTAGTCTATCTCATAACAATATGACATCAAAAGAATAGCAAACTATCAAGTATTAACACTAACCAGAAAGCCGAGAAGACTAGTTTGCTCGAGATGGAAGGCTTCGAGTGAGGGGCTGCCGTCGGGTTTGCAAGGGAAGGAGAGTAGAGGAGAGCTAGGGTTTGGTGGGTGTTTTCTTGTTTTCAAATTATGAGAAACAAAACTCCCATAATGGGTATGTGTATGCGCACAAGGGGAGTGGGCCGAACCCATCCTTGGGTTGCCCTTGGTCTCGAGTTCAAGCAAGGTGGGCCGAGAAAATGTGTGCGACAAGGATTAAGGTGTGTGGCCCAAAGAATTGTGCGACCAGTTACTGTTGTGATACCAAACGTACATTCTCACGTACAATCATAACATATAACATAACAAAATCATAACATTCATTGCAATTTAAACACATCAATTAATCACGTATGTCAATACAAGTTACATCAAAGCACAAAGAAAGGTTCCGGAACACGGGTTGTCACAACTATGATTAGAATAATAATTTTCATTATATCCGTGTGGAAAAATAATTTAAAACACTAAGAAACTCTATTTTTCGAGTTTGAGCGCGTACCGCGCGATACTGCGCGAATTAGACAAAATACCGTCAACGCAGCCAGTCAAGGCAACTGGTAATTATTTCAGTAATAATTTTAAGTGATTATTTTTATAGAATGATAAGAATAATTTAAAACGCACTAAAACGGGATTAAAACGCTAGATAAAATACCCGGTATTCAGTAAAATGCCTGTTTTTAACCCAAATTTACATATATAATTATATGTATATAAAATATATGTGAGAGGGGAGGTTAAGTGGCGGCACATAGGGCAGCCAAAAGGCCTTGATTCTTTCAATTGGACACATGTAACACTTAGAGAATGTATGGTGATGATTAAGGCTTGTGCATGCATTCTTATTCCTTCATATTTCCAAGAAGCTCATTCAAATTTTTCACTCTCTCTCCCCCATACCAACACACGGCCAAACACCCCTAAACCACATCAACATTTCATTTTCAAAATCAAATCATGAATATTAAAGGGCTAATCAAGGTGATTTCAAGCTTGTAAGAATGTTTGGAGGTGATTTCAAGTAGTTTCAAGCAAGAACAGGACCCTAAATCGCCATCTTTATCAAAAACCCACTAAAAATCTTGAAGGTATAAAATATTTTCTTTAAATATTGTTCTTGATTCATAGTGACAAAGAAGATAGTGAAAGTTTCTCTTGATTCTTGAATCTAAACATCAACTTGAAACTAACACACAAATGAGTTTTGAACAAAATGAAAATGGGTGTATGCATGTATGTATATATGGCCGAGAGTGGGTGTGTGTATGCGTGTATATTGTATTTTGAATTTTTGATGAAAGATTTATTGGTTATTTGATTTCTTGAAAAGGGTAAAGCATAAAGGAATTGTTAGTTATCAAATAAGAATGTTCTAAAGTGATTACAGATTTGAAAGTGATATATTGAAAAGTGAAATTTTGGAAGTATATGTGTGCATAAATTTCGTATATATTTGTATGTATATGTGTATGCATGCGTATAAAAGTTGTTGTATAATCTTAAATGTGAAGGATCTAAGTATGAATGAACATGAATGATTTGAAGGATTAAAGTGTAACGTGTAATATTTGTAAGAATATGATGTTAGTAAATTTTTGAGCATGATAAGATCATGTTAGATGATAATGTTATGATATGAGTATATTAGATGCATATACTTAGACATGCATGATGATATGTGATCTTAAAAAGATGATTTGAGTATGATTTAGTAAAAATCAGTTTTGAATAGATTATAAACACTAAAATAAGGATATTTTAAAGTGTTTAGTGACATGTAACTTTGTCAAAATGTTTGCTAGCATTGCATGTTGTACTTAGTGCATTAAAGGTTGTAAAATACGTGAAATTGCATGATTTATGTGACTTACACAAAAAATGCACTAATCTGATTATAGCCACTATTCTAATCAGTAAATAACATGTATTGTGATAAAATATCAAGTCGTTTTGAGTTGGGATGGTTATAGTAACGTTTAACGCAAAACTATGTGTTAAAACGGTCAAAAATCGGCTTTTCGAGTGATTTTTGCAAAAATGATTTAGATCAGTAAGTAAGCTGATGTTTTTAGTTTAAAAATAAGTATTTTAACAAATTTTAAGCTTACTTGGTGTTTGGTTGGTCATACGTGACTTCCGAAGCCTGAAAACGTTACCGAATCGCTAAAATACGCATTTTTCAGTATACACAAGTATGGGTAAAATTTTGGGTAAATCATATGTATTAAAATGTGTTATGTGATTTAAACATGAGAATGTTAAAGTACGTTAAGTTATTAACATGATTTTGGAAATTTAGATTATGCATGTATATTTGTGCGTTTTGTGCGGTAGAAACGGTAAAAACCGCGTTAAATGTGTAATTTGTTTGTCAAGCATGAAATTTGATACATATGAGGAATTTTATGTATATTTTCTTTAAAAATGACAAAATAGATAAGTTAACCAAACTTTGTGTGTTTCGATGATAAATTATGTGAACGTTTATGTATATATATTACGACGCACAAATCGTAGATATATTGCGTATAAACGGGAGTGTTAACGGATTTACACAATAATAGTCACCAATAAAATCGTTCGAGTCACAAAATCATATATATATATATATATATATGGACTCATATATATATTAACGTGCCAACATAATCAAAAATGATAACTTTTCTAGAAAATCTCAAAGTTATGTGATAATTCTAAGAAACGGAGAAACTTAGGATTTTTGTGTTATGAATGTTGATTTAAAATCGTTCCTATATATATAATAGGACGTGTAGAAATCAATCTCTTGGATTGCGCTATTTAAAATACGCACCCAAAGGTGAGTGTCACTAAACCCCTCTTTTTACTGCTTTATATATATTTTGGGGGTAGAACACGCCAATAAAAGGGTTTAATAAAGTTTTCGGAATAAAACATACCTTTTTTATATAAATTATATATTTTCGTTGAAAATATATGGATTTGTGAAAATATATGTTTCAGGGATGAAACCATTTTTGTTGAATATATGTTTCGGGGATGAAACGGTTTTTGTTGAATATATGTTTCGGGGATGAAACGGTTTTGTTGTATATATTTGTTTCGGGATGAAAAGGGAATGGTACGGTGTTTTCGAGGCGAAACAGACCGTAAAGTTGGGACGGATGCCGGCCTAGTCCCAGGGAAGGGGAGCCAGGGGGTTCATACAACTTCGTGTATTAAATTGTCATATTAGTAGGATATATGTATTGTACGTGAGGCAGACATCATATTGTTCTCGAAGAGGACCCTGCGCCCATGATGTCGTTTAATCATTTAGGTATTGCACGCGAGGAATTGTTGGTAGATCTATCAGGTTGACAACCCTGTCGTGACCGGTCGCCCCGTGTCAAGTCAAGCGATGAATTTTGATTCTGATTATTGTCTAGCATTGATTATCCCTGCATGGTTAATATATAGTTCGTATTGTCTAGCTAAAATTACGAGTCTGAAAATGACGCAATAATTTAATATACAAAACCTGGGTAAGATTGTTATTGTCGGGTTGTTAAACCGCGACGGAAGACCCATGGATTATAATAAGGAAGTAGAAATGGACTTTATAAAAATTATATGGATGTTTTAAAATAAACACATAATCAGAAAGTTTTCCATTGAAATAATTTATTTGTATGTGCATATGTGAACTCACCTTCCTTTGTGTTGACACTTGATTTTAACGTGTTCTACAGGTACTTAAGTTCGGCTTCGGGAATCATGGCGTATCTTGTGTTTGATGATGCATGTTGTTTCGTTTGAAAATGTTGGACAACTTTTAAACTTTCTGGGACGTTTGTAATAAGATCCGTAAGGATCAAGACAACTTTACTTTTGTGGTTATGTCGTGGTTTTAAAAACGTAATGTTTAAATACTTTATGTTTTAAAACAAGTCAATATGTCCAACAAATGAGTGCATCGTCCAACAAGATATAAATGGGCACCAACTTCCGTCACCGCTACGTTTAATATTCTGTTGCGACATTTTTGGGGTGTGACACTACTGCTTCTCATTCCACTGTTATAGCCCCAGCAGTGCTTTGTGTCTTCTGTAGTACTTGATCCATATCAGTAGATTGAGCATCAGTGCTTGGTCTTCAACAGTCTTTGGGTGATCAGCAGTTGTTGTAGATCAGCAGTTGTTGTAGAAGGGCAGTACTTTAGAGATCATCAGATGTTAGGCCACTTTCAAGGAGAAAGACTAATGCAAACAACTGCTTATTGTGAATCCACTGATCTGATCAAGTTTTGGCTTTAATCAACTGTTCCTTTGTAGGGTTCAATCCCAACATATAGTCACCACCTTCGGCCCAGGGGTGGGGCTCGCAACACCCAAATAGATCTATCACTCATGTCCCTCGGTCCTTAAACGAGGATTAATGGTCTTAAGTGTTGTACCCACCACTCACATGATCTAACAGTTCATTCCTTAGCTAACCATACCATTTGTAATCATTGAAACAATTGTAACATGTATTTCACCCCCGAAATTATAAAACTGAAATTAGTTAAAAGAAAAGGGGGACATGAACTCACAGATTTGCGTCCTGTCTCCTGTATACCCAAAGTATGTATCCTTACGTCGTACTACAACCTACACACGTGTTATGGTTTATTAGACGGCTGGGTCGTGCCACGATTTTTAGTCCTGTTTGTTATGACTTAGTATCTTTGTGTTACATCTTTGATGTACTTGTATTATTCCAAAGTGTATAATTATATGTTAAAATAATAATATTTTAACTTAAATTATACTCATTAATTATTTGGAATATTTGTCAAAATAATATATCTTGACTTGGTACATCATGTATTTATACATGTATGTTTTCCCAAGGATGGGTGTAATTATACTTGTGTATTTTTGCCAAGTATTGCTGGCGTATTTCAGTGTGTATTTGTACGTACGAGAATACGTATATTTCTTGTATTTATTAAGTATTCTTATACTTAATTTTCGTATTAAATTTCCCGGAATAATATTTTAATCAAATAAAAACTCACCAATATATATTCTTAAAATATATATATTTTAAGAAATCTTTTTATAGAAAATTATCTATAATTCTTCCTTGGCAAAAATAATTATATTTTCATATAAACCTCAAAAACAATATATTTTCAAGATTAACTTAGAAAATACTTATAAATCCATTTTTCACCTTCAAAAATAATATATTCTAACTTGCTTAAGAGAATATATATTTTCTTCAAAAATAATATATTTTCTAATCATTCAAGAAATATATACATCTTTCCTTTATTCAAAAATAAGGTGTTTTTTACTTAACAAAAATATGATATATTTTTGTAACACTTGTAAAAATTATAATTTTTGTTTCTTGGACTTCCAAAATACCGTTTAACTTATTCGTTAAAATATATATATATATATATATATATATATATATATATATATATATATATATATATATATATATATATATATATAATCTTAATTCCGGAATATATATGTGTAATTCATATACTTGGTTCAGTTTGTCAAATTTTTGGGTATAAATTATATATTCATTACCTTGGAGATTTGGTAATATTTGTGTTACAATTCTTGGTATTTTGGTAAGTTATATTATTTCAAGTCCTAAAATAATATAACTAATACACATAATATATAAGTAATCACACAAACTGTGACATCTAAATATATATTTTCCTAAATACATATTTAGTCACTTTTGTATATCAAAAACCAACCTCCAATATTTGTAATTTTTGTAACAAAAATTATGGCAAATTTTATATGAATAATCATGGGTAAAATATACTTGTAAACACTTGTTTAAAAATATTTTTCTAAGTGTTTAAATTCTACAAAAATTTTGCCATAGTTTCCCCTTAAAAATGGAGGTTTCCATGCTTTCAAAGCATATCATTTTATTTTAAAATCATCACCAATCCATCAACAAATCAAACAACACTTACCATGAGCCAAAATCTTACAATTTACAGTACATCATGAACTTGAAATTTTGTAAAAATTTGTAGTAACTTAGCATGTTGTTAAGTAAGCTTAGTTACCCTTAAAAGTGTGGTTATGTGTTCATAAACATCATTCTTGGGAAAGTTAGTATTTCACAACTTGTAAAATGTTTTTTTCTAAAAATCATTCTTTTGAATTTTCCTTGTTATCAACATATTTTCTATACTTGATTTAACACTAAAAACATGATTAGTTTCTTTAAAAATCATGGTTATGTAAATCTTGTAATTTAATTGGGTTTCTTGAGAAAACTATCTTTGAAATCATCCATGTAATAGACTAATATCATGTATCCATCATCATCTTACACAAAATCATCTTTGTTTTCAAGTTCATGATGAACATAAAGGATGGTCATCTTGATTTTTCACAAGATCATCCTCTCACATGCTAGATCATCTGTTTAATCACAATCTAGCAAGTTTCATATGATGTTTAACATCATAAACACAAGAAATCAACAATCAAGATTCACACATATACTAAAACAGCCTAGTTTCTTATGTTATTTAGCTTTATGTTAAAGTTCATCTTCTTGTTTCTTAATGATCTTCATGTTTAACCATTAACATAATCTTTTAACCAACAAAATAAGAAGTAAAAACAAGTTGTTAGAGCCTTACTACTAGCACAAGGCTAGGGAAGAAACCAAAGATGATGAAGATGATAAACTAGGTGGATTAAAGCTCTAGGAAGTGGTCTTTCAAGTTCCAACGCATCCAAGCTCCTTAGTTATGCTTCTTATACCTTAGAGAGCTGTTGGACCGTGTTGAGACCCTAAACAGTCAGTACAAGGCAGTTCATCATTGAATACAGAGGCGGAATCAAAGTAAACAATGTTACAACAGCTCGGATCCTTTTAACTTCTTTCTATTGCTTCTTTTCACGTCTTTACAAGTGTTCTGAATGAATTTTGACAGCAGTTCGACACCTACACTATGATCTGTTTCCGCTCCAAACGTTACAAATGAACTCAACATATCACCTATATATAGGCCCCTGATTTCGCTCCTACATACATGTACATTACGAGCGGAATCACCAAAAACCATCAGGAGCGGAATCACAATGTTCATCAGGAGCGGAATTACCTACATATCTATCTGGAGCGGAATCACATGTTACAAGATAACCTGATTTCGCTCCTAATGACATAAATGTCATTTGGAGCGGAATTACACTCTAATATCCACTTTTTCATTTCCGAGCTCCAATCTAACCTATCAAGAACTAAGACTCAACTAAGATGTAGTTAGCAGACATTTAGTGCACCAACAGACTCCCCCTTGGATGTTGACGAAGTCTTCGGCATTGAGTCTTCAGTCTTGGTCTCTTTCCAACTCTGTCTTCTCATTGCAAAAACTCTTTCTTCACGCAGATTCAGAAACTCAATCTGGCTCCATCTTCAATCTCCCCTTTGATTGTTGATCCAGAATCCTGACTCCCCCTTTCACAGACTCCCCCTCTCGATAGACTATAGCTCTGATTCTGGTTCAAACTTTTGTTATTTTCATTGCCATGGGGATTCTTGAAACCTGCACAATCTCTACCTAAATATAAGATATATAACAATAACAGTTTTAATCCAAACTTACCATTTAACCTTCAGTGTTAGAAATCCACTTAAGTATTCAGGTTCAAGTTAATGACCCTGATTACTCAATTTATCTACCAAGTCCAATTTAATGACCTTGGTTGATCAGAGATAATTCACACTGACATTTGGTTCAATTTTCAAACAATTTTCCGAAAATTTCAAGTTTCAAGTTAATGAAGTTGCTTAAACTTTTCAACTTCTCACACTTCTCAAGATTAGCTCACGACTCATCCTCCTGTCCAGAAATCTCCTGCATCTGCTTTCAATCTTTCGAATCCGAAGATCAACTCTCCACTTTGGTTTGTAAAAAATAAAGCAGAAATGTAAAATCTTTTTGGATTTTTAATAAAGCTTCTAAACTAGGAATGAAATACAGAACTAAAATGCAATAAAAGTAAACTATTTACAAACATATTTTTGATGAGCGTGTTAGGGAATCATATCAGCTATTCGACAAGTCACAAATACCGTTAAGCTTCAATTACATACACAGAATTAAACAATTCGCTTAGATTGTCGATATACTGATCCACTTTAAATTCTCACACACATTTCAATCTGTCCAGGATATGGATTAAGTGTTTTAGAAACTTAAACTTATACATGTGTCCCACCTCTTGAATATACTCCCGTATCCAGATCCCAATATTCAGTCTTACAGGCAATTATAACACGAATGATATCTGTAAGGGGTTAATAATTTATGAAGAATCATGAGAGCTCAGGTCAGAACTACCGTTCAGCAGAGAGATCATGGCTCAACTTTTGGGTGTGTCCCCTTTAGAGGATCTTTTTTACAACATCATTGCTAAGCAATTTTATTGTCTTATCATATATGCTGAGAGTGATGCTATGTTTCAAGCATTGCAGAAAGTATTATTCGAGGACTAGGTCAGAACTTCCATTCAGCAGAAGTCCCGGAATAATACCCCAGATATCACTGAGTATAAAAACCTAGTATATCAGAAAAAGGAATCTTTCAAACGAAATTTCAGGGGTTACCTATATATCCAAGTAGTGTTCCCCACGAAATAAGCAAGTAAGATTTAGGTTTATATCCCGAACAAACCTACTAAATGTGAAAAACCTATCGGCATATCATCAGCGAGACTGTTTAATGCATTTAAACATTCCATTTCTTTAGCATACCGTGACTGTCAAGCCGATGTACTATCATTTTCCCTTTTTACACAAGCTCTTTTTCTGGTTTTCTATTGTTTTTGAATTTTGAAAAATATCTCATGTTTTTTGTATTTTTGTCATTTTTTATTGTTTTTGTATTTTCTGAAAAATTACCCTATACTCCCCCTAAATACCAAAACAAATAAAAAAATCGACAAACCATTGCAGATTGCTTCTCAACATCATCTACAATGTCTCCTTCATCAACCCCAATGATCTCCTCCAACACCGATAAAAGCTTCATACCATTCAGTTTTAGCAAATATTGAAATCGTGTTTTATCAAAAGCTTTGGTATGTAAATCAGCTTTTTGATCATCAGTGTGGATTTTCTCAATTCGTATCAACTTCTTCTCGAAACAATCTCTAATGAAGTGATGACGAATCTCAATATGTTTCGTTTTAGCGTGATGAACTGGATTTTTAGTAATGTTAATTGCTGCCTCATTATCAACAAAGATAGGGGTGTTTATAAATTGCAAACCGTAGTCGCGCATCTGTTGCTGGATCCACAAGGTCTGAGAGCATCAATTGCTAGCAGATACATACTCCGCTTCACATGTGGATAAAGCCACAGAGGTTTGCTTTTTGCATTGCCAAGTAACCAATCTTGGTCCGAAAAAACTGACACCCTGCTGTTGTTGATTTAGCATTAACTTTGCAGCATCCGAAATCGGAATCGGAATAACCTTCGAGCGTGAAATCGCCTTCTCTTGGATACCACAACCCCAATGATGGAGTTCCTTTCAGGTAGCGTAATATCCTTTTGACAATCACCATATGCGAAGCTCTCGGGTTAGATTGAAATCTTGCTGCGAGGCAGGTTGGGTACATAATATCGGGTCTTGAAGCTGTCAAATACATCTGCGATCCGATCACGGAACGATACATCGTTTCATCTACCTTCTCTCCGGTGAGATCAGGATTTATCCCATGATTCGTTGCTAATGGGGTGGAAGCTGGAGTAGAACCTGACATCCCGAATTTCTCCAAGATATCATGAACATACTTAGTTTGATGTATGAAAATTCCTTTGGGTAGTTGATTAACCTGTAATCCCAAAAAGAATTTCATCTCACCCATTGATGACATTTTGAATTTCTGCTTCATAACTCGTTCAAAATCTTTGCATAGATCCTCATTTGTTGACCCAAATATGATGTCGTCCACATATATCTGAACAATCAGAAGATGACTATCGACCTCTTTGGTGAAGAGAGTGGCATCCACTTTTCCACGAATGAAACTGTTGGCTAGTAGGTGTTGAGACAATGTCTCGTACCAAGCTCTCGGGGCCTGGTGTAAACCATACAGCGCTTTGTCTAGCAAGTAGACCTTGTCTTTGTGAAGTGGATCGGTAAAGCCCGGTGGCTGACCGACATAAACCTCCTCTTTTACTTTCCCGTAGAGAAAAGCCGATTTTACATCTAGCTGATATACTTTGAAGTTTTTCCATGTTGCAAATGCTAGGAAAATTCTGATAGCTTCTAGTCGAGCTACAGGAGCATATACTTCAGTGAAATCTATCCCCTCCTGCTGACTGAAACCCTGGACTACGAGTCGAGCTTTGTTGCGAACCGCAACTCCTCTATCGTCTCTCTTACACTTGAACACCCACTTGGTGTTTATCTTCCTCTGACCATCTGGCAAATCCACTAACTTCCACACTCCTAACTTTTAGAATTGGCTCAGTTCCTCCTGCATTGCATTGACCTAAGAATCTTCAGTAAGCGCCTCTTTGTAAGTCCTTGGTTCAACCTGCGAGTTAAAACAACTCAATGAGAATTCAGTTTGCAAAGGAGTAACTTTTGTATAAAAACATGTAAGCCCTTTATCAATCTGTCTTCGAGTGCGGACGCCTGTCTGTAATTCTCCAATGATCAATTCCTCTGGATGATATGAAAGAGTTCGTGGCATTACTTCGCCTGGAACATCTACATCACCTTCCAGATTAGTAACATTCTGATTTGCATCTTGTTCACTGACTGGGTTTGTTTGACTTGAGATCTGAATTTGCTCCCCCTCAGAATCTGAATCACCACGATCAAATACTGGCATGTTCTCAGATTCTTGATTATCATTCTGTGCCGACTGATTATATTGAGCAACTTCATTTTGTTGGACATCATCATGTTCACCAGCATTGCTTAGGCCTGCTTCATCATCATTTGAAACTCGTTGCGGTCTTCTTAAATACTCAGCTGGAAACCTTTCCTGCGATTCTTCATACTCTCTTAGAATATCCAACTCATCAAAGAAATCTTCTTCTTCTTCCATGTCAAACGAATCCCACAATTTATCATAATTAAAACGCCATGAATCACCGGGATTTTGAGGCGGCATAGTATACCCCTGACACTCAACATGATGTGCTTCGATGATCTGCTTCATGCTTGGAACAAAGACACGTCTTTGTGGACTTGAGTAACCCACAAATATCCTTCGATACTCTTTGGACCAAACTTACCAAAAGGCTCTAGAACTGTACAAGGAGACCCAAACGGTTCTAAAAACTTCAGGTTCGGTTTGCGATTATTGATCAACTCAAAGCATGTATTGTTGAATTTCTTTACAGTGAGAACCCGGTTGAGTGTATAGCATGCGGCGGAAACTGCTTCTGCCCAAAAATTTATCGGTGCTTTGAATCAGCAAGCATTGTTCTGGCTGTTTCGATTAGCGTCCTGTTTTTACGTTCTGCGACTCCATTTTGCTGCGGAGTGTATTGAGCACTAAACTCATGCAATATATGTCACACCCTGGCTTTGCGGAAGCGTGGTTAATTTGGTGTGACTTCTCAATACCATAGCTTAATCATAACAAAGCTATATGAAGTAAAAACATGCAAGATCATCCATTAAGTTTTGAAAACCAAATACAGTACCATTGTTTTAACGGGAACATACCCTAACAACCATAACCTTTGTTCAACAGACAATACAACTTAAAAGATAACATAAACATGGTTTAAGGATTGTGTCTTGTCCAGGAAAGAGACACATCCCCTAAACCCCGGATGACCTCGGAAACTAGTGCAGCGGAAAAACATGCCATACCGTGCCAGATCTCGTTAATTTCCTGAAATACATGTAAGTTGAAAAATCAACAATAAAGTTGAGCGAGTTCATGTGTAAGTGAGTAAGTAAACCTTTGTGAGTATAAAAATAGTCGTGGTATGTAGCAAATAAGGGGACTTGTGATCACCAATGGTTTGCAAGGCCACTGATATATGTGAAGTGCAAATAGGGAGACTCAAACCTAGCAGATTTCGCCACGGCATTAGTATGTGGACAAAGTCACCCCAAGGTCCGTTTCTAGTTTGGCCTGGGGCTGGGCTCGCTACACCCAGATAGATCTACCGCTCCTGTCCCTCGGTCCCGACATGAGGACTAATGGCCTCATATTGCTCCTACCCACTCACATGATCTGAGTAATAAACCTCCTTACGCTAACCATACCGTATATAAAGTACTTGTAAACAAAGTAACATGTATTTCACCCCCGCAGTTTAAGAAAACTGAAAACAGTTAGAGAAGAGGGGGACATGAACTCACAGTGAAGCGTCTCTACCAAGTATCTCCAAATCAGAAAGCTGTGCGACGACCTACAAGTGCTAATTCTATTAGACGGACGTCCGTGCCTTAGCTTTATAGTTTAAGTTTTTGGGAAATAGTTAGACAACTATTTCGTGTTTATGTTCTGTATATACTTGGTAGTTAAACTCCTTCCCAAGGATGGGGGATTTAATACATGTGCGTAAGTTACGTTTTTAACAATCGAGTGGTAATATAATTACCAGTGTAACTTATATAATTATGGTGAAAGCGTTCGTATTATTTTGGAATCGTTAACGTTTGTAAATATTATTTTTACTCTAAAAATAATATTCATGTATTTTCACAAAATAATCATAAACAGTGTTGTGACAATATATATTTATCACGTTAAATTTTGTGAAAATCCCACCTCCGAATATTTAATAAATAAAGTTATGGTGAAATTTATATTTCGAAAACATGTCAAAAATAATTCTAACACTTGTTGTGTAAATAATTCTAAGTGTTAGGTTTTTAGAAAAATTTCGCCAGAGTTTCCTCTGTAACTGGAGGTGGCCAGGCTTTCAAGCGTATCATTTTCTTTTACCAAATCAATCTCAACAACTTCCTTATTCAATCAAACAATTTCCGACACATCAAACTAGTCGACAAGTATGTAAATCGCATAATCGCATGAACTTGTAGTTTTTCCGAAAACTATAGTGTAAACCCCATTATATTTTGTGGATCTTTATATAAAGTAATTTTGTTCTCGTAAAAACCTTGTTCTTAGAGAAATCCGTCTTTACAACTTCTCGTCATCTTTTACAAAAACGGTTATTTGTCGGATCTTTTCATTTCACAAGTGTTTACACACTTGTGGTTTATAAAATCATATTTGTTAGTGTAAGATCCGTCTTTTAGAAAAACATGGTTTCTTTAACTCTTGGTCCTTTGAAAATACCACTTGCAGATACGTAGATCTGCTAGTTTTAAACACTATTGTACAAGTTAAAACACTTTTACACAAATAAAACAGTTTTACACAAGTTCATGTTTCGCGTGTGGTAGAGTTTCACCTTTTAACCCTTGTATTATCCAAAACAAGCTTATGTTAAGATCCATGATCTTACCAAACCGGGTTAAACGATGATCCGAGCTACCACAACATAGATCAGGTCTAAATAATCACATATTTCAAATACTACAACATTTACACAACATATATGCTATTAACCACCATTTTAAGTGTTTTTAGTAGACTTTTGTTCATCATTTTGCATTTTAACGAGATTTAACCGATAAAAATCCTTTTAACCACTTTAGAATAGTTTAGATACGAGTTCTAAGTATTATACCTCTAGCTCAAGGCTAGGGAAGGATCTTGACGAAAATGGCGTGGATAAAAGCTAGATAAAGAGGTCCTTCGAACTCCGAGCGCACCAAGACTCCTAATACTCGACCTTTGATGTATGTATGATGTTGGAATGGCAAGAACCAAAACCGAAAGTATGATGGATGTGGGTGGGGGTCTCGGCCGAGAGCTCTAGAGAGCAAGAGAGGAGAGTTGTTTTTGTGTTGTGTTGGCAAATGAACTTGTGTGTATTACTAAGTTACTTATAGACAATTGCCATGAGTATTAACCAAGGGTTAGTGTGTTATGTAGATATTAGACAACAATCACTAAACAAATCATCCAAGTACAAGTGTGTCCCCTTGGGGGACGGTTTCGGTCAAGAGGGAGGGGGTCCCTTGGTTCGATCTCAACTAGACAATCAGGTAATAGTTAGGGTAACTAAGTTAAGTTAGTTAAGTGTTAAGTGTTAAACTTAGTTACTTGTATGTTATGCGTTATGGCGGGTGTTAGGGTAATCAGGGACCCTAACTGGCTCAGAAAAATATAAATAAGGAAAATAATAATATTTTCATGTTCCGGGTATAGCCCGGTTGTTCGGTTGGATAGTAATCCGTTAAAGCGCTTAACAAAGCTTTAAAGTGTCGTTATTATTCTTTTTAGTGACACTACTCATTCCTGACACTTTGGAAAGTGCCTAGTGTTATTTTTCTCATGTTTTGGCACTTTATTAGTTAGCTAAAAGCTGAATTATTTTGTAAAGTGCTGAGTTTTGTACTTAGAGTACGTTTTAGGCACATCCAGTCATAGTGACTTATTCCTAGAGACGCAGTTCCACAACCCTTATATCCCTACACTCACTACTAGTGTAGCAAAACATTTCTGGCTCATACAGGCCTTAGAGGCAGTGTTTGCCTGATGCTGGCTTTATCAGCATGTTCAATAGGTTATCCGTGTATTGTGCTACTGTGCTTTTTGTGCATCATGTTTGTCACTAAGGTGCCGTATGTAAATAATGTAGTGACGATAAGTAAAGTATGATGCAAGTAAGTACATGTATCAGATATCAAGTAGCAGTTCATCAGCTAGTTCAAACAAGCACAGTAATTAAGCAGTAATTAATCTCTAATTAAGTCGTACGGATACCTGGTTTAGTGCGGGTTGTCACAATATACCTCTTTCATCACAATATTCTTCCATCTTGTTGTTCTTGAATTCAGTACCATTATCACTTCTAATTCTTCTGATATGCCTTTGGTACAAATTTTCAATCTTTCTGAACAACGCCATCAAACTATCAAACGTTTCATCTTTCAACTTCAAGAATGATACCCACGAAAATCTGGAATAATCATCAGTAACCACAAGACAGTAGAGATCCCCTGTAATACTTTTGACGTTTACTGGACCAAACAGATCCATATGTAGTCTCTCTAACGGTCTGGAAACTGAATTGACTTGCTTTTTAGGGTGTGACTTTTTCTTCTGCTTGCCTTTGATGCAACTAATGCACTCCCCTTCCATATGAAAACCTTTGATATTAACTCCAAGAACTAAATCATTGTGCACCAAGCGATTCATTTTTCTAAGATGTATATGCCCCATCTTCCGGTGCCACAACTTCGATTCTTTCTCTGTTGCTCTAGACACAAAACAATGAGCCTGACCCGTGGTTGTAGTAGCTACACTCATGTCCAATACGTACAGATCATTGACTCTTGGTGCCCTCATGATAATCCATTCTTCAGGGATAACAAATCCTGGCTTCAAGATCAAACATTCTTTATCAGTGAAGTGAGTGGTATACATCCTGTCACAAATCTGTGAGATACTCAGCAGATTATTCTCCAGCTCAGCAATGTAGTTAACTCTTTCAAACGTAACAATCCCATTGGATAACTGTCACACCCCGACCACGTAGAACATACAAAACGTGGCGGAAATGTCGGGGAGTGTTGTAACAGAATTAATTGTTTCAAATCCATGGCAATTGAAGTTTCGTTTTATTGATTAAAAGTGTTACAATGTCTTAACAAACAAGGAAATACAACATAATTAACTAGTCTTGAATCTTTTATTGTCACTAAAGCCCAAGTCTGCCTATGTGTATCTTGATCATCTTATGCAACAGCTCCTGAAAAACACATGTGAAAATAGGTACGTCAGCATAAAAATGCCTGTGAGATACATAGGTTTTGTGAAAATAGGTTTCATGACTTATGTTTGAGAAAATGTTTAGTCATGAACCTTGTAATTTGCTTTGTCTTGTAAATCATTTGAAAAACAATAAGATCAGATGATATGTATAAATAAGAGAAAAATGTATGGTTAACTGAATAACCATTGTAAAATGAGTTTGTATAAGTTAAGTTGCTTGTAAAACAATGTATTGTGAAAAGTATGTTATTTGTATAAAATGTTATATGTATCAAACTGAAATGATTCAAATAACGCTACGATATGTAATACCATACAAACACTTATATATAGGAAGTACCAGCGGCGTATCCACCATGCTTGTATCATATTACACACGCATCGTTACTTAATCACTTAATCAAACCAAAACACCAAACTAATGTTTAACAGTTGTAGAAATGTTTATGTATGGTCAAAGACGGTTCACACGGTTCATAGATACAAACGGTTCACAGATACAAACGGTTCACAGATACAAACGGTTCACAGATATCAACGGATCACATAGTCAAATGATTTCAACGGTTCAATATGTAGTATAATGTGTTCATAAGCTGGATAAGCATATGCAACAGAAAAGCAATGTAAAACAATGTACTAAGTATGCACACAATGGACATACGTAGTATGAAATGTAATGTAAAACAAAGTACTAAGTAATGCACACAATGGGCACACCTAGCATGAAATGTAATGAAATCATGTACTATAACTGTACTAATGAACATAGCATGTATATGATGTGAAAACAGGAAAGCATGAAAGTAACAAGTAGGCACATGTGTTTCACCCC
The DNA here is from genome assembly GCA_030545235.1 of Helianthus tuberosus. Taxonomy (NCBI): domain Eukaryota; kingdom Viridiplantae; phylum Streptophyta; class Magnoliopsida; order Asterales; family Asteraceae; genus Helianthus; species Helianthus tuberosus. Next base: position 122,537,662 of record CM060409.1, read on the forward strand.
AAAACAGTTTGGAAAACAGTAAAAGAGGGGTCTATGTACTCACTTGAGATTGCTCAGAAGTCCTTGAGTAACAACCAAACAATGCTAGAGATCGCGGATATCAAACGGCACCTAATATAGGTAACTATGTTAATTAACCGGACCTAGATCGGAAGATCGGGTAGCATTAGGGTTCGTAAACCAAACGAGTATAGAGACTCGTGTCATTTGGTTTAACAAAGCCTACATACTAAATGAAACTTAACCTAAGAGTTTACGACCCATTACGACCCGTTTAGGTAGCTTATGCTACTTTAACGCGTCGTTCGCGTGAAACGCGTTCGGATCGCCTAACTAGTCCTATGACAAGTGTTATATGCCTAAACATGTTACATAATCAGTTATGTGACAAAAGTTTAGGTTACATATGCTTAATTACCAATTATACATGAAAAGGGTATTCTGGTAATTTACCTAAGGCATATAAACTACCTATCATACAACTACTCAAACGATGTGACCATAGGGTATAACCTCGGAAGGTTATTCCCTACCTACTATGGTCACCTAAAGTGTTTGGTCGGATCCTAATGATCGAACAAATGGGTCGAGTTCGAAGGTATAGGCGATTTATCAGATCGCCTACCCTACGACCCTAGACAACGTGGTAATCAGTGGGCATAGTCCCAAGGGACTATGACCAACGTGATTACACTCACGTTGCGAAGTTCAAACGAACTTCGCATTGACCATTACTGGTCAACGCTGAAAGTCAAACAAAGTTTGACTTTCTGACTCGAAAAGCAATAAAATAAGGAAAAGAACGAAAGAATACTTACGAAGGGTCCCCGAATGCTAATCCCGATTCAAGTAGCTCAGGTATGAAACAATGGTTTCAACTTAGAGCTCCTCAAATCAGAATTCTAGTGAGTTTAGCAATGGGGGGTATGGGGTATTTATAGTTTTCGGTCCACCGTTAAGATCGTTTCATGGAAAACGTGCCTTAATCCCACCTGTACAAGTGTCGGGACCTTATGGTGACTAAAATGTGATCCTTATCAGATGACTAGACAATTGGGAATGTGTGGGTGTGGTTAAAACAGCTGCAAACAGGCTGTGAAATACTCTGCATCTGGTCTAAACTTGCTTTACGGACCTCAAAGCTGCCAATGTTGAGGTCCGTAAGGTAACAACTTTGGCAGATTTACAGTTTTGGTCCCTGCAGCCCCTAAACTTGGTTTTCGATGCATTTTTGACACGTTTAAGCCCTGTTAACCCCATTTCAAAGCTCTAAAATGAAATTAAAGTATAGGGAACTTAAATTGTGCTAAAAAATATCTCGGATGTCGGTTCGTTTAGCCGTACGGTTGCGTTGTTCGGTTAATTACGACGGAATGCGCATACGCGCGAAAAACGATCCAAATGACGCGACGAATGGATTTTTCTTATGCCGAACACTAAAATAAAATATTTTAGTGCTTACATAAATTTTTGGATGTCCGGATGTATTCAGAACGTAAGTTACGCGTAAAAATGCAAACTTGTGCACTTTTTGACGCTTTTAGTCCCTGAATGACACAAAGGTTTATTTTAGCATACCGAACACCTCAAAGCCTATTTCTAAGCTATGTAAAGGATATTTATGGTATGTTTAACTTATGGTCATGTCACGGAAGGTCTGTTACAGTTCAAATTGGCATACTTTCACAGTTTGTCAACTTTAGTCCCTGTAAGCGATTAAACTTTGATTTCACCACACCAAACCTTCCAAAACTTATATCTAAGTTATGTAAAGGTTATTTAAGGTATGTTAAGCCTATTTCACTATTCCCGAGTGTTCGTTGGATTAAACTGGTTATATCTACACATCAGTGCGCGTATAACCTTCCAGAAAGCGATTTAGAGCTTGAAATCGAACATGAGTTGATATGTGCAAAAGATACACATATTTATACAAGTCCAAAGTATGAAATACAATATTTCATTGGTTTGGCATTTGTTTGATGGTTGAAATGACACAGGTGTTACAGTCTCCCCTACTTTAGGAAATTTCGTCCCGAAATTAATTCGTAGGAGTCTATTTGTGACTTTGTGTCAGATAACCACCAGAGATATGTAAAGCATAATCCTGTCATTTCCTTAACGGACATTCTTCAGAACGAAAATGAACAAACGGAGTCAATTTCCTCAACGAGTATTCTTCAGAAGCGGAAATGAAGGAATAAACAAACGGGGATCCATTTCCTTAACGGAAAATCTTCAGAAACGAAAATGAACAAACGGAGTCATTTTCAACAGATGCTTCCTCAGAAACGGAAATGAAAATGATAGACAAACGGATATTCATTTCCTCAACTGACAAATCTTCAGAAACGAAAATGAACAAACGGAGTCATTTTCAACGGTTGCTTCCTCAGGTTCGGAAATGAAAAAGATAGACAAACGGATATTCATTTCCTCAACGGACAAATCTTCAGAAACGAAAATGAACAAACGGAGTCATTTTCAACGGTTGCTTCCTCAGGTTCGGAAATGAAAAAGATAGACAAACGGATATTCATTTCCTCAACGGATAATCTTCAGAAACGAAAATGAACTAACGGAGTCATTTTCAACGGTTGTTTCCTCAGGTTCGGAAATGAAGGATTACACAAACGGATATTCATTTCCTCAACGGATAATCTTCAGAAACGAAAATGAACAAACGGAGTCATTTTCAACGGTTGCTTCCTTAGAAACGGAAATGAAAAAGATAGACAAACGGATATTCATTTCCTCAACGGATAATCTTCAGAAACGAAAATGAACAAACGGAGTCATTTTCAACGGTTGCTTCCTCAGAAACGGAAATGAAAAAGATAGACAAACGGATATTCATCTCCTCAACGGATAATATTCAGAAACGAAAATGAACAAACGGAGTCATTTTCAACTGTTGCTTCCTCAGAAACGGAAATGAAAAAGATAGACAAACGGATATTCATTTCCTCAACGGATAATCTTCAGAACGAAAATGCACAAACGGAGTCATTTTCCTCAACGGGTATTCTTCAGAATTGGAAATGAAGGATAAACGGATATTCATCTCCTCAACGGATAATATTCAGAAACGAAAATGAACAAACGGAGTCATTTTCAACGGTTGCTTCCTCAGAAACGGAAATGAAAAAGATAGACAAACGGATATTCATTTCCTCAACGGATAATCTTCAGAACAAAAATGCACAAACGGAGTCATTTTCCTCAACGGGTATTCTTCAGAATTGGAAATGAAGGATAAACGGATATTCATTTCCTCAACGGATATTCTTCAGAAGTGAAAAATGAATAGCTAGTTCATTTTTCCTCAACGGATACTTCATCAGAATTGGAAATGAATAGGGTTAACTTCTAGGTACATGACAAAGCTCGCTGTGGTTTCTGTGCACTAAATTCCATAATTATGTATGCATCCATAATTACGTAATTCCTTGCATAGTCCGCACAGTTTGTCTTGTAATGTTCATAAGCACATAATCACATAGTTGTTTAACTTGTTTATTAATTTGTTATCTTTTGGACGCGGATACTTAAAGTACACCAGGAATCCAATTCGTGGATTTCATTTGGCACTTTAATCATAACAAGAATCTATCTATGAAGATAGGATAATATTAAAAGGAATTCGGCTTTGTCCTTATTGAATTGTGATGTACGTATTGAATCATACAAAGAATTCAATTAAGGACTCCGATGAATGATACCCATCCACAAGGATCTAATTATGAGGATAGAAAGATCCTACATGGATTTTTTTGGAGTTTGTGTAACGAGAGTGTTCCGACACCTTGCACTAGGCGTGCTTACGTCGATACACAAGGTAGAAAGTTCATGAGGTTGAGGCGCCAGATATGTCAAGCAACATATGAAGCAGAGTTTGAAGGTTGAGCAGCAGCAGGATTTGTAACAGCTTTGCTTTGGATTACAAAGCGGCACATGTTAACCAAATGTCTCCATCGTCCACCGTGGGTACATTTGAAACAAGGTATTTGATTTGAATAATGACGATGGCATTGATTGCACCAAGGAGCAGTTCCCTTATACAGCTTCATCCCTGAGGCGAGTCATGGTGATAGCTAAGTCAACGGTCTTCTGGAGTACGACGCCTATTTGTTGGGCAATTGCAGCACCTGATTCGGACATTGTTGTTGCGATGAAGAAGCATCTTGAAGATAACGAAAGGCATAGGAGGAAACAAGCGAAAGATAGTCAAAAGAAAATGACAAGGCATGTAGATTGTGACCATTTGTTTGTTACCAAAGGCAAACAAATGAGACAGTGACTAATCAAAGTAAGCGGGTCAATATAATGTATCGCGAAGACATGCTCGCCTATAAGTGAACACTCATCCCAAGAATTCCCAGGTAAGCACAACTGGTCTCGCGTCTGATGAGATGTATACGAAGTGCTTGCCTAGACAGAAAACCCAGAATACAGGCATTCACCCTTCCAGTTTGCACGTGTTCACATTATTTAAAACCCAAAACCTTGACGAGATTTTGAAAATTCAAAGGGGTTCAAAACCATATAACAGAGGGTTCAAAACCTTACAATAGAGGGTTCAAAACCTTGTAATAAATCATCCTTGAACAGATGATTAGTTTTCAAAGCGGTTTTGAAATTTATGTTCTTGTTGTGGTCGTCGCCTAAGGATAGGTGACAGTATTGTTTTATGACTAAACGCAAGTAAACTCGCGTTAGGGTCCTAAGAAGGTTATAGACTAGGTCAAAGCATTACTAATAACCTAATTCCCTATAACCATTGGCTCTGATACCATCTTTTCTGTCACACCCCGACCACGTAGAACATACAAAACGTGGCGGAAATGTCGGGGAGTGTTGTAACAGAATTAATTGTTTCAAATCCATGGCAATTGAAGTTTCGTTTTATTGATTAAAAGTGTTACAATGTCTTAACAAACAAGGAAATACAACATAATTAACTAGTCTTGAATCTTTTATTGTCACTAAAGCCCAAGTCTGCCTATGTGTATCTTGATCATCTTATGCAACAGCTCCTGAAAAACACATGTGAAAATAGGTACGTCAGCATAAAAATGCCTGTGAGATACATAGGTTTTGTGAAAATAGGTTTCATGACTTATGTTTGAGAAAATGTTTAGTCATGAACCTTGTAATTTGCTTTGTCTTGTAAATCATTTGAAAAACAATAAGATCAGATGATATGTATAAATAAGAGAAAAATGTATGGTTAACTGAATAACCATTGTAAAATGAGTTTGTATAAGTTAAGTTGCTTGTAAAACAATGTATTGTGAAAAGTATGTTATTTGTATAAAATGTTATATGTATCAAACTGAAATGATTCAAATAACGCTACGATATGTAATACCATACAAACACTTATATATAGGAAGTACCAGCGGCGTATCCACCATGCTTGTATCATATTACACACGCATCGTTACTTAATCACTTAATCAAACCAAAACACCAAACTAATGTTTAACAGTTGTAGAAATGTTTATGTATGGTCAAAGACGGTTCACACGGTTCATAGATACAAACGGTTCACAGATACAAACGGTTCACAGATACAAACGGTTCACAGATATCAACGGATCACATAGTCAAATGATTTCAACGGTTCAATATGTAGTATAATGTGTTCATAAGCTGGATAAGCATATGCAACAGAAAAGCAATGTAAAACAATGTACTAAGTATGCACACAATGGACATACGTAGTATGAAATGTAATGTAAAACAAAGTACTAAGTAATGCACACAATGGGCACACCTAGCATGAAATGTAATGAAATCATGTACTATAACTGTACTAATGAACATAGCATGTATATGATGTGAAAACAGGAAAGCATGAAAGTAACAAGTAGGCACATGTGTTTCACCCCAAAACAGTTTGGAAAACAGTAAAAGAGGGGTCTATGTACTCACTTGAGATTGCTCAGAAGTCCTTGAGTAACAACCAAACAATGCTAGAGATCGCGGATATCAAACGGCACCTAATATAGGTAACTATGTTAATTAACCGGACCTAGATCGGAAGATCGGGTAGCATTAGGGTTCGTAAACCAAACGAGTATAGAGACTCGTGTCATTTGGTTTAACAAAGCCTACATACTAAATGAAACTTAACCTAAGAGTTTACGACCCATTACGACCCGTTTAGGTAGCTTATGCTACTTTAACGCGTCGTTCGCGTGAAACGCGTTCGGATCGCCTAACTAGTCCTATGACAAGTGTTATATGCCTAAACATGTTACATAATCAGTTATGTGACAAAAGTTTAGGTTACATATGCTTAATTACCAATTATACATGAAAAGGGTATTCTGGTAATTTACCTAAGGCATATAAACTACCTATCATACAACTACTCAAACGATGTGACCATAGGGTATAACCTCGGAAGGTTATTCCCTACCTACTATGGTCACCTAAAGTGTTTGGTCGGATCCTAATGATCGAACAAATGGGTCGAGTTCGAAGGTATAGGCGATTTATCAGATCGCCTACCCTACGACCCTAGACAACGTGGTAATCAGTGGGCATAGTCCCAAGGGACTATGACCAACGTGATTACACTCACGTTGCGAAGTTCAAACGAACTTCGCATTGACCATTACTGGTCAACGCTGAAAGTCAAACAAAGTTTGACTTTCTGACTCGAAAAGCAATAAAATAAGGAAAAGAACGAAAGAATACTTACGAAGGGTCCCCGAATGCTAATCCCGATTCAAGTAGCTCAGGTATGAAACAATGGTTTCAACTTAGAGCTCCTCAAATCAGAATTCTAGTGAGTTTAGCAATGGGGGGTATGGGGTATTTATAGTTTTCGGTCCACCGTTAAGATCGTTTCATGGAAAACGTGCCTTAATCCCACCCGTACAAGTGTCGGGACCTTATGGTGACTAAAATGTGATCCTTATCAAATGACTAGACAATTGGGAATGTGTGGGTGTGGTTAAAACAGCTGCAAACAGGCTGTGAAATACTCTGCATCTGGTCTGAACTTGCTTTACGGACCTCAAAGCTGCCAATGTTGAGGTCCGTAAGGTAACAACTTTGGCAGATTTACAGTTTTGGTCCCTGCAGCCCCTAAACTTGGTTTTCGATGCATTTTTGACACGTTTAAGCCCTGTTAACCCCATTTCAAAGCTCTAAAATGAAATTAAAGTATAGGGAACTTAAATTGTGCTAAAAAATATCTCGGATGTCGGTTCGTTTAGCCGTACGGTTGCGTTGTTCGGTTAATTACGACGGAATGCGCATACGCGCGAAAAACGATCCAAATGACGCGACGAATGGATTTTTCTTATGCCGAACACTAAAATAAAATATGTTAGTGCTTACATAAATTTTTGGATGTATTCAGAACGTAAGTTACGCGTAAAAATGCAAACTTGTGCACTTTTTGACGCTTTTAGTCCCTGAATGACACAAAGGTTTATTTTAGCATACCGAACACCTCAAAGCCTATTTCTAAGCTATGTAAAGGATATTTATGGTATGTTTAACTTATGGTCATGTCCCGGAAGGTCTGTTACAGTTCAAATTGGCATACTTTCGCAGTTTGTCAACTTTAGTCCCTGTAAGCGATTAAACTTTGATTTCACCACACCAAACCTTCCAAAACTTATATCTAAGTTATGTAAAGGTTATTTAAGGTATGTTAAGCCTATTTCACTATTCCGGAGTGTTCGTTGGATTAAACTGGTTATATCTACACATCAGTGCGCGTATAACCTTCCAGAAAGCGATTTAGAGCTTGAAATCGAACATGAGTTGATATGTGCAAAAGATACACATATTTATACAAGTCCAAAGTATGAAATACAATATTTCATTGGTTTTGCATTTGTTTGATGGTTGAAATGACACAGGTGTTACAATAACGTTCCTTCACCAACAATTCTACCACCTTGATTTCCTGCAAATCCCACGTAACCTCCATTGAAATTTCTAACATCATACAACAATGCAGTCTTCCCTGTCATATGTCGAGACGCTCCGCTATCCATAATCCATCTTGAAATAGCTCTCGGAAGTTCCTGCACATATCACAAACACTTCAATAAAGATGCCGATTCATGCTTCACGATTACCAACTAGGAAGCTCCGGCAAGTCCAAAATCTTTAGTAAGATTTTGAGGCCACCCAAGCCTCTTTTGACTCGGGTAACTTAACTTTAATGTGAGTTTTAGCAGTGTAAAGTGGCGGAAAATTTTTATCATTCATTTTCAAGCTTTCATCTGATCCAACCTCAACCTTTTTGTATAAGAAAAACTCGTCTATCTTAAGTTGACCGGTTGGTTGATTTCTCTTTTGAACATTCTTCTTCTCAGGTGGAGTAGAAGATTGTATCTCCAATTTTTCATAATAATCCAAAGGAACATCCATCTTTACCAGTATGGTAGAAGACGATTGTTTTTCCAACTCTGAAACCTTTGGTTTATCAACAACTTTTGGCTTCCATGTTTGTTGAGATGATGCAACCCGTTTATAAAATTTGTCAATTTTAGTTACCACATTCTTAACAGGTTCAATTTTGACTTTTGTTTTCTCATTTTTCAAAATTTTCTCTACAACCATTGGAGCTTTGCCTTTTGAATCAACCTTTTTCTGTCGATTCTCAACAACTTCAGTCTTAGGCTTGGAGTTGGTGCAATTTCTTGCAATGTGACCAACTTTGTTGCATCAAAAACATGTACGAGTATCAACTACCCGACTTGTGCCTTCAGACTGAGGTTGTGAAACCCTCTTAGCAAAAAATACTTCATTTGATTTTGAAAAAATTCATTTTCCTCATCAGAAAGTGAACTTGAACCGTTCACAAACACTTTCTTTTCAGCAAACCTTTTGTTTTGAAAACACCTTTTCTGATAACTCTTACCACCCTGATATCGACCCGACCAATTGTTTTGATTGTTGTTATAAAAACATGGTGGAACTATAGGTTTCTTGTAGTAAGCTTTATCTTTCTCAAAATTCATTTGCCTTTTTGTTTGTTTTAAACTCTTTACTTCAGACAAATCGATTTCAACCATTTTGAACACATTTGTCAATTTTGAAACATTTACATTCTCCAAAGGAAACTCTGAATCCGAATACAACTTATCAGATCCAGCCATCTTGTACATCACAAGACCCGGTTCATCACCTAAGTTGTTTTTGGACTTTTGTTTCGGAATGTATTTGTTCAAGAAACATTCATCATCTCCAGCTGAATCTCAATTCAAAACACTTTCAGCTGTGCTTTTAACAATCTCTGTCTGAACACTATCATCAGATGATGAAGAAGAAAATGTAACATCAATTGAATCAGGAAGTTTCACTTCATTTTCTTCCTCAAGATTAACCAACCCAGATTGCTTTTTCGAATAATTGTCTAGAACTGGTGGTGGAACTTGATGAAACCCAACCCCAGTTCCATCACAGTATACATCTTCGCCTGCTTTGTCTTTCCCGATGGGTTTGGGAATAATGTGTTGCAAAACAAAGCTTGCAGAGCTGTAACTGTTCAATTTCAAATTGATACGTTCATTCTCAATCTTGGCTTCTTCAAACTGAAGTTTCAATTTAGCAATCTCATCCAATTGTTTGTTGATTAATTCTTCTTTGATTCTCAAAACACATTGCAATTGGCAATTTTCTTTATATGTTTTACCGTTTCTATCATCATTATCTTTAATCGTGCTTTTAAGCTTCTCAAATTTTTCAGTGATCTGATGATTTTCAAGAACTAACCTTTCATTTTCTTTCCTAACCTTTTCTTGATCAATTTTATCAGTTTCAATTTTGTTAGTTAATTATTTTAACCATTCAGTTGAAGCTTTCACCATCTTATCACGATCAAGGATTTGATCCTCAACACTTCTGACTTTAGCAGTCAGATCCTCAATCTTCTTACCTTTCAGATAAGTGTTTGTACTACAAACCTTGCACTCTTTGATGCAATTTTTGTAGTCAACATCACCACTGACCTTCTTACCTGACTCAGTCGTTGACGTGTTTGAACTGACTTGGCTTTTAGACTCAGAAACGGATTTAGAATCTACCTCAAGTGCATTAGCAGCCAACACCTTGTCAGCCATCTTTCCCATGTTTTCAGCATTCAACTCCTGTGTCGTGTCAATGATCCCAGTGTCAATCTTCTTTGACTTTTCTTTCTCTTCTTTCTCCTTCTTCTCTTTCTCTTCTTCTTCTCCGCTTCCCCACCATTTCTTCTGCCAATAATCATCATCAACTTTATACTCTTGGATTATGGTTTCCATATCAAGAGTGTTATGATCAATAGTAATGTTTCCATAGGGGTCAAGATAACATTCTCTGTCTGGATCCCATCTATTTGCTCTTTTTACCTCAGAAAAAATACCAGATATTCTGATCAATTTGTTCGTGGCTAACATCCTTCTGTGATTATACTTCTGTTCTTCAGTTCTGTTATCTTTCCAAGGAATAGGTTCAGTTTTTGCCATGAAAGAATATCCAACCGCATCCTCTTCAGGTAACAACTTGCTCCAGTCGTAACCTTCATCATCGTGAATCACCGCAAGAGCTCTAGATTTTTCTTTGTTATCTTCAATCTGCTTCATTCTTGGCGGCTCCGATTTGTTCTGATGATAAATCACCTTCTTGTAGTAGTCTTCTCTAAATGGGTTTTCAGACTCATCAGCATACGCGTTTCTGCATTCACGCTTAAAGTGACCTTTCTGTTTGCACTTGAAGCACGTCACCTTAGACTTGTCAAAGCCCAACTTGGTAGATGGTCCACCAATTGACTTCCTCCCGGTTATCTCCATGAAACGTTGTGCTCGACGAACTGCACTTGCCATACACCACCTTATGTCGATTAGTTCCATCTCCTCAAGATCTATCTAATCATAATCTTCTTTCGTCAGGTTGGTGTTGCCAATCTTCCCTGCTACAAGGCTTTCATACGATTCCAATACCGATGCTAGGAAAACCATCTGTTGTTTGGCAGACTCCTCGCTGAAGTTCTGAGCGTTCTTTAAGTCTACAGCGATGTTGCATTGAAATAAGTTCTTTGCATCAGACTGATTTGAATTTGATGAAGACCCACTGTGATATCCACTGTGATATCTACTGCTTTGACTTTCTTTGCTCGTTGTGGAAACATTCTCAGCAGAAAATGCATTCTTGGGAGATGTGTTCTTTGGCATCATGCTCTTTGGATAATACAACTCCAAGTTCTGCTGATAAGACGAATGATTAACTTTGTGTGTCTTCTTTAATTCCAAATCGTGACTCTCTAGTCTTTCAATCAGCAAGTCTACTGTCAATGCTTCTGGTGGCTTGATAGTATTCTTTAGCATCAATGCATAATATTGGCAATCCATCTCATCTGGTAATGCATCAAACAATTTGTCAACTAGCTCTTCTCGAGAATAGGAAATATCATGTCTCGCCAGTTCCAGCTTTAGATGCCCAGACCTCTTAATCATTTTACAAACTGATTCATTCTTTAAACACCCAAACAAATCAAACTCTTTTCTAAGTAGTTTGTTTTTGTTTTTCACAATTTCTTCGCTTCCTATACATTTGTTTTTCAATTTGTTCCAGAGATCTGTAGCACTAGAGTATTCGATCAAAGATATTATATCTTCTCGAACAGATTGAAACAGCAATGCAACACATTTCTGCTCAGCAACAAACAATTCTATCTCCTCATTTGTTGTTAAGGTTTCACCTTTTTTGTTTCCATTATGGTATCCATTTTTTAGACTCTTCCAACTAGGAAAAGCAAAGGCCATCAACCAATCTTCAAACTTCTTGGCCCACCGACTGTATTCTTCGATAGCCATCAACTTCGGGGGTTTGTTGTAGGTTCTGAAAGCACTTTCAACCTCCAATGCATCCGATAACTTTTTCTTTGGATTCGGCGTGTTCTCATTGGTGTTACTCGAAGATGTATCATTTCCACCGTCTCCAGCAAATGCAAATACATCATAAAACGGATTGAAATCATCCATCTTGTACCTGAAACAAAATCAGCAAACACTTAGAAAATTTTCAGAAATTTTGAAACACAACTAATTTCGAGCGAAATCAACAGACATTTTGATTTCGATCGAAATCAGAAAAACATGTTCAAGCAGAATCTGATTCGAGCGGAATCAGATTTGAACTTTCAGGCGAAATCAGAATATCTTTCTAGCGAAATCAGGATTAATCTGATTTCGAGCGAAATTAGAGAATGACTTTCGAGCGAAATCTGATATTTGCTCTTTTGGAGCGAAATCAGAATTAATCTTCGAGCGGAATCAGACTTGTTCTGATTACGAGCGGAATCAGAATAGTGTTTCGAGCGGAATATGATTTTTAAGTTTTTACGAGCGAAATCAACCTTTTAGGGTGAAATCTGCGAAGACCGTTTCGAGCGAAATCAGGTTATTAAGCCATTTTTACCATTTTTAATCCGAGTTTTAAACTAATTCTTTGTAGGCTTTGTTAAAACTAAGTTTTACACAATATACTTGAAATTCAGGCCATTCCGACCGTTGGAACTAGTTCAAAACAGAAAAGTATAAGAAGAAGTGAGTAGAAATGAGAAATTCTGGTAGAATCAAGCTGCTATGGTATGAACTCCTCGTCCTGAGCTCTGATACCACTTGTTGGACCGTGTTGAGACCTTAAACAGTCAGTATAAGGCAGTTCATCATTGAATACAGAGGCGGAATCAAAGTAAACAATGTCACAACAGCTCGGATCCTTTTAACTTCTTTCTATTGCTTCTTTTCACGTCTTTACAAGTGTTCTGAATGAATTTTGACAGCAGTTCGACACCTACACTATGGTCTGTTTCCGCTCCAAACGTTACAAATGAACTCAACATATCACCTATATATAGGCCCCTGATTCCGCTCCTACATACATGTACATTACAAGCGGAATCACCAAAAACCATCAGGAGCGGAATCACAATGTTCATCAGGAGCGGAATTGCCTACATATCTATCTGGAGCGGAATCACATGTTACAAGATAACCTGATTTCGCTCCTAATGACATAAATGTCATTTGGAGCGGAATTACATTCTAATATCCACTTTTTCATTTCCGAGCTCCAATCTAACCTATCTAGAACTAAGACTCAACTAAGATGTAATCAGCAGACATTTAGTGCACCAACAAGAGCCTTTAGAATGTAGGAGAATGAACTTGAAATGGATGGGTGTGTGTGTGTTGTTAAGGCCGTGAGTAAGGGAAAGGAGAGGAGAAAGATGAAATGTTGATGTTGTGAAAATGAATAGAATTAAGTCACTTGTGGTTTTTAATAACAATCTCCAACATTCTGAAACCCTTTGGTCTAAATGTTTCTAAAGTGCCTCACAAATCTAATAAACAATTCAAGGAAAATCAAGTTGGTGGGTCCCTTGTTGGGACCGTAAATGGGGGGGGGGGGGGTTGTGTAGTTGAGTTGTAAACTTTAGTTAAGGAATGTAGCTAGTTTGTGATGATACTTGTTAGGGTTATATGTATTATAGTGTTTTTGGATGTGTTATGATGTTCGGTGACCATAACTAGCTTCAAAAAACTAAAACAATGCTTCTAGTGAAAATTTGTTGTTTCGGGTAATGTCCGGTTCTTCGGTTGGTTACTGGTTCGTTAAGGTGCTAAATTACGCAGTTTAGTGTGCTTTATGTTCCCCTTTTTGACAGTTTTGATTCCCGACAGTTAGGAAGGTATTCTGTACCATTAAACCACATTTCTGCATTAAATTTAAGAGTTAAAATGATGAAAATTGCTGATTTGTGTTGTTTTCTGCAGAATTCTGCAGTTTTTGTGTGTTTCAGGCACTTTCCGGCACTTAAATCATCACTAGGAATGTGACAACCCGCAGTAGTGCAGGTATCCGTACGACTTAATTACTGATTAATTACTGCTTAATTACTGTGCTTGTTTGAACTAGCTGATGAACTGCTACTTGATATCTGATACATGAACTTACTTGCATCATACTTGCTTGCTGTCACTACAATAATTATATGCTGAACCTTGGTGACAAACATGATGCACAAAAAGCACAGTAGCACTAAACGGATACACAGTGAACATGCTGATATAACCAGCATCAGGCAGACACTGCCTCTAAGGCCTGTTAAGAGCCTCAAATATCTGACTACACTGGTAGTGAGTGTAGGGTTATAAGGGTTGTGGAACTGCGTCTCTAGGAATAAGATACACTGATTGGATGTGCCAAAAACGTACTTTAAGTACAAAACACAGCACTTTAATAAATAATCCAGCTTCTAGCTGACTAGTAAAGTGCCAGAACATGAGAAAAATAACACTAGACACTTTCCAAAGTGTCAGGAATGAGTTGTGTCACGAAACATAACAATAACGACACTTTAAAGCTTTTGTAACGCTTTAACGGATTACTATCCAACCGAACAACCGGACTTTACCCGGAACATGAAAACATTGTTATTTTTATTATTACTCTTTTTCTGAGCCAGTTAGGGTCCCTGATTACCCTAACACCCGTCATAACACGCTGTACATAACTAACGGAGTTTAACACTTAACTAACCTATTTAACATAACTAGTTACCTAACTAATCTAGTTGTGATCGAACTAACCCCCCCCCCCCTCTTATAATCGGCCCTAACTAGGAGGGGACAATACTTGGTACCTTGTTTAATATTTTAATCCTTTGTCTAGTATCTAGATAACACTAAACCTAATGGATATTAACCCTTATGTTTGCCTATAAGTACAAGAAGTTACACATGATAATCTTTCCATAATCACCAACTCACACCACTCTCTTGCTCTCCCTTCACTCTCGGCCGAACTCCTCACACCCACCCATCATACTTTCGGTTCTAGTTCTTGCATTCCAATCATCTACACACATCAAAGGTCGCATATTAGGAGCTTTGGTGCACTCGGAGCGCGAAGGACCACTTCCGTTAGCTTTTATCCACCCATTTTTCATCAAGATTCTTCCCTAGCCCCGAGCTAGAGGTATAACACTTAAAACTCGTTTTTACACTTGTCTAAAGTGGTTAAAAGGGTTCGTGTCGGTTAAATATCGATAACATACATTTTGAAGTATTAAAGTCTACTAAAACTCTAAAAATGGTGGTTACTAGCTTACAACTTGTGTAAAAGATGTAGTATTTGGAATTTGTGATTTTTGAGACCCGATCTATGATGTGGTAGCTCGGATCATCGTTTAACCCGGTTTGGTAAGATCGTTGATCTTAACATAAGCTTGTTTTGGTTAGTACAAGGGTTAAAAGGTGAAACTCTACCACACACGAGACATGGACTTGTTTAAAGGCATTTTATTTGTGTAAAAGTGATTTAACTTGTACGGTAGTGTTTAAAACTAGCGGATCTACGTATCCGCAAGTGGTATTTTCAAAGAACCACACGTTAAATAAATCATGTTTTCTAAAAAGATGGATCTTACACTAACAAACATGATTTTATAAACCACAAGTGTGTAAACACTTGTGAAATGAAAAGATCCGACAAAGAACTAGATTTGTCACTTGTTACTAGAAGTTGTAAAGACGGATTTCTCTAAACACGAGGTTTTTACAAGATTGAAGTTACTTTATATAAAGATCTACAAAATATAATGGGATTTACATTATAGATGCGGAAAAACTACAAGTTCATGCGATTATGCGATTTACATACTTATCGACTAGTTTGATGTGTCGGAAATTGTTTGATTGAATAAAGAAGTTGTTGAATTGATTTGTTAAAAGAAAATGATACGCTTGAAAGCGTGGCCACCTCCAGTTACAGAGGAAACTCTGGCGAAATTTTCTAAAAACCTAACACTTAGAATTATTTACACACCAAGTGTTAGAACTATTTTTGACATATTTCGAAACATAAATTTCGCCATGACTTTATTTACTAAATTTTCGGAGGTGGGATTTTCACTAAAGGTAACGAGATAAATATATTTTGTCACAACACTGTTCATGATTATTTTGTGAAATTACATAAATATTATTTTAGAGTAAAAATAATATTTACAAGCGTTAATGATTCCAAAATTTTGCGAACGCTTTCATCATGAATATATAAGTTACACCGGTAATTACATTACCACACGATTGATAAAACGTAACTTACGCACATGTATTGTATCCCCCATCCTTGGGAAGGAAATTAACTACCAAGTGTATACAGAACATAAACACGAAATAGTTGTCTAACTATTTCCCAAAAACTTAAACAATAAAGCTAAGGCACGGCCGTCCGTCTAATAGAATTAGCACTTGTAGGTCGTCGCACAGCTTTCAGATTTGGAGACACTTGGTAGAGACGCACCGACTGTGAGTTCATGTCCCCCTTTTCTCTAACTGTTTTCAGTTTTCTTAACTGCGGGGGTGAAATACATGTTACTTTGTTTACAAGTACTTTTATACACGGTATGTTAACGTAAGGAGGTTTACTACTTAGATCATGTGAATGGGTAGTTAGAACACCGAGGGACTTAAGCGGTAGATCTATCTGGGTGTAGCGAGCCCAGCTCTAGGCCCAACAGAACGGACCTCTCTGAGGACCAACAGAACGGACCTGGAGTGACTTGGTTGCCCAACGCAAAAATCGGATAGGGTTGTGTCTTCCTACTTGCATTTCACACATGCTAATGGCCTTGCAAACCATTGGTGATCTCTTTTCCTTACACTGCTACATACCAGGGAACTTTTATACTTACAAGTGTTTTACTTACTCACTTGCACATGAACTCGCTCAACATTATTGTTGATTTTTCAACTTACATGTATTTCAGGAAATTAACGAGATCTGGCACGGTATGGCATGTTTTTCCGCTGCACTTGTTTCCAAGGTCATCCGGGGTTTTAGGGGATGTGTCTATTTCCTGGACAAGACACACTCCTTAAACCATGTCGATGTTATGTTTCAGTTTGTAAAGTTTGTTGAACAAGATTATGTTTGTCAGGGTATGTTAAAACAATGGTATTGTGTTTGATTTTCAAAACTTAATGGATGATCTTGCATGTTTTTAACTCATATAGCTTTGGTATGATTAAGCTATGGTATTAAGAAGTCACACCAAAATTAACCACGCTTCCGCAAAGCCAGGGTGTGACAGCTTGGTATCAGAGCTCTGATCATAGCGAACTAGGATTCTTTCTCGAGTCTAGACTATGATCACTAGGGCTCTCACGAAAACATTTTTCTGCATACCACTTAAGTCCAGATCCAAAACTTTTTACAAACAAATGTTGAGCACATTTTATTAATTATAGGCTCAGCTTGGAGGGCTGAGGATCGGTCTGGAGGATCGAGGTGATCGAAGTTGTTGAGCACGTTGGTTTGTTATAGGTTCGATCTGGAGGATCGAGGCTCAGTCTAGGTGACCAAGGTAGTGGGCTAGCAAGGCTAGGAAGAGTAGGCTCAGTCATGACGACTGAGGAGCAATCTAAGTGGACAAGGTGGAGGATAGAGCAGTCTTATAGACTGGATGAAATTGGCTAGTAAGACTAAGAGAATGATTTGAATGTTTACGTGGTGACTACATGTTTATATGACTATATGACTGATTATTATACGTATATGTGTTTGTGTTACAAACGTCATGCTTTCATCAAGTACTAGAAAGATGAACACTACGAATCCCATGGCCCTAGTGTCAGACGACATAGTTTCATCGAAGCACGAGGTGTACATTTCCGATACTACCGGCACAGACAATGACGACTTTCAGCCCTTTTGCGCTGCCTGAAGTCGTAGCGGAGCCTACTAATGGCCATCTTGTTGGGAGTTTGCCACTCGCGGTGATCCCTGCTCCTGTGCCCCCCTTTGCCGCTTATCCTGTTGATGATATGCCCCAACGTGGCCTCCAACGACGATAACGACCTACTAGAGGAGGACCCATTCGAGGGCAGGACCCTATTGCTGCTGGTATTAGACTACTGCATGCGGACGCTTCTACAGGGGAAACTCATGCCAATTCCCCTATCCCAGACTCATTTGAGTTTTTGACATCCGCATCTTTGCACATACAGGGAGTGCAGCACCACTCACGCGACGCCGACCCTGATATGGCGTCATCAGCTGCCCCAGTTCTCGCACAACAGATTTGAGTTTGGTCGCGATATTGAGGATGATTCTGCTTTCCATCTGGTTTTGATCCAGACCATGACATTGAGTTCATGCACTTAGACCAGCCCTTGGGGGATCCTGTAACCCCCTGTGTTTGTTGATCCAGCTGATCTTGAGATGAAGTTTTTGATCCGGAGCCGGCCGTGGCCCCTGAGCCAGGCGCTACTCCTGACCCCGCATTGGAGCATGACCCTGTTCATGCCAATGCACCTACTGTTGCTCCTTGATTGATCATCTGCTTGGACGAGAGAAAATTTGGGGTAACTGTGCAAGACAATTTATTATTACGGGGGCCCACGTAATAACGATTTGTAGTGCACAGGAATCCTGGTGGACTCTGCGGGTCAAGCTAATGATAACCAATGCAGCAGGAAATAACTTAAACACGAATGACCAAGGCGATGTAGCCTCAAGTTCATTCTATTACGAGCAACAAGCCAAATTGGCAAGCCTATGTGAAGGCTCAGAAATTTACTTCCCCACTCATACAGTGAGTATATTTTTGCGTGTGAAATTGGGTGATTACATGATGGCTTATGTTGCTAAATACACCTCATAGACAATTGAAACGTTGTCTAACCCGCTTCACACCACTTCGACAAAAAGGGAATGCCACCTAGACATGAGACAAACACCAGTACGTTGCCAAGGACAGAAGCCGAGCTGCAAGAACGCATCTCACCGATAAATGCACGACATGAAGCCCTCCGCTCTAAGTACAACGATGGCATTACTGGAAATAACCATCCAACTGGCTGCACCTATAAACAGTTCCTGAACTGCGAGCCTTTGAACTTTGATAAAACAGGAGGCACCGTTGCATTTGTTCGTTGGTCCGAAAAGACCGACTCCATTCTAAGAATGAGTAACTGATCGCCCCAACAGAGTGTTACCTACATCTCGGGGATATTTCTAGATGGCACACTCTCTTAATGGAACCTCCAGGTTCAGACCCTTGGCACAGACGCTGCTTATACACTAAGCTGGGACGAGCTCAAGGAAACGATTGAGAGGAAATGTTGTTTTAGGACTGAAGTTCAGAAGCTTGACGTGGAGTCCTGGAATTTGAGAATGGACGAACCAGAGACTCCTGAACATGTCCAGCGATCGCACGACTTGTCTAGGGTCGACCCCTACTAAGTCATTGATGTCGTATGATATAGTGGTGTACTTGTAAGCTTTGCATTGTGATCTCGAATTGTGGCAATACAATCGCAGTATTCTCATCACATGCGATGTTCAATCAATTGTTTATGTCCTATAACATAAGAGGTTATGTGATTGACTTGTTGATAACATGAGATGTTATGTGTTGGTATTGTTGAATGCATACGTACACTTCACTTGCTATGACCTAACCTATGTGAAACATCTTTTAGAAGATGCCGCCAAGACGCGAAATGCGCATGCCCACCTCTGAGGCAGAACTTAAAGAGATAATTGCTGCAGCTATAGCACAGCACGAGGCCCTACGCTCCGAACCAATCAAAGGTACCTCAGAAAATAACGGTTGTTCCTACTGGCACTTCCTCAACTACAAGCCTCCGAAGTTCGACGGCACTGGGGGTGCCATAACTTTTGTAAAATGGATTGAAAGTATGGAATCCATCTTTCGAATGAGTGGCTGTACGCCAGAACAACAGGTCCCATACGTTTCTGAGTTGTTTCAAGATGGAGCTCGATTATGGTGGAATCTTCAGGTTCGAATAATGGGCCTAACTACAGCATACGCGTTAACTTGGGATGAGTTGAAAGGAATGATGCATAAGAAGTATTGCCCCCAAACGGAAACCCAGAAGTGGGAAGATGAATTTCGGAGCCTAATGATGGAAGGTCCGAAGGTGTTGGAGTACGTACAACGACTTCATGATCTGTCACGAATTGTTCCGTACCTGGTAAAACCAGAACTGAAGAAATTGGAACAATTCATTTGGGAACTGGCGCCTCAAGTCTTGAGCTTGATGACAGCATCTACGCCACCAACAATGATTGTTGCAAGTAAGATGGGTTTGGCACTCGATACGGAAGCGATTAGACTAGAAAAACTTGCAAACCCTGACAAGGAAACTCAGGTAGAGTCGTCTGGAAAGAACAAAAGGAAGCTTACCGAAGATACCCGAACGAATAATGATGAACAAAGATCTATTCGAGGTTGCTTTGACTGCGGGAACAAAGGGCATTTCAAGAAAGATTGCCCTAACAACAAACAGGCCAATAATAAGATTTACTTAGAAACCAAACCAAGATGTGCTGAGTGCAAGTATCACCGTGATTGTGGATGTCAGAAGCCTTGGTACGAGAGGAAAGGACACAACAAGGAAGGTTGTGGGATGAAGAGTCCCATACAAGAAGAAAACAGTAACAACGCTCTAGGTGGAAATGGGAAAGGAAATGGCCGAATGATAGGGTGCTTCCATTGTAGGGAAGTTGGACATTTTAAGAGGGAATGCCTGAAGTTGAAACAAGACCGTGAGAGAAAATCCAACATCGGAGCTTGTGAGGCATGCCAGGATCCAGGTGTGGTTTCTGGTACGTTCTCTAACAACCAAAACTTTTGCACCTATTTTGTTTGATGCTGGTGCCGATTATGGCTTCGTGTCATTAGAATTTAAGAATATACTTGGTTTAACCGCTAGTAAGTTAGATATCCCCTACTCAATTAAATTGGTTAGTGGGAAGTTAGTAGAAGCCAATGAAGTTATCAGAGGCTGTGTGATCAAATTAGGAGAACGTGAGTTCACTCTAGATCTACTACCCGTCCCGTTGGGAAGCTTCGAAGTGGTGGTAGGAATGGATTGGTTATTAGGTAACAAGGCTAAGATAGTATGTCACGAAAAGATTGTTCGTATCCCAACCAAAGATGGAAAAACAGTTGTGGTTCACGGAGAGAAGCGTGACACGCCGCTAAGAATTTTTCCGCTGCCCGAAAGCGCGAAAGTGTTTGCTGAAGGGATGTGTTGCCTTCCTAGCACACATCGTGGATAAGGAGGCTGCTGAACCAAGAATCGATGACATCCCTGTTGTAAGGGAATATCCAGAAGACTTCCCAGAAGACTTTCCTGGACTGCCACCCCAGAGGCAAGTAGAGTTTCACGACGATTCAATTCCAGGCACTGCACCCGTAGTCGATGCATCATAGCGACTTACAATTTCGGGGGTGCAAGGATTGACAGAGAAGTGTTGGCAACGGATGGAGAAGGAAGATAACAGACCAAAAATTCCTTTTTGGGGTAATCCCATTGTTACCCATCAAAAAGGAGGATGATGATTTTCAAATAAACATCAACTACAGAGAATTGAACAAGCTGACGATCAAGAACAGGTATCCTCTGCCAAGAATCGATGATCTGTTTGATCAACTGCAAGGCTCGAACTATTATTCAAAGTTCGATCTTCGATCTGGATACCATCAATTAAGGATACAGAAGGAAAGTATCCCGAAAACAGCCTTCCGAACTCGTTATGGACACTACGAGTTCCTTGTTATGCCGTTTGGTCTGACAAACGCACCTGCAGTCTTTATGGACTTGATGAATAGGGTTTGCAAGCCATACTTGGACAAGTTCGTGATTGTATTCATCGACGACATCTTGATTTATTCGAAGACGAAGGCTGAACACGAACAGCATCTTAGAGCTATTCTGGAGCTACTGAAGAAGGAACAACTATACGCCAAATTCTCCCAGTGCGAATTTTGGCTACGTGAAGTCCAATTTCTTGGACATGTGGTTAATGGAGATGGAATTCATGTTGGTCCAACAAAGATCGAGGCGATCAAAAATTGGGAAACGCCTACGACGCCAACCGAAATTCGGCAATTCTTGGGTTTGGCTGGCTACTATCGAAGGTTCATAGAGGATTTTTCGAAAATCGCTCAAGCATTGACGCTCCTCACACAGAAGGACAGGAAGTTTGATTGGGGAATCAAACAGGAAGAAGCGTTTCAGCTACTGAAGGATAAGCTCTGCAACGCGCCTATCTTAGCTCTACCAGAAGGTACTGATGATTTTGTGGTATACTGCGACGCATCGCGCCAAGGATTGGGATGCGTGTTGATGCAACGCCAAAAGGTTATTGCTTACGCATCGCGTCAACTGAAAGTGCACGAAAAGAACTATACCACGCATGATCTAGAGCTTGGCGCAGTGGTTTTTGCACTAAAGATCTGGAGACACTACCTTTATGGTACGAAGTGCACAATCTTTACAGATCACAAGAGCCTACAGCATATATTCAACCAGAAGGAGTTGAATATGAGGCAAAGACGATGGGTTGAATTGTTGAATGATTATGACTGCGAGATAAAGTATCACCCAGGGAAGGCGAATGTGGTCACCGATGCCCTAAGTCGAAAGGAAAGGATCAAGCCCATAAGGGTTAGGGCTCTAGAAATGATTATCCGAACCGATCTTTCCTTGCGCATTCGTGCTGTACAGAAAGAAGCCCTTAAGGAAGGAAACCAGGAAGAAGAATATCTTCGCGGGATGGAAAAGCTTTTGGCACCAAACGAGGAAGGAACGTTATGTTTCGAGAAAAGGATTTGGGTTCCTCTGTTTGGTGGTTTAAGGAAGGTTATTTTCGACGAAGCGCACAAGTCACGGTACTCTATCCACCCTGGATCGGATAAGATGTACCAGGATCTCAAAAATTATTATTGGTGGCCTAGGATGAAAGGCGATGTTGCTATTTATGTGAGCAAATGTTTGACGTGCGCTAAGGTTAAGGCGGAATACCAGAAGCCTTCAGGGCTGCTGCAACAACCTGAGATTCCCAAGTGGAAATGGGAACAAATCTCAATGGATTTTGTTACGAAATTGCCAAGAACGCCAAGAGGCCATGACATGATTTGGGTGATAGTTGACCGCCTAACAAAGTCCGCACACTTTCTGCCAATCAGAGAGAAAGACAGTACCAGTAAACTTGCGGAAATATACATGAGAGAGATTGTCGCACATCATGGAGTACCTCTCTCAATCATCTCTGATAGAGACGGAAGGTTTGTGTCAAGGATATGGCAATCCTTCCAAGAAGCCTTTGGCTCACAGTTGAATCTGAGCACTGCATTCCATCCGCAAACTGACGGCCAGAGCGAGCGAACGATACAAACTTTGGAAGACATGCTGAGGGCATGTGTTATGGATTTGGGCGGTAGCTAGGATAAACACTTACCTTTGGTCGAATTTTCATACAACAATAGCTACCACACCAGTATTGGTGTCGCGCCATTTGAAGCCCTCTACGGACGCAAGTGCCGATCACCACTATGTTGGGCTGACGCAGGTGATAGGCAACTTGCTGGTCCCGAGATCGTCCAAGAGACGACAGACAAGATTGCGCAAATACTTAAACGCATCGAAGCAGCTCGCCACAGACAAAAGGCCTATGCGGATCCAAACCGGAAGCATGTGGATTTCCAAGTTGGAGAAATGGTGTTATTAAAAGTTTCACCCTGGAAGGGGGTGGCACGCTTTGGAAAGCGTGGGAAGTTAAATCCACGCTACATTGGTCCTTTCAGAATTTTGGACAAAATAGGAACAGTAGCCTACAAGTTGGACCTACCTGCTGAACTGAATGGTGTTCACGATACATTTCATATATCCAACCTAAAGAAAAGTCCAACTCAAGTTGACGTTGCCATTCCCATCAACGAGATTCATATTGACGACACGCTCCACTTCGTTGAAGAACCTGTCGAGGTCACGGATTGGAAAGTTAACAAGACCCGCCGGAGCAGTGTCAAACTCGTCAAAGTTCGTTGGAATGCCAGACATGGTCCTGAATTCACCTGGGAACGTGAGGACCGGATGAAAGAGAAATACCCCCACTTATTCCCTAAGAACACTGCTTCTACAAGCAGAACTTAAATTTCGGGACGAAATTTATTTAACGGGGGGAGAATGTGACAACCCGCACTAAACCAGGTATCCGTACGACTTAATTACTGATTAATTACTGCTTAATTACTGTGCTTGTTTGAACTAGCTGATGAACTGCTACTTGATATCTGATACATGAACTTACTTGCATCATACTTGCTTGCTGTCACTACAATAATTATATGCTGAACCTTGGTGACAAACATGATGCACAAAAAGCACAGTAGCACTAAACGGATACACAGTGAACATGCTGATATAACCAGCATCAGGCAGACACTGCCTCTAAGGCCTGTTAAGAGCCTCAAATATCTGACTACACTGGTAGTGAGTGTAGGGTTATAAGGGTTGTGGAACTGCGTCTCTAGGAATAAGATACACTGATTGGATGAGCCAAAAACGTACTTTAAGTACAAAACACAGCACTTTAATAAATAATCCAGCTTCTAGCTGACTAGTAAAGTGCCATAACATGAGAAAAATAACACTAGACACTTTCCAAAGTGTCAGGAATGAGTTGTGTCACGAAAAATAACAATAACGACACTTTAAAGCTTTCGTAACGCTTTAACGGATTACTATCCAACCGAACAACCGGACTTTACCCGGAACATGAAAACATTGTTATTTTTATTATTACTCTTTTTCTGAGCCAGTTAGGGTCCCTGATTACCCTAACACCCGTCATAACACGCTGTACATAACTAACGGAGTTTAACACTTAACTAACCTATTTAACATAACTAGTTACCTAACTAATCTAGTTGTGATCGAACTAACCCCCCCCCCCTCTTATAATCGGCCCTAACTAGGAGGGGACAATACTTGGTACCTTGTTTAATATTTTAATCCTTTGTCTAGTATCTAGATAACACTAAACCTAATGGATATTAACCCTTATGTTTGCCTATAAGTACAAGAAGTTACACATGATAATCTTTCCATAATCACCAACTCACACCACTCTCTTGCTCTCCCTTCACTCTCGGCCGAACTCCTCACACCCACCCATCATACTTTCGGTTCTAGTTCTTGCATTCCAATCATCTACACACATCAAAGGTCGCACATTAGGAGCTTTGGTGCACTCGGAGCGCGAAGGACCACTTCCGTTAGCTTTTATCCACCCATTTTTCATCAAGATTCTTCCCTAGCCCCGAGCTAGAGGTATAACACTTAAAACTCGTTTTTACACTTGTCTAAAGTGGTTAAAAGGGTTCGTGTCGGTTAAATATCGATAACATACATTTTGAAGTATTAAAGTCTACTAAAACTCTAAAAATGGTGGTTAATAGCTTACAACTTGTGTAAAAGATGTAGTATTTGGAATTTGTGATTTTTGAGACCCGATCTATAATGTGGTAGCTCGGATCATCGTTTAACCCGGTTTGGTAAGATCGTTGATCTTAACATAAGCTTGTTTTGGTTAGTACAAGGGTTAAAAGGTGAAACTCTACCACACACGAGACATGGACTTGTTTAAAGGCATTTTATTTGTGTAAAAGTGATTTAACTTGTACGGTAGTGTTTAAAACTAGCGGATCTACGTATCCGCAAGTGGTATTTTCAAAGAACCACACGTTAAATAAATCATGTTTTCTAAAAAGATGGATCTTACACTAACAAACATGATTTTATAAACCACAAGTGTGTAAACACTTGTGAAATGAAAAGATCCGACAAAGAACTAGATTTGTCACTTGTTACTAGAAGTTGTAAAGACGGATTTCTCTAAACACGAGGTTTTTACAAGATTGAAGTTACTTTATATAAAGATCTACAAAATATAATGGGATTTACATTATAGATGCGGAAAAACTACAAGTTCATGCGATTATGCGATTTACATACTTATCGACTAGTTTGATGTGTCGGAAATTGTTTGATTGAATAAAGAAGTTGTTGAATTGATTTGTTAAAAGAAAATGATACGCTTGAAAGCGTGGCCACCTCCAGTTACAGAGGAAACTCTGGCGAAATTTTCTAAAAACCTAACACTTAGAATTATTTACACACCAAGTGTTAGAACTATTTTTGACATATTTCGAAACATAAATTTCGCCATGACTTTATTTACTAAATTTTCGGAGGTGGGATTTTCACTAAAGGTAACGAGATAAATATATTTTGTCACAACACTGTTCATGATTATTTTGTGAAATTACATAAATATTATTTTAGAGTAAAAATAATATTTACAAGCGTTAATGATTCCAAAATTTTGCGAACGCTTTCATCATGAATATATAAGTTACACCGGTAATTACATTACCACACGATTGATAAAACGTAACTTACGCACATGTATTGTATCCCCCATCCTTGGGAAGGAAATTAACTACCAAGTGTATACAGAACATAAACACGAAATAGTTGTCTAACTATTTCCCAAAAACTTAAACAATAAAGCTAAGGCACGGCCGTCCGTCTAATAGAATTAGCACTTGTAGGTCGTCGCACAGCTTTCAGATTTGGAGACACTTGGTAGAGACGCACCGACTGTGAGTTCATGTCCCCCTTTTCTCTAACTGTTTTCAGTTTTCTTAACTGCGGGGGTGAAATACATGTTACTTTGTTTACAAGTACTTTTATACACGGTATGTTAACGTAAGGAGGTTTACTACTTAGATCATGTGAATGGGTAGTTAGAACACCGAGGGACTTAAGCGGTAGATCTATCTGGGTGTAGCGAGCCCAGCTCTAGGCCCAACAGAACGGACCTCTCTGAGGACCAACAGAACGGACCTGGAGTGACTTGGTTGCCCAACGCAAAAATCGGCTAGGGTTGTGTCTTCCTACTTGCATTTCACACATGCTAATGGCCTTGCAAACCATTGGTGATCTCTTTTCCTTACACTGCTACATACCAGGGAACTTTTATACTTACAAGTGTTTTACTTACTCACTTGCACATGAACTCGCTCAACATTATTGTTGATTTTTCAACTTACATGTATTTCAGGAAATTAACGAGATCTGGCACGGTATGGCTTGTTTTTCCGCTGCACTTGTTTCCAAGGTCATCCGGGGTTTTAGGGGATGTGTCTCTTTCCTGGACAAGACACACTCCTTAAACCATGTCGATGTTATGTTTCAGTTTGTAAAGTTTGTTGAACAAGATTATGTTTGTCAGGGTATGTTAAAACAATGGTATTGTGTTTGATTTTCAAAACTTAATGGATGATCTTGCATGTTTTTAACTCATATAGCTTTGGTATGATTAAGCTATGGTATTAAGAAGTCACACCAAAATTAACCACGCTTCCGCAAAGCCAGGGTGTGACAAGGAAGGCAGTTTTGAAATCCCTACTTTCCTACACACTATTCTAGTGTAACTCTTGGTTTTGGACTCATTCTGTGTCTTAACATCATGTCTGCCTGAATACTGAACTCCCGTCAGTACTTCTAATTTGTCTGATAACTGTGCTAACTTTGTTTCGTGCACTAATTGAACCATATTGTGTTGCATGCAAAAATGATAAAAAATCTTGCAACATGTAATGCACGTGCATGTATATGATAGCATTCATAAAATCATTCATGTCATTAATTAAATCAGGCACAGTCATTAATGCACAAATTACTGTTTAACATTGTACGGAATATGTGGAAAAGTGCCAGTTGTCACATTCTCCCCCCGTTAAAAGAATTTCTTCCCGAAATTCAAGTTGTGTTACCGGTTGCAGGGGAGTTGTGAAACAAATACGGACATTTTGATTTGTTTTGGTCTTTACGCTTCCCACTAAGCTCTAGGTCATGGCATGAATTTCAATGAACTTTGACAAGTTTAATACGACTTCTCCGGTCTAGTGGACTTTTCAATCCGTAACCTCTACAGGTTCTTCAGTAAATTGGACTTTGTCGTTTGACGTGAATCCCGTCTGCGAAAAGAAACTAATGTTTCCTATGTAGAGCTCTCTTAGAGATTAGACACGTGGAATGTGTCATGAACACTAATAAGTTATTCCGAAAGCTTTAGTTTGTATGCAACGGTTTCGATCCTTCCAGGATTTCGAAGGGTCCAATGTACCGTGGGTTCAACTTTCCACGTTTACCAAATCGTACCACGCCATTCCAAGGCGAGACTATCAGTATAACTATATCACCAACCTCAAATTCCAATGGTTCCCACCGCTTGTCAGTGTAACTCTTCTGTCCATAACGGCTGACTTGATACGATCACGTATCTGAGCAAATCTTGTCTGTGTTTCTCCTGAACTACTCAGGACCAATAAGTTGTAAATTTCCGGTCTCCGCCCAACACAGCGGGTATCGACACTTACGTCCAGAGAGCTTCAAATGGGGCGGCCTGTATACTGGTGTGATGGCGATTGTTGTAGGATAACTCCACCAAGGGTAGGTGAGTATCCCAACTCCCACCCAAGTCCATCACACAAGCACGTAGCGTGTCTTCCAATGTCTGAATCGTCCGTTCACTCTGGCCGTCCGTTTAGGGTGAAGGGATGTGCTACGATTCAACTGTGAACCAAATGAGTGTTGAAACGTCTGCCAAATCCTTGACACAACGCGACCATCCCGGTCGGATATGATGGGTACATGCACTCCATGACGTGCCGCATTCTCTCTCAGATATTTCCGCTAACTTCCTTGTGCTGTCTTTCTTATTGATAGGTACAAAGTGTGCAGACTTCGTGAGTCAATCTATAACCACCTCAATCTTATCATGTCCTCTTTGTATTCTTGGTAACGTCGTAATGAAATCCACTAAGATCGGTTCCCGCTTCCAAACGGGAATCTTAGGTTGTTGCAGTAACCTTGACGGTTTCTGGTATTCCGCCTCACTTTAGCACAAGTAAGACAGTTACCCACATATGTAGCAATGTCAAGTTTCATACTGGGCCACCAATACCAATCTTTTAAGTCTGGGTACATCTTGTCGGATCTAGGACGGACCGAGTACCTCGACTTATGAGCTTCATCCAAAATAAGTGCTCGTAGATTGCTGAAGGATGGTGCCTAAATTCATTCTATGAAGTATAATGTTCCGTTTTCCTTTGGAACCAATTTCGCTTCCATACTACGCAGTGATTCAACTCATAGGTTCTCTGGTTTAAGTGCTTCCTACTGGGCTTCATGTGTCACACCCCGACTCGCAACGGAAGCGCACGCGGGGAGCAACAGACACATGGAACAGACACATTGGTCATAAAGATGTTATATTATACATTACCAACGTATTTCGTTTACATTATTTATTAACACAACAACACGTAAGTTACAACTAAGTTTTCCCACAAGTAGTCTGGTACTAGTAGCTATGCCTCTATTCACATACTATCCATACTCAAAACTTGGAACTCCTACAAGCTTATCCCTCCTTTGTTTTGCCTAAAAAACATATCACAATTTGGAAAAGTCAGCTAAACATAGTTGGCGAGTTTCACTATTTTAGTTTGTATTAAATAGATGTAATTATAGTTCAAGTTTGGCACATTTGATTGAATATATACTGAGCCCACAAGTGAATCCTTGACTGTCAACTCAACCCCGTGGTCCACCCCCACGGCACTGCCCTTGTGTAACTATGGCTAGTACCCCATAGTCTATGCTTGAACATGTACAATTGCGTGTGTATCTCATGGCGTTCCTGGCCATCGCAATTGGGTTTGTCGGACCAATAGTACTATTTACACATTCACCGGCCTACAGTTAATCACTTGGGTCTGTGGGGACTTTTAATGTACTAGTGTTTACTCAGATCCTTCACGTTATATCATGTATATATGTGCACGTATGAACGTATGTAACATGCATTTCACCCCATGTAAAACAGGAAAATAGATTTAAAACGAGGAAGTAAAACTCACGTAATAAGTAAGCACAACAATCACGCGTGGTATATGTGCCAGTGCTTTACTACTTCAGTCCTTGTATCAGTTAGTGTTGGGTTAATTATCGAAAACAGGGTTCTGTTCGGGAATCGTTATAACTTGGGTTCGGATGGAAATATTCATCCGATAATTGACCTATAGCATAACAGTAGAGCTGTGGGTATTATCTTAGTGTCAGATTTCAGTTTGGCTTCCGGGCACCGTTTTGCGTGCCTGTCAAAGTCGCTTGTTTTAGATGTTCGGAAAATGGCTTGATCATATGGAAGGTACTAATAAGTTGTCCATTAAAAATAATTAACTTTATATTAAGGGACTTTGGTCGTTTGGGGATCCCAGGTTGCCCAATTTTAAGTTTCCGTTTTCGCCGTCGGGTAATTGTCCGAACTGGCGTGTAATGTACCCTAAGTACCCATTTTGTCCTGGAACAGTCCAGAATGACTCTAGTGTTCCACTTATTGCCATTGTAGTCTTTGGCTAGTTCGCGGATCCGGCAGGTTCGTTGTGCGTTTACAACTGCCGGTTTTCTATAAAATAATAAGATTTTTAATTCAAAAACATTATTACTCAATATATATATGTTATAAAATTCTGAAACTTTTTATATAAGTTGATAAAAATATATAGAATTCTGGAAAAAATATTTTCAGAATTTATAAAATTAATTTATTAATTTTAATAAAATCATGAAAAACTGTATTTTAACCGAATAATTTGCGCCCGTAATGATATGACTTTCAAAAATTCACAGAAGTGTACCAATATGTCCAGGAACTTCCTGGAAAAAATTGAGATTTTTCCGGCTACCGAAACTTTGTGACAACGCGATTTTTGAAACCCAAGTAAAGCTCAGTAAATGATCCCCAAGCTTTTCCAGGATGTTTTCCATATTAAACTTAAGATTCATGTAACTTTTGGTGATTTATTGAGCTTGTTTGTTATTTTTTTCTGAATTTATTATTTAAAACAGTTAAAAATTCACCAAAAATCACCAGAAATTCAGAAAATTCTAAAATTTTGGTTGAGTCTTATTTTGAACATATGAGATTATACTGAAAAATTTCATGTTTATTGCATACCCACGGACCAAGTTATGCTATAAACAATTCTATATATCCTAGATTCGGTTTTCGCAAATTATACCTAGCGGTTTGTGCGTTTTCAAGCAACTTTTGCTCTTCCAGAAGTGAAAGATCCTTATGTTCAGTACCTATACACCATAAACAACACAAATATGTATTTACTCATGTCAATCAAGTCTTAGAACCATTATTTTTCAATTAGCGTTTGATTTTACCGAAGACTGTCGAATAGGTTGTGTTTTGTTATCATAAACTGATGTTTGGCATTACAAAACACCATGTAGAATTTGATTACATATTAATCATGTTTCAACATCCTTCATGGCCCAAAATATCAAATATTTATGGATCAAATCAAGTTTCCTTTGTTAACTACATGTTTTAGTATGAAAAAGTCATAAAAATACCACCATAACACTATTATACCTTAAACCTTGGCTTGGTTTTTGCTGGAAAATTATAGGAGCAGATGTAAAGAAGCTTTAGGAGTATTTTAGAATTCTAAAAGTTGAAGTAACAGGAAAAAGGATACTTTATTTGATACGTAATATGGGTAAGGATGAAAATTGGTGAAGGCGGTTGTTGTTGTTTTTGTTTTTTTTACTTTATAATTAATTCAGCTGCTTCACTCGTGTTACTCGTGTAACTGACAAAATATAGCGTTCTATAAAATTATGTATATACCCTTAAGACGAGCTTATTTTTCTATACATTGTGACCCAAGTTTCGTTAAAAACGAAGTAGGGTAAAATATAATATATTTTATAATTATTATCAAAATGGGTCTTTATACTACTAAACCTCTGTCAAGGTATCTCATGGTTCAAATTGTCATTCGACCCGTCAGTTTGGTGAACTAGCGTGTAACGCGCAGTTTTAACAATACGAACCCGTCTTTAACAAAAAGTTGAACGCTTTCCCATATTTGATTGAAATACATTATATTAGTGTTATATAAGTGTTTTTAGGCTTGACTGACTCTACCATGCAAGTTTGGTTGTTTCTGTGTGCGTTAAAATCGAAGACGTTTCGTTGATTGGAACCGCTTCGTTTAACGTGCCAACTACATGTTAAGGCCTCAAATCTTACATTATTGTCTAATTACTATGTCAAAGTAATTCCATACTCTTAGAAAAGTCAACGACACTTCTGTTTGCATCAAAATCGTTATTGTACGGTTTTGCGGACCGTTAAACGGAAATCCTCCGTTTAACCTGTTTTCAGCACACTGAGGCATCAATATCGCACTGTTAGGTACTATTATTCATATGTTACCCATAAGGTACCCTAGGATTCATCCAAGTCATAATCAGTATCATTTCGTTACTCGTGTAAGTCGTACGTATAAATAAGGGTTTACCTGATTTCGCCATGGTTGTCACATCACGGTTCCGAACTGTGAGATCAGCTTGTATCGTCATCTCTAAGGCTCGCACCCTTAGAGGCTTTGTGCGTTCCGCGCGACTCAAGGCGTCGGCCACGACGTTCACTTTACCCGGGGGTTATCTGATTTCACACTCATAATCATTTAATAGCTCAAGCCATCTACGCTGTCTCATATTCGAATCTTTCTAATCGAAAATGTGTTGCGAACTTCTATGATCTTGTAAAGATCGTGCAATGAGCGCCATACGGGAAATGACGCCAGATCTTCAACGCGAAGATCACAATACCTAATTCAAGGTTGTGCGTCGTGTAGTCCTTCTCATGCACCTTTAATTGGCGTGACACGTAAGCGATGACTTTGTCTTGTTGCATCAACACACAACCAAGACCTTGTCGAGAAGCCTCACAGTAAATACAAATCCATTGGTATCGTCAGGTAAGATAAGATAGGTGCATCGCAGAGTTTATCCTTCAACATCTACAAAGTTATTTCATGTTTCTCTCCGTGATCAAACTTCTTATCCTTTTGGGTTAGTGGTTGAGTAAGACTTGAAAAATTCTCAATGAATCGTCTGTGATAGCCTGCTAACCCCAGAATTTGTCGTATCTTGGTTGTGGTTTTTGGTGCTTCCCAATTCTTGATTGCCTCTATCTTAGCAGGGTCTAGATGGATTCCATCCTATTTCACCATGCGACCTAGGAATTGCACCTTGCGAATCCAAATTTCGCACTTCGGCAACTTTGCATAAATCCGCCCTTTCTTTAAAAACTCCAAGGTAGCTCGCAGATGTTGCTCATGACCTTCCTTGGTCTTTGAGTAAATAAGAAGGTCGTCAATAAACATAATTACGATCTTATCCAGGTATGGATTATACACCCGGTTCATGTGGTCCATGAATACTGCCGATGCATTTGTTAAGCCAAGCGGCATGACAAGGAATTCATAATATCCATAGCGAGTCCTAAAGGCCGCTGTAGGGATACTTTCTCCTTGTGTCTTCAATTAACGATATCCTATCCTTACGTCGATCTTGGAATAGTAGCTGGAATCTTGTAGTAAGTCATCAATTCTCGGTAAGGGGGGCCGATTCTTGATGGTTAGTTGTTTAACTCCCTGCAACTTATGCACAATACTTTTTCCTCACCAGTTCTTGATTCCCTCCTAGATCGGTTCGTATATACATACGAAAACTGTTGTCCTTCTTCCTTTCCAATAACACTGGAGCTCCCCAGGGTAAGAAGTTCGGCCTGATAAGTTCCCTTATCTAGCAGCTCTTGCAGTTGAGTTGAAAGTTCTTGCATCTTGGACAGAGTTAGTTGGTAAGGCTCCTTTGTCTCTGGTGCCTCTCCTAACACTAGATCTATCCGAAACTCCACTTGTCTCTTGTGGAGGTAGTCCAATCAAGTCTTTGGGAAAGACTTCTGGGAATTCCTTTATAATGGGGATGTCTTCTAATCTTGGTTCCTTGGTCTCCTTACGAGTAAGGAAGGCTATGCAGTCTCTTTGGAGACAATTCTGCGCTCTCATAACCAATGTGAAATGTCACAGTCTTCCACCTTATAGGGCCCAGTGTCCTCGCATCAACTGTATGAAGGCTGTGTATTATAAGTGTTTCATCATTCGCAAGAGGGATGCGAACGACTTTCTCATGACAAACAACCTCAGCTCCATTCATGGATACCCAATCCAAGCCGATTATATCATCAAAACTTTCCAAACCAACTGGTAGCAGGTCAATAGAAAACCTTCGTTCTCCAAGTCCAAGTGTTTAGTCCTTGATAACTTCATCCTCTCCGACTAATTTCCATTTGTTAACTCTACAGAGTATGGGGTGTCTAGTTTACTTGTCTCTAGACCAAGTAGGTTCTAAATTATATCGATACAAGGCTAAAGTTGGCGCCAGTATCAATCAAAATGGATGCATAGTGTTGGTTTATAAAGAACGTTCCCATAGCTACGTTCAGGTCCTGGCGTGCCTTGGGTGTTCCTTTTGTAACAAATGCTCCCACAAATTTTTTTTCTTTGGGCAGTCCTTCCGTTAGTGTCCTTTGTCGCCACATCCATAGCAACCTTTGCCCTTGTCGTTTCTATTATTGCTCTGCTCCCTACTATCGCTCTGGTTTCTATCACTGTCCTGGCTCCTATTTCCACGCCCCATACCAGACCAGTATTGCCTCCTTGCTATGCCCGGTCTTGCCACAACTTCCACACCTATGAGCCCTGCACGGACCGGTGTGATGGTAACCACACCTGTTACACCTTGGTAACTCTCCTTGGTAGTTTTTATCACATGCCTTAGCTGTGGTTACGGATGCCTTGACTGTCCTAGTCGCAACGTTTTCCTTATGTTTGTTGCTTGACTTAAGGTTTTGCTTGTAATGCGTACACTTCCTCTTATCCTTATCCAAAGAAGACTCCACAGAGCTTCAAGCTCAGCTCTTGTCGCAGGTAAAGGTCCTGATTAGACTCGGCCAGCTTTTCCTTCGCTGTGGTTCCATGTGCTTCTCATGTATAAAACACGTAGGCGAAATTAAACATTTATTTTGGAATAAATGTTGTCGTCTTACATGTGAAAGCAAGTTCATTCGTCGTGTACTATAAGTATAAAGGTAGGGTAATTCCTAGTGATGCTTATGCAAACCTTCCCACCATAATCATCTCATCATTGTAGCAAGGTAAAATGAGTCGCATCTTGCTAAGGGTATATCGACTTTTACATACGCCATATCAACTTGTTGCAATTATTCTTGCGCAGAAAACTTCCTCGGAGTCACCTTACTCCGATTGATGCAAGCCACCCTGTGCTATGCAAAATTCGGTGAGGCCTTCCCTTCACCTTGTTCCTTGTTTATTCCTTAAGTTTCTGACTCTTCTATAGTCTTTACTTTTACAAAAACGGGCACACTTCCCAAAGGATGGGGTTGTGCGTTATTACCACGAGTAGGAGGGGGGGCGATAGTGGAATCACAGAAGCAAGGTCGTGAGGATACATGGCTTCTTCCTCGGGGCCAGATTATGTTTTGCAGCAAACGCAGAGCGGTTTCCAGGGTGTGAATGCACTACCCTAACGATGGGGTGCACTACGGGATAAAGAGTGCGAAGGTACTGATAGAGGTGTAGATCGAGAATAATCTTCTTTCACGTGTCTTCCATGTGCCTAAATGGAACAACAATCTGTTGAGAATATCGAGTGGTTACTTCCGTCTTTATAATATGTGTTTTATACTTCATGGTTCTCGATTGTCCAATATAGGGAGGACCCTTTTGCCACACTGGGCTGTGTGATGGATACATTGATTCGGCTTGGGCTCCATGAGTCCCAATATGGTTAGCATAGTCTTCCTGAATGCCGAGTAGAGTGCGGTAAATAAGTTACACTACAGCTTGCGCCATGCTACCTCCTTGGGGTAAAGCGGATGCCAAAGGTTGGGGTCTTATCATAACATCTACAATGGACAGGTTTGGGGGTGTTCTAAGTGTAACACCTGTGCCTCCACGGCCATCAAACAAATACCAAACCAATGAAATATTATATTTTCATACTTGGGATTTGTAAAAATATGTGTATCATTTGCACATATCAATTCTTGTTCAATTTCAAACTCTAAATCGCTTTCTGGAAGGTTATACGCGCACCGATGCGTAAATATAACCAGTTTAATGCAACAAACACTCCGGAATAGTGACTTAGGCTTAACATACCTTAAATAACCTTTACATAACTTAGAATTAAGTTTTGAAGGCTTTGGTATGGCAAAATCAAGTTAAATCGCTTACAGGGACTAAAGTTGACAAACTGCGAAAGTATGCCAATTTAAACTGTAACAGACATTCCGGAACATGACCATAAGTTAAACATACCATAAATATCCTTTACATAGCTTAGAAATAAGCTTTGAGGTGTTCGGTGTGCTAAAATAAACTTTTGGGTCATTCAGGGACTAAAAGTGTCAAAAAGTGCACAAGTTTGCATTTTCGCGCATAACTTACGTTCTGAATACATCCGGACATCCAAAAATTTATGTAAGCATGACTATATTATGCTTTAGTGTTTGGATTACCAAAAATCCATTCGTTGCGTCATTTGGATCGTTTTTCGCGCTTATGCGCATTCCGTCGTAATTAAGCGAACATCGCTTTCGTACGACCAAACGAACCAACACCCGGCATATTTTTGAGTATGTTTCATGTCCACAATGTTTAGACATCATTTTAGGGCCTTAAAGTTGGCTTTACGGGCCTTAGAAGTGTCGGAAATGGCATAAACACATAACAGGGACCAAAACTGTCATTTCTGAAAGATGTTTGCTTATACATCGAATCTAGTCCTTCCCACTTGTTGCACATGGTTTTGGGAATCTATGGGCTGGTATTTTGGGCACATGGTATTACAATACCATGGGTGCTAGTGTATGGCCAAGATTGAAGCACTTTTTCCAAGAAACGATCCTAACGGTTCGGGAAATCCTATAAATACCCCACCCCCCATGCTTCAAAATTACAAGAACTTTGATTTGAGAAACTCTAAGTTGAAACTATTGTTTCATACCTGAGATTTTTGAATCAAAGTTAGCATTCGGGGACCCTTCGTAAGTATTCTTTCGTTCTTTTATTGCTTTTCGAGTCTTTCGAGTCTGAAAGTCAAACTTTGTTTGACTTTCTACATTGACCAGTTATGGTCAATGCGAAGTTCGTTTGAACTTCGCAACGTGATTGTAATCACGTTGGTCATAGTCCCTTGGGACTATGCCCACTGATTACCACGTTGTCTAGGGTCGTAGGGTAGGCGATCTAATAAATCGCCTATACCTTCGAACTCGACCCATTTGGTCGATCATTAGGATCCGACCAAATACATTAGGCGACCATAGTAGGTAGGGAATAACCTTCCGAGGTTATACCCTATGGTCGCTTCGTTTAAGTAGTTGTATGATAGGTAGTTTATATGCCTTAGGTAAATTACCAGAATACCCTTTTCATGTATAATTGGTAATTAAGCATATGTAACCTAAACTTTTGTCACATAACTGATTATGTAACATGTTTAGGCATATAACACTTGTCATAGGACTAGTTAGACGGTCTGAACGCGTTTCACGCGCACGACGCGTTAAAGTAGCATATGTTACCTTAATGGGTCGCGATGGGTCGAAAGCAATTAGGTTTGGTTTCATTGTAGTATGTAGGCCTTGTTAAACCATATCATATGAGTTCCAACACTCATTTGGTTTACCAAGCCTCATCCTATCCGATCTCCCGATTTAAGTCTGGTTTATTTATATAGTTTTAGATTGCCGACTGATTTCGTGCTCTCTCTAGCTTTGTTTGGTTGTTGTTCAAGACCTCCAAGCATTCTCAGGCGAGTACATTATTCCCCTATTTTACTGCTTTCAATTGTTTTGGGGTGACTCATATGTGCTAAATGTTTTCGATGTTATAACGATGGTTTCAAAAACGATTAAGACGATTTATACAAAACTAATAACGATTTCATAAAGTGAACAAACTTGTTGGTTGTAGTTACATAACAAATGACATTCATTAGCAATGATCAAGCCGACCAGTATTAGGTTATGGTACCATAGGATCTGACAAGTCCCGTTATTTACTACACCCGTAGTTATGTGTGGGTGTTGTGGGTAGCGACTGAACCTGTAATTTTTAATTTACTCTTTGGTAAGGGTTTATTAATGCGAGATGTTAATCTATCCTTTGGTAAGGGTTTATTAATGCGAATTATTAATCTATCCTTTGGTAAGGGTTTATTAATGCGAGTCAAGAAGGTTTGAATGTTATTAGCGAGACGACCATTTAAGTAGTTTCACGACCTAAAACGAATTTAACGATTGGGTAAAAGATTGGTTTTCACACGATGTTTTAACGATTGGGTAAACGATTGGTTTCAAAGCGATATACGATTGGGTTTTGGTTACATATTACATGATTTACATTGGGCATGAACATTACTTTGGTGGTTTGGTTTGGATTAAGTGATTAAGTAACAATGCGTGTGGAATATGATACAAGCATGGTGGATACGCCGCTGGTACTTCCTATATATAAGTGTTTGTATGGTATTACATATTGTAGCGTTATTTGAATCATTTCAGTTTGAGACATAGAACATTTTATACAAGTAACATACTTTTCACAAGACATTTATTTACAAACAACTTATCTTATACAAACTCATTTTACATGGTTATTCATTTAATCATGCATTATTCTCTTATTTATACATATCACCTAAACTTATTATTTTTCAAATGATTTACACCCCGACCGCGTAAAACAACAAATCGCGGCGGAAACATCGGGGCGTGTTGCAACAGAATTAATGTTTCATAACCATGGATACCAAAAAGTGTTTCGTTTTATTAAACATTGAATAATTACATTGTCTGGAAATCTAAATACACAATTTAAACATAGTCTATCATTGTTATTGAGTCACTAAGGCCTTGTCCAGTCCTATGTGAGCATGCATCCTATTAATCGATATCTTTCAACAATACCTGAAACATATGTGAAAACGAGGTCAGCAACGAAATGCTGGCGAGTACATAGGTTTTGTGAAAATAAGATTCATGACTTCTGTTTTAAGAAAATGTTTAGTCATGAACCTTGTAATTTGCTTTGTCTTTGTAAATCATTTGAAAAATAATAAGTCCAAGTGATATGTATAAATAAGAGAATAATGCATGATTAAATGAATAACCATGAAAAATGAGTTTGTATAAGATAAGTTGTTTGTAAATAATTGTCTTGTGAAAAGTATGTTACTTGTATAAAATGTTCTATGTCTCAAACTGAAATGATTCAAATAACACTACAATATGTAATACCATACAAACACTTATATATAGGAAGTACCAGCGGCGTATCCACCATGCTTGTATCATATTCCACACGCATTGTTACTTAATCACTTAGTCAAACCAAACCACCAAAGTAATGTTCATGCCCAATGTAAATCATGTAATATGTATAACCAAAACCCAATCGTATATCGCTTTGAAGCCAATCGTTTACCCAATCGTTAAAACATCGTGTGAAAACCAATTGTTTACCCAATCGTTAAATTCGTTTTAGGTCGTGAAACTACTTAAATGGTCGTCTCGCTAATAACATTCAAACCTTCTTGACTCGCATTAATAAACCCTTACCAAAGGATAGATTAACAATTCGCATTAATAAACCCTTACCAAAGGATAGATTAACAACTCGCATTAATAAACCCTTACCAAAGGATAGATTAACAACTCGCATTAATAAACCCTTACCAAAGAGTAAATTAACAATTCGCATTAATAAACCCTTACCAAAGAGTAAATTAACAATTACAGATTCAGTCGCTACCCACAACACCCACACATAACTACGGGTGTAGTAAATAACGGGACTTGTCAGATCCTATGGTACCATAACCTAATACTGGTCGGCTTGATCATTGCTAATGAATGTCATTTGTTATGTAACCCAACCAACAAGTTTGTTCACATTATCGAAATCGTTATTAGTTTTGTATAAATCGTCTTAATCGTTTTTGAAACTATTGTTATAACATCGAAAATCGTTTTGTTATCATCGTTAAAGCCTTGAAAACATTTAGCACATATGAGTCACCCCAAAACAATTGAAAGCAGTAAAATAGGGGAATAATGTACTCGCCTGGGAATGCTTAGAGGTCTTGAACAACAACCAAACAAAGCTAGAGAGAGCACGGAATCAGTCGACAATCTAAAACTATATAAATAAACCGGACTTAAATCGGGAGATCGGATAGGATGAGGCTTGGTAAACCAAATGAGTGTTGGAACTCATATGATATGGTTTAACAAGGCCTACATACTACAATGAAACCAAACCTAAGTGCTTTCGACCCATCGCGACCCATTAAGGTAGCTTATGCTACTTTAACGCGTCGTGTGCGTGAAACGCGTTCGGACCGCCTAACTAGTCCTATGACAAGTAGAATATGCCTAAACATGTTACATAATCAGTTATGTGACAAAGGTTTTGGTTACATATGCTTAATTACCAATTATACATGAAAAGGGTATTCTGGTAATTTACCTAAGGCATATAAACTACCTATCATACAACTACTCAAACGATGTGACCATAGGGTATAACCTCGGAAGGTTATTCCCTACCTACTATGGTCACCTAATGTATTTGGTCGGATCCTAATGATCGACCAAATGGGTCGGGTTCGAGGTATAAGCGATTTATTAGATCGCTTACCCTACGACCCTAGACAACGTGGTAATCAGTAGGCATAGTCCCAAGGGACTATAACCAACGTGATTACACTCACGTTGCGAAGTTCAAACGAACTTCGCATTGACCATAACTGGTCAATGTAGAAAGTCAGACTCGAAAGACTCGAAAAGCAATAAAAGAACGAAAGAATACTTACGAAGGGTCCCCGAATGCTAACTTCGATTCAAAAATCTCAGGTATGAA
This sequence comes from Helianthus tuberosus, assembly GCA_030545235.1. Taxonomy (NCBI): domain Eukaryota; kingdom Viridiplantae; phylum Streptophyta; class Magnoliopsida; order Asterales; family Asteraceae; genus Helianthus; species Helianthus tuberosus. The sequence continues at coordinate 122,578,454 of CM060409.1, forward strand.
ATAATAGTTTCAACTTTGAGTTTCTCAAATCAAAGTTCTTGTAATTTTGAAGCATGGGGGGGTGGGGTATTTATAGGATTTCCCGAACCGTTAGGATCGTTTCTTGGAAAAAGTGCTTCAATCTTGGCCATACACTAGCACCCATGGTATTGTAATACCATGTGCCCAAAATACCAGCCCATAGATTCCCAAAACCATGTGCAACAAGTGGGAAGGACTAGATTCGATGTATAAGCAAACATCTTTCAGAAATGACAGTTTTGGTCCCTGTTATGTGTTTATGCCATTTCCGACACTTCTAAGGCCCGTAAAGCCAACTTTAAGGCCCTAAAATGATGTCTAAACATTGTGTACATGAAACATACTCAAAAATATGCCGGGTGTTGGTTCGTTTGGTCGTACGAACGCGATGTTCGCTTAATTACGACGGAATGCGCATAAGCGCGAAAAACGATCCAAATGGCATGACGAATGGATTTTTCTTATGCCAAACACTAAAATATAATATAGTCATGCTTACATAAATTTTTGGATGTCCGGATGTATTCAGAACGTAAGTTATGCGCGAAAGTGCAAACTTGTGCACTTTTTGACACTTTTAGTCCCTGAATGACCCAAAAGTTTATTTTAGCACACCGAACACCTCAAAGCTTATTTCTAAGCTATGTAAAGGATATTTATGGTATGTTTAACTTATGGTCATGTTCCGGAATGTCTGTTACAGTTCAAATTGGCATACTTTCGCAGTTTGTCAACTTTAGTCCCTGTAAGCGATTTAACTTGATTTTGCCATACCAAAGCCTTCAAAACTTATTTCTAAGTTATGTAAAGGTTATTTAAGGTATGTTAAGCCTATGTCACTATTCCGGAGTGTTTGTTGCATTAAACTGGTTATATTTACGCATCGGTGCGCGTATAACCTTCCAGAAAGCGATTTAGAGTTTGAAATTGAACAAGAATTGATATGTGCAAATGATACACATATTTTTACAAATCCCAAGTATGAAATATAATATTTCATTGGTTTGGTATTTGTTTGATGGCCGTGGAGGCACAGGTGTTACAGTCTCCCCTACTTTAGGAAATTTCGTCCCGAAATTTATTTAGAGGAAACTTGTGAGAGTTTAAAACATGAAGTTGAAAAGACCGAACAACATTGGTTAGGGTTCTGAACTTCTAGTAACTTTAATAACATCATGCTTTCAATGTAAGAGGGATACTTATATACAAGTATATGAAGCATCATTGGTGCGTCCACCGTGCCTCCATTACATTGTTATCATTTCGTTATTTTTGTCACTATCGGTTCTTACACATAATAAATCTTACTGTGATTACCGTGCACTGAATCTCACAATTATGTACGCGTCCATAATTAGACAATTCCTTGCACAGTTCACACAGTCTATTTTATAATATGTAGGGTAAAACCAAATGAACAATCCTGTGATGCGTGTAACTAGACCGCCATAGAGTCCTTTTAATTAAATCAATAAATGATCTAAATAGACTATCAAGGAGTCTGTTCAGCTACATCACTAGATGTCGTTCTTTAACCAAATTGTGAATCAATCTTTTAGACTAGACCACTCAAGGGTCTATCATCGAATCCTGGAATGGTACTATATAACCCAAGGGTCTTAACTACCACGTAGAAGCCCATAAGGATTTAAGGTAGTACCTTTTGAATATCCTACTATGAATCCCTCATATGAAAACATGAAAGATTCTATGAGGATTTGAAAATCGGATCACACAAAATCATAGAGGAGAACACATAAACACATATCACATAACCACAAAATTGTTCGTTAATTTGTCTTGTAAATTGCGTACATACATTTAAAGCACACTAGGAATCCATTCCGTGGATTTCATTTGGTACTTTAAACGTTATCAAGAATCCAACTATAAAGATAGAAAGATTCAAAAAGAAAATTCGATTTCGATTATTAGGAACCGAAATGTTCGAATTAAGGTACATAAGGAATCCAATTAAGGACTCTGATTTGAATGATAATCATCCACAAGGATCTAATTGTGAAGATAAAAAGATCCCATATGAATTTTTGAAGTTGAAGATGTTTTGAAACCTTGCACTGGATGTGCTTAGGTCAAAACATGATGTAAAATGCTTATGAAGTTGAGATGCTTGATATGTCAAGGCGACATATGAAGCAGAATTTTGAAGGTTAAGTCAATGTATGAGGAAAGTATTTTTGAAAACTATGCATGGGGTTCTTTTAAGAAAAATGTGTTTAACGTTTTTGAAACCTTATATATAATACTTTTGAAATCATAAAGTAGGTGTATTAGATAGATATATTTACAAAAATGTTTTAAAATCATGCGAGATGAATTTTTAAATTATGTATAAGGTTTTTGAAAGACATGAATGATGCTTTTCGAAATCATGCACTTGATAATAAAATGTATTGTGTTAATATTGTCTTCAGACTATATGAAATATTTTGAAATTAGGAAGGTTGGTTTTGATAACATGGTCAATGTTTTTGAAATAACATAGACAATGCATCTAGAAAAAATTTGTTTTCAAACTATATGAAATGTTTTGAGATCATGAAGATTGTTTTGAAATACTTGTACTGTATATGTTGAAAAAAATCAAAACGGAATGGGTATGAGATTTGAAAATACCCTTAGTTATCTAACCAAGGATTTAAAGGCACAGATGTGCGAAAAGCACGATTACTCATAATATCACTTAATTTTCTGTACTTTGTTTCTTAGAGTGAAACGAGTACTTAAAAATTTCGAGGGAATCATGAGCGATCATGGCGAAGTTCTGAGAAGCCTTTCGCTTCTTTGACTTCTTAGGGGATCGTTCATCCATGGTCTTTGATTCCTCGATTGGTTTCTTGGCTGACGGTGTTGTCGCCTGACTAGGTCCTGCCTGTCTTGGTGACTCTTGAGTGGCTTCATCCTGGAGATGATACTTGGCAGTAGCTAATTCAACAGTCTTTAGGACTACTTCGCCTATTCGCTGAGCGAATTTGGCTGCTTGCTCAGATATCTGGGCGTCATCGTGATGAAGAGACATTCTTGAAGAAAAAGAAAGGCATAGGGAGAAACAGGTGAAAGATTATTGGACATTCAAAACAGAATGATAACGCATGAAAATTGCGATCATTTGTTTGTTACCTAAGGCAAACAAATGAGACGGTGACTAATCAAAGTAAATGGGTCAAAAATAATGTATCGCGAAGACATGCTCGCCTATAAGTGAACACTCATCCCAAGAATTCCCAGGTAAGCACAACTGGTCTCGCGTCTGATGAGATGTATACGAAGTGCTTGCCTAGACAGAAAACCCAGAATACAGGCATTCACCCTTCCAGTTTGCACGTGTTCACATCATTTAAAACCCAAAACCTTGACGAAGTTTTGAAAATTCAAAGGGGTTCAAAACCATATAATAGAGAGTTCAAAACCTTACAATAGAGGGTTCAAAACCTAGTAATCAATCATCCTAGAACAGATGATTAGTTTTCAAAGCGGTTTTGAAATTTATGTTCTTGTTGTGGTTGTCACCTAAGGATAGGTGACAGTATTGTTTTATGACTAAACGCAAGTAAACTCGCGTTAGGGTCCTAAGAAGGTTATAGACTAGGTCAAAGCATTACTAATAACCTAATTCCCTATAACCATTGGCTCTGATACCATCTTTCTGTCACACCCCGACCGCGTAAAACAACAAATCGCGGCGGAAACATCGGGGCGTGTTGCAACAGAATTAATGTTTCATAACCATGGATACCAAAAAGTGTTTCGTTTTATTAAACATTGAATAATTACATTGTCTGGAAATCTAAATACACAATTTAAACATAGTCTATCATTGTTATTGAGTCACTAAGGCCTTGTCCAGTCCTATGTGAGCATGCACATTTGTGTTGATGCATTTTTAGTGTCTGTAACTAGTCTTGTTTTAACGATGTAATTTGTATGGTCTTTTATTAATTATCGAGTCTGTATGTTATGTTGACCAAGTCAGATATCCTCCTATCTACTTGTGTACAACTTATTTGTCTCTTTTGGTATGTAATGTATTATGAACAATGCATGTTGCATTAAAGGGTAGTTTTGTCATTACTATGTTTATGTGTTGATGATTGTTGCTGTCTGATAACAGGAACAAACACAACAGTTGCAGTCCTCGACGAAACAGACTTCTGTTTCGTCGGAACACTTAATGGCGAAACAGACTTCTGTTTCGTTGAAGGTCATGACGAATCAGACTTTGATTCGTCATGTATTGGGCTGTTCCAGGCCCAATGTCTGGCCCATGTTCAGATTCGTCAAACACTTCTGTGTTTCGTCGATATCTGTGGCCCAGGGACTATATAAACAACACTTTGTGTTCATTTGAACTCAGAGATGAGAAATAGACTATAGTAACAAAACTCTGCCGAAATTCTGTCTGAACTGTGTTTGTATCAGTTTGTAATCGGTTCTCATCCCGTTAATCAATCGAGTGTGTATCATTGATTAATCCGTTGTTATTATTGGTTTACGTGTTTGCTATAAACAAGTGATTCGGTTCGTTATCGATCCTCAGATTTCGGGACCTACAATTTGACCTTTCGGAGTACCTCTTTTGTAAAAATTTGTCTCTTTTTGAACCTTTTGATTTTGAACAATATTTTTAGGTTTCCAAAACTCTTGAGGTTTTGTCATATCAACAGATGTTCTCCAACTCTGTGTTGTTCTGAATCTGGGTGTGTAAGAGTTCCAGGTCTGTCTTGAATCGAACCTGTTCGGGTTTGATTTCCAATTTTGATTTGAAGCAAACTTGTTTGTATTGAACCTCCAAGTTTGTTTCGAATCAAATCTAGTTGACCTTGGTTTCACATCCTCAGATTTCTGTTTTTCAACATCAATAGGCTTTGGATTTGGACACTTTCGTGCAACATGTCCAATTTGATCACATTTAAAACACACTTTCTTTGAAACATCCTTGGCCTGTTGTTGTTTCTTTTTCATAACATCAAACTCCTCATTAGACTGTTGTCCAATTTTGAGTTTTTCCTCTTCTTTCAAACTTTTCCCTTGAACAAAATTCATCTTTTGTTGCAAATTTGGTTTTTTACTTTGATTCCAATTCCGTTTCTTTTTATAACCCAAACCAGCCTTCATGTTTTTCTTCTGAAAACCAGGTTTGTTATAAAAAGATTTATGAGCTTTACCAGCAAACTTTGGAATCTCAGACTTCTCAATCTCAACCATTTTGAAAACTTTATCGACCTTTTCTGAAATCACATTCTGAATCGGGAATACAACATCTAAGAATAATTTGTCCGATCCAATCATGGTATAGACCAATCCCTTTGAATCATCATCCAAATTTTTCTCGGATTTTGTGTTTTTCAAATAACCATCATGAAAATTTCCTTCATCTTCATCCTGTGATTCAGACTTACCTTTTGTAGACTCATCTTTCAAAATGCTTTCAACAACCTTACTTACCACCTCTGAATCATTAGCATCATCAGATTTGGAGTAAGTCACATCGATACTTTCAGGTAACTGGTCAGCTATGTTCAAACCCTTTGCCACCTTTTCCTCATCATAAAAAGTATAATTGTTTCTCAATGGTGGTGGTACCTGGTGAAATTCTGAACCAATACCCTTTTTGCAATTTTCATTATCTTTGTCATCTGGTGTGATGTTGAAAATGCGTTCGAGAATGTACGAAGAATTATGATAACTTTGAAGTTTGGTTACAACCTTTTCTTTTTCAGCCAAGACTTGTTTAAGATTAGCAATTTCATCAACACATTTGTTCAATTCAATTTGCTTTTCTTTAAACTTTCTTTCATACATTTCTTTAGTAACTAAAGTTTCTGACAATCTTTGATCAAAACTTTTGACTTGGCTCTTCAAAGTATCATAAGCTTCTTGTACTCTCTGACTCGACCATTTTAAAGAATCATACTGTTTTTGTAAATCTTGAAATTTAGATTCTTTTTCAACACAATCGACACATTTTGTAGAACATAGTTGTTTATAAACATCATTATCCTTTTCAAGACCTTGACATTTCAGTGTCAATTTTTCAACTTTTAGTTTCAAAATTTCTTCTTTTTCAATCATATCTTTACATTTTATTATGAAACCATTTTCAATTTTGCTTAATTCATTATCTTTTGTTTTTATGATGTCCTCTTTTTCAGTACAGGCTTTGCACATTTCTATGCAATTCCTGCACTTGTTTTCTTTTTCATCAACCATTTCAACATTAGATAGATCAGAAGATTTTCTAACCTCAGTCTCATTCAGCACCGGTTCTTTTGATTCAGTTTTCTGATCTTCCTTTTTGATCTCCTCTTTCTGAGCTTCTTCATTCTTCTGCACTTCTCCAGCTCTCTGTTCCTCTCCAGCAAGCTTTGCAACAGTCTTCACTTCTTCAATCATCTTCTTCAGTTCTTCTTCTTTTCTCTTCTTCATCTCTACCACCTTCGGTAAACTTGCTTCAAAAACTTCTCTAATCTTCTTCTCCAAATCAGGCAAATATGCTTTATCAGATAACCTTCGAGTGTTGAAAGTAGCCTGCCTTGGAACCAAATTTATTACAGCTTCGAAATCCACCTTTGATGGGTCAACAACTGGATTACCCCGTGGATCCATGTAACATTCTAACTCTTCATTCCATCTTTTTGCTCTCTGGGCTTCTTTGAATGGTTCGTTTAATTTTCCAATTTCCCATCTTGCATAGTCTGCTTTCCAATATCTATCAGGATCAGCATTAGCCACAAATGCATAACCAACTGCATCTTCTTCAGGTAGAACCTCTTGACTCCAGTCATACCCTTCATCATCATATATAACTGCAAGAGCCCTTGATTTTTCTTCTGGTTGCTTTAATCTTTGTGGCTCAGACTTGTTCTGATGGTAAATTGCCTTCCTGTAGTAATCTTCATTGAATGGATTTTCAGAATCATCAGCAGCATACGCATTTCTGCACTCGCGCTTAAAGTGACCTCTTTGTTTGCATTTGAAGCATGTCACCTTGGATTTATCAAATCCCAATTTGGTAGATGGTCCACCAATTGACTTTCTCCCCGTGATCTCCATGAACCGCTGTGCCCGACGAACCGCACTGGCCATGCACCATCTGATATCCATTAGTTCCATCTCCTCGGGGTCTAATTGATCATAATCTTCTTTTGTCAAATTGGTATTGCCAATCTTCCCTGCAACGAGGCTTTCATACGATTCAAGTACAGATGCTAAGAAAACCATCTGTTGTTTTGCCGATTCTTCGCTAAAATTCTGCCCATTCTTCAGATCCACTGCGATGTTACACTGAAACAAATTCTTTGAAGCAGATTGGTTTGAAGTGTTTGAAGAAGATCCACTGTGAAAACCACTGTGAAAACTTTCATTGTTCACTGAACTTGAACTTTCTGCAGAAAATGCTGTTCTTGGAGACCCAGCTTGCGGTACTCTGTAGTAAAGCTCTACATTCTGCTGATAAGCTGGATTGTTGACTTTAGATCTTTTTATCTCCAGCTCATGACTTTCAAACTTTTCAATCAGCATATCCAATTTCAAATCTTCAGGCTTGATTGTATTTTTCACCATTAGAGCGAAGTATTTCCACTCTTGATCATCTGGCAATGAATCAAACAGTTTATCCACCAGCTCCTCTTCACAAGGTAAGATTTGATGTCTGATCAGCTCCACTTTCAGATGTCCGAATCTCTCAATCATTTTACAAACAGATTCATTTTTCATACAACTGAAAAGATCAAACTCTTTACGCAACAATTTCTTTTTGTTTTTGACAATTTCATTACTTCCTACACACTTTTTCCCTAACGCTTCCCACAAACTCTTTGAAGTTTTCTCTTGTTCAAGTAACGAAATAATATCCTCTCTCACTGACTGTTTGATTAATGTGATCATTTTATATTCAGCTACAAAATTTTTTGTATCTATGTCTGTGAAATCTTTTGCTTCTATTAACTCTCCTCCCTCTTTTACTGGTTCAGTGTATCCATTTGTCAGTTTTAACCAACTTTCAGGAGCGAAAGCTTTTACCCAACCCTCAAATCTGTTTTTCCACCAATGATAGTCTTCAACTTTCATTAACTTTGGTGGCTTCTGTTGGCTTCCGTACATGTTTTCAAACTTCAAATTCTCCGAAATCTCCTTCGAATACTCTTTCATCTCAGATCTTCTATCTGATGATTCGGAATTGAACGCGTACATATCACTAAACGGGTTTATGAAATTATCATCCATCGTAAACGTACCTGAACAAAAATCAGTCAAACACTTAGAAATTTTCAAAGTTTTGAGAATTCAGCAACTTCAAGCGAAATCAGCTTAAAATAACACTGTTCAAGCGAAATCCACTATTTCGCTTCAACTGATCTCAAGCGAAAACCAAATTCAGATCTGATTCAAGCGAAATCTGATAAGAACTATTTCGCTTCAGCTTCAAGCGAAATCCAATAGAATCAAGTTCGCTTCAGAAGTTTCAAGCGAAACCAACTATTTCGCTTCAGAGATTCAGGTTCAATTCAAGCGAAATCCTGCCAAACCAGTTTCGCTTCAACAGTTTTCAAGCGAAATCTACCTGTAACCTTCGAACACTTTCAAGCGAAATCTGGGTTTAGATCAATTTTAACATGTTTTAGTCTGAATTTTAGTCCGAAACTTTGTAGGTTTTGTTAAAACTCAGTTTTACACGTTATACTCGAAAATTAGACCACTTCGACCGTTGGAACTTGTTCAGAACTGAAAAACGTAATAAGAAATGAGTAGAAAGAAGATAATCCGGTAGAATCAAGCTGTAGTAGTATGAACTCCTCGTCCTGAGCTCTGATACCACTTGTTGGATCGCTGTACGACCTGACGAGTCGATCAGAAGAGTCGTTTATCCGAATCAGAGGCGGAATCAAAGATACGGACACTCGATGTAATTATAATGTCTCTTATACTAAAATGAAACTGATTTACACCCTAGAGACGATCCGGCAGAGCTTCGCTACACAGATCCGAAAGTTACAAATGAATAACCAAGTGCACCTATATATAGAAGTGAGATTTCGCTTGAACTGAATCATGGATGCTTCAAGCGAAATCAAAACCTTCTGATTTCGCTTGAGATGTCACTTGATACTTTCAAGCGAAATCATCACCTATTTCCTCAAAAACTGTTTCTCGCACCTTGAACACTGGTTATCCTATCCTATCTCATACTATTACATGATACAAGACGAAGTCAATAGACGTAGTGACGTAGTGCACTAACACAATCGTTAAATTCGTTTTAGGTCGTGAAACTACTTAAATGGTCGTCTCGCTAATAACATTCAAACCTTCTTGACTCGCATTAATAAACCCTTACCAAAGGATAGATTAACAATTCGCATTAATAAACCCTTACCAAAGGATAGATTAACAACTCGCATTAATAAACCCTTACCAAAGGATAGATTAACAACTCGCATTAATAAACCCTTACCAAAGAGTAAATTAACAATTCGCATTAATAAACCCTTACCAAAGAGTAAATTAACAATTACAGATTCAGTCGCTACCCACAACACCCACACATAACTACGGGTGTAGTAAATAACGGGACTTGTCATATCCTATGGTACCATAACCTAATACTGGTCGGCTTGATCATTGCTAATGAATGTCATTTGTTATGTAACCCAACCAACAAGTTTGTTCACATTATCGAAATCGTTATTAGTTTTGTATAAATCGTCTTAATCGTTTTTGAAACTATTGTTATAACATCGAAAATCGTTTTGTTATCATCGTTAAAGCCTTGAAAACATTTAGCACATATGAGTCACCCCAAAACAATTGAAAGCAGTAAAATAGGGGAATAATGTACTCGCCTGAGAATGCTTAGAGGTCTTGAACAACAACCAAACAAAGCTAGAGAGAGCACGGAATCAGTCGACAATCTAAAACTATATAAATAAACCGGACTTAAATCGGGAGATCGGATAGGATGAGGCTTGGTAAACCAAATGAGTGTTGGAACTCATATGATATGGTTTAACAAGGCCTACATACTACAATGAAACCAAACCTAAGTGCTTTCGACCCATCGCGACCCATTAAGGTAGCTTATGCTACTTTAACACGTCGTGTGCGTGAAACGCGTTCGGACCGCCTAACTAGTCCTATGACAAGTAGAATATGCCTAAACATGTTACATAATCAGTTATGTGACAAAGGTTTTGGTTACATATGCTTAATTACCAATTATACATGAAAAGGGTATTCTGGTAATTTACCTAAGGCATATAAACTACCTATCATACAACTACTCAAACGATGTGACCATAGGGTATAACCTCGGAAGGTTATTCCCTACCTACTATGGTCACCTAATGTATTTGGTCGGATCCTAATGATCGACCAAATGGGTCGGGTTCGAGGTATAAGCGATTTATTAGATCGCTTACCCTACGACCCTAGACAACGTGGTAATCAGTAGGCATAGTCCCAAGGGACTATAACCAACGTGATTACACTCACGTTGCGAAGTTCAAACGAACTTCGCATTGACCATAACTGGTCAATGTAGAAAGTCAAACAAAGTTTGACTTTCAGACTCGAAAGACTCGAAAAGCAATAAAAGAACGAAAGAATACTTACGAAGGGTCCCCGAATGCTAACTTCGATTCAAAAATCTCAGGTATGAAACAATAGTTTCAACTTAGAGTTTCTCAAATCAAAGTTCTTGTAATTTTGAAGCATGGGGGGGGTGGGGTATTTATAGGATTTCCCGAACCGTTAGGATCGTTTCTTGGAAAAAGTGCTTCAATCTTGGCCATACACTAGCACCCATGGTATTGTAATACCATGTGCCCAAAATACCAGCCCATAGATTCCCAAAACCATGTGCAACAAGTGGGAAGGACTAGATTCGATGTATAAGCAAACATCTTTCAGAAATGACAGTTTTGGTCCCTGTTATGTGTTTATGCCATTTCCGACACTTCTAAGGCCCGTAAAGCCAACTTTAAGGCCCTAAAATGATGTCTAAACATTGTGTACATGAAAAATACTCAAAAATATGCCGGGTGTTGGTTTGTTTGGTCGTACGAACGCGATGTTCGCTTAATTACGACGGAATGCGCATAAGCGCGAAAAACGATCCAAATGGCATGACGAATGGATTTTTCTTATGCCAAACACTAAAATATAATATAGTCATGCTTACATAAATTTTTGGATGTCCGGATGTATTCAGAACGTAAGTTATGCGCGAAAGTGCAAACTTGTGCACTTTTTGACACTTTTAGTCCCTGAATGACCCAAAAGTTTATTTTAGCACACCGAACACCTCAAAGCTTATTTCTAAGCTATGTAAAGGATATTTATGGTATGTTTAACTTATGGTCATGTTCCGGAATGTCTGTTACAGTTCAAATTGGCATACTTTCGCAGTTTGTCAACTTTAGTCCCTGTAAGCGATTTAACTTGATTTTGCCATACCAAAGCCTTCAAAACTTATTTCTAAGTTATGTAAAGGTTATTTAAGGTATGTTAAGCCTATGTCACTATTCCGGAGTGTTTGTTGCATTAAACTGGTTATATTTACGCATCGGTGCGCGTATAACCTTCCAGAAAGCGATTTAGAGTTTGAAATTGAACAAGAATTGATATGTGCAAATGATACACATATTTTTACAAATCCCAAGTATGAAATATAATATTTCATTGGTTTGGTATTTGTTTGATGGCCGTGGAGGCATAGGTGTTACAGTCTCCCCTACTTTAGGAAATTTCGTCCCGAAATTTATTTAGAGGAAACTTGTGAGAGCTTGGAAATATGAAGTTGAAAAGATCAAACAACATTGGTTAGGGTTCTGAACCTCTAGTAACCTTTAATAACATCATGATTGCAATGTAAGAGGGATACTTATATACAAGTATATGAAGCGTCATTGGTGCGTCCACCGTACCTCTATTACATCGTTCTCATTTCGTTATTGTTGTCACTATTGGCTCTGATACCATCTTTTCTGTCACACCCCGACCACGTAAAACAACAAAACGTGGCGGAAACATCGAGGCGTGTTGTAACAGAATTAATGTTTCATAACCATGGATACCAAAGAGTGTTTCGTTTTATTAAACATTGAATAATTACATCGTCTTGAAATCTAAATACACTATTTAAACATAGTCTATCATTGTTATTGAGTCACTAAGGCCTTGTCCAGTCCTATGTGAGCATGCATCTTATCAATCGATATCATCCAACAATACCTGAAACATATGTGAAAACGAGGTCAGCAAAGAAATGCTGGCGAGTACATAGGTTTTGTGAAAATAAGATTCATGACTTCTGTTTAAGAAAATGTTTAGTCATGAACCATGTAATTTGCTTTGTCTTTGTAAATCATTTGAAAAATAATAAGTTTAGGTGATATGTATAAATAAGAGAATAATGCATGATTAAATGAATAACCATGTAAAATGAGTTTGTATAAGATAAGTTGTTTGTAAATAAATGTCTTGTGAAAAGTATGTTACTTGTATAAAATGTTCTATGTCTCAAACTGAAATGATTCAAATAACGCTACAATATGTAATACCATACAAACACTTATATATAGGAAGTACCAGCGGCGTATCCACCATGCTTGTATCATATTCCACACGCATTGTTACTTAATCACTTAATCCAAACCAAACCACCAAAGTAATGTTCATGCCCAATGTAAATCATGTAATATGTAACCAAAACCCAATCGTATATCGCTTTGAAACCAATCGTTTACCCAATCGTTAAAACATCGTGTGAAAACCAATCGTTTACCCAATCGTTAAATTCGTTTTAGGTCGTGAAACTACTTAAATGGTCGTCTCGCTAATAACATTCAAACCTTCTTGACTCGCATTAATAAACCCTTACCAAAGGATAGATTAATAATTCGCATTAATAAACCCTTACCAAAGGATAGATTAACATCTCGCATTAATAAACCCTTACCAAAGAGTAAATTAAAAATTACAGTTTCAGTCGCTACCCACAACACCCACACATAACTACGGGTGTAGTAAATAACGGGACTTGTCAGATCCTATGGTACCATAACCTAATACTGGTCGGCTTGATCATTGCTAATGAATGTCATTTGTTATGTAACTACAACCAACAAGTTTGTTCACTTTATGAAATCGTTATTAGTTTTGTATAAATCGTCTTAATCGTTTTTGAAACCATCGTTATAACATCGAAAACATTTAGCACATATGAGTCACCCCAAAACAATTGAAAGCAGTAAAATAGGGGAATAATGTACTCGCCTGAGAATGCTTGGAGGTCTTGAACAACAACCAATCAAGGAATCAAAGACCATGGATGAACGATCCCCTAAGTTAAAGAAGCGAAAGGCTTCTCAGAACTTCGCCATGGTCGCTCACAATGGTAAAGCAGTCCCCAACCAACCAGCTCAACCCCCTGCTAGGTGTGTATGGCTTTTCCTATGATACCTACATCAAGGAACTATGTACCTTACAAACTACTCTTGTGATTTCTCTCTTTCAAATGATTGCTCATGATTCCCTCGAAAATTTTAAGTACTCGTTTCACTCTAAGAAACAAAGTACAGAAAATTAAGTGACATTATGAGTAATCGTGCTTTTCGCACATCTGTGCCTTTAAATCCTTGGTTAGATAACTAAGGGTATTTTCAAATCTCATACCCATTACGTTTTGATTTTTCAACATACACAGTACCAGTATTTCAAAACAATCTTCATGATCTCAAAACATTTCATATAGTTTGAAAACAATTTTTCTAGATGCATTGTCTATGTTATTTCAAAAACATTGGCCATGTTATCAAAACCAACCTTTCTAATTTCAAAATATTTCATATAGTCTGAAGACAATATTAACACAATACATTTTCTGATCAAGTGCATGATTTCGAAAAGCATCATTCATGTCTTTCAAAAACCTTATACATAATTTCAAAATTCATCTCGCATGATTTTAAAACATTTTTGTAAATATATCTACCTAATACACCTACTTTATGATTTCAAAAAGTATTATATATAAGGTTTCAAAAACGTTAAACACATTTTTCTTAAAAGAACCCCATGCATAGTTTTCAAAAATATTTTCCTCATACATTGACTTAACCTTCAAAATTCTGCTTCATATGTCGCCTTGACATATCAAGCATCTCAACTTCATAAGCATTTTACATCATGTTTTGACCTAAGCACATCCAGTGCAAGGTTTCAAAACATCTTCAACTTCTAAAATTCATATGGGATCTTTTTATCTTTACAATTAGATCCTTGTGGATGATTATCGTTCAAATCAGAGTCCTTAATTGGATTCCTTATGTACCTTAATTCGAACACTTCGGTTCCTAGTAATCGAAATCGAATTTTCTTTTTGAATCTTTCTATCTTTATAGTTGGATTCTCGATAACATTTAAAGTACCAAATGAAATCCACGGAATGGATTCCTAGTGTGCTTTAAATGCATGTACGCAATTTACAAGACAAATTAACAAACAATTTTGTGGTTATGTGACTATGTGTTTATTCATCTTATGTTTTCTTTTATGCATTTTTTTGTTTTTAATACTCTGGATATTCGTTATCCAAATCCTCGCAGAATCTTTCATATCTTCATATGAGGGATTCGTAGCAGGATATTCAAAAGGTACTACCTTCAATCCTTAATGGGCTTCTATGTAATAGTTAAGACCCTTGGATTATATAGTACCACTCCATGATTCATAAGAGACCCTTTAGTGGTCTAGTCAAAAAGATTGATTCACAATTTGGTTAAAGAACGACATCTAGTGATGTAGCTTAACAGACTCCTTGATAGTCTATTTAGATCATTTATTGATTTAATTTAAAGGACTCTATGGTGGTCAAGTCACGCTCATCACCGGTTTGTTCATTTGGTTTTCCCCTACACACTATAAAATAGACTGTGTGAACTGTGCAAGGAATTGTTTGATTATGGACGCGTACATAATTATGAAATTTAGTGCGCAGAAACCCAGTAAGATTTATTATGTGTAAGAGCCGATAGTGACAACAATAACGAAATGAGAACGATGTAATAGAGGTACGGTGGACGCACCAATGACGCTTCATATACTTGTATATAAGTATCCCTCTTACATTGAAATCATGATGTTATTAAAGGTTACTAGAGGTTCAGAACCCTAACCAATGTTGTTTGATCTTTTCAACTTCATATTTCCAAGCTCTCACAAGTTTCCTCTAAATAAATTTCGGGACGAAATTTCCTAAAGTAGGGGAGACTGTAACACCTGTGCCTCCACGGCCATCAAACAAATACCAAACCAATGAAATATTATATTTTCATACTTGGGATTTGTAAAAATATGTGTATCATTTGCACATATCAATTCTTGTTCAATTTCAAACTCTAAATCGCTTTCTGGAAGGTTATACGCGCACCGATGCATAAATATAACCAGTTTAATGCAACAAACACTCCGGAATAGTGACATAGGCTTAACATACCTTAAATAACCTTTACATAACTTAGAAATAAGTTTTGAAGGCTTTGGTATGGCAAAATCAAGTTAAATCGCTTACAGGGACTAAAGTTGACAAACTGCGAAAGTATGCCAATTTGAACTGTAACAGACATTCCGGAACATGACCATAAGTTAAACATACCATAAATATCCTTTACATAGCTTAGAAATAATCTTTGAGGTGTTCGGTGTGCTAAAATAAACTTTTGGGTCATTCAGGGACTAAAAGTGTCAAAAAGTGCACAAGTTTGCATTTTCGCGCATAACTTACGTTCTGAATACATCCGGACATCCAAAAATTTATGTAAGCATGACTATATTATGCTTTAGTGTTTGGATTACAAAAAATCCATTCGTTGCGTCATTTGGATCGTTTTTCGCGCTTATACGCATTCCGTCGTAATTAAGCGAACATCGCGTTCGTACGACCAAACGAACCAACACCCGGCATATTTTTGAGTATGTTTCATGTCCACAATGTTTAGACATCATTTTAGGGCCTTAAAGTTGGCTTTACGGGCCTTAGAAGTGTCGGAAATGGCATAAACACATAACAGGGACCAAAACTGTCATTTCTGAAAGATGTTTGCTTATACATCGAATCTAGTCCTTCCCACTTGTTGCACATGGTTTTGGGAATCTATGGGCTGGTATTTTGGGCACATGGTATTACAATACCATGGGTGCTAGTGTATGGCCAAGATTGAAGCACTTTTTCCAAGAAACGATCCTAACGGTTCGGGAAATCCTATAAATACCCCACCCCCCATGCTTCAAAATTACAAGAACTTTGATTTGAGAAAATCTAAGTTGAAACTATTGTTTCATACCTGAGATTTTTGAATCAAAGTTAGCATTCGGGGACCCTTCGTAAGTATTCTTTCGTTCTTTTATTGCTTTTCGAGTCTTTCGAGTCTGAAAGTCAAACTTTGTTTGACTTTCTACATTGACCAGTTATGGTCAATGCGAAGTTCGTTTGAACTTCGCAACGTGATTGTAATCACGTTGGTCATAGTCCCTTGGGACTATGCCCACTGATTACCACGTTGTCTAGGGTCGTAGGGTAGGCGATCTAATAAATCGCCTATACCTTCGAACTCGACCCATTTGGTCGATCATTAGGATCCGACCAAATACATTAGGTGACCATAGTAGGTAGGGAATAACCTTCCGAGGTTATACCCTATGGTCGCTTCGTTTAAGTAGTTGTATGATAGGTAGTTTATATGCCTTAGGTAAATTACCAGAATACCCTTTTCATGTATGATTGGTAATTAAGCATATGTAACCTAAACTTTTGTCACATAACTGATTATGTAACATGTTTAGGCATATAACACTTGTCATAGGACTAGTTAGACGGTCTGAACGCGTTTCACGCGCACGACGCGTTAAAGTAGCATATGTTACCTTAATGGGTCGCGATGGGTCGAAAGCAATTAGGTTTGGTTTCATTGTAGTATGTAGGCCTTGTTAAACCATATCATATGAGTTCCAACACTCATTTGGTTTACCAAGCCTCATCCTATCCGATCTCCCGATTTAAGTCTGGTTTATTTATATAGTTTTAGATTGCCGACTGATTCCGTGCTCTCTCTAGCTTTGTTTGGTTGTTGTTCAAGACCTCCAAGCATTCTCAGGCGAGTACATTATTCCCCTATTTTACTGCTTTCAATTGTTTTGGGGTGACTCATATGTGCTAAATGTTTTCGATGTTATAACGATGGTTTCAAAAACGATTAAGACGATTTATACAAAACTAATAACGATTTCATAAAGTGAACAAACTTGTTGGTTGTAGTTACATAACAAATGACATTCATTAGCAATGATCAAGCCGACCAGTATTAGGTTATGGTACCATAGGATCTGACAAGTCCCGTTATTTACTACACCCGTAGTTATGTGTGGGTGTTGTGGGTAGCGACTGAACCTGTAATTTTTAATTTACTCTTTGGTAAGGGTTTATTAATGCGAGATGTTAATCTATCCTTTGGTAAGGGTTTATTAATACGAATTATTAATCTATCCTTTGGTAAGGGTTTATTAATGCGAGTCAAGAAGGTTTGAATGTTATTAGCGAGACGACCATTTAAGTAGTTTCACGACCTAAAACGAATTTAACGATTGGGTAAACGATTGGTTTTCACACGATGTTTTAACGATTGGGTAAACGATTGGTTTCAAAGCGATATACGATTGGGTTTTGGTTACATATTACATGATTTACATTGGGCATGAACATTACTTTGGTGGTTTGGTTTGGATTAAGTGATTAAGTAACAATGCGTGTGGAATATGATACAAGCATGGTGGATACGCCGCTGGTACTTCCTATATATAAGTGTTTGTATGGTATTACATATTGTAGCGTTATTTGAATCATTTCAGTTTGAGACATAGAACATTTTATACAAGTAACATACTTTTCACAAGATATTTATTTACAAACAACTTATCTTATACAAACTCATTTTACATGGTTATTCATTTAATCATGCATTATTCTCTTATTTATACATATCACCTAAACTTATTATTTTTCAAATGATTTACAAAGACAAAGCAAATTACAAGGTTCATGACTAAACATTTTCTTAAACAGAAGTCATGAATCTTATTTTCACAAAACCTATGTACTCGCCAGCATTTCTTTGCTGACCTCGTTTTCACATATGTTTCAGGTATTGTTGGATGATATCGATTGATAAGATGCATGCTCACATAGGACTGGACATGGCCTTAGTGACTCAATAACAATGATAGACTATGTTTAAATAGTGTATTTAGATTTCAAGACGATGTAATTATTCAATGTTTAATAAAACGAAACACTCTTTGGTATCCATGGTTATGAAACATTAATTCTGTTACAACACGCCTCGATGTTTCCGCCACGTTTTGTTGTTTTACGTGGTCGGGGTGTGACACTAAGTACCGTACAAGTTCATACATGAGAATCCTGCAGTGTTGAGGTAAATCTTTCCTGAGTGTTAGCCATCTTCTCTTGCTTAGAGATCGAGTCTCAAACGATTCGTACTATAGGTAGAAGTGTTAAGTACGAAGCAGGCATAGGCAGACTTCCTACCTTGTGGAGTATCATAGTAACCATCTCGGCTATTGTTCTACTGGGTGGGGATTTGGAACAATATAGGAATTTCAAATGGGTAGTGATCATTTTCTTGACCCGCAGAGTCTACCAGAATTTCCATGCACTACAAGTTGTTATTACGTGTGCCCCCTTAATAATAAATCGTCTTGCATGGTCACCCAAATTTTCTCTCGTTCAAAGCAGCTGATCAATCAGAGAGGGGAAACTACTGTCCTCATACCTTCAGCATGGAATGGACCTTTATGATGGTCCACACGCCAACGTTCATTGTTGTTATGTGCGAAATGGCACAATGCTTAGATAGAATAGGAACAAGGAGGGTTCCTAGTAATAGTAGTTGGAGGGGCACCTTTAAGATGAGTGCTTCATTCTCTTTTTCTGGAAAAGAGTGTCGTCAATCAGGTTTTCGTAAATGCCCCAGGGACCTCGTCCCACTAATAAGGTTGCTCTCCAAGGTTGCCTCCTTCGCCTCGCCGTCACTACCGTAGTGAGGCACCTTCGCGTTCCAGAGGGGAGAACAGCCATCTTCTATGGAATCGAGCTCAGGGTCTTGTTTAGAAATTACGTCAGTCATGAGCTCCGCATCAAACGTGAGGTCGTTAGTAGCACTGTGCTAGTAGAGAACGGTAATAGAATTCAAAGTCGAAGGTATCCCATTCCCATCAATAATAATCCCATACATATATATATGCACATGTATTAATAGATAATAATGCTACTTAGTATATACAAGCAAATAAATGCAACATGTCACATATAACTCTTGTTTGTTCCTTCGGGGGGGGGGGGGGGGTCATTTTTCCTTTGGCAAGTCTATCCCACATGGACTGACTATACCACAATTGGCACATTAGTCAGGGTATTCCCTTCCCTACTAATGTCCTTACTTTGCCTTTGCTTTGTCTTTCCTTTGAATAATGTTCGACTCATGGATCTTGGCGCTTTTGTAAATGCATTGAAAAACCTCTTTGTAAAAATGTTTTCGTGAGAGAATCCTAATCATTGTAGTCTAGACTCGAGAAAGAATCCTAGTTCACTACAATCGGAGCTCTGATACCAAACTGTCACACCCTGACTTTTGCGGAAGCGTAATGATGTGTGACTTGTTCAATATCATTGCATTCAATTATAATAAACAACTATATGATTAAAACATGATGTTCATCCATTCATAAGTTTGAAAATTTACAAAAACAAGTCTTTTAAGTTTCAACCAAAATCCTCAAGTCATGTTACAATACGAAAGTGGATGACATCTAAACTTGGACTTTACGTCTTGAAAACAACACTTGCGCCCAAGATCCATCTTGTTTCCTGAAATACATGTAATTTTGAAAACATCAACAAAAGTTGAGCGAGTTCATGTGTTTCTGTATGAGTTCGAATAATCTTGTAAACATATGTAAGTATGCCTTTCGTAAATCGGTATGAAAGCGTCTATGAACAGATCAATTAATGTGTAGCTAATATATTAATATGTGTGCAATGGTGCATGGAGGCTCAAACCTTGCGGATTTTGTACCGGGCTTCCGGCTGTAAGACATAGTCACCACCTTCGGCCACTTCCGGCCCAGGGGTGGGGCTCGCAACACCCAAATAGATCTATCACCCTCATGTCCCTCAGTCCTTATACGAGGATTAATGGTCTTAAGTGTTGTACCCACCACTCACATGATCTAACAGTTCATTCCTTAGCTTACCATACCATTTGTAATCATTGAAACAATGGTAACATGTATTTCACCCCCGAAGTTATAAAACTGAAAACAGTTAAAAGAAAAGGGGGACATGAACTCACAGATTTGCGTCCTGTCTCCTGTATACCCAAAGTATGTATCCTTACGCCGTACTACAACCTACACACGTGTTATGGTTTATTAGACGGCTGGGTCGTGCCATGACTTTTAGTCCTGTTTGTTATGACTTAGTATCTTTGTGTTACATCTTTGATGTACTTGTATTATTCCAAAGTGTATAATTATTTGTTAAAATAATAATATTTTAACTTAAATTATACTCATTGATTATTTGGAATATTTGTCAAAATAATATATCTTGACTTGGTACATCATGTATTTATACATGTATGTTTTCCCAAGGATGGGTGTAATTATACTTGTATATTTTTGCCAAGTATTGCTGGCGTATTCGGGTGAGTATTTATACGTACGAGAATACGTATATTTCTTGTATTTATTAAGTATTCTTATACTTAATTTTCGTATTAAATTTCCCGGAATAATATTTTAATCAAATAAAAATTCACCAATATATATTATTAAAATATATATATTTTAAGAAATCTTTTTATAGAAAATTATCTATAATTCTTCCTTGGTAAAAATAATTATATTTTCATATAAACCTCAAAAATAATATATTTTAAATATTAACTTAGAAAATACTTATAAATCCATTTTTCACCTTCAAAAATAATATATTCTAACTTGCTTAAGAGAATATATTTTTTCTTCAAAAATAATATATTTTCTAATAATTCAAGAAATATATACATCTTTCCTTTATTCAAAAATAAGGTATTTTCTACTTAACAAAAATATGATATATTTTTATAACACTTGTAAAAATTATAATATCCGTTTCTTGGGCTTCCAAAATACCGTTTAACTTATTCGTCAAAATATATAAATAATCTTAATTTCGGAATATATATGTGTAATTCATATATTTGGTTCGGTTTGTCAAATTTTTGGGTATAAATTATATATTCATTACCTTGGAGATTTGGTAATATTTTGTGTTACTATTCTTGGTATTTTGGTAAGTTATATTATTTAAAGTCCTAAAATAATATAACTAACACACATAATATACAAAGAATCACACAAACTGTGACATCTAAATATATATTTTCCTAAATACATATTTAGTCACTTTTATTTATCAAAAACCAACCTCCAATATTTGTAATTTTTGTAAAAAAAATTATGGCAAATTTTATATGAAAAATCATGGGTAAAATATACTTGTAAACACGTGTTTAAAAATATTTTTCGAAGTGTTTAAATTCTACAAAAAATTTTCCATAGTTTCCCCTTAAAAATGGAGGTTTCCATGCTTTCAAAGCATATCATTTTCTTTTAAAATCATCACCAATCCTTCAAAAAATCAAACAACACTTACCATGAGCCAAAATCTTAAATTTACACTACATCATGAACTTGAAATTTTGTAAAAATTTGTAGTAACTTAGCATGTTGTTAAGTAAGCTTAGTTACCCTTAAAAGTGTGGTTACTTGTTCATAAACATCATTCTTGGGAAAGTTAGTCTTTCACAACTTGTAAAATGATTTTTCTAAAGATCATTCTTTTGAATTGTTATCAACATATTTCTATACTTGATTTAACACTAAAAACATGATTAGTTTCTTTAAAAATCATGGTTATGTAAATCTTGTAATTTAACTTGGTTTCTTGAGAAAAACTATCTTTGAAATCATCCATGTAATAGACTAATATCATGTATCCATCATCATCTTACACAAAATCATCTTTGTTTTCAAGTTCATGATGAACATAAAGGATGATCATCTTGATTTTTCACAAGATCATCCTCTCACTTGCTAGATCATCTGTTTAATCACAATCTAGCAAGTTTCATATGATATTTAACATCATAAACACAAGAAATCAACAATCAAGATTCACACATATACTAAAACAACCTAGTTTCTTATGCTATTTAGCTTTATGTTAAAGTTTATCTTCTTGTTCCTTCATGATCTTCATGTTTAACCATTAACATAATCTTTTAACCAACAAAATAAGAAGTAAAAACAAGTTGTTAGAGCCTTACTACTAGCACAAGGCTAGGGAAGAAACCAAAGATGATGAAGATGATAAACTAGGTGGATAAAAGCTCTAGGAAGTGGTCCTTCAAGTTCCAACGCTTCCAAGCTCCTTAGTTATGCTTCTTACACCTTAGAGAGCCTTTAGAATGTAGGAGAATGAACTTGAAATGGATGGGTGTGTGTGTTGTTGAGGCCGTGAGTAAGGGAAATGAGAGGAGAAAGATGAAGTGTTGATGTTGTGAAAATGAATAGAATTAAGTCACTTTTGGTTTTTAATAACAATCTTCCAACATTCTGAAACCCTTTGGTCTAAATGTTTCTAAAGTGCCTCACAAATCTAATAAACAATTCAAGGAAAATCAAGTTGGTGTGTCCCTTGTTGGGACCGTAAATGGGGGGGGGGGGGGGTTGTGTAGTTGAGTTGTAAACTTTAGTTAAGGAATGTAGTTAGTTTGTGATGATACTTGTTATGGTTATATGTATTATAGTGTTTTTGGATGTGTTATTATGTTTGGTGACCATAACTAGCTTCGAAACACTAAAACAATGCTTCTAGTGAAAATTTGGTGTTTCGGGTAATGTCCGGTTGGTTACCGGTTCGTTAAGGTGCTAAATTACGCAGTTTAGTGTGCTTTATGTTCCCTTTTATGACAGTTTTGATTCCCGACACTTAGGAAAGTATTCTGGACCATTAAACCACATTTATGCATTAAATTTTAGAGTTAAAATGCTGAAAATTGCTGATTTGTGTTGTTTTCTGCAGAATTCTGCAGTTTTTGTGTGTTTCAGGAACTTTTTGGCACTTAAATCATCACTACGAAGGCAGTTTTGAACTCCCTACTTTCCTACACACTATTCTAGTGTAACTCTTGGTTTCGGACTCATTCTGTGCCTTAATATCATGTCTGCCTGAGTACTGAACTCCCGTCAGTACTTCTAATTTGTCTGATAACTGTGCTAACTTTGTTTCGTGCACTAATTGAACCATATTGTGTTGCATGCAAAAATGATAAATAATCTTGTAACATGTAAGGCACGTGCATGTATATGGCAGCATTCAGAAAATCATTCATGTCATTAATTAAATCAGGCACAGTCATTAATGCACAAATTATTGTTTAACATTGTACGGAATATGTGGAAAAGTGCCAGTTGTCACAATGTCTGTGTTCAAACAAGTGGCGTTGTACAATTCTTCCATGAACCCAATCCCCTGCTTTGTCATGATGTTTTCATGCAGGTAGTCTTCCTGCTCTCCGCTGTCATATATAACGGTCACCATGTCTGTTTTCTCATCAAAACGCCAGATGTCATGACTGGGTCCGATTTTCCATCTGCTTTGATTGGTCCAAATTTCCTTGTTAATGTTTTCATGAGCTTATGTGTTTTATGACATTCGTTATCTAGAGCGATGCCAAGCATAGGATACCCCTCTGTACCTTTTCTTCCATCTTTAAAATTGCTTTGATTGTCCTAACATATACCCCCCCCCCCCTTCTGTTGTCAAAACATACGACGAATCCTCTGATTGCCAGAGTGTATCTCCACCCAACTATGGTTGCCATTTTTGGCGTTTTGGTTAGACTTGGCGTTTTTAGTAAAAGATGTTTTTGCAGAGTGATAGATTGAAGTGATTACGGAAGCGATGTTTAACGTCGTTGATATAATGATGTTTTTGGCGCGTAATTTAGGAGGAAATTTCTTCTAATAAATGTTAATTATTGAATTTCAGTTATTGTGTTGTTTCCTCTTCCTGTAATCTCTAACGTATTTTATCACTAATTTTTGGCGTTTTTTATTTAATGGCGTTTTATTTGTTTTGAATGGTGTGTTTTTATTTTAGGTGGCGTTTTTTAATTGAGCGGTAAAAGACCCTTTTACCCTTAATGAAACACGTCCACTTAATAGAATTGGTGTTATTTACAATAACGCCACTGCGCCAATCTAGTCCATAGATTGTTTTAATCTGACGATACATAATCGTTCTATCTGTTCTCACACTTTCCCCCGTTTTCTCTAAATCCTGACCCTATATATATACATATATATATATGGGATGGATCATGAGAAAACTAGTTTAAATGAGAAAACCAAAAAACTAACTAAAAAAAAAACCTTAAAAACATACCAAGTTTTTTTTACAATTTTTTATAAAAAATCGCTAATTTTTATATATAAAAAAAATTCAAAAAATATATACTGCACATGTGTGCACTAATACGGAAAGGCTAAACCACTTAACCCATCCCCCACTGACACCCCCCAAAAACCTAAACCCCCCACCCCCACCCCCTAAAAACCTAAATTCACCATCCTACCAAAAGCCTAACCCCCCCCCCCACCCACACCCACACCCCCCCCCCCCAAAAGAAAAAAAACCTAAACCCTCTCCCCCCACACCCAAAAACCTAATCCTAACCTCCAAAAAACCTAACCCTAAAACCTAAACTAAAGTTAAAAGCTAATTTTAAGCATGTAATGCATATGTGTAGTACACATATAATGACATGTGTAGTACAAGTTTTTTTTTTTTTTGAAATTTTTTTTAAATACAAAATAAAGATTTTTATAAAAAAATTGTAAAAAAAAAATTCGTATGTTTTTTAGGTTTTTTTTAGTTAGATTTCCAGTTTTCTCATTTATATGTAGTCTTCTCATGATCCTATCCCTATATATATAAAACTAAATTAATTTAAACTCTCAAATAAATATTAATTCCTACATTACATTAAAAAAACAACCTAAACTTAAAAAAGAAATTAAATAAACTAACAGTCTTCATCTGACATGTCGTCATTGGGTTCGTTTTGTTTGTTGTTCCAAATGCATTCCACCAAGTCCACTTGAAGGTTTTGATGTGTGTACTCGTTAGATAGTGAGAATCCGTTTAAATCATGTTGTTCTACACTTACTGTAACAAAATTCCCGTTAGGCACGTTTACTTCGTACTCACAAATCGCTCTACCTTCGTCTTCGATGATCATGTTATGCAGCAAGATACAAGCTTACATAATGTGTCGCAACCTCTGTGGTGTAAGAGAACGTGCTGGATGTTCAATGATATGCCATTTTTTGTAGAACCCCAAAACACCGTTCAATGTCTTTTCTCGCCGCCTCTTGAAACTTGGCAAATTTCTTTCTTTTATCGTATGTCGGGTGTGGAATAGTTTTAACGATTGTAGAGTACGGTGGGTATATTCCATCCGCAAGGCAGTAACCGCACCTGTATTCCACACCAGAAACCATAAAGCTGGTGTCTGGACCAGTTCCTGTTATTACATTGTGAAAGATATCTGATTGGTAGATGACGTTAAGGTCGTTAAGTGAACTAGACAGACCAAAAAAAGCATGCCAAATCCAGAGATCATGTGACACAACAGCCTCTAGTTGGATGACCATGATCGCCCCGAGTATGTTGACCTTGCCACGCAGTAGGGCAGTTCTGCCACGGCCAGTGCATGCAATCAATGCTTCCGAGCATACCTAGAAAACCATGCCTTTCTTCGTGCGCTTGATATAATTTTTGGACATCATTTAAGTTTGGTTTCCACAGATATTTCTTGCTATATAGCTTCACCATCCATTTGTAAAATTTGTGCAAATATTCTTGTGAAGTTCTTTTGGACATCCTTAAATACTCGTCCAACGAATCGGGTGTCGTCCCGTATGCAAGTTGGCGAATGGCCACCGTACATTACTATAAAGTGGTGAAACCCCTATGGCCCCTAGCTTCGCATCGAAGTGTGAAAAATGGATCAGACTGCGCCAAGTCGTCTGCTACACGTAAGAACAGTCGACGACTCATTCGGGATCGACATTTAAACATCGCGGCCGTGTACACAGGTTTGTCGGAAAAATAATCGGCCACTAAACTATCATGGGCACCTAAATAATAACACCGAAAAGTAAATTAAATACATTATTAACACCGAAAAAAATTAAATATATAATTTTCACCGAAAAATAAAGATAACCTTCTCGATTTCGGTTTAAGGCGGTTGCCCTAGTCCGTGGTTTTGACGACGTTTCTTCCTCTTCCTCCATGATCATCTGGGCTGCTAGCAGTACGGCGTTAGCAAAAATTAAATCACCCTCACTCGAAGATGACGAACACCACGATGAAGAAGAAGACTTGCCTAAAACTTTATAAAAATTAAGGTGATGTTTAAAAAAATGAGAGAGACTGGAAAGATTTGGGTTAAAATGGGGGAATAAAGGGTATATATTTATAAAGTGGGAAAGAAGAAAATAATTTTTTTTAAAACTAGCCGTTATAACGTGTGACAACTCGAATTTTCCCTTCCACATTTCACTTGCGTTGTAATATTGTGAAATTAATGAACGTGATTATTATAGTTGGCTGTGTATATAGATGTGTAATATTATATACGAGTGTTATAGAAATCTTGGTAGGCCTCACACCTCTATCCACACGCTTTAAACATTTAGTGTGCAACCTAAATATGCAGCTCACACACCCCTCCTTGACCGCACACACATTAATTCAGGCTCAATCATAAACCCACAACAAACCCTAAAGGAACCACACATTTCTTTATTTGGGGCCCACATGCATATGTGCGGGACCTTGTGTGAGTATAAATACCCAAAAGCTGCCAACCCTAAAATGATTGTTTCAATCATTGATGGCAGCAATTATTCCTTTCTTTCACAAAACATTCTCTGCACCTCTTTTTGAAAGACCCTAAAAACACCTTCTTTCCATTTTGGGAAGTAGACGACGGCTTCACCTCCCCGAATCAGTCCACAACAGCTTTCTTTATCTTCCTAGAAGCTTCATCTCTCCTTCTCAATCCCGCACATTCACCTCCATTTCTAAATGCACCGGTTAGTGTATTTTGTTGTTTTCATACTACATGGGCATACTTGTTCAAATACTTGCTTGAATAACTTGAACGTCGGTGGTTCGATGTTAGTATGATGAGGACATAATGATTCATAGCATGTCTAATAAATAAAATATGTTAACAAACCCTTATGATTCGGATCCTGTTTTTAAACCATGATGATGATTTATAAAATGCTAAGATGTATTCTCATGGGTTTTTATAGAGTTAATGGAACAAGGATGCCAATGTGGACAACAATTACCTTTTAGTCTACGTGGTCAATTGCTATATGTCATAGCAAACCTCTGTTCGGAGAGTGGGTCCTACATAGGAAACCCACTGATGAAGATACCAAAGATCTGTTTTTCAAAATGTCTGTTTGAAACCTCTATTTGACTCTTCGTCAACAGAGTTTTGAAAATTCTCTGTTTGAAACCTTTATTGGGTTAAACAAAGTTTTGTATGAAAACAGTGGCTCTGTTTGACTTTTAATGTCAGACAATGGTTTTGAAAAAACAGTGGTTCTTTTGCATTAAACAATGGTTATTACACTTGAACAGACTTTTGAACCACTCCAACAGTTGTTTTAACTCTTTTGAACAGAGTTTGGTTTTTGGTGATTTTATCGTTGATTTTTAAAACAAAATTTTAGGTTTTTCTGATTTTTGACTTAAAATAAAAGGAAGATATAAAAATTTAGGTTTTTTCATAACATTTTCTTTCTATTATTTGGATAGAAGGATACTTGTGCAGATAGCCTCTGTTGGCACTTTAAAATTACCAACAGTGGTTCCCTCCAGATGATAGTGAATGGGTTAATCCTGCAGATGATCCATAGCATTATCTGCCTTAGATTTGGTGTTGTCAACCACTGCAATTGCTTGTTGGGATTGGTCTTTGGTCACTAGGACTTTTTGAACTATCTCCAACAGTTGTTTTTGACCCTCTACAAGTGCCTTCACAGTTGGGTCAATGGGAGGTTGACCATTCCCAACAAGATGTTGATACCCATATGGACACACATTTTCCCTCTGCTTTTGAGGTTGTGGTGTAGGTTCTATATACCTGTAAGGCAGTCTATTGCAGGTTGATTATCCATAGCCTCTGGGTAATGTATTTTGTGATGCAATAGAGGTTTGACCTAATCTCTATGCAGATAGCTGGTTTGACATTTGTGGATAAAAAGTTTGGTTAGGCTCAACTCTTTTTGAAATATATTGGGTATTCCTGTTACCAAGCCCACCTTCCTTTTTGAAGTTCATTTTCTCTTTAGGGTCATTCAGATTTACATCAAATGGTTTAAGAAAAGAACATTGTTGAGTCAAATGGTTGAGTTTTTCACAAATATGCTCTTAATTTAAAGTAATCTTTTGTCATATGATTTGTTCTTCCACAAAAATCACACTTTAGTGTTTGATCTTTGCCTCCTGGGTAGCGGGGCGCGAGAAACAACGCTGGCAGAATCTTTCTTTGTTGCATCAGCAGCTATGTGGCAGCACCATGTTTCAAGTTTTGGACCCCAAGTAAACGATTTTGCCACCTTCTAACCTGCTATTGACAAGTGTCCAAGCCACCCTAGGAACATAACAACACAAGGGACACTTGTGATGATCCTAAAGCTTCAAATTCACTATAAATAGCAAGGCATTTTGCTCAAATCCTTGCTCATTCATTTCTTTCTTCTTCATCTACTCTATTGCTGTGTTACCATCTTATTGGAGGCCTCCCATCTGAGTATTGTTCATCCTAGAACACAAGTAAGTGTTCTTCCTAA
The DNA here is from genome assembly GCA_030545235.1 of Helianthus tuberosus. Lineage (NCBI taxonomy): Eukaryota > Viridiplantae > Streptophyta > Magnoliopsida > Asterales > Asteraceae > Helianthus > Helianthus tuberosus. The sequence goes on from CM060409.1 coordinate 122,607,557, forward strand.
TCTTATTTATTTATTTGAGCTATTTTAAGCTAAAAGTCAAATAGTTTGACTTACTGTTTGACTTTCGGTTTAGACCATGAATTGGTCAAGTCAAAGTTCAATTGAACTTTGCAACGTGATCGTAATGACGATGGTTATAATCCATTGCGATTATACCTACTGATTACCACACTTACTAGTCGAAGTGACGAGTCAAAGTTTCGGTGAAAATGCACAATTGTGTGCATTTTACGACGGAACTATTTTCGGGTATCAAAAAACTTTGTTTTGATATCGAATCAGTTTTTTCTACTAAGTTACACATGTTTTAACATGTTTAACTCGTCACTTCTAGTTTAGTTCTTATTTAGGATCGTAAGTCGAGCGGTCTTGACCACCGCTTAGACTTTCGAACCCGACCCGTTTGGTCGATCTTTGGATCTGACCAAACACATATTTGTGACCATAGTTGTATAGGGAATAACCTAATGAGGTTATATCTTATGGTCACTTCGTTTGGTTAGTTATTTGCTTAGTCGTTTATATGCCCTTTTGAAAATGACCAAAATGTCGTTTTTGCACATAAGTTCATTTTAAGCATATGTAATCAAACTTTTGACATGTAAACTGATATAATAACATTTTCAAACATGTTTAGGCATTTAAGACTTATCATAGGACTTTTATAACCATTCGAACACGCGTTTACGCAAATGACGCGTTAAAGTAGCGTAAACTACCTTAACGGGTCAAAACAGGTCAAAAGCACTTAGGATTACTTTCAAATCAGAATGTAGACATTGTTAAACCATTTCATATGAGTTCCAATGCTCATTTGGTTTACAAGACCTCATTCTATCCTATCCCCCGATTTAAGTCCCGACTTATAAACATAGTTATCCGATACTAGGTGCCACTTGATTCCTTGTTCCTTCAAGCATTGTTTGATCTTTACTACAAGACTTATGCAATCCCAAGTGAGTACATAGACCCCTCTTTTTAATGCTTTCAAATATTTTGGGGTGATTCACATGTGCCTATTATTACTTTCGTGTTTTCAAGACATATACATGCAATGTTCATCTAGTACACATATAGTACATGACTTCAATTATATTTTGCTTCGTATGTTGACTTAGCATGCCTAGCACATCGATTTCAAGAATACTTTTGCTACATATGTTGACTTAGCATATCTAGCACATTGATTTAAATTGCATTTTGCTTCGTATGTTGACTTAGCATGCCTAGCACTTTGATTTCAAAGATACTTTTGCTGCATATGTTGACTTAGCATATCTAGCACATTGATTTCATGGACATTTTACTTCGTATGTTGACTTAGCATCCCTAGTACATGGTTTTAAAGACATTTTACACGACATGCTACATTGATTACGACATTTGTTATGTTGAACGAGACAAGATACATTCATTAACATTGATCACGCCGACCGGTAGTATGTAATGGTACCATAGGATTGACAATCCCATTCCCGCTTCCTAGGTTTGTTTGGAAGTGACTTTAGGGAACGACAGCATCCGATGAACATTGATAAACCTTTGACTTGATAAGGGTTTATCCGACAGTCAACAAGGCTTGAGTGTATTCGATAACAAACCATATAAATGTTATTAACAATAAAAGCAATGGTTTTCAAAACATAACTTTTGATTTAAACTTTTGTTTATTCAAAGACATGGTTTTGGACACGACATTTGGTTACACAAGACATTTGGTTACACATGACATTGTTACATGTGGTTTAAGTAAATACTTTATACATACCATACAAGACATTGGTGATTACTTGACATTGTTACACAAGACATTGTTTATGCTTGACATTGTTACATAAAACATTGTTTATACATGACATTTGACATTGGTTTAAACAAGACATTATTTGGTGGTTATTGTTACACAAGACATTGTTTATACATGACATTGGTTTAAACAAGACATTATTTGATGGTTATTGGTAATATGATAAAAGCATGGTAGATACGCCGCTGGTACTTCCTATATATAAGTGCTTTTATTATATTACATATCGTGGCGTTATCTAAGCCACTTCGACAAAGACAAGACATGACATCTTTTATACAAAACACGACATCTTTTATACAAGACATGATATTTTATTTCAAGACATGACATATTTTATACAAGTCACTTTCATTTGGTTATTTATTTAACCATGCATCATTTCTTTTAAATCATTTGATTTTCATATGATTTTATAAAGGAAAAAATTTTATAAGGTTCATGACTACTTTTTCGTTAAACACTTATTTTAACTTTCAAGTCATGAATCCTCATCAACAAAACCTATGTTACTCACAGACATTTTTATGCTGACGTACCTATTTTCACATGTGTTTCAGGAGCTAATGTTTGATATTGATCGTGCTTCACTTAGGGCGGACTTGGGCCATAGTGACTAAAATCAAGAAAGACAGTTTATTTTATGTTCTTTTTTCGTTCAATTTTAGACAATGTAAACATTTTATTAAATAATATGAAAATTTAAAATCCATGTGTTATGAGACAATGATTATGTGACACGACTCCCCGACGTTTCCGCCGCATTTTGTTGTTTTATGCGGTCGGGGTGTGACAGAAGAGTTGGTATCAGAGCTCATGGTTATAGGGAATTAGGTTATTAGTAATGCTTTAACCTAGACTATAACCTTTTTAGGACCCTAACACAAGTTATCTTGTGTTTAAATCTTAAAACAATAAACATCACCTATCCTTAGGTGATTACCAAAACAAGTACACAAATTTTAAAACGATTTTGAAAATAATCATCTATTCTTAGATGATTCCTTTTTGGCTTTAAGCCTTCAAAGTTTTCAAAATCTTGTCAAAGTTTGGGTCTTAATAATGTGAACACATGCAATCTGGAAGGGTGGTTGCTTGTACCCCGAGTTTTTTGTCTAAGGCTAGAGTGTTCGTACAAATCCGCATTTTTGGACCAGTCACTCTTACCTGGGAACTCTTGGGGTGAGTGTCCACTTGTAGGCTAAAGCATGTCTTCGCCATACATTATAAAGACCCATTTACTTTTATTAGTCATTGTGTGTCATTTTTTTTGTTTTAAGTAACAGACGAATGACCACCATCCTTACTTTTCGTCGATTTTTATAACATCTCATTTTTGATTATCCAACATTCATCTCACTCATTTCTCTCATGTTTTCCTATTTTAGAATGCCTCCTCGACGAAATGTACAACCGGACGCCGAAACTGGCGGCTGTCATAGCTCAGTAGATTGCTCTTGTACTACCCAATCTCATTACTCAAATTAACCAAGCCAACAACAACAATAATGCACCTGTTCCGTACAATTTTAAACAGTTTAACTCGACTAAACCGTTCAAGTTTAGTGGTTCTGAAGGAGCAACTGGGCTCATACAATGGTTTGAGAGTCTTGAGTGTACTTTTCGACATATTCAATGTCCAAACAATTGTAAAGTCGAGTTTGCTTCGAGCGTGTTCCAAAAGAGGGCGTTCACGTGGTGGAACGGAGTGGTGAGAGATCGAGGTGCTGATGTTGCTATGGGTTAGACATGGGAGGAATTCGGGGCTCTAATGATGAAAGAGTTCTGCCCTCGTCACGAGCAAAGGGAGCTTGAAAATGAGTTCCATGACCTAAAGCAAGATAGTGGAGAACACCGTGCTTATACTGACCCGTATGAGGAGTTAAGCTTGCTATTCCCGACAATGGTCACGCCTTTAGACTAGGCGATCGAAAAGTACGTTGACGGTCTACCAGATCCTGTTCAGGATATCGTCACTGGTAGCAACCCTACTACCATCCGACAGGCCAGTGAGCTCGCTGCAACCTTGACTGAATCTCAAGTCAAGAAAGGTAAACTCCACTGGAAAGGTGACAAGAAACCTGATAGCTGTACGCCCCTAGATTCAAACCAGCTAGCCGTTAAGACCCATTTGGATTTTAATAGGCTAATCAACTGGGTCAGCCAGGTCCAGTTTGACCCACCATAACAGCTGAAGTCAGCCCAGCATGCATACGGAGGAATAACTACCACGTTTATTATTTTATGCACTTTTTAATTTTGTGTTTTTGTTAACTTCAATTTCCTTTTATGGAATTTGGTTCTGAGACTTTTCAAGGCCAGTGTGTTGATCGTGGGCCACCCACCCACTTTCTTTGTATTTCCCTTTTTTATACCTGTATGCAATGAAATGAATGGCAGTTGAATATCATACAAAAAAAAATCATTTTCCTCAATGTTGAGATTAACCCCACTGCTAGCTTAATCTTGGCCGATTAGGTGGTGTTCTGTGGAATCCAGGTTTGATTTATGTGGTGTTTTCTGTATCAAAGATCAATTTGGATAGCCCAACGTTTAGATTGAGTGGTGATTCTGTATCTCAATTCTAGCCGTTGCATCTAATTTCATATCCGTTAAATTTCCCTAAAATTTGAAATTCTAAGTCTCTGTTTATTAAAACCGTCTGCCAAGAATGAGAAACAAAAGGGTAAAAAAGCTGAGTCTTCAAAGAAGTTTAGGAAGCATAAGGCTTCCAAGAACTTCGCCATTGTGGCACAACCAAACCAGGTAGCACCTAACCAACAAGCACAACCATCTGCCAAGAAACAGTATGCTGGCAATGCACCTTGTGCAACAGGTGTAACAGTCACCATCAACCCCATTTACAGTGTCGTATTTGCACCAACTGTAGAAGATCGGGTCATTTGGCCGACACTTGTGTTTTGCTCCTACACCAAATCAAGCAGCTCAAAACCCTGCTCAACTACCAGCACAACCTGCACGACCTCACTACACACCTGGGTCTTGCTATAATTGTGGGGATCTGACCCACTACAGAAACAATTGCCCGAGGCTGGTAAATGCGAACCCAACTCATGAACGAGCATTCAATCTTAACGCAAACGAGGCTTGTGCAGACAATGAAGGTGAATGGTACGTTCTTTGATAACAACCAACCTGCTTCTGTTCTTTTTGATTTGGGTGTCGATAAAAGTTTTGTATCCTTAGCCTTTGAACCTTTGCTTTCCATGACTAGAACAAAACTAGGAAAGCCCTTGATATTAGAAGTAGCTAGTGGTGAACCCCTTGTACTCAATTCCGTCATTCGAAATTACCAATTGAACCTAAATAACCATCTTTTTTCCCATTGACCTCACGCCAATGCAACTTGGAAGCTTTGACGTTATAGTAGGAATGGATTGGTTGACTAAATACCATGCAGAGGTGGTTTGTTATGACAAAATTGTTCGTGTGCCGCTTTCGACTGGTGAGATTTTAGAGGTTCGTGGTGAGAAACTCACTAGTAGCCTCAAACTCATGACATGTGCCCAAGCCCAAAAATACCTATGAAAGAATTATGTGGTCTTCTGGGCACATGTCATAGAGGAAAAAGGCAAGGGTAAGACTATTAAAGACATCCTTGTGGTTCAGGATTATCCTGAGGTATTTCCTAAAGAATTACCTGGTTTACCCCCAGCACGTCAAGTTGAATTTTGTAGTGATCTTGTACCTAGTGCCAACCCTATTGCTAAATCTCAGTATCATCTTGCACCATCTGAGATGCAAGAATTATCTAAACAGCTTCAGGAACTTTCTGAAAAAGGATTCATCCGTCCAAGTTTCATCTGTCAAGTTGAGTTTCGTAGTGATCTTGTATCTAGTGTCAGCCCTAGAAGCCGAAAAGACCGAGATGGCCCAGCGAATGAAACTCATGCAGGATCAAATCAAGGAACTTTCTGTTAGAAGGCCTCAATCGGATGAAGACTCGGATAACGAAGATGGTGGTTAGGGAGATAAAGGTTCGGGTATTCGACACGGTGATCAGATGGGTACCTGGGTATCGAATGACATTAAGGCAGACATCCGAGAGTATGATGGGAGGTTGGACCCTGATGAGTTTATAGAATGGTTACGCATAGTGGAATGGGTTTTTGACTACAAGAAAACTAGCGAAGAAAACAAGGTTAAAGTGGTCGCCTTGAAGATGAGAAAGTATGCGTCCACGTGGTAGGCTAATACGTGTAGTAAACGAGAATGGTTGGGTAAAGAGAAGGTGAGGCCTTGGCCAAAGATGAAGAAACTACTAAAGTAGAAGTTTATGCCTAGTTATTATATGCAGGAGAGTTTTTCACAACTTCATAAAATTAAAAAGGCTGGTAGAACAACCGAAGAGTATTCTCGGGAGTTTGAACATCTCCTCATGAAGTATGATCTCCCTGAAGATGATCCCCAAATGCTAGTCCGGTACTTGGGTGGGCTTGACTCCAAAATAGCCTATGTCGCTGAATTACACCCTTATTCTACCTTAGAAGAATTAACTTTACTGGCCCACAAAATTGACACCCAACAGAGGAACAAAGGCAAGTCTGAAACCCCTAAACCCACCACAAAACCTTTCACTCATACTAAACCTGCCATACCTCCTAAATCAAACTCAAACCTAGAATCATCTAGTAACCCCATAAAGATTACCAGACGGTGTTTTCGATGTCACGGGCTGGGGCACATAGCATCGGAGTGTCCGAATAAAAGAGTTGTCACTCTTGCTGATTTCGAAATCGAAGAAGAAATGTCAAGCTCAGTAGGGAATGTAGTTTTACCGTCGGCTGAAACGCATGCCCAAGAAGACGTGTTGGGGCCGGATGAGGAAGAATGTCTTGTTGTTAGACGAACACTTAGTGGCATCCCTGATCAGGAAGAAAATCAGCAACGAGAAGCCCTGTTTCATACTCGCTGCACAGTTGTTAACAAGGTGTGTATGGTGATCATAGACGGGGGTAGCTGCACCAATGTAGCCTCTCAAACACTCATTACCAAACTGAATCTGACCACTGAGCCACATCCGAAACCGTACGTTATACAGTGGCTCAATCAAGGCAAAGGTATTCAGGTTTCTTCTCGTATTTTATTACATATAAGCATTGGCAGGAAGTATAAAGATCATGTATGGTGTGATGTCATCCCTATGGATTCATGTCACATACTGCTCGGTAGACCATGGCTATTTGATAGGAGGGTAATGCATGATGGGTACAAGAATACTTATTCTTTTGATCATGGAAATCGATGAATCGTTTTAACACCCATGTCGCCTAAACACATAACCTCAGACCCATAAATTCTCTTAAGCACTCTTTTACAATCTGAACAACATGAATTCACTTCTTATAGGGAGTTCATTCTGATTGGATTGGACGAAGAGGAAGCAACTCAACCCAATGAACCTCACCCACTCATACAGCCTTTATTACAATCCTATTCCCACGTTTTCCCAAAAGAAATTCCAATTTGCCTGCCCCCTACCCGCTCCATTCAGCACAAGATCGATCTTATTCCGGGATCGGTCTTACCCAACAAACCTGCATACCGAACTAACCCCAAAGAAACACTCGAGATTCGTCGCCAACTTGAAGAACTTTTAGCCAAGGGGCTCATTCGTGAATCATTGAGTCCTTGTGCAGTACCCACACTTCTTGTACCAAAAAAGAATGGGAGTGGCGGATGTGCATTGATAGTCGAGCCATTAACAAGATTACAGTTAAATACCGATTTTCGATCCCACGTTTGGATGACCTATTGGATGAACTGCATGGCTCAACTATTTTCTCTAAAGTTGACCTACGTAGTGGTTACCATCAGATCAGAATTTGTGAAGGTGATGAATGGAAGACAACATTTAAAACCAAAGAAGGGCTGTATGAATGGCTTGTTATGCCATTCTGGTTGTCCAACGCCCCTAGTACGTTCATGCGGTTAATGAACCATGTTTTGAAGCCATTCTTGGGGCGTTTCATAGTGGTCTATTTCGATGATATTTTAGTCTATGGCCGGACAGAAAAGGATCATCTTAATCATTTACAACAATTATTCCATGTGCTGGATCAAGAGAAATTATATGGTAATGCTAAAAAATGTGATTTTTTTACAACACATGTGACTTTTCTTGGCTATGTGGTCTCCTCACAGGGTATACAGGTAGATGAACGGAAAGTACAAGCAATCAAAGATTGGCCAGTTCCCACTTCAGTTCAGCAAATTCGAAGTTTTCACGGTCTTGCTTCATTCTATCGGCGTTTTGTCAGAAACTTTAGTTCGATTGTTGCTCCTATGACCGAATTAACCAAGCTCAAACACTTCGAGTGGACTGAACAAGCTCAGCAAGCCATTAAGGAACTTAAAAGGCAGCTTTCCTCCACATCCGTTCTTGCACTACCTAATTTCGAAGAAGTTTTTGAGGTGGAATGCGACGCTTCTGGTGTCGGGATTGGAGTTGTCCTTTCCCAACTTGGACGCCTAATTGCCTACTTTAGTGAAAAGTTTAATGATGCAAAACGTAGGTATTCGACCTATGACAAAGAATTCTATGCACTCGTTCGGGCGTTAGAGCATTGGCGACATTATCTTATCGTTAAAGAGTTTATCCTTCATTCGGATCATGAAGCCTTAAAGTACATTCAGGGGCAACACAAGTTACAACCGAGGCACGCTAAATGGGTCGAGTATTTGCAAATGTTCCATTTCACGATACGTCACAAGTCTGGAAAGATGAATAAAGGGGCAGATGCATTATCACGTAAACATCTCTTATTACAAACTTTATATCCGAAAGTTATTGGGTTTGAATTATTGAAACAAGAATATACCCACGATCCAGACTTTGGGCCTTTATTTTTGAAGTGCCAGCGACATGCTATAGATGAATATCACCTGGTGGATGGTTTTCTTTTTAGGGGTTCTTGCCTGTGTGTTCCACGACACAGTCTTCGCTTGACCCTCATTAAGGAAGTTCATGAACGTGGGCTGGCAGGTCATTTCGGTGCTGATAAAACTGTGGTTCTACTTAAACAACATTTTTATTGGGCCAAACTAGTGAAGGATGTTGAGCACTTAATCCGTCGATGTGTTACATGTCACAAAGCTAAAAGCCGATCTTCCCCTCACGGATTATATTTGCCACTACCAGTCCCTATGGCTCCTTGGGAAGATCTGAGTCTAGACTTTATCACGGGTCTTCCTCGTACACAGTGTAACAAAGATTCCATTTTAGTCGTGGTTGATCGGTTCTCTAAGATGGCACACTTTCTTGCGTGTCACACGACATATGATGGTGTCCAGGTGGCTAACCTATATTTTCGTGAAGTTGTTCGTCTACATGGCATTCCTAAGTCCTTAGTCAGCGATAGGGATGTAAAATTTCTTAGTCACTTTTGGCTGCCTTATGGAAAAGAATGGGGACTAAACTCAAATTTAGTACAAGCAGCCAGCCCCAAACGGATGGCCAGACTGAAGTCACTAATCGCACACTTGGCATGTTACTACGAGCCGTGGTAAAACAGAATCTTAAACAATGGGATGAAAGTCTAGCACATGTTGAATTCGCGTACAACCGGGCCCCCCAACAAGACCACTGGAAAGAGCCCTTTCATGGTAGTCTATGGGCTCAACCCATTAACTCCTGTCGATCTCGCTGTTGTAGACGCAACCCAACGGTTCAGTCCCGAAGCTAACACTTTTGCAACCAATGTTAAGGCGCTTCATGAACAAGTTCAGGAACGGATTTCCAAGATGAATGATCAAGTCAAGCGATGCGTTGATAAGGGAAGACAAGTCATTTCTTTTCAGCCGGGTGATTTAGTCTGGGTGCATTTACGAAAAGAAAGATTTCCAACCAAACGTCATTCCAAATTAAGTCCTCGTTCCGATGGCCCATTTAAGATTTTCTCCAAGGTCAATGACAATGCATACAAGATCGAACTTCCAGGCGAATATGGTGTGGCTGCCACGTTTAATGTCGCTGATCTCCAATCGTACCATGATCCTGATGAGCCTCTCCCGAGTTGGAGGGCAAACTCTTTTCAAGAAGGGGAGGATGATAGCTGCACGCCCCTAGATTCAAACCAGCCAGCCGTTAAGACCCATTTGGATTTTAATGGGCCAATCAACTGGGTCAGCCTGGTCCAGTTTGACCCACCATAACAGCTGAAGTCAGCCCAGCATGCATACGGAGGAGTAACTACCACATTTATTATTTTATGCACTTTTTAATTTTATGTTTTTGTTAACTTCAATTTCCTTTTATGTAATTTGGTTCTGAGACTTTTCAGGGCCAGTGTGTTGATCATGGGCCACCCACCCACTTTCTATGCATTTCCCTTTTTTATACCCGTATGCAATGAAATGAAAAGGCAGTTGAATATCATAAAAAAAATCGTTTTTCTCAATGTTGAGATTAACCCCACTGCTAGCTTATTCTTGGCCGATTAGGTGGTGTTCTGTGGAATCCATGTTTGATTTATGTGGTGTTTTCTGTATCATTGATCAATTTGGATAGCCCAACGTTTAGATTGAGTGGTGATTCTGTATCTCAATTCTAGTCGTTGCATCTAATTTCATATCCGTTAAATTTCCCTAAAATTTGAAATTCTAAGTCTCTGTTTATCAAAACCGTCTGCCAAGAATGAGAAACAAAAGGGTAAAAACGCTGAGTCTTCAATGAAGTTTAGGAAGCATAAGGCTTCCAAGAACTTCGCCATTGTGGCACAACCAAACCAGGTAGCCCCTAACCAACAAGCACAACCACCTGCCAAGAAACAGTATGCTGGAAATGCACCTTGTGCAACAGGTGTAACAGTCACCATCAACCCCATTTACAGTGTCATATTTGCACCAACTGTAGAAGATCGGGTCATTTGGCCGACACTTGTGTTTTGCTCCTACACCAAATCAAGCAGCTCAAAACCCTGCTCAACCACCAGCACAACCTGCACGACCTCACTACCCACCTGGGTCTTGCTATAATTGTGGGTATCTGACCCACTATAGAAACAATTGCCCGAGGCTGGTAAATGCGAACCCAACTCATGAACGAGCATTCAATCTTAACGCAAACGAGGCTTGTGCAGACAATGAAGGTGAACGGTACGTTCTTTGATAACAACCAACCTGCTTCTGTTCTTTTTGATTTAGGTGTCGATAAAAGTTTTGTATCCTTAGCCTTTGAACCTTTGCTTTCCATGACTAGAACAAAACTAGGAAAGCCCTTGATAGTAGAAGTAGCTAGTGGTGAACCCCTTGTACTCAATTCCGTCATTCGAAATTGCCAATTGAACCTAAATAACCATCTTTTTTTCCCATTGACCTCATGCCAATGCAACTTGGAAGCTTTGACGTTATAGTAGGAATGGATTGGTTGACTAAATACCATGCAGAGGTGGTTTGTTATGACAAAATTGTTCGTGTGCCGCTTTCGATTGGTGAGATTTTAGAGGTTCGTGGTGAGAAACCCACTAGTAGCCTCAAACTCATGACATGTACCCAAGCCCAAAAATACCTACGAAAGAATTATGTGGCCTTCTGGGCACATGTCATAGAGGAAAAAGGCAAGGGTAAGACTATTCAAGACATCCTTGTGGTTCAGGATTATCCTGAGGTATTTCCTAAAGAATTACCTGGTTTACCCCCAGCACGTCAAGTTGAGTTTTGTAGTGATCTTGTACCTATTGCCAACCCTATTGCTAAATCTCCGTATCATCTTGCACCATCTGAGATGCAAGAATTATCTAAACAGCTTCAGGAACTTTCTGACAAAGGATTCATCTATCCAAGTTTCTCACCTTGGGGCGCTCTACTCCTATTTGTGAAAAAGAAAGATGGATCTTTCCGAATGTGTATCGATTACCATGAGCTCAACAAACTCACGATCAAGAATCGATATGCCCTACCTCGCATTGATGATCTCTTTGATCAGCTACAGGGTGCTACTTGCTTTTAGAAGATTTATCTACGTTCTGGGTATCATCAGCTTCGTGTACTCGAAAAAGATATTCCCAAGACTGCATTCCACACAAGATATGGTCACTATGAGTTCACTGTTATGCCCTTCGGTTTAACGAATGCTCCTGCTATTTTCATGAACTTGATGAATAGGGTTTGTAAGACTTATTTGGAAAAGTTCATCATTGTTTTCATTAATGACATTTTAATCTATTCAAGGACTCGAGCTGACCAGGAAAAACATCTCCGTCTTACAATGGAACTCCAAAAGAAAGAACAGCTCTTCGCCAAGTTCTCCAAGTGTGAATTTTGGCTCAAGGAAGTTCAATTTTCGGGACACATTGTTAACGAACAAAGTATACATGTAGATCCCGCCAAAAATCAGTGCGATTAAGGATTAGGATACACCTACTACTCCTACCGAGGTTCGTTCATTTATTGGTCTCACAGGTTATTACCACCATTTTATTGCAAACTTCTCCAAGATTGTGGTTCCTCTCACTACTTTAACTCAAAAGAATAAACCTTTTGAGTGGGGATCCAAACAAGAAGAAGCTTTTCAGACTTTGAAACAGAAACTCTGCGATGCACATACCCTGACTTTATCTGAGGGCAACGACGACTTTGTCATATATTGTAACACATCTAACTTAGGCCTTGGCTGAATTCTCATGCAAAGAAACAAAGTTATAGCCTACGCATCAAGAAAATTGAAAATACATGAGAAGAACTACACGACTCATGATCTTGAGTTAGGCGTTGTAGTTTTTGCTCTCAAAATATGGAGACACTACCTTTACAATACTAAATGTGTGGTTTTTACTGACCACAAAAGTCTCCAACACATTTTCAATCAGAAAGAACTAAATATGAGGCAACGACGTTGGGCTGAACTTCTAAACGACTATGACTGCGAAATTCGCTACCATCCTGGTAACGCGAATGTCGTGGCTGATGCATTGAGTCATAAGGAACGCATCAAGCTTCATTATGTACAAGTTCGATCTGATATTCAAACCCGCATCTCTCAAGCTCTACGTGCTTGTGTTGCACAAGACATGATGGGTAAGGAATTACCACATCACTTGGAGCTTCAACTTGAAACAAAGGACAATGGATTTCTCTATTACATGAACCGTTTATGGGTTTCAAATCAAGACAATCTCCGCACCTTATTAATGGATGAGTCTCATAAGTCTCGTTATTCAATCCATCCTGGTGCAGACAATATGTATAAGGATCTTCAAACCCAGTATTGGTGGCCGGGTATGAAGAAAGACATTGCCTTATACATATCCAAATGCCTTACTTGTCTTAAGGTTAAGGCGGAACATCAACATCCCTCTGGATTATTGGAGCAACCAGAGATACCGGTTTGGAAATGGGAAAACATTGCTATGGATCTCATTACCAGATTGCCACGCACTTATAGAGGTCATGGTGCCTTTTGGGTAGTCGTCGATCGTCTAACAAATTCAGCACACTTCTTGCCGATCCGTCAGGATCTATCTGCTGACAAACTTGCCAAGATATACGTAGGTGAGATTGTATCTCGACATGGGGTTCCTTTGAACATCATATCTGACCGTGATGCTCGATTCTCGTCTCACTTTTAGAAGACCATGAAGGTCTGCCAATTCACGTAATTCTTAATACGGAACATGTACGCACATCCAAAAATTTTTGTAATCATTAAAATAATGTATTTTGGTGATGGGAATACAAAAATACCATTCGTTACACAATTTGGATCGTTTTCGCGTTCGTTAAAGTGTTCGTCATAATCAAGCGAAATCCACGACATTTCTAAGCATATTTCAAGTCCCCTATACTTTAACGCCCTTATAAAGCTTTAAATTTGGCTTAACGGAGGTTGAATACGTCAAAAAAAAGTTTGAAAGGCTGCAGGGACTGAAACTGACAATTTCTGAAACCTGATGGTTTTCTCTGGCGGGGCGCGAAGGGAGCAGCCTCCTGGGTCGCGGGGCGCGAGAGACAACGGTGGCAGAATCTTTCTTTGTTGCATTAGCAGCTTTGTGGCAGCACCATGTTTCAAGTTTTGTAGCCCAAGTAAACGATTTTGCCACCTTCTAACCTGCTATTGACAAGTGTCCAAGCCACCCTAGGATCATGACAACACAAGGGACACTTGTGATGATCCTAAGGCTTCAAATTCACTATAAATGGCAAGGCATTTTACTCAAATCCTTACTCATTCCTTTCTTTTTTCTTCATCTGCTCTATTGGAGTGCTACCATCTTATTGGAGGCCTCCCATCTGAGTACTCTTCATCCTAAAACATAAGTAAGTGTTCTTCCTACTCTTATTTATTTATTTTAATTATTTTAAGCTGAAAGTCAAACAGTTTGACTTACTGTTTGACTTTCGATTTAGACCATGAATTGGTCAAGTAAAAGTTCAATTGAACTTTGCAACGTGATCATAATCACGATGGTTATAATCCCTTGCGATTATACCTACTGATTACCACATTTACTAGTCGAAGTGACGAGTCAAAGTTTCGGTCAAAATGCACAATTATGTGCATTTTACGACGAAACTATTTTCGGGTATCAAAGCACTCTGCTTTGATATAAAATCAGTTTTTCAACTAAGTTAAACATGTTTTAACATGTTTAACTCGTCACTTCTAGTTTAGTGCTTACTTAGGGTCATAGGTCGAGCGGTCTTGACCACCGCTTAGACTTTCGAACCCGACCCGTTTGGTCGATGTTAGGATCCGACCAAACACATATTTGTGACCATAGTTGTATAGGGAATAACCTAATGAGGTTATACCTTATGGTCACTTTGTTTGGTTAGTTATTTGATTAGTCGTTTATATGCCCTTTTGAAAATGACAAAAAATGTCGTTTTTGCGCATAAGTTCATTTTAAGCATATGTAATCAAACTTTTGAGATGTAAACTGATATAATAACATTTTCAAACATTGTTTGGGCATTTAAGACTTATCATAGGACTTGTATAACCATTCGAACACGCGTTTACGCAAATGATGCGTTAAAGTAGCGTAAACTACCTTAACGAGTCAAAACAGGTCAAAAGCACTTAGGATTACTTTTAAATAAGAATGTAGACATTGTTAAACCATTTCATATGAGTTCCAATGATCATTTAGTTTACAAGACCTCATTCTATCCTATCCCCCGATTTAAGTCCTGATTTATAAAAATAGTTATCCGATACTAGGTGCCGCTTGATTCGTTGTTCCTTCAAGCATTGTTTGATCTTTACTACAAGACTTAAGCAATCCTAAGTGAGTACATAGACCCCTCTTTTTAATGCTTTCAAATATTTTGGGGTGATTCACATGTGCCTATTGTTACTTTCATGTTTTCATGACATGTACATTGAAACAACCCGACTCTTCATGCGTTACCTATCGATTGTCTTTTCTCGTAAACGCTTGTATTCCCGAGATTCGGTTAATGCTAAAGGGTTTAAACTATACTTTTGACGCATTTTAAACCCTTATTACAACGCTTATTCAAAACGCAGTTAACACATTTAAACGCTACTCACATCGCATGTAACATTGCTTGTTTAGACTGTCACACCCCCAAAATCCACCATGCGGAGTATCACCGCTTGGAGGCGTGACGTGACCAGGATCGAGCCACCAATCATATTGAACATCGTAATTAAGTAAATAAGACCAACCATAATACAATTGGTGACCAAAGCTAGTTAACCATGTATAGTTTAAACAGCGGAAGCATAAAAGTAAATCCAAAAGCATAAGTCCATAGTTTATAAGTTAAAGTTCAAAACGCAAGTTTAATAAGTTCATAAGGATTTAAATAATAAGCACGGAACATGACAGTCCGTACACCACAACGACTCCTTCCTCATGCAAGCTCCAAGCATTTAGCGACCTGTAAGGCATGTAACAACGAGTCAACAACAAAGTTGAGTGAGTTCACGTTTGGTTGTTTAGTTTTAAGTTGTTTCTGAAAAACGTGGTTTGACTTTCGTTGGCTTAATTGCCGTGGGGGTTACCCCGTAGTTGAAAGTATGTTTAACTAGTTCCTTTTTCATTACCCAAACCATAACCATAATCAGTGGGGGCTTTCCCCGTGTGAACTACTAGACGGTATCATATCAACTACTACGCAAATAAGTTGGGCCCTATATCAGTGTCTATCCTCACTGATAATCTGCCATAGTCCATTAGTACACGCCCGTCCGACCGGCACGGTATGAGGTTTGTTAAACCTAATAGCGCTATTAACTAATGACCCGCTCGCCATTGGCCTCGGCGATTAAGTCGATATAATGAAGAGGGACTTATTGATAGAGTTTTGTCTAGCTAGTTTTAAGGTTGTTGTCCTACCCAAGGAGGACGAACGTACGTATTCTGCACAAGGAGAATTCATAGGATTAATAATGGCACCCTACCTATGGAGGATGGCCGTACAATCCTCCCAAGGGGATATGTAGATTTAGTTTTTATTTCTTTAACCCATTCCCAAACCACCGGGAATCCCATGCCTTAGAAAGTGTGTGAACTCACCTCGGTTTGCTCGGTTAGATTCTCAAATATAGCTAACAGTCAAGGTTGGTCAATCACGTCCTAATATGATTACCAGTTAGTCATTTAGTGATTTTGAAATAGAGCACAAAGTTCCTACACGTATCTATCACGTAGCATGCATTACTTTAACTGTTTATGCCCATATAAGTTTCCCATCCATTCCCTACTCATAAACAAACATACGATGATGCACATAACACATATAACATGTTATATCATTCACAGATAACCTACCCAACATTTAGACATGCAAATTACAACTTATGTTATTTCAACATTTATATTCAAAACCGGCTGTTTTCGGACATTTTAATAAAATAGTTAACTTATTCTAAAAATTCCCAAATTTTTACAGAATGTCTTAAACGTTCCAAATTTTATTGTGTAAAAATATCGGGGTCCATTTTATTACTAATATTTTATAAAAATTCATTTTCCGGACTGAACTCAGATTTATCTTTTTCTGACCACAGTCCACGGAACAATTTATTAAAAATTCATCGTAAGTCCGATTTACGAAATTCCAGTGGGGGTAATTACAAATACTTCAGTTGCCATCTACAGTACAATTTTCATGATCTAACTCTACATAGAACTCAAGTTATGGTAGAAAAACAAAACGCATATTTTCAGCAGAAAAATGCAGCTCTAGCTGCTGTTACAAATTGATGCTTTAAAAATAGTAAACGAAGTCCAAAATATATGATTCCGGTGCCATTAGAACCTTATTTCATAATAACACGTTTTAGACTCAAAATATTTGTAAAGCTTGGACAGATTCTGTTTTCAGTCTTTAACTTCCTAGTTCGTGTTCGATTGATTCCGTTAGCATGTTTAGTGATTATAACAACATCAAACATCAATATTAACCATCAAAACATCAGATAATCAACCAAGAATCATAACAACACAAGATTTACATGATTTACACACACAACTACTCTTTATCCAACATATTCATCTTACTTTCAAATCTTTAAGTTATGATCTTGTGTGTTCTTGGTTTTTAGCTATTAAATCACTTATTAACCACTTTAAACAAGATCAAGAGGGTGTTTAGAGTCACTTACAACTAGCTCAAGGCTAGGGAAGAATCAAAGCGAAAACAAGGTGGATAAAAGCAACGTAGAGAGGTTCTTGAGATTCCGAAAGCACCGAGCCTCTTCGTATGAACTCTAGCACCTTTGTATGTAAGTGGAATTGCAAGTTCAAAGCTCGAAAGTGATGGTGGGTGTGTGTGTGCTTGCGGCCGAGAGTGATGAGAGGAGAGGGAGAGTGAAATTTTGGTGAAGTGTTTATGAGAAGTGAAGTGGTGATCTTATGGTCACATTTATAATCCATAATCTCTAATTACCCAATGTATAACATGTATGGAAGATATTAGACAACCCTTAATTAAATAATCAACATTGTAAGAGTGTGTCCCCACATGGGGACCGATCGGTCAAGGGGGGGGGGGTATTTGGTTTGATTTGAACTTCATAGTTAGAGTTTAGTTAGATTAGTTAGGAGTTTAAGCTAGTTACTAGTGTGTAGTGTTTTGTGACGGGTGTTAGGGTGTTCAGGGACCCTAACTGGCTCAGAAAAGTATAAACAATGTTATTGGCAATATTTTTATGTTCCGGGTAAAGTCCGGTTGTTCGGTTTGATACTGTTCCGTTAAAGTGTTTTATTAATCCGTAAAGTGTCTTTTATGTATATTTTTGTAACACTTTTAATTTCTAACACTTAGGAAATTATAACGGACTATTTAGTGACTTTTCTGCATACTACTAGTATGTTAACAAGCACATGCAAGCATAACACAGATATCAGAAACCAGTTAAGTAATTCCACACATTCGTCAAGCACTTTAATTATCATTAATAAATTGTACGGAATACATGGAATTTTTGAGGGTTGTCACATTCTCCCCCTGTTAAGAGAATTTCGTCCCAAAATTTAGCACCTGGTTACTGAGGAAGCTAGTGAAGTTGCGTTGGTTTCCTGGTTTTCCTGGGGTGTCACATCATCCCCCCGTTGATTTGGAATTTCGTCCCGAAATTCTGCAGTAGCTTCAGCCTCAGTAGTGGTTGCGTTTTTCTTAAACAGTTGGGGATACTTGAGTTTCATTTGGTCTTCTCGTTCCCAGGTATACTCTAGGCCACGACGAGCATTCCAACGAACTCGTACAAGAGGTATCCTGGTATGCTTGAGGATCTTAACATCTCGATCCGTAATCTCTACTAGTTCCTCGACGAATCGTAGCTGGTCGTCGATTGTGAGTTCCTTGAGAGGAACTATGAGGGTCTCATCTGACAGACACTTTTTCAGATTCGATACATGGAAAACATTGTGAACTCCGCTGAGTTCTTCAGGTAGATTCAACCTGTAGGAGACTTTGCCAATTTTCTCGGTGACTTCGAATGGTCCGACATAACGCGGATTGAGTTTGCCTCGTTTGCCAAAACGAACTACGCCTTTCCAAGGCGAGACTTTGAGTAGCACTCGATCCCCAACCTGGAATTCGAGTGGTTTTCTTCCCTTATCAGCATAGCTTTTTTGACGGTCACGAGCTGCTGCCATTCTATGTCATATCTGAGCAATCCTCTCAGTCGTGTCTACTACGAGTTCTGGGCCAGTAATTTGGCTGTCACCAACTTCTGCCCAACAGAGAGGTGATCGGCATTTGCGTCCATATAATGCCTCGAATGGAGCGGCTTGGATGCTGGTGTGGTAGCTGTTGTTATACGAAAACTCCACTAGCGGGAGGTGCTTTTCCCAGCCACTACCAAAATCGATTACACATGCCCTAAGCATGTCTTCAAGGGTCTGGATGGTGCGTTCAGATTGCCCATCCGTCTGCGGGTGATAAGCGGTGCTCATATCTAAACGTGAGCCAAAAGACTTGTGCATTGCTTGCCACAGTTCAGAAGTAAAACGCGCGTCACGATCAGAAATGATAGAGGTTGGAACTCCGTGCCTTGACACTACTTCCTTTAGATAGATGTCTGCTAGGGTAGAAAACTTATCCGTTTCCTTGATGGCCAGAAAATGTGCAAACTTGGTCAGTCGATCCACGATCACCCAAATGGTATCGTTTCCGCGTTGAGATCTAGACAGGCCAGTAACGAAATCAATGGAAATTTGCTCCCATTTCCATTTCGGGATCTCTGGTTATTGGAGTAGGCCTGATCGTTTCTGGTATTCAGTCTTGACTCTCGCACAAGTCAAGCACTTACTGACGTAGGTTGCTATGTGGGCTTTCATGCCAGGCCACCAATACGTAGTCTTGAGGTCGTGGTACATTTTATCCGAACCAGGATGTACCGAATAACGAGACTTGTGTGCTTCATCCATCACAAGCTCGCGTAGGTCTCCATAAAGTGGAATCCAGATGCGCCCTGTTACATAGTAAGCGCCGTCTTCCTTTTGCTCTAGTCGCTGCCTCGATCCTCGCAGGGACTCAGCCCTGATGTTCTCTGCTTTCAATGCTTCGACCTGAGCATCACAAATTTGAGCGGGAAGGTTAGATTGGATGGTAAGCTGTAAGGCACGTACACGCTTAGGTATAGTATCCTTTCGACTGAGGGCGTCGGCCACCACATTGGCTTTGCCCGGATGGTACTTGATCGCGCATTCGTAATCATTCAAGAGCTCAACCCATCGGCGTTGACGCATGTTTAACTCCTTTTGCTTGAAGATATGCTCGAGACTCCTGTGATCGGTGTAAATGGTGCACTTGGTACCGTACAGGTAATGTCTCCATATCTTAAGCACGAAAACAACTGCTCCCAGCTCCAGGTCGTGAGTAGGGTAATTTCTTTCGTAAACTTTGAGTTGGCGTGATGCGTAGGCAATGACCTTGTCGCGTTGCATCAACACGCAACCCAGTCCTTGGATGGAAGCATCGCAGTAAACCACAAAATCATCTGTGCCTTCAGGCAATGAGAGGATAGGCGCGCTACAAAGTCTATCTTTCAAGTGCTGAAATGCGGACTCCTGTGCATCACCCCAGCGATAGGTGACACCCTTCTACGTCAGTGAAGTGAGAGGTTGCGCAATCTTTGAGAAATCCTTGATAAACCTTCTGCAATATCCTGCCAAACCCAAGAATTGGCGGATTTCTGTTGGTGTGCGGGGTGCAGGCCAGTTCTTGATTGAGTCTACTTTGGATGTTTCACACCCCCAAAATCCACCTGCGGAGTATCACCGCTTGGAGGCGTGACTGACTAGGATCAAACCACTAATCATATTGAACAAGTAAATATTTAATGTAAAAGATCAACCAACACAATTAATATCCAAAACAAACATAGTTAAGTTATGAGCGGAAGCAAAGTGTTCAAAACCAAATCCAAAGTTTAATTATCCAAATGTTCAACATGGCACACAACTGTCCATGTCCCACAACGACCCTTCCTTGTGCAAGCTCCAGCTAAGTACCTAAAGACCTGCAAAGCATGTAGTAACGAGTCAACAACTAGTTGAGTGAGTTCACGTTTTGGTTGTCCAGTTTATAGTTATTCCGAAAACACAGTTTGTTCTTTACCAGCTATCCAGCCGTGGGGGTTACCCCATAGTTCGAAAAACGTTCATTAGTTACCCGTTCTTACGTTGGCTATTCCAGCCCGGCTCTATGGCCGTGGGGGCTACCCCATGTTTAATTCACCAGACTCGTTACCATATCGACTACTAACGTTCGTCATGTTTTAGTGCCCTAACGTCTGTGTCTATCATCACTGACGTGCCATAGTCCATTAGTCCACGCCCGTCCTCTGCGGCACGGTGTGAGGTTTGTTAAACCTAATAGCGCTATTTAACTAATGACCCGTTCGCCATTGGCCTCGGCGATTAAGTCGATATAAAAATGGAGGGACTTCGTTGATAGAGTTCTAGTCTAGTATAGTTTAATACGTCTCAACCGGACGAGGAATCTATGTTCCTGATTACGTCTCAACAGGACGAGGAATCTATATTCCTTAACCCATTCCCAACCCCTGGGAACCCCATGCTTTGTAACGGAGTGTGAACTCACCTTGGTTTGCTCGGCAGATTACACAGAAAGGTCAAGTCTAAATGCTAGTGGTCAACCACGTCCTATCATGGTTATTATACAAGTCAGGTTTTGGTGTCATGTAGTGCACATAAGTATCACATAAGATAGCATGTAAGACATACACGGCTCATGGCAACACATATCATTACGTTCAACATAACATTTTCATACTTATATGGTTTTAGATATGTTGGGCCGAACCATGGGTGAAGTTCACTAATCATAATACAACATACATTTCGGCCCCTCTTGTTGTGCGATTTAAATACCCACCCGGCCCAAAAGTCAAAAGCCCAACTAATTAACTTGAAATTGTCTTGTGCGATCCAGATGGTTTTGTACGATCAGGATAGCTTGTGCGATACATTTAGGTTGTGCGATCGGATCCAGTCCAGCCCAACAAGTATACCCGGCCCAGTAGTTAATCCATAACAATCAACTTGTGCGACCCAGCAGTCTTGTGCGACTGGGGTCCCCTTGTGCGACTGGGCTTGTGTGTTCGGCCTTGTGCGACTAGTTTTGAAATCCGAAATTTATGGAAAACAGTTACAAAACTTTTATCTAGTAAATCAATTTACCAGGTTTCCATTATTGCATAAACAATCAATTAACGGTTTCTATCCTAACTAATGATCGATCAACCAAGAGATTATCAACAATTCACATGAACTTTAATCATAAACAATCATAATAACAATCATCATTTCAGTGAAGAAAAACCATCAAATCTAATCTTTTTATCAATTATGGCCGACCACTGTTAGACACCTCAAAAGGTTATTGGACCATACTATGACCTGTAACACTTACTAATTTCCTTAACTTGACAATTGCACTATGACATCAAGTCTTGCATGCCATCGAATGATTGGACCCCCTTTTTATTAAAATGTATGAACACATGTATCGATACACTTTTAATTAATCAAATTGACTTTTAAACAATGATGCATACTGACATTCACATGATTTCTAGAAAACCATGGGACCTAGCATTACCTACACATCGATACAATCATATGTTTACAATCATCACCCACTAACAATTAATATTCATGGTGTCACAATTAGTCAATGATATCAATCCAAAAATTATAAATATAACCGATTACTATCCTATTCTACATCAAACAAATCAAGATCAAACACTTAGCCATATTATCATGCGATCAAGCTATTACAGTAATCAAAGTCAAACAACAATAATCATATACTAACCGAATGCAAGGTGGGAATCACAAGGACTTCGAGAGGATCCGGATAGCCGTCGACTTAGAGAGAGAGAGGAGAGCACTAGGGTTTTGTGTGTGTGGGTGTTTAGCAAACAAATGAGGAGTATACCCTATCTCCTAGTGTTATGCGACAAGGAGAAAGAGTGGGCCGAACCCTCAATGGGCTGCCCATTGATCCGAATACAAGGTGTAGCCCAAATGGGCTTGTGCGATCGAGTGGTGTTGTGCGTTTGGGTCGTTCCTATACATACATACATACAACACAACATATAATCACTTAACATTCAATAACGTAATATTCCATTAACTCATCCAATACACATAGTCACGTAAAGTTTACAAAGATAGGTTCGAGATACGAGTTGTCACATTATCCCCAAGTTGAAAGAAATTTCGTCCCGAAATTTAGCACGTACTCACTGAGGAAGCTAGTTAAGTTGCATGGTTTTCCTGGTTCTCCTGGGGTGTCACATCCTCCCCCCGTTGATCTGGAATTTCGTCCCGAAATTCCGTAGCTTCAGTCTCAGTAGTGGTTGTACCGTTTGCGAACAGTTGGGGATATTTTTGCTTCATCTGATCTTCGCGTTCCCAGGTGAACTCTGGGCCGCGACGTGAGTTCCAACGAACTCAAACGAGAGGTATTCTGGTATGTTTGAGGACCTTCACATCCCGGTCCGTGATCTCCACAGGTTCCTCGACGAATCGTAACTGCTCGTCGATCGTGAGCTCCTTCAAAGGAACTACGTGGGGCTCATCTGATAAACACTTCTTCAGGTTTGACACGTGGAAAACATTGTGAACTGCACTGAGTTCTGCTGGTAAATTCAGTCTGTAGGCCACCTTGCCTATTTTCTCAATGACTTCGAAGGGTCCAACGTATCGTGGGTTGAGTTTGCCGCGTTTGCCAAAACGAACCACACCCTTCCAGGGTGAAACTTTGAGTAGCGCTCGATCCCCCACTTGGAATTCGAGTAGTTTCCTGTCTTTATCGGCGTAGACTTTCTGACGCTCACGAGCTGCCGCCATTCGTTGTCGTATCTGAGCAATTTTCTCTGTTGTGTCAACTACATATTCTGGACCAATAATCTGACTATCCCCCACCTCTGCCCAACAAAGAGGTGACCGGCATTTACGCCCGTACAATGCCTCAAACGGAGCAGCTTTAATGCTGGTGTGGTAGCTATTGTTGTACGAAAATTCCACAAGTGGCAGATGCTTTTCCCAGCCGTTGCCAAAGTCAATCACACATGCCCTAAGCATGTCTTCGAGGGTCTGGATAGTACGTTCCGACTGCCCATCCGTTTGTGGGTGATAAGCTGTGCTCATATCTAGTCTTGAGCCAAAGGACTTGTGCATTGCTTGCCACAGTTCTGATGTAAAACGTGCATCTCGATCCGAGATGATAGAGATGGGCACCCCGTTCCTCGAGACAACTTCCTTTAGGTATACTTCTGCTAGAGTGGAGAACTTATCCGTTTCTTTGATAGCCAGGAAGTGAGCAGACTTTGTGAGTCGATCCACGATCACCCAAATAGTATCGTTACCACGTTGTGATCTAGGCAGGCCAGTAACAAAATCCATGGAAATTTGCTCCCATTTCCATTGTGGTATCTCTGGTTGTTGAAGTGGGCCTGAAGGTTTCTGATATTCCGCCTTGACTCTCGCACAAGTCAAGCACTTGCTAACGTAAGTTGCTATGTGTGCCTTCATGCTAGGCCACCAATATGTGGTTTTGATATCGTGGTACATTTTATCCGAACCAGGGTGCACTGAGTAGCGAGACTTGTGTGCCTCATCCATCACAAGCTCTCGTAGGTTGCCATAAAGGGGGACCCAAATGCGTCCTGTTACGTAGTAGGCACCGTCTTCCTTTTGTTCTAAACGTTGCCTCGAGCCGCGTAGGGCTTCAGCCCTGACATTCTCTGGTTTCAATGCTTCTACCTGAGCATTTCGTATTTGAGAAGGAAGATTAGACTGTATAGTAAGTTGTAAAGCTCGTACGCGCTTAGGCGCAGTGTCCTTTCGACTGAGGGCGTCAGCCACAACATTGGCTTTGCCCGGGTGATACCTGATTGAGCATTCGTAATCATTCAGCAGTTCGACCCATCGTCGCTGTCGCATGTTGAGTTCCTTCTGTTTGAAGATGTGCTCGAGGCTTCTGTGGTCAGTGTAGATAGCACACTTGGTGCCATACAAGTAGTGTCGCCATATCTTAAGTGCAAAAACAACCGCTCCCAGCTCTAGATCGTGTGTAGTGTAGTTCTTCTCATGAACCTTGAGTTGGCGTGAAGCGTATGCTATAACTTTATCCCGCTGCATCAAAACACAACCAAGACCCTGAATAGATGCGTCGCAATAAACCACGAAGTCGTCTGTGCCCTCTGGCAATGAAAGGATAGGTGCACTGCAAAGTCTATCCTTTAAGTGCTGAAACGCTAACTCTTGAGCGTTTCCCCAACGATAAACAACGCCCTTCTGCGTTAGTGAAGTAAGAGGCTGAGCAATCTTAGAAAAATCCTTGATAAATCTCCTGTAGTAACCTGCCAATCCCAAGAATTGGCGAATTTCCGTTGGTGTACGAGGTGCAGGCCAGCTCTTGATTGACTCCACCTTGGATGGATCAACGTGAATCCCATCCTTGTTCACTACGTGGCCTAAGAAATGGACTTCACGAAGCCAGAAGTCACATTTTGAAAACTTGGCGTACAGTTGTTCCTTTCGAAGGAGTTCCAAAATAAGTTGTAGATGTTGCTCGTGTTCCTCCTGACTCTTCGAATAGATCAGGATGTCGTCGATGAAGACAATGACGAATTTGTCTAAATAAGGCTTGCACACTCGATTCATCAAGTCCATGAAGACCGCCGGTGCGTTTGTCATCCCAAAAGGCATGACCAAAAACTCATAGTGTCCATAACGGGTTCTAAAAGCTGTTTTGGAGACGTCCTCTTCTCGGACTCTCAGCTGGTGATATCCTGATCTCAAATCGATCTTTGAATAGTAGCTTGACCCTTGTAGCTGGTCGAACAAATCGTCAATGCGTGGGAGAGGGTAGCGGTTCTTCACAGTCACCTTGTTCAGTTCGCGGTAGTCGATACACATTCTGAACGTACCGTCTTTCTTCTTCACGAATAGCACTGGAGCTCCCCAGGGCGAAGAACTAGGACGAATAAAACCCTTATCTAAGAGTTCTTGTAATTGCGTAGATAGCTCTTTCAACTCTGATGGAGCTAAACGATACGGTGCACGAGCTATAGGCGCCGATCCAGGAGCTAATTCGATTTGGAACTCGACCTGACGATGAGGCGGGAGGCCAGGTAGTTCCTCAGGAAATACCTCAGGATAATCGCGTACAACTGGAAAGTCTTCTATCTTTTTCTCTTTCTTCGAGGTGTCAGTAACAAGAGCCAAAAAGGCAGTGTGGCCCTTACGCAAACACTTTTGAGCCTTAAGGGAAGAAATGATGCTCGTAACAGCACCACTCTTGTCGCCACGAATCATAAGAGGTTCCTCACCTTGGCGCGGAATGCGGACAATCTTTTCGTTGCAAAGAATCTCAGCTTGGTGTTGGGATAACCAGTCCATTCCAATGACAACGTCAAAACTACCCAGAGTGATAGGAAGGAGGTCGATTGAGAAAGTGTGATCAGCAAGAACGAGATTACAACCCTTGACTACGTGTGTGACCTCTAAACTCTTACCATTAGCTAACTCTACATCGTGTTTGGGGTTCAAAGGTGTTGGGGTACGCTTAAGCAGTTGACTAACTTTTTGGGACACATAACTAGTATCAGCACCCGAATCAAATAAGACAGTAACGTAAAAGTCGTCGAGAAGGAACTTACCCGTCACAACATTGGGATCATTCCTTGCTTCTCCATTACCAATAACGAACATACGACCCCTTGCCCCATTGCCATTGTTACCCCCGTTGTTTCCATTCCCCTGATTGTTGTTGTTATTGTTGTTGTTCTGGTTCAGCTGGGGACAGTCTTTCTTGAAGTGGCCTTCAGCTCCACACTGAAAGCACCCCCTGTTGTTACCCGGTTGTTGCTGCTGCTGACGTTGATTTTGTGGGGCTCGCTGTTGTTGCCGATTTTGGTTCGCGGGAAACTGAATCCTACATTCTCTTGCAATATGACCAGGCTTGTTGCACCGATGACAGTTACTTCTGGTGCATGGCCCACTGTGATGTAGGTTACAACGATTACATTTGGGGTGATTTCCTTTGTATCCACCCTGGCTTTGGCTACCTGACGATTGCTGGCTAGGACTCTTATACTCTTCAGTTCTTCTCTGCTGCGACTGGGATTGAACAGATGTCGAACCTCTGCTTGAAGCTCCATCCCATTTACGTTTGTTATCACTGGGAGGTTCAGAAGTAGCTGTAGCACTAATGCGTTTTGGTAACCTGTTTTGCTCCACCGCCTGATCAGTGAGACGGTGAGCCAGCTGAACAACCTGCTGATAAGTAGCGAGATTTGCTGAAGTCACATGGCTTTGGATCTCCGGCTTTAGGCCCTTAAGATATAGTTCGATACGCTTAATTGGAGGGTCCACCATAGTAGGACACAGTAGTGCAAGCTCATTCGATCTCTTAGTAAACGCCTCAATTTCTGACCCCGTCATCTTGAGGTTGAAAAACTCGACTTCCAGCTTATGAATGTCGTCACGCGTGCAGTATTCCTCTCTGATCATTTCCTTAAAATTGTTCCATGGGGTGGCGTTAGCAGCAACTAACCCCAGCATTTGCACTTGGGCGTTCCACCATGTGAGGGCTAAACCCTCAAGAGTGCCGGTAGCATATTTCACCCTGCGTGCCTCAGGGCATTCGCACATCTCGAATACAGACTCTAGTTTCTCAAACCAGTGGAGGAGACCAACTGCTCCTTCAGTGCCACTAAAAGTAGTGGGTCGGCAGTCCATGAAAGTTTTGAAGGTGCAAACAGGTGGCTGAGCATGTTGACCTGTTGTGGGTATAAGAAAGGACAAGGTTTAACACAAGGATAGATTCACGAGAGTAGGATCGAAAGATCCTAAAATGAGTTATAAACTGCAGGGTATACCTCCTGCCTGTGCGGCTGCAAGTGCCGCAGCAACCTGTTCGTTGATCAGAGCCGTCAACTGGGCTTGAGTCATGTTAATGCGTCCAGACATGATCTTCATACCAAAAGAAGCATGTGTGAGAAGGGTTCGCGAAAGTGCGATGACAGAGGAGAGTAAGCACACACGTGTTCAAGTGACAGTAGCTATACTAGCTAAGCATATCATGAGCAAGGTTCTACGTAATCTAACAAGTAGGCAATATAAAACGTAAACCATATCACCTAGAATGTCGAGCCTTGCACGTGGAGTGAAGCGTCGTTGTGGATCGTAGAGCACTGTACATGTTATAGTCTGGTTTTAATAAAAACGTTTTCCTTTATTAAAACCAAGTTCTCTATAACCAATGGCTCTGATACCAATCTTTCACACCCCCAAAATCCACCTGCGGAGTATCACCGCTTGGAGGCGTGACTGACCAGGATCAAACCACTAATCATATTGAACAAGTAAATATTTAATGTAAAAGATCAACCAACACAATTAATATCCAAAACAAACATAGTTAAGTTATGAGCGGAAGCAAAGTGTTCAAAACCAAATCCAAAGTTTAATTATCCAAATGTTCAACATGGCACACAACTGTCCATGTCCCACAACGACCCTTCCTTGTGCAAGCTCCAGCTAAGTACCTAAAGACCTGCAAAGCATGTAGTAACGAGTCAACAACTAGTTGAGTGAGTTCACGTTTTGGTTGTCCAGTTTATAGTTATTCCGAAAACACAGTTTGTTCTTTACCAGCTATCCAGCCGTGGGGGTTACCCCATAGTTCGAAAAACGTTCATTAGTTACCCGTTCTTACGTTGGCTATTCCAGCCCGGCTCTATGGCCGTGGGGGCTACCCCATGTTTAATTCACCAGACTCGTTACCATATCGACTACTAACGTTCGTCATGTTTTAGTGCCCTAACGTCTGTGTCTATCATCACTGACGTGCCATAGTCCATTAGTCCACGCCCGTCCTCTGCGGCACGGTGTGAGGTTTGTTAAACCTAATAGCGCTATTTAACTAATGACCCGTTCGCCATTGGCCTCGGCGATTAAGTCGATATAAAAATGGAGGGACTTCGTTGATAGAGTTCTAGTCTAGTATAGTTTAATACGTCTCAACCGGACGAGGAATCTATGTTCCTGATTACGTCTCAACAGGACGAGGAATCTATATTCCTTAACCCATTCCCAACCCCTGGGAACCCCATGCTTTGTAACGGAGTGTGAACTCACCTTGGTTTGCTCGGCAGATTACCCAGAAAGGTCAAGTCTAAATGCTAGTGGTCAACCACGTCCTATCATGGTTATTATACAAGTCAGGTTTTGGTGTCATGTAGTGCACATAAGTATCACATAAGATAGCATGTAAGACATACACGGCTCATGGCAACACATATCATTACGTTCAACATAACATTTTCATACTTATATGGTTTTAGATATGTTGGGCCGAACCATGGGTGAAGTTCACTAATCATAATACAACATACATTTCGGCCCCTCTTGTTGTGCGATTTAAATACCCACCCGGCCCAAAAGTCAAAAGCCCAACTAATTAACTTGAAATTGTCTTGTGCGATCCAGATGGTTTTGTACGATCAGGATAGCTTGTGCGATACATTTAGGTTGTGCGATCGGGTCCAGTCCAGCCCAACAAGTATACCCGGCCCAGTAGTTAATCCATAACAATCAACTTGTGCAACCCAGCAGTCTTGTGCGACTGGGGTCCCCTTGTGCGACTGGGCTTGTGTGTTCGGCCTTGTGCGACTAGTTTTGAAATCCGAAATTTATGGAAAACAGTTACAAAACTTTTATCTAGTAAATCAATTTACCAGGTTTCCATTATTGCATAAACAATCAATTAACGGTTTCTATCCTAACTAATGATCGATCAACCAAGAGATTATCAACAATTCACATGAACTTTAATCATAAACAATCATAATAACAATCATCATTTCAGTGAAGAAAAACCATCAAATCTAATCTTTTTATCAATTATGGCCGACCACTGTTAGACACCTCAAAAGGTTATTGGACCATACTATGACCTGTAACACTTACTAATTTCCTTAACTTGACAATTGCACTATGACATCAAGTCTTGCATGCCATCGAATGATTGGACCCCCTTTTTATTAAAATGTATGAACACATGTATCGATACACTTTTAATTAATCAAATTGACTTTTAAACAATGATGCATACTGACATTCACATGATTTCTAGAAAACCATGGGACCTAGCATTACCTACACATCGATACAATCATATGTTTACAATCATCACCCACTAACAATTAATATTCATGGTGTCACAATTAGTCAATGATATCAATCCAAAAATTATAAATATAACCGATTACTATCCTATTCTACATCAAACAAATCAAGATCAAACACTTAGCCATATTATCATGCGATCAAGCTATAACAGTAATCAAAGTCAAACAACAATAATCATATACTAACCGAATGCAAGGTGGGAATCACAAGGACTTCGAGAGGATCCGGATAGCCGTCGACTTAGAGAGAGAGAGGAGAGCACTAGGGTTTTGTGTGTGTGGGTGTTTAGCAAACAAATGAGGAGTATACCCTATCTCCTAGTGTTATGCGACAAGGAGAAAGAGTGGGCCGAACCCTCAATGGGCTGCCCATTGATCCGAATACAAGGTGTAGCCCAAATGGGCTTGTGCGATCGAGTGGTGTTGTGCGTTTGGGTCGTTCCTATACATACATACATACAACACAACATATAATCACTTAACATTCAATAACGTAATATTCCATTAACTCATCCAATACACATAGTCACGTAAAGTTTACAAAGATAGGTTCGAAATACGAGTTGTCACAGGATGGGTCAACATGAATTCCATCCTTGTATACCACATGGCCTAGAAAGTGGACTTCGCGAAGCCAGAAGTCACATTTCGAAAACTTGGCATACAACTGCTCTTTTCGAAGAAGTTCCAGCATAAGTCGTAGATGCTGCTCGTGTTCCTCCTGACTCTTAGAATAGATCAGGATATCATCGATGAACACAATAACGAACTTATCCAGGTAAGGTTTGCATACTCGGTTCATGAGATCCATGAAGACCGCTGGTGCATTCGTCAGCCCGAATGGCATAACCAGAAACTCATAATGGCCGTAACGAGTTCTGAATGCTGTTTTGGAGACGTCCTCATCTCGGACCCTCAGCTGATGGTATCCCGATCTCAAATCAATCTTGGAGTAATAGCTCGACCCTTGCAACTGGTCGAACAAGTCGTCAATACGTGGGAGAGGATAACGATTCTTCACGGTCACCTTGTTAAGTTCGCGGTAGTCGATACACATTCTGAAGGTACCGTCTTTCTTCTTCACGAATAGTACTGGAGCTCCCCAAGGCGAAGAGCTAGGACGTATGAAACCCTTTTCCAAGAGTTCTTGTAGTTGCGTAGACAGTTCTTCGAGTTCTGACGGAGCTAGACGATATGGCGCTCGAGCTACTGGTGCTGCTCCAGGAGCTAGCTCGATTTGAAATTCAACTTGACGATGAGGCGGAAGACCAGGTAATTCCTCAGGAAATACCTCAGGAAAATCGCGCACAATAGGAATGTCTTCAATTCTCTTCTCTTCCGTTGATGTGTCAGTAATGAGTGCTAAAATGGCAGTGTGGCCCTTTCGCAAACACTTCTGGGCCTTAAGGAAAGAGATGAGGCCTTCGACAGCACCACTCTTGTCGCCACGAATCACGAGAGGTTCTTCACCAGAACGAGGAATGCGGATGATTTTCTCCTTGCAAACAATCTCCGCTTGATGATGAGATAGCCAATCCATCCCAATAACGACGTCAAAACTACCAAGTGTGATAGGAATAAGATCGATAGGGAAAGTCTGACCAGCCAAGACGAGGTTACAACCCTTAACTACGTGTGTGGCTTCAAGACTTTTACCATTTGCTAGCTCTACCGTGTGTTTGGTGTTCAAAGTGTTGGAGTGCGCTTAAGCATTTGGCTAACTTTTAAGGACACATAACTAGTATCGGCACCCGAATCGAATAAAACAGTAACAAAGAAGTCATCCAGAAGAAACTTACCCATCACAACGTTGGGATCGTTCCTTGCATCACCTTGACCAATCACGAACACACGTCCCCTGGCACCATTGCCGTTATTGTTACCCCCGTTATTGCCTTCATTGTTGCCTCCATTGTTGTTCCCATTGTGGTTCCTGTTTCCTTGGTTGTTGTTGTTCTGGTTCTGGTTCAGTTGAGGACAGTTTCTCTTAAAGTGGCCTTCAGCGCCACACTGAAAGCATCCTTTGTTGCCCTGCTGTTGTTGTTGCTGGTGGTTCTGTGGAGCTTTTTGCTGTTGGTGATTCAGATTCGCAGGACGCGGGCTCCTGCAATCCTTAGCTTCATGACCCAGCTTTTGACATCTCTGACAGCGACCTTTGTTGCTCTGCCCGCTGTGATGCTTGTTGCACCGGTTGCACTTGGGGTGGTTCCCTCGGTATCCACCCTGTCCTTGATTACCGGAAGACTGCTGACCGGGACTCTGGTAGTCATCAGTCTTTCGCTGTTGAGACTGAACTGAAGTAGAACCCTTATTGTAGTTCCCATCCCATTTTCGCTTGTTGTCGGTAGGTGCATCAGAAGTAGCTGTGGCACTGATTCGTTTGGGCAGTCTGTTTTGCTCCACCGCCTGGTCAGTGAGTCGATGGGCCAACATGATGATTTGCTGTATGGTACCCAGGTTGGCTGAAGTCACGTGACTTTGAATCTCTGGTACAAGGCCTTTGAGATACAGCTCAATTCGTTTGATGGGAGGGTCCACCATGGTAGGGCACAAGATGGCCAACTCATTTGACCTTTTCGTATATGCCTCAATCTCAGACACCGTCATTTTCAGATTGAAAAATTCCACTTCTAGCTTGTGGATGTCATCCCGACTGCAGTACTCCTCTTTGATCAGTTCTTTGAAACCATTCCAGGGGGTGGCATTAGCAACTGCCAGTCCTAGTAGTTGAACCTGTGCCTTCCACCAGGTTAACGCAGCTCCTTCAAGTGTTCCGGTAGCATATTTCACCCTACGGTCTTCGGGGCATTCGCACATCTCGAAAACTGACTCAAGCTTCTCGAACCAGTGTAGAAGGCCCACCGCTCCTTCAGTGCCACTAAAAGTAGTAGGTCGGCAGTCCATGAAGGTTTTGAATGTGCACACAGGAGGCTGAGCATGTTGACCTGTTGCGCGAGAATAAAAGACAAGATTAAGCATGAGGGTTGGTTTGCGAAGGTAGGATCTAAACGTCCTAAGGTGAGTTGGTATGGCAGGTTATACCTCCTGCAGGGTTAGCTGCGAGTGCCTCAGCGACTCGTTCGTTGATCAAAGCCGTCAACTGGGCTTGAGTGAGGTTGATACGTAAGTGAGAAAAGTGTCGCGAAAGTGCGTAAATGTGGGACGATAGTAGAGAGTATGCGCACAAGGTTCAAATAGCAATTATCACGTTATCTAATGCACAGTGAGAACTATCTAACCAACAATATAACATAAATCATACCACTTATGGTGTCGAGTCTTGCACGTGGAGCGAAGCGTCGTTGTGGATCGTTGAACACTGTACAGGTTATAGTCTGGTTTTATCAAAAAGCATTTCCTTTTTAAAACCAAGTTCACTATAACCAATGGCTCTGATACCAATCTGTCACACCCCCAAAATCCACCATGCGGAGTATCACCGCTTGGAGGCGTGACGTGACCAGGATCGAGCCACCAATCATATTGAATATCGTAATTAAGTAAATAAGACCAACCACAATACGATTGGTGACCAAAGCTAGTTAACCATGTTTAGTTTAAACAGCGGAAGCATAAAAGTAAATCCAAAAGCATAAGTCCATAGTTTATAAGTTAAAGTTCAAAATGCAAGTTTAATAAGTTCATAAGGATTTAAATAACAAGCACGGAACATGACAGTCCGTACACCACAACGACTCCCTCCTCGTGCAAGCTCCAAGCATTTAGCGACCTGTAAGGCATGTAACAACGAGTCAACAACAAAGTTGAGTGAGTTCACGTTTGGTTGTTTAGTTTTAAGTTGTTTCTAAAAAACGTGGTTTGACTTTCGTAGGCTTAATTGCCGTGGGGGTTACCCCGTAGTTAAAAGTATGTTTAACCAGTTCCTTTTTAATTACCCAAACCATAACCATAATCAGTGGGGGCTTTCCCTGTGTGAACTACTAGACGGTATGATATCGACTACTACGCAAATAAGTTGTGCCCTATATCAGTGTCTATCCTCACTGATAATCTGCCATAGTCCATTAGTACACGCCCATCCGACCGGCACGGTGTGAGGTTTGTTAAACCTAATAGCGCTATTAACTAATGACCCGCTCGCCATTGGCCTCGGCGATTTAGTCGATATAATGAAGAGGGACTTATTGATAGAGTTTTGTCTAGCTAGTTTTAAGGTTGTTGTCCTACTCAAGGAGGACGAATGTACGTATTCTGCACAAGGAGAATTCGTAGGATTAATAATGGCACCCTACCTATGGAGGATGGCCGTACACATCCTCCCAAGGGGATATATAGATTTAGTTTTTATTTCTTTAACCCATTCCCAAACCACCGGGAATCCCATGCCTTAGAAAGTGTGTGAACTCACCTCGGTTTGCTCGGTTATATTCTCAAATATAGCTAACAGTCAAGGTCGGTCAATCACGTCCTAATATGATTACCAGTTAGTCATTTAGTGATTTTTAAATAGAGCACAAAGTTCCTACACGTATCTATCACGTAGCATGCATTAGTTTAACTGTTTATGCCCATATAAGTTTCCCATCCATTCCCCACTCATAAACAAACATACGATGATGAACATAACACATATAACATGTTATATCATTCACAGATAACCTACCCGACATTTAGACATGCAAATTACAACTTATGTTATTTCAGCATTTATATTCAAAACCGGCTGTTTTCGGACATTTTAATAAAATAGTTAACTTATTCCAAAAATTCCCAAATTTTTACAGAATGTCTTAAACGTTCCAACTATTATTGTGTAAAAATATCGGGGTCCAGTTTATTACTAATATTTTATAAAAATTCATTTTCCGGACTGAACTCAGATTTATGTTTTTCTGACCACAGTCCACGGAACAATTTATTAAACATTCATCGTAAGTCCGATTTACGAAATTCCAGTGGGGTAATTACAAATACTTCAGTTTCCATCTACAGTACAATTTTCATGATCTAACTCTACACAGAACTCAAGTTATGGCAGAAAACAAAACGCATATTTTTTCTGCAGAAAAATGCAGCTCTAGCTGCTGTTACAAATTGACGCTTTAAAAATAGTAAACGAAGTACAAAAATTATGATTCCGGTGCCATTAGAACCGTATTTCATAATAACACGTTTTAGACTCGAAATATCAGTTTTTCGTTGAGTTTATGACCTGTTTACATCCAACTGAAGTTGGCTGTAAAGCTTGGACAGATTATGTTTTCAGTCTTTAACTTCCTAGTTCGTGTTCGATTGATTCCGTTAGCATGTTTAGTGATTATAACAACATCAAACATCAATATTAACCAGAAAAACATCAGATAATCAACCAAGAATCATAACAACACAAGATCTACATGATTTACACACACAACTACTCTTTATCCAACATATTCATCTTACTTTCAAATCTTTAAGTTATGATCTTGTGTGTTCTTGGTTTTTAGCTATTAAATCACTTATTAACCACTTTAAACAAGATCAAGAGGGTGTTTAGAGTCACTTACAACTAGCTCAAGGCTAGGGAAGAATCAAAGCGAAAACAAGGTGGATAAAAGCAACGTAGAGAGGTTCTTGAGATTCCGAAAGCACCGAGCCTCTTCGTATGAACTCTAGCACCTTTGTATGTAAGTGGAATTGCAATATCAAAACTCGAAAGTGATGGTGGGTGTGTGTGTGCTTGCGGCCGAGAGTGATGAGAGGAGAGGGAGAGTGAAATTTTAGTGAAGTGTTTATGAGAAGTGAAGTGGTGATCTTATGGTCACATTTATAATCCATAATCTCTAATTACCCAATGTATAACATGTATGGAAGATATTAGACAACCCTTAATTAAATAATCAACATTGTAAGAGTGTGTCCCCACATGGGGACCGATCGGTCAAGGGGGGGGGGGTAATTGGTTTGATTTGAACTTCATAGTTAGAGTTTAGTTAGATTAGTTAGGAGTTTAAGCTAGTTACTAGTGTGTAGTGTTTTGTGACGGGTGTTAGGGTGTTCGGGGACCCTAACTGGCTCAGAAAAGTATAAACAATGTTATTGGCAATATTTTTATGTTCCAGGTAAAGTCCGGTTGTTCGGTTTGATACTGTTCCGTTAAAGTGTTTTATTAATCCGTAAAGTGTCTTTTATGTATATTTTTGTAACACTTTTAATTTCTAACACTTAGGAAATTATAACGGACTATTTAGTGACTTTTCTGCATACTACTAGTATGTTAACAAGCACATGCAAGCATAACACAGATATCAGAAAGTAGTTAAGTAATTCCACACAATCGTCAAGCACTTTAATTATCATTAATAAATTGTACGGAATACATGGAATTTTTGAGGGTTGTCACATAGACTAAACGCTATCACAACGTTATCGCAATGCAAACTCAACGCAGACTCGAAATGCAGCTTTACTTATGTTATGTGTGTTAATTGTGTGATTATTTGTTTAATTGTTACGTGGTTATCAACGCAACGCTTACATGCTCAAACGCTTACTTGCAACTCACTTAAACGCAACGCAACACTTAACAAATGAAACAAAGTTGGAAAACTAACAAAACGCAACTCGGCTGATCGAATGAGCAACCGATCGAATGGACTTCCGTCCGGATGGCCATCCGACCGAATGGCCATTCGACCGGGCAAGCCCTCCGACCGAACGCCACTCTCCATCGACTTAGCCTTTCTCACTCTCCTATAAATAGTACCCGTACACCTCATTCTCTGATGTTGACATCTCCATCCGACCACACACACTCAAGACATTCTCAGTCACTTTTCCTCTCAATACAAGGCCATTTCGTAAGTATTTCTCCTCAAATCTTGTACAATCTTCATCACTAAACACTTCTACATCATTTTCTTCATCAAACTCACACACAATCACTAACTTTTCTCTCGAAATAGCCCGGTTTGGACCTCTCAAAGGTGTCCTTCACTCATTTTGCTTATGTACTCACTTGATATTGCTAAGTAGTCTTGAAATAACTTGTTCCACTCTCTACTTTGATTTTACAAAACTCTCACCAAAGTCTTAATGGATTCCAACGACCCGAGTCACGTAGTAACTGGAAGGATGAGTGTCGTTCGCTGTATTTCGGCGAGAGTACAGTCTATTAGGCCAAAGTGTGTACTCGATCTCGTTGAGGATAGTCGAATCACTTTGGGTAGTCGATGTCTAACACCCAAGACACTCTGTCTCGATTCTGAGCCCGCATTCGTTGATTTCACGTGTTATTGATTTTATTGTGACTACATTTTTGTAATTTATGATTTCATTTGTTTAGCGGAAAGCGTGAAGTCTCTAGGTCACGTATGCTATGATTTTTATACCACTCTCAACTTTTCGCTTTCATCGCTCCACAAAACACGCACAACTCGCACAACTTCCTGCATCTAGAACGCTAACTAATCGCAGACAAACTATGAACTCTCGTACACTATACTACTCGCAACGCCCCTTGCTTATGATAGACGCTTATACTACGAGCGATAACGAGGCTCGCAACTCTTGAACGCTCTACGCGCTTTGAAAGATAGGTGAATACGTGCAAAATATGTAGGTGAATACGTGCAAAATATATGCTTATGTGAACTATGTGCTTACGTGCTTTATGTGCTTATATGCTTCTATGATTACATGGACTATATGCCTATGTCTTATGTGCCTACGTGTTCCTGAGCTTTACCTAATAATAATAAATACGTTGGTTAAATGCTAAACTTTCCAAAACCCAATACAATCGAATCTCGTCTAAACCATATGACGATGTTTGCTGCAGACAATGCCGTCATTTGGATCGCATACGCTACGTGCTACTCGCCGAAACCATGCTGACAAGCGTATTGCTTTGCTCGTAGCCAGGGAAATGACTAAAGTGATACCTCAGATTATCAGCGAGATCAACGAGGTCAGCAGCAAATCTTCTGTCGATTCAAAGGCTGCAGCTCTGAAAACTCCTTTCAGCTTTAAGCAATTCAAGGCTTCTGGTCCTGCTAACTTCACGGGTGAAGATGGACCCAGTGCTATGTTCCAGTGGTTTGACTCAATCGAAGTCACTTTCAGACAAAGTGGATGTCTAGAAAATCTGCGTACTATGAATGCTACTGGAGTTTTACAATCCAGGGCTCTGGATTGGTGGACTGGTGAGCGCAACAGGCGCGACAACGATGCAACTTATGGCTTTTCTGTGACATCTGTGCTTGTGTAATCATTGTATAACTCTGAACCGTTCAATTATCAATAAAATAATATGATTTGATCCCAATATTTGTTTATTAGTATTTGACATTTTGCACGTTTTGATTTTTGTTCGATTTTAAACTCTAAATCGCTTTCTGGAAGTTATATCCAAACTGATGCGTAAACGTAATCAGTTTAATGCGAAAAACACTCCGGAACATCAACATATGCTTAAAATACCTTAAATAACCTTTACATAACTTAGAAAGTAGTTTTAAAGGGTTTGGTATGGCAAAAACAAGTTTATTCGCTGACAGGGACTATTTGCGGCAAACTGCAAAAGTCTGCCGATTCGTATAGCAACGTACATTCTAGAACATGATCATAAGTTAAACATACCATTAATATCCTTTACATAGCTTAGAAATAGGCTTTGAGGGGTTCGGTATATGAATATATGCTTATTTGATCAACAGGGACTAAAAGCATCAAAAAGTGCATAAGTTTGCATTTACGCGCATATGTTACGTTCTGAACATATTCGGACATCCAAAAAATTTTTTAATCATTAAAATATTTTATTTTAGTGATTGGAATGCTAAAATACCATTCGTCATGCAATTTGGATCGTTTTTCGCGTCTGTTCGTATTTCGTCATAATTAACCGAATAACACGATCGTATGACCAAACGAACTGACATCTGTGATATTTCCAAGCATATTTTGTCACACCCCCAAAATCCACCATGCGGAGTACCACCGCTTGGATGCGTGACGTGACCAGGATCAAGCCACCAATCATATTGAACATAACAAGTAAGTAAAATTCAACCACACAATATGAAAGATGTTTCAAATCAAAAGCGTAGTCATGTGTTTAGCGGAAGCATAATTGTAAAACCCAATGTAAGTATTAAGTACGAAATAAAGTAATGTTTTTAGCATGGCACACACTGCCAAGTCCCACAACGACCGCGCCTCCCTGTGCAAGCTCCATGAGTACCTAACGACCTGCAAGGCATGTAACAACGAATCAACAACAAAGTTGAGCGAGTTCACAGTTGGTTGTCTAGTTATAGTGTTCGTAAATCATTTGTTTATTTCGTAAACCAAGTATCTTATTAATCTGTATCGCGGTTTCCCAAACATGTTTGCGATGATTAGTGGCCGGATCGCGGTTTCCAAAACATGTGTGCGATGATTAGTGGCCGTATCGCGATTTCCCAAACATGTGTGCGATGATTAGTGGCTGTATCGCGATTTCCCAAACATGTGCGCGATAATTAGTGGGGGCTTCCCATGTGTCGACTAGTCGTGTTTGTACGTGCCCTTCTTGATCCAAGGACCATAGCGAGTGTGAGTGTACGTAGGTTTTACGTACGTGCCCTTCAATCCGAGGACGGTGAAAAGTAGTTTAATAGTAATGATAGTACGAGTAGTTATTCAATCCCATTCCCAACCCACCGAGAATCCCATGCCTTAGGAGTGTGAACTCACTTCGGTTGCTCGGTTTGACTCTCAAATATAGCTAACAGTCAAGGTCGGTCAATCTCGTCCTAGTATGATTACCACTTAGTTCACTAGTGACTTCAAAATAGAGCACAAAGTTCCTACACGTAGGGCTGTAAACGAACCGAACGAACACGAACAAGGCTATGTTCGTGTTCGTTCGTTAAGGAATTTTGGATGTTCGTGAACTGTTTGCGAACATATGACGAACAAAAGTTTGTGTTCGTGTTCGTTCCTTAAGGAATTTTGGTTGTTCGCGAACAGTTCGTGAACACTAACAACGAACGCAAACGAACACAAGTGAACTTTAATTTTGAAAATTAAAAAAGGCACCGTTAATCTTAAACGTTGTTCACAACAAAAGTAGTTAAATATAACCATTTAAAGATTGAAGGGATGGATAATATTGGGTTCAATCGATTGGAGATAAGCTGAATGAAGGAGCGTGATATCAAAAGAGGGAGAGTGCCAGAGAGAGGGAAATAATACATATGGGGAAAGTAAAAAAATTAATAAAACATTAAAAACTTTTAGAAAAATAAACATAAAAACCGAACACGAACGGACATAAACGAACGAACACAAACAAACATATTACCGAACGTTCACGAACACAGTCGAACGAACGAGACCTTTGTTCGTGTTCGTTCGTTAAGCTTATCGAACGGAATTTTTTGTTCGTGTTCGTTCGTTAAGCTTATCGAACGAACATAAACGAACTTTCCACCGAACGGTTCACGAACTGTTCGCTGAACGTTCAGTTCGTTTACAGCCCTACCTACACGTATCTATCACATAACATGCATCACTTTAACGGTTCATGCCCATATAAACTCCCCATCTATTCCCCACTCACAAACAAACATACGACATTTCATATAACACTTTTGTTGACATATAACATGTTATATCATTCTCAGATAACCTACCCGACATTTTGACACGCAAAGCACTACTTATGTCGTTTCAGCTTTAATCTTCAAAACTGGGCTGTTTTCGGGGATTTTAATAAAATAGTTAACTTGTTCCAAAAATTCCCAACTTTTTACAGAGGGTCATAAACGTTCCAAATTTTATTGTTTAAAAATATCAGGGTCCAGTTCATTACCAATATTTTATAAAAATTCATTTTCCGGACTGAACTCAGATTTATCTTTTTCTGACTGCAGTCCACGGAATAATTTATTTAAAATTCATCGAGAGTCCGATTTACGAAATTCCAGTGGGGTAATTACAAATGCATCAGTTGTCATCTACCGTATAAATTTCATGATCTGACTCTACACAGAATACAAGTTATGACAGAAAACAGAACACTTATTTTCAGCAGTAAAAATACAGCTTGAGCTGCTGTTACAAAAAGGTTCTTTAAAAATAGTAAACGAAGTCCAAAAATTGTGATTCCAGTTCCATTAGAACCAT
Organism: Helianthus tuberosus; assembly: GCA_030545235.1. Taxonomy (NCBI): domain Eukaryota; kingdom Viridiplantae; phylum Streptophyta; class Magnoliopsida; order Asterales; family Asteraceae; genus Helianthus; species Helianthus tuberosus. Next base: position 122,648,650 of record CM060409.1, read on the forward strand.
ATTTCATAATATATAAATCTACACTTCAGAAAATACATTTTTCTCTTTAATAAGGTTCGGTTACAGCCAACTGAAGTTGGCTGTAATCGCTAAACAGCTTTCTGTTTTTCAGCTTTTACTAGTAACCAATATTAACAAGTAATCAGCAAGAAATCAGTAACATCTCAAGATAACATCATACTAACATAAATACATCGTGTTTCATCTTCTTGTTTAAACCCTTTTTAGTGTTTTTGTAGATTCAACATCTTACATCTTTTAATCATGAAACAAGATGAACAAAGGTGACATAAGGAACTTACTACTAGCTTAAAGCTAGGGATGATTCTAGTGATGAAAATGTAGAGAGAAGGTGATGAAAAAGACTAGAACAAAGCTCCTTTGAAAGTCCTTCAACTTGCAACCTCCATGGATCAACCTTGAAGCTTTGAATGGAACTTGTTAGTGGAGAAGATGAAGATGTGAGAGTGATGGTGGTGGTGGCGATTTTGTGCAGCCAAGAGGGAGAGAGAGAGTGGAGAAGATGAAGTGAACTTGTAGTGAAATGATGAGATAAATCTTATAGCCCAACCTATATGTAATGATGGTGATTTCTTGGCAAGAGCATCAAATAAGGAGGTCCAATCAAATGAAAAGGAAATATCTACTAGTGATTTAGTGATGATTATGGTGGGGCCCCTCTTGGGGACGGTTTGCACATGGGGGGGGGGGTTATGTGTAACATTTGATGGATAGTTGATAATCATTAGTTCAAGTTCAAGTAATAGTTACATATATTAGTTAGTATATTTCTAGTGGGTGTTATGATACACGGGGACCATAACTAGCCAAAAATACTTAAATAATGTGTTTGACAAATATTTGGTGTCCCGGGTAATGTCCGGTTATTCGGTCGGATACTGTTCCGTTAAGTTGTTTAATTGTTCCGTAAGGCGTCTTATACATATATTTTAGTAACGAAATTTATTCCTAACACATAGGAAAACATACCGGACTATTTAGTAACTTTTCTGTATACTACTAGTATGCTAACACACACATGTAAGTATAACACAGTAATCAGAGAGTAGTTAAATAATTCAGCACAGTCATCACGCACTTTAATTATCATTAATAAATTGTACAGATACATGGAATTCGAGGGTTGTCACATTCTCCCCCTGTTAAGAAAATTTGGTCCCGAAATTTAGTGCGTAGTTACTGAGGAAGCTAGTTAAGTTGCGGTGTTTACTTGTTTTTTTCCTGGGGTGTCATATCACCCCCCCCCCCCCGGTTGATTTGGAATTTCGTCCCGAAATTCTGCAGTAGCTTCAGTCTCAGTAGTGGTTGCGTTTTTCTTAAACAGCTGGAGATACTTGAGTTTCATTTGGTCTTCTCGTTCCCAGGTATACTCTGGGCCACGACGGGCATTCCAACGAACTCGGACAAGAGGTATCCTGGTACGCTTGAGGATCTTAACATCTCGATCCGTAATTTCTACTGGTTCCTCGACGAATCGCAGCTAGTCGTCGATTGTGAGTTCCTTGAGAGGAACTATGAGGGTCTCATCTGACAGACACTTCTTCAGATTTGACACGTGGAATACGTTGTGAACTGCACTGAGTTCTGTTGGTAGATCCAGTTTGTAGGCCACTTTGCCTATTTTCTCTATGATTTCGAACGGTCCGACATATCGCGGATTGAGTTTGCCTCGTTTGCCAAAACGGACTACACCTTTCCAAGGTGAGACTTTGAGTAGCACCCGGTCCCCCACTTGGAACTCGAGTGGCTTTCTTCCTATATCAGCATAGCTTTTCTGACGGTCACGAGCTGCCGCCATTCGCTGTCGTATCTGAGCAATTCTCTCGGTGGTATCTACCACAAGTTCTGGGCCAGTGATTTGACTGTCACCAACTTCTGCCCAACAGAGAGGTGATCGGCATTTACGTCCGTACAATGCCTCAAACGGAGCGGCTTGGATGCTGGTGTGGTAGCTGTTGTTGTACGAAAACTCCACTAGCGGGAGGTGCTTTTCCCAGCCATTACCAAAATCGATTACACATGCCCTAAGCATGTCTTCAAGGGTTTGGATGGTGCGTTCAGACTGCCCATCCGTCTGTAGGTGATAAGCGGTGCTCATATCTAAACGTGAGCCAAAAGACTTGTGCATTGCTTGCCACAGTTCAGAAGTAAAACGCGCGTCCCGATCAGAAATGATAGAGGTTGGCACTCCATGCCTTGATACTATTTCCTTTAGATAGATGTCGGCTAGGGTAGAAAACTTATCGTTTCCTTGATAGCCAGAAAATGTGCGGACTTTGTGAGTCGATCCACGATTACCCAAATAGTATCGTTTCCACGTTGAGATCTAGGCAGGCCAGTAACGAAATCCATGGAAATTTGCTCCCATTTCCATTGTGGTATCTCTGGTTGTTGGAGTAGGCCTGAGTGTTTCTGATATTCAGTCTTGACTCTCGCACAAGTCAAACATTTGCTAACGTAAGTTGCTATGTGAGCTTTCATGCTAGGCCACCAATATGTAGTCTTGAGATCGTGGTACTTCTTATCCGAACCAGGATGTACTGAATAACGAGACTTGTGCGCTTCGTTCATCACAAGCTCGCGTAAGTTTCCATAAAGTGGAACCCAGATGCGCCCTGTTACATAGTAAGCGCCGTCTTTCTTTTGTTCTAGCTGCTGCCTTGATCCTCGCAAGGACTCAGCCCTGATGTTCTCTGCTTTCAATGCTTCAACCTGAGCATCACGAATTTGCGCAGGAAGGTTGGATTGGATGGTAAGTTGTAAAGCACGTACACGCTTAGGTATAGTATCTTTTCGACTAAGGGCGTCAACCACAACATTGGCCTTGCCCGGATGGTATTTGATAGCGCATTCGTAATAGTTCAGGAGCTCGAACCATCGGCGTTGTCGCATGTTTAACTCCTTTTGCTTGAAGATATGCTCGTGACTCCTATGATCGGTGTAAATGGTGCACTTGGTATCGTACAGGTAATCTCTCCATATCTTAAGCGCGAAAACAACTGCTCCCAGTTCCAAGTCGTGCGTAGTGTAGTTCCTTTCGTGAACCTTAAGTTAGCGCGATGCGTAGGCAATGACCTTGTCACGTTTTATCAATACGCAACCCAGTCCTTGTATGGATGCGTCGCAATAAACCACAAAATCATCTGTGCCTTCTGGCAATGAGAGAATAGGCGCGCTACAAAGTCTATCTTTCAAGTGCTGAAATGCAGACTCCTGTGCATCACCCCAACGATAGATGACACCCTTCTGAGTCAGTGAAGTGAGAGGTTGTGCAATCCTTGAGAAATCCTTGATAAATCGTCTGTAGTAGCCCGCCAGACCCAAGAATTGGTGGATTTCTGTTGGTGTGCAGGGTGCAGGCCAGTTCCTGATCGGATCAACCTTGGATGGATCCACATGAATTCCATCCTTGTTTACCACATGGCCTAGAAAGTGGACTTCGTGAAGCCAGATGTCACATTTCAAAAACTTGGCATACAACTGCTCTTTTCGAAGAAGTTCCAGCATAAGTCGTAGATGCTGCTCGTGTTCCTCCTGACTCTTAGAATAGATCATGATATCGTCGATGAACACAATAACGAGCTTATCCAGGTAAGGTTTGCATACTCGGTTCATGAGATCCATGAAAACCACTGGTGCATTCGTCAACCCGAAAGGCATGACCAGAAACTCGTAATGGCCGTAGCGAGTTCTGAATGCTGTTTTGGAGACGTCTTCATCTCGGAATCTCAGCTGATGGTATCCCGATCTCAAATCAATCTTCGAGTAATAGCCCGACCCTTGCAACTGGTCGAACAAGTCGTCAATGCGCGGGAGAGGATAACGATTCTTTACGGTCACCTTATTGAGTTCGCGGTAGTCGATGCACATTCTGAAGGTACCGTCTTTCTTCTTCACGAATAATACTGGAGCTCCCCAAGGCGAAGAGCTAGGACGTATGAAACCCTTTTCCAAGAGTTCTTGTAGTTGCGTGGACAGTTCTTCAAGTTCTGATGGAGCTAGACGATAAGGTGCTCGAGCTATGGGCGCTGCTCCAGGGGCTAGCTCGATTCAACTTGGCGATGAGGCGGAGGACCAGGTAATTCCTCAGAGAATACCTCGGGAAAATCACGCACAATAGGAATGTCTTCAATTCTCTTCTCTTCCATTGACATGTCAGTAACGAGTGCTAAAATGGCAGTGTGGCCCTTTCGCAAACACTTCTGGGCCTTTAGGAAAGAGATGATGCCTACGACTGCACCACTCTTGTCGCCTTGAATCACGAGGGGTTCCTCACCCGAACGAGGAATGCGGATGATTTTCTCCTTGCAAACAATCTCCGCTGATGATGAGATAGCCAATCCATCCCAATAACGACGTTGAAACTACCCAGTGTGATAGGAATAAGATCGATAGGGAAAGTCTGACCAGCTAAGATGAGGTTACAGCCTTTAACTACGTGTGTGGCTTCAAGACTTTTACCATTAGCTAGTTCTACCGTGTGTTTGGTGTTTTAAGGGTAATGGGGTATGCTTAAGCATCTCACTAACTTTTAAGGACATGTAACTAGTATCGGCACCCGAATCAAATAAAACAGTAACAAGGAAATCATCCAGAAGGAAACTTACCCATCGCAACGTTGGGATCATTCCTTGCATCATCCTGCCCAATCACGAACGCACGTTCCCTGGCTCCATTACCATCATTGTTTCCCCCATTATTGTTTTCGTTCCCCTGGTTGTTGTTGTTGTTCTGTTTCCGGCTCAACTGGGGACAGTTTCTCTTAAAGTGACCTTCAGCACCACACTGATAGCATTCCTTGTTACCCTGCTGTTGCTGATGGTTCTGTGGGGCTTGTGGCTGCTGTTGTCGATTCTGATTCGCAGGACGTGAGCTCCTGCAATCTCTGGCTTTATATCCAAGCTTGTTACATCTCTGACAACGATCCTTGTTGCACGGCCAGCTGTGGTGCAAACTACATCGTTTGCACTTAGGGTGATTTCCCCTGTATCCACCCTGACCTTGATTTCCAGAAAACTGCTGACTGGGGCTCCTGTGTTCATCTGTCTTTCACCGATGGGACTGAGACTGAGCTGGAGTGGAACCCTCACCCAAATTTCCATCCCACTTGTGCTTGTTGTTACTGGGAGCATCAGTAGTAGTAGCGTTAATGCGCTTGGGCAACTTGCCCTCTTCCATCGCCTGATCGGTGAGCTGGTGTGCCAAACGAACGACTTGCTGGATTGTGGGAAGGTTGGCCGCATTAGAGACCCTTGGATTTCCGGGACTAAGCCTCTGAGGTATAGCTTGATTCGCCTAGATATGGGTTGTGACATGTTAGGACATAAGGCAGCCAAGTCGTTGGACCTCTTTGTGTATGCCTCAATCTCTGATCCTTCCATCTTCAACCCATAATACTCTATCTCAAGTTTCAGAATATCGTCCAGGTGGCAGAATTTTTCCTTAATCCAATCCTTGAAGTCTCTCTAGAGGGTGGCATTCGCGTCTGCCAACCCGAGCATCTGAACCTGTGCGTTCCACCAAGAATACGCTTTCCCTTGCAACATGCCAGTAGCGTACTCCACTCGTTTGTTGGTAGGGCTTTAACCCTCTTCGAATGTAAATTCGATTCTTCGGATCCAGTGTAGAAGGCCGATTGTCCCTTCAGTGCCGTCGAAAGTGGGAGGTTTGCATTTCAGGAACGCCCTGAAGGTGCCCATGCGTGTTTGAGAGTGCATGGGTTGACTCCCTGATTGGGTTGCTAAGGCTTCAGCAATCCGTTCGTCAATCAAGGTCGTCAGCTGACCCTGGGTCATGTCGAGACGTCCACTCATGATCTTCACATCGAAGGGACACACGTAAGAAAGGTGTCGCAAGCGCGTAAGTGTGGAGTGACAGAAAAGAGTAAGCACACAAGGTTCAAATAGCAGTTATTACACTAGCTAATGCATACTATAATCAAATGTGCTACTAGCAGGTAGGTAATACAAACATAAACCATATTACCTATAATGTCGAGTCTTGCACATGGAGCGAAGCGTCATTGTGGATCGTTGAGCACTGTACAGGTTATAGTCTGGTTTTAACAAAAACTTTTTCCCCTTATTAAAACCAAGTTCACTATAACCAATGGCTCTGATACCAATCTGTCACACCCCTAAAATCCACCATGCGGAGTACCACTGCTTGGAGGCGTGACGTGACCAGGATCAAGCCACCAATCATATTGAACATAACAAGTAAGTAAAATTCAACCACACAATATGAAAGATGTTTCAAATCAAAAGCGTAGTCATGTGTTTAGCGGAAGCATAATTGTAAAACCCAATGTAAGTATTAAGTACGAAATAAAGTAATGTTTTTAGCATGGCACACACTGCCAAGTCCCACAACGACCGCGCCTCCCTGTGCAAGCTCCATGAGTACCTAACGACCTGCAAGGCATGTAACAACGAATCAACAACAAAGTTGAGCTAGTTCACAGTTGGTTGTCTAGTTATAGTGTTCGTAAATCATTTGTTTATTTCGTAAACCAAGTATCTTATTAATCTGTATCGTGGTTTTCCAAACATGTTTGCGATGATTAGTGGCCGGATCGCGGTTTCCAAAACATGTGTGCGATGATTTGTGGCCGTATCGCGGTTTCCCAAACATGTGTGCGATAATTAGTGGGGGCTTCCCATGTGTCGACTAGTCGTGTTTGTACGTGCCCTTCTTGATCCAAGGACCGTAGCGAGTGTGAGTGTACGTAGGTTTTACGTACGTGCCCTTCAATCCGAGGACGGTGAAAAGTAGTTTAATAGTAATGATAGTACGAGTAGTTATTCAATCCCATTCCAAACCCACCGGGAATCCCATGCCTTAGGAGTGTGAACTCACTTCGGTTGCTCGGTTTGACTCTCAAATATAGCTAACAGTCAAGGTCGGTCAATCTCGTCCTAGTATGATTACCACTTAGTTCATTAGTGACTTCAAAATACAGCACAAAGTTCCTACACGTATCTATCACATAACATGCATCACTTTAACGGTTAATGCCCATATAAACTCCCCATCTATTCCCCACTCAGAAACAAACATACGAAATTTCATATAACACTTTTGTTGACATATAACATGTTATATCATTCTCAGATAACCTACCCGACATTTAGACACGCAAAGCACTACTTATGTCGTTTCAGCTTTAATCTTCAAAACTGGGCTGTTTTCGGGGATTTTAATAAAATAGTTAACTTGTTCCAAAAATTCCCAAATTTTTACAGAGGGTCATAAATGTTCCAAATTTTATTGTGTAAAAATATCGGGGTCCAGTTCATTACCAATATTTATAAAAATTCATTTTCCGGACTGAACTCAGATTTATCTTTTTCTGACTGCAGTCCACGGAATAATTTATTTAAAATTCATCGAGAGTCCGATTTACGAAATTCTAGTGGGGTAATAACAAATACATCAGTTTTCATCTACTGTATAAATTTCATGATCTGACTCAACACAGAATACAAGGTATGACAGAAAACAGAACACTTATTTTCAGCAGTAAAAATGCAGCTTGAGCTGCTGTTACAAAAAGGTTATTTAAAAATAGTAAACGAAGTCCAAAAATTGTGATTCTAGTGCCATTAGAATTGTATTTCATAATATATAAATCTACATTTCAGAAAATACATTTTTCGCTTTAATAAGGTTCGGTTACAGCCAGCTGAAGTTGGCTGTAATCGCTAAACAGCTTTCTGTTTTTCAGCTTTTACATTCTAATGCGAGTTACATTGGTTTCGTTAACATGCATAATGATCAACAACATTTCTAGTAACCAATATTAACAAGTAATCAGCAAGAAATCAGTAACATCTCAAGATAACATCATACTAACATAAATACATCGTGTTTCATCTTCTTGTTTAAACCCTTTTTAGTGTTCTTGTAGATTCAACATCTTACATCTTTTAATCATGAAACAAGATGAACAAAGGTGACATAAGGAAGTTACTACTAGCTTAAAGCTAGGGATGATTCTAGTGATGAAAATGTAGAGAGAAGGTGATGAAAAAGACTAGAACAAAGCTCCTTTGAAAGTCCTTCAACTTGCAACCTCCATGGATCAACCTTGAAGCTTTGAATGGAACTTGTTAGTGGAGAAGATGAAGATGTGAGAGTGATGGTGGTGGTGGCGATTTTGTGCAGCCAAGAGGGAGAGAGAGAGTGGAGAAGATGAAGTGAACTTGTAGTGAAATGATGAGATAAATCTTATAGCCCAACCTATATGTAATGATGGTGATTTCTTGGCAAGAGCATCAAATAAGGAGGTCCAATCAAATGAAAAGGAAATATTTACCAGGGATTTAGTGATGATTATGGTGGGGCCCCTCTTGGGGACGGTTTGCACATGGGGGGGGGGGGTTATGTGTAACATTTGATGGATAGTTGATAATCATTAGTTCAAGTTCAAGTAATAGTTACATATATTAGTTAGTATATTTCTAGTGGGTGTTATGATACACGGGGACCATAACTAGCCAAAAATACTTAAATAATGTGTTTGAAAAATATTTGGTGTCCCGGGTAATGTCCGGTTGTTCGGTCGGATACTGTTCCGTTAAGTTGTTTAATTGTTCCGTAAGGCGTCTTATACATATATTTTAGTAACGAAATTTATTCCTAACACATAGGAAAACATACCGGACTATTTAGTAACTTTTCTGTATACTACTAGTATGCTAACACACACATGTAAGTATAACACAGTAATCAGAGAGTAGTTAAATAATTCAGCACAGTCATCACGCACTTTAATTATCATTAATAAATTGTACAGATACATGGAATTCGAGGGTTGTCACATTCTCCCCCTGTTAAGAAAATTTCATCCCGAAATTTAGTGCGTAGTTACTGAGGAAGCTAGTTAAGTTGCGGTGTTTACTGGTTTTTTTCCTGGGGTGTCACATATTTCATGTCCCCTATACTTTAACTTTGTTGGTGCATACATCTGTCGACTTCGTCTTATATCGAGTCTTGGTTTCGTTGCGGATTTGATCAAGCATGATGTCATCATATTCACTGATGACATCATAAAGATGACATCATCATTGCAACTCTACACAAAATACAAGGCATACAAACGAAATATACCCACAAAACAGATTCTAATTTCGCATGAAAATGTCATGTAATTTCGTTTGAAAGTCATGAGAGTAAATTCGTTTGAACTAGTCTTGTTATGGTTCAAACGAAATTAGAAGGCTATAAATAGGCTAGTGGTCTTGTCATTTGTAACGGAATTAGATCGTGATACCGAGGTGCTGCCGGTTTGTCTACTGATTGTAAACAGTGTAATATCAATATACAAGACGTTTAAAGTGTGAATCAAGCTGTTTCTATGTCTATACGTCTGTTTCCGCCTTTCGTATAGACAAGAGCTCTTCTGATCGACTCATTTGGGTCACAAATCGATCCTACAAGTGGTATCGGAGCTCAGGAGGAAGAGTTCATACCAATTCAGCTTGATTTCATCGGATTCTCTCACTTCTACTCTTTCTTTTTTTCTTTTTTGATTTGAACGAGATTTAACGGTTGAAATTGCTTAAAACTGACATATATCACGTAAAACATAGTGTTAACTAATCCTTGAAAGATTTGGACCATAATTCGAACAAATTTTGATAAAATTAGATAATTCTGTTTGAAAACTGTTCGAAAAATGATGACATCATCTTAATTTCGTTTGAAATATCCTGGTAATCTCCTTTGAAAATGAACATTATAACTGATTTCGTTTGAAGGATCTAGTTTAATTCCGTTTGAAAAACACCTAATTTCGTTTGAAATTGATCATTAATTCCGTTTGAAAGACAGGTCGATTAATAGGATTAACATTGAAATAAATGGTTGTCTGCATGTGAGTTCATCGGCTCAAGTGTCAAAGTTCACGGCCCAATCACAAAACTTAAGTTTGTTGAACAATTAAAGTTGTCATGTACTTTAAGTGGTAAAAAGAACGACCCAATCAAGTTTAATTGTTGATTGTCCACCTTATATCTTCGGCCCAATTGCAATGTTTTATCAAAAGTGATGTCAGTGAACTGCATGTGATAGTATTAATATTTGCATGTGAAGTATTAGCGGTTGTCGGCAATTTGAATTGAATATGTGATTGTGATAATTGTCCATTTGCATGTGTTTGTTAGCGGCAATCAACATATTAAATCAATTACTGGTGTCGGCCATTTTAATTGAGAATATCAATAGTTCGAGAGGTGTCAGGTCCATTTATTACATAATATACATCGGCCCAATCATATTCGTTTGTCCATTGATAGTTGTCGGCCAGAATTAATCCAACCCATGTGATTCAAATAGTGGCCCAATCAGAATTAAGTAAACAATTAAAATTTTTGGCCCATGTATTGATATAAGTGTTTGCATGTGATTATTAATGTTGTCGGTCATGCATCATTACATGTGAATTCAGACTTTTGGTTCAATCAGCAATCAGTTTGCATGTGGATTTGAACCCAATATAATTCAAAGGTCCAGTTAAATCAGTATTCATTAAATAGTGTTGTCAGCATTGTTTTGTGTAAATCTCGGTCCAAATCATTCTAAGCCCAAAAGTGTATCACAACAGTTCATTCTAAGCCCATATCTCGTGGTCCATTTGTTCTGGTCTATTCATTCAGTGATTATACCGGAATACATTGAAAGTGTCCGCAAATCTTCGACACGAGTCTTAGATTGATTTCATCAACACACACTTTTACGTATTCAGTTCGTTTAAACTGATCGTTTGTTTGTTTGTTTGCAGGTGTTTTACGAGGTGATCCAGCTCGTTTGAGACCAGTATTTTTGAAACAAGAAAGTTTGTGTTTACTTGACTTTGAATCATGTCTGAAGAATTTTACAATGCATTTGTTACACCGGTTGCACCAGTTACTGCTGCTGAAATGTTATACAGTGAGAATGAAACGGGAACGCATCAGAAACCACCAAAACTGATGTACATTGAAGATTTCAAAGGTTGGCAGAATCGTTTTGAAACTTGGGTGCAAGCGTATAAGTTTGACGCATGGTGTGCTTTACACAAAGATTATGAAAACCCGAAAAACTAGCATGGGATTGAAAAAGCTATTTGTGACTACTCAGAGGGTGACAAATTGAAGTTCACGAGTGAGAAAATGATGATTAATTTTCTTCAACAAGCGATTAAAGAAGATATATTTGTTTTGCTCCAACATGAGGGTACTGCTAGATCGATTTGGAATGCATTGATTCATAAGTTCAAAGGAAGTTCAGATATGATTAAAAATAAAAAGGCTTTATTGAAGAAATCATTTGATATGTTCACAGCTTTCGACCATGAAACAACAAAGGAGACTATTGATAGATATTGTCACCTGGTATTGGAAATGGGAAGAATGGACATTGAAAAGGATGATGAGGAATGGGTTGATAAACTTGCTGATGCATTACCACAACAAAAATGGGGAACTTATCTGATGATTGTGAAACACATGAGAAAGTCTGAGAATATGAATTTGGCACAGTTCATTCAGAAAATTGAAGAGCATGATTTGGATATTCAGAAAACTGCTATCATGACAAATCCAAATGCTAAACAAGATGTCAGTTTGTATTACAGAGGGAACAAGTTTGAGGCTACCCCCAGACCTAGCCCAAAGATCCAAACTGGTTTTAGTGCTGACAGTTCGTCTGGAACAAAGGGTAGTAATGTGCCACAGAGTGATGGATCTTCATCCTTGTATTCAAGTTTTGATCCAAACTTTACAACATCAAGTCCTCAACAACCGAATTCAACAAATCTTCAATGCAACGTCACTTTGAACATTCAAAATGGTCAGAATTTGTCTCCAGAAATAGCCAAACAACACATGGCATCTCTAGTTGCTATGTTGGAATCTTATGAAAGTTTGATTGATGGCAAGATTGGAAATCCGATGCTTACAAAAGAAGATTATGACCAAATTGATGCAGAGGAACTTGAGTTAATGGATGTGAAATGGTGTTTAGCTAGTGCTTGGAGGAGGGCAGAAAAGTTTCAACAAATTACTGGTAGAGATGAGTTTCGAGGAATGGCTACTTCTCCACTGGGTTTTGACAAATCGAAAGTCACCTATTTTCTTTGCAAAGGAAAAGGTCATTTTAAACGAGAATGCAAAAACAACGAAGCAACCGGGAATCAAGAAAAGAATAATTATTATCAGAAATCAATTTTTCATCAGATTACTCAACAAAAGGAACCACAAACTGCATATGCTCGGCCAATTGTGGATGACAAAAGGAAAATGATCGAAGATGCGAATAAAAAAGCTTATTTTGGTATCATTGATCAAGATGATGAATTTGTTGCTGAAGGATTTAGCTGGGATAAATACATTCCACCAGGATCAGGTTTTGTTGCTAGAATTCTGGGTGAAGATGGGACTAGTGAGAAAAGAATCCCGATTTTTCCAGATCTTGGAAGTGATGTGGATACCGATGATGAAGAAGAACATCTCAACAAAGCTAGAAAAGGCATAGATCCTACTAGTTTTAATTTGTTTTTTGCAGATAAAATGGAGATGCTGAATCAGAAGAAGATTGCCAGATTGAAGAGAGAGCTGGAAGCAACAAAAATTCTTGCTGATGAAAAAGCAAAGACAGAAGCTGGAAAAGCTAGTAGTGATCAAGTGACTGAGAAAGTTATAGAGAAGATCGTTGAAGTGGAGAAAGTGGTGGAGAAGATAGTTGAAGTTGAAAAACTAGTCGAAGTTGAGAAAATCGTGGAAGTAGAAAAAATAGTCGAAGTTGAGAAACTTGTTGAAGTTGAAAAGACTATCGAGGTTGAAAAGATAGTTGAGATCATTAAACCGTGTTTGAAATGTGAGAAGTTTTGCAAACATTGTGAGGAGAAAGACAAGAAGATTCTTGAACTAGAAGAGATGAAAGAGAATTTGTTGTCTGATGTGAAGTATGTGAAGGAGTCGTATGATGTTCTGAACAGAACAGTTGATAGTTTGAAAAAGACAAATTTAGAAGTTGAAACTGTTCAGATGAGGATGAATGCAACTTTAATGACAAAACAGAGCGTCATCAATGAGTATATTGAAGATTGTGCGAAACTGAAGCAGGATTTAGAGCTCGAAAAGATTGAAAATGAAAGGATTAAACGTTTGTTGTTGAGTTATACAACATGTGATTATTTGATTGATCGTGTTTATCCTACTGTTGCAGGTCTTGAAGCATTCAAGGAGAAAAAGATTGAAGATACTGATACTGGTAAGAAACAAAGTGTCAAGTATAACCGATGTCCGCCCCCGATCCACGAAAGTTATTCTCCCAGAAAGCCAAATGAGGAACGATTAAATAAGGCTCTCAACATCAAGTTAAAGTCTGAAATCATTGATGAATTACCAGACAATATTGATGTCACATTCACAGCATCTGACACTGATCATGAGTCTGAGTTATTAAAGAAAGTGGTCGATCAGGTGTTAGATATGGATGAAGAGTCAAAACCGGAGTCTAAGTCTGAAAGTTCGAATTCGTCAGAAAAGAGTCCGAGTTCACCGGTTAAAAGGGTTTACAATAAAGAATTCATGTTATCAAAATCTAATTTGAATGATGGATCAATCAAAGTGGCTTATACTTTGAATGATTCAGACAAATTATATTCTGATGAGGAATTTCCAATAAGAAGTGGTAAAACAGAAATGATCAAATAGGTTTTCAAATTAACAGAAATTAATATTTCTGAAATAAAAGAATTAAATCTTCATGAAAAACCTAAAAAGTACACTTCAAGAGTTCAACAGAGATTGAACAAAAAAAAGGGTTACAGTTCTGGTTATGGTTATCGAAAGAAACCAAACCACAATGGTAATTTCAAAAAGCAAGGTCTTGGTTTCATTCCCCCAGAAAACTATAAAAATGAGAAAAATTATAAACCAAAAACAAAATTTGTTTCAGGAGGAAGTTCTGAAGAAGAGCAGAAGAAACCATTCTGGAAACAATCAAATCAAGAGTTTCTTGCTGAAGTCAAGAAAAATGTGAAAAAGTTTGCTCAGAGAGTTGATAGAAGAACCTGTTTCAAGTGTCAAAAGAATGGACATATTGCTTGGAACTGCCAAGAGTTCATTTATTCTAAACAGGGAGTTTCTTCTCAGTTTGAAACAGACAAGAAAGTTGTTGATAAAAAGAATCAACCAACTGAGAAATCGAAAGTTTTTGAAAATTCAACTTCTGAAGAAGGTGAAAGTTCAAAACGGTTTTACAAAAGAAGAGTTGATTTAACAAAACAAAAATGGGTTGTAAAATCTGATAGTAGTTCTGACAATGAATCTGATTCCATAAAATCAGAGGAGTCATCTGTTGAGAAAAAGGTTGTTAATTTTGTTCCAGAGTTGAACGAGGAAAACTTTCCGCCATTGACAAAAGATAATCTGAAATCAAAAGGTAGGGTTGAGATTTCAGATCAATTCTTCACTGGTAAAGGAGAATTTGATGCTGAAAAAGCTTTCAATGGGAAAGTTAAACATATTTTCAGGAAAATGGTTGATGGAAAAGTTAAGGGTGCAAAAGAGTTTTACAAATCAAATTGTTGGTGGGATAGGTGTGTACCAGAATCTCCCAAGGCTGGTCAGGCTTGGGGGAAAGTATTTCCTAACTGAAATCCTGACTTGCCGGAGCTCCCAGGTTGGTAAGAGTGGAGCAGGAATCGGCATCATTCTTGATTTGTTTGGTTGGTAAATCTACAGGTTATATCTTTATATTGTTATATTTTGATTTACAAGTGATTATGGTTGGTGAGTGAACCTGTAAGTGGTTGAAAGAGGTTTTCATTGACAAGTGGTTAATCAAGGTCATTAAGTTGAACTTGATTGGACCATACTTACAAGTGGTATTTTGGAGAACAAATGATGAGTTTGTCCCCTAACCTACAAGTGGTTTGAAAATCAACAAAACTAATTTTTCGGAAAAACCATTTGATTAAAACAAACTTAAGTGTTTTGAAATCACAATGGGAAAATAGTTGGTTGTGAGGGGGAGTTCTGATTGTTTATGCCAAGTGGATGGCGAATTGAAGCGATTTGATATCGGTTGTCACTTTATTGTATAGTTTGTTTTCAAATTTCCTAAAATGTGTTTGCATTATAGGGGGAGTAAAAATTTCAGAAAATCCAAAAACATTAGAAAATTTGAAAAAGTCAAAAGCATGATAAAATTCAAAATGAGTTTTGTTGTATAAAAGAGGAAATGATAGTACATTAGTGGACGATCACAACATGCTAAAGAAATGGAAAGAAAAATGTGATAAACGGTCTCACTGATAATGTGCCAGTAGGTTTTTGCACATTTAGTAGATTGTGACGAGATATAAACCTAAATTCAAACTTGCTTATATCGTGGGTAACATCTCTCGGATATATGGGTAACCCCCGAAATCTTGTTTGAAGGACCCCTCTTTCTGAGATACTAGGTCTTTATGCTTAGTGATATCTGGGGTATTATCCCGGGACTTCTGATAATGCGGAAGCAATGGCCTAGACCCCGAAGAATACTTTACTGCTTGCTTGAAATATAGCGCCGCCCTCAGCGAAAATGATGAAACAATAATATTGATAATCATTGCTGTTGTAAAAAAGATCCTCTAAAGGGGACCCACCAAAAGTCGAAGCCGGCATCTCTCTGCTGAACGGAAGTTCTGACCTGAGCTCTCACGGTTCTTCGCAATTTAACCCCTTACAGATATCATCTAGGTATACTCACATGTAAGACAGAATATTGGGATCTGGATATGGGAGTATATTCTGTGGTGGGACACGCGAATAAGTTTAAGTGCTTAAGACATTAATCTCGTATCTCAAAACAGTTGAACTTTGTGTGAAAATTTAAGTGGATCAGTATACTGACAATCTAAGTGAATCGTTTAGAACTTATAATGTTTAAAGCTTAACGGTGTTGGTGATTTGTTTCATAAACTAATATGATCTTCTTACGCAAACTCACAAAAATATTGTATGTAAATAGTTCTTTACTGCATTTCATTTCTGTTATATAAAAAAAATCCAAAAAGATTTTCGGTGTGTTTTAGTATATATTTTTGAAAATTCAAAAAGATTTTAGACAACTGATGTTGGAAAGCTGATTTTCAAAATTCCAAGTGCTGAACATGACGAACAGGTTTGGGAAAGTTTGTTTGAAGAATGTTTGAAAAGAAAATTGATATACATTCAAGTGGTTCATCAGAAATTGTTTATGTTAAATCAATTTGTGATGGTGTTTTCAGGTGGTTAGTAGAAAGTAAATTTGTCAAAATGTTAAAATTGAGAAATTTATTGTGAAGTAGAGTTTGTGCAGGTAGGCCAGGTTACGATACTGGAACTGCTGCTGCTGAGGAACTTAAGGAATCCAAGAATTGACTCCGATACTTGAGCAAAGAGAGAGCCAGGTTTTTGATCCTAACACAAGTTGAGGGGGAGTCTGCTAGAGAGAGAAGAATGTTAGAGTGAGGCAAGAATCAGATCGAGATTCTAAAAAGAGCCCAAAGACTGATAAAGACTGAAGATTGTGAAGACTCGACACTTAAGACTCGTCAACATCTGAGGGGGAGTCTGTTGGTGCATACATATGTCGACTTCGTCTTATATCGAGTCTTGGTTTCGTTGCGGATTTGATCAAGCATGATGTCATCATATTCAATGATGACATCATAAAGATGACATCATCATTGCAACTCTACACAAAATACAAGGCATACAAACGAAATATACACACAAAACAGATTCTAATTTCGCATGAAAATGTCATATAATTTTGTTTGAAAGTCATGAGAGTAATTTCATTTGAACTTGTCTTGTTATGGTTCAAACGAAATTAGAAGGCTATAAATAGGCTAGTGGTCTTGTCATTTGTAACAGAATTAGATCGTGATACCGAGGTGCTGCCGGTTTGTCTACTGATTGTAAACAGTGTAATATCAATATACAAGATGTTTAAAGTGTTAATCAAGCTGTTTCTATGTCTATACGTCTGTTTCCGCCTTTCGTATAGATAAGAGCTCTTCTGATCGACTCATTTGGGTCACAAATCGATCCTACAAACTTCATTATTGAGCCTTGAAAATGGGTTAACAGGGCTTAAACGTGTCAAAAATCAGCTTAAAGGCATGCAGGGACTGAAACTGTAAATTGTGAAACTGTTTGCTGAACTGGACTCGGTCGCGGGGCGCGTAAGACCCTGATGAGTCTTACGCGGGGCGCAACAGCCCCTATCTGGGCAGAAAACTTGTTTTCTGCAAACAGCAGTTGTTCCTTGGTTTTTAGACATGGTTTTTTAATACTATGGACTTGTTTTTTAGCTCCCCTGGTATTCTAAACAATGTGCTACATGTGTAAGGTCAAGATCAATCCTAGAAACACTTGGAATGATCCTAATGGAGCTTGGAATTCCATAAATACCCAAGGATTTTTCACATTTCAACTTGCTCATTCAGAATTTCTTCTCTAATCTACATATTGGAGCTATCCCTTATTGGTTGAAGGCTCCATTCTTCAGTATCCTTGTTCTTGATCCAAGCTTGGACCCTTTGTAAGTCTCCTTCATGCTTGGTTATGCATTTCAAGCATGAAAGTAAAACAGTGTTTGACTTTCTACTTTGACCATGGTTTGGTCAACACAACGTTCGTTTGAACTTTGCAACGTGAGCGTAATCACGATGGTTATAGTCCCTTGTGACTATACCTACTGATTACCACGTTGATTAGGCGTAGTGACCAGTCAAAGTTTCGGTCAAAATACGTATTTATGCGTATTTTGCAACGAAGCTATTTTCGGGTATCAAAACACTTTGTTTTGATATCAAACTTGTTTTCTAACTTAGTTAAACATTTTTTAACATGTTTAACTCGTCACTTTTAGTCTAGTGCATATATAGGGTCGAAAGTTAAGCGGTCTAAACAACCGCTTAGACTTTCGAACCCGACCCGTTTGGTCGATCATTAGGATCTGACCAAACATATTTTTGTGACCATAGTTGTATAGGGAATAACCTTCCGAGGTTATACCTTATGGTCACCTCGTTTAGTTAGTTATATGATAGGTAGTTTACATGCCTTAGGAAAATGACCAAAATGCCCTTTTTACGCATAAATTCATTTTAAGCATATGTAACCTAAATTTTGACATCTAAACTGATTATGCAACATATTTAAACATGTTAGGGCATATAATACTTGTCATAGAACTAGTTAGACTACTCGCTTGCGCTTTTGCGCAAATGATGTGTTAAAGTAGCGTAAGCTACCTAAACGGGTCATAACGGGTCATAAGCGTTAGGTTCCGTTTTAGAATGTAGGCTTTGTTAAACCATATCATACGAGTTCCAATACTCATTTGGTATACGAGACCTCGTTCTATCCGATCTCCCGATTGAGGTCCGGTTTGTTAACATAGTTACCTATATTAGGTGCCGTTTGATTCCGTGATCCTTCAAGCGTTATTTGATCCTTATTTCAAGACTACTTAGCAATATCAAGTGAGTACATAGTCCCCTCTTCTACCGCTTTCAAATATTTTGGGGTGATACACAAGTGCCTACTTGTTACTTTTGTGCTTTTCGTGCTTTCATGACATATACTTGCTATGTTCATTAGTACGCATATAGTACATGATTTCCATTATGCTTTGCTATGTATGTTTACTTAGCATGCTAGCACATTGGTTTCATAAACATTTTCGTTACATATGTTTACTTAGCATATGGACGCATTGATTTACATTACATTTCTGCTATGTATGTTTACTGAGCATGCTAGCACATTGATTTACATGACATTTCTGCTTCGTATGTTGACTTAGCATACTTAGTACATTGTTTTTACATAACATGCTTACATTTGGTATGTTTAACGGGACTAAAATACGTTCATTAACACTGATCACGCAGTTCGGTAGTATGTAGTGGTACCATAGGATTTGACAACTCCCATTCCTGGAATCCTAGGTTTATTTGGACGTAAGGAATGACAGAATCCGATATACATAATTGATAAACCTTTAACTTGTTAAGGGTTTATCCAACAGTTGCAAGGCTTGAATGTATGCGATAAACATTACTGCATAAATGTTTGTATCAGTAAAGCATTGATTTTGCAAAACATAACTTTTAACTTAAACTATGATTTATTCAAATACATTGTTTTGTACATTTTACCTATGGGATTGAGTAAGTACTTTTTATTCACCATACATGACATTTGATTACACATTGACATTATACATATGGTTTGAGTAGATACTTTTTACTTGTCATACATTACATTTGATTATACATCACATGGTTTACATTTGACACTTAGACATTGTTTATACATAAACATCTTGACATTGGTTTAATCAAAACATTTTGGTGATTATTGATAAGTGATTTATATAACGAGACGTGTGTAATATGATAAAAGCGTGGTGGACACGCCGCTGGTACTTCCTATATATAAGTGCTTTTTTGATATTACATATCGTAGCATTATTTAAATCATTTCGACAAAGACATGATACATTTTATACAAATGACATATTTTCACAAGACTTTGTTTTACAAAGACATATTTTATTCAAATCCATTTTTACTTGGTTATTTAATTAACCATGCATTATTCTTTTATATCATCTGATTTTCTTATCGATTTTCGTATGATTTATAAAAGAAAACGTTTTTATAAGGTTCATGACTACTATTTGTTAAACATTTATTTAAATTGCAAGTCATGAATCCTGCATTAACAAAACCTATGTATCTCACAGGCATTTTTATGCTAACGTACCTATTTTCACATGTGTTTTCAGGAGCTAATGTTTGATGAGGAACGTGATACACTTAGGCGGACTTGGGCCTTAGTGACATAAAATGAAGCAAGAATAGTTTAACTTATGTTGTGTTTCCCTTTATTCCCAAGACAATGTAATCAAGTTTAATAAATAAAACTAAAATTTTAAAGCCATGGTTGTGAAACAATAATTCTGTCGCTCCACTCCCCGACGTTTCGACCGCGGTTTGTTGTTTTACGCCGTCGGGATGTGACAGAAGAGTTGGTATCAGAGCCAATGGTTATAGGGAATTAGGTTATTAGTAATGCTTTGACCTTGACTATAACCTTTATAGGACCCCAACACAAGTTATCTTTTGTTTAGTTTTAAAACAATACCGTCACCTATCTTTAGGTGATAACAAAAACAGGAACACAAAATTTCCAAATCCGTTTTGAAAATCAATCATCCATTCTTAGATGACTTATTATAAGGTTTTGAACCCTCCAAGTTTTCAAAATCTCGTCAAAGTTTGGGTCTAAATAATGTGAACACGTGCAATCTGGAAGGGTGGGTGCCTGTACCTCGAGTTTTCTACCTAGGCTAGAATGTTCGTACAAATCCATAAAATCGGACCAGTCACTCTTACCTGGGAACTCTTGGGGTGAGTGTCCACGTATAGGCTAAAGCATGTCTTCGCGATACATTATTATGACACATTTACTTTGATTAGTCACTGTGTGTCGTTTGTTTACTTTTTGGTAACGAACGAATGACCACCATCCTTACTTTTTGTCGATATTTGTAACATCTCATTCTTATCCAATGACATCTCACTCGTTTTCTCTCATGTTTTCCTCTTTTAGAATGCCCCCTTGATGCAACGCACAACAACCTAATGCCGAACTGGCAGCTATCATTGCGTAGCAAATGGCTGCTGTACTCCCAAATATCATCACTCAAGTTAACCAAGCCAACAACAACAAAAATAATGCACCTGCTCCGTGCAACTTTAAACAGTTTACTTCGGCTAAACCGCTTAAGTTTAGTGGTTTTGAAGGAGCAACTGGGCACCTACAGTGGTTCAAGAGTATTAAGAGTACCTTTCGTCATGTTCAGTATCCCGATAATCGTAAAGTCGAGTTTACTTCCAGTGTATTTCAAAAGAGGGCTCTTACTTGGTGGAATGGGGTAATGAGAGATCGTGGTGTGACAACTGTCACTAAACCGGTAATTTCCGTACACTTTAATTATTATTTAATGACTGCAATTATGTGCTTAATTGTCAGCAGTGTCTGAACACATACTAAACAAGTGAATTCATGCACGTTGTATACTACAAAATATTGCTTTATGCATAAACGAGAGCGTTGCGTCAGAAATACTAGTAAACTCACCGGTAAGACGCACTGTGTCAATAGAACTGCAGAAAGCAGTCAGACATTAGAATTGAGGCCTAGGTGTAGGTCCGACGACAAAAGTACATTAAAACCCAAGAGTACATATAAGGGTTTAATTTATAGATATTGCGAAAGCAAAAATGAGCACTAAAAAGCACCCGAAACGCACTTTAAGTGCAGAATTTTGTATAATTCAGCAATAATTCAGATTTTAGCACACGAATATTACGCAGAAAATATAATTTTTCAGTCAGAATATTTCCCCAAGTGTTGGGAATTGAAAGGGATACAAAAAGGTACTTAAAAGACACTAAAAAGTGTGATTTAGCACTTTAACGAACCGGTTTATAACCGAACAACCGGACATTACCCGGAACCTAAAAATATTGTCAAAGACATTGTTTTTCTTTTTCTGAGCCAGTTAGGGTCCCCGAATACCCTAACACCCGTTATAAATTACAACACACTAATACACTAATTTAGTTAACTAATTAACTAACTATACCTTAACTATCTAGTTAAATCCCAACCAAACCCCTAACCCCCCCTCAAAATGACGTTTCCCCAAGGGGGACTCCCTTCCACCAATTTTGAATATTTTAATTGTTTGTCTAATATCATGGCTACACTTTGTATAATGGACAACAAGAATGGATGGTTTATAATTAGAACCATAAGATCACTTCCATCCATTCTAAACACTTAAACAAAGAAAATTGATCTTTCTTTCTCCTCTTACTTGGTCACGGCCGAACCCACACACAATCACCTCACCACTTTCAAATTTCCATCTTGCTATTTCATATACTCACAAGTGAGATAGAGTTCATACGAGGAGGCTCGGTGCTTACGGAATCGCGAGGACCTCTCTACGACGCTATTAACCACCCATTTTTCGTCTAGTTTCTTCCCTAGCCTCGAGCTAGTTGTAAGTGTCTCTAAACATTCTCTTTTTCATGTTTAAAGTGGTTAATAGGAAGTTGACGGTTAAAATTTATGAACATGCGAAAACATAACTTAAAGTCTTGTAAGAATGATGAACATGATGGTTAAAAGGAAAATAATGTAGAATGATGATGAAACCATAACAAATCTGAATTAAACAAACCATGACCTGCTGTAAATGACGTGTGGTCTGATGTTAATCATATTAGAAGTTGTGTCGATAATATGTGTGCGTTTTAGTAACATATGAGCTAGAAACAGCTTGCTGAGTTGCGTTTCCAGCCGACTTTAACAGGCTGTAACGGGTCCTCAAGTAAATGAAAATTGTGTTTTCTGAGGTCTAGATATATGTACTATGAAATACGGTTCTAATGGCACTGGAATCACAATTTTTGGACTTCGTTTACTATTTTTAAAGTGTCGTTTTCTAACAGCAACTAAAGCTGAATTATTACAGCAGAAAATGGGTGTTATATTTTCAGTTATAACTTAAATTCCGTGTAGAGTTAGATCACGAAATTTTTACGGTAGCTGACCACCGATGTATTTGTAATTATCCCACTGGAATTCCGTAAATCGGACTTACGATAAATTTTAAATAAATTATTCCGTGGACTGTTGTCAGAAAAAGATAAATCTGACTTCAGCCCGGAAAATGATTTTCTATAAATTATTGGCAAAGATTTGGATCACGATATTTTTACATAATAATTTTTGGTTCGTTTAAGCCGTTTTGTAAAAATTTGGGAAATTTTGGAATAAGATAACTATTTTAATAAATTACCCAAAAACAGCCCAGTTTTGTGTTTTAAAACTGAAGTGATATAAGTAGTGTTTTGCTTGTCTGAATGTCGGGTTGGTTAATTGAGAACTGATTGAATGATTTTGCAAAAGAAAATGATACGCTGGTAAAGCGTGGACACCTCCAGTTACAGAGGAAACTCTGGCGAAATTTTTCTAGAAATATAACACTTAGAATATTTTTGAGTGACAAGCGTTATGAATATGTTTCTGACTTGTTTTCCAAACAAACTTCGCCATGATTTTTATTACAAAATTACCAAATACCGGAGGTGGATTTTCATAAATAAAACTTGTTAAATATATATTTAGAATATATATTTATCGCTTGTGTGATTATGTGATTATTTTGTGAACTAGGTATATATTATTTTTAGAGTAAAAATAATATGACCTGGAGATACTCGTAACGAGTAAAAATACAAAATGCACATGCAACCTATTTAGACAAAATACATAATTCGGGTGCAAAGCGCAAAATACAAAATACTTATATTAAATTTTGAGGAACTAATATAAGTAAAATACATAGTTAAAAATATGAAATATTTTTAACACAACAATACACATACAAAAGATAGTGACTAACGATAATAGAACACGTTTAGGTCACGACGCCCTATAAGCAAAACCGGTGAAGTTTACGACGCAGGAACGCAAAGTTGTGAGTTCATGCTCCCCCTTTTCTCTTAACTGTTTTCAGTTTTATAACTTCGGGGGTGAAATAGATGTTACAAATACTTCAGTATTTACAAAATGGTATGATATGTACTAAAACGAGAAGTACTCTTGGCGACAACTAGTGCCAAGAATTGATACGAGAAATCGTGTCACGAATAGGGTACCATAAGCACCATTAATCGTGTACATACTTAGACCGCAGAACAAAAGGTTAGATCTAATGGATTTCAGGGCAGCCCCACTCTTGGTGACAACTAGAACCAAGTAGTGTTTTTGTGTCTCAGTCGTGAATCGACTATAGAAAAATGCCTATGGTTTGGTGACTTCCTATGTTGTGTCACATGTTAATGGCTTTGCAACCCATTAACACTTGATACATATGGAAATACTTGATTTACACTTGAATACGTGATTTAACAAATACATACCATGATTTTTATACAAAGTATACAAGCGTTAAATACAAAACTGCATGAATTCACACCAACATTATGTTGACGTTTTCCAAAACTTACATGTATTTCAGGTAACTAGAAGTGGATGTGCGCGCGGTCTTACCCATGCTCGTGGATGTCGCTTATGTTTGTCTTTAAATAAAGTTGTAAACCTTTTAAGACAATGTTTTATGCTAACTCGCGATGTAAACGCTATCTTATGTTTTCAAATTATGGTGTTTGAAGTTATTTTCATGAGCATGTAGTATGTTTACCTTTCGTATGCAATGAGAACCTTTCATGATCACACCTCGTGCTTCCGCCGCAGAAAGGGGTGTGACAGATTGGTATCAGAGCTGCGATTGTAGTGAACCAGGATTCCTTCTCGAGTCTATTCTACAATCTCTAGGATCCTTTCACGAAAACAATTTTTTCAAAGAGTTTTCATTGCATAAAACGTCCCGCGACATCCACTACCTGAAGCGGTCTACATGAGTCTACAAAAGACACGACGAGACTTAGAGTGCACTAGAGTAGCACTTGCCTTTAACTGAGAAACTACTTGCAATTATGTGTGATAATTAGCATGTACTAGAAGTAGAAATGTCACAAGTATTCGTGACTTTACCTGAAAGCGATGGCCCATCTGAAGGAAGAAATACGAGGATGAAACGAACTGTGCGGACGGTGCAAGGAGTTACGTAATTATGGATGCATACATAATTATGGAATTCAGTGCACAGAAACCACAGCAAGTCTTGTCACGTATAGATTCCCTCAGTGCAAGCCTACTAAGTACTCTGCTAGAGTAATAATTGTTTGATGTCACTTATGTGGTACATACTTGTGTATATATATACTACTACTGTCTCGTATGACGATATCAAACAAATGTTTAACCCCGTTGTGTTATGTTCTTCAGAACATGGCACTCAGAAGAGCTGTGAACGCTCGTGACCAACCTCCTCCTCCCCCACTACCAAGAATTTCCGAAGAGCTGGAAGCTCTACTGGAAGAAAGGATCTCCGCTGCTATCCCCCAGTACGAGGCAAACCGAACTTAAGACAGTGGCGGCCCAAGCAATGCTAGACGTAATGGGAACGAAGATTCATCTGAAGGAAATGCAGCTCCAGGCTGCACTTTCAAGCAGTTCCTCGACTGCAAGCCGATGAACTATGACGGCACAGGAGGTGCAGTAGCATTTGTACGCTGGGCGGAGAAGACTGAAGCGGCTATCCGCATGAGCAAGTGTACCGCGGATCAGCAAGTCACTTTTGCTACTGGATTGTTTGTCGATGAAGCTCTGACTTGGTGGAACTTACAAGCCCAAACCTTGGTCGATGTTGCCGCTTATGGCCTAACCTGGGAGGAACTGAAGGAAAGAATGAGAGATAAGTATTGCTCTCGTGCTGAACTCCAAAGACTGGAAACGGAGTTCTGGCACCTAACCATGGAAGGTGCTGACATTAATGGATATACTCAAAGGTTCCACAATCTGTCTAGAGTGCTTCCCTACATGGTGACTCCCGAATTCAAGCGCATTGAACGCTACATTTGGGGACTGGCCCCAGAGTTTCGCGGCATGGTAACTTCGGCCAAACCACAAACAATCACCGAGGCTGTAACTTTGGCTGTCAGCCTTACTGAGGATTGTGTTCGTATGAAGAAGTTATCGTTGAACTCAACAGAGAAGACCGAGACACATGCTGAGTCGTCCGATGACAAGAAAAGAAAGCATTCGAATCTGAATCAAGCAACACGGAACAACAAAGGTTTCAACAACAAGAAGCGTGACGCTAACCCATCTCAGGAGGCGAAGACCCTTACACCCAAGGCATACCAAGGCTCCATGCCTAAATGCCAAAAATGTAAGTTTCATCATGAAGGAGCTTGTCGCATTCCAAGGTGCGACAAATGTGGTAGATTGGGTCACCAAGCAGAAAATTGTTGGGGAAAAGGAAAGAATGGAAATGGCAAAGGTAACCGGAATGGCCATGGAGCTGGGCAAAGCCAAGGATGCTTTGGTTATGGAAGCATGGATCATTTCAAGAAAAATTGCCCAAGGGGAAACAACGTTCAGACTCGAGCGTTTGTGATTGGGGCAAGGAAAGCACGCGAGAACCCTAATGTGGTCACCGGTACGTTTCTCATTAACAATCACTTTGCATTCATATTATTTGACACTGGCGCCGATTATAGCTTCATGTCTGTGGAATTTAAACGCATACTTGGAATAGAATCTAGTAGATTAGAAATTCCTTATTCCATAGAACTAGCCAATGGTAAACTTGTTGAATCGGGCGATGTCGTTAGAGGCTTCTCACTAGAACTTGGTGAACGAAGATTTAGCATCGACCTCTAACCTATTCAATTGGGTAGCTTCGATGTAGTAGTCGGAATGGACTAGTTGTCCAAGAACAAAGCTGAGGTTATTTGTCATGAGAAAATCATTCACATCCCTTTAGCGAATGGTGAAACTCTCATCGTGCATGGAGAAAAACGAAACGCGCCTCTTCGAATCATCAGTTGTATGAAGGCACAAAAGGGCTTGAGGAAGGGATGTGTTGCTTTCCTAGCACACGTTGTAGACACGAAGGCTGAGGAGTCTAAACTCGAAGACATTCCTGTGGTGAAGGAATTCCCTGATGTTTTTCCCGAAGATCTGCCAGGACTACCTCCGCAACGACAAGTCGAATTCCGTATAGACTTGGTTCCAGGAGCCGCTCCTATAGCCAAGGCTCCCTATCGACTTGCACCATCCGAAATGCAAGAATTATCTACACAACTCCAGGAGTTGTTGGATAAAGGATTTATAAGACCAAGCTTCTCACCCTGGGGAGCTCCAGTATTGTTCGTGAAAAAGAAGGATGGAACACTGCGGATGTGTATCGATTACAGGGAACTGAACAAGCTCACGATCAAGAATCAGTATCCACTACCGAGGATTGATGACTTATTTGATCAATTGCAAGGATCAAGCTACTATTCCAAGATCGACCTTCGATCTGGATACCATCAGCTGAGAATCCAAGAGGAAAGCGTACCAAAGACTGCATTCAGAACACGCTATGGGCACTACGAATTTCTTGTGATGCCATTTGGATTGACGAACGCGCCAGCAGTCTTTATGGATATGATGAACCGAGTATGAAAACCATATGTCGATAAATTCGTGATTGTATTTATCGATGATATCCTGATTTATTCGCGAACGAAAGAAGAACATGAGCAACATCTCAGAACCATCTTGGAACTACTGAAGAAAGAGAAGCTTTATGCAAAATTCTCGAAATGCGAATTCTGGATTCGCGAAGTATAATTTCTTGGTCACGTTGTGAATGAGAAGGTCATTCATGTAGACCCGTCCAATATAGAAGCAATAAAGAATTGGGAAGCTCCCAAGACCCCAACTGAAGTTCGACAATTTTTGGGCTTAGCGGGCTATTATCGGCGATTCATCGAGAACTTCTCAAATATAGATCAACCACTAACGACCCTTACACAGAAAGACAAGAAATACGACTGGGGTCACAAACAAGAAGAAGCCTTCCAGTTACTTAAAAACAAGCTCTGCGATGCACCAATACTATCATTACCCAAAGGCACTGAAGACTTCGTGGTATACTGCGACGCCTCACGACAAGGCTTGGGTTACGTGCTCATGCAACGCCAAAAAGTCATCGCTTACGCTTCGAGACAATTGAAGGTTCATGAAAGAAACTATACCACTCACGACTTGGAACTAGGTGCGGTGGTATTCGCCTTGAAGATCTGGCGACACTATTTATATGGTACTCGATGTACAATTTTCACAGATCACAAAAGCTTACAACACATATTTGATCAGAAGGAATTGAATATGCGCCAGCGGCGATGGGTCGAGCTGCTAAATGATTACGACTGTGAGATCAAGTACCATCCTGGAAAGGCAAACGTTGTAGCGGACGCGTTGAGCCGAAAAGAAAGGGTTAAGACCCTAAGGGTTCGAGCGTTAGAAATGACCATTCGAACGAACCTCACTGCACGCATTCGAGATGCACAACAAGAAGCTCTTAAAGGAGAGAACCGTAAAGCTGAATACCTACGGGGTATGCTGAAATACATGGTGGCAAACGAAGAGGGAGCCTTATACTTCAAGAAGCGTATTTGGGTTCCACTCTATGGTGGCATACGAGAAGTCATCCTTGATGAAGCCCACAAATCGAGATATTCGATCCATCCTGGATCGGACAAAATGTATCAAGACTTAAAGGAATATTACTGGTTGCCGAGACTTAAAAGCGATGTTGTTGTTTATGTTGGAAAGTGCCTAACCTTTGCCAAGGTTAAGGCAGAATATCAGAAGTCGTCCGGCCTACTACAACAACCAGAGATTCCCGTGTGGAAGTGGGAACAAATCTCGATGGACTTCATAACGAAATTACCCAGGACCCCGAGAGGTCACGATATGATATGGGTGATAGTTGATCGATTGACGAAATCTGTGCATTTCCTACCAATCCGAGAGAAGGATAGCACTGGAAAGCTTGCAGAGATATACTTAAGGGAAATTGTGGCACGTCATGGAGTGCCTATCTCAATCATATCAGACAGAGATGGACGCTTTGTCTCGAGAATCTGGCAATCATTTCAGGAAGCCTTTGGATCTCAGTTAGATCTAAGCACGGCATTCCGTCCACAAACAGACGGCCAGAGCGAACGGACTATACAAACATTAGAAGATATGCTTCGCGCATGTGTCATGGATCTTGGCGGCAGTTGGGATACTCATCTACCTTTAGTTGAGTTTTCCTACAATAACAGTTATCATACGAGCATAAAAACCGCGCCGTTCGAAGCTCTGTATGGCCGCAAATGTCGATCGCCCTTATGTTGGGCAGACGCTGGAGATAAACGTATGGTTGGTCCTGAACTTGTACAAGAGACAACCGAAAAGATTGCGCAGATCCGAGAGCGCATTAAGGTGGCTCGAGATCGACAAAAGAGCTATGCTGATCCGAAAAGAAAATCAGTAGAATTCGAGGTGGGAGACAAAGTGTTGTTAAAAGTCTCACCTTGGAAGGGCGTAGTCAGATTTGGAAAGCGTGGAAAGCTGAAGCCACGATACATCGGACCATTCAGAATATTGAAAAGAATTGGTATCGTGGCATACAAGTTGGAGTTACCGGAAGAACTTAATGGAGTACATGATACGTTTCATGTATCCAACCTGAAGAAGAGTCCAACACAAGAAAACGTGATCATCCCGGTGGATGAAGTGCATATTGATGAAGCCCTCCGATTTACAGAACAACCCGTTGAGGTTACCGACTGGAAAGTCAACAAGACCAGGAGGAGCAGTGTGAAACTTGTCAAAGTACGTTGGAGCTCTAAGCAGGGACCCGGGTACACATGGGAACGTGAAGACCAGTTCAAAGAAAAGTATCCCCACCTATTCAAGAAGACTCCTGCGAGAGTTAGCTCAGCCTGAATTTCGGTACGAAATTCTTTTAACGGGGGGAGACTGTGACAACTGGCACAAAACCGGTAATTTCCGTACACTTTAATTATTATTTAATGACTGCAATTATGTGCTTAATTGTCAGCAATGTCTGAACACATACTAAACAAGTGAATTCATGCACGTTGTATACTACAAAATATTGCTTTATGCATAAACGAGAGCGTTGCGTCAGAAATACAAGTAAACTCACCGATAAGACGCACTGTGTCAACAGAACTGCAGAAAGCAGTCAGACATTAGAATTGAGGCCTAGGTGTAGGTCCGACGACAAAAGTACATTAAAACCCAAGAGTACATATAAGGGTTTAATTTATAGACATTGCAAAAGCAAAAATGAGCACTAAAAAACACCCGAAACGCACTTTAAGTGCAGAATTTTGTATAATTCAGCAATAATTCAGATTTTAGCACACGAATATTACGCAGAAAATATAATTTTTCAGTCAGAATATTTCCCCAAGTGTTGGGAATTGAAAGGGATACAAAAAGGTACTTAAAAGACACTAAAAAGTGTGATTTAGCACTTTAACGAACCGGTTTATAACCGAACAACCGGACATTACCCGGAACCTAAAAATATTGTCAAAGACATTGTTTTTCTTTTTCTGAGCCAGTTAGGGTTCCCGAATACCCTAACACCCATTATAAATTACAACACACTAATACACTAATTTAGTTAACTAATTAACTAACTATACCTTAACTATCTAGTTAAATCCCAACCAAACCCCTAACCCCCCCTCAAAATGACGTTTCCCCAAGGGGGACACCCTTCCACCAATTTTGAATATTTTAATTGTTTGTCTAATATCATGGCTACACTTTGTATAATGGACAACAAGAATGGATGGTTTATAATTAGAACCATAAGATCACTTACATCCATTCTAAACACTTAAACAAAGAAAATTGATCTTTCTTTCTCCTCTTGCTTGGTCACGGCCGAACCCACACACAATCACCTCACCACTTTCAAATTTCCATCTTGCTATTTCATATACTCACAAGTGAGATAGAGTTCATACGAGGAGGCTCGGTGCTTACGGAATCTCGAGGACCTCTCTACGACGCTATTAACCACCCATTTTTCGTCTAGTTTCTTCCCTAGCCTCGAGCTAGTTGTAAGTGTCTCTAAACATTCTCTTGTTCATGTTTAAAGTGGTTAATAGGAAGTTGACGGTTAAAATTTATGAACATGCGAAAACATAACTTAAAGTCTTGTAAAAATGATGAACATGATGGTTAAAAGGAAAATAATGTAGAATGATGATGAAACCATAACAAATCTGAATTAAACAAACCATGACCTGCTGTAAATGACGTGTGGTCCGATGTTAATCATATTAGAAGTTGTGTCGATAATATGTGTGCGTTTTAGTAACATATGAGCTAGAAACAGCTTGCTGAGTTGCGTTTCCAGCCGACTCTAACAAGCTGTAACGGGTCCTCAACTAAATGAAAATTGTGTTTTCTGAGGTCTAGATATATGTACTATGAAATACGGTTCTAATGGCACTGGAATCACAATTTTTGGACATCGTTTACTATTTTTAAAGTGCCATTTTCTAACAGCAACTAAAGCTGAATTATTAGAGCAGAAAATGGGTGTTATATTTTCAGTTATAACTTAAATTCCGTGTAGACTTAGATCACGAAATTTTTACTGTAGCTGACCACCAATGTATTTGTAATTATTCCACTGGAATTCCGTAAATCGGACTTACGATGAATTTTAAATAAATTATTCTGCGGACTGTGGTCAGAAAAAGATAAATCTGACTTCAGCCAGGAAAATGATTTTCTATAAATTATTGGCAAAGATTTGGACCCCGATATTTCTACACAATAATTTTTGGTTCGTTTAAGCCATTTTGTAAAAATTTGGGAATTTTTGGAATAAGATAACTATTTTAATAAATTACCCGAAAACAGCCCAGTTTTGTGTTTTAAAACTGAAGTGATATTAGTAGTGTTTTGCTTGTCTGAATGTCGGGTTGGTTAATTGAGAACTGATTGAATGATTTTCCAAAAGAAAATGATACGCTGGTAAAGCGTGGACACCTCCAGTTACAGAGGAAACTCTGGCGAAATTTTTCTAGAAATATAACACTTAGAATATTTTTGAGTGACAAGCGTTATGAATATGTTTCTGACTTGTTTTCCAAACAAACTTCGCCATGATTTTTATTACAAAATTACCAAATACCGGAGGTGGATTTTCATAAATAAAACTTGTTAAATATATATTTAGAATATATATTTATCGCTTGTGTGATTATGTGATTATTTTGTGAACTAGGTATATATTATTTTTAGAGTAAAAACAATATGACTTGGAGATACTCGTAACGAGTAAAAATACAAAATGCACATGCAACCTATTTAGACAAAATACATAATTCGGGTGCAAAGCGCAAAATACAAAATACTTATATTAAATTTTGAGGAACTAATATAAGTAAAATACATAGTTAAAAATATGAAATATTTTTAACACAACAATACACATACAAAAGATAGTGACTAACGATAATAGAACACGTTTAGGTCACGACGCCCTATAAGCAAAACCGGTGAAGTTTACGACGCAGGAACACAAAGTTGTGAGTTCATGCTCCCCCTTTTCTCTTAACTGTTTTCAGTTTTATAACTTCGAGGGTGAAATACATGTTACAAATACTTCAGTATTTACAAAATGGTATGATATGTACTAAAACGAGAAGTACTCTTGGCGACAACTAGTGCCAAGAATTGATACGAGAAATCGTGTCACGAATAGGGTACCATAAGCACCATTAATCGTGTACATACTTAGACTGCAGAACAAAAGGTTAGATCTAATGGGTTTCAGGGCAGCCCCACTCTTGGTGACAACTAGAACCAAGTAGTGTTTTTGTGTCTCAGTCGTGAATCGACTATAGAAAATGCCTATGGTTTGGTGACTTCCTATGTCGTGTCACATGTTAATGGCTTTGCAACCCATTAACACTTGATACATATGGAAATACTTGATTTACACTTGAATACGTGATTTAACAAATACATACCATGATTTTTATACAAAGTATACAAGCGTTAAATACAAAACTGCATGAATTCACACCAACATTATGTTGACGTTTTCCAAAACTTACATGTATTTCAGGTAACTAGAAGTGGATGTGCGTGCGGTCTTACCCATGCTCGTGGATGTCGCTTATGTTTGTCTTTAAATAAAGTTGTAAACCTTTTAAGACAATGTTTTATGCTAACTCGCGATGTAAACGCTATCTTATGTTTTCAAATTATGGTGTTTGAAGTTATTTTCATGAGCATGTAGTATGTTTACCTTTCGTATGCAATGAGAACCTTTCATGATCACACCTCGTGCTTCCGCCGCAGAAAGGGGTGTGACACGTGGTGCTCAGATCGCTTTGGGTCAGACCTGGGAAGAGCTTAGGGCTCTTATGATGAGTGAATTATGTCCTCGTCATGAACAAAGGGCATTAGAAAGGGAATTTGATGATCTGAAACAAGGCAGTGGTGAACACCGTGCTTATACCGACAGATATGAAGAGTTAAGCTTACTATATCCCACAATGGTTACCCCGCTGGATAAAGCCATTGAAAGGTATGTCGATGGTCTGCCTGACCCTGTACAAGATATCGTTACTGGTAGCAATCCTACCACTGTACGTCAGGCCATTGAGCTAGCTGCAACCCTGACTGAGTCAGATCAGAAAGGGTAAACTCCACAGGAAAAGTGAGAAGAAACCGTCTGACAAGAATGAGAAACAGAAGGGTAAGAAAGCTGAGTCTCCAAGGAGGTCTAGGAAGCGCAAGGCTTCCAAGAATTTCGCTGTTACAGCACAAGCAAACTAGGCAGCTCCCAATCAACCCGCACAGCCTCCTGCCAAGAAAAAATATGCTGGGAATGCACCGTTATGCAACAGGTGTAACAGTCACCATCAACCGCAGGTTCAGTGTCGTTTTTGTGCCAACTGTGGGAAATCTGGTCATCTCGCCAACACATGTCATTTTGCTCCTAATCAGAATTAAGCCGCCCAAAACCCTGCTCAGCAACCTGCCCAACAAGCTACTCGACCTCACTACCCGCCTGGTTCTTGCGACAATTGTGGGGGTCTGACCCACTACAGGAATCAATGCCCGAGGTTGGCGAATGCAAATCAGGCGCAGGCTCGTGGATGAATCTTTAACATGAATGCTAACGAGGCGCGTGCAGACAATGAGGTGGTGAATGGTATGTTCTTTGTTAACAATCAACCTGCATCTGTTCTTTTTGATTCGGGAGCCGATAAAATTTTTGTGTCATTATCTTTTGAGCCTTTGCCTTCCATGACTAGAACATAACTAGGGAAGCCTTTGACAGTAGAGGTAGCTAGTGGTGAACCCATTGTACTCGATTCTGTTCTTCAAAATTGCCAGTTGAACCTTAATAACCATATTTTTCCTATCGACCTCACGCCAATGCAACTTGGAAGTTTTGACATTATACTGGGAATGGATTGGTTAGCCAAATACCACGCAGAGGTAGTTTGTTTTGAGAAGATTGTCCGTATTCAGCTTTCGACTGGTGAGATCTTAGAGATTCATGGTGAGAAACCTGCTAGTAGTCTCAAACTCTTGACGTGTACTCAAGCTCAAAAGTATTTATGAAAGAACTATGTGGCTTTCCTGGCACATATCGTAGAGGAGAAAGGCAAAGGTAAGACTATTAAAGATATCCCTATTGTACGGGATTATCCTGAAGTATTTCCTGAAGAATTACCTGGTTTACCCCCAGCACACCAAGTTGAGTTCCGTATTGATCTTCTACCTGGTGCTAATCCTATTGCTAAATCTCCGTATCGTCTTGCACCGTCTGAGATGCAAGAGTTATCTAAACAGCTTCAGGAGCTTTCTGACAAAGGTTTCATTCGTCCTAGCTTTTCACCTTGGGATGCTCCCGTTTTATTCGTTAAAAAGAAAGATGGATCTTTCAGGATGTGTATCGATTATCGTGAGCTCAACAAACTCATAATCAAGAATCGATATCCCCTACCTCGCATTGATGATCTCTTTGATCAGTTACAGGGTGCTACTTATTTTTCGAAGATTGATCTACGTTCTGGGTATCATCAGCTTCGTGTACTCGAGAATGATATTCCCAAGACTGCATTCCGCACAAGATATGGTCATTATGAGTTCACCGTTATGCCCTTAGGTTTAACTAATGCTCCTGCTGTTTTCATAGACTTGATGAATAGGCTTTTGAAGAAACACTGGTTTAATTCACCGGAATCAACTGAACCAGGGGGTTTGTATCTACATAAAAAGGTTGATCTCTCCTCGTTCGGTTCATGGGTAACAGCTCTCCTTCTTCTCACGATTACTACAAAGAAACCACTGTTAGACTCGGCACGGGGAGAATGGAGTTTCTCTCCGTGACCACCCTTCGGTGTGAGAATAAGTACAGGTTTTATGAAGAAGAAGAAGTAGTGAAAGTGAAGTGAATGTAACTTGAAGATTATACTTGAATTATCCTTCTATTTATAGCCGAAGTTTGGGTGGGAAAACCTGTTGGTGAAATATTGACGGAAAGTGCTATTTCCGTGAGCGGTTATTTTTCCATCTGTTAATCATTAACGAGTGTGAGAGCACACGGAACGCGATCTTGATCAACGGCTGGGGTATTGCCAGGTGGAAAGTGGTCAAGTGAAGATCTCTCTTCAATTCCGTGCCATCATCGTGGCTTCGAGGGAGCCTGGGACGATGACACGTGGCCATTCGGTTATAACCGTCTGGTGATGCATAGGGGAGCCTTCTAGAAGGTTACAGCTGTAATCCTGTGCGGCTCTCCTTATTGTTAATTCTGTGGTAACAGAGAGGTTTAATAATATCCAAGTCTGGGTATTATTTATGCGGGAGTGTTCGGCTAGGATTTTCATCCTGTTTGCTATGGAGATGGGCGCAAGGATTTATTATTCTCCTTTTGGCGTGTAGGTGTTGACTATTGTTATCTTTCTAAGTTCTCTTTGTAGGACCAATGTGCGGCCGCGAAAGGTCTAAAGATAGTTAGAAGGATGAGGTTGTGGTGTGGTCCCAAGCACTTGAAGTAAGGTTTTTGGGACCTTACCCCTTCAAGTCCCCCCAGTCTAGTGTTGCTCTTATGCAAATAAGTGGAGCACTGGACTATGAGAGAGGGGTGCTTTTGTTGTAGAGTTTTTTGGTGCGAAAGTGGAGAATCTTTTTATAGAAGATACTTTTGCTCTTTATTTTGATTTTGAAAATCTATACTTTGGGTACGTGGAAGGATAAAGTAATGGTTGTTGATGTGTGACAGGTTGTTACTGTTAGCTGTACGTTACTGAACGTTCTTCCCACGCGCGTGAACTCGCGTTATTTTCTTCATCCCACTCGCCCCTGATGCTTCAATAACTGTGCTAATCCCCGAAAAAGGTGTTGTTGCAGTTACCTAGGTTATTTATGGCGGTGGGTATATAAATCTTCTCAATTGATCATTTTCGTTAATCATTACTTTCTTGAAAACCTTTTTCTTCTTCGTCTCCTTGATCAGTTTCTTGAAAGGATTTTGCCATTTCTCTTTCTTATGTCAACCAGAGACTATCGCGAAGACTCTGCTGAAGAAATGGTTGTTAAACTTCCACCATTGAAATGGTCTAGGGAAACCTTCGATGGCTTGGTTCGAAATCTCAAGTTTCCTTCTAGTTGGGATGCTCGGTACCCTGATGAGGGTCAAACGACGGCGGATGCTCCGGCCGGGTATATAACTTTATTTTGGGACTTTTTCTCTTCAGGTAACTTCCGATCGCCTGCAACGAAATTTTTTTCTTGAAATTCTCGATTATTACAAGTTTTACATCTCCCAGATGCACCCTATTGGTATGGTTAGGGTTCGTCATTTTGAATTTGTGTGTCGTATGATGCATATTGAACCGACGGTACCTCGATTTCAGGTTTTCCATCAAATGCACTGTTCTCAGGGGTTCTATTCTTTTGTGCATAGAGCATCTTCAAAAAAGATCTTGCTTTAACCCCCAAAGTCGTTTCATGACTGGAAACAAAAGTTCTTCTTTATTAAAGTGGGGGTTATCCCGATGAGGATGACGTTTAGGGGGAAAGAGGATATCCCAACTGAGACTCTTCAGACTCCCACTGATGAAAATTGGTACAAGGATTTGAAAGATGTTCCGTCTTTGCTTTGCCGGAGAAAGCCCTTGTCGGTGCTAGCATGAGCCTGAACTGGCGGATGAATCGGGAAGAGAAGCCAGTGTATATGGAAGGCGATAAAAGTAAGATTTGGGGTTTACCCTGTTTGCTTCTCTCTCTCTCTCTCTCCTTTTTTTTTTTAATTTGCCTTTGCTTCTCTTCCTTTGCAGTTGTTTCTTTGTATGTTGTTGCATTTGGGAGAGAGGGTGGGAAGATGGCTACTATTCCCAAGAAGCCTGATGAGGAGCTTTGGTATCACCGCATTGTGAGGAACTTTGTTCTTCTGCGGAATGATGATTTGGCTGCGCAACCTCCTGCTGGCGCTGGTAATTTTTTTATCATAATGTTGTTTTCTTGCTATCTTTGCGCGTTTGAATAAGTCAATCTTTGTGCTTTTTCAGTAGGTGAGCTGTCTAACTTGGGCATAGGCCCTGAAAAGAGAAGACGTGCACCTGCTGCTACTGCTGCGCCAAAGAAGAGTGAAGTGGAGAAAGCACAATCTTCTAAGACGAAAAATGTGGGAGGGGAGAAGAAAGGTACGCGTCGTTCCTCTGATTCCTGGTGTGATTATGTGGTGGTATCTGATTCTTTGGAGGGTCTTGCGCCTGCAGTTGTGAGGAGACCTAAGCCAGAACCCAGGGATGCTGCTGACATTCCTCCATCGAACCCTGATGACCCTATTGATTTAGAGTTAAGTCCTGAGTGTCTATTGAGGAAAAAAGTAGGAAAAAGAAAACAAACTGGTTTTGATGCCGATGGTCAGCCTGCCAAGAAGGTTCAGAAGAAAATTACCAGAAGAGGCAACCTTGATGCTTTTTTTACAAAGCCTGTTCTTGGTAGGTATTTCTCTTTGTTTTTACAGAAAAGCCAAAGTCTCCTATTCAAACGAAACCATCGTCTGTGGTCAATGAGGAGCTTCCACCCTCTCCCTCTCACGCCTCTGTTGATGAGCAGTTAAAGAACACTGAGACTCTTGAGAATGAGGCGGAGAAGACTACTGGGGCAGAGAATCTTGAGGCTGAAAAGCCTGTTGATGTGGAGAAAATCACTAGTTCGGAGGCTGTAGATGTTGGTGCTGGTAATCCACAGACTCCTGAATTTGTTGCTCAAGGGAAAACTACTCAAGAGATCCCTGTAACAACGTCCCCTTCTACGGCTTCTGGTTTTGTGCCTGGGAATGTGGGGAAGAATCCTGGCGGGGACCAAGGTTCTTTTATTCGATCAAATGAAAATTCTCCTATCCGCCCGGATGAAACTCCAGGGGATTATTATTACAGATGCTATTCGGAGAAACAAGCTGATGAAGTTCACATGCCTGTGTGGAAGTTGAAGAAAGGTGACACTTTTTCCGATTGGAATGTGTGTCGAGAGTGGTTGCAGGGAACTTTTCTACCTAGGGAAATCAAGTTCCAAGAAGGGCGTCCTCATGAACAGACTTATCATGCCTACCTTGAAGAGGCTGCTAGCTATGCATCCACTACGCACCGCATAGTGCATGAGTGGCATAGCATGCATAAGGATTGGGCTGTTTTTAAGGCGTCCAAGAAGAAAGCTGCTGAGGATGAGGCCCGAGTTGCCCAGTTGAGGGCTAAGCTAGAAGCTGACCAAGCCAAATTTGAGAATGATTGGAAAACTGAAGAATGGTACATTGCGGGTTGGAAGAGAAAGGCAGAAGCCGAAGCTGCCCTTCTTCCCAAAGAGTGTAAAAATTGGAAAGAGATCTGTGAGAAGGATAATGCTGAAATGATGGGTCTCCGCAATGTTATCAATAACCTTAAAGCGGAAGTTGAAAAGTTGAAGAAACAGGATGCGGAGATCGAAAAATTGAAGAAGGAAAAAGCTGATGTTGAAGCCGCGCGGGATGAAGCGCGTTCTCATTGGGAACAGAGCGAACAACAAGAGGTACATACCTGCGCAACTCTTGCCCTTATAGATAAGGAGATAGAAGAACTTATCGCTTTACTATCTGAGCAGGAACAACTTAAAGTGAAAGCTGAGGCTGCTAAGAAATATCTGGAGCTTGCGCGGGCTGAGAAGGCTGAAACTTCCTGCCGTCTTGTTGAAACCGAAGAAAAGTTAGAAATTTCTGAAACTGCATGGGTGACGGCGGAGAGTGAGCTTGAACCTCTGAAAGGTGATATGTTATGGCTGAAAGAGCGTGGAATCGTAAGTGTAAGTTCCTCTTTCTTTGGTAATTCTTAAAGATGTTGTGCGCGTCTCCTTACTTTGCTTTTCCTTTTTTTGTGCAGGTAGCCGAATCAGTCTTGAATTCTGAAGAGCTAGACGAAAGTGTGGCGCACTTATTGGTTGCTGCACGAAATGATGGATATGCCCAAGGGTATGAGGAACGCTCACACCAAGTGGTTAACGCTTTGAAGGTTGACTGGGATACTAGTAGGTCCGCTACCCATGGTGTTAATACAGATGCTGCCCTGGCTGCTGCGAAGACAGAATTTAGTAACTTACAGCTCCCGGCTATGGATCTTATCAATGTTGCGTTACAATCTGAGGACCATGTGGCGCAATTGAAAGAAATCTTTCCGGATAAAGATGAAGATGAAGACCTAGCTTAGGTTTTCTTTGTGGTTGTATGAACAATTAACTTGTAGTTTTTGGGATGTGGATCCCTGTTTTGTTAATGCGCTGTTGCGCAAGTAACTTTGGTTAATACACTGCAGTGTATATTCATAATTTTATGTTAAGGCGTGTGGCGCGCCAGTAACTAGTATGACGTGTTTTAACTTACAATATTTTGCATGAGTACAATTGCTTTGATTAGGTAAGGCAAATAAAGGTGGTATAAATCTCATGTGTGAACGTAAGGTCTTGCGCGATGTGTGTGATCGCTGACCGCTCATGAGACTTGTATTATATCTACCATAATGTTTTTGCGCTTACCAAAAGAAATTGTATGCACTTTGTAATAAACACATGAGTAATA
The DNA here is from genome assembly GCA_030545235.1 of Helianthus tuberosus. Lineage (NCBI taxonomy): Eukaryota > Viridiplantae > Streptophyta > Magnoliopsida > Asterales > Asteraceae > Helianthus > Helianthus tuberosus. Next base: position 122,688,367 of record CM060409.1, read on the forward strand.
GAAACTTTGTTTTGATTCATGATAGGGCACAGAGGCCATGGTACAAAGTCTATTTTAGGATAATCACATGAAACTTAACTTATGCATATTATAGTCCTCGCCATGAATTGATAAGCTATTGAACTTGACCAACCTACGAGGAGACTATTGTATGCTGCTTAGTTCTTCACCTTTTTACTCGGGCCCTCCTCGCCGCGAGTAATTTGTTTTATATCTTTACGCACATTCTGCAATAGGTGTGTGAGCTCGCCTTTTTTGAGCGCTTTCTTGATCTCAGTGCGCAGGGAGATACAGTTGTTGGTAGTGTGACCATGATCTTTATGATAGTCGCAGTATTGATTTGGGTCTTAGCCGCGTTTATTTTTCATTGGCGGAGGCGTCTTGAACTGGTAGTCTTCCGTGCTTAGCACCTCCGCTGGGGTTTTGGTCAAATGAGTCCATTGCCTCTCTCTGTTTTCTTGTTTTGTCTCTCTTTGCGCAGCGAGTTTGTTGATAGTGGCTCGCGCATCTTCGGACGTGTAATTTCCAGAATTTGAATCATGCCAATTCTTTTTAAACTTTTTGTTACCGCTGGCACTCATATCTGTTGGGCGGCTGTGCGGCGGTGGTGGTCTGTTTGTGCTGAGGTTTTTCTCCGTCTGGGCGTACACTTTGGCTGCCGCCATCAGCTTCTCCCAGCTTTTTGGTAACCCCTCCGTGCCGGACAAGACTTTGATCATATCGTCGCATCGGACGACATACTTAAACTTTGCCCTGATCAGGTGCTCATGAACATCTCCTATCTCGAGCACTTCTTTGTTATAGCGCGTGATAAAATCTTCTAAGCTTTGGTCGTCACGTCGCCAAATATTCATGACATCTGCTGTATCTCGGATGGACCTCCTCTGTTGGCTGAAGCGTACTAAAAATTTTTCTCGCATGTCTACCCATGATGTTATCTTCCCAACAGGCAGGTTATCAAACCACAATCGCGTGGCGCCTGTGAGAGTCTGAATGAATAGGTGACACCACATTAGTAGGGTCTATCCCCCTACCAAACCTGCACTAGTGAAGACCCGTAAGTGGTCATCTGGGTCCGTCATGCCATTAAACTTGCCAACATTAGATGGGAGTTTTGCTTTCTCCAAGGGAGCCAAAGCGATCTCACTGATGAATTTGGAATTTTCTGCTGCCTCCGCCGGGCGGTAGATCAAATTGTAATCGTGTTCTGCTTCAGGATTGTAAGTCGCGCGAGGTTTGCAATTTTTGTAATTCGGTTGCAACCGATTGAACACGCTTGTACTGTCCCCTTCGTGGTATGTTCTGTCATACTCATTGGTGTGGGTGTCCCGACGTGGGCCCAACCTAGAGTAGACTGACTGCCTTCGGTGAGAATGAGACTCATCGTGATACTCTCTTTGTCGATTTTCAAAGTGAGTATGTTCATATCTTGCTGGAGATCTATAGTAAACTTCTGTGTCTTCTACCTGGACTCGTGATGGTGTATCATGATGGGAAACATGAGGTACTGATGGTGCTCGAGTACGAGATACATGCCTTTGTGATTGAGTGGGAGGAGCAGTTTGTGCACAGAGTTGTGCATACACAGCATTTATTGCTCCTTAGGATCTGACATACCAGGAGATAGGGGTTTCTCTAGGAGGTAGGATTGAGCTTATTGGAATTTCAGGCTGCATTCCTGGAGTGATAGGATCATTCGGATGATTATTAGTGTACTGAACTTCGTTATCATCCGAAGCCACCTACACAATCCCTTCAACTTGGGTGTTGTGAGCGAAATTTGGCCGAGGGCCGGTTTGACGGTTCGTCGGAGTTTCTTCCATTTAAAAAACGGAGATGAAAAAGTGAATCGAAACGAGAAGAAATGGGTAAAACTGAGAAATCGGTGGGCGCCAATGAAGAAACACTTATTTAATTGACAGGAATCAACTGAACTAGGGGGTTTGTATCTGCATAAAAAGGTTGATCTCTCCTCGTTCGGTTCGTGGGTAACAGCTCTCCTTCTTCTCACGATTACTGCAAAACAACCACCATTAGACTCGCCACGGGGAGAATGGAGGTTCTCTCCGTGACCACCCTCTGGTGTGAGAATAAGTACAGGTTTTATGAAGAAGAATAAGAAGTAGTGAAAGTGAAGTGAATGTAACTTGAAGATTATACCTGAATTATCCTTCTATTTATAGCCGAAGTTTGGGCGGGAAAACCTGTTGGTGAAATATTGACGGAAAGTGCTATTTTCGTGAGCGGTTATTTTTCCCTCCGTTAATCATTAACGAGTGTGAGAGCATACGGATTGTGATCTTGATCAACGGTTGAGGTATTGCCACGTGGAAAGTGGGCAAGTGAAGATCTCTCTTCAATTCCGTGCCATCATCGTGGCTTTGAGGGAGCCTGGGATGATGACACGTGGCCATTCGGTTATAACCGTCTGGTGGTGCATAGGGGAGCCTTCTAGAAGGTTACAGCTGTAATCCTGTGCGGCTCTCCTTATTGTTAATTCTGTGGTAACAGAGAGGTTTAATAATATCCAAGTCTGGGTATTATTTATGCGGAAGTGTTCGGCTAGGATTTTCATCCTTTCGGCTATGGAGATGGGCGCAAGGATTTGTTATTCTCCTTTTGGCGCGCAGGTGTTGACTATTGTTATCTTTCTAAGTTCTCTTTGTAGGACCAGTGCGCGGCTGCGCAAGGTCTAAAGATAGTTAGAAGGATGAGGTTGTGGTATGGTCCCAAGCACTTGAAGTAAGGTTTTTGGGACCTTACGCCTTCAGGTTTGTAAGCCTTATTTGGATAAGTTCATCATTGTTTTCATTGACGACATTCTGATTTTTTCTAAGACACGAGCCGATCATGAACAACATCTCTGTCTTACTATGGAACTCCTGAAGAAAGAACAACTTTTCGCCAAATTCTCCAAGTGTGAATTTTGGCTTAAGGAAGTTCAATTTTTAGGACATATTGTCAACGAACAAGGTATTCATGTAGATCCCGCCAAAATCAGTGCGATTAAGGATTGGGATACACCTACTACTCCTACTGAGGTTCGTTCATTTCTTGGTCTCACGGGTTATTACAACCGCATTATTGAAAACTTCTCCAAGATTGTGGTTCCTCTCACTGCTTTAACTCAGAAGAATAAACCTTTCGAGTGGGGATCCAAACAAGAAGAAGCTTTTCAGACCCTGAAACAGAAACCCTACGATGCACCTATTCTATCTTTACCTGAGGGAAACGACGATTTTGTCGTATATTGTGATGCATCTAACTTAGGCCTTGGCTGTGTTCTCATGCAAAGAAACAAAGTCATAGCCTACGCATCGAGACAGTTGAAGATACACGAGAAGAACTACACGACTCATGATCTTGAGTTAGGTGCAGTAATTTTTGCTCTCAAAATCTGGAGACACTACCTTTACGGTACAAAAAGTGTTGTTTTTACTGATCAAAAAAGTCTCCAGCATATTTTCAGTCAGAAAGAACTCAACATGAGGCAACGACGTTTGGTTACACTTCTAAATGACTACGATTGCGAAATTCGCTACCATCCTGGTAAGGCGAACGTTGTGGCTGATGCATTGAATCGTAAGGAACGTGTCAAGCTTCACTGTGTTCAAGTTCGATCTGATATTCAAACCCGCATTTCTCAAGCTCAACATACTTGTGTTACACATGGTTTGATGGGTAAGGAATTTCCATGTCACATTAAGCCTGATCATGAACTGAAAGACAATGGATTGTATTATTTCATGGACCGTTTGTGGGTCCCAAGTCAAGATAATCTTTGCACCTTGCTAATGGATGAAGCTCATAAGTCTCGTTATTCTATTCATCCTGGTGCAGACAAAATGTATAAGGATCTTCGAACCCAGTATTGGTGGCCGGGTATAAAGAAAGATATTGCCTTGTATGTGTCCAAATGCCTTACTTGTCTTAAGGTTAAGGTTGAACATCAACATCCCTCTGGATTATTGGAGCAACCAGAGATTCCGGTTTAGAAATGGGAAAACATAGCTATAGATCTCGTTACCAAATTTCCACGCACTAAGAGAGGTCATGATGCCATTCAGGTAGTTGTTGATCGTCTTACAAACACATTTCTTGCCGATCCGTGAGGATCTATCTGCCGACAAACTTGCTAAAATCTATGTGGATGAGATTATATCCCGTCATGGCATTCCTTTGAACATTATTTCTGATAGAGATGCTCGATTCTCATCTCGATTTTGGAGAACCATGCAATCTGCTATGGGAACCCAACTTAATTTGAGCACAGCTGATCATCCGCAAACGGATGGTCAATCTGAGAGAACAATCCAGACACTGGAGGATATGCTTAGAGCTTGTGTGATCGATTTTGGTGGTAGTTGGGATTCATATCTTCTGTTGATTGAATTCTCCTACAACAATAGTTATCACTCCAGCATCAACATGGCTCCTTTCGAAGCTTTATACGGTCGAAAATGTCGTTCACCAGTCTGCTGGAATGAGATCGGTGAAGCTCGGCTTACTGGACCTGAGCTCATTCTAGAGACTACAGACGACGCAAGCCCTTAGAATTTCAAGTCGGTGATCGCGTATTACTCAAGGTTTCACCTTGGAAAGGTGTGATTAAATTTGGAAAGACAGGAAAACTTGCACCAAGATATGTTGGACCATTCAAGATCGTCAATAGAATCGGAAAAGTGGCCTACAGACTAGAGCTACCTACTGAACTCGGAAATGTTCATCCAACCTTCCACGTGTCCAATCTCAAAAAGTGTTTGGCTGATGAGAACCTCCACATACCACTTGATGAAATTCGTGTTGATGACACGATGCATTTTGTTGAGAAGCCTGTGGAAATTATGGAATGTGAAGTCAAGTGGCTCAAACGCAAGCGCATACCAATTGTCAAAGTTCGCTGGGAATCTAAACATGGACCAGAATTTACTTGGGAACGTGAAGACCAAATGAAGGCGAAATATCCACATCTATTCTCACAAGTTTCCTCCAAATAAATTTCGGTACGAAATTTCCTAAAGTTGGGGAGACTGTGACATTTGTGCTTGTGTAATCATTGTATAACTCTAAACCGTTCAATTATCAATAAAACAATATGATTTGATCCCAATATTTGTTTATTTATATTTGACATTTTGCACGTTTTGATTTTTGTTCGATTTTAAACTCTAAATCGCTTTCTGGAAAGTTATACGCAAACTGATGCGTAAATGTAATCAGTTTTACGCGACCAAAACTATGGAACATCAACATACGCTTAACATACTTTAAATAACTTTTACATAAGAAATAATTTTTAAAGGGTTTGGTATGGCAAAAACAAGTTTATTAGCTCACAGGGACTATTTGCGACAAACTGCAAAAGTCTGCCGATTCGTATAGCAACGTACATTCTGGAACATGATCATAAGTTAAACATACCACAAATATCCTTTACATAGCTTATAAATAGGCTTTGAGGGGTTCGGTATGCGAAAATATGCTTATTTGATCCATAGGGACTAAAAGCGTCAAAAAGTGCATAAGTTTGCATTTACGGGCGTATCTTACGTTCTGAACATATCCGGACATCCAAAAATTTTTGTAATCATTAAAATATTTTATTTTATTGATTGGACTTCTAAAATACCATTCGTCGTGCAATTTGGATCGTTTTTCGCGTATGTTCATGTTTCGTCGTAATTAACCGAATAACGTGATCGTATGACCAAACGAACCGACATCCGTTATATTTCCAAACATATTTCATGTCCCCTATACGTTAACTTCATTATTGAGCCTTGAAAATGGGTTAATGGGGCTTAAACGTGTCAAAAATCAGCTTAAAAGCATGCAGGGATTGAAATTGTAAATTGTGAAACTGTTGCTGAACTGGACTCGGTCGCGGGGCGCGAGAGACCCTGCTGAGTCTTACGCGGGGTGCGACAGCCCCTATCTAGGCATAAAACTTGTTTTCTGCAAACAGCAGCTGTTCCTTGGTTTTTTGACATGGTTTTTCAATACTATGGACTTGTTTTTTAGCTCTCCTGGTATTCTAAACAATATGCTACATGTGTAAGGTCAAGATCAATCCTAGAAACACTTGGAATGATCCTAATGGAGCTTGGAATTCTTTAAATACCCAAGGATTTTTCACATTTCAACTTGCTCATTCAGAATTTCTTCTCTAATCTGCATATTGGAGCAATCCCTTCTTGGTTGAAGGATCCATTCTTCAGTATCCTTGTTCTTGATCCAAGCTTGGACCCTTTGTAAGTCTCCTTCATGCTTGGTTATGCATTTCAAGCATGAAAGTCAAACAGTGTTTGACTTTCTGCTTTGACCATGGTTTGGTCAACACAACGTTCGTTTGAACTTTGTAACGTGAGCGTAATCACGATGGTTATAGTCCCTTGTGACTATACCTACTGATTACCACGTTGATTAGGCGTAGTGACCAGTCAAAGTTTCGGTCAAAATACGTAGTTATGCGTATTTTGAAATGAAGCTATTTTCGGGTATCAAAACACTTTGTTTTGATATCAAACACTTTGTTAAGCGGTCTACACAACCGCTTAGACTTTCGAACCCGAACCATTTGGTCGATCATTAGGATTCGACCAAACATATTTTTTTTACCATAGTTGTATAGGGAATAACCCACCTCATTTAGTTAGTTATATGATAGGTAGTTTATATGCCTTAGGAAAATGACCAAAATGCCCTTTTTACGCATAAATTCTTTTTAAGCATATGTAACCTAAATTTTGACATCTAAACTGATTATGCAACATATTTAAACATGTTAGGCCATATAATACTTGTCATAGGAGTAGTTAGACTACTCGCTTGCACTTTTGCGCAAATGACGCGTTAAATTAGCGTAAGCTACCTAAACGGGTCATAACGGGTCATAAGCACTTAGGTTAGGTTCTGTTTTAGAATGTAGGGTTTGTTAAACCATATCATACGAGTTCCAATACTCATTTGGTATACGAGACCTCGTTCTATCCGATCTCCCGATTTAGGTTCGGTTTATTAACATAGTTACCTATATTAGGTGCCGTTTGATTCCGTGATCCTTCAAGCGTTATTTGATCCTTATTTCAAGACTATTTAGCAATATCAAGTGAGTACATAGTCCCCTCTTTTACCGCTTTCAAATATTTTGGGGTGATACACATGTGCCTACTTGTTACTTTTGTGCTTTTCATGCTTTCATGAAATATACTTGCTATGTTCATTAGTACGCATATAGTACATGATTTCCATTATGCTTTGCTATGTATGTTTACTTAGCATGCTAGCACATTGATTTCATAAACATTTTTGTTACATATGTTTACTTAGCATATGGACTCATTGATTTACATTACATTTCTGCTATGTATGTTTACTGAGCATGCTAGCACATTGATTTACATGACATTTCTGCTTCGTATGTTTACTTAGCATACTTAGTACTTTGTTTTTACATAACATGCTTACATTTGGTATGACATTTGGTATGTTTAACGGGACTAAAATACGTTCATTAACACTGATCACGCCGCTCGGTAGTATGTAGTGGTACCATAGGAATTGACAACTCCCATTCCTGTAATCCTAGGTTTGTTTGGACGTAAGGAATGACAGAATCCGATATACATAATTGATAAACCTTTAACTTGTTAAGGGTTTATCCGACAGTCGCAAGACTTGTATGTATACGATAAACATTACTGCATAAATGTTTGTATCAGTAAAGCATTGATTTTGCAAAACATAACTTTTAACTTAAACTATGATTTATTCAAATACATTGTTTTGTACATTTTACCTATGGGATTGAGTAAATACTTTTTATTCACCATACATGACATTTGATTGCACATTGACATTATACATATGGTTTGAGTAGATACTTTTTACTTGCCATACATTACATTTGATTATACATGACATGGTTTACATTTGACACTTGGACATTGTTTATACATAAACATCTTGACATTGGTTTAAACAAAACATTTTGGTGATTATTGATAAGTGATTTATATAACGAGACGTGTAATATGATAAAAGCGTGGTGGATACGCCGCTGGTACTTCCTATATATAAGTGCTTTTATGATATTATATATCGTAGCATTATTTAAATCATTTAGACAAAGACATGATACTTTTTATACAAATGACATATTTTCACAAGACATTGTTTTACAAAGACATATTTTATTCAAATCCATTTTTACTTGGTTATTTAATTAACCATGCATTATTCTTTTATATCATCTGATTTTCTTATTGATCTTCGTATGATTTATAGAAGAAAATGTTTTTATAAGGTTCATGACTACTATTTGTTAAACATTTCTTTAAATTGCAAGTCATGAATCCTGCATTAACAAAACCAATGTATCTCACAGGCATTTTTATGATGACGTACCTATTTTCACATGTGTTTTCAGGAGCTAATGTTTGATGAGGAACGTGATACACTTAGGCAGACTCAGGCCTTAGTGACATAAAATGAAGCAAGAATAGTTTAACTTTTGTTATGTTTCCCTTTATTCCTAAGACAATGTAATCAAGTTTAATAAACAAAACTAAACTTTTAATGCCATGGTTGTGAAACAATAATTCTGTCACTCCACTCCCCGACGTTTCCGCCGCGGTTTGTTGTTTTACGCGGTCGGGGTGTGACACTTTCTTGTGAGGAACTCAGAGAGCTCATGATGAAGGAGTTCTGCCCTCCTCATGAAGTGAAAAAGCTGGAGAATGAATTCTGGCATATCAAACAAGATGGAGGTGACAACGCTGGTCTTCGCGCTCGCTTCAAGCAGCTCAGTATTATCTGACCTAGTCAGGTGGCAACACCTGATATGACAATCAAGAAGTACATTCGAGCTCTACCCGAATGTGTAGCTGACTTTGTTCAAGCAGCTAAACCAGCTACCATTGAGGAGACTTACCAACTCGCAGCTGAGATCAACGACAAGCGAGTCTTAGCTGGGTATTTCAAAACCTTAACCAAGAATCTCAACCAAGTCACTGCTACTCCCGCTCCCGCTACCGACACCGCATCATCTCAGGGTTTAAGGTCCTCACATCAGAATCGCAAGCACAAGGGTAACAACAACAAGAACTACGCTACTACCACCGCTCCTCCCAACACCGTCTCTGCTCAACCCAACACCCAGAATCGCCAAGCTCCTGTCACCAATGCACCACCAGCAAAGCGTGCGTATACTTGTGTTCATCCTCTCTGCCCTACTTGCACCTATCATCACCCAGTTGGGGTGAATTATCGTTTCTGTGCAAACCGCAACATCTGTGGGCACTTTACTGCTCACTGCCGTTCAGGCCCACGTCAACAAGCCGCTCAAGCTCCTCCAGTACCACCAGCTCAACCCCTTGCTATTCAGGGTAACCAAGCAGCTCCTGCTCCCGTCGTTCATGCACGAGCTTGCTACGCTTGTGGTGACCCAAATCACTTTGCTAACGTATGCCCGAATCGCGTTGTGAAACAAGAACCGCAAGGACTACAACAACAACCACCGCAGCAGAAGCAACAACAACAACCTCCATAGCAAGCAGTCCGTAGAAGAACTTTCAACATCAATGTCTGCTAGGCTCAAACTGACAACAACGTTGTCAATGGTACATTCCTTGTTAACGGTATTTATGCTTCATGTTTATTTGATATTGGAGCCGATAACTATTTTATGTCGTTTGAATTTGAAAAGCTCCAAAACTGTAAACGCACTAACCTCCCAACGACGTTCGACATAGAAATTGCCACCGGAAGAACCGTCACCGTTAGTTATGTTCTTCGTGATTGTACTCTCGAACTCAACAATCACGTCTTTCCGATCGATCTCATTCTGATGCAACTTGGTAGTTTTGATGTCATAGTAGGCATGGATTTTCTTCGTGAAAATCGTGCTGAAGTCGTTTGTTTCGAAAAGATTATCCGTTTCTCTCTTTCAAACGATGATCAACTCTGTGTCTATGGCGAAGTATCTTCGAAGGAACTGAAACTTATGTCGTGCATTCAAGCAAGCAAGTATCTCCGTAAGGAATACTTGGCTTTCTTAGCTCACATTGTAGTAGCGGTGGAGGAAAAGAAATTTGTGAAGGACGTTCCTATTGTTTGTGACTTTCCTAATGTCTTTCCTGACGATTTACCCGGTCTACCCCCGACTCACGATATCGACTTTCGTATCGACCTCATCCCTGGAGCTAACCCTGTTGCTAAAGCCCCTTACCGCCTCGCAGAGTCCAAAATTTTCTAGACAACTCCAGGAATTACTTGATAAAGGCTTCATACGCCCTAGCACATCTCCATGGGGCACACCTGTCCTTTTCATGAAAAAGAAGGATGAATCATTCCGAATGTGCATCGATTATAGGGAACTCAATAAGCTTACTATCAAGAATCGCTACCCTCTACCTCGAAACGACGACTTATTTGATCAACTACAAGGCGCTACATGTTTCTCTAAGATGGATTTACGTTCTGGTTATCATCAACTGCGAATTCAGGAACAAGACATCCCAAAACCGCTTTTCGTACCCGCTATGGCCATTATGAATTCGTGGTCATGCCCCTTCATCTTAAAATTGCACCCGCAATCTTCATAGATTTAATGAATCAGGTGTGTAAACCCTTTCTTGTGTCACACCCCGACCACGTAAAACATCAAATCATGGCGGAAACATCGGGGAGTGTTGTAACCGAATTATTGTTTCACAACCATGGAAATTAAAGTTACGTTTTATTTATCAACATGAGAGTTACATTGTCTTTAAACATGAAACCAAGAGTACATAACATAATTAAACTAAGTCTATCTTCGTTTTATATCTCTAAGGCACAGGTCCGCCCTAATGTCACGATCATCATCCTAAGCGACTGCTCCTGAAAACACATGTGAAAATAGGTACATCAGCATAAAAATGCCTGTGAGATAACTAGGTTTAGTGAAAATAGGATTTATGACTTGGGTTTTAAAAGATAGGTTTAATAAAAATTAGTCATAAATCTTGTTAAGTGTTTTCTTTTATAAGTCGTATGAAAACTCGATAAGTAATCAGACTATATAAAAGAATGGAGTATGGTTAATAAAATAACCAAGTAAAATGAGTTGGATAAAATAAACTGTTTTGTAAGACAATGTCTTGTGAAAAATAAGTTGTTTATGTAAAATGTAATATGTCAAATATTGAAATGATTTAAGTAACGCTACGACATGTAATATCATACAAGCACTTATATATAGGAAGTACCAGCGGCATATCCACCATGCTTGTATCATATTACACACGCCTCATTACTCAAATCACTTACCCAAATCAACCATTATTGTAAATTGCTCATGTACAAATCAATTGTCAAGTGTTATTGTGTAAACCATATTAAAATGTCTATGTCTAATGTAAATCACTAAATGTGTATATCAATGCCAAAATGTCTATGTCAAATGTCAATTATGTAATGTGTAACCAAAATGTTATGTATGGCAAGTGAAATATGTATCAACTAAACCATAGGTAAAAATGCACAAAGCAATGTATTGAAGTAAAACGTGGTTTAAATCAACGTTATGTTTTGTGGAAATGCATGCTATACTGAATACAAACATTTATGCAATATTGTAAAAATGCATACATTCAAGCCTTGTGACTGTGGTGATAGACCTTTAAACAAATTAAAGGTTTATATGTGTTATGTCTATCGAATTCGGTCATTCCATCCATCCAAACATACCTAGGATGTCAGGAACGGGAGTTGTCAATTCCTATGGTACCACTACCTACTAACGAATGGCGTGATCAATGTTAATGAATGTATATTGTCCCATTTGAACAAACCAAATGTCATACCAAAATGTAAGCATGTGAAAACAATGCACTAAGTATGTAATCAAATGAACATACATAGCGTGAAATGTAATGTAAAACAATGTACTAAGTATGTACACAATGGACATACATAGCATGAAATGTAATGTAAAACAATGTACTAAGTATGCACACAATGGACATACATAGCATGAAATGTAGTGTAAAATGATGTACTATAAATGTACTAATGAACATAGCAAGTATATGATGTGAAAACATGGCAAGCATGAAAGTAACAAGTAGGCACATGTGTTTCACCCCAAAACAGTTTGAAAACGGTAAAAGAGGGGTCTATTTACTCACTTGAGATTGCTCAATAGTCCTAGGATAACCACCAAGCAATGCTAGAAGATCACGGAATCAAACGGTACCTAATATAGGTAACTACATTAATAAACCGGACCTAAATCAGAGGATCGGATAGAATGAGGGCTCGAAAACCAAATGAGTATGGGAACTCATGTAATATGGTTTAACAAAGACTACATTCTAAAATGAAACCTAACCTAAGTGCTTACGACCCATTACGACCCGTTTAGGTAGCTTATGCTACTTTAACGCGTCGTTCGCGTGAAATGCGTTCGGAATGCCTAACTAGTCCTATGATAAGTAAAATATGCCTTAACATGTCTAATATTGTTACCAAATCAGTTTAGATACCAAAAGTTATGTTACATATGCTTAAAATGAATTTTGGCGTTCAAAGGGCATTTTGGTCATTTACCTAAGGCATATAAACTACCTATCGTACAACTAACTAAACGCCGTGACCATAAGGTATAACCTCGGAAGGTTATTCCCTATACAACTATGGTCACCTAATGTGTTTGGTTGGATCCTAATGATCGACCAAACGGGTCGGGTTCGTAAGCATAAGCGATTGTTTAGATCGCTTACCTTACGACCCTATATTAGCACAAAACTAAAAGTGACGAGCTAAGCATGTTAAAACATGCTTAACTAAGTTTAGAAAACAGGTTTGGTATCAAAACAAACGGTTTTGATACCTAAGAGTAGTTTGGTTACAAAATACGCAATAACACACGTTTTGGCCGAAACTACGACTCGTCACTAAGCCTAGATAACGTGGTAATCAGTAGGTATAGTCACTAGGGACTATAACCATCGTGATTACACTCACATTATGAAGTTCAAACGAACTTCGCATTGACCATAAACTTGGTCAACGCAGAAAGTCAAACAAAGTTTGACTTTAACGCTAAAACGAATGAAAAGAACGAAAGAACACTTACAAAGGGTCCCCGCAAGTTTGATCTTCCAAGAAATCTCAGGTAGGTAGTGTATAACCACAACCACTTAGAGAAAACTCAGAATTCAAGTGGGTTTTGCAAGTGAATCAAAGGGGTATTTATATGATTTGGACCACCGTTAGGATCGTTCCTCGAATACCGTGCTTTGATCTTGTCCCTACACTTGTTGCAAACCTAAGATAACTCAAATTGGCCCCCCATTATCAGGAAGAGGCAAGTGCAAAAGGGATTAGGAGTGGGTAACAGCTGTTAACAGCTGTTTAAACTGAATCTGCTATTCTGGGGATACCTTACAGACCGTAAGGGTGATGGCTTATGGTCTGTAAGCCAGCAACTTTGCAGAATTGTCAGTTTTGGTCCCTGTTGATGTTTAAGCTCACTTCCGACACTTCTAAGGCCCGTCAAGCCAACGTTAAGGCCCTAAAATGATGCCTAAACATTTTGGACATGAAACATGCTCAAAAATATGCCGGATGTTGGTTCGTTTGGTCGTACGATCGCGATGTTCGGTTAATTACGACGGAATGCGCATAAGCGCGAAAAACGATCCAAATTGCGTGACGAATGGATTTTTCTTATGCCAAACACTAAAATAAAATATTTTAGTGCTTACATAAATTTTTGGATGTCCGGATGTATTCAGAACGTAAGTTATGCGCGAAAATGCAAACTTGTGCACTTTTTGACGCTTTTTGTCCCTGAATGACACAAAAGTTTATTTTAGCACACCGAACCCCTCAAAGCCTATTTCTAAGCTATGTAAAGGATATTTATGGTATGTTTAACTCATGGTCATGTTCCGGAATGTCTGTTACAGTTCCAATTGGCATACTTTCGTAGTTTGTCAAATTTTGTCCCTGTAGGGGAATTAACTTGTTTTTGCCATACCAAAGCCTTCAAAACTTATTTCTAAGTTATGTAAAGGTTATTTAAGGTATGTTAAGTATACGTTGATATCCCGGAGTATTTTTCGGATTAAACTGATTACGTTTACGCACCAGTTTGCGTATAACTCTCCAGAAAGCGATGTAAAGTTTGAAATTGAACAAGAGTCAAAACATGAAAAATATAAAACATAACCAAACAAACATTGGGATCAAATAACATTGTTTTATTGATAATTGAAATGTTCACAATGATTACAAACACAAGTGTCACATCTTGATCGCTTCGTCATCGTGTTTATCGATGATATCCTTATCTATTCAAAGACGAAAGCTGAACACGCGCAGCATCTTCGTGTAGTCCTCTAGCTTCTCCAAGGAAATCGCCTCTACGCCAAGTTCTCCAAGTGTGAATTTTGGCTCCTCCAAGTTCAATTCCTCAGTCACATCATCAACAGTCAAGGTATTCATGTCGATCCCGCAAAGATTGCAGCAATTAAGAGTTGGATTACGCCAAAAACACCGTCCGAAGTTCATTCTTTTCTTAGATTGGCGGGTTATTACCGTTGATTTATCGCTGATTTCTCTAAAATCGTTGTTCCTCTGACCTCCTTAACGCATAAAGATAAGCCTTTTGTTTGGGGAACCGAACAAGAGGAAGCTTTTCAAGCACTCAAGCGTATGCTTTGCAACGCTCCTGTTCTCGCGCTACCCGATGGAAACGATGACTTTGTTGTTTATTGCGATGCCTCTAACCTAGGTCTTGGTTGTGTCCTTATGCAACGGGACAAGGTTATCGTGTACGCGTCTCGCTAACTCAAGGTCCACGAGAAGAACTACACAACCCACGATCTCGAACTTAATGCAGTTGTTTTTGCGTTAAAGATTTGGCGACACTACCTTTATGGTACCAAGTGTACGATCTTCACCGACCATAAGAGCCTACAACACATCTTGAACCAGAAGGAGTTGAATATGCGCCAACACAGATGGGTTGAACTTCTCAACGATTATGACTATGAGATACGCTACCACCCAGGCAAAGCAAACGTCGTAGCTGACGCTCTTAGTCGACGAAGCTATTTACATAGTGTTCGTAACATTCAAGCCCAACACAACCTCAAAGCCCCCACTCGTGACGCTCAACACGCCTGTTTTCTCGAAAACACTTTGAAGGAAGAAAGAATACTTGGAACCAAGAACCAACTAGTGAACAAACCGAATGGTATTTTTCACTATCTTGACCGAATTTGGATTCCCAATCGTCATAATCTCCGAGAGATATTTGTCACACCCCGACCACGTAGAACATCAAATCGTGGCGGAAACGTCGGGGAGTGTTGTAACAGAATTATTGTTTCACAACCATGGAATACAAAGTTATATTTTATTTATCAAACAAGAGTGTTACATTGTCTCAAAACAGGAAATAAAGAGTTCAGAACATAATTAAACTAGTTCTATCTTTATTTTAAGTCTCTAAGGCACAGGTCCGCCCTAGTGTCACGATCATCATCCTAAGCGACTGCTCCTGAAAACACATGTGAAAATAGGTACGTCAGCATAAAAATGCCTGTGAGATACATAGGTTTTGTGAAAATTGGATTCATGACTTGGGTTTTAGAAGAAAGGTTTAATAAAAGTTAGTCATGAATCTTGTTAAGCGTTTTCTTTTATAAATCATATGAAAACTCGATAAGAAAATCAGATTATATAAAAGAAAGGTGTATGGTTAATGAAATAACCAAGTAAAATGGGTTGTATAAAATAAACCGTTTTGTAAAACAATGTCTTGTGAAAAATATGTTATTTGTGTAAAATGTAATACGTCTATACTGAAATGATTTAATTAACGCTACGATATGTAATATTATACAAGCACTTATATATAGGAAGTACCGGCGGCGTATCCACCATGTTTGTATCATATTACACACGCCTCGTTACTCAAGTCACTTACCCAAACCAACCACCATTGTAAATTGTTCATGTATAAATCAATTGTCAAGTGTTATTGTGTAAACCATATCAAAATGTCCATGTCTAATGTAAATCACTAAATGTGTATATCAATGTCAAAATGTTTATGTTTAATGTAAATCATGAATTGTGTATCCAAAAATATCATGTATGGCAAGTGAAATATATCAACTAACCATAGGTAAAATGCACAAAAACAGGGTATCGAATTAAACATAGTTTAAATCAAAGTTATGTTTTGTGGAACAAATGCATGCTATACTGATACAAACATCTATGCGGTATTGTTATAATGCATACATCCAAGCCTTGTGACTGTGGTGATAGACCTTTAAACGAATTTAAAGGTCTATCTGTGTTATGTTTATCGAATTCGGTCATTCCTTCAACTCCCATTTGAACAAACCAAATGTCATACCAAAATGTAAGCATGTGATGAATAACAAATGTACCAAGTATGCACACAATGGGCATACATAGCATAAAATGTAATGTAAAACAATGTACCAAGTATGCACATAATAGACATACATAGCATAACATGTAATGTAAAATGATGTACTGAATATGCACACAATGGGCATACATAGCATAAACACAATGAAATCATGTACTATAAGTGTACTATTGAACATAACAAGCATATGATATGAAAACATGAAAAGCACGAAAGTAACAAGTAGGCACATGTGTTTCACCCCAAAATGTTTGGAAAACAGTAAAAGAGGGGTCTATGTACTCACTTGAGATTGCTTAGTAGTCCTTGAGTAACAACCAAACAATGCTAGAGATCACGGATATCAAACGGCACCTAATATAGGTAACTATGTTAATATACCGGACCTAAATCGGAGGATTGGATAGAATGAGGGTTCGTAAACCAAACGAGTATGTAGACTCGTGTAATATGGTTTAACAAAGCCTACATACTAAAATGAAACCTAACCTAAGTGCTTACGACCCATAACGACCCGTTTAGGTAGCTTATGCTACTTTAACGCGTCGTTCGCGTGAAACGCGTTCGGAATGCCTATCTAGTCATATGACAAGTAATATATGCCTTAACATGTCTAATATTGTTGCCAAATCAGTTTAGATACCAAAAGTTATGTTACATATGCTTAAAATGAATTTTGGCGTAAAAAGGGCATTTTGGTCATTTACCTAGGGCATATAAACTACCTATCATACAACTAATTAAACATCGTGACCATAAGGTATAACCTCGGAAGGTTATTCCCTACATACTATGGTCACCTAATGTGTTTGGTCGGATCCTAAAGATCGACCAAACGTGTCGGGTTCGAAAGTATAAGCGATTGTTTAGATCGCTTACCTTACGACCCTATATAAGCACTAAACTAAAAGTGACGAGCTAAGCATGTTAAAACATGCTTAACTAAGTTTAGAAAACAGGTTTGGTATCAAAACAAACGGTTTTGATACCTATGAGTAGTTTGGTTACAAAATACGCAAGAATGCGCATTTTGGCCGAAACTTACGACTCGTCACTGAGCCTAGATAACGTGGTAATCAGTAGGTATAGTCACTAGGGACTATAACCATCGTGATTACGCTCACGTTATGAAGTTCAAGCGAACTTCGCATTGACCATAAACTGGTCAATGCAGAAAGTCAAACAAAGTTTGACTTTTAACGCTAAAAGTATAAAAAGAACGAAGGAACACTTACAAAGGGTCCCCGCAAGTTTATCTTGATCCAAGTAGCTTAGGTATGAAGTAATGGCTTCAACTTAGAGCTTTTAGATCAGATTTTATGGGTTTTGAGTTGTGATGGGTTGGGTATTTATAGTAAATGGACAACCGTTAGGATCGTTTATCGAATAACGTGCTTCAATCTCATCCTTACACTTGTTGCAACCTTATGGTAGCTCAAAATGGCCCTTCGTGATCAGGAAAGGGCAAGTGTGGGTGAGTTTTGAGTGGTTAACAGCTGTAAACAGCTGTTAAACTGATTTAATCTGATCTGGGAAGCTGAAACGGGCCACGTAAGGGGACACACATAACTCCCGCGGGCCGCCTGGCCTTTCTGGTCGGAAACAACTTTCAACAAATGTCAGTTTTGGTCCCTGTTGTGTTTTAAAGCCATTTCCGACACGTTTAAGGCCCGTTAAGCCAACGTTAAGGCCCTAAAATGATTCCTAAACATTGTGGACATGAAACATGCTCAAAAATATGCCGGATGTTGGTTCGTTTGGTCGTACGATCGCGATGTTCGCTTAATTACGACGGAATGCGCATAAGCGCGAAAAACGATCCAAATTGCGTGACGAATGGATTTTTCTTATGCCAAACACTAAAATAAAATATTTTAGTGCTTACATAAATTTTTGGATGTCCAGATGTATTCAGAACGTAAGTTATGCGCGAAAGTGCAAACTTATGCACTTTTTGACACTTTTAGTCCCTGAATGACCCAAAAGTTTATTTTAGCACACCGAACCCTTCAAAGCCTATTTATAAGCTATGTAAAGGATATTTATGGTATGTTTAACTTATGGTCATGTTCCGGAATGTCTGTTACAGTTCAAATTGGCATACTTTCGCAGTTTGTCAAATTTAGTCTCTGTAGGCGAATTAACTTGTTTTTGCCATACCAAAGCCTTCAAAACTTATTTCTAAGTTATTTAAAGGTTATTTAAGGTATGTTAAGTATATGTTGATGTTCCGGAGTATTTTTCGCATTAAACTGATTACGTTTACACACCAGTTTGCGTATAACTCTCCAGAAAGCGATATAGAGTTTGAAATTGAACAAAAGTCAAAACATGAAAAATGTAAAACATAAAAAAACAAACATTGGGATCAAATAAATTTGTTTTATTGATAATTGAACTGTTCACAATGATTACAAGCACAGATGTTACAGTCTCCCCTACTTGTGGAAATTTCGTCCCGAAATTTATTTAGAGGAAACTTGTGGGAGTAGATGCGGATACTTTGCCTTCATTTGATCTTCGCATTTCCAAGTAAACTCAGGTCCACATTTAGATTCCCAGCGAACTTTGACCAATGGAATGCGCTTGCGTTTGAGCCACTTGACTTCACGTTCCATGATTTCCCCAGGTTTCTCGACAAATTTCAGTGTTTTATCAACACGAATTTCGTCAAGTGGTATGTGGAGGTTCTCATCAGCTAAACACCTCTTGATATTGGACACGTGAAAGGTTGGATGAACATTTCCAAGTTCAGGAGGTAACTCAAGTCTGTAGGCTACCTTACCGATTCTTTCGATGATCTTGAATGGTCCAACGTATCTAGGTGCCAGTTTTCCTTTCTTTCCAAATCTGATCACACCTTTCCAAGGTGACACCTTAAGTAATACACGATTACCGACTTGAAAATCCAAGGGCTTGCGTTTTGGGTCCGCGTAACTCTTTTGACGGCTTCTAGCTGTCTGAAGGTTATCACGAACTTTCTTAATCTTATCAGTTGTCTCTAAAATGAGGGCAGGTCCAGTAAGCTGAGCCTCACCGATCTCATTCCAGCAGACTGGTGAATGACATTTTCGACCATAGAGAGCCTCGAAAGGAGCCATGTTGATGCTGGAGTGATAACTGTTGTTGTAGGAGAATTCAATCAACGGAAGATGTGAATCCCAACTACCACCAAAATCGATCACACAAGCTCTAAGCATATCCTCCAGAGTCTGGATTGTTCTTTCAGATTGACCATCCATTTGCGGATGATAAGCTGTGCTCAGATTAAGTTGGGTCCCCATAGCAGATTGCATGGTTCTCCAAAAATGAGAAGTGAAACGAGCATCTCTGTCAGAAATAATGTTCAAAGGAACACCCTGTCGAGCTACAATTTCATCCACGTAGATTTTAGCAAGTTTGTCAGCAGAAAAATCCTCACGGATTGGCAAGAAATGCGCTGACGTAGTAAGACGATCAACAACTACCCAGATGGCATCATTACCTTTCTTTGTGCACAGAAGTTTGGTAATGAGATCCATAGTAATGTTTTCCCATTTCCAAACTGGGATCTCTGGTTGCACCAATAAACCAGAAGGACGCTAATGTTCAGCCTTAACCTTAAGACAAGTAAGGCATTTTGATACATATAAGGCAATGTCTTTCTTCATACCAGGCCACCAATACTGAATACGAAGATCCTTATACATCTTATCTGAACCAGGATGTACAGAATAACGAGACTTATGGGCTTCATCCATAAGCAAGGTGCGAAGGTTATCTTGGCTTGGGACCCATAAACGGTCCATGAAGTAATACGATCCATTGTCCTTCAGTTCAAGATCAGGGGTTATGTGATAGGGAAATTCCTTATCCATCAAACCTTGTGAAACACAAGTGTGTTGAGCCTGAGAAATGCGTGCTTGGATATCGGATCGAGCTTGAATAACAGATTGAACACGAACACAATGAAGCTTAGTACGTTCCTTGCGACTCAATGCATCGGCTACGATATTCGCCTTACCAGGATGGTAGCGAATTTCGCAGTCATAGTCGTTTAGAAGCTCCACCCAACGTCGTTGCCTCATGTTGAGTTCTTTCTGATTGAAGATATGCTGAAGACTTTTGTGGTCCGTGAAAACCACACATTTTGTACCGTCCAAATAGTGTCTCCAGATCTTGAGAGCGAAGATAACTGCACCCAACTCAAGATCATGAGTGGTGTAGTTCTTTTCATGCACCTTCAACTGCCTCGATGCATATGCTATGACTTTGTTTCTTTGCATCAGAACACAGCCAAGACCCAATTTAGATGCATCGTAATAAACGACGAAATCATCATTGCCCTCAGGCAAGGTCAGAACAGGCGCATCGCAAAGTTTTTATTTCAAGGTCAGAAACGCTTCCTCTTGCTTGAATCCCCAATCAAAGGGTTTGTTCTTCTGAGTGAGAGCAGTTAGAGGAACTGCAATCTTTGAGAAATTCTCAATGAAGCGGCGGTAATAACCCGCAAGTCCAAGAAAAGAACGAACTTCAGTAGGAGTAGTAGGCGTATCCCAATCCTTGATCGCACTGATCTTGGAGGGATCTACATGAATACCTTGTTCGTTGACAATATGTCCTAAGAATTGAACTTCTTTAAGCCAGAATTCACACTTGGAGAATTTGGCGAAAAGTTGCTCTTTCTTTAGGAGTTCCAGAGTAAGACGAAGATGTTGCTCGTGATCAGCTCGCGTCTTAGAGTATATCAAGATGTCATCAATAAAAACAATGACGAACTGATCCAAATAAGGCTTGCAGACCCTATTCATTAAGTCCATGAAAACAGCAGGAGCATTAGTCAAACCGAATGGCATGACTGTGAACTCATAATGCCTATAACGAGTGCGGAACGCTGTCTTGGGAATGTCTTCTTCATGCACACGAAGTTGATGATATCCCGATCGCAGATCAATCTTTGAAAAATAAGAAGCACCTTGTAACTGATCAAAGAGATCATCGATGCGAGGTAGGGGATATCGATTCTTGATGGTAAGCTTGTTAAGCTCACGATAATCGATACACATCCTAAAAGATCCATCCTTCTTCTTGACAAAAAGAACGGGAGCACCCCAAGGTGAAAAGCTAGGACAGATGAAACCTTTGTCAGAGAGCTCCTGAAGCTGCTTAGCCAACTCTCGCATCTCAGACGGTGCAAGACGATATGGAGATCTGGCAATGGGATTTGCACCAGGTACGAGATCAATACGGAACTCGACTTGGCGTGCTGGGGGTAGACCAGGTAACTCTTCAGGAAATACTTCAGAATAATCCCAAACAACAGGAATATCTTGAATAGACTTACCCTTACCCTTATCTGCTACAACATGTGCCAAAAAGGCCACATAGTTCTTTCGCAGATACTTCCGAGCTTTAAAGCAAGACATGAGTTTGAGACCACCAGCAGGTTTCTCACCATGAACTTGTAGGATCTCGCTTGTCGAAAGCGGCACACGAACAATCTTCTCAAAACAAACTACCTCTGCACGATGCTTGGATAACCAATCCATACCCACAATAACGTCGAAGCTTCCAAGTTGCATAGGCGTGAGGTCAATAGGAAAAAGATGGTCGTTAAGGTTCAACTGGCAGTTGCGAAGAACAGAATCAAGAACAATGGGTTCACCACTAGCAACTTCTACTGTCAAGGGTTTTCCTAGTTTCGTTCTAGACATGCGGAGAAATGGCTCAAAAGATAAAGACATAAAACTCTTATCGGCACCTGAATCAAAAAGAACAGATGTAGGCTGATTATTAATACAGAACGTACCATTCACCACTTCATTGTCTGCTTGTGCCTCTTGTGCATTTATGTTGAAGACTCGACCTCGAGCCTGAGCCTGATTCTGATTTGGGTTAGCATTCACCAATCTTGGACACTGATTACGGTAGTGGGTCAGATCCCCACAGTTGTAACAAGAACCTGGCGGGTAGTGTGGTCGTGCAGCTTGACCCTGTTGCTGAGCAGGAGGCTGAGCAACTTGTCGAGCTGGGTTCTGAACTGCCTGATTCTGAGCAAAACGACAAACATCAGCAAGATGTCCTAACTTCCCACAGTTGGTACAGAAGCGGCACGGAAATTGCGGCTGATGGTGCATGTTGCATCTATTGCACAAAGGTGCATTTCCTGCATAAGGTTTATTCACTGGAGGCTGTGCGGGTTGGTTGGGAGCTGCCAGGTTAACTTGGGCAGTGACAGCAAAATTTTGGAAAGCCTTACGCTTCCTTGACCCCCTTGAGGAACCAGAATCCTTTCCCTTCTTGTTTTGACCTTTCTTGATATCTTCTTTGTCAGACGCTTGCTTCTTACCCTTGTCACCCTTTTTGTGCAGCTTTCCCTTTCGAACCTGCGACTCAGTCAATGTCGCTGCTAACTCGATCGCCTGACGGAGTGTGGTAGGGTTACTACCAGTAATGATGTCTTGTACTGAGTCAGGTAGACCATCGATGTACCTTTCGATAGCCTTGTCGAGTCGGGTAACAATTGTTGGGCAAAGCAGACTCAACTCCTCAAACCTATCAGTATACGCCCTGTGCTCGCCACTGTCCTGTTTCAAGTCATCAAACTCTCTCTCCAAAGCTCGCTGTTCATGACGAGGACAAAACTCCCTCATCATAAGGGCCCTAAGTTCAGCCCAAGTTTGTGCTAGAGCAACTTCTGCACCCCGGTCTCTCATAACCCCGTTCCACCACGTAAGAGCCCTCTTCTGAAACACACTCGAAGAAAACTCGACCTTGCGATTATCAGGACACTGCACGTGACGGAAAGTATTCTCAATGCTCTCGAAACATTGAAGAAGCCCAGTTGCTCCTTCAGTACCGCTAAACTTGAGCGGTTTAGCCGAGCTAAAACTCTTGAAATTGCATGGAGCATGATTGTTGTTGTTGGCTTGGTTCCATTGAGCAAAAAGATTTGGGAAAGCAGCAGCCATTTGCTGCGCGATGATTTCTGCCAGTTCGGAAGTCGCTATCTGATTCTCGCGTCGAGGAGGCATTCTAAAAGAGGAAACATGAAAGGAAACGAGTGAGATGATTGGGTGAAAAGAATGAGATGATACAAAAATTGAAAATAGCAAAGATGGTGGTCATTTGTTTGTTACCACAAGGTAAACAAACGACACATTGTGACTAATCAAAGTAAATGGGTCAAAGAAATAATGTATCGCGAAGACATGCTCGCCTATAAGTGAAAACTCACCCCAAGAGTTCCCAGGTAAGAGTGACTGGTCCGATTATGTGGATTTGTACGAACACTCTAGCCTTAGACAGAAAACCCAGGGTACAGGCATTCACTCTTCCAGTTTGCACGTGTTCACACTATTTAGAACCCAAAACTTTGACGAGATTTTGTAAATTCAAAGGGGTTCAAAACCTTACAATAGAGGGTTCAAAACCTAGTAATCAATCATCCAAGAATAGATGATTAATTTTCAAAGCGGATTCGAATTTGATGTTCCCGTTGTGGTTATCACCTAAGGATAGGTGAAGTGCATGTTTTAAGATCTAAACCCAAGATAACTTGTGTTGGGGTCCTAGAAAGGTTATAGTCTAGGTCAAAGCATTACTTATAACCTAATTCCCTATAACCATTGGCTCTGATACCAACTTTTCTGACACACCCCGACCACGTAGAACATCAAATCGTGGCGGAAACGTCGGGGAGTGTTGTAACAGAATTATTGTTTCACAACCATGGAATACAAAGTTATATTTTATTTATCAAACAAGAGTGTTACATTGTCTCAAAACAGGAAATAAAGAGTTCAGAACATAATTAAACTAGTTCTATCTTTATTTTAAGTCTCTAAGGCACAGGTCCGCCCTAGTGTCACGATCATCATTCTAAGCGACTGCTCCTGAAAACACATGTGAAAATAGGTACGTCAGCATAAAAATGCATGTGAGATACATAGGTTTTGTGAAAATAGGATTCATGACTTGGGTTTTAGAAGAAAGGTTTAATAAAAGTTAGTCATGAATCTTGTTAAGCGTTTTCTTTTATAAATCATATGAAAACTCGATAAGAAAATCAGATTATATAAAAGAAAGGTGTATGGTTAATGAAATAACCAAGTAAAATGGGTTGTATAAAATAAACCATTTTGTAAAACAATGTCTTGTGAAAAATATGTTATTTGTGTAAAATGTAATACGTCTATACTGAAATGATTTAATTAACGCTACGATATGTAATATTATACAAGCACTTATATATAGGAAGTACCAGCGGCGTATCCACCATGTTTGTATCATATTACACACGCCTCGTTACTCAAGTCACTTACCCAAACCAACCACCATTGTAAATTGTTCATGTATAAATCAATTGTCAAGTGTTATTGTGTAAACTATATCAAAATGTCCATGTCTAATGTAAATCACTAAATGTGTATATCAATGTCAAAATGTTTATGTTTAATGTAAATCATGAATTGTGTATCCAAAAATATCATGTATGGCAAGTGAAATATATCAACTAACCATAGGTAAAATGCACAAAAACAGGGTATCGAATTAAACATAGTTTAAATCAAAGTTATGTTTTGTGGAACAAATGCATGCTATACTGATACAAACATCTATGCGGTATTGTTATAATGCATACATCCAAGCCTTGTGACTGTGGTGATAGACCTTTAAACGAATTTAAAGGTCTATCAGTGTTATGTTTATCGAATTCGGTCATTCCTTCCACCCAAACAAACCTAGGGTTCAGGAACGGGAGTTGTCAAGTCCTATGGTACCATTACCTACTAACGAGCGGCGTGATCAATGTTAATGAATGTATATTGTCCCATTTGAACAAACCAAATGCCATACCAAAATGTAAGCATGTGATGAATAACAAATGTACCAAGTATGCACACAATGGGCATACATAGCATAAAATGTAATGTAAAACAATGTACCAAGTATGCACACAATGGACATACATAGCATAACATGTAATGTAAAATGATGTACTGAATATGCACACAATGGGCATACATAGCATAAACACAATGAAATCATGTACTATAAGTGTACTATTGAACATAACAAGCATATGATATGAAAACATGAAAAGCACGAAAGTAACAAGTAGGCACATGTGTTTCACCCCAAAATGTTTGGAAAACAGTAAAAGAGGGGTCTATGTACTCACTTGAGATTGCTTAGTAGTCCTTGAGTAACAACCAAACAATGCTAGAGATCACGGATATCAAACGGCACCTAATATAGGTAACTATGTTAATATACCGGACCTAAATCGGAGGATTGGATAGAATGAGGGTTCGTAAACCAAACGAGTATGTAGACTCGTGTAATATGGTTTAACAAAGCCTACATACTAAAATGAAACCTAACCTAAGTGCTTACGACCCATAACGACCCGTTTAGGTAGCTTATGCTACTTTAACGCGTCGTTCGCGTGAAACGCGTTCGGAATGCCTATCTAGTCCTATGACAAGTAATATATGCCTTAACATGTCTAATATTGTTGCCAAATCAGTTTAGATACCAAAAGTTATGTTACATATGCTTAAAATGAATTTTGGCGTAAAAAGGGCATTTTGGTCATTTACCTATGGCATATAAACTACCTATCATACAACTAATTAAACATCGTGACCATAAGGTATAACCTCGGAAGGTTATTCCCTACATACTATGGTCACCTAATGTGTTTGGTCGGATCCTAATGATCGACCAAACGGGTCGGGTTCGAAAGTATAAGCGATTGTTTAGATCGCTTACCTTACGACCCTATATAAGCACTAAACTAAAAGTGACGAGCTAAGCATGTTAAAACATGCTTAACTAAGTTTAGAAAACAGGTTTGGTATCAAAACAAACGGTTTTGATACCTATGAGTAGTTTGGTTACAAAATACGCAAGAATGCGCATTTTGGCCGAAACTTACGACTCGTCACTAAGCCTAGATAACGTGGTAATCAGTAGGTATAGTTACTAGGGACTATAACCATCGTGATTACGCTCACGTTATGAAGTTCAAGCGAACTTCGCATTGACCATAAACTGGTCAATGCAGAAAGTCAAACAAAGTTTGACTTTTAACGCTAAAAGTATAAAAAGAACGAAGGAACACTTACAAAGGGTCCCCGCAAGTTTATCTTGATCCAAGTAGCTCAGGTATGAAGTAATGGCTTCAACTTAGAGCTTTTAGATCAGATTTTGTGGGTTTTGAGTTGTGATGGGTTGGGTATTTATAGTAAATGGACAACCGTTAGGATCGTTTATCGAATAACGTGCTTCAATCTCATCCTTACACTTGTTGCAACCTTATGGTAGTTCAAAATGGCCCCTCGTGATCAGGAAAGGGCAAGTGTGGGTGAGTTTTGAGTGGTTAACAGCTGTAAACAGCTGTTAAACTGATTTAATCTGATCTGGGAAGCTGAAACGGGCCGCGTAAGGGGACACACATAACTCACGCGGGCCGCCTGGCCTTTCTGGTCGGAAACAACTTTCAACAAATGTCAGTTTTGGTCCATGTTGTGTTTTAAAGCCATTTCCGACATGTTTAAGGCCCGTTAAGCCAACGTTAAGGCCCTAAAATGATGCCTAAACATTGTGGACATGAAACATGCTCAAAAATATGCCGGATGTTGGTTCGTTTGGTCGTACGATCGCGATGTTCGCTTAATTACGACGGAATGCGCATAAGCGCGAAAAACGATCCAAATTGCGTGACGAATGGATTTTTCTTATGCCAAACACTAAAATAAGATATTTTAGTGCTTAAATAAATTTTTGGATGTCCGGATGTATTCAGAACGTAAGTTATGCGCGAAAGTGCAAACTTATGCACTTTTTGACACTTTTAGTCCCTAAATGACCCAAAAGTTTATTTTAGCACACCGAACCCTTCAAAGCCTATTTCTAAGCTATGTAAAGGATATTTATGGTATGTTTAACTTATGGTCATGTTCCGGAATGTCTGTTACAGTTCAAATTGGCATACTTTCATAGTTTGTCAAATTTAGTCCCTGTAGGCGAATTAACTTGTTTTTGCCATACCAAAGCCTTCAAAACTTATTTCTAAGTTATGTAAAGGTTATTTAAGGTATGTTAAGTATATGTTGATGTTCCGGAGTATTCGTCGCATTAAACTAATTATGTTTACGCACCAGTTTGCGTATAACTCTCCAGAAAGCGATATAGAGTTTGAAATTGAAAAAAAGTCAAAACATGAAAAATGTAAAACATAAACAAATAAACATTTGGATCAAATAACTTTGTTTTATTGATAATTGAACTGTTCACAATGATTACAAGCACAGATGTTACAATATTGATGACTGAAGCCCACGAATCCCGATATTCCATTCATCCCGGTGCCGAGAAGATGTACCAGGACCTCCGTGCCAGGTATTGGTGGCCAGGAATGAAGAAAGATATCGCTCTTTACGTCTCGAAGTGCCTGACTTGCTCGAAAGTTAAGGCCGAACACCAACGACCCTCTGGCTTACTCGACCAACCCGAGATCCCGATGTGGAAATGGGAGAGTATAGCTATGGATTTCAATACGAAACTCCCTCGCACGCCATCAGGTCACGATAGCATTTGGGTTATCTTTGATCGTCTTACAAAATCCGCGCACTTTTTGCCGATACGAGAAGACTACAAGGTTGAACGATTAGCACGAATCTATACCGACGAAGTCATTTGTCGACATGGGACACCTTGTGATATCATCTCTGATTATGATGGTCGATTCACCTTGCATCTCTGGGAGACATTCCAATCCGCCCTCGGTACTACTCTTAATCTCAGTACCGTATTACATCCCCAGACCGATGGTCAGACTGAGCGTACGATCCGCACCCTTGAAGACATGCTTCATTCGTGCGTTATAGATTTTGGTGGTAATTGGGATTCGCATTTACCTTTAGTCGAATTCTTGTACAACAAAAATTATCATGCTAGTATTCAAATGGCACCCTTGGAGGCATTATACGGAAGAAAATGTCGATCGCCTATTGTATGGCACGAGATCGGAGACGCACAAATCACCGGTCCTGAGTTATTACAAGAAACGACTGACAAGATCCTCCAAATCCAATACAATCTCTTGAAAGCTTAGAGTCGTCAAAAGAGCTACGCTGATAAACGTCGCAAGCCCCTTGAGTTTGAAGTTGGTGATCATGTACTCTGAAAGGTTTCACCTCGGAAGGGGCTGATCCGATTCGGCAAGAAAGGAAAGCTAGTGCCACGATACGTGGGTCCCTTGAAGATTCTGGAAAGAATTGGCAAGGTGGCCTACCGAATTACCGGAGGAACTCAGCAACGTCCACTCAACTTTCCACGTCTCGAACCTCAAAAAGTGTCTAGCTGAAGAAAATCTTCTTGTTCCTCTTGAGGATTTGCAAGTGAACGAAACTCTACATTTTGTGGAAAAGCCAGTAGAAATCATGGATCGAGAGACCAAGAAAGTTCGACGCTCTCCATTCCTATAGTGAAGGTTCGCTGGGAAGGAAAACGCGGCGCCGTGTGTCACACCCCGACCACGTAAAACAACAAAACGTGGCGGAAACGTCGGGGAGTGTCGTAACAGAATCATTGTTTCACAACCATGGATTAAATAATTTCGTTTTATTGAATTAATGAACTCATTGTTATATTAAAAATCAAATAAATACAATTATTGTCTTTCCAGTTTTAAAGTCGCTAAGGCAAGAGTCCATCCTAAGTATAGCATGTATCAACAATCATCACATAGCAGTACCTGAAACATGTGTAAAAATAGGTACGCCAGCATAAAAATGCATGTGAGATACATAGGTTTTATTAATGCATGATTCATGACTTTGTAAGTTTAAAAGAATGTTTTAACAAAATAGTCATGAACTTTAAAAATGTTTTCTGTATAAATCATGCAAAATTTTACAAGAAATTTGATGATATAAAAGAATGATGCATAAATAAATATGTAAGTAAAATGAGTTTGTAAAACAGTGTTTTGATAAAAAGGTTTGTAGTATATATAAAAATATACTTTGGTTTTAAGAAAGTCGAATAAGTAATATATTAAAATATATTTCAGTTCCAAAATCGTTAACCAGATAGTATATTAAATATACTTTAGTCGTCAAACTAATCGTTTTCGGTAGTATATCAAAACTATACTTTGGTTTTATAAATAACATATTAAACTATGCTTTGGTTTTATAAATAACATATTAAACTATGTTTTGGTGATTAACAAAATATACATGTTGTTTTGTACAATACCACATATGAGAGTATATCAGAATATACTTTTGGGAGTATAACCAAATATACAATAATAATGTGATTTAAGAATTCAATCAGACCTTAGTACATCAAACTACACCAATTGAGACTATAGAAATACCACAAAGGCAATCTCTATTTGGATAAAAATATTGGTTTCTAACATTCCATGACAACAGGAATGGGGTGTCTAGTCCTATAGCGCTATATCATACTACCAATCGGTCTGGTGAACATAAAATAAGTACAATTCAACAATTAATTTTATAATCTTTGAAAAAATTAGTGTTTAAACCATAAATAATCATTCAGTTTGTCAAAAGATAAGTACTAATATGTATAATCAATTATACTTTGAAATCATGAACATAACAATTAGGTACACATGCTTCACCCCAAAATATTGAAAAAAGTAAAAGAGGGGACTATGTACTCACTTGAGATTGCTTATTAGTCTTGGGAATAAGACCAATTTAAGCTCCAAGGATCACGGAAACAGCAAGGCACCTAGTATAGGTAACTATGTTAATAATCGGATCCTAAATCGGGAGATAGGATAAAATGATGTTCTATAAATCAAATGAGTATTTGAACTCATATGGTATGATTTAATAGAGCTATCATTCTGATTTGGAAGTCTACCTAAGTGCTCTTGACCCGTTTCGACCCATTATGGTAGTATAAGCTACTATGATGGGTCGTTTGCGTAAAACTATGTTCAGATGGTTAACTATGTGCTATGTCAAGTCTTACATGCCCAATTATCCCTAAATATGTTACTAAATCAGATTACATGTCAAAAATATGTTCACATATGCAAAAATACGGATTTATGCTTTAAAAGGGCGTTTTGGTCATTTCCTATGGGCATGTAAGCTACTTAACATATAACTAACCAATCCTAGGTGATCATAAGGTATAACCTCAGAGGTTATTCCCTATGCAACTATGATCACTAAACATGCTTGGTCGGATCCTAAAGATCGACCAAACGGGTCGGGTTCGAAAGTCTAAGCGGTTGTTTAGACCGCTTAGCTTACGACCCTAAATAAGCACCAAACTAGTTGTGACGAGTTAAACATGTCAAAATATGTTTAACTAACTTAGAAAACTGATTTGGTATCAAAACAAGGTGTTTTGATACCTAAAAGTAGTTCTGTTGCAAAATGCGTGCTAAAACATATTTTCACTGAAACTTTGACTCGTCACTACACCTAGTTAACGTGGTAATCAGTAGGTATAATCGCTAAGGATTATAACCATCGTGATTACAATCACGTTACAAAGTTCAACCGAACTTTGCGTTGACCATTGACTGGTCAAACTGAAAGTCAAACACTGTTTGACTTTTTAAGCTAGAAAGCAATAAAAGAAAGAAGGAATGCTTACAAAAGGTCCTTGCTTGAACTTGATCTTATAATTCTCAGGTATGAAGTTATGAAAACATCAACTTAGAGAATTTAGATCAAGTGTGAGTTGCAACAATGAAAAAGCTTGGCTATTTATAGTTGTTGTAAACTCACAAGATCAAGACACATGTTTGTGTAGCCTCCAAGCAAGAAATCATGGCCATACATGTGTTACAAGCAGGTTCAAAGCCTTGGAGAGGTGTTAACTTGGTTAACACACCAAGAAATTACCATAACAGCCCCTGAATTAACAACAGAATGCTGAAAAATGATTTTCTGTCACTGGGCATTATCACGTGGCCCGCGTAAGATAAGAGGCAGGCCTACGCGGCCCGCCTAAAACCAGCAGATCAGCAAAAGTTTCATTATTTACAGCATAGGTCCCTGCACTTGTTTGAGCCCATTTCTTGCACTTTTTGTAGGATCGATATTGACGATCAAATGAGTCAATCTGAGCTAATATACACTATTTAAGTGGCGGAAACACTTAAACAGATTAGAATCAAAGAGAATGGAGTAGAAAACAGAAGAATATCACTTTAAACACTGTTTCTCATTCATATATCACAGAAAAATCCAGCAGCAATTCGGCACCAGAACTATGGGAATGTTACAAATGAGAAACAACTAGCACCTATTTATAGGCCCTGGGTTTCTCTTGAACCAGTCTCAAGAGAAACCTAATCATCAGCTTTCTCTTGAACTTGACATGTAACACCTTCAAGAGAAACCCCTTAAACATAAACTTAAACTTACAATTTGACCCCTGTACTATATAATCATGACATATTTAGACCCTAGACTTAAGAAGTAGGCTTTAGACATCGTGTACCAACAAACTCCCCCTTGGATACAGCCGGAGTCTTCAGTCTTGGTCTTCGGGTCTTCACAATGACTTGAACTTTTCTCCGGTTTCTCACTACGGCTCGAATTGACGAAGGCAATAGACATTAATGCATCAACAAACTCCCCCTTGGATATTGCCGCAGTCAATCCGTAGTTAAACTCGTAGCAACTTGTCTTTCTCTCTCTCTTGAGTCTTCTTTACGATTTAACGTCTTCAGCAAACACAGACTTCCTCTTGTTCGAACAGAATCCCGGTGGATCTGTCTTCAGTTTCAGCTCCTCCTTTCGGTAGTCTCTTCAGGCTCCCCCTTTCGTCAAGCTTCCGTGCTTTTAGGATCAACACCTGGCTTTCCGTAGCAACAGATTCAGAAACCTACACATCTCAACCTCTCATAAGACAAAATAATTTTGACTCTAAAAGAATTCACTCAAAATTCTCAAACATATAACACACAATATTGTGATTCAAATTAATGAATCATCTAAACATTTGAGGATTATCTCCCAACTTCTCATCATCTTAACCAAACCAATTGTTCATCTTGTATAGCCTTTGAGATTTTGAATATCAGCTTTTCAACATCAGTTGTCGAAAATCTTTTTGAATTTTTTTTTAATGAAACATAAATGCAAAAACAAAGTTTAAACACAGAAATAAAATATATACAAACATTTTTTTTTTTGTGAGTTTGTGTAAGAGGATCATATCAGTTTATGAGACAAATCACTAGCACCGTTAAGCTTTAATCATTTTAAGTTCTAAACGATTCACCTTGATTGACGATATAATTGTCCTCTTAAGCTCAATCTAAAAACTTTCGAAATGCTTACCGATACGTTAAGGTATATTAATTTTGCACTAAATTCTTATGGACCCCACGATCTCAGCATATCCCCTCATCATGCAATACACTAACTCAAGTAATGCCTTTAAACTTTCATCAACTGTGATTTGTGCGAAAAACAAGAAGAATGTTTAAACATTAACAATCAGGTCGATACTTCCGTATACGCAGAGAAAGTCCAATGTTTAAACAAAATAAGAAAAATAAAAACAAGTTGAAGTTGTTTAGGCTTTAACCACCAGGTCGATACTCCCGTATACGCAGAGGAGGTCCAAAGCTTAAACGAAACACCAAAGAAAATAAAGCAGAACGTTTAGGCAACAACATCCAGGTCGATACTCACGTATACGCAGAGGATATCCGATGCTTAAACAAAATAAAAAAATAAAACAAGTTTAAATCTTTGCAAAATGAAATGCACAATCACAGCGACTTTTCAGCAAAGTTGTGAAAGTTAACAGACTTAACCAGTTTTATGTCTTTCGACAATCAGCGATTACTGAGTAGGCACACAATCAAGAAGGACAAAACTAAGTACTAGCTTTTGACCATGTTTCCCACTAGAACTAGGCTTTTTAATTTAAGTTTGTATCGTTCTCGCAAATCTACTAGTCTAGCTGAGCCTATCGTCACATCTTTAGTGAGACCGTTTATCACATTTAGACTTTTCATTTCTTTAGCATGCTATGATAGTCCGACTGATTTACTATCATTTCCTCTTTTTCACAACAAAACTCATTTTGAATTTTTCAATGTTTTTGAATTTTCTAATTTTCTAATTTTTTTAAATTTTTTTCTCCCCCTAAAATCAAAATATGTTTCAATTTTGATTTTCTGAGAAAATTTGAAAACAAACTGTACAAGAAACATGACAAACTGATGAGAATTGCTTCAAATCGCCATCCACTAGGCATAAACAATCAGAACTCCCCCTGACAACAAACTATTTTCCCATTATGATTTCAAAACACTTAAGTTTGTTTTAATCAAAATGGTTTTTCCGGAAAATTAGTTTTGTGTGACATTTCACAAACATGGGGATCTTTCATCACTTTGTTTTCTTCAATCACTTGTAAGATTTAACATTTATGGATTTTAACAACACAATAACATGTAGAAAATCAAGTACAACTTAATGTCCCTGATTTACCACTTGTAAGTCGAAAAATCACCAGAGTGAAATTTCTCAAGAAATATGCCGATTCCTGCTCCACGATTACCAACTTGGGAGCTCCGGCAAGTCAGGTTTTTCAGTTATAGAGATTCTCCCAAGCCTGACAGACCTTGGGAGATTTCGAGTCATCATCACTCGGTGTTCTGTTTGATTCATAAAAATCTTTTACCCCTTTGACTTTTCCGTCAACCATTTTTCCAAAAATGTTTAGAACATTGGGGTTAAAGGCTTTTTCAACATCAAAATCTTTCTTTTCAGAAAAAAAATTGATTTGAAATCTCAACTTTGTCAATTTTTTGTTTAAAATTTTCCGCTCGCAATGGTGGAAAGTTGACATCATCCATTGGCGGAACTGACGTTTCAATTTTTAGCTCATCTTGTGGCTCTTCTGACTTTGACGAGTCAGATTCATCGCCAACACGTAGCTCATTTGTTTCCGAAGAAACAAATTCATCGCTAACCAATTCAACCTTCTTTATCTTCTCTTTTGTCCTCAGATTTGCAACTGAAGAATTCGATTTACTTGACTTTGTTGTCGAGTGAAGCGATTTATCAGTACTCTTATTTGTTGTACCCGAGGACAAAATCTTTTCAAGATACTCTCGAGCTTTCTTTCTTTTCTTTCTTAGTCGATCTTTCTGCCCTTGTGAAAGCTTCATTTTTTGTTCTTGAACTTTCTGTTCTTTGGGCTTTACTTCGACTTTGACTGAGTTGTTCACCTTTTTATGAGATTCAGCCCTCGATCTTCCCATTGGTCTCATTGGGCAATCTCTGGCAATGTGACCTTTGATTTGGCATTCATAGCATCTTCTTGTCTCAAATCTCTGTCTCTGGCAGTTAACAGAAATGTGTCCTTGAAAACCACAGTTGTAACACACCCTGTTATCGTACCAATCTCCACCATCAATCCAAACACTCAAATCATAACACTGATTTGATTTGTAGTACTCTTGACTTCTCCTATAAGCTTGATTTGACCCTTGAGCACTGTGGTCAAACCTGCACCACTTATTATCAACTTTTTGTGAGTTTAAATTTTCAACTTTTTGTGGTTTTTTATAACGATTGGATGACTGAACTGATGAGCTTTTATTGTTGTTTTGAAAATTTTTCGGTTTTTTAACATTTTGTTTTTGTTCCACATTCTTCTTTACAGGTTTTTGCGTTGAGCATTCACCTTTCTCAGTAGAATGTAAAACAGTATTTTGAAATTTTTTTTGTAATTCTAAAAATATTTTTCTTTTCTTTTCTTTTTCTATTGCATCATCAGCTTTGTCATCGCAATCTTCAATTTTGACTTTGTCAAAATCTGTGACATTGTCACTTATTGGAATTGAATTGATCGGTTCTGGACACACATATTGTGCAGAAATCATTTATTTTCAAGCTCGTTGATTTTCTTTCGAGCTTGCTCACCTTCTTTTTCAAGTTCAATAATCTTCTGAAGATGAGAATTTATCATTTTTTGCTTTTCGAGGTTGTTTTTGCTAAACACATCTCTCCCATCTTCAAGAATTTTTATTTGACTTTGAAATTCTTTTTCCATTTTTAATTTTTCATTTTCTAAATTTTGTTTTTGATTTTTCAAAACATTTTCTAATTTTTTAAGATTTTCATTTTCTAATGACAAACTCTCTAAATCCCTCAAGAGTTTGGCATTTTCAGATTTCAGATTTTCACAATTTAAGCACTTCTCGGTCATCTTTTTAGATTCAGCTTTCTTCTCCACCTTGATAGCTGCAATTTCTTTACCCTGCTCCTCTACATCTTGAACAATTTCCTCAGATTTGACTTTTACTTCATCAGTTGCTGCTTCATGATTCTTCTCTCCTGAATCAGTTTTCAATTTTCTAATCTTTTGTAATTCAAGTTCTTGAACTTGAATCTTCTCGATGAATCCACTAAGGTTCATAGAAGCAAAATTTGTCTTCTTCTTTAGCCCCATCAAATAGGTATTCCACTCTTCATATGGCAATGCGTCTGCCAATTTATTGTTCCATTCCTCATTTGTTTTTGTTATTCCCAATCTCCCCATCTCCAAAACTAAATGGCAATATCGATCAATCAATTCTTTTGTAGACTCTCCCTGGATACCCGTAAAATTATCAAATTTCTTCTGTGCAATATCTGTTGGATTCTGAACACGATACGACTCACAATCCATGTTTCGTTATTGAAAGATTTTTTTTTTTCAAATACACACTTTTCACAAAATCAGACGATCGAACAACAACACGAACACAATGGACTTTTCGAGAAATCAGATATACTCAAGTGAAAGCAGTTTTCAAAATGAAAACAATTTTCAAGGGAAACTTGTGATTCAAGAGAAACCTTAGTAAAGTTTCAAGAGAAACCTCAGCAAAGTTTCAAAAGAAACCTCAGCAAAATTTCAAGAGAAACCTCAGCAAAGTTCAAGAGAAACCTCAGCAAAGTTTCAAGAGAAACCTCAGCAAAGTTTCAAGAGAAACCTCAGTAAAATTTCAAGAGAAACCTCAGTAAAATTTCAAGAGAAACCTGAAATTTTCACGAGAAACCTGAAATTTTCAAGAGAAACCTGAAATTTTCAAGAGAAACCTAACGGTTCGTTCAAGAGAAAGCCAGTTTTTAGGTCATTTTTACACGAATTACTTTGAATTTTAAGCTGATATTCTCAAGGCTTTGTTAAAACTCAGTTTCACACACACTGTCCAAAATTCAGTCCATTTTGTCCATGTAAAAGTCCAGAAATCAGATTTTGTGTAGAAAAAGGCTTTGATTCAGGTATATTGGCTCATAACTGGCTCTGATACCAATTGTAGGATCGATATTGACGATCAAATGAGTCAATCTGAGCTAATATACACTATTTAAGTGGCAGAAACACTTAAACAGATTAGAATCAAAGAGAATGGAGTAGAAAACAGAAGAATATCACTTTAAACACTGTTTCTCATTCATATATCACAGAAAAATCCAGCAGCAATTCGGCACCAGAACTATGGGAATGTTACAAATGAGAAACAACTAGCACCTATTTATAGGCCCTGGGTTTCTCTTGAACCAGTCTCAAGAGAAACCTAATCATCAGCTTTCTCTTGAACTTGACATGTAACACCTTCAAGAGAAACCCCTTAAACATAAACTTAAACTTACAATTTGACCCCTGTACTATATAATCATGACATATTTAGACCCTAGACTTAAGAAGTAGGCTTTAGACATCGTGTACCAACAAACTCCCCCTTGGATACAGCCGGAGTCTTCAGTCTTGGTCTTCGGGTCTTCACAATGACTTGAACTTTTCTCCGGTTTCTCACTACGGCTCGAATTGACGAAGGCAATAGACATTAATGCATCAACACTTTTAACACCCGTTAAGCCATTTTCAAGGCCCTACAAGGTCATTAAAGTTTATAGGACTCAAAATGTGCTCGGAAAACTCTTGGATGTCGGCTCGTTTGGTCGTACGGTCGCGTTATTCGTCAAATTACGACGAAACTCAAACGGACGCGAAAACGAACCAAATTAAGAGAAGAGCGGTATTTTTGCATGCCGATCACTAAAATAAAAATATTTTAGTGTGTACAAAAATTTTGGATGTCCAGATGTGGTCAGAATGTAAGATATGCGCGAAAATGCAAACTTACGTCGTTTTTGACACTTTTAGTCCTTGTAGGATCAAATAAGCATATTTTCGCACACCGAAACACTCAAAGCTTATTTCTAAGCTATGTTTAGGTTATTTATGGTATGTTTAGCTTATGATCATGTTCCGGACTGTACGTTGCCTTACGAAATGATAGACTTTTGCAAGTTGACGCAATTAGTCCCTGTGAGCGAATAAACTTGTTTTCGGCATACCACACCCTTCAAAACTTATTTCTAAGTTATGTAAAGGTTATTTAAGGTATGTTAAGCCTATTTCACTGTTCCAGAGTGTTTGTTGCTTTAAACTGGTTATATTTACGCATTGGATCGCGTGTAACCTTCTAGAAAGCGATTTAGAGCTCGAAATCAAACAAGAATTGATATGTGCAAACGATACACATATTTATACAAATTCCAAGTATGAAATACAATATTTCATTGGTTTGGTATTTGTATGATGGTTGAAGTGACACAGGTGTCACAGTCTCCCCTACTTTAGGAAATTTCGTCCCGAAATTTAATTTTAGAGGAAACTTGTGAAGACAACTGTGATGGTTTCGCTTTCGAATAAATCCCTCGAACCCTAAGTAAAACTCTGGGTCATGTTTGGATTCTTAGAAAAATTGTCAACTATCAACGTAAAGTCCTTGTAGTGATAAAACATGGAGTTTCGAACTATGGACAGAAGAACGTTTCTTATGAAGACTATCATGGGAAACTTGTGTGTGCTCGAAATTAGGATTGGAGAGTGTAAGATAAAATGACATTGGTCAAGGTCCAGGACTTTTAGTAACTTAAATAACGCTACGTTCGCAATGTAATAAGGAACACTTATATATAGGAAGTACCAGCGGCGTATCCACCATGCCCCTTTCTACATTGTTCCCGTTTCGTTATTCTCATCACTATAGGTCTTAACACATGACAAAACTTGTTGTGGTTTCTGTGCACTGAATTCCATAATTATTATGCATCCATAATTACGTAATTCCTTGCATAGTCCGCACAGTTCATTTCATAATGCGCACGGGAAAATCAATCGAATAAACATGAAGTGTTTTGACTAGACCACCAAAGGATCCTTTTTTAACTAGATCAACGAACGATCTTTTTAACTAGATCAACACATGATCTTCTTAACTAGACCGTCGTACGATCTCCTTAAATAGACCACTTTAAGGGATCTTTTCAATCATATCATCACATGATATTCCTAACCAGATTTTTGAATCAATCTGTTTAACTGGACCACTCAAGGGGTCCAATTATAGAATAGTACTTCATAACCCAAGGAACTTAACTACAACGTAGAAGTCCATTATGTAACACCTGTGCCTTCACGGCCATCAAACAAATACCGAACCAATGAAATATTACATTTCATACTTGGGATTTGTAAAAATATGTGTATCATTAGCACATATCAATTTTTGTTCAACTCCAAACTCTAAATCGCTTTCTGGAAGGTTATACGCGCACCGATGCGTAAATATAACCAGTTTAATGCAACAAACACTCCGGAATAGTGACATAGGCTTAATATACCTTAAATAACCTTTACATAACTTAGAAATAAGTTTTAAAGGCTTTGGTATGGCAAAATCAAGTTAAATCACTTACAGGGACTAAAGTTGACAAACTGCGAAAGTATGCCAATTTGAACTGTAACAGACATTCCGGAGCATGACCATAAGTTAAACATACCATAAATACCCTTCACATAGCTTAGAAATAGGCTTTGAGGTGTTCGGTATGCTAAAATAAACTTTTGTGTCATTCAGGGACTAAAAGTGTCAAAAAGTGCACAAGTTTGCATTTTCGCGCATAACTTACGTTCTGAATACATCCGGACATCCAAAAATTTATGTAAGCATTACTATATTATTCTTTAGTGTTTTTCTTAAGAAAAATCCATTCGTCGCGTCTTTTGGATCGTTTTTCGTGCTTATGCGCATTCCGTCGTAATTAAGCGAACATCGCGTTCGTACGACCAAACGAACCAACACCCGGCATATTTTTGAGCATGTTTCATGTCCACAATGTTTAGGCAACATTTTAGGGCCTTAAAGTTGGCTTTACGGGCCTTAGAAGTGCCGAAAATGGGCTTAAACACGTGCAGGGACTGAAACTGTCATTTCTAAAACTTTTTCTGATCTGTGGCTCCTAGGCGGCCCGCCTCAGTTTCTTAACATCCTTAGGCGGCCCGCGTCAGTCCTTCTGACCAGATTAAGTGTATTAAACAGCAAGTTACAGCTGTTTGATCCTCACCCACACATTCGAATTTTAGTCACCATAAGGTCCCGACACTTGTACGGGTGGGATTAAGGCACGTTTTTCATGAAAGGATCTTAACGGTGGACCTTTTACTATAAATACCCCACCCCCCATGCTTCAAAATTACAAGAACTTTGATTTGAGAAACTCTAAGTTGAAACTATTGTTTCATACCTGAGATTTTTGAATCGAAGTTAGCATTCGGGGACCCTTCGTAAGTATTCTTTCGTTCTTTTCCTTATTTTATTGCTTTTCGAGTCCGAAAGTCAAACTTTGTTTGACTTTCAGCGTTGACCAGCTTATGGTCAATGCGAAGTTCGTAGGAACTTCGCAACGTGAGTGTAATCACGTTGGTTATAGTCCCTTGGGACTATGCCTACTGATTACCACGTTGTTTAGGGTCGTAGGGTAAGCGATCTAATAAATTGCTTATACCTCGAACCCGACCCATTTGGTCGATCATTAGGATCCGACCAAATACATTAGGTGACCATAGTAGGTAGGGAATAACCTTCCGAGGTTATACCTTATGGTCGCTTCGTTTAAGTAGTTGCATGATAGGTAGTTTATATGCCCTAGGTAAATTACCAGAATACCCTTTTCATGTATAATTGGTAATTAAGCATATGTAACCTAAAATTTTGTCACATAACTGATTATGTAACATGTTTAGGCATATAACACTTGTCATAGGACTAGTTAGACGGTCCGAACGTGTTTCACGCGCACGACGCGTTAAAGTAGCATAAGCTACCTTAATGGGTCGCGATGGGTCGAAAGCACTTAGGTTTGGTTTCATTGTAGTATGTAGGCCTTGTTAAACCATATCATATGAGTTCCAATACTCATTTGGTTTACCAAGCCTCATCCTATCTGATCTCCCGATTTAAGTCCGGTTTAATTATATAGTTTTAGATTTGCCGACTGATTCCGTGCTCCCTCAAGCTTTGTTTGGTTGTTGTTCAAGACCTCTAAGCATTCTCA
The DNA here is from genome assembly GCA_030545235.1 of Helianthus tuberosus. Taxonomy (NCBI): domain Eukaryota; kingdom Viridiplantae; phylum Streptophyta; class Magnoliopsida; order Asterales; family Asteraceae; genus Helianthus; species Helianthus tuberosus. Next base: position 122,729,242 of record CM060409.1, read on the forward strand.
GGCGAGTACATTATTCCCCTCTTTTACCGTTTTCAACTGTTTTGGGGTGACTCATATGTGCTAAATATCTTAACAATGATTTCAAGAACGATTACAATGGTTTCAAAAACAATTACAATGTAGTATCAAGAACGATAACAATAGTTTCAAGAACGATAACATTGGTTTCAAAAACAATTACAATGGTTTCAAGAACGATTTCAATAATGTGAACGAACTTGTTGGTTGTAGTTACATAACCAATGACATTCATTAGCAATGATCAAGCCGACCAGTATTAGGTTATGGTACCATAGGATCTGACAAATCCCGTTATTTTCTATACCCATGGTTATGTGTGGGCATTTTGGGTAACGACTGAATCTGTAATTATTAATTTACCCTTTGGTAAGGGTTTGTTAAGAACGAGAACGAGAGCGAGTTGGAACGATGAACGCGTCAAGAAGGTTTGAATGTTATTAGAGAATCGACCATTAAGTAGTTTCACAATTAAAACAAGAACGATTTGAACGATTAAAACAAGATGGTTTAACGATTGGGTAAACATTTGGACATGATTTACATTTAATCATGCATTTCCATGGAACATAGTATTGATTTAAACCAAGTTTTACTTCAATACTTTGTTTTGTGCATTTCATCTATGGTTTAGTTGATGCATTTCACTAGCCATACATATCATTTTTGGTTACACATTACATGGTTTACATTTGACACAAACACTTTTGACATTGATAATACATGACATGATTTACATCTTAACATAAACATTTTGTTATATTATTCAATACATTTGACAATTTGTTTAAACATGGACATCTTACATTGGTGGTTTGTTTGGGAAAGTGATTTGAGTAACAGTGCGTGTGTAATATGATACAAGCGTGGTGGATACGCCGCTGGTACTTCCTATATATAAGTGTTTGTATGGTATTACATATTGTAGCGTTATTTGAATCATTTCAGTTTGAGACATAGAACATTTTATACAAGTAACATACCTTTCACAAGACATTTATTTACAAATAACTTATCTTATATAAACTCATTTTACATGGTTATTCATTTAATCATGCATTATTCTCTTATTATACATATCACTTGAACTTATTATTTTTCAAATGATTTACAAAGACAAAGCAAATTACAAGGTTCATGACTAAACATTTTCTTAAACAGAAGTCATGAATCTTATTTTCACAAAACCTATGTACTCGCCAGCATTTCTTTGCTGACCTCGTTTTCACATATGTTTCAGGTATTGTTGAATGATATCGATTGATAAGATGCATGCTCACATAGGACTGGACAAGGCCTTAGTGACTCAATAACAATGATAGACTATGTTTAATTTGTGTATTTAGATTTCTAGACGATGTAATTATTCAATGTTTAATAAAACGAAACACTTTTTTGGTATCCATGGTTATGAAACATTAATTCTGTTGCAACATGCCCCGATGTTTCTGCCACGTTTGGTTGTCCTACGTGGTCGGGGTGTGACACATTAAGGATTTAAGATAGTACCTTTGGATATCCTACTATGAATCTCTCATATGTAAATATGGAAGATTCTATGAGGATTTGGATAACGAAAATTCAGATCAAAACATATAAGAAAACACATAAGCACATAATCACATAATTAATTAACTTGATCTTCATTTTGTTAATTTTCTTGTTAATTGATCACATGAGTATTCAAAGCACATCAGGAATCCAATCCGTGAATTCCGTTTGTCACTTTAAATATTTTCAAGAATCTAACTATGAAGATAGGAAGATCTTAATAGGAATTCGTCTTCGTTTCTTAAAAAGAAACGAGTATTTAAGATTTTTGGGAAGATCACAAGTGATCATAAAATGACAGAACCACACGAGTAGTTTGTCCTATAAGGAACACAGTTCCTTGGTGTCGGCATCGTAGGGTTGTATCAACCATACATACAGACATAACAGTTTCGTAAAATAAAATTGAAACAATAATTTTATTTATATAACAACTGAATTGTTCCAACGTCAAAAGATAACTAACGAGGAAATACAAAAGACTAATTGTTCATTGCTGCACCATTGTTCGTGTTTGCCTCATTTATGTTAAACACTCGTCCACGCACTGGATTTGCGTTAACAAGTCTTAGGCAATTGTTTCTGTAGTGAGTAAGGTCACCACAGTTATAACATGACCCAGGCGGGAATCGTGCTTGAACAGCAGCAGGATTTACATAACGGCAGGTATCGACCAAATGTCCCAATCGCCCACAATGGGTACATTTGTGACACTACACTTGCTCCAGATGATGACGGTTGCATTTGTTGCACAAGGGTGCGGTACCAACATATTTTTTTCCTCTTACGAGGTCGTGCTGGCTGGTTTAGTGCAATCTGATTGTTCTGAGCAGTTATGGCGTAGTTTTGAGAAGCCTTGCGCTTCTTCTTCTTGGGTGTCTCGGTCTGTTTTTCCTTTGGTTCAACTTGTGTAGTCTTGTCAGATGGTCTCGGGTTGCCCTTTCGAAAAAGCTTACCCTTCCTGATATGGGATTCAGTCAGGGTGGCAGACAATTCAATGGCCTGTCTGACAATAGTAGGGTTGCTGCCAGTAACGATATCCTGAACTAAATCAGGAAGACCATCAATGTATTTTTCAATCGCCTTCTCCACAGGTGTAACCATGGCAGGACACAACAGGCTCAATTCCTCATAACGGTCAGTATAAGCTCGATGTTCACCACTGTCTTGCTTTAAATCATCGAATTCCCTTTCCAACGCTCTAAGCTCATGACGAGGACAGAACTCCTTCATCATTAGAGCTCAAAGCTCTTCCCAAGTTTGAGCTAGTGCCACATCAGCACCTCTATCACGCATCACACCGTTCCACCATGTAAGAGCACGCTTCTCGAATGCACTGGATGCAAACTCAACCTTGCGCTCATTCAGACATTGCACATGTCTGAATGTGCTTTCCAAACTTTCGAACCATTGTAGGAGCGCGGTTGCTCCTTGAGATCCAGAAAACTTCAAAGGTTTAGCAGAGTTGAAGGTCTTGAAATTACACTAGGTGTTATTGTTGTTTTTTGTTGTTATATAACTCATGAATCTGAGTTACTACGCCTGGAAGCACTACAGCCATTTGTTGAGCAACAAGGATTGCGACTTCCTCAGCAGTAAAAGGTTGAGCATCGCGTTGAGGAGGCATTGTCTAAATGGAGCAAAGGAACATGAGAAACGAGTGAGGTTGATGATTGGAAAAAACAAAAGAGGTATTGAAAACATCGTCAAAACACAAGGAAGGCGATCATTTGTTCGTTACTTGGAACAAACAAACGACACGCAATGACTAATCAAAGTAAATGGATCTATATAATGTATCACCGAAGACATGCTCGCCTATAAGTGAACAATCACCCCAAGAGTTCCCAGGTAAGAGTGACTGGTCCGATACTGCGGATTTGTACGAACACTCTAGCCTTAGACAGAAAACTCAGGGTACAGGCATTCACCCTTCCAGTTTGCATGTATTCACATTATTTAGACCCAAACTTTGACGAGATTTTGAAAACTTAGAGGGTTCAAAACCTTACAATAAATCATCCTAGATCAGATGATTGGTTTTCAAAGCGGATTCGAAATTTTGTGTTTTTGTTGTGGTTGTCACCTAAAGATAGGTGACGGTATTGTTTTAAAACTAAACACAAGATAACTTGTGTTAGGGTCCTAGGAAGGTTATAGTCTAGGTCAAAGCATTACTAATAACCTAATTCCCTATAACCATTGGCTCTAATACCAACTTTTCTGTCACACCCCGACCACGTAAAACAACAAAACGTGGCGGAAACGTCGGGGAGTGTCGTAACAGAATCAATGTTTCACAACCATGGATTAAATAATTTCATTTTATTGAATTAATGAACTCATTGTTTTATTACAAATCAAATAAATACAATTATTGTCTTTCAAGTTTTAAAGTCGCTAAGGCACGAGTCTATCCTATGTATAGCATGTATCTACAATCATCACATAGCAGTACCTGAAACATGTGTAAAAATAGATACGTCAGCATAAAAATGCCTGTGAGATACATAGGTTTTATTAATGCATGATTCATGACTTTGTAAGTTTAAAAGAATGTTTTAACAAAATAGTCATGAACTTTAAAATTGTTTTCTTTATAAATCATGCAAAATTTTACAAGAAATTTGATGATATAAAAGAATGATGCATAAATAAATATGTATGTAAAATGAGTTTGTAAAACAATGTTTTGATAAAAAGGTTTGTAGTATATATAAAAATATACTTTGGTTTTAAGAAAGTCGAATAAGTAATATATTAAAATATATTTTAGTTCCAAAATCGTTAAACAGACAGTATATTAAATATACTTTAGTCGTCAAAATAATCATTTTCGGTAGTATATCAAAAGTATACTTTAGTTTTATAAATAACATATTAAACTATGCTTTGGTTTTATAAATAACATATTAAACTATGTTTTGGTGATTAACAAAATATACATGTTGTGTTGTACAATACCACATATGAGAGTATATAAGAATATACTTTTGGGAGTATAACCAAATATACAATAATAATGTGATTTAATAATTCAATCAGACCTTAGTGCATCAAACTACACCAATTGAGACTATAGAAATACCACAAAGGCAATCTCTATTTGGATAAAAATATTGGTTTCTGACATTCCATGACAACAGGAATGGGGTGTCTAGTCCTATAGTGCTATATCATACTACCAATCGGTCTGGTGAACATAAAATAAGTATAATTCAACAATTAATTTTATAATCTTTGAAAAAATTAGTGTTTAAACCATAAATAATCATTCAGTTTGTCAAAAGATAAGTACTAATATCTATAATCAATTATACTTTGAAATCATGAACATAACAATTAGGTACACATGCTTCACCCCAAAACATTGAAAACAGTAAAAGAGGGGACTATGTACTCACTTGAGATTGCTTATTAGTCTTGGGAATAAGACCAATTTAAGCTCCAAGGATCACGGAAACAACAAGGCACCTAGTATAGGTAACTATGTTAATAATCGGATCCTAAATCGGGAGATAGGATAAAATGATGTTCTATAAATCAAATGAGTATTTGAACTCATATGGTATGATTTAATAGAGCTATTATTCTGGTTCGGAAGTCTACCTAAGTGCTCTTGACCCGTTTCGACCCATTATGGTAGTATAAGCTACTATGATGCGTCGTTTGCGTAAAACTATGTTCGGATGGTTAACTATGTCCTATGTCAAGTCTTACAAGCCCAATTATCCCTAAATATGTTACTAAATCAGATTACATGTCAAAAATATGTTCACATATCCAAAAATACGGATTTATGCTTTAAAAGGGCGTTTTGGTCATTTCCTATGGGCATGTAAGCTACTTAACATATAACTAACCAATCCTACGTGAGCATAAGGTATAACCTCAGAGGTTATTCCCTATGCAACTATGATCACTAAACATGCTTGGTCGGATCCTAAAGAACGACCAAACGGGTGGGGTTCGATAGTCTAAGCGGTTGTTTAGACCGCTTAGCTTACGACCCTAAACAAGCACCAAACTTGTAGTGACGAGTTAAACATGTCAAAATATGTTTAACTAACTTAGAAAACTGATTTGGTATCAAAACAAGGTGTTTTGATACCTAAAAGTAGTTCCGTAGCAAAATGCATGCTAAAACGCATTTTGACCGAAACTTTGACTCGTCACTACACCTAGTTAATGTGGTAATCAGTAGGTATAATCGCTAAGGATTATAACCATCGTGATTACAATCACGTTACAAAGTTCAACCGAACTTTGCGTTGACCATTGACTGGTCAAACTGAAAGTCAAACACTGTTTGACTTTTTAAGCTAGAAAGCAATAAAAGAATGAAGGAATGCTTACAAAAGGTCCTTGCTTGAACTTGATCTTATAATTCTCAGGTATGAAGTTATGAAAACATCAACTTAGAGAATTTAGATCAAGTGTGAGTTGCAACAATGAAAAAGCTTGGCTATTTATAGTTGTTGTAAACTCACAAGATCAAGACACATGTTTGTGTAGCCTCCAAGCAAGAAATCATGGCCATACATGTGTTACGTGCAGGTTCAAAGCCTTGGAGAGGTGTTAACTTGGTTAACACACCAAGAAATTACCATAACAGCCCCTGAATTAACAACAGAATGCTGAAAAATGATTTTCTGTCACTAGGCATTATCACGCGGCCCACGTAAGATAGGAGACAGGCCTACGCGGCCCGCCTAAAACCAGCAGATCAGCAAAAGTTTCATTATTTACAGCATAGGTCCCTACACTTGTTTGAGCCCATTTTTTGAACTTTTAACACCCGTTAAGCCATTTTCAAGGCTCTACAAGGTCATTAAAGTTTAGAGGACTCAAAATGTGCTCGGAAAATTCTCGGATGTCAGCTCGTTTGGTCGTACGGTCGCGTTATTCGTCAAATTATGACGAAACTCAAACGGACGCGAAAACGAACCAAATAAGCGACGAGCGGTATTTTAGTGTGTACACAAATTTTGGATGTCCAGATGTGGTCAGAACGTAAGATATGCGCGAAAATGCAAACTTACGTCGTTTTTGACACTTTTAGTCCCTGTAAGATCAAGTAAGCATATTTTCGCACACCGAACCACTCAAAGCTTATTTCTAAGCTATGTTTAGGTTATTTATGGTATGTTTAGCTTATGATCATGTTCTGAACTGTACGTTGCCTTACGAAATGACAGACTTTTGCAAGTTGACGCAATTAGTCCTTGTGAGCGAATAAACTTGTTTTCGGCATACCAAACCCTTCAAAACTTATTTCTAAGTTATGTAAAGGTTATTTAAAGTATGTTAAGCCTATTTCACTGTTCTGGAGTGTTTGTTGCTTTAAACTGGTTATATTTACGCATTGGATCGCGTATAACCTTCCAGAAAGCGATTTAGAGCTCGAAATCGAACAAGAATTGATATGTGCAAACGATACACATATTTATACAAATTCCAAGTATGAAATACAATATTTCATTGGTTTGGTATTTGTATGATGGTTGAAGTGACACAGGTGTCACAACTTGGGAACTCGAAAGTGATATGAAAGCTATTTACAACTCTTTGTTACGCCTGCGCCTTAATTTCGGGACAAAATTCCCTAAAGTAAGGGAGGTTGTAACAACCCGACTCTTCGGGTCATTACCTATCGATTTTCTTTTCTCGTAAACGCTTGTATTCCCGAGAGTCGATTAACGCTAAAGGGTTCAAATTATATTTTTGACGCATTTTAAACGCTTATTACAACGCATATTACAACACTTATTCAAAACGCAGTTAACACATTTAAATGCTATTCACATTGCATGTTACATCTCTTGTTTAGACTAAACGCTATCGCAACGCAAACTCAACGCAGACTCGAAACGCAGCTTTACTTATGTGATATGTGTTAATTATGTGATTATTTGTTTAATTGTTATGTGGTTATCAACGCAACGCTTACACGCTCAAACGCTTACTCGCAACGCAGCGCTTAACAAACGAAACAAAGTTGGAAAACTAACAAAATGCAACTCGGCTGATCGAATGAGCAACCGATCGAATAGACTTCCGTCCGGATGACCATCCGCTCGGATGGCCATCCGACCGAATGGACATTCGACCAGGCAAGCCATCCGACTGAACGCCACTCTCCACCGACTTACCCTCTCTCACTCGCCTATAAATAGTACCCGTACACCTCATTCTCTGATGTTGACATCTCCATCCGACCACACACACTCAAGACGCTCTTAGTCACTTTTCCTCTCGATTCACGGCCATTTCGTAAGTATTTCTCCTCAAATCTTGTACAATCTTAATCACTCAAAACTTCTACATCATCTTCTTCATCAAACTCACACACAAACACTAACTTTTCTCTCGAAATTGACCGGTTTAGACCTCTCGAAGGTGTCCTTCACTCATTTTTCTTATGCAACCTGTTGTGGAGCACCAACTCATCAAGATTGGTTCAGATCTAAGAGATTTCCACAACTTTTCAACTAAGTTTTGCAAGATTTCACACTTATTCATCTGGTTTCAAACTTTTCTTCAACTTTTACTTAAAACCGATGGAACCGGGACTCATTCAGACTCTCTACTCATTTCTTAGTTGAGAGCCGGCCTGAAAACGGATTTCCACCAGAGAGATGACCGATTAACGGGTTGAACATGAAATTCCATCAAGCACAGTGAGTCCGATCGAATGGGCTGAGACCATTCGACCGAATAAACTGGACCTGGTGTGTTTCCGTTGTTTGACACGTCATCACGCCGTCTCCATTAAACTCCAAACTTTTAACTTAGAAAATTTTACAAATTTTCAAATAACTGATCGCCCACTCGAGTGGCTATCCGGTCGGATGACCATCCGATCGAATGACCATTCGACCAGATGACCTGTCCCTTATACTAATCCTTATTCTAAACGATTTGGTTGAACTTCGAATTTTAACGACTTTACAAACACCCACACGCCCACTCGAATGGCCATCCGTTCGAATGGACATCCGCTCGGATGACCATTCGTTCGGATCTTCATTCGAACACTCAACTATTCTGTTACGCACTGTTCAACACTTACGCTACTGTTCTATGCTCAGGCTAACTCCAACGCGCTCCCTTCAATCCAATCAAGCTGTGTTTACTTGTTAAACACATACTGTGAGTACACTGGAACCCATTTTCCTTTAACACACTTTTGGGTGTTACATACGTTCTATATCAAAACACAACACACAACGCAAACACTTTATAACGGTAACCACTCCAGCATGATATACGTGATCTATGAATGCTTGTTACTATGCTTATACAGTGTTACACTATACCGCCTCTAGCAACGATAGTACTATAGTTTGGACTCAGAACCTATCGTAGACGGGGGTTGCTAGGGATCACATCACTTTACCTCACGTGTTCGCTGAACATGTGTCGCGCATACTCCAAAACGCAGCCTCGTGGTTAAGTTGTAGACATTGTTTGATAGTTACATGCTTCACCCGTTATGTGTTACATGTTGGTTATGCGTAAACGATTTCTCTACTATATGCTATGCAAACTTGTGTACTCACCTTTACATATTATGTATTGACTTTATTTTAACGTATGTGACAGGTTGATAGGATGCTATGTTTGCTGGAAATCAAGATAGGCAGTCTAAAAACTACACTAATAGAAATCTAGGTTGTCGGACTTGTTTTACTTTTGAGAATACGCTGTCTGTAATAATTGTTTGTGGAATGTTTGTTGATTGGTATGGGACAATTAACCCTTTAAATATTGCTACTTAATTGTTGTTATGGATTCTCTTGAGCAATCTGGTTCGCCTAGTGCCGCGCCCCGATGTTTCCGCCATCAGTTGCGGTGTGACATACATTCTATGCTCATCTAGTACACATACAGTACATGATTTCAATTATGTTTTGTTTCATATGTTGACTTAGCATGCCTAGCACATCGATTTCAAGGATACTTTTGCTACATATGTTGACTTAGCATATCTAGCACATTGATTTAAGTTGCATTTTGCTTTGTATGTTGACTTAGCATGCCTAGCACTTTGATTTCAATGATACTTTTGCTTCATTTGTTGACTTAACATATCTAGCACATTGATTTGATGGACATTTTACTTCGTATGTTGACTTAGCATACCTAGTACATGGTTTTAAAGACATATTGCATGACATACTTACATTAATCATGACATTTGGTATGTTGAACGAGACAAGATACATTCATTAACATTGATCATGCTGACTGGTAGTATGTAATAGTACCATAGGATTGACAATCCGTTCCCGCTTCATAGGTTTGTTTGGAAGTGACTTTAGGGAACGACAGAATCCGATGAACATTGATAAACCTTTGACTTGATAAGGGTTTATCCGATAGTCAACAAGGCTTGAGTGTATTCGATAACAAACCATATTAATGTTATTAACAATAAAATAAATGGTTTTCAAAACATAACTTTTGATTTAAACTTTTGTTTATTCAAAGACATTGTTTTGGACACGACATTTGGTTACACAAGACATTTGGTTATACATGACATTATTACATGTGGTTTAAGTAAAGACTTTTTACTTACCATAGAAGACATTGGTGGTTTCTTGACATTGTTACACAAGACATTGTTTATACTTGACATTGTTACATAAGACATTGTTTATACATGACATTATTGGTTTAAACAAGAAATTATTTGGTGGTTATTGGTAAGTGATTTAAATAACAAGACGTGTGTAATATGATAAAAGCATGGTGGATGCGGCGCTGGTACTTCCTATAGATAAGTGCTTTTATTATGTTACATATCGTGGCGTTATCTAAACCACTTCGACAAAGACAAGACATGACATCTTTTATACAAAACACGACATCTTTTATACAAGACATGATATTTTCTTTCAAGACATGACCTATTTTATACAAGTCACTTTCATTTGGTTATTTACTTAACCATGCATCATTTCTTTTAAATCATTTTATTTTCATATTGATTTTCGTATGATTTTATAAAGGAAAACATTTTATAAATTTCATGACTACTTTTTCATTAAACACTTATTTTAACTTTCAAGTCATGAATCCTCATCAACAAAACCAATGTTACTCACACCAAATTAAGTAGTTTTCCCTTGCCCAACAAAGGGGAGAGGGGAGAATGAATGGCTCAGGAATTGGCGAAGGGAATGTGTCACACCCCGAAATTATCAGAGCTTGGCGTGACTGGACTGGTATCTTCATTGCACAGCAGAAGCAAATAAGTTAAGTCTTTTAGAATGCGAATGCCCACTAAGTACCCGACTCTTCATGGTTCTCCTATTCCAACCGTGCCTTGTCTTAGAACTGTAACCTGAGAAAGAAACATGAAAAAATCAACATAAAGTTGAGCGAGTTCATAGTTTGTTTGTAAAAGATTTGAAATAAATCTTTTGAGTTGTGAAAGATTTGAAATAAATCTTTGGAGTAACCGGTTTTTGAAATAGTATTGAGAAAACGAATTTAAAAATCATTTTCTTGCCAAGTTATATGGAAACGTTGTGTTTGTAACACAGTATGTTCATAAAAAACCATGTATTTGTAAAGTCTTGTATTTGTAATGTTCGTATAACCGTCAATGCCCACCCTGACTTTGACTCCATACCCGCATAATCCTATGCTTTGAATTTGTATAAAACATGGTATTTAATTTGTATGAACAAGTATTTTTGTAAGTATATATGTCCTTGGTATGTAGCAAATAAGGAAATAAAGAGATCACCAATGGTTTGCAAGGCCATTGATATGTGTGAAGTGCAAGTAGGAAGACTCAAACCTAGCGGATTTTGCGTTGGGCACAAAGTCACCCCGAGGTCCGTTCTGCTAGGCCTGGGGCTGGGCTCGCTACACCCAGATAGATCTACCGCTTACGTCCCTCGGTCCTACAATGAGGATTAATGGCCTCCAGTTCCCGCCTACCCACTCACATGATCTAAGCAGTAACCCTCCTTACGCTAACCATACCATGTATAAAAATGTCTGTAATCCTTTTGTAATATGTCTGCATGTATGAAAATCCCTGGTCTCCCCGACCCAATCCCCGGTCACCCTGACCGAATCCCTGGTCTCCCCGACCAAATCCCTGGTCACCCTGACCGAAAATCATTCACATTTCGAAAATAAGCATTTGTTTTGTAAAAACCGGTATGTTTAGTATAAGCCTTTCGTAAATCATTTGTGTTCCTAGAAATCCCATCGTAATATGATTTAGAAATACGAGTTTTGCGTTTGTTCAAAACTTTGTATGTTTTTGCAAAACGTGCATGTCTTTCCACCCCGAAAACATTTACAAAATTGTAAAACAGTAAAAAGTGGGGGTTATGAACTCGCCTGAATATTCCCTGTGCAAAGCTAGCTAATTACGACTTCGATGATGTCGTTTCCAAGACTTGACTTGCTAGCGTGCATTCTACAATATTCCTAACACGGAATACCTAATAAGTTTCTAAATAAATGCAGTATCTAAACTACGTGTCATCGAGCTCTACCGAATCGTTAATCGAACGATTCATCGGTAAGTTGTTACTTAATGAAAATGACTAAGTTGAACTTTGTTTAGTTTCGCTTAATGTCGTAAGTAATCAATAAGTCTCGAAAAGACTTGATTCTCGAGAGATTTAAAAACAAATAAATATTTATATAAACATATAAATATGTCGTTGTAATTGCGTTAGCCGTCTCGAGAAGTCGTATGTGTATAAAAGAGTATTTATACGAAAATAGTATATGACAAACTCGTATTATACATCGCGTTTGATATTTGAAGTAAATTTGTAAGCCATATTTACTTTGTAAGACGAATAAGAGTCGTTGGAACTTTGAAATAAGGAAATAAATTATATTCATCCTCATAAAAGAAGTCGTGTTGTTCGATTGTTAAAATAAATATACAATATATTTATTTTTATGAAAAGGGTGGTGTTATTTGCCATTTGATGTAAATACATCAACTATATTTATGTTATAAGACGAAATCATGTCGTTTGATATTTGAAATAAATATAACTATATTTGTTTTCGTGAAACGGCTTCGTATTGTTCGATGTTTGAAATAAATATAAAATATATTTATTTTTATAAAACGTCTCGTGTTATACGAAAGTTTGAAATAAATGTAAACTACATTTATTTTTATAAAATAGTTGTCGTAAAGAATGCCGAATCGTCGCTTTCGTGATGTTGTGAAATGTCGTTGAAAGTAATATACACCTGTATTTTGTTTTATAAAAATCATTTCTAGTCGATCGGTTCTGCTTCATTTTATTAATAAAACGTAATTATTTTACGGATTTTCTCGAAAAACGGGCAGAGTTTCCTCTGTTTTTGGACGCCCCCGACAACACAAGTTGTCGTTATATCTTCAAAAATTCAACAAGATTCAATAATAATCACGAAATACTAAATAACTCCAAGTAAATAGTAACTAAAAATTCGTTAATTGGTTCGGTTTGAGCTCGTATTTCACGTAAACCATTAAAACTATGTTCAAACGTAAATATAAATCTCGATGTTAATTATTTACCAAATTTATATGTCGAAACGCTGAGTTGACCGAGTTGACCCGGTTTGACCGAGTTGACCCGGTTTGACCGAGTCAACCGAACTACTTCATGGTCCGACTCGAACCGGCCTACCCGAACCGTCTGACCCATGTTGACCGTGATTGACCTGCTGTTGACCCGAGTTGACTCGGGTGTTGACCGAGTCAACCGGGTTTGACCCGAACCTGAGAACCGAGCCGAACCAAAAAAACCCGTTGACTGTTCTTGTACCGAGAACCCGAACCGAACTGAACCGTGGCTTGAACCTGAACCGAAACAGGCTTGAGCTGACCCGAACAAAACCATCAGCCGATAAAAGAAAACATCATTATCTTCAACAAATCTCCATAGATGAAACCAAATGAGAGAACAGGGAAGGTTTACCGGGATAACTTGTTGGATAAAGACACGAACCGCTGTGAACTCGCGAAACCCGTCGGACCAAAGGAAAGACCGCTGGACCGAGATGTTAACCGCTGGACCGAGATGTTAACCGCTGCTCACCACCACCGCCTGCTCCTCCACCACCTGAATCGGGGCTCGTCGGATAAAAACATTGACCACCGGATAATAGAACCGACTGGCGGTCCGAACCTCCGACCGCCGGTTCTCTCTCTCTCTCGGTCTCTCTCTCTCTCTCTGAAGCGCCGCCGCACCACCACCGAACAGTGGTGGTGGTGGTTTGTTTCGTTGTACGGAGGAAGGGGGTTGTCTTTGCCGGAGAAGGAAGGACCGCCTGGAAAAGCTCCACGGCCGCCGCTAACGGCGGCGCCGGTCGCCGGAATCCGCCGTGCACCGGCCGACTCCTTTTGCTGGTGAGGGTTTATGAGAGAGGGATAGGGGAACAGACTTGTAGTCTGTGTTGTTTGTTTGATCAAATGAAGGCAACAGCTATTATTTATAAGGAGAATTTGGTTTAGTGGGCTTTGGGCTTGCACCCAAGGCCCACAAGCCCAATCCTTGTGTTTAGTGGCCCGTCTCTCCTACGAACTTGTTTTCAAAACCCGAATTTCATGTAATGTCGAAAAATAAAATTTTAGGGTCATGGATACGTAAAATAGTATCGTATATCATTATTAGACGCGTATTTTCTCGGTTGCGTAAAAGTGCGTAGATTGCGTCGGTTGCCGTTCCAATCCGTTTCTCGATCCGGTTTCGACTGTATCTACCAAAATTTCATTACGGAGCTAAATATAGCGTAAAATGTAAGTTTTGGAGGTGACAGGTGTTTCCGTCGCTTCCGTTTCGTTGCCGATACGTTTCCTACCATCGCGTTTTTAGTTCACGTTGCATCTGTGTCGCATGGAAGCCCCATAAATTCACAAAATTAATTTCATAGATGTAAAGTATTCGTGTAACATTCATACTTGTCGGCGTTATCAGTATTTTGTACGGTTTCGTTTCGTTGTCGCTTAATATTCAGCAGATTTCCCGTAAATCACCATACGCGCACTGTATAGTCGAATAAACGCTCATGGGCACTCCAAAGGCCTAATTAGGTTAATTTGTGCTGTAAACACTATTTATTATCACGTTAACTGCCTGTTAATTACGTAATTAAGAGCCGTAAATCACCGGTTGTCACATTCTCCCCCTGTTACAGAAATTTCATCCTCGAAATTTAGACTATGTTATCTCCTCAGAATTGTGTTGTTCGCAGGTAAGTCCGAATAATAACAAAGTGAATGACCGCGTAATCGAAACAAGACTTATTCAAATCAGGTGAATTTAATGACATTCCTCAACAATAAGAACCCAACGGTTTAAAAGAAATGTGTCTCAGTAATTGATGTCAACAGAAACGAGACGTATAGGTACAGTCACTAATGTGACTAAGTTAACAGGGATTCAACAATGAACAGGAACTTCGACCAATCCAATTCCATATGAACGTTTACAACATGTAAATGAGTTCTAGAAGCAATAACATCCACTGGATGAACTTAGAATCAACAATCTCAAATGTAATAGTTTGCATGAAACGTTCGATCGTGATCAGCGCAAGCTGCAAGTCATACCGACGCCACAAGGTGTCGCAATGAATGAAACAATTTAATAATGGAGGTGATCGAACAAGTATCACCTGTGTTTTGCATAAAACGCTCAATCATAATTAGCCCAAGCTACAAGTTTATACTGATACCACAAGGGTCGTAGTGATTTAAATAATTCAATAATAGCGGTGATCAAACAAATCCACCGTGTTTGAAGTCAAATGAAAGCATAATAAGGTGAATCCGAAAGTTTGTTTCAAATGACATCATAGAATTTTCAATTGAAATTTGAACATCAAAGAAATAATGTTTTCGATCGAAGGTGAAGAAGCAATGAATGTCGCAAAGCATTCGATCGATGTTGAAAGAACCATTATGAGGTACACCGGAATATGAAATGAATTTGTGTACCATTGTCTTAACACACGATTGTGTTAAGACTGCTTTAATATGATAATTCAAAGCGGATTTAAAACAAATTAATAAAGAAATAATTTAATCCGTGCATGAGACGCGTAAACGAGTTTAGCGCAAGCTTCAAGTTAATGAATACACCGCCACAAGGTGTCGAAATCAACAAATGACTTATTGAAGTCGTAGACCAAACAAGTCTACTATGACTCGGAACAAATGAAACTCTTGTTAAAATGAATTTGAATATGATGTATTCAATACATCATATGGTATCTTGAATTGAGTATGTGTAATGCAGAAGTTCAAACAATCGAACTTGGTTTTAGCGCAATCCGACAATAAATATATGTATTGACAAGAAAACTTTAGGCATGGTTATAATGAAAAACCATGTATGTAACTTGTAAGGAAATGATCGTGATACAATGACCATTAAGAGGAGTAGAGATACGAAAATCTACTCAGTAAGTGTGAAATTCGAAATTTCAATAAAAGAAATTTGAGGACTTTACCTGGGGTTTCGTGTGACGACCAATTGTTAGGTGACATTACCATGGAATGTCGAACATAGCGTATTCGTCATTAGTTAGGTAGGGGGGAAATGCGGAGACAATCGTCTTCTCCATGGCGTGATTCGTGTCGTTGCAGGATCGCGTGACAAGTTGTCGTTTCCTGATCGTTAGATCTCCTGCTGACAGGGATCTAGCGTCGTCGTTAAATTTGCGTCATTGTTCCTTCTCAAAGGCCTCGCCTCGATAGTCGTATGTGTCGTACTTCAACCTCCGTTGATGTATAGCTTAGGTTTCACGTATACCTGTGCACTAGCGTTGTGTGCCGCGTAGAAGGTGATGTACCCCGACATCCGTTGACGTAGAAATTGAGTTCCATGTATTCTCGTGCGCTAGTGTTTCGTTTTGCGTAGAATGTGATGTACTCCGACATCCGTTGACGTAAAATTGAGTTCCATGTATTCTCGTGCGCTAGTGTTTCGTTATACGTAGGCTGCCTGCTCGGGAAGTCAAAATATCATTGACAATATGGATAATAATATGTGCCCGAGTTAATATTCGCGGTTCCTACGTGATGACCTTTAATAAACACACACATGCGCAAATAATCAATCATATAATCAAATAAACATGTTAGTCACCAATAAGCAATCAAGTAATTCCCCTAGTCCCACTAGTCTATCCTCCCAGCCTCTCAGACTGAACTTCCTAGTCCCACTAGACTATCCTCCCAGCCTCTCAGACTGAATCTCCTAGTCCCACTAGACTATCCTCCCAGCCTCTCAGACTGAATCTCCTAGTCCCACTAGACAATCCTCCCAGCCTCTCAGACTGAATCTCCTAGTCCCTCAGATTGACTCCCTGGTCTCTCGACCAGATCCAGCCACCCGGGTGAATTCCCTGTTCCGAAGGTCTTAAATGCATGTTTCCTAAACTCTCAGAGTGTTGTGTACTGTATGTAATTGTTGTGTGTACCGTGTATAAAACATCACAATAGCGTATGTTTGAAAACAAAATTTTGACTGTTTGCTTTTCGGCAACGGTTGGAGACCATATTCGAGTACTAGGCGTTCTATATGTATTCAACGTCTTAATAGTCTAAGTCCTAGAGAAAAGTGAGGTTAGAGCCTAGGTATCACAACAGAAACCTAATTCGCTATAACCTATAGCTCTGATACCAATCTGTCACACCCCGAAATTATCAGAGCTTGGCGTGACTGGACTGGTATCTTCATTGCACAACGGAAGCAAATAAGTTAAGTCTTTTAGAATGCGAATGCCCACTAAGTACCCGACTCTTCATGGTTCTCCTATTCCAACCGTGCCTTGTCTTAGAACTGTAACCTGAGAAAGAAACATGCGAAAAATCAACATAAAGTTGAGCGAGTTCATAGTTTGTTTGTAAAAGATTTGAAATAAATCTTTTGAGTTGTGAAAGATTTGAAATAAATCTTTGGAGTAACCGGTTTTTGAAATAGTATTGAGAAAACGAATTTAAAAATCATTTTCTTGCCAAGTTATATGGAAACGTTGTGTTTGTAACACAGTATGTTCATAAAAAAACCATGTATTTGTAAAGTCTTGTATTTGTAATGTTCGTATAACCGTCAATGCCTACCCTGACTTTGACTCCATACCCGCATAATCCTATGCTTTGAATTTGTATAAAACATGGTATTTAATTTGTATGAACAAGTATTTTTGTAAGTATATATGTCCCTGGTATGTAGCAAATAAGGAAATAAAGAGATCACCAATGGTTTGCAAGGCCATTGATATGTGTGAAGTGCAAGTAGGAAGACTCAAACCTAGCGGATTTTGCGTTGGGCACAAAGTCACCCCGAGGTCCGTTCTGCTGGGCCTGGGGCTGGGCTCGCTACACCCAGATAGATCTACCGCTTACGTCCCTCGGTCCTACAATGAGGACTAATGGCCTCCAGTTCCCGCCTACCCACTCACATGATCTATGTAGTAACCCTCCTTACGCTAACCATACCATGTATAAAAATGTCTGTAATCCTTTTGTAATATGTCTGCATGTATGAAAATCCCTGGTCTCCCCGACCCAATCCCCGGTCACCCTGACCGAATCCCTGGTCTCCCCGACCAAATCCCTGGTCACCCTGACCGAAAATCATTCACATTTCGAAAATAAGCATTTGTTTTGTAAAAATCGGTATGTTTAGTATAAACCTTTCGTAAATCATTTGTGTTCCTTGAAATCCCTTCGTAATATGATTTAGAAATACGAGTTTTGCGTTTGTTCAAAACTTTGTATGTTTTTGCAAAACGTGCATGTCTTTCCACCCCGAAAACATTTACAAAAATGTAAAACAGTAAAAAGTGGGGGTTATGAACTCGCCTGAATATTCCCTGTGCAAAGCTAGCTAATTACGACTTCGATGATGTCATTTCCAAGACTTGACTTGCTAGCGTGCATTCTACAATATTCCTAACACGGAATACCTAATAAGTTTCTAAATAAATGCAGTATCTAAACTACGTGTCATCGAGCTCTACTGAATCGTTAATCGAACGATTCATCGGTAAGTTGTTACTTAATGAAAATGACTAAGTTGAACTTTGTTTAGTTTCGCTTAATGTCGTAAGTAATCAATAAGTCTCGAAAAGACTTGATTCTCTAGAGATTTAAAAACAAATAAATATTTATATAAACATATAAATATGTCGTTGTAATTGCGTTAGCCGTCTCGAGAAGTCGTATGTGTATAAAAGAGTATTTATACGAAAATAGTATATGACAAACTCGTATTATACATCGAGTTTGATATTTGAAGTAAATTTGTAAACCATATTTACTTTGTAAGACGAATAAGAGTCGTTGGAACTTTGAAATAAGGAAATAAATTATATTCATCCTCATAAAAGAAGTCATGTTGTTCGATTGTTAAAATAAATATACAATATATTTATTTTTATGAAAAGGGTCGTGTTGATTTCCGTTTGATGTAAATACATCAACTATATTTATATTATAAGACGAAATCATGTCGTTTGATATTTGAAATAAATATAACTATATTTATTTTCGTGAAACGGCTTCGTATTGTTCGATGTTTGAAATAAATATAAAATATATTTATTTTTATAAAACATCTTCGTGTTATACGAAAGTTTGAAATAAATGTAAACTACATTTATTTTTTTAAAATAGTTGTCGTAAAGAATGCCGAATCGTCGCTTTCGTGATGTTGTGAAATGTCGTTGAAAGTAATATACACCTGTATTTTGTTTTATAAAAATCATTTCTAGTCGATCGGTTCTGCTTCATTTTATTAATAAAACGTAATTATTTTACGGATTTTCTCGACAAACGGGCAGAGTTTCCTCTGTTTTTGGACGCCCCCGACAACACAAGTTGTCGTTATATCTTCAAAAATTCAACAAGATTCAATAATAATCACGAAATACTAAATAACTCCAAGTAAATAGTAACTAAAAATTCGTTAATTGGTTCGGTTTGAGCTCGTATTTCACGTAAACCATTAAAACTATGTTCAAACGTAAATATAAATCTCGATGTTAATTATTTACCAAATTTATATGTCGAAACGCTGAGTTGACCGAGTTGACCCGGTTTGACCGAGTCAACCGAACTACTTCATGATCCGACTCGAACCGGCCTACCCGAACCGTCTGACCCATGTTGACCGTGATTGACCTGCTGTTGACCCGAGTTGACTCGGGTGTTGACCGAGTCAACCGGGTTTGACGCCCGTTGACTGTTCTTGTACCGAGAACCCGAACCGAACTGAACCGAAACAGGCTTGAGCTGACCCGAACAAAACCATCAGCCGATAAAAGAAAACATCATTATCTTCAACAAATCTCCATAGATGAAACCAAATGAGAGAACAGGGAAGGTTTACCGGGATAACTCGTTGGATAAAGACACGAACCGCTGCGAACTCGCGAAACCCGTCGGACCAAAGGAAAGACCGCTGGACCGAGATGTTAACCGCTGGACCGAGATGTTAACCGCTGCTCACCACAACCGCTTGCTCCTCCACCGCCTGAATCGGGGCTCGTCGGATAAAAACATTGACCACCGGATAACAGAACTGACCGGCGGTCCGAACCTCCGACCGCCGGTTCTCTCTCTCTCTCTCTCTGAAGCGCCGCCGCACCACCACCGAACAGTGGTGGTGGTGGTTTGTTTTGTTGTACGGAGGAGGGGGGGTTGTCTTTGCCGGAGAAGGAAGGACCGCCTGGAAAAGCTCCACGGCCGCCGCTAACGGCGGCGCCGGTCGCCAGAATCCGGTGTGTACCGGCCGGCTCCTTTTGCTGGTGAGGGTTTACGAGAGAGGGAGAGGGGAACAGACTTGTAGTCTGTGTTGTTTGTTTGATCAAATGAAGGCAACGACTATTATTTATAAGGAGAATTTGGTTTAGTGGGCTTTGGGCTTGAACCCAAGGCCCACAAGCCCAATCCTTGTGTTTAGTGGCCCGTCTCTCCTACGAACTTGTTTTCAAAACCCGAATTTCATGTAACGTCGAAAAATAAAATTTTAGGGTCATGGATACGTAAAATAGTATCGTATATCATTATTAGACGCGTATTTTCTCGGTTGCGTAAAAGTGCGTAGATTGCGTCGGTTGCCGTTCCAATCCGTTTCTCGATCCAGTTTCGACTGTATCTACCAAAATTTCATTACGGAGCTAAATATAGCGTAAAATGTAAGTTTCGGAGGTGACAGGTGTTTCCGTCGCTTCCGTTTCGTTGCCGATACGTTTCCTACCATCGCGTTTTTAGTTCACGTTGCATCTGTGTCGCATGGAAGCCCCATAAATTCACAAAATTAATTTCATAGACGTAAAGTATTCGTGTAACATTCATACTTTTCGGCGTTATCAGTATTTTGTACGGTTTTGTTTCGTTGTCGCTTAATATTCAGCAGATTTCCCGTAAATCACCATACGCGCACTGTATAGTCGAATAAACGCTCATGGGCACTCCAAAGGCCTAATTAGGTTAATTTGTGCTGTAAACACTATTTATTATCACGTTAACTACCTGTTAATTACGTAATTAAGAGCCGTAAATCACCGGTTGTCACAGAATGTGTGTTGGTGCATAATGCCTATAGCCTACGTCTAAAGTCTAGGTCATGTCGGTAGCTTGTATAGGGGTAACAATGTCAAATATGTAAAGTTTGTGTTTGTTTATAGTAATTTCGCACGAAATAGCATGTTGCTATTTCGCACGAAATTAAGTAGTGTTATTTCGTACGAAATAGCATAATGCTATTTCCTGCGAAATTAACTGCCTATATATATGGCAGTGGTGCTTCTCATTTGGTACGAAATTAGTCAAGGTGTAACGAAGTGCTGTCCAATTTTCACCGTGTAATCAAGTAAAATATCAGTGAGAAGCTTGTTTTAAGTATCATACTCTATTTCTACACCGTTCTATCACTGATTCTAGGCTGTTTGACTGTTTCCGCCTTTCAAACGGCTTTGTGTTGACTCTGATCGACTCATATAGGTCTCAAAACGATCCTACAAGTGGTATCAGAGCTCAGGATGAGTCAATTCACATGAATCAGTGCTTAGAATTCTGTTTTTCTACACATTCTTGGATTTCTGGACAAATTCACAGACAAAATGGACTGATCTTTTGATATTGTGTGTAAAATACAGTTTTAACAAATCCTTAAAAGAATCAGACCTAAAATCAGATTAAATGTGACAAAAATAGGCCAAAAATCTGATTTCGTTTGAACGAGTGCTATTTCGCTTGAAAAATATGAGTTGATTTCGTACGAAATAACCTATTTCGCATGAAATTTCATTATTTCGCTTGAAAACAACTTTGATTTCGCATGAAATAGAGTATTTCGCTTGAAAATGTATTTCGTTTGAAATATTTCGCACGAAATAACAACTGATTTCGTTTGAAAAGTGATTTCGTTTGTAAACCTAGTTTCGTTTGAAAAAGCTGATTTCGCTTGAAAACTTGATTTCGTGTGAAAGTTCATTTCATCTCTGTAATTTCGTACGAAATTCCTGTAGAAGTTGATTTCGTGTGAAAGTGACTATTTTCAAAAACTTGAAAAAATTTTCCGAAACTGTTTTCGTAAAATGGATAATCAAGAGTTTTACAACTTCTTTGCCGGTGGGGGAATGACGGCAGCACAAACACCAGCCAGTATCATGCAAAATATGAACATGGAAAATGAACTCGGTACTATGCAGAAACCGCCGAAGTTGATGAACATTGATGAGTATGCTGGGTGGTCAGAAAGGTTTAAGACTTGGGTGCAAGCCAACCATTTTGAATGCTGGATGAAAATCGAGTCTAAATATGTTCCTCCAAAGAATGGTTTGGGAATTGAGAAAACGATTAGCAGTTTGACTCCGATTGGACAAGATGATTTCAAAGCAGAAAAGAAAATGATGAGCATTCTACAACAAGCCATCAAAGAGGATATCTTAGTATTACTACAACATCAGGGTGATTCACAGTCCGTTTGGAATTCATTGAAAGTGAAATTTCTTGGAAGCGTGTCTATGATCAAAAGCAAAACTGCTTTGATGAAGAAAGAGTTTGATATCTTTACGGGTATAAAGGGTGAAACAACAAAACAGTTGATTGAAAGATATTGCCATCTGGTTGTTGAGATGAAGAGGTTGGGTATAACCAAAACGGATGAGGAATGGGTTGATAAATTGGTGGGTGCATTACCATACGATGAATGGGGCACTTATCTGTTGGTGTTGAAGAATAATTTGGAGTATGTGGGATTCAACCTTAGCACATTCATTGAAAAGATAGAATCACATGAGCTTGAGTTGACAAAGATTAGAAAGATGAAGTCTTCAAGTGTTCAACAAGATGTCTCATTGTATTACAAAGGAAGTACTTCAGCAACATCGAATCTAAGTCCAAAAGTGCAGACAATCTTTAGTGCAGATTCAACATCCGGAGTATCATCTGTCACATCAAGCAACAATAACTCACCATTTGCAAATTTTGAACCAAATCCAAAGGTTCAAAACTCACCTGATCAATCCTACACTCAAAGTTCGTCAGGATCAAACAGTCAAAGTCAAGGTCCAGGAATTCTGTGCAACATAGTAGTGAACATAAAGAATGCTCAAGACTTTACTGAATCATCAGCAAAGCAGACATAGCACTTCTTGCTTCGGTGCTTGAATCATATGAAAGCTTGGTTGCAGGTAGAATTGGGAACCCCGATATGACAAAGGAAGACTATGATCAGATCGATCCAGAGGAGCTGGAGTTGATCGACATCGAATGGGGAATGGCAAGCTTGGTGAGAAGAACTCAACGTTTTATGGAAATAACTGGTCGGAATAGTCTTTTAGGACCGAATAACAAGCTTGGGTTTGAGAAATCGAAAGTCACATGTTTCAAATGTAAAGAGAAGGGACACTTCAAACCTGAATGTCCTAATCGGGAAGTCAACAGTCATCAAAACCAGTTCTCAAATGACTATTACAGACAAGCTATCTTCTTAGTGCATTTATGTCTATCACCTCTGTCACCTCAAGTCGTAGCAGAAACAGTTTAATTCTAGTGCTTATATTGTAATATCTAGAGTAAAAGGCAAGGTGGCAATATTGTAAATAAGAGGAAAGCTCTTATAAGCCTTGGCCTATAAATAGATGTGTTAGGGTTAGAGTTTAGAACTTTTCCTACTTTTGCCATTTGAAGACTTGAATAGCTCTAGTGTTAGAGAGAGAAGCTAGAGAGAGAAAGTAGAGAGAGAAAGGCAAAAGGTGATTCGAGGTGCTTGTATCTTTCATACGTTTTATAGAATCACAGATTGAGTACGTTCGTGTGTTCGATCACGTTCGTGTACGGATTCCGCACGTTACATGTGACAACCCTCACTAAACCAGGTATCCGTACGACTTAATTAATAATTAATTACTGCTTAATTACTGTGCTTACTTGAACTTGTGGATAAACTGCTACTTGAATGCTGATACATGTACTTACTTGCATCATACTTTACTTGCTGTCACTCCATGTTTTGCTTACAGCACCTTTGTGACAACCTTGATGCACCAAAAGCACAGTAGCACAATGAACGGATAACCTATTAAACGTGCTGTCATAACTAGCACCAGGCAGGTACTGCCTCTAAGGCCTGTAAGAGCCTGAGATAGTTTGCTACACTAGTGGTGAGTGTAGGGATATAAGGGTTGTAGAACTGCGTCACTAGGAATGAGATTACAGTGACCGGATGTGCCTAAAACGTACTTAAGTACAAAATTCAGCACTTTAATTAAAATTCAGCATCTAGCTAACTAATAAAGTGCTAAAACATGAGAAAAACATTACTAGACACTTTCCAAAGTGTCGGGAATAAGTTGTGTCACTAAAAATAATAATAATGACACTTTAAATCTTTGTTAAGCACTTTAACGGATCACTATCCAACCGAACAACCGGACTTTACCAGGAACATAAAAATATTGCCATTTGCATTGTTTTTCTTTTTCTAAACCAGTTAGGGTTCCCGGATACCCTAACACCCGTCACAATGCATACCATGTTAGTAAATGGTTACACCTTCTAATTACTTAACTAAATGGCTAACTAATGGTTGAAAGGGAACCGGATAACCCCCCCCCCCCCTAACCGAACTCGTCCCCAAGGGGACACCCTTTGTACTTGTTGATTATTTAAATCACATATGTCTAATATCTAGTAGACACTAAAACCATTGGTTAATTGTGAAAGGTTTTGTCTATAAGTAACCATCTTAAACCATCATGTTCATTTCATCACAACACTTAACCACAAAACACTCTCTCTCCCTCTCTTTCACTCTCGGCCGAAGACACAAGCACCCCCACCGCCACCTTTCGATCTTGATCTTGCCATTCCAAGTGCATACAAGTGTTAAGGATCTCATACAAAGGAGCTCGGTGCATTCGGAACGCGAAGGACCTCACCCCATTGCTTTTATCCACTCGATTTTTGACTAGTTTCTTCCCTAGCCTCGAGCTAGTAGTAAGTGACTTCAAACACACTCTTGATCTATTCTAAAGTGGTTAATATGAACTTTGTCGGGTGAAAATCATGAACATACTAAATCACATACTAAAAGTTTACTAGAATGAGAAATAAGTTGGATAAAAGCTATAGAGTTGTGTAAAACTTGTAAGACTTGTTTTGTTGTGATTATTTAGTGTTGATCTATGATTGTAGTAGCTCGGATCATCATCTAACCCGGATTAGTCATGATCAAGGATCATGGCATAGAGTTTGTTTAAGTGTACAAAGGGTTAAATGATGAAACTCTACCACACACTAAACATGAACTTGTGTAAAATCAATATTTCTTATGAAATAGAGTTGTAAACTGGTAGATCTACGGATCTACAAGCGGTATTTTCAAAGGACCAAGTGTCAAGGAAATCTTATTTTCTAAAACCGGATTTTACTTTAACAAGAGTGATTTTTGTAAACACACAAGTGTGTAGACACTTGTGTAACACAAAAGTTTTGACAAAGGAACTATTTTTATAAGTGTTGACAAGAAGTTCTAAAGATGTAACTTCTTTAAAAACGAGACTTTCAAGTAACCTAATTGATCTATACAAAGATCCACTAAAAATAACGGAAAGATACTACATATTTTGGAAAAACCACAAGTTCATGTATTTCTTCGATTATATCTATTTTAACTAGTTGAATATTGTTTATTGTTGATTGAGGAAATTGTTGATTTGGATTTTAAAAGAAAATGATACGCTTGAAAGCGTGGCCACCTCCAGTTACAGGGGAAACTCTGGCGAAATTTTTCCAAAAACCTCACACTTGAAAATATTTTCATCACAAGTGTTAGAAATACATTTTTAACTTGTTTTCAAAGACGTAAATTTCGCCATGATTCTGTTTACAAAATTTCTAAGTGTCGGAGGTGGAATTTTCACAAAATAAAACCTGAAATATATATATTTAGAATATATGTTTTTCATAAAAACACTTGTGAATTTCTATGATTATTTTGTGAACTATACAAATATTATTATTAGGGTAAAAATAATATTACCGAATGTTAACGATTCCAAAAATAATACAAACACCTTCATAATAAATAATAAGTTACAACGGTATAATTATTACCACCCGATCTTTAAAACGTAACTTACGCATTTTAAGAAAATATTTATGAGCGCGTATTTTTGTCAAAGTATTATTTTGGGAAGAATATTTATATTTTGAAGTAAAAAATGAAATATATTAAGTGAGACTTAATGATGTATTTCGAATTTTACGAACACGCATGTATTAAGTCCCCCATCCTTGGGAAGGAGAATAATTTGGAGTATGTGGGATTCAACCTTAGCACATTCATTGAAAAGATAGAATCACATGAGCTTGAGTTGACAAAGATTAGAAAGATGAAGTCTTCAAGTGTTCAACAAGATGTCTCATTGTATTACAAAGGAAGTACTTCAGCAACATCGAATCTAAGTCTAAAAGTGCAGACAATCTTTAGTGCAGATTCAACATCCGGAGTATCATCTGTCACATCAAGCAACAATAACTCACCATTTGCAAATTTTGAACCAAATCCAAAGGTTCAAAACTCACCTGATCAATCCTACACTCAAAGTTCGTCAGGATCAAACAGTCAAAGTCAAGGTCCAGGAATTCTGTGCAACATAGTAGTGAACATAAAGAATGCTCAAGACTTTACTGAATCATCAGCAAAGCAGACATAGCACTTCTTGCTTCGGTGCTTGAATCATATGAAAGCTTGGTTGCAGGTAGAATTGGGAACCCCGATATGACAAAGGAAGACTATGATCAGATCGATCCAGAGGAGCTGGAGTTGATCGACATCGAATGGGGAATGGCAAGCTTGGTGAGAAGAACTCAACGTTTTATGGAAATAACTGGTCGGAATAGTCTTTTAGGACCGAATAACAAGCTTGGGTTTGAGAAATCGAAAGTCACATGTTTCAAATGTAAAGAGAAGGGACACTTCAAACCTGAATGTCCTAATCGGGAAGTCAACAGTCATCAAAACCAGTTCTCAAATGACTATTACAGACAAGCTATCTTCTTAGTGCATTTATGTCTATCACCTCTGTCACCTCAAGTCGTAGCAGAAACAGTTTAATTCTAGTGCTTATATTGTAATATCTAGAGTAAAAGGCAAGGTGGCAATATTGTAAATAAGAGGAAAGCTCTTATAAGCCTTGGCCTATAAATAGATGTGTTAGGGTTAGAGTTTAGAACTTTTCCTACTTTTGCCATTTGAAGACTTGAATAGCTCTAGTGTTAGAGAGAGAAGCTAGAGAGAGAAAGTAGAGAGAGAAAGGCAAAAGGTGATTCGAGGTGCTTGTATCTTTCATACGTTTTATAGAATCACAGATTGAGTACGTTCGTGTGTTCGATCACGTTCGTGTACGGATTCCGCACGTTACATGTGACAACCCTCACTAAACCAGGTATCCGTACGACTTAATTAATAATTAATTACTGCTTAATTACTGTGCTTACTTGAACTTGTGGATAAACTGCTACTTGAATGCTGATACATGTACTTACTTGCATCATACTTTACTTGCTGTCACTCCATGTTTTGCTTACAGCACCTTTGTGACAACCTTGATGCACCAAAAGCACAGTAGCACAATGAACGGATAACCTATTAAACGTGCTGTCATAACTAGCACCAGGCAGGTACTGCCTCTAAGGCCTGTAAGAGCCTGAGATAGTTTGCTACACTAGTGGTGAGTGTAGGGATATAAGGGTTGTAGAACTGCGTCACTAGGAATGAGATTACAGTGACCGGATGTGCCTAAAACGTACTTAAGTACAAAATTCAGCACTTTAATTAAAATTCAGCATCTAGCTAACTAATAAAGTGCTAAAACATGAGAAAAACATTACTAGACACTTTCCAAAGTGTCGGGAATAAGTTGTGTCACTAAAAATAATAATAATGACACTTTAAATCTTTGTTAAGCACTTTAACGGATCACTATCCAACCGAACAACCGGACTTTACCAGGAACATAAAAATATTGCCATTTGCATTGTTTTTCTTTTTCTAAACCAGTTAGGGTTCCCGGATACCCTAACACCCGTCACAATGCATACCATGTTAGTAAATGGTTACACCTTCTAATTACTTAACTAAATGGCTAACTAATGGTTGAAAGGGAACCGGATAACCCCCCCCCCCTAACCGAACTCGTCCCCAAGGGGACACCCTTTGTACTTGTTGATTATTTAAATCACATATGTCTAATATCTAGTAGACACTAAAACCATTGGTTAATTGTGAAAGGTTTTGTCTATAAGTAACCATCTTAAACCATCATGTTCATTTCATCACAACACTTAACCACAAAACACTCTCTCTCCCTCTCTTTCACTCTCGGCCGAAGACACAAGCACCCCCACCGCCACCTTTCGATCTTGATCTTGCCATTCCAAGTGCATACAAGTGTTAAGGATCTCATACAAAGGAGCTCGGTGCATTCGGAACGCGAAGGACCTCACCCCAT
Organism: Helianthus tuberosus; assembly: GCA_030545235.1. Taxonomy (NCBI): domain Eukaryota; kingdom Viridiplantae; phylum Streptophyta; class Magnoliopsida; order Asterales; family Asteraceae; genus Helianthus; species Helianthus tuberosus. Next base: position 122,757,832 of record CM060409.1, read on the forward strand.
TGCTTTTATCCACTCGATTTTTGACTAGTTTCTTCCCTAGCCTCGAGCTAGTAGTAAGTGACTTCAAACACACTCTTGATCTATTCTAAAGTGGTTAATATGAACTTTGTCGGGTGAAAATCATGAACATACTAAATCACATACTAAAAGTTTACTAGAATGAGAAATAAGTTGGATAAAAGCTATAGAGTTGTGTAAAACTTGTAAGACTTGTTTTGTTGTGATTATTTAGTGTTGATCTATGATTGTAGTAGCTCGGATCATCATCTAACCCGGATTAGTCATGATCAAGGATCATGGCATAGAGTTTGTTTAAGTGTACAAAGGGTTAAATGATGAAACTCTACCACACACTAAACATGAACTTGTGTAAAATCAATATTTCTTATGAAATAGAGTTGTAAACTGGTAGATCTACGGATCTACAAGCGGTATTTTCAAAGGACCAAGTGTCAAGGAAATCTTATTTTCTAAAACCGGATTTTACTTGAACAAGAGTGATTTTTGTAAACACACAAGTGTGTAGACACTTGTGTAACACAAAAGTTTTGACAAAGGAACTATTTTTATAAGTGTTGACAAGAAGTTCTAAAGATGTAACTTCTTTAAAAACGAGACTTTCAAGTAACCTAATTGATCTATACAAAGATCCACTAAAAATAACGGAAAGATACTACATATTTTGGAAAAACCACAAGTTCATGTATTTCTTCGATTATATCTATTTTAACTAGTTGAATATTGTTTATTGTTGATTGAGGAAATTGTTGATTTGGATTTTAAAAGAAAATGATACGCTTGAAAGCGTGGCCACCTCCAGTTACAGGGGAAACTCTGGCGAAATTTTTCCAAAAACCTCACACTTGAAAATATTTTCATCACAAGTGTTAGAAATACATTTTTAACTTGTTTTCAAAGACGTAAATTTCGCCATGATTCTGTTTACAAAATTTCTAAGTGTCGGAGGTGGAATTTTCACAAAATAAAACCTGAAATATATATATTTAGAATATATGTTTTTCATAAAAACACTTGTGAATTTCTATGATTATTTTGTGAACTATACAAATATTATTATTAGGGTAAAAATAATATTACCGAATGTTAACGATTCCAAAAATAATACAAACACCTTCATAATAAATAATAAGTTACAACGGTATAATTATTACCACCCGATCTTTAAAACGTAACTTACGCATTTTAAGAAAATATTTATGAGCGCGTATTTTTGTCAAAGTATTATTTTGGGAAGAATATTTATATTTTGAAGTAAAAAATAAAATATATTAAGTGAGACTTAATGATGTATTTCGAATTTTACGAACACGCATGTATTAAGTCCCCCATCCTTGGGAAGGAGAATAATTACCAAGTATTTACAAAAAATATAAACACGAAATAGTTGTCTAACTATTTCCCAAAAACTTAAACCTTAAGCTAAGGCACGGCCGTCCGTCTAATAGATTTAGTACGTGTAGGTCGTCGCACAGCTGCTTGATCAGGAGATATACTTGGTAGAGACGCACCACTGTGAGTTCATGTCCCCCTTTTCTCTAACTGTTTTTAGTTTTCTAAACTGCGGGGGTGAAATACATGTTACTATGATTATGAATAATTCTTACATGGTATGGTTAGCGTAAGGAGGGTTATTATTCAGATCATGTGAGTGGGTAGGCGGAAACTTGAGGCCATTAATCCTCAGGGTAGGACCGAGGGGCAGGAGCGGTAGATCTATCTGGGTGTAGCGAGCCCAGCCCCAGGCCCAAACAGAATGGACCTCGGGGTGACTTTGTACCCAACGCATAAATCTGCTAGGTTTGAGTCTTCCTACTTGCACTTCACACATATCAATGGCCTTGCAAACCATTGGTGATCTCTTTTTCCTTATTTGCTACATACCAGGGTTTTTATACATACAAAGGTTTATTTACTCACTTACACATGAACTCGCTCAACATTATTGTTCATTTTTCAACTTACATGTATTTCAGGGAATTAAAGGATCTGGCACGGTATGACACGTTTTCCCGCTGCACTAGTTTCGAGGTCATCCGAGTTTAAGGGATGTGACTTTTTCCTGGACGAGTCACAGTTCTTAAACTGTGTTTATTTCTTGTTGGTGTTGTGTCTTTTGAACACTGTTTATGTTTGTTAGGATGTGATATCCGTTAAGACAATGTTGTGGTTCTTTACTCTTCAAACTTATTTTAATGGATGATCTTGCATGGTTTTTATTTCATATAGCTTGTTATGATTAAGCTATGGTATTAAGAAGTCACACCAAAATAACCACGCTTCCGCAAAGCCAGGGTGTGACAGCTTGGTATCAGAGCTCTGATCATAGCGAACTAGGATTCCTTCTCGAGTCTAGACTATGATCACTAGGGCTCTCACGAAAACATTTTTACACTGCATACCACTCAAGTCCAGATCCAAAACTTTTTACAAAAAAATGTTGAGCACATTTATTTATTATTTATAGGCTCAGTCTGGGAGGCTGAGGCTCGGTCTGGAGGACCGAGGCTCGGTCTAGGAGACCGAGGTAGTTGTCTAGTGGAACTAGGAAGAGCAGTCTGAGAGGTTGGGAGAGTTTGGCTAGTGGGACTAGGAAGAGCAGTCTGAGAGGCTGGGAGACTTTGGCTAGTGGAACTAGGAAGAGCAGTCTGAGAGGCTGGGAGGCTAGTGGGACTAGGAGAATTATTTGATTGCTTACTTTGTGACTAATGTGCTTATCTGATTGTAAGATTGATTATTTGTACATATTTGTGTTTGTGTTACAAACACCATGGACTCGTCCGGCACAGGTGATTCGGACACCACGGACCCTAGACCCATAGTATCAGACGACTTAGAGTCTTCAGAGCATGAGGTCCACACATCAGATGTTACCAGCACAGACGAGGACGACTTTCAGCCCTTTGCGCTGCCCGACGCTGTCGATGAGCCCGCTGATGGCCCTTTTGCTGGGTACCTACCACTCGTAGAGATCCCTGCTCCCATACCTTTGGCCGTTTATCCTGCTTACGATATGCTCCTCGACGCCGACGTTGACGACGACGTCGATCTGTTTGATGATGAGCCCCTGGAGGACGATGTTGAGGGCGAGGCCCTTCTAGCTGACGGTGGTCTTTTGTTACTCGCAGATGCTCCAGCTGAGGAGTCACCTGCACACTCACCCGCTCCAGACTCCTTCGAGTCTGTGGCCTCCGCACCGTCACACACTCGGAGCGCACAACACTATTCACACGGTTCAGATCCTGACAGGGCATCATCTGCTGTCTCTGCTCCTAGATTTGCTTTCGATCACGACCTCGATGAGGATTCAGACCCTGTGTTTCCCCCTGGATTTGACCCAGACCAGGAGATAGAGTTCATCCACTTGGATCAGCCTATGGTTGACCCAGTAGACCCAGTTGACCCTGCATTCGCTGATCATGCAGATTTTGATATGGAGTTCGTTGATCCCGAGCCTGCCATGGCCCTTGAGCCAGTAGCTGCTCCTGACCCAGTGTTTGAGCATGACCCTATTCATGCTGGCATGCCCATTGATCCTGTGATTGCTGACCTACCCATTGATGATCACCCTGCTGATGCACCACTACTGGAGGGTGACCATGTTATTGCTGCTGATCATGTTGATCCCCCACTTATCGCTGATATACCTGCTGACCCTCTTGTTGCACCCCACCTTGACCCTATGCCTGTACAGTTTGATCGAGCACTTTTTGAGGCACAGATTGACCCACGAGATGAGCACGCCCAGCATGGGTGGATTCCTGCGGATGATGAGCTTCCACCTATTCCTCCTCATACCACCGATGCACGTCACGTTGATTTCTCTTTTTCATTTGCACAGTACACACCTCCAGCTCGACCTGGAGAGGGTTCCTCGGCTCATCCCTTTAGACATGTGCCGACATCTATTCCAGTTATGCCACAGACTTCATCTGCTATTCCCCCTGCGCCACCATTCTTTGTGCCACCTTTTGATCCTGTGACATCCCGTTGAAACGTTCGTATTTACACTAGCTTGTCAGTGGCTGCCTTAACTTTCGGGACGAAAGTTCTTAAAACTTGGGGATAATGTGACACTCTAGGTTTTCCCGAGCAAATACCTTGTATTAACATTATGTGGATATACGTTATTAAATGTTAGTGCGTGTTATCTCGATGATTTTATGTGATCCTTGTGCTAAGTGTGATGAATGTGTGTGTATATTATATATATGTATGTGTGTTATATGAGTGGGCCGAGACCCCAAAGGACCCGACTCGAGACCACCCTCGGTCTCGAGTGAACAGTAAACACTCGGGCCGGTTGGGCCACGCTACCTAGAAGCCCACCCGGAAACCCCTAACCCACTCGAGATATTTGGCCAACCCTCACAACTTTCACCATTTTTGCAACATCACTCTCACACTCTCTCATCTCACACACTCTCCCTCTCTCTCTCTAAAAACCCTAAAACCCTAAGGTTCTAACATCACCCTCTCCTCCTCTTTTCTTCTCGGAATCACCATCGGCTAAGGAAGGGCTCTCGGACCTCGGTGAATCCCTACACACCTCCACACTTTAGAACCGGTTAGTGTTTCATTCTATGCTAAGAAAATTATGTGTGCTTAATGATTAAGATGCATGATTAGTTAGAGGTCTTGTTGTATAAATTCTTGTATGACTAGCGACTTGGTAATGTGATGAATGATGTGTGTGAGCTATGATATGATAATGTCTTGTTAGGATGTTTTTGTAGGGAAAATGATTAGACTATCCGACTCATGTTAGATGTTTTGTTAGATAATTTTGTTAATCCGATTTATGTTAACCGATTTATGTGGGATGATCTTGTTACCCGATTTATGCTAGATGTTTTGGGACAAATGTGTGTTCAATAAGATGATGCAAGATTTACTTGATCTTTATATTTCATGCTTAAGTGATCTCATGAAGAACCTTATGAATATGTGCCAAAAGTGATATGAACACATGATGAACAATGTTGAATGTGAGATGAACATTTGAATAGGATATGAATATGTATTAAATATAGTAGGAGCATATGAAGAACACTTTGAATGTCATGAAAATATTTGAAATTGTTGGTGTTTGATCTGAATTGTTTGGAAATTAGACAATAAAACATGTTTAAGAAATTTTATTGGTTAGTACAAAATTTCATGAAAACATAATGGTATTGGTTAGTACATCCGCCAGGTTCTAGAAGGATTCTTGTGCACGTATCCGAGGTTGCGACTCGAAACCCCCGGTTACGACTCGCAACCGAATCATGACAAGTCGAAACATCCGGTTACGACTCGCAACCAGAGCATGACAAGTCGAAACATCCGGTTACGACTCGCAACCAGAGCATGACGAGTCGAAACATCCGGTTGCGACTCGCAACCAGAGCATGACAAGTCGAAACGTCCGGTTGCGACTCGCAACTGTTAGTTATTGGGCCCAAGTGTATTAACTGTACATGCTGGTTACGGTTTAGGTGGGCTACGTGTTAACTGTTAACTGTTGCTGTTAAAGAACTTAGACGGGCCCAATGACTTATTGGGTAATTATATGTTGTGCATGCTATGTGTTAGTTATGTGTAGATTATACGTGTTGACTTGTACCCCAACTTGACCTATATTGGTAACCATGCTAGGACGTGGTGACCAACGTGATCGACCGGGTAATTAATCTACCGAGCAACCCAAGGTGAGTTCACAACCTAAAGCATGTATTCCCGGTGGTTTGGGAAACGGAACTAAAAACAACACTATCCCCTTATGAGGGATACAACTTACTTTTCTTCCCGTGTTATTGGGAACCTTTTAGTTAATTACTGTTTATACGGATTGCAACAAACGGCACTAAACGAAACTCTATCACTTAAAGTCCCTACTACATAATACCGATTAGTCGCCGGGGCCAGGCGAACGGGTTATTAGTTGATAGCGCTATTTAGGTCTTACCAACCTCACACCGTGCCAAGGTATGGGATCGGTCGTGAACTAATGTACTCAGGCATCCGTCAATAATGATAGAACATTGACATCGGGGCACTCTGCGGATACGCAACGGTCACCTAGTGTTCGGTATTGGAAAAACAGTTTAGTCGCTAACTTTTGGGGTAGCTCCCCATGGCATGTATAAACGGATAAATTAACTGGTGAAACAAGTTTTTGGTAATTAAAACTGGACAACTAGTGAACTCACTCAGCATTATTGTTGACCCCTTACTGCATGCTTTGCAGGTAACCAGTGACTCAGGAGCTTGCAGCTTGGGAAGTGTAGTGGTTGTCTAAACCCGCGTGTTGGGTTCTAAATAACTTGAACTATGAACTTTGTTTAAACTGTTTTGCCTATGCTTCCGCTATTTAATCAAACTGTTATTTGAACCTAACTTTCGAACATTAAACTATGATGCTTACTAACTATTAAGGTTGGTGATCATCTTTATTATTATCCAAATACTCAGTATAATTGGTGGCTGGATCCTGGTCGGTCACGCCCTCAAGCGGACGGTACTCCGCAGGTGGAATTTGGGGGTGTGACAGATCCAGCCATCAGAGCCATTGGTTATAGTGAACTTGGTTTTAAAAAGGGAAGTCTTTTTGAGAAAAACCAGACTATAACCCGTGACTCATGACGACACTACACTCCAAGGGCAAGACTCGACATACTAGACCTCGTAGCTCGGACTTGTGTTTACTTGCTTGCTTATCTTATATTGACTACTCTACTATACATACTAGTGTGCCTAATTAGATAGATACACATTTCTCTTCCACCTCATTCTCGCTACGTTACGACATTACACTCATACTGTGTTTTCTGGCTATGAAGACAATGAGTGGACGCGGAAGAGGAAGCGTTAACATGACTCAGGCTCAATTCGCTAACTTGCTCAACACGGTGGCTGCAGCTTTCGCAGCTCACCCTGGAGGTAAACTCGTTGCTATAGGATGTTTAGATCCTACCCCCACATCGTCTTTTCACCTCTAAACCTATTCGCTCCATTTCTCACATCAGGTCAGCCTGCGCCTGCGCAACCACGTGCTTGTACTTTCAAAACCTTCATGGATGGCAAGCCTCTCCCTTTCAACGGCACTGAGGGTGCCATAGGCCTTCTGCATTGGATTGAAAAGGCCGAAGCTGTCTTCGCCGTCTGCGAGTGTCCCCCTGCTAACTGGGTTAAGTACGCAACTGGTACGCTTGAAGGAAACGCGCTTTCATGGTGGAAAGCACAGATTCAGATGCTTGGTCTGGAAACTGCTAATGCTACTGCATGGGAAGATTTCAAGGACATGATTAAAGAGGAGTACTGTCACAGGGATGACATCCACAAACTCGAGAACGAGTACTATGCGCTCAAGATGGTCGGATCAGAGATCGAGACCTACACTAAGCAGTCCAACGACTATGCTGCACTTTGCCCAAACATGTCCCAACCTATGTATCGAAGGATCGAGTTGTACATCAAAGGATTGGTCCCAGAAATCCGGAGCCATGTGACCTCGGCCAACCTCAACACCATACAGCCCGTGGTCCGTCTTGCTCACAAACTCACCAATCAGGCTGTGGAAGAGGGCAAGCTGCCCAAGAGGATCGGTGCTACTGCTGGAACTTCTGGCGATAACAAGCGAAAGTGGGATGGAAATCAGGGAAAGGATGCTAACCCCACTCAGGCCCCAGTTCAACAAAGGAAGACTGAGAACAACAAGGGCCCTCAGCAACAGGGTGGCTATCGAGGAAACCACCCTAAGTGTAACAAATGTAATCGACATCACAGTGGGCCATGTGGAAAAGGTCAGTGTCAGCGATGCAACAAGATGGGGCACGAAGCCAAAGACTACCGAAGCCAGTTCCCAGCTAGGCAGAATCAGCAACAACCACAGCAATAGCAGCAACAAGGAAACAACCGTGGATGCTTCAAGTGTGGAGCAATGGGGCACATGCGAAAGGATTGCCCTGAACTGAATCAAAACAACAACAATCAGGGTGCTGGGAACAATAACAACAATGCTGGAAATGGTGCTAGAGGAAAAGCTTTTGTGATTGGAGCTGGGGAAGCAAGGAATGACCCCAACGTTGTGGCGGGTATGTTCCTACTCAATGATCGTTATGTTTCCGTACTATTTGATTCCGGAGCAGATGCTAGTTATGTATCCCTACGTATTAGAAAGAAACTTAAGCTCACTCTTACGCCGCTAAGCTCTAAGCACACCGTTGAAATAGCTAATGGTAGAAACCTCGAGGCCTCACACATAATTCGTAACTGCAAATTAGAGTTGTCTGGTCAGACCTTCTATATTGATCTTTTCCCCATCATTCTTGGAAGCTTCGACGTCATTATTGGTATCGATTGGTTATCCAAACATCGAGCTGAAATCCTCTGCCAGGAGAAAGCTATTCGTATTCCCCGTCCCCCTGGCAAACCTCTTATAGTTCAAGGCGACAAGAGCGGAGAAGTCACAGGCATCATTTCATTCTTAAAGGCCCAGAAGTATCTACGAAAAGGGCACACCGCTATCTTAGCACTCATTACCGACACACAGAAAAGGGAAAACAGGATTGAAGACTTTCCAGTTGTACGCGACTATCCTGAGGTATTCCCGGAGGAACTACCTGGACTCCCTCCTCACCGTCAGGTCGAATTTCAAATCAAGCTAGCTCCCGGAGCAGCGCCTATAGCTCGTGCACCTTATCGATTAGCCCCCGCGGAGCTCAAGGAGCTTTCTACTCAACTACAAGAACTTTTGGACAAAGGTTTTATCCGTCCTAGTTCATCACCCTGGGGAGCCCCAGTGCTCTTCGTCAAAAAGAAAGATGGTTCATTCCGAATGTGCATTGACTACCGCGAACTTAACAAGGTTACCATCAAGAATCGTTATCCACTTCCCCGTATCGACGACCTGTTCGACCAGCTGCAAGGGTCGAGCTATTATTCCAAGATCGATCTGCGATCGGGTTATCACCAGCTGAGAGTCCGCGATGAGGACATCTCTAAGACTGCTTTCAGAACCCGCTATGGTCACTACGAATTCCTTGTTATGCCTTTCGGAATGACCAACGCACCTGCAATCTTCATGGATCTCATGAACCGAGTATGCAAACCCTACCTCGACAAGTTCGTAATCGTATTCATCGACGACATCCTGATCTACTCGAAGAGCCAAGAGGAGCATGAACAACACCTATGTCTTATTCTCGAACTTCTTCGCAATGAGCAACTGTACGCCAAATTCTCGAAATGTGATTTCTGGCTTAGAGAAGTCCATTTCCTTGGACACATCGTCAATCAGGAAGGGATTCATGTTGACCCTGCTAAGATTGAGTCCATTAAGAATTGGCCTGTGCCCAAGACTCCGACCGAAGTTCGCCAATTCTTGGGATTGGCGGGATACTATCGAAGATTTATCAAGGGATTCTCTAAGATCGCTCAACCACTTACGACACTCACTCAGAAGGGTGTTGCTTACAAATGGAGTGATGCTCAGGAATCTGCCTTCCAGGAACTAAAGAAGAACCTTTGTAGTGCTCCTATTCTCTCCTTACCCGAAGGTACCGACGACTTCGTCGTCTACTGCGACGCTTCTATTCAAGGACTTGGCTGCGTATTGATGCAACGCGAGAAAGTTATTGCTTACGCCTCGCGACAACTCAAGGTCCACGAACGAAACTACACGACGCATGACTTAGAATTTGGAGCTGTGGTCTTCGCGCTCAAGCTTTGGCGACATTACTTGTATGGCACCAAGTGCACGATTTACACTGATTACAAGAGTCTCCAGCACATAATGGGACAAAAGGGTTGAATATGCGGCAACGCCGATGGGTCGAACTCCTAAATGACTACGAGTGTGCAATCAAATATCACCCAGGCAAGGCTAATGTGGTAGCCGATGCCCTCAGCAGAAAGGAGACCAAACCCAAGCGTGTTCGTGCCTTACAGCTCACTATCCACTCGAACCTCCCTAATCAAATTCGGAATGCTCAGGTTGAAGCATTGAAAGCCGAAAACATCAGGGCTGAGTCCCTACGAGGATCGAGACAACGATTGGAACAAAAAGAAGACGGTGCTTACTACGTAGCCGGACGCATATGGGTTCCGCTTTACGGAAATTTACGTGACCTTGTGATGGATGAAGCTCATAAGTCCCGTTACTCAGTACATCCGGGTTCGGATAAGATGTACCACGACTTGAAGGCTACCTATTGGTGGCCTGGCATGAAAGCCCACATAGCAACGTATGTCAGAAAATGTTTAACCTGCGCAAGAGTCAAGGCTGAGTATCAAAAACCATCAGGCCTACTCCAACAGCCAGAGATTCCGCAATGGAAATGGGAGCAGATTTCCATGGATTTTGTTACTGGCCTGCCTAGGTCTCAACGAGGAAATGACACCATTTGGGTAATAGTGGATCGCTTAACTAAGTCTGCACACTTTTTGGCTATCAAAGAAACAGACAAGTTCTCTACCCTAGCAGAGGTATACTTAAAAGAAGTGGTCTCGAAGCACGGAGTGCCTACCTCTATTATTTCCGATCGAGACGCGCATTTTACTTCTGAATTGTGGCAAGCCATGCACAAATCTTTTGGCTCACGTTTAGACATGAGCACCGCTTATCACCCGCAAACGGATGGGCAGTCTGAACGCACCATCCAAACCCTCGAAGACATGCTTAGGGCATGTGTGATCGATTTTGGCAAAAATTGGGAGAAGCACCTACCGTTGGTGGAATTCTCCTACAACAACAGCTACCACACCAGCATTCAGGCAGCACCCTTTGAGGCATTGTACGGCCGTAAATGTCGATCGCCTCTCTGCTGGGCTGAGGTTGGTGACAGCCAGATCACAGGCTCGGAACATGTAGTCGACACCACAGAAAAGATTGCCCAGATTAGGCAACGCATGGCGGCAGCTCGTGACCGTCAAAAGTACTACGCCGATAAAGATAGGAAACCGCAAGAGTTCCAGGTTGGTGAACGGGCTCTACTTAAGGTCTCACCCTGGAAGGGTGTGGTTCGTTTTGGAAAACGGGGCAAGCTTAATCCAAGATATATCGGACCCTTTGAAGTTACCGAAAATATCGGTACGGCCGCTTACAGATTGAATCTGCCTGAAGAACTGAGTGCTGTGCACAACGTCTTCCACGTGTCTAATCTGAAGAAGTGCCTGTCAGATGAAACACTCGTCATTCCTTACAAGGAACTTACTATTGACGAACAGCTACACTATACTGAGGAACCGGTTGAGATCACGGATCGTGAGATCAAAACCCTCAAACGTAGCCAGATACCTCTCGTACGAGTTCGTTGGAACTCACGCCGTGGCCCAGAGTTTACCTGGGAGCGAGAAGACCAGATGAAGCGCAAGTATCCCCAGCTGTTCCCAAATGAAACCCCCAGCACTGAAGCTACAACTGAATTTCGGGACGAAATTCCAAACTAACGGGGGGATGATGTGACATCCCGTTGAAACGTTCGTATTTACACTAGCTTGTCAGTGGCTGCCTTAACTTTCGGGACGAAAGTTCTTAAAACTTGGGGATAATGTGACACTCTAGGTTTTCCCGAGCAAATACCTTGTATTAACATTATGTGGATATACGTTATTAAATGTTAGTGCGTGTTATCTCGATGATTTTATGTGATCCTTGTGCTAAGTGTGATGAATGTGTGTGTATATTATATATATGTATGTGTGTTATATGAGTGGGCCGAGACCCCAAAGGACCCGACTCGAGACCACCCTCGGTCTCGAGTGAACAGTAAACACTCGGGCCGGTTGGGCCACGCTACCTAGAAGCCCACCCGGAAACCCCTAACCCACTCGAGATATTTGGCCAACCCTCACAACTTTCACCATTTTTGCAACATCACTCTCACACTCTCTCATCTCACACACTCTCCCTCTCTCTCTCTCTCTAAAAACCCTAAAACCCTAAGGTTCCAACATCACCCTCTCCTCCTCTTTTCTTCTCGGAATCACCATCGGCTAAGGAAGGGCTCTCGGACCTCGGTGAATCCCTACACACCTCCACACTTTAGAACCGGTTAGTGTTTCATTCTATGCTAAGAAAATTATGTGTGCTTAATGATTAAGATGCATGATTAGTTAGAGGTCTTGTTGTATAAATTCTTGTATGACTAGCGACTTGGTAATGTGATGAATGATGTGTGTGAGCTATGATATGATAATGTCTTGTTAGGATGTTTTTGTAGGGAAAATGATTAGACTATCCGACTCATGTTAGATGTTTTGTTAGATAATTTTGTTAATCCGATTTATGTTAACCGATTTATGTGGGATGATCTTGTTACCCGATTTATGCTAGATGTTTTGGGACAAATGTGTGTTCAATAAGATGATGCAAGATTTACTTGATCTTTATATTTCATGCTTAAGTGATCTCATGAAGAACCTTATGAATATGTGCCAAAAGTGATATGAACACATGATGAACAATGTTGAATGTGAGATGAACATTTGAATAGGATATGAATATGTATTAAATATAGTAGGAGCATATGAAGAACACTTTGAATGTCATGAAAATATTTGAAATTGTTGGTGTTTGATCTGAATTGTTTGGAAATTAGACAATAAAACATGTTTAAGAAATTTTATTGGTTAGTACAAAATTTCATGAAAACAGAATGGTATTGGTTAGTACATCCGCCAGGTTCTAGAAGGATTCTTGTGCACGTATCCGAGGTTGCGACTCGAAACCCCCGGTTACGACTCGCAACCGAATCATGACAAGTCGAAACATCCGGTTACGACTCGCAACCAGAGCATGACAAGTCGAAACATCCGGTTACGACTCGCAACCAGAGCATGACGAGTCGAAACATCCGGTTGCGACTCGCAACCAGAGCATGACAAGTCGAAACGTCCGGTTGCGACTCGCAACTGTTAGTTATTGGGCCCAAGTGTATTAACTGTACATGCTGGTTACGGTTTAGGTGGGCTACGTGTTAACTGTTAACTGTTGCTGTTAAAGAACTTAGACGGGCCCAATGACTTATTGGGTAATTATATGTTGTGCATGCTATGTGTTAGTTATGTGTAGATTATACGTGTTGACTTGTACCCCAACTTGACCTATATTGGTAACCATGCTAGGACGTGGTGACCAACGTGATCGACCGGGTAATTAATCTACCGAGCAACCCAAGGTGAGTTCACAACCTAAAGCATGTATTCCCGGTGGTTTGGGAAACGGAACTAAAAACAACACTATCCCCTTATGAGGGATACAACTTACTTTTCTTCCCGTGTTATTGGGAACCTTTTAGTTAATTACTGTTTATACGGATTGCAACAAACGGCACTAAACGAAACTCTATCACTTAAAGTCCCTACTACATAATACCGATTAGTCGCCGGGGCCAGGCGAACGGGTTATTAGTTGATAGCGCTATTTAGGTCTTACCAACCTCACACCGTGCCAAGGTATGGGATCGGTCGTGAACTAATGTACTCAGGCATCCGTCAATAATGATAGAACATTGACATCGGGGCACTCTGCGGATACGCAACGGTCACCTAGTGTTCGGTATTGGAAAAACAGTTTAGTCGCTAACTTTTGGGGTAGCTCCCCATGGAATGTATAAACGGATAAATTAACTGGTGAAACAAGTTTTTGGTAATTAAAACTGGACAACTAGTGAACTCACTCAGCATTATTGTTGACCCCTTACTGCATGCTTTGCAGGTAACCAGTGAGTCAGGAGCTTGCAGCTTGGGAAGTGTAGTGGTTGTCTAAACCCGCGTGTTGGGTTCTAAATAACTTGAACTATGAACTTTGTTTAAACTGTTTTGCCTATGCTTCCGCTATTTAATCAAACTTTTATTTGAACCTAACTTTCGAACATTAAACTATGATGCTTACTAACTATTAAGGTTGGTGATCATCTTTATTATTATCCAAATACTCAGTATAATTGGTGGCTGGATCCTGGTCGGTCACGCCCTCAAGCGGACGGTACTCCGCAGGTGGAATTTGGGGGTGTGACAGATCCAGCCAGCGAGCCGTTTCTCTGGACGTCACCGTCTGTTATGCCACCGACCGACCCCAACCATCCTTTCCATATGGGGTATTCTATTGAGGATGTTCTGATGTCGTTTGTTGTCCAGCAGGAGGCACTTACACGGCGTATTCAGGAGCTTGAGAGAGCTCAGCCACCGCCGTGCCAGTGTCAGGGTCAGACCCACCCTGCTTCTTCGCAGCACCCTCGACCATTGTTACCGGACTATGTTGCACGCCTTTTGGCACTTGAGCAGCAGGTTGCTTCTTGGTTGCGTACCCAGAGAGCCATGGAGGAGGACTGGCTCCATTTGTGACGTTTGTTCTACACCCATTTCCCCCTCCTCCACCACCATCAGTTTAGGGCATCTTTAGTACAGCATGGGTAGACGTTGGTGAGAAGACGGCGATTGCTCTGACCACACAGCATTTTTGGAGACTGCATTCTGATTCTGACTTTTGTTGATCATGTATATGGGATGTATTGACACTGATTTGATATTCTTTAGGACTGGGGTGATGTAGCCCTTAGTCGATGATGATGTATGACACTATTATGTACTTGTACACTCTACCATGTGGTCTCGATTTTGGCAATACAATCGCAGTATTCTCATCATATGTGATGTTTTGATTGATTATTTATGTTTTATAACATGGGATGTTGTGTGATTGATATGATTATAACATGAGATGTTATGTACTATTATTATCATTATATACGTACGCTTTACTATGGCCTGACCGACGTGAACCCATCTTTTAGAAGATGCCGCCGAGACGTCAAACGCCGATGCCTACCAATGAGGCAGAATTCCAACAAGTCATCGCTGCTGCCATCGCGCAATACGCCGCCTCGCAAGGAGGACCCAGCGGAAGCAGCTCAAACAACAATGGCAACAACAATCCACCTCATGGTAATACTAAGTCATTAAGACATACCATGATCTAATTGGATATCTCTAGCAAGGATGCTAATGCCCTTCATATGTTGTAACGTATGTGCAGGGTGCACCTACAAGCAGTTTCTAGACTACAAGCCTGTCAACTTTGATGGCACCGGAGGTGCTGTCGCTTTTGTTCGTTGGGCCGAGAAGACTGAATCTGTTCTCCGCATGAGCAAATGTGCACCAGACCAGCAAGTCACCTACATTTCTGGGCTATTTTTGGATGGAGCCCTATCTTGGTGGAATTTGCAAGTGCAGACACTTGGTGAAGCTGCTGCCTACGCACTAACATGGACCGAACTGAAGAAACTAATGCGCAAAAAGTATTGTTCTCGCGCTGAAATCCACAGATTGGAAACTGAGTTCTGGCATTTGAAGATGGAAGGTCCGAAGATCGCGGAATATGTTCAGAGGTTTCACGACCTGTCGCATGTGGTACCCTATATGGTCACTCCAGAATTCAAGCGGATTAAACGCTTCATTTGGGGATTAGCTCCACAAATCATAAGCATGGTGACCTCCTCCAAGCCTGCAACAATTACTGAGGCAATCGATTTGAGCGTGGCTCTCACTGAGGAGGCTATCCGCCTGAACAAGTTCGACGAGATCGAGACAAAGAAGAAAGAGACTCACGTCGAGTCATCCGGAGGTAACAAACGAAAGTTCTCGAACTTCAAACAAGGCACTAGTGGTGTTGTTAAGAAAGGAGAGCCAAACGCGCCAGCTCAGGTTACAGCTGGTGGTGGAAAGAAAGGAAAGGGATATATGGGCACCCAGCCCAAGTGTAACACCTGCCAGCGTCACCATTCTGGCCGATGTGGTTTGAAGGTATGTGAAGCGTGTGGGAAACCTGGCCACTTGAAGGATTCTTGTTGGGCCACTGTTGGCCAGGGAGGCCAAGGAGGATTTGGAAACAGAAACAATAACCGGGGTGGAATTGGAAATCGCCCACAAGGAAACAATGGAGGTAACGGGAATCGAGGCAACAATGTGAATCAAGCGGGCGCTGTGAATCATAACCAAAGGAATAACCAAGCTGGAAATGGATGTGGAAACGGGCAAAGACCTGGATGCTTTAACTGTGGTGATATCGGGCACTTTAAGAGGAACTGCCCAGAGTTGAACCAAGCCCGTGGAAGAGTGTTCAATATCGAAGCGAGGGAAGCGCGCCAGGATCCCAATGTCGTTACTGGTACGTTCCCTGTAAACCAACGCTATGCATCCGTTTTATTTGACACTGGTGCCGACTATAGCTTCGTATCGTTAGAATTTAAGAATATGCTTGGTTTAGCCACTAGTAAGTTAGATATTCCCTACTCAATCGAATTGGCTAATGGGAAGTTAGTAGAAGCCAATGAAGTGATCAGAGGTTGTGCAATCGAGTTGGGAGAACGTGAGTTTGCTTTGGATCTACTACCAGTTCAGCTGGGGAGCTTTGACGTGGTAGTAGGGATGGATTGGTTATCAAGAAACAAGGCAGAAATTGTTTGTCACGAAAAGGTCGTTCGTATCCCGACCGAAGATGGCGAAAAAATTGTGGTACATGGCGAAAAGCGCGATACGCCGTTAAGAATTATCAGCTGCCTCAAAGCGCGAAAGTGTTTGCAAAAGGGGTGTGCTGCCTTCCTGGCACACATTGTAGACAAGAAAGCTGCAGAACCAAAGATCGAAGACATCCCTGTCGTGAGGGAGTATCCGGAAGTCTTCCCAGAGGACTTGCCTGGACTGCCACCTCAGAGGCAAGTGGAGTTTCACATCGATTTAGTCCCAGGCGCCGCGCCTATGGCTAAGGCACCTTATAGACTTGCCCCATCTGAGATGCAAGAATTGTCGACACAACTTCAAGAGTTGTTAGACAAGGGATTTATCCGACCAAGCTTCTCGCCTTGGGGAGCTCCGGTCCTGTTTGTCAAAAAGAAGGACGGTAGTTTTCGAATGTGCATAGACTACCGGGAGCTGAACTAGCTGACGATCAAGAATAGATATCCTCTGCCAAGAATTGATGATCTGTTTGATCAACTGCAAGGTTCAAGCTTTTACTTAAAGATCGATTTGCAATCTGGATACCATCAGTTAAGGATACATGAGGAGAGTATCCCGAAGACAGCCTTCAGAACTCGTTATGGACACTACGAGTTCCTTGTTATGCCGTTTGGATTGACAAACGCACCTGCAGTCTTTATGGATTTGATGAATAGAGTTTGCAAGCCGTACTTGGACAAGTTCGTGATTGTGTTTATCGACGACATCTTGATTTATTCAAGGACAAAGGCTGAGCACGAACAGCATCTAAGAGCTATTTTGGAGCTGCTGAAGAAAGAATAGCTGTATGCCAAATTCTCTAAGTCCGAATTTTGGCTACATGAAGTCCAATTTCTTGGACATGTGGTAAATGGAGATGGAATCCATGTGGATCCAACCAAGATCGAAGCGATCAAGAATTGGGAAACGCCAAAGACGCCAACCGAGATTCGACAATTCTTGGGTTTGGCTGGCTACTATCGAAGGTTCATTGAGGATTTTTTGAAGATCGCTCAACCATTGACGCTCCTCACCCAGAAAGATAAGAAGTTTGATTGGGGAATCAAACAGGAAGAAGCGTTTCAGCTGTTGAAGGATAAGCTCTGCAATGCGCCAATCCTAGCACTACCGGAAGGTACTGACGATTTCGTGGTATACTGTGACGCCTCGCGTCAAGGATTGGGTTGCGTGTTGATGCAACGCCAGAAGGTTATTGCTTATGCATCACGTCAGTTGAAGGAACATGAGAAGAACTATACCACGCACGATTTGGAGCTAGGCGCAGTGATATTTGCTTTAAAGATCTGGAGACACTACCTATATGGTACGAAATGTACAATTTTTACAGATCATAAGAGCCTACAACACATATTCAACCAGAAGGAGTTGAATATGAGACAAAGACGATGGGTTGAGTTGTTAAATGATTACGATTGCGAGATAAAGTATCATCCAGGGAAGGCGAATGTGGTTGCCGACGCCCAAAGTCGAAAAGAGAGGATCAAGCCCATAAGGGTTAGGGCTTTTGAAATGATTAACTAAACCGATCTTTCCTTGCGCATTCGTGCCGCGCAGAAAGAAGCTCTTAAGGAAAGAAATCTTGAAGAAGAATATCTCCGTGGGATGCAGAAGCTATTGGTGCCAAACGAGGAAGGAACGTTAGGTTTTGAGAAAAGGATTTGGGTTCCTCTGTTTGGTGGTTTAAGGAAAGTTGTTTTTGATGAAGCTCACAAATCGCGGTACTCTATCCATCCAGGAGCGGATAAGATGTACCAAGATCTCAAGGATTACTATTGGTGGCCTAGGATGAAGGGTGATGTTGCTGTTTATGTGAGCAAGTGTCTAACGTGCGCTAAAGTGAAAGCGGAATACCAGAAGCCTTCAGGACTTCTGCAACAACCTGAGATTCCAAGTGGAAATGGGAACAAATCTCCAAGGATTTTATTACAAAGTTGCCAAGAACGCCAAGAGGCCATGACACTATCTGGGTAATAGTGGACCGATTAACGAAGTCAGCGCACTTCTTACCTATCAGGGAGAAGGATAATACGAGCAAGTTGGCTGAAATTTACATGAGAGAAATCGTCACGCGCCATGGAGTACCTCTCTCGATCATCTCCGATAGAGATGGACGTTTCATATCAAGGATTTGGCAATCCTTCCAAGAAGCTTTTGGCTCACAATTAAATCTGAGCACTGCATTTCACCCTCAGACCGACGGTCAAAGCGAGCGGACTATTCAGACCTTGGAAGATATGCTGAGAGCATGTGTTATGGATTTGGGCGGTAGCTGGGATAAGCATTTGCCACTGGTCGTATTTTCATACAACAACAGCTACCACACCAGTATTGGAGCCGCGCCATTTGAAGCTCTTAACGGACGCAAGTGTCGATCACCCCTATGCTGGGCTGACGCAGGTGATAGGCAGCTTGTTGGTCCGGGAATCGTCCAAGAGACGACAGACAAGATTGCGCAGATTCGAAAACGCATCGAAGCAGCTCGCGACAGACAGAAAGCCTATGCAGATCCAAACCGGAAACATTTGGAATTCCAAGTTGGAGATATGGTTTTATTGAAAGTTTCACCCTGGAAGGGTGTGGCACGCTTCGGAAAGCCTGGGAAGTTGAATCCGCGTTACATTGGCCCTTTCAGAATTTTGGAAAGAATAGGGCTAGTAGCATACAAGCTGGACTGACCTGCTGAACTGAATGGAGTTCACGATACATTTCATGTATCCAACCTGAAGAAAAGTCTAACTCAAGATACCATTGTCATTCCCACCGACGAGATTCATGTTGACGACACGTTCCATTTCGTTGAAGAACCTGTTGAGGTTACGGATTGGAAAGTAAACAAGACCCGCCGGAGCAGTGTCAAGCTCGTCAAGGTTCGTTGGAATGCCAGACAT
The DNA here is from genome assembly GCA_030545235.1 of Helianthus tuberosus. Taxonomy (NCBI): domain Eukaryota; kingdom Viridiplantae; phylum Streptophyta; class Magnoliopsida; order Asterales; family Asteraceae; genus Helianthus; species Helianthus tuberosus. The sequence continues at coordinate 122,777,241 of CM060409.1, forward strand.
GGTCCTAAATACACCTGGGAGCGTGAGGACCGGATGAAAGAGAAATACCCCCACCTATTTCCCAAGAACCCTGCTTCTAGAAGCAGAACTTAAAATTTCGGAACGAAATTTTTCTAACGGGGGGAGAATGTGACAACCCTCACTAAACCAGGTATCCGTACGACTTAATTAATAATTAATTACTGCTTAATTACTGTGCTTACTTGAACTTTTGGATAAACTGCTACTTGAATGCTGATACATGTACTTACTTGCATCATACTTTACTTGCTGTCACTCCATGTTTTGCTTACAGCACCTTTGTGACAACCTTGATGCACCAAAAGCACAGTAGCACAATGAACGGATAACCTATTAAACGTGCTGTCATAACTAGCACCAGGCAGGTACTGCTTCTAAGGCATGTAAGAGCCTGAGATAGTTTGCTACACTAGTGGTGAGTGTAGGGATATAAGGGTTGTAGAACTGCGTCACTAGGAATGAGATTACAGTGACCGGATGTGCCTAAAACGTACTTAAGTACAAAATTCAGCACTTTAATTAAAATTCAGCATCTAGCTAACTAATAAAGTGCCAAAACATGAGAAAAACATTACTAGACACTTTCCAAAGTGTCGGGAATAAGTTGTGTCACTAAAAATAATAATAATGACACTTTAAAGCTTTGTTAAGCACTTTAACGGATCACTATCCAACCGAACAACCGGACTTTACCCGGAACATAAAAATATTGCCATTTGCATTGTTTTTCTTTTTCTAAACCAGTTAGGGTCCCCGGATACCCTAACACCCGTCACAATGCATACCATGTTAGTAAATGGTTACACCTTCTAATTACTTAACTAAATGGCTAACTAATGGTTGAAATGGAACCGGATAACTCCCCCCCCCCTAACCGAACTCGTCCCCAAGGGGACACCCTTTGTACTTGTTGATTATTTAAATCACATATGTCTAATATCTAGTAGACACTAAAACCATTGGTTAATTGTGAAAGGTTTTGTCTATAAGTAACCATCTTAAACCATCATGTTCATTTCATCACAACACTTAACCACAAAACACTCTCTCTCCCTCTCTTTCACTCTCGGCCGAAGACACAAGCACCCCCACCGCCACCTTTCGATCTTGATCTTGCCATTCCAAGTGCATACAAGTGTTAAGGATCTCATACAAAGGAGCTCGGTGCATTCGGAACGCGAAGGACCTCACCCCATTGCTTTTATCCACTCGATTTTCGACTAGTTTCTTCCCTAGCCTCAAGCTAGTAGTAAGTGACTTCAAACACACTCTTGATCTATTCTAAAGTGGTTAATATGAACTTTGTCGGGTGAAAATCCTGAACATACTAAATCACATACTAAAAGTTTACTAGAATGAGAAATAAGTTGGATAAAAGCTATAGAGTTGTGTAAAACTTGTAAGACTTGTTTTGTTGTGATTATTTAGTGTTGATCTATGATTGTAGTAGCTCGGATCATCATCTAACCCGGATTAGTCATGATCAAGGATCATGGCATAGAGTTTGTTTAAGTGTACAAAGGGTTAAATGATGAAACTCTACCACACACTAAACATGAACTTGTGTAAAATCAATATTTCTTATGAAATAGAGTTGTAAACTGGTAGATCTACGGATCTACAAGCGGTATTTTCAAAGGACCAAGTGTCAAGGAAATCTTATTTTCTAAAACCGGATTTTACTTGAACAAGAGTGATTTTTGTAAACACAGAAGTGTGTAGACACTTGTGTAACACAAAAGTTTTGACAAAGGAACTATTTTTGTAAGTGTTGACAAGAAGTTGTAAAGATGTAACTTCTTTAAAAACGAGACTTTCAAGTAACCGAATTGATCTATACAAAGATCCACTAAAATTAATGGAAGGATACTACATATTTTGGAAAAACCACAAGTTCATGTATTTCTGCGATTATATCTATTTTAACTAGTTGAATATTGTTTATTGTTGATTGAGGAAATTGTTGATTTGGATTTTAAAAGAAAATGATACGCTTGAAAGCGTGGCCACCTCCAGTTACTGGGGAAACTCTGGCTAAATTTTTCCAAAAACCTAACACTTGAAAATATTTTCATCACAAGTGTTAGAAATACATTTTTAACTTGTTTTCAAAGACGTAAATTTCGCCATGATTCTGTTTACAAAATTTCTAAGTGACGGAGGTGGAATTTTCACAAAATAAAACCTGAAATATATATATTTAGAATATATGTTTTTCATAACAACACTTGTGAATTTCTATGATTATTTTGTGAACTATACAAATATTATTATTAGGGTAAAAATAATATTACCGAATGTTAACGATTCCAAAAATAATACAAACACCTTCATAATAAATAATAAGTTACAACGGTATAATTATTACCACCCGATCTTTAAAACGTAACTTACGCATTTTAAGAAAATATTTATGAGCGCGTATTTTTGTCAAAGTATTATTTTGGGAAGAATATTTATATTTTGAAGTAAGAAATAAAATATATTAAGTGAGACTTAATGATGTATTTTGAATTTTACGAACACGCATGTATTAAGTTCCCCATCCTTGGGAAGGAGAATAATTACCAAGTATTTACAAAAAATATAAACACGAAATAGTTGTCTAACTATTTCCCAAAAACTTAAACCTTAAGCTAAGGCACGGCCGTCCGTCTAATAGATTTAGTACGTGTAGGTCGTCGCACAGCTGCTTGATCAGGAGATATACTTGGTAGAGACGCACCACTGTGAGTTCATGTCCCCCTTTTCTCTAACTGTTTTTAGTTTTCTAAACTGCGGGGGTGAAATACATGTTACTATGATTACGAATAATTCTTACATGGTATGGTTAGCGTAAGGAGGGTTATTATTCAGATCATGTGAGTGGGTAGGCGGAAACTTGAGGCCATTAATCCTTAGGGTAGGACCGAGGGGCAGGAGCGGTAGATCTATCTGGGTGTAGCGAGCCCAGCCCCATGCCTAAACAGAACGGACCTCGGGGTGACTTTGTACCCAACGCATAAATCTGCTAGGTTTGAGTCTTCCTACTTGCACTTCACACATATCAATGGCCTTGCAAACCATTGGTGATCTCTTTTTCCTTATTTGCTACATACCAAGGTTTTTATACATACAAAGGTTTATTTACTCACTTACACATGAACTCGCTCAACATTATTGTTGATTTTTCAACTTACATGTATTTCAGGGAATTAAAGGATCTGGCGCGGTATGACACCTTTTCCCGCTGCACTAGTTTCGAGGTCATCCGAGTTTAAGGGATGTGACTTTTTCCTGGACGAGTCACAGTTCTTAAACTGTGTTAATTTCTTGTTGGTGGTTTGTCTTTTGAACACTGTTTATGTTTGTTAGGATGTGATATCCGTTAAGACAATGTTGTGGTTCTTTACTCTTCAAACTTATTTTAATGGATGATCTTGCATGGTTTTTATTTCATATAGCTTGTTATGATTAAGCTATGGTATTAAGAAGTCAACCAAAATAACCACGCTTCCGCAAAGCCAGGGTGTGACATTACACGAGTCGGTTCGCAATCGTTTCGGAGTCAAAACCGGTCCTAACAAGTGGTATCAGAGCGGGAGCTCGATTGCACGGATCAAACACACAATTCCGCCCAGAAATTCATCAGATTCAGATCCAAATTCATACAGATTTGTCAAAATTTCTTCATTTTTTCATCTATTCACGTTTTTAACTGATTTTCGTCAAATTGAACAGGTTTCTACAGTCGAAAATTGCTGATTTTCGGATATGTTGTGCGAAAGTACCTGATCGACAAGCCTACAAATTTTCAGATCTTAATTCCTAGCCGTTTGAGAGAAATCTTGAATTTTTGGTTCGAAAAAGTTGAGATATGTTTGCTGTTGGTGTTAAAAGATCATATGGATGCCAACCGATCGGCTAGCATCTCTAACCGTTCCATCATATCACTGAATTTCATTTAAGTTGTTGACTTGTTGACTGCTGATCGATCGGACAGCAGTCCGATCGAACGTCTGTCCGTTCCAAAGCACCTGATTTTTAAATTGTTTGACTTTGTAGACTGCTGATCAATCGGACAGCAGTCCGATCGAACACTTGTCCATTTCACTGCCATACATTTAAGTCTTTGACTTTTGTTGACCTAGCCGAACGGACAGCTGTCCGAACGGCTAGCGTCCCAACCGATCGGCTAGCATCCCACACGCACGGTCAGCAATACGTGTCATTAGGTCAACATATTCTGAAATTGGTCAGTCAACTATTTCACTGTGAAGAACCAAAGAATCGTGTTTAAGCCGGAGCCTGTAAACGAGGGTTTGGATCTTGTAAGAGAGCTTGAGGAACAATCCTGCAAAACAGAAAACCGTTAGGCTCGCCGCAGAGATGGGAGGGCCCCTCTACGACCACCCTCCGGCGTGAGGATAAGTATTGGTAGAGAGAGAAAGTAGAGAGAGAAAGTAAGGACGAAGGTTCAGAAAATCGTACTTGGCTTTGTACTTGATGGGGTATTTATAGTAGTCAACTGAGATGACGTCATCCGTCCAGACGCACTTGAATGGAGGTTCGTCTTCGGAGGTACTTGATAAGGAGCGGACATTTTTTAGATGCCCGTTCAAGTGGAGTCCGGTTCGTCCCAAGGATCATGTCCGGTCTCGGATATGTATCTTCAAGTCCCCAAGTTTGGTAAGTCTTGGTAAAGACTTTAGCAAACTGTTATTTCAAGCTATTTGTCTTATTCGGATGACGTGTCACTGCTGGAGTGGTCTGAATCGATGACGTGGCATATTTTGAATGGTGTGGGTGACTTTCATCATTTTGACCGTCGGTCACCTACTGGTGACGGTAGCGAAACTCGTGTTGGAAATCGTGGGAAGTGACGGTTGACATGATGGCCCCCCAACCGACTTACTTTTTTCTATAAATTTGGTTTTTACCACTTCATTTTTACCCTTTATTTCTCTCCTTTTTCATCTTCTCTGCTGTTATCCTCTCTAATCTCTTCTTCTTCAAAGAAAGGTGCGTCCTTTTCCCTTTTACTTTTTAAAGGTATGGCTCCTGGTAAGGAGAATCTTGCTGAGAGTGTGAGCGTGCTTACCCAACGTCAGTTGGATAAGTTCATTAGGGATTATAGGATTCCTCTAGATCTTCACCCGGTCCTTCCTTCCGAAAGGGAAGCCATATATCCATTCCGTCAAGGGAAGTTTCCCTTTTATACTCGCGTCTGCAATTTCGCGAATTATAGGGTTCCTTTCTCTCGCTTTTTGATTAGGGTTCTACAATTTTTTAGGGTTCATATTTGTCAGGTTAATCCATTCGGTCTTAGCCGTATTAATCATTTTGAAATTTCTTGCCGAGCCTTAGACCAGAAACCGGACCTGAATGTTTTTCGGTATTTTTACGAGTTTATCACGGCCGGAGATTGGTATACATTCGCGCACCGAAAGGGTGTCCCTTCCCCATCCTCCGGCGAGCGGTCTAGCCTCAAAAATTGGAAGGACATTTTTTTCTGGCTAGACGACCGCTGTCTACCGGAGGATATGAGGTGGCGTTTCAAAGATCAGACGATGTCCTTCGATCTTGATGAAGACTTTGTCTTTAATGAAAGTCTTGTCCGTGCCCTGATTGAGCATAAATCTCCCATCCGTCCCCTTTCCAAGCATTTACTTTGGTTAGGTCGAGTCAGTTTTTCCTGGGCCCGAGGGGATAGGGATTGGCCGATTATCCGCCGAAAGCGTGATCGTAAGTTCCGGCCCTTTACATCCCCTTCGGTCACCACTACTTGTTTGTTTTGCTAACCTTCTTTTTGTTTTTGAGAATGCAGGTGCCGCAATGTCTCTTCTTGATGCTCTAAAGGTTCCGAGTGCGGACATTTTTGACTTTGACTTTGAGGAACAAGGTGAAGAGGATGTTCCGTTGATGAAACAGGTGGCATACTCGGCTCACCCGATCCGCCCACTGGTGAATCCGAATGTGACTGGGCCATCTGCTGCCGAAGCAACTTCTTCTATTCCTCAGAACATGTCTGAACAAGTTGCTGCAGAGACTGCTTCTTCCACTCCGAAATCTACGAAAGAAGCTGTTGGTTCGTCTGGATCCCAGTCTGGTAAAAGATCAATTCTTGATGACGTGGATAGTGATCCGGAGGTCCGCGATTTAGATGAGGCCCTCCAATATCGACCTTCTTCGTTGAAAAGCAAGGGTGTTGCACCGGACGTGGATCTGAAAGTTCGCTCTCGTAAGAGGAAGACTGAGCCGATTCTGATACGTTCTACCGATCCACTTCCTTTGCCAAAATCAAAAAATCAAGGAAGGATTCTCACTCCGAAGGTAATGTTATGGAAGAGTTGGACGAGCATCTTATCGGAGGTAAGTTTTCTAGGGAGGAGGCCGCATTGGCTCGCAACAAACCGACCCCTACCTTTTCCGGTGGTTTCATTCCAAGCACTGAGGTAGAAAATATGGAGACGGAGATTCCGGAGATTTCGAGCAAGGAGAAGGGGAAAGCTCATGGTGAACCTAAGGTGGTAACTTTTCAGGTACGATGCTGGGCTCTTCTTTAGGTCCGGACCGCTTTATAGAAGATGAGGAAGACCAAGTGTCTTCTCTCCCTTCATCTTGGTTCGGACCTGAGTTGTTGTCCTTTTTTCGATATGCAGATTTGTTCTCGGATGATATGGATATCGATCCGGCGACCGCTGAGGATAAGTTCATTCCGGATTGGGATGTTCGGAACAAGGACTCAGTGATGGATGCTCTGGTTGCAAAAGCTCTCCTTTTGAACATAAATACTCCGATAGATTACGCTAGAAGCCGGAAGATAAAGAACCCGGATCTAGGTGCTGCGGTTTTGACTAACCAAGCCCAGTCAAACATTTTCGTGACGGAGCTTTATCGACGGTGGGTAGAAGCGGAGTCTGTACGGGAGAACTTGGAAAAGGAGGCTCGTTCTTTAAAGCGGAAATTTCTCAAGAATCCGGATATGGGAAAGAAGATCGCTCAACTGACTCAAGATCTTCAAGCTCAGCAGGAGAAAGTTAAGTCTTTGACTGCTCAAAATCAATCATCCCAAGCGACTGTTGCTGCCGCCGCGGAAGACAGGGATAAAATATCTTCGGAATTTAAAGCGTTCTCCGAGTCGATGAGGGAGAAAGACGAAGAGCACAAGAAGGTTTTGGCGAAAATGGAAGAATCTCTTAACAGTGCTCGTCTTGCTTACGAGAGTATGATGGCCGGTACGTGTTTGGCTTGGTTCAGTTGCTTTTTATTTTCCTTATTTTTTCTAACACTTTTTCCAGAGCGGGATACGCTTAAATCAGGAGAGGCTGATTTGAAAGACCAGATTGAAGAGCTGAAAGGGCGCGAAGAAGAAATCGAAGCGGAAAAGGCAGCTTTAAAAGCCAGAGTGGAGGAACTTCAGGCGACGAAAGGTTGGATGCTTTCGGAGGGGGCCCGGCTCTTGGCGAAGAACGTTCATAAAGGGCCGGAAATGACTGCCGCCGTGGCAGCAGTTAATAACGCGATGAGTGCCGTCAACTCCGGTCTGCATGCTGGTTACGTACATGCTTTGCAGAAGAAAACCCCTTACAAAGATGTGCCGATGCTAAATCGCAATGCTACGGAAGATCTAAAAACGGCAGTTGCTTGTTTTGATACTCTCACATTTCCGGTGATAGAAGATCTTCAGAAGCTTATCAACGCGCCTCTTTCTGAAATTAAGAAAGCTCTTCTTTTTGCGAATGATGACTCTTCGGAGAAGTAAGGTGGACATGCCCGGCTCTTTGGGGTATGCACCATGGAAGTTTATAATTGATTTAGTTCTTTGGAAGGTGGACATGTCCGGCAATTTGGGGCATGCACCTTATTTTGGATGCATGTAATGATGCTTTTACTTATGTTCGAACAATTATCCTTTGTAAATGATTTTGTAATTTCCGGTTTATGCAAGTCCGGTAATTTTTGATGTAATCACTTGTTTATACATGCGTCCATGTTTTGTGTTTTACATTTTCTTTTTTATTGAACGTTCATTTTAAAGGCGCGGATCCAATTTATTTTATTTTGTTAGGATAATTTTTAAGTGAAGGAAAAGCACGAACGAGGCCAGTTCGTCCTCACCTTTTAGGGTTAGCATCCCTAGTTCGGCCGAAAATTATACTTGTGTTGCAACGTTTAAAGATAGAAAATTTTATTATTCTATTTTCTTATCCGGAGTTATACTTCTCCGATTGACATAGTAAAAACATTTTATGTAATCCGTGGGTAAAACCCTCCACGGTCTTTGGAATTTATAATTCGTTCGGTGCGGGCATAACCATCCGCGTTACAGGGAAATAAAAAGGTGACGGAGGCCGTAGCTTCCGTATTACAATCTTATTTTAAAATAAGAAACTTTTTAAAGAAAACACTTCATTAGGTGGGCTCCGTTCCATGTGCGCGGGACGAGGGTCCCGTCCATTTTTTTGAGCGTATATGCACCGTGTTTTCCTGCCGTGTTGATTAGGTAGGGACCTTCCCACTTTGGTGCCATTTTTCCGGTGCCTTCAACTAAGCTTGCTTCATTACTCCACATGACGTAGTCCCCGACCTTAAACCGGACCTCCTTCACTTTTGAGTTGTAATGTTTTTCCAACTATTTTTTATATTTCGCTTCCCGGATCGCCGCAAGCTCTCTCCTTTCTTCGGCTAGATCCAGGTTCAGAAGGAGTTCCTGTTCATTTTCTTCTTGACTTAGCTGCATGCGGGGGGTAGGTATCCCTACTTCAGCGGGAATAACTGCTTCGGTGCCGTATGTTAAGCTGAAGGGAGTTTCCCTATTGCTCGTCTTCGGCATCGTTCGGTGGGCCCATAGGACGTGCGGGAGCTCATCTGCCCATGAGACGCGTTCCTTCCCCAAGCGCTTTTTAATGCCCTCCACAATGCTGCTGTTGGCTCTTTCTACTTGCCCATTGGCCTGGGGATGGGCAACCGAAGCAAAACTTTGCTCAATACGCATTCTTTCGCACCATGTCTTGACGGTTTCTCTGCAAACTGTTTCCCGTTATCACTGACTATACATAGTGGCATTCCGTATCTGCACACTATGTTTTCCCAGAAAAACCTCAGTACTTGATCTCCTGTGATGGTCCGGAGGGGTTTGGCTTCGACCCATTTTGTAAAATAGTCAATGGCAACCAGTAGGAACCTTACCCCTCCGGTGGAAACAGGGAAAGGACCCACAATGTCAATCCCCCATTTCTGGAACGGCCATGCCGATGTTACAGGAACGAGGTTGTTCTTGGCTCGGTGGCTAATGGGAGCGTGCCGCTGGCAGTCTTCACATGATTGAAGCTCGTTAACTGCGCTTTGATGCATACTCGGCCAAAAATATCCGACGTTCATGTCTTTAGCTATGACTATCCTCGGTCTGGCGTGGATGCCGCATATTCCCCTGTGGATTTCTCTTATGACGTAGCTAGCTTCCTCCGGTGTTAAGCATTTCAGGAGCGGACCTAAAAAGGTCTTTCGGTAAAGTTGCCCATCGTGGATCTGATACTGCAACGCTTTTACCTTTAGCTTCCGGACCTGAGCTTTGTCTTCTGGGAGCGTTCCTTCTTTCAAGTAATCCACAATCGGGGTCATCCAGGATTTTTCTATTACGGAGACTGACATGACCGACCCCGTCTGTTGGATGGCTGGGGCTTGCAAGGTTTCGACTAAAACTTCTTTGGATAAGTGACAAAATGCCACGGATGCGAGCTTGCTTAAGGCATCAGCCTTTTTGTTCTTACTCCGCGGTATGTGTACTATCTTGCAAGAGTCGAAAGAGGAGATTAAGCTGTTGACTTGCTGGAGATACCGAACCATGTTATCCTCTCGTGCTTCGTACTCTCCGCTGACTTGATTGGCTACCAATAATGAATCAACATGTGACAGTACGGAGGTTGCTCCAGCCTTGGCCGCGGTTTGGAGTCCTGCAAGGAGAGCCTCATACTCTGCTTCATTGTTTGAGGTTTTAAACTCGAACCGCAGTGCGTACGTGTATTCTATCCCTTCTGGATCTATTAGGATTAACCCGGCTCCCGATCCTTCTTTGCTGGAGGCTCCATCCGTATATAAGTTCCATACCTTTGGCAGAGCGGATTTTTCTTTGGTGCTTTCTCCGGTTGGTACCTCTGTGAGGAAATCTGCCACCGCCTGGCCTTTTACCGGACCTCTGGTTCGATAGATGATATCGAAAGCGCTGAGCTCAATTGCCCATTTAGTGAGGCGTCCGGAGACCTCTGGCTTTCTGAGAATTTGTTGGATCTGGAGGTCAGTCTGTACTTCTATGTTGAAAGCTTGAAAGTACCTTCGGAGACGCCTAGAGGCGTGTACTAAGGCGAGTGCCAACTTCTCAATCATCGGGTACCGAGTTTCATAGTCTTTAAGGATGCGGCTTACGTAATAGACTGGGATTTGTGCCTGATTCCGATGCACTACAAGTAATGCACTGATAGCGAAATGAGAGGCGGAGAGATAAACTGTGATGGTTTCTCCAGTGATTGGTGCGGTCAAAGTGGGTAAGGACCCAAGACAAACTTTCAATTCTTGGAACGCAGAATCAGCTTCTGGCGTCCACTCTATCTGGCCTTTTCCCGTTCATTTTTTCAACACATTCATGAAAGGAATAGAGCGATCAGCCGCTTTTGAGACAAAGCGATGGAGAGCAACGAGCTTTCCGTTCAGTGACTGAATTTCTTTGACAGTTTTGGGAGGCTGCATGGAGACTACCGCTTTGATTTTGTCCGGATGTGCCTGGATTCCGGACTGGGTTATCCATACACCGAGAAACTTTCCTTCTTCTAAACCAAAAGAGCATTTTTTGGGATTAAGTTTAAGATTAATACTCTGAAGCCTGGTGAAGGTTTCGAGTATGTCATCAATCATGTTATCTTCAGCCTGACTTTTTATGACCAGGTCATCCACATAAATTTCCAAGTTCCTTCCGATCTGGTCCTTGAATGCCTTATCCATCAGCCTCTGATACGTAGCTCCGGCATTTTTCAATCCAAATGGCATTTTGGTATAACAAAAAAGCCCTTCATTGGTTACGAACGCTGTCTTATCTTCGTCCTCTAGAGCCATCTGTATCTGATGATAGCCTTTATATGCGTCCAAGAAGCATTTAAGACGAAAGCTGGAAATGGAGTCAATCTTTAGATCGATCTCTGGTAAGGGATAACAATCCTTCGGACACGCGTTGTTTAAATCGGAAAAGTCTACGCACATTCTCCAGGTTTTATCTTTCTTGGTGACCATCACTGGGTTAGAAACCCAAGTCTGGTAACGTACTTCCCGGATGATTCCAGCACTTAACAACTTTTGTACATCCTCGGAGATTGCTTTGTTTCGGGCTGGAGCCATGTTTCTTTTTCTTTGAGCTACTGGCTTTGCTGAATGCGACACCTTCAGCTTATGTTCAGCCAAACATCGAGGAACTCCTACCATGTCGGAGGTTTGCCAGGCAAATACATCGAGAGAATTAGACAAGAGCTTCCACAACTTCTTTTTAGTACGCTCAGGAAGTTGAGCTCCGACTGCAATTTTTTGTTCCGGAAAATGCGGATGGATAGCCCATTCTTCTGTGAGGAGGTTCGGAGGCTTGTCAGTACCCTTGCTTTTTCGTATTTCAGCTACGCAAATTGTTGACTTGGAGTGCAGAGTTGCCACTCCTGCTTCGGTGGGGAATTTTAACGATCCATGAATGGTAGAACTGATGATACCAAAGGCGCACATACCGGGTCTCCCTAGAATGACATTATGAACGGACCTTGCCTCTACTACCAGATACGTTAAATTGACAGTTCGGACCAGACTTCCTTCTCCCAACGTTGTTGGCAAAGTAATTTGCCCTATGGGCTGCACCACCTCTCCGGAGAAACTTACCAACGGCATTGAGACTTGGATCAACTTTGCCTTGGTCTGCGGGGCTAGCTGTTGAAAACACTGCTTGTACATGATTTCGGTGGCACTTCCGCTGTCAACATAAATCCTCCGGACCTTGTGACCTGCTATGATCGCAGACACTATGATTGGTCCGTCCTTGATTTCTTCCGGATTGATAGGAGGAAAAGCAATGGGTTGCTGCATCCAAGCGGCCATATGGTGACTGGATCGCTTGATGCCTTGGTTGTCTGCTCTCCTGATCATACAAATTGCAGGCTGGTTGTTCGGATTATCTCCTGAATTTCTCAAAGATTTTCTTTCCTTTACTTCTTTTACTAGATGCGACAGCTTTCCAGATCGCACTGCTTTTTCTATTTCTTGCTTCAGGGACCAGCAATCATCTGTGTTGTGACCTCGAGCATGATGGTAATCACAATATTTCTTGGAATTCTTATCACCCGGGTTTCGGAGATTTGGTGGAGCAGGGAAGTTTGCCCCTTCCGCACTGAGAATTTCACTGGGAGTTTTGGAAAGATCTGATAAGTTGTAAAACCTTGACCCGGAGCTTCTTCCACGCGGAGGTCTGTCATTCCTGCTGTAGGGGTACGGTCGTCCCCTGCTTCCAGATGGAGTTTTATCAAACACTGACCCACCGTTTTTCTTCCAGGAAGACATCTTGTGATCTGACTCCGGAGCTGGGTTACATGCGTTTTTGCCTCGAGCAAAAGCTCTGGCTCGTTCCATGAGTACTTCCATCGTCTTTGGGAGATTTTCGTGTAATTTTTCGACCAGCTGATTGTTCCGGACACCGTGACAGAATCCGGAGATCCTTAGCTGATCAACTACCCCACTGATCCGCATACTTTCCCGGTTAAACCGGTCAATGAAACTATCCAAAGATTCTCCATCCTTTCTCCGGATGTTGTGAACTAAAGTGATTTCTTTGGAGTAGTGCCTTTGCTGGCTAAAATTCTGGAGAAATAATCTTCGGAACTCTTCGAAATCGTTGATCTCTCCCTCGTTCAGCGCATCAAACCACACCCGGGCAACCCCGGTTAATGTTTGTGCAAACATGAAGCACCACGCCGGCATCGGCCACTGTTCGACTCATGCAGCTCCGTCGAAATCGAACATATGATCATCTGGATCAGTTGTACCATCATACTTTTTTACTGTAGTTGGCATTTTGAGCTTCGGAGGAAGCTTGGCATGTGTGATGCGAGCGCTAAACTTTGACTTGGCAGTCATGGAAACTGGGTGATAGGGCTTGGTGAGTTCCGGATCATTAACTACGTCCATCTGTGCTTCATTTCGTATTGCCATTGCTGGCGATGGTCCGGACGAACCCTGCACGTATCCAGTGTAAATTTCCGAGGTGACAACTGTGGAAAAAGTAGGAGGAGTAAACATCGTAGGACCCATAGTCCTTACCGGAGCTTCTTCTTGAAACAACCTGGTTCGTAAACCGAGGATTTGTTCATCTCTAGCCTGTTGTGCTTTCAATCTTCGTAGAAGACTTGCATTTTTAGAGAGAAACTCCGCATCAAACTCAAATGCTTGCGAAGTAGGAAGCAGAATAAATGGCAAGGTTGTTCCTGGTCCCGAGCTTAAGGCAGCTGAGATTGCGGGAACAGTGCTTGCTGCTGCTGTAGTTTGTGTACTAACAGTTGTAGATCCCAGATTCACAGAACCTGAGGCCGCCATTTGTCAGTTCTTTGCTCAAGAAATTCACCAGAGTGAAGGACTAAGAGCTTTGAGATCGGATGGCGCCAATTGAAGAACCAAAGAATCGTGTTTAAGCCGGAGCCTGTAAACGAGGGTTTGGATCTTGTAAGAGAGCTTGAGGAACAATCCTGCAAAACAGAAAACCGTTAGGCTCGCCGCAGAGATGGGAGGGCCCCTCTGCGACCACCCTCCGGCGTGAGGATAAGTATTGGTAGAGAGAGAAAGTAGAGAGAGAAAGTAAGGACGAAGGTTCAGAAAATCGTACTTGGCTTTGTACTTGATGGGGTATTTATAGTAGTCAACTGAGATGACGTCATCCGTCCAGACGCACTTGAATGGAGGTTCGTCTTCGGAGGTACTTGATAAGGAGCGGACATTTTTTAGATGCCCGTTCAAGTGGAGTCCGGTTCGTCCCAAGGATCATGTCCGGTCTCGGATATGTATCTTCACACTGGTTCATGTGATTATCAGTCAATTTTGCATGCTTAATCTGACATAATGTTCATCGGCCAAATGAATCTTGAATGATATTAATTGTTTGTCTGCCATTATCATTGATTATTACATGAGACTTTGTGCATGTGAAACTATTAATAGTTGGCAGCAAGTTACCTTGTAATTGCAAATTGCTTGAAAGATATCATGTGATATTGTTTGTTGGTCGAATAGGAGTGTTATTAGTGTTTTGACATCATTAAAGCGTCAGTATACATGTGATTGTCGGCCACTTAACTTAATTGCATTAAAAGTCTATTCAGAATTATTCGATTGTTTGCATGTGAAATAATGATTTAATCAAGGATTGGCTTGTGATGTATTAAAGGACTTAACGGTGGTTTACACGTGATTCAGGTCAAAGAAGTCAACACGCTAGCCGATCGGACAACCCATTCTATTCAAAGCATAGTCAGCCGATCGGACAGCATTTTTGTCGTTTTGTGTCAGCCGATCGAATAGAGGGTCGAACGATTTGCCACTTTAGTCAAGTTAAAACGCCAGCCTATCGGACAGTGTATTTGTCGTGTAGTGCCAGCCGATCGGACAACTACCCGATTCAAGAATCCCAGCCGATCGGACAACAATCCCGTCCGATCGAACAACATTTCCACCTGATCGGACAGCTGTGTCACGAGATTATTTTCACTATTGACATGTGTTGATTCACTCGATCGGATACCCGTCTGATTCATTTGTTTGATATTGATTAAACTCATTGTGTTTGTTTGTTCGTGATTCAGGTGATTAAAAGGTGCTTGTAATTCGAGAAGATCATATCATGGCTGAAGAGTTCTACAACACGTTCTACAACGCGTTTACATCCGAATCATCTGAAACATCTACTGTCACACCGAAAACCATAACAAAGGCGATCAATGAAAACATCAAGCATGATAACTTCTATGGAACACACTCGAAGCCACCAACTCTGGAAAGCATTGAAGATTATACGTGGTGGAAAGAGAGGTTCATTGGTTGGGCAAAAGCCTATGCTCACGAGAGCTGGTTTTGTTTGGAGTTTGGGTACAAAAGGCCGAATAATGATATAGGAGAAGAGCTTCCACTCAAAGACTTACCTAAAGATGACAAAGCAGAATTCTCAGCAGAACAAAGAATGATTGATTTGATCCAGTTGGCAATCAGAAATGACATGTTTGCTTTACTGCAACATGATGGAACTTCAAAATCGGTTTGGGAGGCTTTACGGGTTAAGACAGAGGGTGGTAAACAAATCAGGAAGAACAAAATTGCTTTATTAAAAAAGGAATTTGATTTGTTTGATAGTCTTAACGGTGAATCAGTTCGTCAAATGATTGAACGTTTTTGTCATCTAAAAATCGAACTAGAAAGATTTAAGATTGAAAAAACAAGAGAAGAAATAATAGACAAACTTATAGAAGCGTTACCACGAGCTGATCAGTGGCAAACGTTTGTTTTTATCCTGAAAAATGATGCTTTATATGATACAATTTCTCTTGATGTATTGATAGAAAAAATAGAGAGTCATGAACTTGAGTTGCAAAAGCAGGACAAGATGAGCAGTTCTTCGCATCAGCAGAATGTTGGTCTTTATTATAAAGGCAATATACCTTCGGTGAAAGCTGATAGATCACCACAGACAGCATTCAGTGGTGAGAGGACAAAAGAACCTCAAAAAAGCTCATCAAGTTACGATCCGGGTTATCATTCATCTGCTTCAAAAGTTAGTTCTTAAGAATCTGAAGAAGTTCTGTGCAATATTGCTCTCAAATTGAAGAATTCCCCAACAATGAGCATCAATGCAGCTAAGCAGCAAATGAGCTTCCTTGCATCTGTTCTGGAATCATATAAAGGTCTAGTTGCAGGCAAGATTGGTAACTCTGAGTTAACCAAAGAAGACTACGACCAGATTGATCCGGAAGAGATGGAACTCATTGACATCCATTGGTGTTTGGCAAGCTGCATCCGCAGAGCTCAAAGATATATGGAAATTACTGGGAAGCAATCTCTTGGTGGTGCATCTACAAAGCTTGGATTTGATAAGTCCAAAGTGACCTGCTTCAAATGTAAGCAAAAAGGTCATTTCAAAAGAGAGTGCAACAATTCTGCGGTTGGTGGAAATGAACATCCGTTCAATGATGATTACTACCGAAAGGCAATTTACCACCGAAGCAGAGAAGAGCCAAAGATGATCGAAGATAAACCCAGAGAGAAGTCAAGAGCTTGTTTTGTAATCCACGATGATGAAGGATATGATTGGAGTCAAGTTTTTCCGGAAGAAGATCGTGTTGATATTCAAAAAACAGCTCATGGCAGAAAACCATCAAACAGCAAACATTATGTTTTTGTTGCTGAAATCAAAGAGGAAAACAAAGAAGAAAATGTTGTTGCTGAAGTTAAAGAGAAAACCAGAGAAGAAATTCTGAGTGAGAAAACAGACAGAGAAATAAGAATGGCTGCGAACAGAATGAATGATATGCAAAGAGAATATGATGAAGCTGTCAGATACAAAAGATGGGATAAGAAACGAGAGTGTTATATCAACAGATATGGTGAACCTGTTGTTTCCAAGAAGGACATAGTTTTTGATGATGTTCTTCTAGTAATTCCTCGAGTCGGTGAATTTTATTCAAATGCTGTAAAAGACAAAAATTATGAGGAAAAGCTGGAAAAACTCATAAGAGAAGTCATGATATCGAATTTGAAGAAGAGAGATGAAGAGAGAATGGAGAAGAATGTTGAGAGTATGGTTGAAGAATTAAAGAAAGTTGCTGAGGAAGATGTGAAGGTATCTGTGGAAGTGAAAGATGAAGTTGTGATGAATATAGAAGTTGTGAAAGAAGCTGTTACTGAAGAACATCAGGTTGTAAAAGATGAGAAGAAAGATAAAAGTTTGATAGAAGAGAAGAATGAGAGTTTGAAGGTTGCTGGTGATGCTGGTGATGAGGTTGGTGTTGAAGAAAAGCATAATGTTGCTGGTCAGACAGAAGTTGCTGCAAACACCGAAGTGCCAATCACTGAGGTAAATTCTAACTCTGAAATCTTGAAAACTGTTGAAGAGTGCAAGAAATTCATGGAAACGTGCAGTGCTTGTATTGAAAAAGACAAAAAATTTAATAAAATTGAAGAAGTTTCAAAAATAAATGCAAAGAAATGTTAGAAAACGAAAAAGTTTTGAAAGATAATGAAGAAAAACTTTTGGAAAAATGTAAAAAGGTAGAAAAAGAAAATGAAGTTTTGAAAAAGACAGAAGAATGTGACCAAAAAGAAATTGTTTGTCAAGAAATGAAGAAGGAATATGATTCAATAAAATTGGCATATCACATTATAAAAGAATCATATGAAAAAGTGAAGGATGAAATGAAATTTGCTCAATCAAGAATGAATTACTTATCTGAAACAACTAAAGAGCTTAAGCGAATGTATGAAATAAAACAAGATGTTGTAAATTCTTACATTGAGGATGTTGCTAAGCTAAAGCGTCAGATTGCTGAGTTAGAACAGGATAACAACAAGTTAAAAAGTTATCACGTGTCGTCATATGTGCTTGAAAGAATTTTCAATATAAAACCGGGAGATGGTGAGTCTGAGCAAAACAAGAAAGGCATTGGCTCAGAGTTTCATCAAGTTCCACCACCGGGAAAATTTTCATTTTATGATGATGAAAAGGTCGAAAAAGCTTTCAACATGGTAGATCAATTGCCAGACAACATTGATATAACCTATTCCAAATCTGATGATTCTCATGATTCAGAGGTGGTAGGTAAAGTCCTTGAAAGTGTGTTGAAAGAAGAGTCGGGTGATACAGGTAAGTCTGAATCACAGGATGAAAATGAAGGTAGTTTTCATGATGGATATCTGAAAAACACAAAATCCGAGAAAAATTTGAGTGATGATTCAAAAGGATTGGTTTATACCATGATTGGATCGGACAAATTATTCTTAGATGTTGTTTTCCCGATTCAGAATGTGATATCAGAAAAGGTTGATAAAGTTTTCAAAATGGTTGAGATTGATAAATCTGAAATTCCAAAGTTTGCTGGAAAAGGTCACAAAACTTTTTATAACAAACCTGGTTACAAGAAGAAAAACATGAAGGCTGGGTTGGGTTATAAAAAGAAACAGAATTGGAAGAAAAATGAAACATCAAATTTTCAGACAAAATTGAATTTTGTTCAAGGAATAAATTTAGAAGAAGAGAAAGAACTCCAAGTTATACGACAGTCTAATGAAGAGTTCTGTGCTCAAAAGAAAAGGCAACAACCACAGGTCAAGGATGTGTCCAAGAGAACATGTTTCAAATGTGATCAAACTGGACATCTTGCACGAAAGTGTCCAAACCTGAAACCTGTGGATGTTGACAAAAAGAAGTCTGAAAATGTTGAGAAACAGTAATCTGAAGTTGTGATTCAGAAGTCAACCAAGTTTGATTCAAAGCAAACTTGGAAGCCGAAAATGTCAAAGGTTAACTCACAACAAACATGGAAACCAGTGACACCAAAATTAAGAATAACACAAAGTTGGAAAAACACTGTTGATACAACAAAACCAAATCAGTTTTGGAAACCAAAATTTGTTGTTCAAAATCAAAATGTTCAAAAGGAGTCACATTTTTATAAAAGAGGGACTCCAAAAGGTCAAACATGGACAGTTAAAAAACAAATGACTTTGGTAAATGATGAAAAAGTTGAAGTCAAAGTTGAAAAAGTCTTTGTTCAAAATGACAAAGATTTTTCGAAGTTAAATGATGCATATTGTGTTGAAATGCCTAAGGTCCAACAAACCTGGGCTAAATTGTTCAAGTAATTAAGTAATTTGAATGTGCAGGTGCTTCTAAAAGAATTCTGAATGTCAACAAGAGGAGTCTCGAAGCAGCCTGGCACGAGATGAGAAGGCTGCTGATCCCTGCAACTGTTGAACAGGGAGTTTGTTTGTTCTGTACATAAATAAACAATATTTTAAAACCCTAAAAATTGAAAATTTTGAAAAACCAAAAATATGTTTTGTTTTTGTCAAAAATATTCAAAAATACAAAAATATGTTGATTGAATACGCCGAAACCCTCACGGCTGAACAAACATGATTAATTTCACAAGATTGAAAAACAGTTTTCAAACTGTAAAATATCAATGTGTTGTAAATCATGGGGGTACGTTATATTTTCTGCAAAACAGAGCATGAGATGCAGAAAATGGATGGCGAGACAAAGCTATCAGTATCAGGTTGTCAAACTTTCTTTAAATGGTTTTGCATTTTAGGGGGAGTAAGAATTTGTCAGAAAATCCAAAAACATTAGAAAATTTGAAAATGACAAAAACATGATAAAAACCTATTGGCAAAAAGACAAAAATATGATAAAAATGAAAATGAGTTTTTGTGTAAAAAGAGGAAATGATAGTACATCAGTAGACAGTTACAGTACGCTAAAGAATTGGAAAGTCAAAATGTGTTAAACGATCTCACCGTGGATGTGTCGGTAGGTTTTTAAACATTTAGTAAATTTTTTCGGGATATAAACATAAATTCAAACTTGCTTATTTCGTAGGGAACACTACTTGGATATATAGGTAACCCCTGAAATCTCGTTTGAAGGACCCCTCTTTCTGAGATACTAGGTCTTTATACTTAGTGATATCTGGGGTATTATTCCGGGACTTCTGCTGAATGGAAGTTCTGACCTAGTCTCCGAATAATACTTTTCGCATTGCTTGAAAAATAGCCTACCCTCAGCATAAAAAATGATGAAACATTGAAAAATGTAAATCATGTACTGTTGAACAAAAGATCCTCTAAAGGGGACACACCAAAAGTCGAGCCGTCATCTCTCTGCTGAACGGAAGTTCTGACCTGAGCTCTCACGGTTTCGTACTATAATTTATTCCCCTTACAGATATCATTTAGGTATACTCACCTGTAAGACTGAATATTGGGATCTGGATACGGGAGTATATTCAAGAGGTGGGACACATGAATGAGTTTAAGTTCTTAAAACACCTAATTCGTATCCTGAATCAGTTGAAATTTGTGAGAAAATTTAAGTGGACAAGTTTATCGACAATCTAAGTGAATTGTTTAATTCTTAATGTGTAACTAAGCTCAACGGTACTTGTGACTTGTCAGAAACTGATATGATCCTCTAACGCAAACTCAAACAAAAATATTGTCTGTAAATATGTTTGTACATATTTTTTTACTGATTTATATTTTTAGAAAAATACAAAAAGATTTTTGATTCTGCTTTATTTTCGACAACCGATGTCTGAGAGCTGAGTTTCAAAATCTAAGTATGCTGATTGTGTTTCTGAAAATAAAACAAGTTCATTAATTTGAAACTTGAAATTTTTAAAATCAAAAATCAAAAACAGTTTGTGATATCTCCAAGGTCATTAATTTAGACTTGGATGATTAACTGTGAGGGATTTGGATGCTTATATTGTTAAAATCTGTAAAAGAGCCAGTTTCCGATTTTGTTTGATAAAACTGCCAAATCCTTAAAGATTGTTGACAGGAGGAGAGATTCAAGTAATCCTGGATATATTCATATTATTATATCTTAGAGCCAGGATCTTGATTTAGAAAGTTTAATAGTGCCAGGTCACGATTCCTGGACAACCAAAAATTGTTTTTACTGTCGAAATATTTCAGCTTATGATAAGAAAGCCAGGTAATCAATCCTGGAAGTTCAAAACATTTTTACTTATAAATGTTTGAGAATTGCAGATGTTGTACAAGACTACGATCCCGACAGCCGAGTCTAAGGGGGAGTCTGAAGACGAGCTCAACGCAAGAGGAAGCGTGGATTCAAGGACCCAGGAACTATTCTGGAGGAGCTTGTAACCGAAAAGCCAGGTGTCGATCCCAAAGCACGGAAGCTTGACGAAAGGGGGAGCCTGAAGAGTTTACCGAAAGGGGGAGCTGAAGCTGAAAACAGATCCACCGGGATTCTGTTCAAGCAAGAGGGAGTCTACATATATGAAAAAGTGTTAAAGCTTCAAGAAGACTCAGTGAGAGAGAGAAAGACCAGAAGCTACGAGTTTGACTCAATGATTGAGATTGACTGCGGCAATATCCAAAGGGGAGTCTGTTAGTGCATTTATGTCTATCGCCTCTGTCATCTCAAGTCGTAGCAGAAACAGTTTAATTCTAGTGCTTATATTGTAATATCTAGAGTAAAAGGCAAGGTGGCAATATTGTAAATAAGAGGAAAGCTCTTATAAGCCTTGGCCTATAAATAGATGTGTTAGGGTTAGAGTTTAGAACTTTTGCTACTTTTGCCATTTGAAGACTTGAAGAGCTCTAGTGTTAGAGAGAGAAGCTAGAGAGAGAAAGTAGAGAGAGAAAGGCAAAAGGTGATTCGAGGTGCTTGTATCTTTCATACGTTTTATAGAATCATAGATTGAGTACGTTCGTTTGTTCGATCACGTTCGTGTACGGATTCCGCACGTTACACGAGTCGGTTCGCAATCGTTTCGGAGTCAAAACTGGTCCTAACATATCTACCATAAGACAAGTCAACAACCATTCACCCAAAGACCTCAGATCGAAAACAAGCCGGAAAAGGCTCTCTTAGTCAATCAAGATGATGAGAAGGTTGCTGAAGGTTTTAGTTGGGATAAGTACATCCCTGGTAGTGAGGGTAGGGCCATGATGGCAGAGATTGTGGAAGAACCGGAATGCATTGTTGAGACAGAAGAAGTCAGTGAAGTGATGTTTGAAGAAAGTTTGGCTGATCTTGAAGAAGCTGCTGCAGAAGTCTATTACTACCAGTCTGAACAGGAGATTATTGCTAGTTCTTTCAAATCAATAATGACTCCTAATATGTTTGACTCTTTTGCAGGTTTTTTCAATGAGCCAACCACAGGATTCTGTCCACGATACGACGTTGAGAAAGTTCCAGTTGAAGAGATAATAGACGTCTCCAAAGAAATGAATGAAGAGACTCTAAAAGAGATTGCTCACAAAGCATTGATGGGCAAGCTAAAAGAGGTAGAAACAGAATCTGTTGACATAAAGTCTGTCGAAACAAAGTCAGTTGAAAGTGTGTCTGTCGAAACTGTCAAAAAGGAGTCTGACGAAAAATCGGAAAATGAGGAGATCAAATCAGCAGAAAAGTCAGAGTCAGAGTGTGATGGTTTTGGTAAAACAGATATTAAAATTAACAATGAAGAAAAGGTTTCTAAAAAGGATGATTTGATTCATGAAGTTCCATGCAAAAACTGTTCAAAACCCTGCATGGATTGTCTTGAAAAAGACAAACAACTTCAAAAATTGAAGAAATTTACTGATGAAGTAAAATTTGATCTGAGTGAGATAAAAGAAGCATATGACACTTTGGCATGATCAATCAAAATGATTAAACAAGAAAGTTTTGAAAATGATAAAGCCACGAAATTGCTAAAATCTACTGTCATGGATAAACAGATGGAAATTAACATCCATCTAGACACCATTGCTTCTTTGAAAAAAGAACTTGAGTTAATGAGAATTGAAACTGAGAGAATTGATAAGAAACTAATGAGTTATGATGCTTCATCATATGTGATTGATCAAATTCTTCCAAAACAACATGATGCGAAACCTATCTTCAAAAGTGTTCCACCCCCAATGTGGAATCATTACACTCAAAAGTATCCAGATGGGGTGGAATCTGCATTGAATCTCAAGTTGAGAACCATTGAGAATGAGTTGCCTGAGAATATTGATGTTACATTTTCTCCATCCGACACTGATAATGAGTCACAGGTGATCAAAACCGTTGTTGATCAAGTGTTAGATGAAGAAAGTGATAACTCGGAGTTTGATACTGTGAAAACTCATTTAGAAAACTCCATTTATGATTCTGAAGAAGATGGTAACTTCTTAGACAAATTCATACCAAAATCAGATACAGTTGTGAATGATGATTCTTTCAAAACCGAAAAAGTCTTTTGTGAACTGATAAACTTTGTTCTGATTTTCAGTATCTAATTCAAAATGCCAGATTTGAAAATGTTGAGAAAGTGTTTAAACTGGTTGAAATTGACATTTCAGAGGTGAATAACAATGTGTTTCTTTCAAAACCGAAAAAGTCTTTTGTGAAACCACAACCAAATAACTCGGGAAAGAACGAGTGGGTGGGCAATGGTGGTAATAACTAGAGAAATGGAAACAATTTCAAAAACAAAGGTATTGGTTTTGAAAAGAAAATGGCTAAGAAGAATGTCAAGCCAAGAGAAAAGATGAGTGATGTTTTTATTGCTGGTCCTAGTGTTGATGCTGAAAAGGACTATATCTTCAATCAAAAAGCCATTGACGATTTCAATGCAGCTAAGAAGTTGAGACAGGAGACCTACAGATCAACTTTTGTCGAGTATGACAAAAGAATCTTTTACCGCTGCAATGAAATTGGTCACATGGCCAAGCAGTGTGTGAAAAAGCTTGAGAAACCAGTTTTGCAAAAACCCAAACCTAAAATTTCAACTGATGTTAAGGGTAAAACACCAATGATTTCCCCCGTTCGAATTTTGAAAAAAGGTGAATCTTTGAAGTCCGAAGAAAAACCGAAATCAACATTTGAGATTGGTGAATCTTCGAAAACTAAAAAAACTTCAAAGATTTATCCAAAGACAAATTTTTTGCAAAACCAATCATGGGTGGCAAAATCAAAACAATCAGTTGGAGTTAAGAAAATGGAAAATGAGCTAAAATCTGAACAAAAAGTGTGTGCAAATGATGTTGAGAAATTTGAATTTGAGTTAGACAAGTTGCTTAAAGAATTTCCACCAATTAAAGAAGAAGAGTTAAAATCAAAACCAAAACTTGATGTTCCAAACGTCATTTTCAACATTCCGAAAGTTGATGTGTCATGTGATCTTGTGTTTGGTAGTGTTCCAAAGGTAAAGAAATCATGGGCTTCATTGTTTGAATGAATTTCTGTGATGTATGCAGGGGCTGCCGAGGTCGATAATTTCAAAATGGATCATGGACAGCGGAGCTTCAAGGCATATGACTGGAATGCTGGCTTTACTCTACGACGTTAAATCAATCAACGGTGGTTATGTTGGATTTGCAGGAAATCAGGGTGGCAGAATAGTTGGTGAAGGAACTCTAACAAATGGAGTTGTGTCGTTTGAAAAAGTGAACTACATAGTCGAACTTGAAAACAATCTGTTGAGCATCTCACAGATCTGTGACAAGTCTTTTACAGTACACTTTACAAAAAATGAATGTTTAATCATAAAACCTGGTTTTAAAATTCCTGAGGACATGGTGTTGATGCGAGCTCCATGAGAAAATGATTTGTATGTTCTCGATATGAGTGTCGCAACAACAACTGATCATCAGAAACAATGTTTTGTGACAAAAATGAAAGCAACTGAAAAAGAGTCGAGAATGTGGCATCGAAAGATGGGCCATATTCATGTCAGAAAAATGAATTTTCTTGTGCATAATGATCTTGTAGAAGGTGTAAATCTGAAAAACTTTCATTTAAATGATGATTGTGTAGAGTGCAAGAAGGGAAAACAAACGAAGAAGTCACACCCACATAAGCTGTTGAATTCAATCAGAGTCCCACTAGAAAGGCTCCACATGGACCTTTTCGGACCAGTCAACGTAAAAAGCGTAAGCGGAGACTTGTACTGTCTTGTGGTCACTGACGACTTCACAAGGTTTTCGTGGGTAGTGTGTATGGAAAGTAAAGATCAAACTTTTGAGTTGTTGATGGTTCTATTCAAGAAGATGGAAACGATGTACAAAGTGCCGATCAGAAGAATTCGGAGTAACAATGGAACGGAGTTTAAGAACAATCGGATGCTTGAGTTTTGCAATGAGAAAGGAATTCTTCATGAATTCAGTGCACCATACACTCCACAGCAGAATGGTGTAGCTGAACAAAAGAATCGCACCTTAATTGAAACAGCTCGAACGATGCTCGCCGATTCCAAGCTGCCGATAATTTTCTGGAGTGAAGCAGTTGCAGCAGCATGCTATACATTGAATCGCGTTCTCACAATGAATAAATACAAGAAAACCTGTTTTGAACTTCTTCATCGTTATAAACCAAATTTGAAGTTTTTAGAACCGTTTGGATCGCCTTGTACTTTCATTGATCCAGATGGTAAGTTTGGTGCTAAAAGTAATGAGGGTTTCTTTGTAGGTTATGCGAGTCCGCTGAAGAGGGTGTTCGTACCGTTCCTGGGGAAGATAATTCAAGTTCAACATGTTGACTGTTAGAAGCATACTGCTCCACCAAAACTTCCCGGACAAAGATTTCTGTTCGATTACGATAAACTTTAGGAGTCTTTCCAACTGCCGACTGAGCCAAGTGTAGAGGAACTCGTTTTACTATACCAACATCAACAATCTATATCACAAGATCAGGTGCCAAGACCGTTGGTAGTTTCTCAGCCCAACGTGGGTACAATCGACCCTACAAGTGGTACAAACGATCACGAGGCCGGTCCCAATGGAATGACACACGAACCCCCAGAGGAACCAGCTCCAACGTTTGATAATTCTGACCACTCAGAATCGGAAGACGGTCCGATTTTTGACGAGGAACCAAATGTTGTGACGACAGAAGTTGAGGATCACACCGGTGATCAAGATATTACGAACTTACAATCGGAAGTGAGCGTGCCTGAAACTGCCATGCCAAGAACTTTGTCGTATCATCCTTCAGAGCAGATTATTGGTGATCTTCAGAGCGGAGTAAAAACGCGGGATCAGATCAACATAGTTCTTACATGTTTTTATACATTTGTTGCTCCTTTACAGGAAAAATTTTCACTTAAGTGTTTCATCTCGCAGGTTAAACCCAGGACGTATAAAGAAGCTTTAACTAAAGAAAGCTGGGTTAATGCTATGCAGGAAGAGCTGCAGTAGTTTGAGAAGCTGGGAGTTTGGAGATTGGAGATTGGTAGACCTTCCTGAAAATCAAAAGCTGGTAAAAAAAAAGTGGGTATTCAAATGCAAGAGGGGTGATAGAGGAGTCATTGTTCGAAACAAAGCACGATTGGTAGTACAGGGATTCAGTCAGCAAGAAGGCATTGACTTTATAGAGGTGTATGCGCCTGTTGCTAGACTCGAGGCGATTAGGATCTTCCTCGCGTTCGCGTCTTGGAAAGGATTCAAAGTCTACCAACTAGATGTGAAATCTGCATTCCTGTATGGCAAAATCAAAGAAGAAGTGTATGTTGGACAACCGCCGGGGTTTACTGATCCACTACACAAAAACAAAGTCTATCTTCTCGATAAAGCGCTTTACGGACTACACCAGGCCCCGAGAGCCTGGTATGAGACGCTTTCCCAACATCTGCTGGCCAACGGGTTCATCAGAGGGACGGTTGATAGTACTCTGTTTACAAAAGAGGTTGTAGGACATTTATTAATCGTGCAGATCTACGTTGATGACATTATCTTTGGTTCGACAAATGACGATTTGTGTAAAGATTTTGAGAAAGTTATGAAGAAAAAGTTTGAGATGAGTTCGATGGGGGAGATGAAGTTCTTCCTAGGGCTACAGGTGGAGCAAATGCCCGAAGGAATCTTCATTCATCAATCTAAATACGTGAACGATGTTCAGGAAAAGTTCAATATGTCAGAATTTACTCCAACATCAACCCCCCTGGCTCAGAATCATGGGATTTGCCCAGACGAGAGTGGAGAAAAAGTGGATGAGACGTATTACCGGTCATTCATTGGATCCTTAATGTATCTGACTGCGTCCAGACCGGACTTCATGTATCCAACTTGTCTATGCGCCAGATATCAGTCCACCCGAGACAGTCACACCTGACAATCGTTAAGAGAATATTACGGTATTTGAAAGGCTGGCCAAGCACCAGCTTGTGGTATCCTAAGTCTGGTGACTTTTCTCTCACAGGTTATGCTGATTCGGATTTTGGTAGCTGCAAGCAAAATGCGAAGTCCACCACTGCTGGGTGTCAGTTCTTTGGAACTCGACTAGTCACCTGGCAGTGCAAGAAACAAACCTCAGTCGCTCTCTCTACAAGCGAGGCTGAATACGTTTCAGCCTCCAGCTGTTGCTCTCAGATCCTCTGGATCCAGCAGCAGATGGGGGACTTTGGTTTGCAATTCTTGGACACACCCATTTATGTGGACAATGAGGAAGCGATAAACATAACTAAAAACCCGGTTCACCATTCTAAAACAAAACATATTGAAATTCGGCATCATTTCATCCATGATTGTCACGAGAAGAAATTGATTCGAATTGAACAAATTCACACCGATGATCAGAGGGCTGATTTTTACGCCAAACCGTTTGACAGATCAAGATTTAATTATCTTTTAAAATTAAACGGGATGAAAAATTTGTTTTTTGGGAGGGTAATAGAATGTGAAGCCGAGGTGGACGGCGATCTGAACTGATCCACGTCTTGTTGTCAAGTTTTTGTACAGTTTATTTTCTGCTTTTGATAAAACCAAAAACACAAAAATATGTTTTTGTTTTTAGGGGGAGAAAGTTTGCAGAAAATCCAAAAACATGATAAAATTTCAAAATTCAAAAAAAAAAAAAAAACAATTAAAGAGAAAGAGGAGAGAGGATAAAGATGATGAGTTATACAATCCATCTCCTGAGCATGTTGTAGAATCTCAAACACCTCCATCATCTGGTGGTAGGAAGAAGCAATCTGCAAGAAAGAGA
Source organism: Helianthus tuberosus (assembly GCA_030545235.1). Lineage (NCBI taxonomy): Eukaryota > Viridiplantae > Streptophyta > Magnoliopsida > Asterales > Asteraceae > Helianthus > Helianthus tuberosus. Next base: position 122,805,004 of record CM060409.1, read on the forward strand.
GTTGTTACTCCGAAGGCAGCACCAAGGTTGAGAGTTTTGCTAAAGAAGAAACCAATTCAAGAACCTAGTAAACCATCTTCACCACCACCTGAACCACAACATCAAACATCACCAATTCAATCTCCACCACATCAACCATCTCTACCACATCTATCACCACCACATCTATCACCACCACATCTATCACCACAACATATTCATATTGCTACACCTCCACACGAACAACAACCTGTTGTTACTTCATGGCAAATCTTTCAAACACCACCATCCACTCAACCACCTGTCCATACTACACCTGGTTCTTCTGGATACAAAACTTTTCCAAATATTCTGGAGGGTATTACTCTTGAAGAAATTGGAGATTTTGGTTTTGCTAATGATGAACAAGTGAAGAGATTGGAAAAGAAAGTGGAAGAAGTGTTGATTGAAAACAAAAAGTTGTTAGATCGTGAGAAGAAGCTTGAGAAGTGTGTAAAGACAGTCGAAGCTGAAAACTCTTCATTGTTGCAAAGAGTCGAATCTGATCAAGCTGAGATTGATATTCTGAAAGTTAAAGTTGCAGAATTGGAAGAAGAGAAAGCACGCAGAGATAAGCAGAACAAGTACTTCGACTTAAAGAATAAAGAATTGGAAGCTGTTAAAGCAATGAAAGAACACGAGATATACATGATGAATAAAGTGTTAGAAAACTTGCTTGGAAAGTCTGTTGATCAGAGATTTGAAGAGATTGAAGTTGAAGAGGTTAGAGCTCGACGTCAAGCTGAAATTGATGCTCAGATGAAGAATAAAGGCAAGAGTGTTGAAGGTGTTCCTGAAGTGTCTGAAAGATCAATTGTTCCATCTACTGTACTTGAATCTCCTGTTCAAAATCCTCATCCTATATCTGTTGTTTCTGGTATTTTTGAAGAGGATGTGTTACTTGATGATGTTATTGATGAGGAAGAGGATGTTGAAGAGGATGATGAAGAAGTGGATGTTGATGAAGACAAGACAGATGATGCAGATGATGTATTCTCTGCTAGTAGTCATAGTGATGATGATGATGACAATGATCAAGATAGTACAAGCATCAAAGTTACAGAAGCATCTAATGAAGAGAATGTCGATGATTATCTTCACGATGATGTGAATGAAGAGCCTGAGGATGCTACAGGTGAGGGGGAGAACGTTGATGATCAAAACGTTGATAAAAGAGAAAAGTTGATATTGCGTCTAGAGCCTGAAGTTGAGGAAGGAGAAATTAGACATACTTACACCATGGCTGATATTATTGAGATGACGCGTATTGATGATCCTAACTTCAAGTTTGACTTTGAAGAAGAGTTGAAAGCGTTTGATATGAATCAACAGCCCGAGTATCAGTACAAGTATGTGGAAGAGGCAGATAATTATGATCAAGTTGAGGTTGAAGACTACAGCGACGAAGAAAATGCGAATGTTGATACATCAAACTTTCCAACGCTGGTTGAGTTTTTCAGTTAAGAGAATGTAGATGAGTTGAGGAGGCAAGTTGCAGAATGTTTGAAAGATAAAAACTTTGATGGTACAACGAAAGATGCACAGCGCGAAGAACGCAAGAAGTGGTTTAGAAAGAGTACAGAAAGAAAATTCAAACGTCCGCTCAAGTTTTATAAGAGAGATAGAGAAGTATCACTTGGTGATATTATCAGTTGGGGATTCTTGCCACAAGTGAACGTGTATGCAGTCAGAAGAGAATTTGGAGTGCAGTATTTTGAATATATTCAGGATATCATGTCCCTACCTTGGTGGGATGTTGAAGAGTTATCGAAAGTTAGAACTCTGGATTATCCAGTCAGAAAGCATGATGTACCCATCTGGGGTCTGATGAAATTTGAAGCTTTCAGAGGATTCAAACACTGGAAACCTCACTATCCAAAGAAAGTGAGGAGAGTGAATCCTGATGTGACAACTGGCACCAAACCGGTAATTTTCGTACACTTTAAATATTGCTTAATAACTGCAATTATGTGCTTAAATGTCAACATTAACTGATCACACGCTAAACAAGTGAATTCATGCACGTTGTATACCACAAAATATTGCTTTATGCATAAACGAGAGCATTGCGTCAGAAATACTAAGTAAACTCCCCGGTAAGACACTCTGTGTCAACAGAACTGCAGAAAGCAGTCAGATAAAAAAAATTGGAGCCTAGGTGTAGGTCCAACAACAAGAATACAATAAAACCCAAGAGTATATACAAGGGTTTACATATATACCTTACGGAAGTAAAAATAAGCACTAAAAAGCACCCGAAACGCACTTTAAGTGCAGAAATTTATATAATTCAGCTACAATCAGCATTATGGTACTGAAATATTATGCAGAAATTACGTTTTATTATCCAAAATACTTCCCCAAGTGTTGGGAATTGAAAGGATACAAAAAGGTACTTAAAAGACACTAAAAAGTGTGATTTAGCACTTTAACGAACCGGTATATAACCGAACAACCGGATATTACCCGGAACACCAAAATAATGCTAGAAGCATTGTTTTTATTTTTCTAAGCTAGTTAGGGTCCCCGAACACCCTAACACACTATATATTACATAACACACCATAAGGCCCTAGCTAAACATTTGATTCCTAACTAATCACTAACCAATAGTTGGAAATATTACACTTACCCCCCCCCCCCCCTAATGTTGGACGGTTGGGAGACCATATTCCCACATGGGATTTTAAGTTCATATTTTATTTGACTTTCCATGTACTAAAGAAGCATTAGGACTAGTGGGTAAAGAAATGTTGGAAATTCCCTTTATAAACCACTAGATCTACCCACCATACTCATCACCTCCATCATTCAACAAAACACCCCCTCCTCCTCTTCCTTGGCTACGGCCCCAACCATACACCCACACACATCCATTGCAAGCTCCATATCAAGCAATCTAAGGTGACTCCAAGGTGTAAGAAGCTAAGTTAGGAAGTGTGGAAGCAACGGTTCTTGAAGGACCTTCTTCATTTGCTTTTATCAACTTCATTTGTCCTCTTGAACTTCCCTAGCCTTGTGCTAGTAGTAAGTGCTCTAAAACACCATCTTGTTCTTGTTTAAAGTGGTTAATAAGTGATTTAACGGTTAAAAATCAAGAACACACAAGATCAAAACTAGAAGTCTTAAAAGAATGATGAACTAGATGGATAAAAAGAAACTAATGGTGTAAATCTTGTAAATCTTGTTTTGTTGTGAATATTTAATGTTGTTAGTTGCTAGTAGTGGAACGGATCGTCATCTAAACATGCTAGATCATGTTCATGGAACATGAACTAGTGATATGTTAAGTGTAAAAGTTATAAAATGATGAACCCTTCCACTCATGAAACATGAACTTGAGTAAAAGTAATTTTTCTTGTAAAATAAGACTCTAAACATGTAGATCTAAAGATCTACAAGTGGTTTTTCGGAAGAACCAAGTAAAAGATACAAGTCTTGTTTAAAAACCGGATCGTACACAAACTAAAAGCATTTTAGTGAATAAACAAGTGTGTAAACACTTGTGCGACAAGAAAATTTGACAAAGAAATATTTTTGTAAAACTTGACTAGAAGTTGTAAAACTCCAAGTTCTTTAAAAATAAAGTTTCTGAGAAACTAATTTTATTTTTAAAGATAACAAGACATACTAAATATGTTAGTAACTTACTACATATTTTTACAAACTATCAAGTTCATAAGTTTGTGGTATATGCTTGTTTTGACAAGTTTGATAATAAAGATTGTATTGTTGAGATTGTTGTTGATTTAAAAGAAAATAAACACATGTTTTGAAAACATGGGAAACCTCCATTTTTAGGGGAAACTCTGTCAAAATTTTTATAAATTTTGACACTTAGAAAAATATAAGTTTTTGAGAAACTTATTCCCTAAAAATTTATTTTAAAATATTACCAAGGTTTCCCTAATTTTTGGTGATAAGAAATAAGGATTTCTTCAAGAATAAAAATGGATATTAAGTATATATATATTTTTGAGAGAAAAATATATATTATTTGATCACCAACTTTTGTGCTAAGTGTATATAGTATGTGTCATACGTGGTAGTGTATTAAGACTTAAAAATACACTAAAGACTCATGAGGAGTATAAACATAAAAATACACATACAACATACAAGATACATAATTCCGGTGCAAAGTGCAAAACACGAGATACTTATATTAATTTTTGAGAAAATAATATAAGTAAGATACTTAGTTAAAAATATAAAATATTTTTAACACAACAATACAAATACAAAAGAGAGTGACTGTACTTGTGCGACGCAAGTCTAGTGACTAACGTTAAGAAAACGCGTATAGGTTACGGCGTTAATTAAGCAAATCCGGTGAAGTTTACGACGCAAGGAACGCAAAGTTGTGAGTTCATGCTCCCCCTTTTCTTTTAACTGTTTTCAGTTTTATAACTTCGGGGGTGAAATACATGTACAAATATTACTATGTTTACAAATGGTATGATAACAAGAAGCACACTTGGTGAGAACGAGAACCAAGTGTGACGAGATATAAGAATACGAGAAGCGCACTTGGTGAGAACGAGAACCAAGTATGAGGCGTTATTAGAAATGATGCGAGAAATCGTGTCACGAATAGGGTACAGAAGCACCATTAATCAACAATATACCTAGACCGCAGAACAAAAGGTTAGATCTAACAGGTGCCGGGCAGCCACACTCTCGGTGAGGGCGAGAATCGAGTAGTGATTTTGTGTCTCAGAATATGCCAACTAAATGCCTAAGGTTTGGTGACTTCCTATGTCGTGTCACATGTTAATGGCTTTGCAACCCATTAACAATTCTGATACTTACAGGAATACTTTAATTACATGAAATTCATACCATACTAAAACTTGATTAATACTTGAAGTACGTGGGATACTCAAGAAGAACTTGAATTATACTTGAGTACGTGGGGTACTTAAGAAAACGGGAATTATACTTGAGTACGTGGGGTACTCAAGAAAAACTTGAATTATACATGGGTACGTGGTGTACACCAGAATACTTGATTTATATATGAAAACTTGATTTTACATGACACAAACTATGTTTTCATACAAAGTATACAAACGTGAAATACAAAAACTGCATGAATTCACACCAACATTATGTTGACGTTTTTCCAAAACTCACATGTATTTCAGGTAACTAAAATGGATGTGCGCACGGTCTTGCTTATGCTCTTGGATGTCGCTTATGTTTATCTTTAAATAAAGTTGTAAACTTTTAAGACAATGTTTTATGCGACTTAGCGATGTAAACGCTAAACTTATGGTTTCAAATTATGGTATTTGAAGTATTTTTACGAGCATGTAGCATGTTTACCTTTCGTATGCAATGAGAACCTTTCATGATCACACCTCGTGCTTTCACCGCAGAAAGGGGTGTGACAGATTGGTATCAGAGCTGTGATTGTAGTGAACCAGGATTCCTTCTCGAGTCTAGTCTACAATCTCTAGGATCCATTCACGAAAACAATTTTCAAAGAGTTTTCATTGCATAAAACGTCCCGCGACATCCACTACCTGAACACTGACTACATGAGTCTAGAAAAGTCACTACGAGACTTAGGGTGCACGAGAGTAGCACTTGTCTTTAACTGAGAAATTACTTGCAATTATGTGTGATAATTAGCATACCAGTAGTAAAATGTCACAAGTATATGTGACTTTATCTGAAAGAGATGGCCCATCTGAAGGAAGAAATACGAGGATGAAACGAACTGTGCGGACTGTGCAAGGAGTTACGTAATTATGGATGCATACATAATTAGGGAATTCAGTGCACAGAAACCACAGCAAGTCTAGTCATGTATAGATTCCCTTAGTGCAAGCCTACTAAGTACTCTGCTAGATTAATAATTGTTTGATGTCACTTATGTGGTATATACCTGTGAATATATATACTACTACTGTCTAGTATGACGATATCAAACAAATGTTTAACCCTGTTGTGTTATGTTCTGTCAGAACATGGCACCTAGGAAAGCTGTGAATGCTCGCAATGACGATCAACCTCCTCCTCCCCCACTGCCAAGAACTGCTGAAGAGCTGAACGCTCTACTGGAAGAGAGGATCTCCGCTGCTATCGCCCAGTACGAGGCGAACCGTACTCAAGACAGTGGAGGACCAAGCAATGCTAGACGTAACGGGCATGGAGATTCGTCTGGAGGAAACGCAGCTCAAGGCTGCACTTTCAAGCAGTTCCTCGACTGCAAGCCGATGAACTATGATGGCACAGGAGGTGCAGTAGCATTTGTACGCTGGACGGAGAAGACTGAAGCTACTATCCGCATGAGCAAGTGTACCGCGGATCAGCAAGTCACCTTTGCTACTAGGTTGTTTGTCGATGAAGCTCTGACTTGGTGGAACTTGCAAGCCCAAACCTTGGGTGATGATGCCGCTTATGGCCTAACTTGGGATGAACTGAAGGAAAGAATGAGAGAGAAGTACTGCTCTTGGGCTGAACTCCAAAGGCTGGAAACGGAGTTCTGGCACTTGACCGTGGAAGGTGCTGACATTAATGGTTATACTCGAAGGTTCCACGATCTGTCTAGAGTGCTTCCCTACATGGTGACTCCTGAGTTCAAGCGCGTTGAACGCTACATTTGGGGACTGGCCCCAGAGTTTCGTGGCATGGTGACGTCGGCCAAACCACAAACAATCACTGAGGCTGTAACTCTGGCTGTCAGCCTGACTGAAGATTGTGTTCGTATGAAGAAGTTATCACTGAACCCAATAGAGAAGACCGAGACACATGCTGAGTCGTCCGGTGACAAGAAGAGAAAGCATTCGAATCTGAATCAAGCAACTCGTAACAACAGAGGTTTCAACAACAAGAAGCGTGACGCTAACCCGTCTCAGGAGGCGAAGACCCTTGCAACCAAAGCATACCAAGGCTCCATGCCTAAATGCCAAAAATGTAAGTATCATCATGATGGAGCTTGTCGCATTCCAAGGTGCGACAAATGTGGTAAATTGGGTCATCAAACAGAAGACTGTTGGGGAAAAGTAAAGAACCGAAATGGAAATGGTGCTGGTAACAAGAATGGTAACGGGAAAGGGCGGAACCAAGGATGCTTCAAGTGTGGAAGCAATGATCATTTCATGAAGGACTGCCCAGAGGGAAACAATGCTCAGGCTCGAGCATTTGTGATTGGAGCAAAGAACGCACGCGAGGACCCTAACGTGGTCACCGGTACGTTTCTCATTAACAATCACTTTGCATCCATATTATTTGACACTGGCGCCGATTATAGCTTCATGTCTGTGGAATTTAAACGCATGCTCGGAATAGAATCTAGTAGATTAGAAATTCCTTATTCCATAGAACTAGCCAATGTTAAACTTGTTGAATCGGGCGAAGTTGTCAGAGGCTGCACATTAGAACTTGTCGAACGAAATTTTAGCATCGACCTCTTACCTATTCAATTGGGTAGCTTCGATGTAGTAGTCGGAATGGACTGGTTGTCCAAGAACAAAGCTGAAGTTATTTGTCATGAGAAAATCATTCGCATCCCTTTAGCGAATGGTGAAACTCTCATCGTGCATGGAGAAAAACGAGACACACCTCTTCGAATCATCAGTTGTATGAAGGCACATAAGTGCTTAAGGAAAGGATGTGTTGCCTTCCTAGCACACGTGGTAGACAAGAAGGCTGTGGAGCCAAAACTCGAAGACATTCCTGTGGTGAAGGAATTCCCTGATGTTTTCCCCGAAGATCTGCCAGGACTACCTCCGCAACGACAAGTCGAATTCCGTATAGACTTGGTTCCAGGATCCGCTCCTGTAGCCAAGGCACCCTATCGGCTTGCACCATCCGAAATGAAAGAATTATCTACACAACTCCAGGAGTTGTTGGATAAAGGATTCATAAGGCCAAGCTTCTCGCCCTAGGGAGCTCCAGTATTGTTCGTAAAGAAGAAGGAAGGAACTCTGTGGATGTATATCGACTACAGGGAACTGAACAAGCTCACTATCAAGAATCGGTACCCATTACCAAGGATTGATGACTTATTTGATCAACTGCAAGGATCAAGCTACTATTCCAAGATCGACCTTCGATCTGGATACCATCAGCTGAGAATCCAAGAGGAAAGCGTACCAAAGACTGCATTCAGAACACGCTATGGGTACTACGAATTTCTAGTGATGCCATTCGGGCTGACGAATGCACCAGCGGTCTTTATGGATCTGATGAACCGCGTATGCAAACCATATCTCGATAAATTCGTGATTGTATTTATCGATGATATCCTGATTTACTCGCGAACGAAAGAAGAGCACGAGCAACATCTCAGAACCATCTTGGAACTACTGAAGAAAGAGAAACTTTATGCGAAGTTCTTGAAATGCGAATTCTGGATTCGCGAAGTACAATTTCTTGGTCACGTTGTGAATGAGAAGGGCATTCATGTAGACCCGTCCAAGATAGAAGCCATAAAGAATTGGGAAGCTCCCAAAACCCCAACCGAAGTTCGACAATTTTTGGGCTTAGCGGGCTATTATCGGCGATTCATCGAGAATTTCTCCAAGATAGCTCAACCGCTAACGGCCCTTACTCAGAAAGACAAGAAATACGACTGGGGTTACAAACAAGAAGAAGCCTTTCAGCTACTTAAAAACAAGCTATGCGATGCACCGATACTATCATTACCCGAAGGCACTGATGACTTCGTGGTATACTGTGACGCTTCACGACAAGGTTTGGGTTGCGTGCTCATGCAACGCCAGAAAGTCATCGCATACGCTTCAAGACAATTGAAGGTACATGAAAGAAACTATACCACTCACGACTTGGAACTGGGAGCGGTGGTATTCGCCTTGAAGATCTGGCGACATTATTTATATGGTACTCGATGTACAATTTTCACAGATCACAAAAGCTTACAACACATATTTGATCAGAAGGAATTAAATATGCGCCAGCGACGATGGGTCGAGTTGCTAAATGATTACGACTGTGAGATTAAGTACCATCCTGGAAAGGCAAACGTCGTAGCAGACGCACTAAGTCGAAAGGAAAGGGTTAAGACCCTAAGAGTTCGAGCGTTAGAAATGACTATTCGAACGAACCTCACTGCACGCATTCGTGATGCACAACAAGAAGCTCTTAAAGGAGAGAACCGTAAAACTGAATACCTCCGGGGTATGCTGAAATACATGGTGCCAAACGAAGAGGGAGCCTTATACTTCAAGAAGCGTATTTGGGTTCCACTTTATGGTGGCATACGAGAAGTCATCCTTGATGAAGCCCACAAATCGAGATATTCGATCCATCCAGGATCGGACAAAATGTATCAAGACTTGAAAGAATACTATTGGTGGCCGAGACTCAAAAGCGATGTTGCTGTTTATGTTGGAAAGTGTCTAACCTGTGCCAAGGTTAAGGCAGAATATCAGAAACCGTCCGGCCTACTACAACAACCAGAGATTCCCGTGTGGCAGTGGGAACAAATCTCGATGGACTTCATAACGAAATTACCCAGGACCCCGAGAAGGCACGATATGATATGGGTAATAGTTGATCGATTAACGAAATCTGCGCATTTCCTACCGATCCGAGAGAAGGATAGCACTGGAAAGCTTGCAGAGATATACTTAAGAGAAATTGTGGCACGACATGGAGTGCCTATCTCAATCATTTCAGACAGAGATGGACGCTTTGTCTCAAGAATCTGGCAATCATTTCAGGAAGCCTTTGGATCTCAATTAGATCTAAGCACGACATTCCATCCACAAACAGACGGCCAGAGCGAACGAACTATACAAACGTTAGAAGATATGCTTCGCGCATGTGTCATGGATCTGGGCGACAGCTAGGATACTCATCTACCTTTAGTTGATTTTTCCTACAATAACAGTTATCATACGAGCATAAAAGCTGCACCGTTCGAAGCTCTGTATGGCCGCAAGTGCCGATCGCCCTTATGTTGGGCAGATGCTGGAGATAAACGTATGGTTGGTCCTGAACTTGTACAAGAGACAACCGACAAGATTGCGCAGATCCGAGAGCGCATTAAGACGGCTCGAGATCGACAAAAGAGCTACGCTGATCTGAAGAGAAAATCAGTAGAATTCGAGGTGGGAGACAAAGTGTTGTTAAAAGTCTCACCTTGGAAGGGCGTAGTCAGATTCGGAAAGCGTGGAAAGCTGAATCCACGATACATCGGACCATTCAGAATATTGGAAAGAATTGGTACCGTGGCATACAAGCTGGAATTACCGGAAGAACTTAATGGTGTACATGATACGTAACATGTATCCAATCTCAAAAAGAGTCAAACACAAGAAAACGTGACCATCCCGATGGATGAAGTGCAGATTGATGACGCCCTCCGATTTACAGAACAACCCATTGAGGTTACCGACTGGAAAGTCAACAAGACCAGGAGGAGCAGTGTGAAACTTGTCAAAGTACGTTGGAGCTCTAAGCACGGACCCGAGTACACATGGGAACGTGAAGACCAGTTCAAAGAAAAGTATCCCCACCTATTCAAGAAGACTCATGCGAGAGTTCGTTCAGCCTGAATTTCGGGACGAAATTCTTTTAACGGGGGGAGACTGTGACAACTGGCACCAAACCGGTAATTTTCGTACACTTTAAATATTGCTTAATAACTGCAATTATGTGCTTAAATGTCAACATTAGCTGATCACATGCTAAACAAGTGAATTCATGCACGTTGTATACTACAATATATGGCTTTAAGCATAAACGAGAGCGTTGCATCAGAAATACTAAGTAAACTCACCGGTAAGACACTCTGTGTCAACAGAACTGCAGAAAGCAGTCAGATAATAAAATTGGAGCCTAGGTGTAGGTCCAACAACAAGAATACAATAAAACCCAAGAGTATATACAAGGGTTTACATATATACCTTACGGAAGTAAAAATAAGCACTAAAAAGCACCCGAAACGGACTTTAAGTGCAGAAATTTATATAATTCAGCTATAATCAGCATTATGGCACTGAAATATTATGCAGAAATTACGTTTTATTATCCAAAATACTTCCCCAAGTGTTGGGAATTGAAAGGATACAAAAAGGTACTTAAAAGACACTAAAAAGTGTGATTTAGCACTTTAACGAACCGGTATATAACCGAACAACCGGATACTACCCGGAACACCAAAATAATGCTAGAAGCATTGTTTTTATTTTTCTAAGCTAGTTAGGGTCCCCGAACACCCTAACACACTATATATTACATAACACACCATAAGGCCCTAACTAAACATTTGATTCCTAACTAATCACTAACCAATAGTTGGAAATATTACACTTACCCCCTCCCCCCCTAATGTTGGACGGTTGGGAGACCATATTCCCACATGGGATTTTAAGTTCATATTTTATTTGACTTGCCATGTACTAAAGAAGCATTAGGACTAGTGGGTAAAGAAATGTTGGAAATTCCCTTTATAAACCACTAGATCTACCCACCATACTCATCACCTCCATCATTCAACAAAACACCCCCTCCCCCTCTTCCTTGGCTACGGCCCCAACCATACACCCACACACATCCATTGCAAGCTCCATATCAAGCAATCTAAGGTGACTCCAAGGTGTAAGAAGCTAAGTTAGGAAGTGTGGAAGCAACGGATCTTGAAGGACCTTCTTCATTTGCTTTTATCCACTTCATTTGTCCTCTTGAACTTCCATAGCCTTGTGCTAGTAGTAAGTGCTCTAAAACACCATCTTGTTCTTGTTTAAAGTGGTTAATAAGTGATTTAACGGTTAAAAATCAAGAACACACAAGATCAAAACTAGAAGTCTAAAAAGAATGATGAACTAGATGGATAAAAAGAAACTAATGGTGTAAATCTTGTAAATCTTGTTTTGTTGTGAATATTTGATGTTGTTAGTTGCTAGTAGTGGAACGGATCGTCATCTAAACATGCTAGATCATGTTCATGGAACATGAACTAGTGATATGTTAAGTGTAAAAGTTATAAGATGATGAACCCTTCCACTCATGAAACATGAACTTGAGTAAAAGTAAATTTTCTTGTAAAATAAGACTCTAAACATGTAGATCTAAAGATCTACAAGTGGTTTTTCGGAAGAACCAACTAAAAGATACAAGTCTTGTTTAAAAACCGGATCTTACACAAACTAAAAGCATTTTAGTGAATAAACAAGTGTGTAAACACTTGTGTGACAAGAAAATTTGACAAAGACATATTTTTGTAAAACTTGACTAGAAGTTGTAAAACTCCAAGTTCTTTAAAAATAAAGTTTCTGAGAAACTAATTTTATTTTTAAAGATAACAAGACCTACTAAATATGTTAGTAACTTACTACATATTTTTAGAAACTATCAAGTTCATAAGTTTCTGGTATATGCTTGTTTTGACAAGTTTGATAATAAAGATTGTATTGTTGAGATTGTTGTTGATTTAAAAGAAAATAAACACATGTTTTGATAACATGGGAAACCTCCATTTTTAGGGGAAACTCTGTCAAAATTTTTATAAATTTTGACACTTAGAAAAATATAAGTTTTTGAGAAACTTATTCCCTAAAAATGTATTTAAAAATATTACCAAGGTTTCCCTAATTTTTGGTGATAAGAAATAAGGATTTCTTCAAGAATAAAAATGGATATTAAGTATATATATATGTTTGAGAGAAAAATATATATTATTTGATCACCAACTTTTGTGCTAAGTGTATATAGTATGTGTCATACGAGCTAGTGTATTAAGACTTAAAAATTCACTAAAGACTCATGAGGAGTATAAACATAAAAATACACATACAACATACAAGATACATAATTCGGGTGCAAAGTGCAAAACACGAGATACTTATATTAATTTTTGAGAAAATAATATAAGTAAGATACTTAGTTAAAAATATAAAATATTTTTAACACAACAATACAAATACCAAAGAGAGTGACTGTGCTTGTGCGACGCAAGTCTAGTGACTAACGTTAAGAAAACGCGTATAGGTTACGGCGTTAATTAAGCAAATCCGGTGAAGTTTACGACGCAAGGAACGCAAAGTTGTGTGTTCATGCTCCCCCTTTTCTTTTAATTGTTTTCAGTTTTATAACTTCGGGGGTGAAATACATGTACAAATATTACTGTGTTTACAAATGGTATGATAACAAGAAGCACACTTGGTGAGAACGAGAACCAAGTGTGACGAGATATAAGAATACGAGAAGCGCACTTGGTGAGAACGAGAACCAAGTATGAGGCGTTATGAGAAATGATGTGAGAAATCGTGTCACGAATAGGGTACAGATGTCACACCCTGACTTTTGCGGAAGCGTGGTTTATTTGGTGTGACTTCTTAATACCATTACAACAATCATAACGATGCTATATGATTAAAAACATGAGATATTCATCCATTAATAAAGTTAGAAAAATCCCATTTTCAACAATCACAAAATAATTTACAAACCTTAACTTGATTTATTTGAGTTCATAAAGACTTAGAAAAAAAACTTTAAACAAAACCAGGTTTAGGTATATATAACCCGTCCAGGAAGAGGTTACACCTTCTAAACCCTGAATGACTTCTTTATTCAAACGCAGCTTGAAAATACGTGCATACCGTGCCAAATCCGTTGGTTTCCTAAAATACATGTAATTTGAAAAGTCAACATAACGTTGAGCGAGTTCATGTGTAAGTGAGTAGGTATAAACCTTTGTAAAAATGTCTGTATGTATGAAAATCCCTGGTATGTAGCAATTAAGGAAAAAGAGACCACCATTGGGTTGCAAAGCCAATGATAAGTGTGAAGTGATGCAGGAAGACTCAAACCTAGCGGATTTGTGCGTCGGGCACTTAGTCACCTCATGGTCCACTCGGCGGACTCAGGAGTGGGGCTCGCTACACCCAAATAGATCTATCACTAATGTACCTCGGTCCTACAACGAGGATTGATGGCCTTAAGTGTTGTGCCCACCACTCACATGTTCGCGTAATAAAAACCCTCCTTAAGCTAACCATACCATAATAAAAGTCTGTAAATGTCTGTAACATGTATTTCACCCCCGTAATGTAAAACTGAAAATAGTTAAGAGAAAAGGGGGACATGAACTCACAGTATTGCGTCTTGTTGGTGCATGTTTGGTGACAACAGCTTAGATTTGGTCTTTGGATATCTTGTAATTAGTTAAACGATAAACAGTTAGCGGGTTTAGCTTTGTAATAGTTAGTTGTAATGTTTGGGCTAACCAAACCCATACTTATGGGGATGTGGGGCGAATTGGGCTTGTCCAATTCGCAGTCCATGATGTTTAACCTTGGCCCAAGTAGCAAACCTTGTGTTATATAAACAAGGTTAGGCTTTAGGGTTTAGGTTAATCAGCCAAAACAGTTTGTGAGAGATAGAATTTTGTTAGAGCTAGTCTTGGACGAAATTGAGAGAGTTAGGGTTTTAATTGATTGTAATTCAGTTTGATTGATAATCAATAGAAAACCTGGATTGAAACTGTTTCTGTTCTTCTGCTTGTTTCTGTTATATTTTGATCAAGAGGATTCCGCACTCTTGATTGGATTGACAATTCTGTTGAAGATCCATACGCATCAAGGGGACCTACAATTGGTATCAGAGCATTAGGCTCTTGAAGGCTCGGTTCAGAATTGTTGGCTACAGAAACAGGAAGAAATTTTCGAAATCTTTGAAATCTGAAAATTAGGGTTTTGAAATTTTCGAAATTTTTGATAAAAATTTTCGAAATTCTTGGCTGTTTTGATATTCTGGTTTGTTTGTTTGGTGTTTTGCAGGATTTCTGGAAAGATTTTATTGATTTGCAGCTTTTCGGGACAGTTTTTGGTTGATTGTTTGAGGATTTCTGGCTGAAAGACTTGAAGATTCGAAGACTGTTTCTTTGTGTTCTTCATAATTTTCGAAATTTTTTGCTGATTTGGTTTTCTGATTTTGCAGATTTGTGTTGGAGAGAATCTGGAAAATCTCAGAAATTTGAAAAAGATTGAATTTCCTTATTACTGGCTGGCGAATCTAATAATTTCGCAGACTGATCCAGCATAATTAAACTGATCAGCGAATTTGGGACTTATATCTCGGTAACCGGCGAATTTAAAATCCAAAGGCGACTTTGGTAACCGTGTGATTGTCCACAGCGAAATTATCACGGTTTTTGGCAACTTTACAGGTCGTCGTAATCGCGAAATTGACCGGCGAAGTTGACAGCAAATTTGACCAGCGAAAATAACCTGCGAAACTAATAGCATAAGCAGCGAATTTAAAGCAACGAATTTAACAGTATAACCAACGAAATTAACAGCATATTTAAGGGGTGGAATTTTCGTTGGGAAGCGTCGAGAAAATTTGACTGTTTTGCAAATAGAAAGTGATCCGTAGCTCGTTTGACAGAACCGTTTGGACCGTTAAATTCCTCGTATTTTTAGGGTAAAAAAAAAACTTTGGTAAATCCCGATTTCGGTTTTCGACATTATATATCATTGGATTTGTCTTTTCGAGACGATTCTAAAGGTGTAATTTGGTAACCACTGTTTTCGGAGATCTTTTGTACGGTTTTAAACATTCTGTTACGTTAAAATGTCAAACATGATGAATTTGAAAGCACCTAAGATGATGAAGGTGGAGAATTATCTTACATGGAAGGACAACTTCAAATCCTTCATTGAATCTCAGGATGCACGCATGTGGATCTGTATAGAAGATGGGTACACAAACCCAACACACGATTTTGAGGGCAGACCACGTCGAACAGACTATGTGAACATGCAAGAGGATGATAAAAGGAAGTATGAAGCTGAAAAGAGAGCATTGGCTGCAATTAAAATGTCCTTACCTGATAGCATCAAGCATACCTTCAACAAGTACACTAATTCAAAGGATATGTGGGATGCATTACAAAAGCAATATCAGGGAAATGAGAGTGCCACTCAGGCATTCATGGCAGAGATAGTGTCAGTTGATGAGGCTGAAACTACTGTGAGTGATGCTGAATCTGAAGTGAAAAATGCTGAAGCTCAAGTGGAGAATGCTGAAGCAAAAGTGGATGATGAAGTAGAGAAAGAGAGTGAAGCTGAACAGGTTGTTGCTGATGAAACCTCAGAAGTTCATGAGGAAAAGGTACAATCTAATTCTGTATGTTTGAGATGTCGTGAACTACAGGGTGAGGTTGACAGGTTGTCAACACAAAACCAAAGTTTGGTAATCGAGATGTCGAACGTAAAAGAGTCAAACTTTTTTGCTAAAAGAAATGAATCTACATACTTGAAGAAGATAAGAGGTTATGAAAGTGAAATTGAAGCTTTAACATGCAAGTTAAATGAAAAACTTCAAGTAATAGATTTAGCTCATGACATGATGGCTGAGAAAACAAAAGAGATTTCTGAAAAATGCAAAGAGTTGTCAGATGCACAACTCAAAATTGTTGAACTTGAAAAGAAATTGAGTCAATTCAGAGATTCGTCTTTTGTAATGAAACACATGATGGGTGGATTAAAGAAGAGTAATGACAAGACCAGTGTGGGCTTCCAGGGCTTTAATGAAGTTCCACCTCCTTTTAGTCATGACTATTCATTCCTGCCTAGTGAAGATGAGCTAGCAAACTTTATGGCATCTGCACCAAGTAGTTTCGGTTCCACATCAAGTCAAGGTGATGGATCTGAGAGTGATGAGGCTAAGGAAAACAATAACATGGAACCTTTGAAAAGGAAAAATTCACCGCCTAAGAATAAAAATCAAGCTTTTGTCAAAAAGATTAATTTTGTTCAAGGTAGTGATGTCACACCCCGACCACGTAGAACATACAAAACGTGGCGGAAATGTCGGGGAGTGTTGTAACAGAATTAATTGTTTCAAATCCATGGCAATTGAAGTTTCGTTTTATTGATTAAAAGTGTTACAATGTCTTAACAAACAAGAAAATACAACATAATTAACTAGTCTTGCATCTTTTATTGTCACTAAAGCCCAAGTCTGCCTATGTGTATCTTGATCATCTTATGCAACAGTTCCTGAAAAACACATGTGAAAATAGGTACGTCAGCATAAAAATGCCTGTGAGATATATAGGTTTTGTGAAAATAGGTTTCATGACTTATGTTTGAGAAAATGTTTAGTCATGAACCTTGTAATTTGCTTTGTTTTGTAAATCATTTGAAAAACAATGAGTTCAGATGATATGTATAAATAAATGTAGGGTTAAATGAATAACCAAGTAAAATATGTTTGCATAAGATAAGATGTTTATAAATCAATGTCTTGTGAAAAGTATGTTATTTGTATAAAATGTTCTATGTCTCAAACTGAAATGATTCAAATAACGCTATGATATGTAATACCATACAAACACTTATATATAGGAAGTACCAGCGGCGTATCCACCATGCTTGTATCATATTACACACGCATCGTTACTTAATCACTTAATCAAACCAAACCAACCAATGTAAGAAGTCTATGTTTAAATCAATTGTCAAATGTATTGGGTAATGTGTCAAAGTGTTCATGTCAAGATGTAAATCATATCAAAATGTCTATGTCAAATATCCATGTCAAATGTCTATGTCAAATATCCATGTCAAACGTCTATGTCAAGATGTCATGTATGGCAAGTGAAATGTCTCAACTAAACCATATGCACAAAAACAAAGTATTGAAGTAAATCTTGGTTTAAATCAAAGTTATGTTTTGTGGGAAATGCATGATCAAATGTCAATCATGTTAAAATGTCTATGCCGAAATGTCTATGTCAAATGTCTATGTCAAAATGTCATGTAAAACGATGTACTAAGTAATGCACACAATTGGGCACACCTAGCATGAAATGTCATAAAATCATGTACTATAATGTACTAACGAACATAGCAGTATATGATGTTAAAACAGGAAAGCATGAAAGTAACAAGTAGGCACATGTGTTCCACCCCAAAACAGTTTGGAAAACAGTAAAAGAGGTGTCTATGTACTCACCTGAGATTGCTCAGTAGTTCTGGAGTGACAACTAAACAATGCTAGAGATCGCGGATATCAAACGGCACCTAGTATAGGTAACTATGTTAATAAACCGGACCTAGATCGGAAGATTGGGTAGCATTAGGGTTTGTAAACCAAACGAGTGTAGAGACTCGTGTCATTTGGTTTAACAAAGCCTACATACTAAATGAAACTTAACCTAAGTGTCTACGACCCATTACGACCCGTTTAGGTAGCTTATGCTACTTTAACGCGTCGTTCGCGTGAAACGCGTTCGGACCGCCTAACTAGTCCTATGACAAGTGTTATATGCCTAAACATGTTACATAATCAGTTATGTGACAAAGTTTTAGGTTACATATGCTTAATTACCAATTATACTTGAAAAGGGTATTCTGGTAATTTACCTAAGGCATATAAACTACCTATCATACAACTACTCAAACGATGTGACCATAGGGTATAACCTCGGGAGGTTATTCCCTATACACTATGGTCACCTAATGCATTTGGTCGGATCCTAATGATCGACCAAACGGGTCGGGTTCGAAAGTATAAGCGATTGTTTAGATCGCTTACCTTTACGACCCTATAAAGCACTAAACTAGAAGTGACGAGCTAAGCATGTTGAAACATGCTTAACTATATTAGAAAACAAGTTTGGTATCAAAACAAACGGTTTTGATACCCACAAGTAGTTTGGTTACAAAATACGCAAGAATACGTATTCTGGCCGAAACTACGGCTCGTCACTGAGCCTAGATAACGTGGTAATCAGTAGGTATAGTCACTAGGGACTATAACCATCGTGATCACGCTCACGTTATGAAGTTCAAACGAACTTCGCATCGACCATATACTGGTCAATGCAGAAAGTCAAACAAAGTTTGACTTTCGGACTCGAAAAGCGATAAAAGAACGAAAGAATACTTACGAAGGGTCCCCGCAAGATTGATTTCTAATTATTTCTCAGGTATGAAGTGTTTGAACACTCCAACTTAGAGAAAATATCAGATTTCAAGTGGGTTTTGAGGTTGGAGGGTTGGGTATTTATAGTAAACGGTCCACCGTTAGGATCGTTTCATGGAAACCGTGCTCGAATCTCAATCGTACACTTGTCGGAAGGTTATGGTGGCTCATTTGGCCACTCACCATAAGGTATTGACACTTGGAATTGAGATTAGAAGTGGTTTGTAGCTGTTAACAGCTAGATTAGAAGTTTCTGATGTGCAGACATAAGCTTACGGACCTCAAAGCTGCCAATGTTGAGGTCCGTAAGGTAACAACTTTGGCAGATTTACAGTTTTGGTCCCTGCAGCCTCAAAACTTGGTTTTTGAAGCGTTTTTGACACGTTTAAGCCCCGTTAACCCCATTTCAAAGCTCTAAAATGAAGTTAAAGTATAGGGAACTTGAAATGTGCTCAAAAATATCTCGGATGTCGGTTAGTTTAGCCGTACGGTTGCGATGTTCGGTTAATTACGACGGAATGCGCATAAGCGCGAAAAACGATCCAAATGACGAAACGAATGAATTTTTGGCAAGCCAAACACTAAAGCATAATATAGTCATGCTTACATAAATTTTTGGATGTCCGGATGTATTCAGAACGTAAGTTATGCGCGAAAATGCAAACTTGTGCACTTTTTGACACTTTTAGTCCCTGAATGACACAAAAGTTTATTTTAGCATACCGAACACCTCAAAGCCTATTTCTAAGCTATGTAAAGTATATTTATGGTATGTTTAACTTATGGTCATGTTCCAGAATGTCTGTTACAGTTTAAATTGGCATACTTTCGCAGTTTGTCAACTTTAGTCCCTGTAAGTGATTTAACTTTGATTTCACCACACCAAACCTTCCAAAACTTATATCTAAGTTATGTAAAGGTTATTTAAGGTATGTTAAGCCTATTTCACTATTCTGGAGTGTTCGTTGCATTAAACTGGTTATATCTACACATCAGAGCGCGTATAACCCTCCAGAAAGTGATTTAAAGCTTGAAATCGAACAAGAAATGATATGTGCAAACGATACACATATTTTTACAAATTCCAAGTATGAAATACAATATTTCATTAGTTTGGCATTTGTTTGATGGCCGTGGAGGCACAGGTGTTACAGTCTCCCCTACTTTAGGAAATTTCGTCCCGAAATTTAATTTTAGGAGAAACTTGTGGAGACAGCTGTGACGGTTTTGCCTTCAGACAAATCCATTGAGCCCTTAAGTAAAACTCTGGGCCATGTTAGGATTCTTAGCAAAGATGTCAACCCTCAAATTGAAGTTATTGTAGTAACAAAACATGGAGTTTTGAACTATAGACAGGAGAACAGTTCCCGTGAAGAATTATCATAGGAAACTTGTGTGTGCTTGAAATCAGAATTGGGTAGTGTGAGAATAAATGACATTGGTCAAAGTCCAAGACTTCTCCCGTATCATTACTCTTGCCACTATTGGTCTTAACACATGACAAAACTTCCTGTGGTTCCTATGCACTGAACTCCATAATTATGTAGGCCTCCATAATTACGTAGTTCCTTGCACAGTCCGCACAGTTTATTTCATAATGCGTATGGGGAAAAATCAAACGAATAATCCTGTGGTGAATTAATCTTGACTGCAATAGAGTCTCTTTAACTAGGTCACCAAAGGATTAGATTAACAAACAATCTCTTGATTTAGACCACCCGAGGGCCTATTTAACTACATAAACACATGATATATTTAACTAGATTGTCGAACCAATCTATTTAACTTAGATCGACGTAGGATCTCTTTAACTAAACTACCTACGGGGAAAATTTAACTACATCGACGTAGGATGTATTTAACTAGATTGTCGGACCAATCTATTTAATTTAGATCGACGTAGGATCTCTTTAACTCAACTATCTAAGAGAAACATTTAACTACACCGACGTAGGATGTATTTAACTTTAGATCGACATAGGATCTCTTTAACTCAACTATCTAAGAGAAACATTTAACTACACCGACGTAGGATGTATTTAACTTTAGATCGACGTAGGATCTCTTTAACTCAACTATCTAAGAGAAACATTTAACTACACCGACGTAGGATGTATTTAACTTTATCAACACATGTTGTCCTTAAACTTTGGAATAGTACTTTATAATCCAAGGGATTTAACTACAACGTAAAAGTCCATTAAGGATTTAAGATAGTACCTTTTTGAATATCCTACTACGAATCCTTCATATGAAGATAAGAAAGATTCTACGAGGATTTGGATAGCGAATATCCAGAGTATACAAAAACACAAAACACATAAGAAAACACATAAGCACATAATCACATAGTTGTTTAACTTGGTTATTAATTTGTTATCTTTGGACGCGGATACTTAAAGCACACCAGGAATCCAATTTGTGGATTTCATTTGGCACTTTAATCATTTCAAGAATCTATCTATGAAGATGGGATAATCTTAAAAGGAATTCGGCTTTGTCCTTATTGAATTGTGATGTACGTATTGAATCATACAAAGAATTCAATTAAGGGCTCCGATGAATGATACCCATCCACAAGGATCTAATTATGAGGATAGAAAGATCCTACATGGATTTTTTTTTTGAAGTTTGTATAACGGGAGGTGTTCCGACACCTTGCACTAGGCGTGCTTACGTCGATACACAAGGTAGAAAGTTCATGAGGTTGAGGCGCCAGATATGTCAAGCGACATATGAAGCAGAGTTTGAAGGTTGAGCAGCAGCAGGATTTGTAACAGCTTTGCTTTGGACAGCAAAGCAACACATGTTAACCAAATGTCTCCATCGTACACCGTGGGTACATTTGTAACAGGGTATTTGATTTGGATGTTGACGGTTGCATTGATTTCTCCAAGGAGCGGTTCCCTTGCACGGCTTCATCCCTGAGATGAGTCATGGTGATAGCTAAATCAACGGTCTTCTGGAGTACGACGCCTATTTGTTGGGCAATTGTAGCACCTGGTCCGGACACTCGAGTCTTGTTGCGATGAAGAGGCATAATGAAGAAAATGGAAGACATAGAAGGAAACAAGCAAAAGATAATCAAAAGAGAATAACAACACATGAAGATTGTGACCATTTGTTTGTTACCAAAGGCAAACAAATGAGATGGTGACTAATCAAAGTAAATGGGTCAATATAATGTATCGCGAAGACATGCTCGCCTATAAGTGAACACTCATCCCAAGAATTCCCAGGTAAGCACAACTGGTCTCGCGTCTGATGAGATGTATACGAAGTGCTTGTCTAGACAGAAAACCCAGAATACAGGCATTCACCCTTCCAGTTTACACGTGTTCACATTATTTAAAACCCAAAACCTTGACGAGAATTTGAAAACTCATAGGGGTTCAAAACCTTACAATAGAGGGTTCAAAACCTAGTAATAAATCATCCTAGAACAGATGATTAGTTTTCAAAGCGGTTTTGAAATTTATGTTCTTGTTGTGGTCGTCGCCTAAGGATAGGTGACGGTATTGTTTTATGACTAAACGCAAGTAAACTCGCGTTAGGGTCCTAAGAAGGTTATAGACTAGGTCAAAGCATTACTAATAACCTAATTCCCTATAACCATTGGCTCTGATACCATCTTTTCTGTCACACCCCGACCACGTAGAACATACAAAACGTGGCGGAAATGTCGGGGAGTGTTGTAACAGAATTAATTGTTTCAAATCCATGGCAATTGAAGTTTCGTTTTATTGATTAAAAGTGTTACAATGTCTTAACAAACAAGAAAATACAACATAATTAACTAGTCTTGCATCTTTTATTGTCACTAAAGCCCAAGTCTGCCTATGTGTATCTTGATCATCTTATGCAACAGTTCCTGAAAAACACATGTGAAAATAGGTACGTCAGCATAAAAATGCCTGTGAGATACATAGGTTTTGTGAAAATAGGTTTCATGACTTATGTTTGAGAAAATGTTTAGTCATGAACCTTGTAATTTGCTTTGTTTTGTAAATCATTTGAAAAACAATGAGTTCAGATGATATGTATAAATAAATGTAGGGTTAAATGAATAACCAAGTAAAATATGTTTGCATAAGATAAGATGTTTATAAATCAATGTCTTGTGAAAAGTATGTTATTTGTATAAAATGTTCTATGTCTCAAACTGAAATGATTCAAATAACGCTATGATATGTAATACCATACAAACACTTATATATAGGAAGTACCAGCGGCGTATCCACCATGCTTGTATCATATTACACACGCATCGTTACTTAATCACTTAATCAAACCAAACCAACCAATGTAAGAAGTCTATGTTTAAATCAATTGTCAAATGTATTGGGTAATGTGTCAAAGTGTTCATGTCAAGATGTAAATCATATCAAAATGTCTATGTCAAATATCCATGTCAAATGTCTATGTCAAATATCCATGTCAAACGTCTATGTCAAGATGTCATGTATGGCAAGTGAAATGTCTCAACTAAACCATATGCACAAAAACAAAGTATTGAAGTAAATCTTGGTTTAAATCAAAGTTATGTTTTGTGGGAAATGCATGATCAAATGTCAATCATGTTAAAATGTCTATGCCGAAATGTCTATGTCAAATGTCTATGTCAAAATGTCATGTAAAACGATGTACTAAGTAATGCACACAATTGGGCACACCTAGCATGAAATGTCATAAAATCATGTACTATAATGTACTAACGAACATAGCAGTATATGATGTTAAAACAGGAAAGCATGAAAGTAACAAGTAGGCACATGTGTTCCACCCCAAAACAGTTTGGAAAACAGTAAAAGAGGTGTCTATGTACTCACCTGAGATTGCTCAGTAGTTCTGGAGTGACAACTAAACAATGCTAGAGATCGCGGATATCAAACGGCACCTAGTATAGGTAACTATGTTAATAAACCGGACCTAGATCGGAAGATTGGGTAGCATTAGGGTTTGTAAACCAAACGAGTGTAGAGACTCGTGTCATTTGGTTTAACAAAGCCTACATACTAAATGAAACTTAACCTAAGTGTCTACGACCCATTACGACCCGTTTAGGTAGCTTATGCTACTTTAACGCGTCGTTCGCGTGAAACGCGTTCGGACCGCCTAACTAGTCCTATGACAAGTGTTATATGCCTAAACATGTTACATAATCAGTTATGTGACAAAGTTTTAGGTTACATATGCTTAATTACCAATTATACTTGAAAAGGGTATTCTGGTAATTTACCTAAGGCATATAAACTACCTATCATACAACTACTCAAACGATGTGACCATAGGGTATAACCTCGGGAGGTTATTCCCTATACACTATGGTCACCTAATGCATTTGGTCGGATCCTAATGATCGACCAAACGGGTCGGGTTCGAAAGTATAAGCGATTGTTTAGATCGCTTACCTTTACGACCCTATAAAGCACTAAACTAGAAGTGACGAGCTAAGCATGTTGAAACATGCTTAACTATATTAGAAAACAAGTTTGGTATCAAAACAAACGGTTTCGATACCCACAAGTAGTTTGGTTACAAAATACGCAAGAATACGTATTCTGGCCGAAACTACGGCTCGTCACTGAGCCTAGATAACGTGGTAATCAGTAGGTATAGTCACTAGGGACTATAACCATCGTGATCACGCTCACGTTATGAAGTTCAAACGAACTTCGCATCGACCATATACTGGTCAATGCAGAAAGTCAAACAAAGTTTGACTTTCGGACTCGAAAAGCGATAAAAGAACGAAAGAATACTTACGAAGGGTCCCCGCAAGATTGATTTCTAATTATTTCTCAGGTATGAAGTGTTTGAACACTCCAACTTAGAGAAAATATCAGATTTCAAGTGGGTTTTGAGGTTGGAGGGTTGGGTATTTATAGTAAACGGTCCACCGTTAGGATCGTTTCATGGAAACCGTGCTCGAATCTCAATCGTACACTTGTCGGAAGGTTATGGTGGCTCATTTGGCCACTCACCATAAGGTATTGACACTTGGAATTGAGATTAGAAGTGGTTTGTAGCTGTTAACAGCTAGATTAGAAGTTTCTGATGTGCAGACATAAGCTTACGGACCTCAAAGCTGCCAATGTTGAGGTCCGTAAGGTAACAACTTTGGCAGATTTACAGTTTTGGTCCCTGCAGCCTCAAAACTTGGTTTTTGAAGCGTTTTCGACACGTTTAAGCCCCGTTAACCCCATTTCAAAGCTCTAAAATGAAGTTAAAGTATAGGGAACTTGAAATGTGCTCAAAAATATCTCAGATGTCGGTTAGTTTAGCCGTACGGTTGCGATGTTTGGTTAATTACGACGGAATGCGCATAAGCGCGAAAAACGATCCAAATGACGAAACGAATGAATTTTTGGCAAGCCAAACACTAAAGCATAATATAGTCATGCTTACATAAATTTTTGGATGTCCGGATGTATTCAGAACGTAAGTTATGCGCGAAAATGCAAACTTGTGCACTTTTTGACACTTTTAGTCCCTGAATGACACAAAAGTTTATTTTAGCATACCGAACACCTCAAAGCCTATTTCTAAGCTATGTAAAGTATATTTATGGTATGTTTAACTTATGGTCATGTTCCAGAATGTCTGTTACAGTTTAAATTGGCATACTTTCGCAGTTTGTCAACTTTAGTCCCTGTAAGTGATTTAACTTTGATTTCACCACACCAAACCTTCCAAAACTTATATCTAAGTTATGTAAAGGTTATTTAAGGTATGTTAAGCCTATTTCACTATTCCGGAGTGTTCGTTGCATTAAACTGGTTATATCTACACATCAGAGCGCGTATAACCCTCCAGAAAGTGATTTAAAGCTTGAAATCGAACAAGAAATGATATGTGCAAACGATACACATATTTTTACAAATTCCAAGTATGAAATACAATATTTCATTAGTTTGGCATTTGTTTGATGGCCGTGGAGGCACAGGTGTTACAAGTGATATGAAAAACGAAACTGCTGTTATTGAAAATGAATCGAATGTAGAGTTTGCTAAAAATAAGAGCATAGAAAAATCTGAAATCAAGAAAACTAAACAAGGTTCATCCAAGGGATCATCACCATCTGATAAGGGATCTACCTCAGAGACTCCAGCTAAGAAGTCTTCGAAAAAGAGATCGTGCTTCAAATGTCACGTAAAGGGACATGTAGCAAGCTGCTGTCCTAACAAAAAGAGTGAAGCACAACTTAGTGAAAAACAGAGAGGGAAATTACCAGTGAAGGAAGGTGATAGTGAGGAGAAAGGCTCAAATTCTCCAAAGAAATCTGCTCCTAAGCAACCAGAGAATGTTGCTGTTGGTGTAGATAAGGCTGGAACAGGAACTTCACAGGTTCCACGTTTTCAAAGAAATCAACCTAGATTTCAGCCTAGATTTCCACCAGGCAGATATGACAGACCTAGAAGCAGTTCACCTAGAATGAACAATTTTAATGGAAATTCAAATAATTTCAAAAGTCAAGGTCAATATCAAAATCGATACCAAAATAATGGTGGTCGAACTTTTTATAACAATGGCTTTAGAAATTACAACAATAATGCTTCTTGGAATCAAAATTCGAGGTACCAAAATCAAAATTTTCAAAGGTCAAATAGTCCAAATACATTTAGGAACCCTCAGGACCAGAGACCTTATGGAAATCAAAATCAAATTCCATCAACAGGTCTGAGATCCAAGACTCTAGGTAGGAGTAATGGATATTGGATGGATGTTCAAGTGGTTGGTGAATTTGGATGACCCAAGACCATTAAGGCTTGGGTCCCCCAATCTAACTAATTTCTTAGTTGGTGTGTACAGGAGCTGCTAAGGAGGATTATCAACTTATGTTGATAGTGGCTGCTCTAGGCACATGAAGGGGGATGTGAGATTGTTGATATATTTATATTTATTGATTTAAATTGAAGTTCAAAGTGCTGAGTCGACACACTAGATAACCTGGCAGATCTTTATACTAAAGCTTTTGACAGGGCTCGCTTTGAACATTTAGTCGAACTCAACGGGATGAGGAATCCTGAATAACTGGTTTTTCATAAGAATTTTTGTAAATAGTTTACTGCTTTTCTTAAAAATACAAAAACATTGAAAAATCAAAAACATAAAAAAATAGAAAATCAAAAATGAGTTATCACTGTGTGAAAAAGGAGAAATGATAGTACATCGGCAAGTTAGACTGTCACACTGAAACTGAATTAAATTGCTTAAGTGTGATAGCAGCTTCATCATATGATGTACCAGTAGGCAAAAAGCATGAAATAATCAACTTACCAATGTGATATAAACATAAATGAACTGAGTATGAGTGGGGAACACATCAGTGGTGTATGGTTTAATGACCTTAAATCTTGCGTTGATAGATTGCCAAAATCTGAAGTTTTGGGTCTTTATACTGTTATTTCATCTGGGGATATCTTGACTGTCCTTCTGTTTAGAACTAAAATTGTACATGACCCCAGGAAAGAAAGTCACTTGGAATTAGCTCATTTCTATTTGAATGTCTGTATGTTGTCCCGATACACACAATTTTGATCTGATTCTGAAATCTTCTCTGAAAAAAGTCATGTACCTCCTCTGCTGCATCCAAATATATGCTGACCTGGAGGTGCTAGGCAACGACAGCTTCTGCTGCATCCAGATACATGTTGACCTAGCTGTACGTTGTCGCGCTATAGATCTAATACACCCGAAAGAGGCCCTCAACTGCCCAAAAGAAACCCAAGAAACCTATATCAAACTGAGAAAAACTCATTTGATCTGTATATTATACCATCTCTGCTAAAGATCTATTATGTTCTCTTCTCAACCTATTCCCAGTTAAGATTTCCGAAATCTGGATTGGACTTGTGAAATATGTGGTAGGGAAGATACTTGCATGATAGAGTGTGTTGTTTATATTTCCAGGATTTGATTAGTATTTATTTGGGTGTTCATTGTTAAGCAATCAAAACATGATAAAACAGATTATATGCAGACCTAGACATTGTCAGGATATCTTAAAGGATGACATCAGTATACTCACCTACTACGATGAATCTTTGTGCATACCTTGATCGCGGGGGTATATCCTGAAGTGGGACACACTAGTATTTCAGTAATTAATATTACCTTAACGTATCATACGGTAATGGTACTTGAAATGTTCATGCATTTTGTTTAAGTGGACAAACATACTGGTAATCGTCTTGGACTGCTTTTCACGAAAAATTAAATAAAGAATTATCTAATTGTGTGAAATAGTTTGATTTTGCTGATATGATCTTCTTACCAGTGATTCTCACAAAAATAGAGTGTTTATTGCTTTTGTATTTACTTGCTTTCAGAAAATATAAAAATACAAAAATAGTGTCTTTTTCTGTTTAAAATTCTTAACGTACGGAAAAGTGTTATTCTTGGAGGAATTGTTACTGATAGGGGGAGACGGTGTTGGAAAGTGAGTTCAAAATTTTAAATCATGCGGGTTATAGGGTGTGTGATTAAAAAGTTTTGCGTGTTGGTGATAAGTTGAAAATGCTTAATCTGTGAGACAATCTCTTGAAAAATAATATTTTATTTAACTTTGTTGAAAAATTCTTATGGTTTCTCGAGATGTTTGTTTTATAGTATACAGATTGAAGCAGTATGTGGCTGAGAAGTTAAAGTGATGAGTTGCTGTGAAGATGAGAGTTTGATTGGATGCATGGCAGAACCTCCTTTCTATATTGCAGACAAAGTTGAAGAGTTTGAAGATTGCTATACATATGCTGAACTGGAGTTTACTCAAACGCTAAAGTTTTGAAGATTTGGTGATTGGATGCATCAGCTTAGGGGGAGTCTGTTGCTGACAGAAGCTGTTGAAGCTGAAGCTATCCAAAGACCAAAGACAGTGCAAGATTAAATGAAGATTGCAAGACGACTGAAGACAAAGTTATTTTTATGAAGCTATTGTCAAGGGGGAGTTTGTTGATGCATGTTTGGTGACAACAGCTTAGATTTGGTCTTTGGATATCTTGTAATTAGTTAAACGATAAACAGTTAGCGGGTTTAGCTTTGTAATAGTTAGTTGTAATGTTTGGGCTAACCAAACCCATACTTAT
This sequence comes from Helianthus tuberosus, assembly GCA_030545235.1. NCBI lineage: Eukaryota > Viridiplantae > Streptophyta > Magnoliopsida > Asterales > Asteraceae > Helianthus > Helianthus tuberosus. The sequence goes on from CM060409.1 coordinate 122,834,022, forward strand.
GGGGATGTGGGGCGAATTGGGCTTGTCCAATTCGCAGTCCATGATGTTTAACCTTGGCCCAAGTAGCAAACCTTGTGTTATATAAACAAGGTTAGGCTTTAGGGTTTAGGTTAATCAGCCAAAACAGTTTGTGAGAGATAGAATTTCGTGAGAGCTAGTCTTGGACGAAATTGAGAGAGTTAGGGTTTTAATTGATTGTAATTCAGTTTGATTGATAATCAATAGAAAACCTGGATTGAAACTGTTTCTGTTCTTCTACTTGTTTCTGTGATATTCTGATCAAGAGGATTCCGCACTCTTGATTGGATTGACAATTCTGTTGAAGATCCATACACATCAAGGGGACCTACACTTCGGTACTCGTAACCCAAATCTCCTCAGCAAACACGACTACCTACAATGGTCTAACGTCTATTAGACGAACGGGTCGTGCCTTGTCTTAGTATTGATTAGTGCCTTTGAGTTATGTTTTAAAGTGTCTTCAATATTTTCGTAATAATACTTCTCATGCTTGTGTATTCGTATTTCCTTCCCAAGGATGGGATATTTTACATATGTCTGTTCGTATTGGAATTATATTTTTAAGTCCCATTTTAGAGAATACATATTTGACCATATTCCTGTATAAAACCAACATCCGATACTCTGTATTTCGTTATAAAAATTATGGCGAGTTTTATGCTTGAAAAACATAGTCTGTAATATACTAGTAAACACTTGTCCAGAAAATTATTTACTAAGAGTTAGGATTTTCGGAAAATTTCGCCATGGTCTCCTTTGTAAATGGAGGCTTCCATGCTTAATAGCAAATCATTTTCTTTTATATATATATCCCGTAGGTCGTTCTCAATAATCAAACTGACATTTAGACATACAAAGCATTACTTACTTTATTTCAGCTTCATTACTCAAAACTGGACTGTTATTGAGGATTTTTATAAAATAGTTAACCTTTTCCAAAAATTCTCAAATTTTTACAGAATGTCATATATAATCCAAAATTTATTGTGTAAAAATTTCGGGGACCAGTTCATTACCAATTTTATATAAAAATTCTTTTACTCGACTGCAATCAGATTTGTTACCTTCTGATTGCAGTTTTACGGAAAAATTCCCTAAAAATCAATCGTAAGTCCGATCGACGAAATTCCAGTTGGAGGGTCACGGAAACAACAGTGACCATCTACAGTAAAAATCCCATGAGCTGATTCTGCTCAAGTTTCAAGTTTTGACTCCGAATACGACACACTTTTTCAGCAGAAATATTTCAGCTTGAGCTGCTGTCTAAAAACAATTCTTTAAAAATAGTAAACGATCTCGAAAAATTACGATTCCAGTGTCATTTGTTTGGTTCTTCAAAAATACATAATTTAGACTCTAGAAATTTAGTTTTTCGATCTAAAAATGACCCTGTTACAGCCTGTTGAAGTTGGCTGGAAATTTCAATCAGCATGTTTATTTTTGGTTTAATGATTCTAAAAACATATTAACGAGTGTCCTAACCTTGATTTGTTAACAACTTAATGATCAAACATTGTGCATGTATTATCCAAACTCAAACCAACCTGATTTTAACCTCATACAAACTTTTTATGTAGGGTTTTCATGTAACATCTGTGCTTGTAATCATTATGAACAGTTCAATTATCAATAAAACAATGTTATTTGATCCCAATCTTTGTTTGGTTGTGTTTTACATTTTCATGTTTTGACTTTTATCCAATTTCAAGCTCTACATCGCTTTCTGGAGAGTTATACGCAAACTGGTGCGTAAACGTAATCAGTTTAATGCGACAAATACTCCGGAACATCAAAATATACTTAACATACCTTAAATAACCTTTACATAACTTAGAAATAAGTTTTGAAGGCTTTGGTATGGCAAAAACAAGTTAATTCTGTTGGTGCATATGTCTGTTGACTTCGTCTTATATCGAGTCTCGGTTTTGTTGCAGATCTGAACAAGAATGATGTCATTATTCTTAAAGATGACATCATAGATATGACATCATGCATACATACAATCACGTTCATGTCAAGAATGTTACATATTTAGTCTAGGGGTCTAAATATGTCAAGTTTATATAGTACAGGGGTCTAGATGAAAGTTTAAGCTTATATGTTAGAGATTTCGCTTGAAAGCATACATGTTAATCTCAAGCGAAATCATATGTTAAGATTTCGCTTGAGACATGTTCAAGCGAAATCTCAAGGTTATAAATAGGCAATTGGTCTTTCTCATTTATATAGTTCCTTCAGAAGTGTAACGTTACTCTGCCGGTTTGTCAAGTCAATATATGAATGAGAAAGCTGTTTTAACGTGAAATCTATCTGCTTCTACTCATTTCTTTCTGATTCAAAACAGTTTGTTTGTTTCCGCCACTCAAACTGTCGTATATTAGCTCAGATTGACTCACTCGGTCGTCAAATACGATCCTACAATTGGTATCAGAGCCAGTTATGAGCCAATATACCTGAATCAGAGACTTTTACTTACACATTCTGATTTCTGGACTGTTCCACGGACAAAATGGACTGAGTTTTGGACATTGTGTGTGAAACTGAGTTTTAACAAATCCTTGAGTATATCAGCTTAAAATTCAAAGAAAATCGTGTAAAAATGACCTAAAAACTAGATTTCGCTTGAACGAACAAGTTGATTTAGCTTGAAAGTGTTGGTATTTTGAAGCGAAATTGTGGATTTCGCTTGAAACAATCTGATTTAGCTTGAAGGTGTTGGTATTTTGAAGCGAAATTGTGGATTTCGCTTGAAACAATTTGATTTAGCTTGAAAAGTTGGTAGTTTGAAGCGAAATTGTGGATTTCGCTTGAGACAATCTGATTTAGCTTGAAAAGTTGGTATTTTGAAGCGAAATTGTGGATTTCTCTTGAGACAATCTGATTTAGCTCTCGTGACAGTACTGATTTCACGTGAAAGTACATGGATTAGTGTGAAACAGTTTACGAGGTTGTCAGTTGTTGAGAAAAGGAGATCATGTGATATTGTGTCAGGTTGCATCGATTAAATGAATGTGCTTTATTCGGTTTGAAAGTGCCTGCCAACATAATCGATAAGTCATCAGATTCATTAATTGATATTTCAGAGTGCATGTGATCCTTTACTGTGCGGCCAAATCATAGTCATAAGCCCATGTGACTTCATATTTTGGTCCAATCACATTCATATTAAGAAAATTTGTTGGTCACTTGATAAATCTAATCGATTAATTCAAAGTTATCGGTTCATAAAATTCAACATATAAGTTTGTCGGAAATTGTGTTGTTAAAATCAATTTGATCTCGGTTATTGCATGTGAAGTATTAGTGCGGCCCAATCACAAAGTTCCAATTGTTTAGTGGGTTTGTTAATCAAATTAAATCAAGAGTTAGTATTGTTGGCCCAATCAATCATTAAACATATTCATTAATATCATTGGCTCGATCAGTGAAGGCCAAATTGTGTTCCGAACAAGTTCATTCATTCAGTAGTGATTTCACTAAAACAACAGTGAACAAATTCGAGAATCTTTGACACGGGTCTTAGATTGATTTCACAAACACGCACGTTTACATATTCAGTTCGCTTTAAACTGATTGTGTATTTGTTTGATTGCAGGTAATTCAAGGTGATTTACAAGGCGCAAATACCAAAAAGTTGTTTTTAAGTTGTGGTTAAAATGTTTGACGAAGAGGAAAACAATAGCCTTGAAAGTTTAAAAAATTGGTTTGAAGAGGTTTGGCGTTTGAAGTATGAAGATCAAAAAAATATTTACGTTAAGAGATTTGAATATTTTTTGTGTAAGAAAGATGAAACAGTTAATGAGTTGGAAAAGCGGTATGAAAGCTTACTTGAAAATTTAAAAGGGTACGAGATAAGAATGTCAAATGCTGAAAAAATATCAAAATTTGCAGACGCGTTACCTTCAGAGTGGGATGAATTTTTGATTGAATTGAAAAAGGATTCTAGGTTCTCAAATTTTTATCCAAATGAATTTATCAATAAGCTCAAAAGACACCAGTATGAAAATGAAATGAAAAAGAAAGAGTTGATGAATGGAATAGAAAAGGAATTGGAAAAATTAAGTTTGGATGTGATTATTGAAATGAGAAGAACAGTCAATATGTGTCTTGTAGCAAAAAATGTTATGAAATATGATATTAAGAGGGGTTGTTATCTAGATGAAAGTATGAATCCTCTTGATTTTGTTAAAATTTTTTGTGCAGGCACATACAAGACAGAGACACAGGACATTTCAAAAAATGAAGAATCCAAGCAAGATGGAACTTCAAAATGTGAAGTGGTGTGCTCAAAATGCGAAAAATTCGAAGCAGACAACGTTAAACTCTTGAAGGATGTGGAGAGTTTAACATTGGAAATCAATCGTGTGAAGGATGAGAAAAGATCTGATGATAAACAGATTCTTGAAATGACAGAAAATTTTGAGAATTTGAAATCTGAAAATGTCAAACTGTTGAGTGGTTTGAACAGTTTGACATTGGAAAACAAAAAGTTGAAAGAAAATGTAAAAAATGTTGAAGATAAACTGAAAAATTTTGAAAATGAAAAATTAAAAATGGAAAAAGAATTTCAAAGTCAAATTAAAATTCTTGAAGATGGGAGAGATGTGTTTAGCAAAAACAACATCGAAAAGCAAAAAATGATCAATTCTCATCTTGAAAAGATTATTCAACTTGAAAAAGAAGGTGAGCAAGCTCGAAAGAAAATCAAAGAGCTTGAAACAAAATTGAAAGGTTTTGTGACTTCTTCAGAGTATTTGAATATTCCATGTCCAAAACCGATCAATTCTGTTCCAATAAGTGACAATGTCACAAACTTTGACAATGTCAAAGTTGAGGATTGTGATGAAGGAATTGATGATGAAAATGAAAAACAAACTAAACAAAAATTATTTTTAGAATTAAAAGAAAAATTCAAAAATACTGTTTTGCAATCTACTGAAATAGGTGAATGCTCAAAGCAAAAACCTGTTAAGAAGAAAGTAGAACAGAAACAAAAAATAAAAAATTCAGAAAATGTTCAAAACAACAATAAAAGCTCATCAGTTCAGTCATCCAATCGTTATAAAAAAACCACAAAAAGTTGAAAATTTAAACTCACAAAAAGTTGGTAATAAGTGGTGCAGGTTTGACCACAGTGCTCAAAAGTCAAATCAAGCTTATAGGAGAAGTCATGAGTACTACAAATCAAATCAGTGTTATGATTTGAGTGTTTGGATTGATGGTGGAGATTGGTACGATAACAGAGTGTGTTACAACTGTGGTTTTCAAGGACACATTGCTGTTAACTGCCAGAGACAGAGATTTGAGACAAGAAGATGTTATGAATGCCAAATCAAAGGTCACATTGCCAGAGATTGCCCAATGAGATCAATGGGAAGATCGAGGGCTGAATCTCAGAAAAAGATGAAGAAATCAGTCAAGGTCGAAGAAAAGCCCAAAGAACCGAAGGCGAATGAACAGAAAGTGAAGCTTTCACAAGGGCAGAAAGACCGACTGAGAAAGAAAAGAAAGAAAGCTCGAGAGTATCTTGAAAGAATTTTTTCCTCGGGTACAACAAATAAGAGTGCTGATGAATCGCTTCACTCGACAACAAAGTCAAGTAAACCGAATTCTTCAGATGCAAATCTGAGGACAAAAGAGGAGATAAAGAAGGTTGAAGTGGTTAGCGATGAATTTGTTTCTTCGGAAACAAAGGAGCTACGTGTTGGCGATGAATCTGACTCGTCAAAGTCAGAAGAGCCACAAGTTGAGCTAAAAATTGAAACGTCAGTTCCGCCAATGGATGACATAAACTTTCCACCATTGCGAGCTGAAAATTATAAACAAAAAGTTGACGAAGTTGAAATTTCAAATCAATTTTTTTTCTGAAAAGAAAGATTTTGATGTTGAAAAAGCCTTTAACCCCAATGTTCTAAACATTTTTGGAAAAATGGTTGAGGGTAAGGTAAAAGGGGTTAAAGAATTTTATGAATCAAAAAGGCATGTTCAAAACACCCAAGGACAGTCAGGCTTGGGTGAATCTCTTTAACTGAAAAAACCTGACTTGCCGGAGTTCCCAGGTTGGTAAGCGTGGAACATGAATCGGCACATTTCTTGAGAAATTTCACTCTGGTGATTTTTCGCCTTACATGTGGTAAATCAGGGACATTAAGTTGTACTTGATTTCCTACAAATGATGTTTGAGAATTAAAACTGAAATTGTAAAATATGTCATGTGTATGAAGAAAACAATGTGATGAAGTGACCCCGAATCTACGAATGATTAGTAAACAAAACTAATTTTCCGGAAAAACCATTTTGATTAAAACAAACTTAAGTGTTTTGAAATCATTATGGGAAAATAGTTTGTTGTGAGGGGGAGTTCTGATTGTTTATGCCAAGTGAATGGCGAATTGAAGCGATTTGATATCAGTTGTCAAGTTTGTACAGTTTGTTTCAAATTTTCCCAGAAAATCAAAATTGAGACATATTTTGATTTTAGGGGGAGTAAAATTTTAAAAAAATTAGAAAATTTGAAAAAGTCAAAAACATTGAAAAAATCAAAAATGAGTTTTGTTGAGACAAGAGGAAATGATAGTAAATCAGTTGGACTGTCACAGCATGCTAAAGAAATGAAATGTCAAATGTGATAAACGGTCTCACTAAAGATGTGACGATAGGCTCAGCTAGACTAGTAGATTTGCGATAACGATACAAACTTAAATGAAAAAGCCTAGTTCTAGTGGGAAACATGGTCGAAAGCATAGTACTTAGTTTTGTCCTTCTTGATTGTGTGCCTACTCAGTAATCGCTGATTGTCGAAAGACATAAAACTGGTTAAGTTTGTGAATTTTCACAACTTTACTAAAAAGTCGCTGTGATTGTGCATTTTATTTTGCAAAGATTTAAACTTGTCTTATTTCTTTATTTTGTTTAAGCATCGGACATCCTCTGCGTATACGTGAGTATCGACCTGGATGTTGTTGCCTAAACGTTCTGCTTTATTTTCTTTGGTGTTTCGTTTAAGCTTTGGATCACTTCTGCGTATACGGGAGTATCGACCTGGTGGTTAAAGCCTAAACAACTTCAACTTGTTTTATTTTTCTTATTTTGTTTAAACATTGGACTTTCTCTGCGTATACGGAAGTATCGACCTGATTGTTAATGTTTAAACATTCTGCTTTATTTTTCGCACAAATCACAGTTGATAAAAGTTTAAAGGCATTACTTGAGTCAGTGTATTGCATGATGAGGGGATATACTGAGATCGTGGGGTCCACAAGTACTTAGTGCAAAATTAATATACCTTAACGTATCAGTAAGCATTTCGAAAGTTTTTAGATTGAGCTTAAGAGGACAACTATATCGTCAATCAATGTGAATCGTTTAGAACTTAAAATGTTTAAAGCTTAACGATGCTAGTGATGTGTCTCAAAATCTGATATGATCCTCTTGCACAAACTCACAAAAAATATTGTTTGTAAATATTTCTTTATTGTTTTTCTTTAAAATCAAAAATCCAAAAAGATTTTCAGAGTGTTTTAGCATAAATTTTTGAAAAATTCAAAAAGATTTTCGACAACTGATGTTGGAAAACTGATATTCAAAATCTCAAAGGCTAAACAAGATGAACAATTGGTTTGGTTAAGATGATGAGAAGTTGAAAGATAATCCTCAAATGTTTTGATGATTCATTAATTTGAATCACAATATTGTGTGTTATATGTTTGAGAATTTTGAGTGAATTCTTTTAGAGTCAAAATTAAAGTTTATCTTACTGTTGGTTAGAGTATATGCAGGTATGCAGCTAGTGAATTCCAGACTGTGATCCCAGCTTGTCGAAAGGGGGAGTCTGTAGACGTAAAAGCCAGGTTTCTGATCTTGTTGCTACGGAGAGCCAGGAGATGGTCCTAAATCTGTGAAAGCTGCTAATGCTGAGAAGACAGAGAGTGTGAAGACTGATTAAGACTAAAGTTTTGACATACTAACGTCTCGTACTGAAGACTCCGTCAACATCCAAGGGGGAGACTGTTGGTGCATATGTCTGTTGACTTCGTCTTATATCGAGTCTCGGTTTCGTTGCAGATCTGAACAAGAATGATGTCATTATTCTTAAAGATGACATCATGCATACATACAATCACGTTCATGTCAAGAATGTTACATATTTAGTCTAGGGGTCTAAATATGTCAAGTTTATATAGTACAGGGGTCTAGATGAAAGTTTAAGCTTATATGTTAGAGATTTCGCTTGAAAGCATACATGTTAATCTCAAGCGAAATCATATGTTAAGATTTCGCTTGAGACATGTTCAAGCGAAATCTCAAGGTTATAAATAGGCAATTGGTCTTTCTCATTTATATAGTTCCTTCAGAAGTGTAACGTTACTCTGCCGGTTTGTCAAGTCAATATATGAATGATAAAGCTGTTTTAACGTGAAATCTATCTGCTTCTACTCATTTCTTTCTGATTCAAAATAGTTTGTTTGTTTCCGCCACTCAAACTGTCGTATATTAGCTCAGATTGACTCACTCGGTCGTCAAATACGATCCTACAAATTCGCTTACAGGGACTAAATTTGACAAACTGCGAAAGTATGCCAATTTGAACAGTAACGAACATTCCGGAACATGACCATAAGTTAAACACACCTTAAATATCCTTTATATAGCTTAGAAATAGGCTTTGAGGGGTTCGGTGTGCTAAAATAAACTTTTGGGTCATTCAGGGACTAAAAGCGTCAAAAAAGTGCACAAGTTTGCATTTTCGCGCATAACTTACGTTCTGAATACATCCGGACATCCAAAAATTTATGTAAGCACTAAAATATTTTATTTTAGTGTTTGGCATAAGAAATATCCATTCGTCACGCAATTTAGATCACTTTTCGCGCTTATGCGCATTCCGTCGTAATTAAGCGAACATCGCGATCGTACGACCAAACGAACTGACATCCGGCATATTTTTGAGCATGTTTCTTGCCCACAATGTTTAGGCATCCTTGTGGAGCCTTGAAAATGATTTAACGAGCCTTAAACATGTCGGAAATGGCCTTAATACGCAACGGGGACTGAAAGGTGAACATTAGAAAGTGTTTGCTGATCAGGGGGACCCTAGCGTGACACCTAGCCCCCTTGGCGTCACGCTAGGCCTCTTCTGGTCAGCAAAGGTCATTTTAAACACATGTTAACAGCCCCTAACACCTGCCAAAGGTCAAGTGCCACATGTTAATCTCTTATGGTGGCCAAATTCAGTTACCACAACATTCCAACAAGTGTAGGGATGTGATCATTCCCTCTACTCCAAGAAATGATCCTAACGGTGAACCGAAAACTATAAATACCCACCTCCACCCTTCACTTTTCCTCACAAGAATCTGATCTAATGTGCTCTAAGTTGAAACCTTTGTTTCATACCTGAGCTATTTTGATCTAGATTAGCATTCGGGGACCCTTTGTAAGTGTTCCTTCGTTCTTTTATTGCTTTTCGAGTCCGAAAGTCAAACTTTGTTTGACTTTCTGCATTGACCAGTTTATGGTCAATGCGAAGTTCGTTTGAAATTCACAACGTGATTGTAATCACGATGGTTATAGTCCCTAGTGACTATGCCTACTGATTACCACGTTGTCTAGGGTCGTAAGGGTAAGCGATCTAATAAATCGCTTATACCTTCGAACCCGACCCACTTGGTCGATCATTAGGATCCGACCAAACACATTAGGTGACCATAGTATATAGGGAATAACCTTCCGAGGTTATACCTTATGGTCACTTCGTTTAAGTAGTTGTATGATAGGTAGTTTATATGCCTTAAGTAAATTACCAAAATACCCCTTTGATGCCAAAATTCATTTTTAACATATGTAACATAACTTTTGACATCTAAACTGATTTGACAACAATATTAGACATGTTAAGGCAAATGTTACTTGTCATAGGACTAGTTAAGCGTTCCGAACGCGTTTTACGCGAACGACGCGTTAAAGTAGCATAAGCTACCTAAACGGGTCGTAATGGGTCGTAAACACTTAGGCTAGGTTTCATTTAGTATGTAGGCTTTGTTAAACCATACTACATAAGTTCCCATACTCATTTGGTTTACGAGCCCTCATTCTATCCGATCCTCCGATATAAGTCCGGTTTATTAACATAGTTACCTATATTAGGTGCCGTTTGATTCCGAGATCTCTAGCATTGCTTGGTGGTTATCTTAGGACTTCTGAGCAATCTCAAGTGAGTACATAGACCCCTCTTTTACTATTTTCCAAACTGATTTGGGGTGAAACATGTCACAACCCCCAATCCCTGATCCCCGGGAACGGGCGGACGTGATCACAGAGTTTGGTGGTATCAGTTTTGATTTAGTCTCGCAGCGGAATTTACATCAGGATCGTAGTTAGGAAATGATTATCAGAGTAAAACCACCATGCTTAATATTAATAAATACATGGGCAAAACCCAAGTTTCTTATTACAATACATTTATAGGGACAAACCCTATTTTATTTAATTTAAAACATTGTTTCTTAGATAACTTTTATAGCCACTTATTTTCCAAGCCGTCAGTGCTCTCGAGCTGGCTTTATCCCAGTTGGCTTTCACATTGTGTTACCTGAAACATGTTTTAAAAATATTTTGTTAGCGGGAAATACTGGTGAGTGAATCACAGTTTAATCAAGAAACATTTTATTAATTAACACAGTATTGAGGGCGATCACATTGTTTATTTCTACCCAATTACTCAATCAGTAATGTCAATCCTTGACTTGTGGGTCATATTACACATTGGCTAACTCGTTGTCCAATGGTAACGTACTGTCGTCCCGACTTATTACTCGCAAGTAATAATTTTGTATACAAAACCCCAAATACCGGCAGTAATGGAAGAACTACAAAGACTCACATACTGCTTAATCGCATTGTAAAGCATTTAAGGTTTTGTAAAAACTGTTAACAAAAAGAAGATTACTCACATTGCTGTCTTAGGCTTTCCGTAAGGGTTTCCTGGGTATAATCTATAATTTATACAAATGTACATTGGTTAGTACCATAACCCTTTGAAATTATTAATAATACCCTCCCCGAGACGGCATTCCAACAACTACGTCGGGCAAAACCACGACAGTTGTTACGGAACCCTAAATCAATCGGGCAGCGTAACTATTATGAAACCGGGGTTATAATACTTACAACGGAGCAGAACTTCGCTAATTAGGGGTATAATACCCAAAATATTATGCTTATAACTTCAGAATTCAAGATTGAGAATGAAATGTGAGCGACGGAAATCGAAAACTGATGTCTGCTATTTATAGTTGTGTAATCTGGTCTCCACGGGGCCCGCTTACGATAAAGCTAACCCTCAGGTGGCCCGCGTTCACCTATAGCTTTGACCAGTCAGCTAGTAGACTTGACACGATTGCGACACGTGTCAGCACCGGATGCATCTGCGTATCATGAGTCCGTGCGGCCCGCTTTAAAGTAAGCTTAAGTTGAAGCGGCCCGCCTCAACTTAACTTTTCAGATTTTTAATTTTTATTTTATATATATTACATAACTAGGGCTCGGTTTTTACATACGGGGTATAATATAAAACATATTGAGACATTTTATAGTATATTTTAAAGAGTCGGAATATTATGAGGGTTTTGGTTTTACCGAGGCTTGTTACATTCTCCCCACCTTGTTTAGAGCTCGTCCTCGAGATCTACTGAAATAAATGCGGATATTTCCTTTTCATTTCTGACTCGAGCTCCCAAGTGTATTCAGGTCCTCTTTTGGAATCCCACTTCACTTTGACTAGAACTAGTCTTTTGTGCTTGAGATTCTTAACTTTCCTATCTTCAATTTGTAGAGGTCTTTCTACAAACTTGAGTTGTTCATTTACTTCTATATCTTTAAGAGGCATTATCAGTGATTCATCAGCTAAACACTTTTTAAGATTAGATACATGAAACACATCATGTATTCCTGCCATTTCCTCTGGCAGTTGTAGCTGATAGGCTACAGGTCTTATTCTTCTAATAATCTTAAAAGGTCCAACATACCTGGGACTTAGCTTTCCTCTTTTGATGAATCTTACTACTCCTTTCCAAGGAGAGACTTTCAATAATACTTTATCTCCTACCTGAAATTCCAATGGCTTGCATCGATTATCAGCATAACTCTTTTGTCGATCACGTGCAGCTTTCAGTCGTTCCTTGACTTGAATAATCTTGTTAGTTGTTTCCTGCACTATTTCAGGTCCAGATAATTGTTGTTCCCCAATTTCTGCCTAACAGACTGGGGTTCGACACTTTCTTCCATAAAGTGCTTCAAATGGTGCAGCATTGATACTTGTGTGATAACTATTATTATAAGAAAATTCTATTAAAGGTAAGTGTTCATCCCAATTACCTCCAAAATCAATTACACAAGCTCTAAGCATATCTTCCATTGTCTGGATTGTTCTTTCACTTTGTCCATCTGTTTGTGGATGATAAGCCGTACTTAGCTTTAACTTGGTTCCCATTGCCTTTTGGAAACTTGACCAAAAACGAGAGGTAAATCTACTATCTCTATCAGAAACAATTGATAAAGGAATGCCATGTAAAGAAACAATTTCTTTTACATACAATCTAGCTAATTGTTCCATGCTAATTGTTTCCTTCATTGGTAGAAAATGAGCTGACTTAGTTAGTCTATCTACAATCACCCAGATTGTATCATTTCCTTTCCTAGTTTTGGGTAATTTAGTAACAAAATCCATTGTTATTAATTCCCATTTCCAAACTGGCATTTCTAATTACTATAACAAACCTGAAGGTTTCTGATGTTCAGCTTTAACTTGTGAACAAGTTAAACATTTAGAAACATAAATTGCTATGTCCTTCTTCATTCCTATCCACCAGAAATTTTTCCTTAAATCCTGGTACATTTTATCATTTCCTGGATGCATCGTATATTTAGATTTATGGGCTTCTTCTAATATACGATTACGTAGATTTCCTAATTTAGGTATCCACATTCTCTTTTCATGGAACCTCCAAATTCCATCGGTTCCTTGTTTTAATTCTTTTAACATACCTTTTAATTTTTCAGAATCATCCTTGATTACTGATTCTTGTGCTTCTCTTATTTGATCATTTAAATCTACTTGCAGATTTAATTTAAGAGAACGTACCCTTTTTGGCTTTTCATGAAACTTTCGGCTTAAAGCATCTGCCACTACATTTGCTTTTCCTTCATGATACTGGATATCACAATCATAGTCACTAATAAATTCCATCCAACGTCTTTGTCTCATATTCAACTCTTTCTGCCCGAAAACATACCTTAAACTTTTATGATCAGTGAATATGGTAAACTTACTACCATAAAGGTAATGTCTCCAAATTTTAAGAGCAAAAATTATAGCTCCTAATTCTAAATCATGGGTTGAATAATTTTCTTCATGATTCTTAAGTTGTCTAGATGCATAAGCTATAACCTTCTGTCGTTGCATTAACACACATCCATAACCTAATTTAGAAGCATCACAATAGACTACAAAGTCTTCAGTTCCTTCTGGTAATGCTAATATAGGTGTATGGGTCAATCTTTGCTTAAGAATTCTAAAGGCTTCTTCTTGTTTTAATCCCCATTTAAACTTAACAGATTTACAGGTTAACTTAGTTAAAGGAATGGCTATAATAACCGGCCAATCCTAAGAAACTTCTAACCTCGGTTGGTGATTCAGGGGTTTTCCATTTGGTAATTGCCTCGATTTTTGTTGGATCTACATGAATTCCTTCATGATTGACTAAATGTCCAAGGAATTGTACCTGTTCTAACCAAAATTCGCACTTTGAAAACTTAGCATAAAGTTTTTCCTTTCTTAATAGACTTAAAAGTACATGCAAATGTCTTGCATGATCCTCTTTATTCTTAGAATAAATTAGAATATCATCTATGAATACAATTATGAATTTATCCAAATATGGCTTACATATTCGGTTCATCATGTCCATAAATGCAGCTGGGGCATTGGTTAAACCAAATGGCATGACAGTAAATTCATAATGGCCATACCTTGTTCTAAATGCGGTCTTAGGAATGTCCTCTTCCTGTACCTTTAATTGATGATATCCTGACCTTAAATTGATTTTAGAGAAAAATCGAGCTCCTTGCAGTTGATCAAACAGATCATCGATTCTTGGTAAAGGGTACCGATTCTTAATCGTGACTTTATTTAATTCACGGTAGTCAATTCACATACGCATTGATCCGTCCTTCTTTTTAACGAATAGTATTGGCGCTCCCCATGGCGACGAACTTGGCTGTATGAATCCTTTTTCCAATAATTCATCTAATTGTTTCTTCAATTCTTGCATTTCTGCTGGTGCCAAACGGTAAGGTGCTTTGGCAATCGGCGATGTTCCTGGTAGCAGGTGAATTCGGAATTCAACTTCTCTATTTGGAGGTAGTCCTAGTAATTCTTCTGGAAAGACATCTGAAAACTGAGATACTACTGGAATATCTTCTAGTTCTTTTCCTTTAGTGTTAGTGATTATAGAAATCAAATACACTACAGAACCTTTTCTTATACAACTTGCAGTTTTCATCACAGATATGAATTTTGTGGATCTAAAGGGCTTATCTCCTTTAATTGTGATCATTTTACCTTTTGGTGAATTTACTTGGATTAACTTTTGATCACATAAAATACTAGCTTTATTGGCTATTAACCAATCCATTCCTAGAACAACATCAAATCCTACCAGATTCATGGGATACAGGTTTGCTATAAATTTTTGATTTAAAATTTCTATGCTTGCTCCCTGCATGATTTCAGAAATTCTAACAGTTTCTCCGTTAGCTGTCTCTACTACACATTCTTGTGGTAGTTTAGTTAATGACTGATTTAGAAATTTGCAAAACGATGTATTAATAAAACTTTGGTTTGCACCAGAGTCAAATAATACTTTAGCAAAGATATCATTAACTAAATACGTACCAGCTATGACATCTGGAATCATTCTGGCTTCATCTGCAGTCAAAACAAATGCTCTAGCATTTTTAGTATTTTTGTTGTCGGTGGCTGGAGCTAATTTTGGGCAGTTTGGCTTAATGTGACCTTGTTCTCCACAATTGTAGCATATCCTGTTGTTTTTCTTCCTGCAATCTTCTTCCTTGTGTCCAGATATTTTGCAAAAATTACAGTACCCAGAGCATCTTCCTGAATGCTTTCTTTTACAATTCCTACAGTAAGATGCAGAGGTAGAACCTACATTTCTTCCACGGTTAGAATTTCCAGAACGAAATTCTTGAGTCAATTTCTGGGTTAGGTTTCTCCTTTGATCCTCTTCTCGGGTACGGACTAATTCGTCAGTCAAGGTATTGGCTAGTTCTACAGCTTCTTCTATGGTTTGAGGTCTAGCTGCCTTGACTACATGTCTTATTTCCCCAATTAATCCCCAAATATAACGGGAAATTAACACTGGTTCTGGTGAAGCAAGAGTTGGCACTATCCTAGCATATTCGAAAAATAGCTTTGTGTACCCTTTGCTATCTACACCAGTCATCCTAAGATTTAGGAATTTGTTTGCTATCTGTTCTTTTTCATTAGGTGGGCAGAATTTCCTTTCTACCTTGTTTTTAAATTCTTCCCATTCCATATTATAAGTTTGATCACTTCCTCTTTTCTGGAGGATAGTGTTCCACCATTCCAGTGCTGCATTCTTAAACAGATTAGAAGCAAACAATATCTTATCTTCTTCAGCACACTTACCTATCCTTAAGACTGCCTCCGTCTTTTCTATCCAGCGTAAGGTTGCAATGGCCCCTTCATTGCCCGAGAATTCCATTGGTTTACAAGACCAGAATTCTTTATAAGAACAACCGTTAGGCACGGTTCTTCTTCTTTTAGGAATAGGCATTTGAAGTACAGGTCCATTGTTCACACTGTTTTCTGGTTCAAGTGATCGTTTACTGCTATGCCTACTTTTATTATCAGCATCCTTAACAGTTTGAAGTATAAATGGCATTGCGTCTATAATTCCCTGTGCCACTATGTGTTGGATAGCACTATTGTCCACTTGATTTCCATTGTTATTGTTGTTTGGGTTCTCATTATTCAGATTATCGCCATTCTGAATATTATCATTCTGGATTTCTGGGTTATTATCCAAATTGACTTGATTTTCTTGGTCGGCCATCTGAATTTTAAACATTTATCCCATATTAATATCACGAATAATATATTAATATAATTAATTACATGACACGCAGTTTTGTCAAAAGCGTAGATCATTGCTACTTTTACTCTTTTCATATACTTATGCGTCTATTACACACTAGTACAGAAATGAAATTACAATACCAACAGAAATAAAATAATAATATGCATCCGTACACACATATCTTATTTTATTTTATTATATTATTATTACTACTGCTTCCTCCATTCTAACATTCATGGATATGGATTTATCCAGAAATCCATATTGTGCTCATCGTATTTCCATACGAGACGCTCTCCCACCTGACGCATCCTCTCACTACTTTCTAAGATCTCCTCCCCGAAAGTCCTAAGTTCTTGCACGTTTTCTGCACTCATTGGGGGTGCAGGTTCTCGGACTGGGTTTGGAATCTGGGGTGCATTTTCCTGAAATTGGTAAGGATCCTCTAATATCTCCCTAATATAATCATCTTGATAATAGGGATCTAAAGGGTCCATACCTGGGTAAACTTCTATGTTCTGTATGGGTGGATAATCCTGGATAGGGTAACGTTGCACAAAGTCTCTATTGTCGTCCCACCAGGGGTCATAATTCGGGTCTAGGGGATTTGGAGCAGGCACTCTAGGGATTTCTTCTGGGTTAAAGTTGTACATCTCTTCTTGATTTTCCTGATTTTCTATTTCCATGGGTTGTTCTGGGTTTTGTGGTTGTGGGGCTACTAATTGTTCCAGACTTGGGTCAGCAGCAGTCGTAGCTAAGATATGGAAATTAGCTAGGCTTCTATTAAGTATTTCTTGAGTTTGGGCATCTGTCACTCTCTTAATAGCTGCTAAAGCCCTTTGCTGTTGCAATTTCCTCATTCTTTTCCTATGATCAAAAGCTTCTTTACTGAACCATCCTCGTTTCTTAGTAGGAAATGGTTCTTCAGATTGAGCTCTAAAAGCAAATATCCCGTCTTCCTGATCAGCAACATACCCCGAGAGGGCAGGTTGTGATGATGTACCTTCACTCTTAGGTGAATCAGTTAACTGACGATTCACGTCTGATGGCCCTTGATCACTCATACTGAAAACTAACAGATAGTCAAATAACACATAACCAATAATTATAGTTATGCACGTATTTCTGTAATTATTTCCTAACACAAAATTTAGAATTTAAGTGTCAGCAGAACACTTCTTTGGCTCAGACCAGTGGCTAGGCTCTGATACCACCTTCTGTCACAACCCCCAATCCCTGATCCCCGGGAACGGGCGGACGTGATCACAGAGTTTGGTGGTATCAGTTTTGATTTAGTCTCGCAGCGGAATTTACATCAGGATCGTAGTTAGGAAATGATTATCAGAGTAAAACCACCATGCTTAATATTAATAAATACATGGGCAAAACCTAAGTTTCTTATTACAATACATTTATAGGGATAAACCCTATTTTATTTAATTTAAAACATTGTTTCTTAGATAACTTTTATAGCCACTTATTTTCCAAGCCGTCAGTGCTCTCGAGCTGGCTTTATCCCAGTTGGCTTTCACATTGTGTTACCTGAAACATGTTTTAAAAATATTTTGTCAGCGGGAAATACTGGTGAGTGAATCCCAGTTTAATCAAGAAACATTTTATTAATTAACACAGTATTGAGGGCGATCACATTGTTTATTTCTACCCAATTACTCAATCAGTAATGTCAATCCTTGACTTGTGGGTCATATTACACATTGGCTAACTCGTTGTCCAATGGTAACGTACTGTCGTCCCGACTTATTACTCGCAAGTAATAATTTTGTATACAAAACCCCAAATACCGACAGTAATGGAAGAACTACAAAGACTCACATACTGCTTAATCGCATTGTAAAGCATTTAAGGTTTTGTAAAAACTGTTAACAAAAAGAAGATTACTCACATTGCTGTCTTAGGCTTTTCGTAAGGGTTTCCTGGGTATAATCTATAATTTATACAAATGTACATTGGTTAGTACCATAACCCTTTGAAATTATTAATAATACCCTCCCAGAGACGGCATTCCAACAACTACGTCGGGCAAAACCACGACAGTTGTTACGGAACCCTAAATCAATCGGGCAGCGTAACTATTATGAAACCGGGGTTATAATACTTACAACGGAGCAGAACTTCGCTAATTAGGGGTATAATACCCAAAATATTATGCTTATAACTTCAGAATTCGAGATTGAGAATGAAATGTGAGCGACGGAAATCGAAAACTGATGTCTGCTATTTATAGTTGTGTAATCTGGTCTCCACGGGGCCCGCTTACGATAAAGTTGTGACACTCTAGGTTTTTCCGAGTGAACACCTTGTAATTCCGTTATGCGTATATATGTGTTATTAAATGAAAAGTTGCGTTTTACCTTAATGTGCTATGTGTGGTATATATATATATATATATATATATATATATATGTGTGTGAACCGAACCCGACTCGAGACCACTCGGTCTCGAGTAAACAGAGACGGTTGGGCCGGATTGGGCCATATACCCCCCCTTCGAGCCCACTCGGAACCATTGTAGGGTGCACCACCCAAACCGAGTATAAAACCCATGCCCAAGCCCTCCTTCTCTCATTTGACACTCCCACCACTCACACACCCTCCTACATTCCTCCAAATCACTAAAACCCTAAGAATCAAGCTCACCTCCTCTCTCTTCCCTTCTCTCGGATTCAAACCGGAAGCATCAAGACTCGGTCAAGCTCGTAATCATCTCCCGGATACTTCAATTCCTCATCCTCCTTCTCGACTTGGTGCTTTCTTCTCTATCGGTTAGTGTTTCCTTTAGGTTGATTAGTTACATAATACATGAAGATGGTTGTTGTTTTTATGTAATGAAGGTGTTTCTTATATAGAAGATGATATGCATACTTGTTAGATGATTTGTATATATATGATGATGATTATCGGTTAACATGTCTTGATTTCGGATATATTACATAATGAGTTAGTGTTATCTTATGTTTGAATGTGGTTTAAACCATGAGTTGTTGATGATCATGAGATTTGGTTGCTTAGCATTCATGACTAATCGGATTATATGCTCTTAGGCTAAGAAATCAAATGCTTGTTAAAAAGGTTGCACACATGTGGAAATCGGATTAGTTGTTGATGTGTTTCTATTGTTGTTCATACTATAGTTCATAAAGGATGATGATAAAAACCTAAATGAAGAACTTGATGAATATGTTATGAATGTTGTTGAATATTTGAAATAGGTTTGGTTTGATCTGTTTTGAATTGCATTTAGACAATAAAACATGTTTAAGCATTCTGGTTGGTTAGTACAAAATCTCATGAAATTGCAATCTCATTGGTTAGTACATCAGAGGTTCTAGAAGGATTCTTGTGCACGTATCCAAGGTTGCGACTCGAAACCCCCGGTTGCGACTCGCAACCAAAACATGACAACTCGAGACCGCCCGGTTGCGACTCGCAACCAAAACATGACAACTCGAGACTACGGCGGTTGCGACTCGCAACCAAAACCTGACAAGTCGAAACTCCGGTTGCGACTCGAAACTGTGTGTTCTCGAGTCGAGACCTCCTGGTCTCGACTGGGCTGCTTGTCTCCGTTATTGGGCCAAGGACGTGTGGGCTGTGCATACCATTCTAATTGGTTTCTGTGATGCTGTTAACTGTTAATGTGATCTGATAGGCCCAATAACACTTATGATTTGTGTGACAGTTGTTGATGTTCACTGCTTAACTGCTATGTATCAGAATAGGTCCGATAAACTTGCTGGATGATCATGTGTTGTGTATGCTATGTGTTAGTTATGTGTAGGTTATACGTGAATACTTGTACCCCGACTTGACCTGTATTGGTGACCATGCTAGGACGTGGTGACCAACGTGATTGACCAAGTAAATAATCTACCGAGCAACCTAAGGTGAGTTCACAACTAATAAAGCATGCGTTCCCGGTGGTTGGGAAACGGAAACTTAAGCAACGCTATCCCCTCGTAAGGGATACAAACCTACTTCTCTCCCCTTAAACGGGACTTTTAGTTAATTACTGTTTATACTGGATGCAACAAGCAACACTAAACAAAACTCTATCACTCAAGTCCTCACTTCTTAATACCGATTAGTCGCCGGGGTCAGGCGAACGGGTTATTAGTTGATAGCGCTATTTAGGTCTCACCAACCTCACACCGTGCCCGCGTATGGGATCGGGCGTGAACTAATGTACTCTGGCAACCGTCAATGATGATAGAACATTGACAAACGGGGCACTCTACGGAAACGTACGGATGAATAGTATTCGGTATTGTAAAAACAGTTTAGTCGCTTACTTGTGGGGTAGCTCCCCATCGCATGTATAAACGGATTAATTAACTGGTGAAACAAGTTTTTGGAAATTAAAACTGGACAACTCGTGAACTCGCCAACAATCTTTGTTGATACCCTACTGCATGCTTTGCAGGTACCCAGTGACTCAGGAGCTTGCAGCTTGGGAAGTGTAGTGGTCGCCTAAACCCGCATGTTGGGTTCTAATTAATTTGAACTATGAACTTTGTTTAAACTATTTTACCTATGCTTCCGCTACTTACTTAACAGTTATTTGAACCTAAACATTTGAACTTTAAACTATGGTGTTTACCAACCATTATGGTTGGTGATCATTCTTACTATTATCCAATGCTCAGTATAATTGGTGGCTGGATCCTGGTCAGTCACGCCTCCAAGCGGTAGTACTCCGCATGTGGATTTTTGGGGGTGTGACAGATTTGTATCAGAGCCATTGGTTATAGTGAACTTGGTTTTAAAAAGGAAAGTCTTTTTGAGAAAAACCAGACTATAACCCGTGACTCGTGACGACACTACACTCCAAGGGCAAGACTCGGCATATTAGACCTCATAGCTCGGACTTGTGCTTACATGATTATTTATCCTATGTTGACTGCTCTATTATACATACTAGTGTGCCTGATTAGATAGATACACGTCTCCCTTCTAACTCATTCTCGCTACATTACGACATCACACTCATACTGTGTTTTCTGGTTATGAAGACAATGAGTGGACGCGGAAGAGGAAGCGTTAACATGACTCAGGCTCAATTCGCTAACTTGCTCAACACGGTGGCTGCAGCTTTCGCAGCACACCCTGGAGGTAAACTCGTTACTTTAGGATGTTTAGATCCTACCCCCACATCGTCTTCTCGCCTCTAAACCTATTCGCTTCGCTTCTCACAACAGGTCAGCCTGCGCCCGCGCAGCCACATGTTTGTACTTTCAAAACCTTCATGGATGGCAAGCCTCTCCCTTTCAACGGCACTGAGGGTGCCATAGGCCTTCTACACTGGATTGAAAAGGCCGAAGCTGTCTTTGCTGTCTGTGAGTGTCCCCCTGCTAACTGGGTAAAGTTCGCGACTGGTACGCTTGAGGGGAACGCGCTTTCATGGTGGAAAGCACAGATTCAGATGCTTGGTCTGGAAACTGCTAATGCTACTGCGTGGGAAGATTTCAAGGACATGATCAAAGAGGAATACTGTCACAGGGATGACATCCACAAGCTCGAGAACGAGTACTATGCGCTCAAGATGGTTGGATCAGAGATTGAGACCTACACCAAGCAGTCCAACAACTATGCTGCACTTTGCCCAAACATGTCCCGACCTATGTACCGAAGGATTGAATTGTACATCAAAGGCTTGGTCCCTGAAATCAGAAGTCATGTGACCTCAGCTAACCTCAATACCATACAGCCCGTGGTTCGTCTTGCTCACAAACTCACCAATCAGGCTGTGGAAGAGGGCAAGCTGCCCAAGAGGATCGGTGCTACTGCTGGAACTTCTGGCGATAACAAGCGAAAGTGGGATGGAAATCTGGGAAAGGATGCTAACCCCACTCAGGCCCCAGTTCAACAAAGGAAGACTGAAAGCAACAAGGGCCCTCAGCAACAGGGTGGCTATCGAGGAAACCACCCTAAGTGTAACAAATGTAACCGACATCACAGTGGGCCATGTGGAAAAGGTCAGTGTCAGCGATGCAACAAGATGGGGCACGAAGCCAAAGACTGCCGAAGCCAGTTCCCAGCTAGGCAGAATCAGCAACAACCACAGCAACAGCAGCAACAAGGAAACAACCGTGGATGCTTCAAGTGTGGAGCAACGGGGCACATGCGAAAGGATTGCCCTGAGCTGAATCAAAACAACAACAATCAGGGTGCTGGGAACAATAACAACAATGCTGGAAATGGTGCTAGAGGAAAAGCTTTTGTGATTGGAGCTGGGGAAGCAAGGAATGACCCCAACGTTGTGGCGGGTAAGTTCCTACTTAATGATCGTTATGTTTCCATGCTATTTGATTCCGGAGCAGATGCTAGTTATGTATCCCTACGTATTAGTAAGAAACTTAAGCTCACTCTTACGCCGCTAAGCTCTAAGCACACCGTTGAAATAGCTAATGGTAGAAACCTCGAGGCCTCACACATAATTCGTAACTGCAAATTAGAGTTGTCTGGTCAGACCTTCTGTATCGATCTCTTCCCCATCATTCTTGGAAGCTTCGACGTCATCATTGGTATGGATTGGTTATCCAAACATCGAGCTGAAATCCTCTGCCAAGAGAAAGCTATTCGTATTCCCCGTCCCCCTGGCAAACCCCTTATAGTTCAAGGCGACAAGAGCGGAGAAGTCACAGGCATCATTTCATTCTTAAAGGCCCAGAAGTATCTACGAAAAGGGCACACCGCTATCTTAGCACTCATTACCGACACACAGAAAATGGAGAACAGGATTGAAGATTTTCCAGTTGTACGCGACTATCCTGAGGTATTCCCGGAGGAACTACCTGGACTCCCTCCTCACCGTCAGGTCGAATTTCAAATCGAGCTAGCTCCCGGAGCAGCGCCTATAGCTCGTGCACCTTATCGATTAGCCCCCGCGGAGCTCAAGGAGCTTTCTACTCAACTACAAGAACTTTTGGACAAAGGTTTTATCCGTCCTAGTTCATCGCCCTGGGGAGCCCCAGTGCTCTTCGTCAAAAAGAAAGATGGCTCATTCCGAATGTGCATTGACTACCGCGAACTTAACAAGGTTACCATCAAGAATCGTTATCCACTTCCCCGTATCGATGACCTGTTCGACCAGCTGCAAGGGTCGAGCTATTATTCCAAGATCGATCTGCGATCGGGTTATCACCAGCTGAGAGTCCGCGATGAGGACATCTCTAAGACTGCTTTCAGAACCCGCTATGGTCACTACGAATTCCTTGTTATGCCTTTCGGAATGACCAACGCACCTGCAATCTTCATGGATCTCATGAACCGAGTATGCAAACCCTACCTCGATAAGTTCGTAATCGTATTCATCGACGACATCCTAATCTACTCGAAGAGCCGAGAGGAGCATGAACAACACCTACGTCTTATTCTCGAACTTCTTCGCAATGAGCAACTGTACGCCAAATTCTCGAAATGTGATTTCTGGCTTAGAGAAGTCCATTTCCTTGGACACATCGTCAGTCAGGAAGGGATTCATGTTGACCCTGCTAAGATTGAGTCCATTAAGAATTGGCCTGTGCCTAAGACTCCGACCGAAGTTCGCCAATTCTTGGGATTGGCGGGATACTATCGAAGATTTATCAAGGGATTCTCTAAGATCGCTCAACCACTTACGACACTCACTCAGAAGGGTGTTGCTTACAAATGGAGTGATGCTCAGGAATCTGCCTTCCAGGAACTAAAGAGAAATCTTTGTAGTGCTCCGATTCTTTCCTTACCTGAAGGTACCGACGACTTTGTTGTTTACTGCGATGCTTCTATTCAAGGGCTTGGCTGCGTGCTGATGCAACGCGAGAAGGTTATTGCTTACGCTTCGCGACAACTCAAGACCCACGAACGAAACTACACGACGCATGACTTAGAATTCGGAGCTGTGGTCTTCGCGCTCAAGCTTTGGAGACACTACTTGTACGGCACCAAGTGCACGATTTACACTGATCACAAGAGTCTCCAGCACATAATGGGACAAAAGGAGTTGAATATGCGGCAACGCCGATGGGTCGAACTCCTAAATGACTACGAGTGTGCAATCAAATATCACCCAGGCAAGGCTAATGTGGTAGCCGATGCCCTCAGCAGAAAGGAGACCAAACCCAAGCGTGTTCGTGCCTTACAGCTCACTATCCACTCGAACCTCCCTAATCAAATTCGGAATGCTCAGGTTGAAGCATTGAAAGCCGAGAACATCAGGGCTGAGTCCCTGCGAGGATCGAGACAACGATTGGAACAGAAAGAAGACGGTGCTTACTACGTAGCCGGACGCATATGGGTTCCGCTTTATGGAAATTTACGTGACCTTGTGATGGATGAAGCCCACAAGTCCCGTTACTCAGTACATCCGGGTTCAGATAAGATGTACCACGACTTGAGGGCTACCTATTGGTGGCCTGGCATGAAAGCCCACATAGCAACCTATGTCAGAAAATGTTTAACTTGTGCAAGAGTCAAGGCTGAGTATCAGAAACCATCAGGCCTACTCCAACAGCCAGAGATCCCGCAATGGAAATGGGAGCAGATTTCCATGGATTTTGTTACTGGCCTGCCTAGGTCTCAACGCGGAAATGACACTATTTGGGTAATAGTGGATCGCTTAACTAAGTCTGCACACTTTTTGGCTATCAAAGAAACAGACAAGTTCTCTACCCTAGCAGAGGTATACTTAAAAGAAGTGGTTTCGAAGCACGGAGTGCCTACCTCTATTATTTCTGATCGAGATGCACGTTTTACTTCTGAATTGTGGCAAGCTATGCACAAATCTTTTGGCTCACGTTTAGACATGAGCACCGCTTATCACCCGCAGACGGATGGGCAGTCTGAACGCACCATCCAAACCCTCGAAGACATGCTTAGGGCATGTGTGATTGATTTTGGCAAGAATTGGGAGAAGCACCTACCGTTAGTAGAATTCTCCTACAACAACAGCTACCACACCAGCATTCAGGCGGCACCCTTTGAGGCATTGTACGGTCGTAAATGACGATCGCCTCTCTGCTGGGCGGAGGTAGGTGACAGCCAAATCACAGGCCCGGAACATGTAGTCGACACCACATAAAAGATTGCCCAGATTAGGCAACGCATGGCGGCAGCTCATGACCGTCAAAAGCACTACGCTGACAAAGATAGGAAGCCGCAAGAATTCCAGGTTGGTGAACGGGCTCTACTTAAGGTCTCACCCTGGAAGGGTGTGGTTCGTTTTGGAAAACGGGGCAAGCTTAATCCAAGATATGTCGGACCCTTTGAAGTTACCAAAAAGATCGGTACGGCCGCTTACAGGTTGATTCTGCCTGAAGAACTGAGTGCTGTGCACAACGTCTTCCACGTGTCTAATTTGAAAAAGTGCCTGTCAGATGAAACACTCGTCATTCCTTACAAGGAACTTACTATTGACGAACAGCTACACTTTACTGAGGAACCGGTTGAGATCACGGATCGTGAGATCAAAACCCTCAAACGTAGCCAGATACCCCTCGTGCGAGTTCGTTGGAACTCACGCCGTGGCCCAGAGTTTACCTGGGAGCGGGAAGACCAGATGAAGCGCAAGTATCCCCAGCTGTTCCCAAATGAAACCCCCAGCACTGAAGCTACAACTGAATTTCGGGACGAAATTCCAAACTAACGGGGGGATGATGTGACATCCCGTTGAAACGTTCGTATTTACATTAGCTTGTCAGTGGCTGCCTTAACTTTCGGGACGAAAGTTCTTAAAACTTGGGGATAATGTGACACTCTAGGTTTTTCCGAGTGAACACCTTGTAATTCCGTTATGCGTATATATGTGTTATTAAATGAAAAGTTGCGTTTTACCTTAATGTGCTATGTGTGGTATATATATATATATGTGTGTGAACCGAACCCGACTCGAGACCACTCGGTCTCGAGTAAACAGAGACGGTTGGGCCGGATTGGGCCATATACCCCCCCTTCGAGCCCACTCGGAACCATTGTAGGGTGCACCACCCAAACCGAGTATAAAACCCATGCCCAAGCCCTCCTTCTCTCATTTGACACTCCCACCACTCACACACCCTCCTACATTCCTCCAAATCACTAAAACCCTAAGAATCAAGCTCACCTCCTCTCTCTTCCCTTCTCTCGGATTCAAACCGGAAGCATCAAGACTCGGTCAAGCTCGTAATCATCTCCCGGATACTTCAATTCCTCATCCTCCTTCTCGACTTGGTGCTTTCTTCTCTATCGGTTAGTGTTTCCTTTAGGTTGATTAGTTACATAATACATGAAGATGGTTGTTGTTTTTATGTAATGAAGGTGTTTCTTATATAGAAGATGATATGCATACTTGTTAGATGATTTGTATATATATGATGATGATTATCGGTTAACATGTCTTGATTTCGGATATATTACATAATGAGTTAGTGTTATCTTATGTTTGAATGTGGTTTAAACCATGAGTTGTTGATGATCATGAGATTTGGTTGCTTAGCATTCATGACTAATCGGATTATATGCTCTTAGGCTAAGAAATCAAATGCTTGTTAAAAAGGTTGCACACATGTGGAAATCGGATTAGTTGTTGATGTGTTTCTATTGTTGTTCATACTATAGTTCATAAAGGATGATGATAAAAACCTAAATGAAGAACTTGATGAATATGTTATGAATGTTGTTGAATATTTGAAATAGGTTTGGTTTGATCTGTTTTGAATTGCATTTAGACAATAAAACATGTTTAAGCATTCTGGTTGGTTAGTACAAAATCTCATGAAATTGCAATCTCATTGGTTAGTACATCAGAGGTTCTAGAAGGATTCTTGTGCACGTATCCAAGGTTGCGACTCGAAACCCCCGGTTGCGACTCGCAACCAAAACATGACAACTCGAGACCGCCCGGTTGCGACTCGCAACCAAAACATGACAACTCGAGACTACGGCGGTTGCGACTCGCAACCAAAACCTGACAAGTCGAAACTCCGGTTGCGACTCGAAACTGTGTGTTCTCGAGTCGAGACCTCCTGGTCTCGACTGGGCTGCTTGTCTCCGTTATTGGGCCAAGGACGTGTGGGTTGTGCATACCGTTCTAATTGGTTTCTGTGATGCTGTTAACTGTTAATGTGATCTGATAGGCCCAATAACACTTATGATTTGTGTGACAGTTGTTGATGTTCACTGCTTAACTGCTATGTATCAGAATAGGTCCGATAAACTTGCTGGATGATCATGTGTTGTGTATGCTATGTGTTAGTTATGTGTAGGTTATACGTGAATACTTGTACCCCGACTTGACCTGTATTGGTGACCATGCTAGGACGTGGTGACCAACGTGATTGACCAAGTAAATAATCTACCGAGCAACCTAAGGTGAGTTCACAACTAATAAAGCATGCGTTCCCGGTGGTTGGGAAACGGAAACTTAAGCAACGCTATCCCCTCGTAAGGGATACAAACCTACTTCTCTCCCCTTAAACGGGACTTTTAGTTAATTACTGTTTATACTGGATGCAACAAGCAACACTAAACAAAACTCTATCACTCAAGTCCTCACTTCTTAATACCGATTAGTCGCCGGGGTCAGGCGAACGGGTTATTAGTTGATAGCGCTATTTAGGTCTCACCAACCTCACACCGTGCCCGCGTATGGGATCGGGCGTGAACTAATGTACTCTGGCAACCGTCAATGATGATAGAACATTGACAAACGGGGCACTCTACGGAAACGTACGGATGAATAGTATTCGGTATTGTAAAAACAGTTTAGTCGCTTACTTGTGGGGTAGCTCCCCATCGCATGTATAAACGGATTAATTAACTGGTGAAACAAGTTTTTGGAAATTAAAACTGGACAACTCGTGAACTCGCCAACAATCTTTGTTGATACCCTACTGCATGCTTTGCAGGTACCCAGTGACTCAGGAGCTTGCAGCTTGGGAAGTGTAGTGGTCGCCTAAACCCGCATGTTGGGTTCTAATTAATTTGAACTATGAACTTTGTTTAAACTATTTTACCTATGCTTCCGCTACTTACTTAACAGTTATTTGAACCTAAACATTTGAACTTTAAACTATGGTGTTTACCAACCATTATGGTTGGTGATCATTCTTACTATTATCCAATGCTCAGTATAATTGGTGGCTGGATCCTGGTCAGTCACGCCTCCAAGCGGTAGTACTCCGCATGTGGATTTTTGGGGGTGTGACAAAAGCTAACCCTCAGGCGGCCCGCGTTCACCTATAGCTTTGACCAGTCAGCTAGTAGACTTGACACGATTGCGACACGTGTTAGCACCGGATGCATCTGCGTATCATGAGTCCGCGCGGCCCGCTTTAAAGTAAGCTTAAGTTGAAGCGGCCCGCCTCAACTTAACTTTTCAGATTTTTAATTTTTATTTTATATATATTACATAACTAGGGCTCGGTTTTTACATACGGGGTATAATATAAAACATATTGAGACATTTTATAGTATATTTTAAAGAGTCGGAATATTATGAGGGTTTTGGTTTTACCGATGGTTGTTACAAAACATATGTGCCTACTTGTTACTTTCATGCTTTCCTGTTTTCACATCATATACCTGCTATGTTTGTTAGTACATTATAGTACATGATTTCATTACATTTCATGCTATGTATGCCCATTGTGTGCGTACTTAGTACATCGTTTTACATTACATTTCATGCTATGTATGCCCATTGTGTGCATATTTAGTACATTGTTTACTTTACATTTCTGCTATGTATGTTAACTGATAGCATGATAGCACATTGATTTACAAGACTTTTCTGCTTTGTATGTTAACTTAGCATACTTAATACATTGTTTTCATATGACATGTATACAATTGCTATAACATTTGGTTTGCACAAACGAGACTATTATACGTTCATTAACATTAGCTACGCCGCTCGGTAGTAAGTACTGGTACCATAGGACTTGACAAATCCCATTCCTGACATCCCGGGTTTGTTTGGATGTAAGGAATGACTGAATCCGAAAACATTTCTTTTGATAACCTTGACTGAAAGGGTTATCTGACTGTCTCAAGGCTTGAATGTATGCGTTAACTTACCACATAAATGTTTGTATCAATGTAACATGCATTACTTTGCAAAACATAACTTTTTGATATATTCAAAATACTTTGTTTTGTACATTTCTACATTTGGATTATGTGACAATACTTTACTTACAATACATAACATTTGATTCACATTACTTGACTACTTTTGGACTTATAAACATTTGACATGGCTTATACAAGGACTTTTGACTATTGGTTTAAACATAGACTTTATACATTGGTGGTTTGTTTAAGTGATTTAAGTAACGAGGCGTGTGTAATATGATACAAGCATGGTGGATACGCCACTGGTACTTCCTATATATAAGTGTTTGTATGGTATTACATATCGTAGCGTTATTTGAATCATTTCAGTTTGAGACATATAACATTTTATACAAATAACATACTTTTCACAAGACATTGCTTTACAAACAACTTATTTTATACAACTCATTTTACTTGGTTATACATTTAACCGCACATTATTCTTTATTTATACATATCATTCGATCTTATCGCTTTTTAAACGATTTACAAAACAAAACAATTTACAAGGTTCATGACTGACTTTTGATAAACAACTTTTTCTTAAACTTAAGTCATGAATCCTATTTTCACAAAACCTATGTATCTCACAGGCATTTTTATGCTGACGTACCTATTTTCACATGTGTTTTCAGGAGCTTTTGCGTAGGATGATGATCGTGACACTAGGGCGGACCTGTGCCTTAGAGACATAAAACGAAGATAGACTTGGTTTAATTATGTTATAAACTCTTTGATTCCTGTTTAAAACAATGTAACTCTTATGTTGATAAATAAAATACAACTTTGTATGCCATGGTTATGAAACAATTAATTCTGTTACAACACTCCCCGACGTTTCTGCCACGTTTTGTATGTTATACGTGGTCGGGGTGTGACAGAAGAGTTGGTATCAGAGCCAATGGTTATAGGGAATTAGGTTATTAGTAATGCTTTGACCTAGACTATAACCTTTCTAGGACCCTAACACAAGTTATCTTGTGTTTAGATCTTAAAACATGCACATCACCTATCCTTAGGTCATTATCAAAACAAAAACCAAATTTTTCCGAAACGATTTTTTTTGAAAAAAAATCTTCTGTTTTTGAATGATTTATTACAAGGTTTTGAACCCTCTTTTGTAAGGTTTTGAACCCTTCCAGTTTGACTAAATTTTTGGCTTTATGCCTTTGAATTTTCAAAAATCTCGTCAAGGTTTTGGGTTTTAAATAATGCGAACACGTGCAAACTGGAAGAGTGAATGCCTGTATTCTGGGTTTTCTGTCTAGGCAAGCACTTCGTATATATCTCATCAGACGCGAGACCAGTTGTGCTTACCTGGGAATTCTTGGGATGAGTGTTCACTTATAGGCGAGCATGTCTTCGCGATACATTATTTTTGATCCATTTACCTTGATTAGTCACTGTGTGTCGTTTGTTTGCTTGGTAATGCGGACAAATGACCACCATCTTTTCTTTTGTTAATTTTGTTTCATCTCATTCTCTTCATCCAATCATCTCACTCGTTCCTTTCATGTTTTCCTCTTTTAGAATGCCTCATCGACGCGAAAACCAGATAGCGACTGCCGAACTGGCAGAAATTATTGCGCAGCAGATGGCTGCTCAATTCCCAAATCTCTTTGCTCAATGGCACCAAGCCAAGAACAATAACAATGCTCCATGCAAATACAAGGATTTTAACTCGGCTAAACCACTCAAGTTTAGTGGTTCTGAAGGAGAGACTGGGCTTCTTCAATGGTTTGAGAGCATTGAGAATACTTTCCGCCACGTTCAGTGTCCTGACAATCGCAAGGTCGAGTTTTCTTCGAGTGTGTTTCAGAAGAGGGCTCTCACATGGTGGAATGGGGTTATGAGAGACCGTGGTGCAGAAGTTGCTCTAGCACAGACATGGGCTGAACTCAGGGCCCTTATGATGAGGGAATTCTGTCCTCGTCATGAACAGCGAGCGTTGGAGAGAGAGTTTGATGACTTGAAACAAGACAGTGGCGAGCACAGGGCATATACTGATAGGTTTGAGGAGTTGAGTCTGCTTTGCCCAACAATGGTTACCCCACTCGACAAGGCTATCGAAAGGTACATCGACGGCCTACCTGACTCAGTGCAAGACATCATTACTGGTAGTAACCCTGCCACACTCCGTCAGGCGATCGAGTTAGCAGCGACATTGACTGAGTCGCAGATTCGGAAGAATAAATTACACAGGAAGGGTGACAAGGGCAAGAATCAGTCGTCTGACAAGGAAGATAGCAAGAAAGGTCAAAACAAGAAGGGAAAGAATTCTGGAGGGTCTAGGAAGCGGAAGGCTTCCCAAAACTATGATGTTACTGCACAGGCCCAAGCTGCACCAAATCAGCCTGCGCAGCCACTAGCCAAGAAGCCTTATCTTGGCAATGCACCTTTGTGCAACAGGTGTAACGGCCATCATCCACCACACCTCCAGTGTCGTCAGTGCACCAACTGCGGAAGATCTGGTCATCTTGCCGCTACTTGTCGCATTCCTGTTAACCAGAACCAGGCAGTTCAGAACCAAGCCCAACAAGTTGCTCAGCCTCTTGCTCAGCAACAAGGTCAAGCTGCACGACCTCATTTTCCTCCTGGTTTGTGCTACAATTGTGGGGATCTGACCCACTACAGGAACCGGTGCCCAAGGCTAGCAAACCAGAACCAGAATCAGAATCAGGCTCCGGCTCGAGGGCGAGTTTTCAACATGAATGCTCAAGAGGCACAAGCAGACAATGAAGTGGTGAACGGTACGTTCTTTATTAATAAGCAGCCTGCATCTGTTCTCTTTGATTCGGGTGCCGATAAGAGTTTTGTGTCATTGTCTTTTGAGCCAATGCTTCGCGTGTCTAGAACGAAACTAGGTAAACCTTTGACAGTAGAAGTTGCTAGTGGTGAACCCATTGTTCTTGATTCTGTTCTTCGTAACTGCCAGTTGAACCTTAACGACCATCTTTTTCCTATTGACCTCACGCCTATGCAACTTGGAAGCTTTGACGTTATAGTAGGTATGGATTGGTTATCTAAGCATCGCGCAGAGATAGTTTGTTCTGAGAAGATTGTTCGTGTGCCGCTTTCGACAGGCGAGATCCTACAGGTTCAAGGTGAGAAACCGTCTGGTGGCCTCAAACTCATGTCTTGTTTTAAAGCTCGGAAATATCTGCGAAAGAACTATGTGGCTTTCTTAGCACATGTTACAGCAGATAAAGGCAAGGGTAAGTCTATTTCAGATATTCCTGTCGTTCGGGATTATTCTGAAGTATTCCCTGAAAAATTACCTGGTCTACCTCCAGCACGCCAAGTCGAGTTTCGCATTGATCTCGTACCTAGTGCAAATCCCATTGCCAGAGCTCCATATCGTCTTGCACCATCTGAGATGCAAGAGTTATCTAAGCAGCTTCAGGAGCTCTCTGACAAAGGTTTTATATGCCCTAGCTTTTCACCTTGGGGTGCTCCCGTTCTTTTTGTCAAGAAGAAGGATGGATCCTTTAGGATGTGTATCGATTATCGTGAGCTTAACAAGCTTACCATCAAGAATCGATATCCCCTACCGTGCATAGACGATCTCTTTGATCAGTTACAGGGCGCTTCTTATTTTTCTAAGATTGATCTGCGTTCCGGGTATCATCAACTTCGTGTGCATGAAGAAGATATTCCCAAGACAGCTTTCCGCACTCGTTATGGGCATTATGAGTTCACAGTCATGCCATTCGGTTTGACTAATGCTCCTGCTGTTTTTATGGACTTAATGAATAGGGTCTGCAAGCCTTATTTGGATCAGTTCGTCATTGTTTTTATTGACGACATCTTGATATACTCCAAGACGCGAGCTGATCACGAGCAACATCTTCGTCTTACTCTGGAACTCCTAAAGAAAGAGCAACTTTTTGCCAAATTCTCCAAGTGTGAATTCTGGCTTAAAGAAGTTCAATTCTTAGGACATATTATCAACGAACAAGGTATTCATGTGGATCCCTCCAAGATCAGTGCAATTAAGGATTGGGATACGCCTACTACTCCTACTGAAGTTCGTTCTTTTCTTGGTCTAGCGGGTTATTACCGCCGCTTCATTGAAAACTTCTCAAAGATTGCAGTTCCTCTAACTGCTCTAACTCAGAAGAACAAGCCCTTTGAGTGGGGATTCAAACAAGAGGAAGCTTTTCAAAACTTGAAGCAGAAGCTTTGCGATGCGCCTGTTCTGACTTTGCCTGAGGGCAATGATGATTTCGTCGTTTATTGCGATGCATCTAAACTGGGTCTTGGCGGTGTTCTGATGCAAAGGAACAAAGTCATAGCATATGCATCGAGGCAGTTGAAGATACATGAGAAGAACTACACCACTCATGATCTTGAGTTGGGTGCAGTTGTTTTCGCTCTAAAGATCTGCAGACACTATTTGTACAGTACAAAATGTGTGGTTTTCACGGACCACAAAAGTCTTCAGCATATCTTCAATCAGAAAGAACTCAACATGAGGCAACGACGTTGGGTTGAGCTTTTAAACGACTATGACTGCGAAATTCGCTACCATCCTGGTAAGGCGAATGTCATAGCTGATGCATTGAGTCGTAAGGAACGTACTAAGCTTCATTGTGTACGTGTTCAATCTATTATTCAAGCTCGATCCGATATCCAAGCACGCATTTCTCAGGCTCAACAATCTTGTGTTTCACAAGGTTTAATGGATAAGGAATTTCCCTATCACATAACACCTGATCTGGAACTGAAGGACAATGGATCGTATTACTTCATGGACCGTTTGTGGGTCCCAAGCCAAGATAACCTTCGCACCTTGCTTATGGATGAAGCCCATAAGTCGCGTTATTCTGTTCATCCTGGCTCGGATAAAATGTATAAGGATCTTCGTATTCACTATTGGTGGCCTGGTATGAAGAAAGACATTGTCTTATACGTATCAAAATGCCTTACTTGCCTTAAGGTTAAGGCCGAACATCAAAGTCCTTCTGGCTTATTGGTGCAACCAGAGATCCCAGTTTGGAAATGGGAAAACATTACTATGGATCTTATTACCAAACTTCCACGCACAAAGTAAGGTCATGATGCCATCTGGGTAGTTGTTGATCGTCTTACTAAGTCAGCGCATTTCTTGCCAATCCGTGAGGATTTTCCTGCTGACAGACTTGCTAAAATCTATGTGGATGAAATTGTAGCTCGACATGGTGTTCCTTTGAACATCATTTCTGACAGAGATGCTCGTTTCACTTCTCATTTTTGGAGAACCATGCAATCTGCTATGGGGACCCAACTTAATCTGAGCACAGCTTATCATCCGCAAACGGATGGTCAATCTAAAAGAACAATCCAGACTCTGGAGGATATGCTAAGAGCTTGTGTGATCGATTTTGGTGGTAGTTGGGATTCACATCTTCCGTTGATTGAATTCTCCTACAACAACAGTTATCACACCAGCATCAAAATGGCTCCTTTCGAGGCTCTCTATGGTCAAAAATGTCGTTCACCAGTCTGCTGGAATGAGATCAGCGAGGCTCAACTTACTGGACCTGCCCTCATTTTAGAGACAACTGACAAGATAAAGAAAGTTCGTAATAACCTTCAGACAGCTAGAAGCCGTCAAAAGAGTTACGCGGACCCAAAACGCAAGCCCTTGGAATTTCAAGTCGGTGATCGAGTATTACTTAAGGTCTCACCTTGGAAAGGTGTGATCAGATTTGGAAAGAAAGGAAAACTTGCACCTAGATACGTTGGACCATTCAAGATCGTTGAAAGAATCGGAAAGGTAGCCTACAGACTTGAGTTACCTCCTGAACTTGGAAATGTTCATCCAACTTTTCACGTGTCCAATATCAAGAGGTGTTTAGCTGATGAGAACCTCCACATACCACTTGACGAAATTCGGGTTGATAAAACACTGAAATTTGTCGAGAAACCTGTGGAAATCATGGAACGTGAAGTCAAGTGCCTTAAACGCAAGCGCATTCCTTTGGTCAAAGTTCGCTGGGAAGCTACACGTGGACCCGAGTTTACTTGGGAACGCGAAGATCAAATGAAGGCGAAATATCCGCATCTTTTCCCACGAGTTTCCTCTAAATAAATTTCGGGACGAAATTTCCACAAGTAGGGGAGACTGTAACATCTGTGCTTGTAATCATTATGAACAGTTTAATTATCAATAAAACAATTTTATTTGA
Organism: Helianthus tuberosus; assembly: GCA_030545235.1. Taxonomy (NCBI): domain Eukaryota; kingdom Viridiplantae; phylum Streptophyta; class Magnoliopsida; order Asterales; family Asteraceae; genus Helianthus; species Helianthus tuberosus. Next base: position 122,869,480 of record CM060409.1, read on the forward strand.
TCCCAATGTTTGTTTGGTTGTGTTTTACATTTTTATGTTTTGACTTTTATCCAATTTCAAGCTCTACATCGCTTTCTGGAGAGTTATACGCAAACTGGTGCATAAACGTAATAAGTTTAATGTGACAAATACTCCGGAACATCAACATATACTTAAAATACCTTAAATAACCTTTACATAACTTAGAAATAAGTTTTGAAGGCTTTGGTATGGCAAAAACAAGTTAATTCGCTTACAGGGACTAAATTTGACAAACTGCGAAAGTATGCCAATTTGAACAGTAACGAACATTCCAGAACATGACCATAAGTTAAACACACCTTAAATATCCTTTATATAGCTTAGAAATAGGCTTTGAGGGGTTCGGTGTGCTAAAATAAACTTTTGGGTCATTTAGGGACTAAAAGCGTCAAAAAAAGTGCACAAGTTTGCATTTTCGCGCATAACTTACGTTCTGAATACATCCGGACATCCAAAAATTTATGTAAGCACTAAAATATTTTATTTTAGTGTTTGGCATAAGAAATATCCATTCGTCACGCAATTTAGATCACTTTTCGCGCTTATGCGCATTCCGTCGTAATTAAGCGAACATCGCGATCGTACGACCAAACGAACAGACATCCGGCATATTTTTGAGCATGTTTCATGCCCACAATGTTTAGGAATCCTTTTGGAGCCTTGAAAATGATTTAACGAGCCTTAAACATGTCGGAAATGGCCTTAATACGCAACGGGGACTGAAAGGTGAACATTAGAAAGTGTTTGCTGATCAGGGGGACCCTAGCGTGACACCTAGCCCCCTTGGCGTCACGCTAGGCCTCTTCTGATCAGCAAAGGTCATTTTAAACACATGTTAACAGCCCCTAACACCCTCCAAAGGTCAAGTGCCACATGTTAATCTCTTATGGTGGCCAAATTCAGTTACCACAACATTCCAACAAGTGTAGGGATGTGATCATTCCCTCTTCTCCAAGAAATGATCCTAACGGTGAACCGAAAACTATAAATACCCACCTCCACCCTTCACTTTTCCTCACAAGAATCTGATCTAATGTGCTCTAAGTTGAAACCTTTGTTTCATACCTGAGCTATTTTGATCTAGATTAGCATTCGGGGACCCTTTGTAAGTGTTCCTTCGTTCTTTTATTGCTTTTCGAGTCCGAAAGTCAAACTTTGTTTGACTTTCTGCATTGACCAGTTTATGGTCAATGCGAACTTCGTTTGAACTTCACAACGTGATTGTAATCACGATGGTTATAGTCCCTTGTGACTATGCCTACTGATTACCACGTTGTCTAGGGTCGTAAGGGTAAGCGATCTAATAAATCGCTTATACCTTCGAACCCGACCCACTTGGTCGATCATTAGGATCCGACCAAACACATTTGGTGACCATAGTATATAGGGAATAACCTTCCGAGGTTATACCTTATGGTCGCTTCGTTTAAGTAGTTGTATGATAGGTAGTTTATATGCCTTAGGTAAATTACCAAAATACCCCTTTGATGCCAAAATTCATTTTTAACATATGTAACATAAATTTTGACATCTAAACTGATTTGACAACAATATTAGACATGTTAAGGCATATGTTACTTGTCATAGGACTAGTTAAGCGTTCTGAACGCGTTTTACGCGAACGACGCGTTAAAGTAGCATAAGCTACCTAAACGGGTCGTAATGGGTCGTAAACACTTAGGATAGGTTTCATTTAGTATGTAGGCTTTGTTAAACCATACTACATGAGTTCCCATACTCATTTGGTTTATGAGCCCTCATTCTATCCGATCCTCCGATATAAGTCCGGTTTATTAACATAGTTACCTATATTAGGTGCCGTTTGATTCCGAGATCTCTAGCATTGCTTGGGGGTTATCTTAGGACTTCTAAGCAATCTCAAGTGAGTACATAGACCCCTCTTTTACTGTTTTCCAAACTGATTTGGGGTGAAACACATGTGCCTACTTGTTACTTTCATGCTTTCCTGTTTTCACATCATATACCTGCTATGTTTGTTAGTACATTATAGTACATGATTTCATTACATTTCATGCTATGTATGCCCATTGTGTGCGTACTTAGTACATCGTTTTACATTACATTTCATGCTATGTATGCCCATTGTGTGCATATTTAGTACATTGTTTACTTTACATTTCTGCTATGTATGTTAACTGATAGCATGATAGCACATTAATTTACAAGACTTTTCTGCTTTGTATGTTAACTTAGCATACTTAGTACATTGTTTTCATATGACATGTATACAATTGCTATAACATTTGGTTTGCACAAACGAGACTATTATGCGTTCATTAACATTAGCTACGCCGCTCGGTAGTAAGTACTGGTACCATAGGACTTGACAAATCTCATTCCTGACATCCCGGGTTTGTTTGGATGTAAGGAATGACTGAATCCGAAAACATTTCTTTTGATAACCTTGACTGAAAGGGTTATCCGACTGTCTCAAGGCTTGAATGTATGCGTTAACTTACCACATAAATGTTTGTATCAATGTAACATGCATTACTTTGCAAAACATAACTTTTTGATATATTCAAAATACTTTGTTTTGTACATTTCTACATTTGGATTATGTGACAATACTTTACTTACAATACATAACATTTGATTCACATTACTTGACTACTTTTGGACTTATAAACATTTGACATGGCTTATACAAGGACTTTTGACTATTGGTTTAAACATAGACTTTATACATTGGTGGTTTGTTTAAGTGATTTAAGTAACGAGGCGTGTGTAATATGATACAAGCATGGTGGATACGCCGCTGGTACTTCCTATATATAAGTGTTTGTATGGTATTACATAGCGTAGCGTTATTTGAATCATTTCAGTTTGAGACATATAACATTTTATACAAATAACATACTTTTCACAAGACATTGCTTTACAAACAACTTATTTTATACAAGTCATTTTACTTGGTTATACATTTAACCACACATTATTCTTTATTTATACATATCATTCGATCTTATCGCTTTTTAAACGATTTACAAAACAAAACAATTTACAAGGTTCATGACTGACTTTTGATAAACAACTTTTTCTTAAACTTAAGTCATGAATCCGATTTTCACAAAACATATGTATCTCACAGGCATTTTTATGCTGACGTACCTATTTTCACATGTGTTTTCAGGAGCTTTTGCGTAGGATGATGATCGTGACACTAGGGCGGACCTGTGCCTTAGAGACATAAAACGAAGATAGACTTAGTTTAATTATGTTATAAACTCTTTGATTCCTGTTTAAAACAATGTAACTCTTATGTTGATAAATAAAATACAACTTTTTATGCCATGGTTATGAAACAATTAATTCTGTTACAACACTCCCCGACGTTTCCGCCACATTTTGTATGTTATACGTGGTCGGGGTGTGACATTTCATGCAGAATTTCATGTTCATCTTTTTAGTGTTCAATTTCTTGTGTTACATGATTATCATCCTCCTACTAAGTATCATAACAAAGAACAAGTTGTAACAATGGTGTGAAGGGACTTACTACTAGCACAAGGCTAGGGTTCGAAATCTTAATGCAAGGTTGATGAAGGAATGGTGGTGCTAGAGACTTGAACAAAGCTTCTTCGTGAGCCCTTCAACTTGTAACTACTTTGAATGTTCTTCAAGCTTGGAGAGGACTTGTTAGTGAAGAAGATGAGAGTATGAGAGAGGGTGATGGTGATTTTCGGTTATGGGGGAGGGGGGAGCCGAAAATAAGAGGAGGGGGGTGAGGTTGAGTGTAGGTTTGATGGTGATGATGAGTTTCCTTGGAAATATGAGCAACCTAGAATCTAGTGTCATCATGCATAATATTTTTGGCCAATAAAAGCTAAGATTTCCTTTACAAAATTCTAAACAAAATGTATATGTAATCATGGGCAGATTTTCGGTTGGGGGGGGGGGAGGGTAAAATGAAAATTTTGGTAATTAGTGGGTATTTAATTAGAAGGTTAAGGGTATTTTCAAGTATAGTGGGTGTATGCCATATTTCTATAGTGTATGGGGATTTTTGGTGACCGTAAATAATTAAGAATGATAAAATAATATTTCTGACAATATTTTCGTGTCTTGGGTAATGTCTGGTTGTTCGGTTACGTATCGTTCCGTTAAAGCGTTTAATTGTACCGTATAGTGTCTTTTGTGCATCTTTTTGTAACGAAATCATTCCTGGCAATTAGGAAAGTATACAGGACCACTCTGCCATATGTGTGTATTCTACTGGTATAATAAAATGCTGAGTTTTATAAAAGAATGCAGAATTCTGTATTTAAAGTGTGTTTTAGGCACTTCCCGGCACTATATCTATCACCTGATGACGCAGTCTTATGGTCCACACTTCCCTACACTCCACACCAGTGTAGTACCCTATCCCTGGCTCATACTGGCCATATAAACATTGTCTGTCTATGTGCTGGTATTGTCAGCATTATTTCTGAATCAACCGTTCAGTGTGTCAACTGTGCTGAGTGCATCAAGTGTGTCACTAATGTTGGTGTGTAATGAATGGAGTGACTGTATAAAATGTGATGCATGTATATATGATATAGAATCATAAAGCAGTTTAAATTGTCAGTTGTAATCAAGCACAGTCATTAAGCACATAATCGAAATTAATTAATTTGTACAGTACCTGAAATTTTGAGGGTTGTTGGTATCGACGTTCCCTTGTATCGACATCTTCTGAGAAGAAGATTGGTTAGGTCAGGTCTCATTCGTTCGGGGAGTGCACATAGTTGTTTAGAGATCGTATGTACACACACATATTAGGTTATCATACCAACCAATCAAGCACTAGTATAATCATAGTATAACCAAGAAATTTGGTAATTATGTTTAACGAGAGCATAGTAAGCAAGCACGTAGTGTTATAATTATTGTACACACATATAGATTAATAACGTGCGTACGGAGATATAGCGACGAAGTTTCGTTGGTCATTGGCCATAAAGTATTGTCGCATGTTTTATAATGATTGGGCCCTCATTATTCCCTGACCACAATTGTATTGCCCTCCAAAATGTATCACATCAATAGGGACACAAGGTCACTCTAACCTTGTCCATTAAATGTATTAGTGTATCAAAATCACATAGTCTGAAGTGGTCTTTAAAAGTCTCCACAAACCCGGCTTATCATTAGTGTCTTTACTTGAAAGCAATGTAATCCGCATAATCCAGAAATCACTATACCAGTGTCTGAGGTGGAGGAGGAAAGAAAAGTAAACTGGTTAACATGCATGGACTTCCTCCGTGGGCTTGCGTACACGTCGAAGTAATTATCTGTTCTGCCGCTCGATAGTAAAGAAATAAGCATCAGCATCCTGGGAACGGTGTAATAGTAACGGTTGAGAGCGCAAAAAGGAACCTTGATAAATGTGGGGGATCAAAGTATGCTGGCAATAAACAGGGTGGGGGACTTGGTGTCTTACATAAATTTTTCAGACAATATGCTGTCTTGTGATATAAATACTTAAATCATGCATTTAGTTATGTAATGTTTGGCATTTGAAGTTACCAAATGTGGTGTCAGCTCAAGCTCCAACGTTCTGCGACTCATATCCTCAAACTGTAGTGGGTGTTACAGGAGCAACTCATCTCATGTGTGGCCTCCATAATGTGAGGGATGGTAAAGGTCTAAAATTAGCATAGTGTATTATAGGAATCATCAAATTGGCTCATCCAGCGATGTAGAGGCGAATGTAGCAAACGGTGCGGCCTGTGAGGTTGGAGAAAATACTGCAGCAGCGAATGGGATAGTTACACGGGTGCTGACCTGGAGTACCTTCCCGGGGTGCGGGTATGTCTTAAAAGCAAGCAATAGGCATGTTGGCGCAATGGACGACGGTCTTTTATAAGGGCAACATCAGCGGTTGAAGGTGCAGGAACATACGTTTCAACCAATAAGGATATCATCTGTGCAGGTACTAGGTCAGATATAAAGGATGCAATGCCTGGTAAACCAAAAGAACATGGGCATGGTCAAGTAAAGGTGCGGGTTCAGCAGGTGCAACATCAAACTGTCCCTCACAAGTGCAGAAGCTAGCATCAGGGGTAGGTCGTGTAACGGTGTGGTGCCTTGAGCAGGTGATAGTGCAGCAGCCATGTCATTGTTGTCTGCGTCAGTAGTAGAAAGCTGTAGTCCAGCTTCCTTTAAGGCTGCAGCTGTCACAAACTCGAAGAAGTCTGAAGTCGAGTGTATACTAGGAGCATAGGATAGCCTGATAACAGGGGTCTTAAGAAGTGAAATTACTAACAAGGTTCTCGTCAAATTTTCTATCATCATGGGCGTCAACAAGGGGACCATCGATAATACGCCAATGTCATCGTCAATTATGAATTGTTTGTCGAGTAGCCAACCTTTAGTAGAAATGTCCACAGGAGGCACATCATCGGGGATTGGAGCCATGGGGTGCCCACCATCGGGATGACCAGCGATAGAGTGGTCATGGATTGAAACAAGAGTGACAGAAAGTTTCTTGTCAAGGGAAACCATCGGCAAAATAAAGTATCACCAAAATCTGGTAGCGCGGACTGTTGGAAGTCGTCCTCGTCCTTAGTCAGCATATCAGGATCACTCTCAGCGTCTGGCGTAAATGTCTCTGGCGCAGCTGTAGTCTTCATTAACTGTGGCAGTGGTCGTAGGGTTATCAATGTCTGACAACTCGTTCTCTAAATAGAGTGACATGTGTGCCGGTGAGTAGCATGTATATCCATAGTAAGTATTAACAATTTATGTATGCAATAACCACCACATATGCCCGTTTATCAATAATTAGCAATTAAGCATGTATGTAGTAATAATGAAGGCATGTAGTCACAATCAATGTAAGCAAGTAGTCATCCTAGTCTTCCCCAGACTATCCTACCCTGTCTCTCAGACTAGATTCCCAAGTCTCTCATACTAACTCCCTGGTCTCTAAGACCATCCTCCCAGTCTCTAAGACTAAATCCCTGGTCTCTAAGACCAACCTCCTAGTCTCTAAGACTAAATTCCTGGTCTCTAAGACCATCCTCCCAGTCTCTAAGACTAAATTCCTCCCTCAGCCTCTAAGGCTGATCCTCCCTCAGTCTCTAAGACTGATCCTCCCTCAGTCTCTAAGACTGATCCTCCCTCAGTCTCTAAGACTGAATTATAAATTTAAATTTGGAAACGTGTATTTGTGCCTTTTGTTTGTAAAAATGTTTGTTTCCTGGATCTGGACGTTTTGTGTATGCAGTGTAAAAATGTTTGAAAACGTTTTCGTGAGAGCCCTGATGATCATAGTCTAGACTCGAGAAAGAATCCTAGTTCGCTATGATCGAGGCTCTGATACCAAGCTGTCACACCCTGACTTTTGCGGAAGCGTGGTTTATTTGGTGTGACTTCTTAATACCATTACAACAATCATAACAATGCTATATAATAAAAACATGAGATATTCATCCATTAATAAAGTTAGAAAAATCCCATTTTCAACAATCACAAAATAATTTACAAACCTTAACTTGATATATTTGAGTTCATAAAGACTTAGCAAAAAAACTTTAAACAAAACCAGGTTTAGGTATATATAACCCGTCCAGGAAGAGGTTACACCTTCTAAACCCTGAATGACTTCTTTATTCAAACGCAGCTTGAAAATACGTGTATACCATGCCAGATCCGTTGGTTTCCTGAAATACATGTAATTTGAAAAGTCAACATAACGTTGAGCGAGTTCATGTGTAAGTGAGTAGGTATAAACCTTTGTAAAAATGTCTGTATGTATGAAAATCCCTGGTATGTAGCAATTAAGGAAAAAGAGACCACCATTGGGTTGCAAAGCCAATGATAAGTGTGAAGTGATGCAGGAAGACTCAAACCTAGCGGATTTGTGCGCCGGGCACTTAGTCACCTCATGGTCCACTCGGCGGACTCAGGAGTGGGGCTCGCTACACCCAAATAGATCTATCACTAATGTACCTCGGTCCTACAACGAGGATTGATGGCCTTAAGTGCTGTGCCCACCACTCACATGTTCGCGTAATAAAAACCCTCCTTAAGCTAACCATACCATAATAAAAGTCTGTAAATGTCTGTAAATGTCTGTAACATGTATTTCACCCTCGTAATGTAAAACTGAAAATAGTTAAGAGAAAAGGGGGACATGAACTCACAGTATTGCGTCTTCGGTACTCGTAACCCAAATCTCCTCAGCAAACACGACTACCTACAATGGTCTAACGTCTATTAGACGAACGGGTCGTGCCTTGTCTTAGTATTGATTAGTGCCTTTGAGTTATGTTTTAAAGTGTCTTCAATATTTTCGTAATAATACTTCTCATGCTTGTGTATTCGTATTTCCTTCCCAAGGATGGGATATTTTACATATGTCTGTTCGTATTGGAATTATATTTTTAAGTCCCATTTTAGAGAATACATATTTGACCATATTCCTGTATAAAACCAACGTCCGATACTCTGTATTTCGTTATAAAAATTATGGCGAGTTTTATACTTGAAAAACATAGTCTGTAATATAGAGAATACATATTTGACCATTATTTACTAAGTGTTAGGATTTTCAGAAAATTTCGCCATGGTCTCCTTTGTAAATGGAGGCGTCCATGCTTAATAGCATATCATTTTCTTTTATATATATATATCCCGTAGGTCGTTCTCAATAATCAAACCGACATTTAGACATACAAAGCATTACTTACTTTATTTCAGCTTCATTACTCAAAACTGGACTGTTTCGAGGATTTTTATAAAATAGTTAACCTTTTCCAAAAATTCTCAATTTTTTACAGAATGTCGTATATTATCCAAAATTTATTGTGTAAAAATTTCGGGGACCAGTTCATTACCAATTTTATATAAATATTCTTTTACTCGACTGCAATCAGATTTGTTACCTTCTGATTGCAGTTTTACGGAAAAATTCCCTAAAAATCAATCGTAAGTCTGATTGACGAAATTCCAGTTGGAGGGTCACGGAAACAACAGTGACCATCTACAGTAAAAATCCCATGAGCTGATTCTGCTCAGGTTTCATGTTTTGACTCCGAATACGACACACTTTTTCAGCAGAAATATTTCAGCTTGAGCTGCTGTCTAAAAACAATTCTTTAAAAATAGTAAACGATCTCAAAAAATTACGATTCCAGTGTCATTTGTTTGGTTATTCAAAAATACATAATTTAGACTCCAGAAATTTAGTTTTTCGATCTAAAAATGACCCTGTTACAGCCTGTTGAAGTTGGCTGGAAATTTCAATCAGCATGTTTATTTCAGGTTTAATGATTCTAAAAACATATTAACGAGTGTCCTAACCTTGATTTGTTAACAACTTAATGATCAAACATTGTGCATGTGTTATCCAAACTCAAACCAACCTGATTTTAACCTCATACAAACTTTTTATGTAGGGTTTTCATGCAGAATTTCATGTTCATCTTTTTAGTGTTCAATTTCTTGTGTTACATGATTATCATCCTCCTACTAAGTATCATAACAAAGAACAAGTTGTAACAATGGTGTGAAGGGACTTACTACTAGCACAAGGCTAGGGTTAGAAATCTTAAAGCAAGGTTGATGAAGGAATGGTGGTGCTAGAGACTTGAACAAAGCTTCTTCGTGAGCCCTTCAACTTGTAACTACTTTGAATGTTCTTCAAGCTTGGAGAGGACTTGTTAGTGAAGAAGATGAGAGTATGAGAGAGGGTGATGGTGATTTTTGGTTATGGGGGAGGGGGGAGCCGAAAATAAGAGGAGGGGGGTGAGGTTGAGTGTAGGTTTGATGGTGATGATGAGTTTCCTTGGAAATATGAGCAACCTTGAATCTAGTGTCATCATGCATAATATTTTTGGCCAATAAAAGCTAAGATTTCCTTTACAAAAATCTAAACAAAATATATATGTAATCATGGGCAGATTTTCGGTTTGGGGGGGGGGGGGGGTAAAATGAAAATTTTGGTAATTAGTGGGTATTTAATTAGAAGGTTAAGGGTATTTTCAAGTATAGTGGGTGTATGCCATATTTCTATAGTGTATGGGGATTTTTGGTGACCGTAAATAATTAAGAATGATAAAATAATATTTCTGACAATATTTTTGTGTCTCGGGTAATGTCTGGTTGTTCGGTTACGTATCGTTCCGTTAAAGCGTTTAATTGTACCGTATAGTGTCTTTTGTGCATCTTTTTGTAACGAAATCATTCCTGGCACTTAGGAAAGTATACAGGACCACTCTGCCATATGTGTGTATTCTACTGGTATAATAAAATGCTGAGTTTTATAAAAGAATGCAGAATTCTGTATTTAAAGTGTGTTTTAGGCACTTCCCGGCACTATATCTATCACCTGATGACGCAGTCTTATGGTCCTCACTTCCCTACACTCCAAACCAGTGTAGTACCCTATCCCTGGCTCATACTAGCCATATAAACATTGTCTGTCTATGTGCTGGTATTGTCAGCATTATTTCTGAATCAACCGTTCAGTGTGTCAACTGTGCTGAGTGCATCAAGTGTGTCACTAATGTTGGTGTGTAATGAATGGAGTGACTGTATAAAATGTGATGCATGTATATATGATATAGAATCATAAAGCAGCTTAAATTATCAGTTGTAATCAAGCACAGTCATTAAGCACATAATCGAAATTAATTAATTTGTACAGTACCTGAAATTTTGAGGGTTGTCACAACAGAAGCACCATTAATCAACAATATACCTAGACCGCAGAACAAATGGTTAGATCTAACGGGTGCCGGGCAGCCACACTCTCGGTGAGGGCGAGAATCGAGTAGTGCTTTTGTGTCTCAGAATATGCCAACTAAATGCCTAAGGTTTGGTGACTTCCTATGTCGTGTCACATGTTAATGGATTTGCAACCCATTAACAATCTTGATACTTACAGGAATACTTTAATTACATGAAATTCATACCATACTAAAACTTGATTAATACTTGAAGTACGTGGGATACTCAAGAAGAACTTGAATTATACTTGAGTACGTGGGGTACTTAAGAAAACGGGAATTATACTTGAGTACGTAGGGTACTCAAGAAAAACTTGAATTATACATGGGTACGTGGTGTACACCAGAATACTTGATTTATATATGAAAACTTGATTTTACATGACACAAACTATGTTTTCATACAAAGTATACAAACGTGAAATACAAAAACTGCATGAATTCACACCAACATTATGTTGACGTTTTTCCAAAACTCACATGTATTTCAGGTAACTAGGATAGATGTGCGCGCGGTCTTGCTTATGCTCTTGGATGTCACTTATGTTTATCTTTAAATAAAATTGTAAACTTTTAAGACAATGTTTTATGCGACTTAGCGATGTAAACGCTAAACTTATGTTTTCAAATTATGTTATTTGAAGTATTTTTACAAGCATGTAGCATGTTTACCTTTCGTATGCAATGAGAACCTTTCATGATCACACCTCGTGCTTCCGCCGCAGAAAGGGGTGTGACACCTGAAACTGGAAATGAAGAAACAATCCTAAAGATAAAGAAGCCAAAAGTGTTAAAGAACATTCCTATGCCAAAAATGGAGCAGGATTTTCATACAGGATTCTTGTATTGGGTGTACAAAAAGGAATCAATGCTGAAAGTAAATGGTCATCTAAGTGGCGAGTGAATGAGAAAGAGGAAGCGTTGAAGGCTGAGAAGGAAAGAAAAGCTCGTGAAGATAGAGACAACATGCTAAGGCATATTGTTATTCAAAGATTGGCTGCTGAGGAGAAGAAAAAGGTTGACGAGAATGAGAAGCTTAGGAAACTGTTGTTGAAAAAGCCTAAGCCGAGGGAAGAAAAGTTCAAGTCATTGTGAAGAAAGCGCTGAAGACCAGACTGGAGACTCCGGCAATATCCAAGGGGGAGTTTGTTGGTGCATAATGTCTATAGCCTACGTCTAAAGTCTAGGTCATGTCGGTAGCTTGTATCGGGGTAAAAATGTCAAATATGTAAAGTTTGTGTTTGTTTATAGTAATTTCGCACGAAATAGCATGTTGCTATTTCGCACGAAATTAAGTAGTGTTATTTCGTAAGAAATAGCATAATGCTTTTTCATGCAAAATTAACTGCCTATATATATGGCAGTGGTGCTTCTCATTTGGTACGAAATTAGTCAAGGTGTAACGAAGTGCTGTCCAATTTTCACCGTGTAATCAAGTCAAATATCAATGAGAAGCTTGTTTTAAGTATCATACTCTATTTCTACACCGTTCTATCACTGATTCTAGGCTGTTTGACAGTTTCCGCCTTTCAAACGGCTTTGTGTTGACTCTGATCGACTCATATAGGTCTCAAAACGATCCTACAATGTGATAACCGGTAATTAAGGCCTCTAATTACGCGATTAGCAAATGTTTATGGCGATAATAAATAGTGCTTGTGACATCTGTGCCTCTACGACCATCATACAAATACAAATCCAAATCCAATGAAATCTTGTGTTTCATTCTCGGGATTTGTACAATTACATGTGACACTTACGTATATCAATTCTTGTTCGATTTCGAGCTCTTAATCACTTTCTGGAAAAGTTATACGCAAACTGTTACGCAAACGTAATTAGTTGAACGCGAAGAACACTCCGGAACAGTGACATAAGCTTAACATACCTTAAATAACCTTTACATAACTAAGAAATAAGTTTTGAAGGGTTTGGTATGTCAAAAACAAGTTTATTCGATCACAGGGACTATTTGCGACAACCTGCAAAAGTCTGCCAATTCGTATAGCAACGTATACTCTGGAACAAGATCATAAGATAAACATACCCTAAATACCCTTAACATAACTTAGAAATAAGTTTTGAGGGGTTCGGTATGCGAAAATATGCTTATTTGATCACAGGGACTAAAAGCGTCAAAACTGCGAAAGTATGCATATGCGTGCATATCTTGCGTTCTGACCATATCGGACATCCAAAAATTTTTATAATCACTAAAATGTTGTATTTAGTGATGGGAATGCAAAAATGTCCTTCGTTGCGTAATTTGGGTCGTTTTCGCGTTCGTTACGATTCCGTCGTAATTAACCGAAAAACGCAGCCGTACAGCCAAACGAACCGACATCCGTGACATTTTTTAGTATAATTCAAGTTAAATATACTTTAACTTCATGATGGAGCTTGAAAATGGGTTAACGTGTGTTAGAAGTGCCGAAACGCGACAAAACATGTTCAGGGACCAAAGGTGTCAATTTTCAAACTTTGGCCCCTGATGACACCCATACGGACCGTATGCCAATGACCCTTACGGTCCGTAAGCCTTTCCCCGCACAGCAGATTCACTGAATCTTCAAAACAGCTTGCTGAACTTGGTTTTAATCTCAGTTTTTGCAACTTGTGGGCTGGTTTATGTGTTCCCCAAGTCCCCTAATCAGTACCTAACAAGTGTAAGGTGTGGATCATTCCTTGATTATCACACAAACACATGGAAATGATCCAATGGTGCATGAAATCAAATATAAACCCATGTTCATCATCATTCAAACTTGCTCATCTTCATTTTCTTTCACTCTTGCTCTGATTGAGGCTACCACACTTAGTTTGAGGCCTCATACTTGAGCATTCTTAGTCATTTTTCCAAGCTTAGGACACTTGTAAGTGTTCTTTCATGTTTTGTTATTTATTTTATGCAAGAAAGTCAAACAGTGTTTGACTTTCTGCTTTGACCATGATTTGGTCAAGACAAAGTTCGTTTAAACTTTGCAACGTGAGCTTAATCACGATGGTTATAGTCCCTTGCGACTATACCTACTGATTAGCACATTGACTAGTCGAAGTGACGAGTCAAAGTTTTGTTCAAAATGCATGATTATGTGCATTTTGCGACGAAACTATCTTCGGGTATCAAAACACTTTGTTTTGATATCAAATCAGTTTTCTAACTTAGTTAAACATGTTTTAACATGTTTAACTCGTCACTTCTAGTTTAGTGCTTGTTTAGGGTCGTAAGTCAAGCGGTCTCGACAACCGCTTAGACATTCGTGTTGGGTTTTTCACATGTTTATCAAAGTTATTTTATCCTTATAAAATAAAAACGCAACGGAAAGATTATTTAAAACATGTTAATTGCAAGATATAAAACTCATTTTATATGTAAAACCCAATACCCGGATCCATATATGAGCATGCATGCTATCAAAATTAAAACACAACCATAGGGTGTTTAGAATACTACCTTCTTGGAGTAAAAGAAAAGAAAAGGATGATGCTTCTTGAATGGTTGCCTTCAAGTGTAGATGACCTCAAGCTTGTATACCCCAAGCCTTCCAACAAAACACTTTAAGTTTGCTAGGATTTGAACACTTGAATCGAACTTGAAAAACTCTCTTGAACCACCATTAAGTTGGCCGAAATTTTGAGAGAATGAAATCAAGTCTTGCAATTGAAAATTCAAACTTGAAAAACCCTTGTAAACCTTCTCTTGGCCGAAAATTGTGTTAGAGAGAGTTATGGAGCTTTGCAACTTTAATTAAGTTAGAGAAAGTAAGAGAGAGAATCAGCATTTAATCTGTCTTGGAAGAGATGTATTGCATGCATTTTAAGTGGTGGAAACCCACCTTGGGAAACCATAAATGGGTTGGCCATTAAAGGTTTTTCCCACCATAAATTTCAAATTTTCATTTTAAATTTAATCTTGTATTTATTTATAACCTTTTATAAATATAACACAATATGTTACAAGACTTATGCAACACATCACAACATTTTAAAATGTTATTTAACCCATTAAATAACACAATAAAATATTCGCTCAAAAATAAATTATCCATATAATTTATTAGTTTCTCAAGTGCAATTATTTAGAAAACCAATTTCCAAATATTATAAGTGTTAATATTTATTTGTTTGATCATATCATAAATAAATATTATAAGTGTTTGTCTAGCTTGTTATTGGGTATGACTCGAATCGGATCATAACATACTAGCCACATCAATTTAATATGTGTCTTGGGCATATAGAATCCAACAATCTCCCACTTGCACAAGATACATAGAAGATTGATGCAAGCAGTAAATGACGCCTAACAACGGTTTACTACCCTTAATACGTATGACTATATGTGCCATTCAATAACATCATCCCCTTCAAGTCCCTTACTTGAATATGATTTAGGTGAATTTATCATTTATCCTTTCGTTACAGATGTCATGTTAAATCCAGAGACATAGAGTGATCACTCTCTGTTGATTTAACTTTAGCAGGCCTTAGACATCTTACTCCCAACGAATAAGAGGAACAAATCCCTTCTTGACTACATAAGTCTCTCACAATCACCTTGTACCACACCTGAGCTTAGCCTTATGTACTGTCATATTACTGACAGCTAAGAACTAGGTCAAGGTATAATACTTGGTGAATATCAAGACCCAATATGTATCTCAGGTCATAGGATACTATGATATTCTCCTTTACTCAAATTTACTTATGATCAATCACAAATGATTCCATGCAGTAAAATTCGAGAGCGAGTCAGTCCAATATTTGTATCCCATAAATATCTATGAACCTTGGCAGCACCACTTTGCCCTATATTCATACCTAAGGAATGTCCACCAATCCAAGTTCATAACAGTCTTACATTCATATTTGTTCCCACAAGTATGATCGACTACGGACATTTAGAATAAGTAACTTATTCATGGATTTAAACATGCTAAAATTGGAATATAACTTAACATACCATAAAGAGTTATAATAACAATTGTTCCAATATCTAAATACAAAATAGATCAAATCCAATCACTAGAATATCGTAGTCCCAAGGCACAAGTATGACCCTTCATGCTTTGCCCGTTCAAGGAGCTTCGTGAGTGGATCCGCAGTATTTTGATCAGTGTGAACTTTGTGAATATATATCTTTCCCTTTTTCAACTTCATCCCTTATGTAGTTGAAACTCCGCTCAATGTGCCTAGTCCTTTGATGTGCACGAGGTTCCTTGATTTGAGCAATCGCACCATCGTTATCACAAAGATCTCTAGGGGTCCTGAATGGTAGGGACTGCCCCTAGACCGACAATAATTCAAGTGGCAGATCCATTTGAATTATTTCGATCAATGAAGCGGCAATGTATTCTGATTCTGTAGTGGACAATGCTACCCTGATTGTGATCGAGAATCATCTCGATCAGTTTGGAAACTCGCATCCATGTAACCCTTTACAACGAGTTCTTCTTCACCGGATCCATATATTAGAAAAATATCCTTAGTCCTTCTAAGGTATTTCAATATATATATATATATATATATATATATATATTTAACAGTCACCCAATGACCGTTACTCGCTGGTATCTTCTCGTCATGCTTAAAGTGCATGACATGTCCGGTCTAGTGCATATCATTGCATACATTATGGTTCCTATAGCAGACGCATATGGGATTCCTTTCATTCTTTCTTGCTCATCCTTTGAGCTTGGACATTGAAACGCTTTCAATATTGTCCTCTCTTGAATAGGTACCAAACCTTTCTTAGAGTTCTTCATCTTGAACCTTTTCAGGACTTTATCAATGTATGCACTTTTGTTTAAACCTACCAAGCGCCTTGACCTATCCTTATAGATCTTTATTCTTTAAATATAGGCGGCTTCTCCAAGATCCTTAATGGAAAAACCACTTCCAAGCCAGGTTTTTACACCTTCCATGGTTGGAATGTCATTTCCAAATAGTAGAATGTCATCGATATACAATACTAAGAAAGTGATGATGCTCCCACTAGCCTTCTTATACACACAAGCTTCATCGACGTTCTTGATGAATCCATATTCCCTAATCTCTTCATCAAGACAGTGATTCCAACTTCTAGATGCTTGTTTCAATCCCTAGATTGATTTCTTTAACTTGCATACTTTGTTAGGATGTTTTGGATTGACAAAACCTTCAGGCTGAACCATATAGACATCCTCCTTAAGATATCCATTAAGGAAAGCCATTTTGACATCCATTTGCCAAATCTCATAATCATATTATACAGGTATGGCAAATCATATCCTAATTGACTTTAGCATCGCCACAGGCGAAAAGGTCTCATCATAATCAACCCTTTGAGTTTGAGTGAAAATTTTTGCTACAAGTCTTCCTTTATAAGTATTCAAGTTTCCATGCATATCAGTTTTCTTCCTGAAAACCCACTTATTTCCAACCACTTTGGAGTTAAGAGGTTGCATAACCAATTCCCATACTTGGTCGTTATACATGGATTGCATCTCTACGTTCATGGCTTCAAGCCATTTGTCATAATCGGATTTTGACATTGCATCATGGTATGTGGTAGGTTCACCCGAATCTACCACGTAGCATCCATCCAAGAAAATCCATATCTTTCAGGTGGACTACTAATTCTACCAGATATGTGAACGTTTTGTGTGTATTGATCAACCACTTGATCGTTTTCAACAACCTCTTGTTGAGTGCTAGTTTTAACAAAATGTGTATCGGCTTGTGGTTCTTGATCCTCATCAAGTTCCACTGTTCTACTAATTCCTTCCACAAGGAACTTAGCTTCCAAGAACTCAGCCTTTCGAGCAACAAATACTTTTTGCTCTGTTGGATCGTAGAATTAATATCCTAATTCATATTTAGGATATCCTACAAAGATACACTTAGTGGATCGTACTTCTAATTTGTTTGGGGTGTATTGCTTCACTTAAGCTTCACAACCCATACCTTTAAATATGATAATGATGGAGCCCTTCCATGTCATATTTCAAAAGGTTGTCTTATCCACTTTCTTGGTTTGGGCCATACGGGCCGCGGAGAGCAAAGCATAACCCCAAAATGATAGAGATAATGCGCTCCTAGCCATCACAGATCGAACCATATCTAAATAGAGTTCGATTCCTCCTCTATCAGAATGAAGAACTTTGATTGAGTTGATTTTATACTTCACCTTTTGAAGGCTTTGAACATTTCAAAACTTCAACTTTGTGTCTTAGCAAGTACACATAACCATAACTACTATAGTTGTTGGTAAAAGTAATGAAGTATCTCTCACCATTCCAAATCATTGGCTTAAAAGGATCACATACATCCGAATATATGATACCTAATAAATCTTTTGCACTTTCCCACTAAAGGGTTTCTTAGTTATTTTTTCATGTAAACAAGATTCACATGTATCAAATGAACCAACTTCATTTGTCTCCAAAATACCATTCTTTCGAAGTGTTTACATGCGATTTCTGTTTATACGACCAAGGCGATAATGCCAAAGATAGGTCTCTCTCAAATCCATTTTGAGTTTCTTGGTGATTGCTTGGTACATTTAACTATCAAATGATGTATTATTATGAACCAATTCATAAATACCATTTGAAAGCTTAGCTTTAATGTAAAACATGTCATTCATCGAAATATAAATGTCATTGTTTACAAACTTTAAAACAAAACCATATTGTTTTATAAGGGAACCTTGAATAATGAGCCTAGTCAAACTAGGAGCATTCAAAACATTTTTAAAACAATTTCCAAACCATTTGGAAGTTTCAAAACATAGTCTTCTAGGGCTTCAACTTGAACTTTCATTCCATTGCCCATGAAGAGACTAATGTCTCCCTTTTGTAATGCTTATTTCTTTTGAACCTTTTGCAACAAATTGCAAACATGAGTTCCACATCCGGTATCTAATACCCATGTGTTTAAAGAAATAACATTAAGGTCAATATGTATCATAATTGTGACACCTGTGTCACTTCAACCATCAAACAAATTCCAAACCAATGAAATATTGTATTTCATACTTGGGATTTGTAAAAATATGTGTATCGTTTGCACATATCAACTCTTGTTTGATTTCAAGTTCTAAATCGCTTTCTGGAAGGTTATACGCGCACTGATGCGTAAATATAACTAGTTTAATCCAACGAACACTCCGGAATAGTGAAATAGGCTTAACATACCATAAATAACCTTTACATAACTTAGAAATAAGTTTTGGAAGGTTTGGTATGGTGAAATCAAGTTAAATCGCTTACAGGGACTAAAGTTGACAAACTGTGAAAGTATGCCAATTTGAACTGTAACGAACATTCCGGAACATGACCATAAGTTAAACACACCTTAAATATCCCTTACATATCTTATAAATAGGCTTTGAGGGGTTCGGTGTGCTAAAATATACTTTTGGGACATTCAGGGACTAAAAGTGTCAAAAAGTGCACAAGTTTGCATTTTCGCGCATAACTTACGTTCTGAATACATCCGGACATCCAAAAATTTATGTAAGCACTAAAATATTTTATTTTAGTGTTTGGCATAAGAAAAATCCATTCGTTTCGTCATTTGGATCGTTTTTCGCGCTTATGCGCATTCCGTCGTAATTAAGCGAACATCGCGTTCGTACGACCAAACGAACTGACATCCGACATATTTTTGAGCATGTTTCATGTCCACAATGTTTAGGCATCATTTTAGGGCCTTAAAGTTGGCTTTACGGGCCTTAGAAGTGTCGGGAATGGCCTTAAACACGTGCAGGGGCTGAAACTGTCATTTTTGAAAGTTATATGCTGATCAGAAGGGCCATACGGCCCGCATTAGATTTGTCTGATCCTGAAGCGGGCCGCCTCAGCTTCCCAGAACAGATCAGAACGAACAGTCAGCATATTCCAGCTGTTTTAACCACAAGCTCACAACTTGCCTATTCAGCTGATAAGGACCATTTTTAGCCACCACAACTTTGCAACACATGTACGGGTAGGATTCGAGCACGGTTTCCATGAAATGATCTTAACGGTTACCCGAAAACTATAAATACCCCACCCCACAACTTCAAAAACCACTAGAATTTTGATCTTAGAAACTCTAAGTTGAAACCATTGTTTCATACCTGAGATTCTTGGATCGAGATTAGCATTCGGGGACCCTTCGTAAGTATTCTTTCGTTCTTTTCTTTCTTTTATTGCTTTTCGAGTCAGAAAGTCAAACTTTGTTTGACTTTCAGCGTTGACCAGCTTATGGTCAATGCGAAGTTCGTTTGAACTTCGCAACGTGAGTGTAATCACGTTGGTTATAGTCCCTTGGGACTATGCCTACTGATTACCACGTTGTCTAGGGTCGTAGGGTAAGCGATCTGATAAATCGCTTATACCTTCGAACCCGACCCATTTGGTCGATCATTAGGATCCGACCAAACACATTAGGTGACCATAGTATATAGGGAATAACCTTCCGAGGTTATACCCTATGGTCACATCGTTTGAGTAGTTGTATGATAGGTAGTTTATATGCCTTAGGTAAATTACCAGAATACCCTTTTCATGTATAATTGGTAATTAAGCATATGTAACCTAAAATTTTGTCACATAACTGATTATGTAACATGTTTAGGCATATAACACTTGTCATAAGACTAGTTAGACGGTCCGAACGCGTTTCATGCGAACGACGCGTTAAAGTAGCATAAGCTACCTAAACGGGTCGTAATGGGTCACAAACACTTAGGTTAAGTTTCATTTAGTATGTAGGCTTTGTTAAACCATACTACACGAGTCTCCATACTCGTTTGGTTTACAAACCCTCATCCTATCCGATCCTCCGGTTTAGGTCCGGTTTATTAACATAGTTACCTATATTAGGTGCCGTTTGATATCCGTGATCTCTAGCATTGTTTGGTTGTCACTCAAGGACTACTGAGCATTCTCAAGTGAGTACATAGACCCCTCTTTTACAGTTTTCCAAACGTTTTGGGGTGGAACACATGTGCCTACTTGTTACTTTCAAGCTTTCCTGTTTTCACATCATATACATGCTATGTTCGTTAGTACATTATAGTACATGATTTCATTACATTTCATGCTAGGTGTGCCCATTGTGTGCATTACTTAGTACATCGTTTTACATTACATTTCATGCTAGGTGTGCCCATTGTGTGCATTACTTAGTACATCGTTTTACATTACATTTCATGCTACGTATGTCTATTGTTGCACACTTAGTACAGGTCACATGCTACGTATGTCTATTGTTGCATACCTAGTACAGGTCACATGCTACGTATGTCTATTGTTGCATACTTAGTACAGGTCACATGCTACGTATGTCTATTTGTTGCATACTTAGTACATTTGTTATTCATCACATGCTTACATTTTGGATACATATTACATGATTTACATTAGACATGAACATTTTACTTTGGTAGTTTGGTTTGAGTAAGTGATTAAGTAACGAGGCGTGTGTAATATGATACAAGCATGGTGGATACGCCGCTGGTACTTCCTATATATAAGTGTTTGTATGGTATTACATATCGTAGCGTTATTTGAATCATTTCAGTTTGAGACATAGAACATTTTATACAAATAACATACTTTTCACAAAACATTGATTTACAAACAACTTATCTTATACAAACTCATCTTACATGGTTATTCATTTAACCATACATTATTCACTTATTTATACATATCATCTGAACTCATTGTTTTTCAAATGATTTACAAGACAAAGCAAATTACAAGGTTCATGACTAAACATTTTCTCAAACATAAGTCATGAATCCTATTTTCACAAAACCTATGTATCTCATAGGCATTTTTATGCTGACGTACCTATTTTCACATGTGTTTTCAGGTGATGATGTATAGGACTTATCAAGACATACCTAGGCGAACCTTTGCCTTAGTGACTTAAAACGAGACAAAAACTAGTTAATTTATGTTATGTACTCTTTGTTTCTTGTTTAAACAATGTAAACTCTCATGTTTGATTAATAAAACGAAACTTTAATTGCCATGGATTTGAAACGATTAATTCTGTTACAACACTCCCCGACGTTTCCGCCACGTTTTGTATGCTCTACGTGGTCGGGGTGTGACAATTGTGACAACCGGTAATTTACGGCTCTTAATTACGCGATTAACAGGAGATTAACGCAGTAATAAATAGTGATTACAACATAAATCAACTTAATTAGGCCTTTGGGGTGCCTAGGAACGCTTATCCGACTCTACAGTACGCGTATGAAGATTCGAGTGGAATCTGCGGAACAACAAATGACAACGGACTGATACCGTACGAAATACTGACGACGCCGACAAATATGGATGTTACACGAATATTTGTGCTCATGGAGTTTGGGTCGCGATATCGGGTCTCGTAGAAATTACGGGCCGCTTACACATAAGACTGGCATGTGGGCCCTGGGCCCAAGCCCAAAACCCACAAGCCTAAACCTACTCATAAGATATTAGATCTTATCAAATCTTTATAGGATTCCTGCAAAATCAACTGAATCTTATAAAATCTTTACTAAGATATTCAAATCTTTATAAATCTCTCCAAGAGATTTTAACTCCATGGATAAAGCAAGTCACCTGTATGCAATTTGAATACACCATTGGGCAATAAACAAACTTCCACTCTATTAATACACCCACAAACATAACACAACATACACAGACTTTAAGTCTGCCACTCTCCTCTCTCTTGATTTCAATACAAACAGAGCACACACACACAAACATAAAATGCTCCTTCATCTTCTTAAATCCAACAACCCACATCTCTCGGTTCCCTCTCCTGTGCTTATTCCGGCGACGAACCGGCTCCAATCGGAGCTCCGGCAAGCCACACCCACACCGGTAAACTCTCACACCCACCCCCTTCTTGTTGCGATTCTGAAACAAGACCACCACCACCACTAACCAGTGGTGGTGCGGCGGCGACCAGCAGAGAAGAAAGAGAGAGAGACAGAGATAGAGAGAGAGAGAGACTGAAGGAGAGAGAGACTGAAGGAGAGAGAGAGAAGAACCGGCGGTCAAAGGCTCGGACCGCCGGTCGGTTCTTTTTTTCCGGTGGTCGGCCTCAAGGTCCGGCGGACCTTGCCACTATCCGACGGGTTTTTGTTCGGGACTCCTGGTCCGTGTCTCGGTCCGACGGGTCACGTTCAAGTCTGGTTCAAGTCCGGTGCAAAGAGGTGATTCAGTTGGTTTAGAGTTTGGCTCAGTTTCAGACACAACTCGGTTCAACGTGGAGGTGCGGGTCAACTCAGTTCATGTTCGGGTCGAACCCGGTTGACTCGGTCAACACCCGAGTCAACTCGGGTCAACAGCTGGTCAACACCAGTCAAAGGCAGCCGACGGGTCCACGGATAGGTTTGGGTCAGACGGTTCGGGTCAAATTATGAAGCGGTTCGGTCGACTCGGTCAACCGAGTCGACTCGGTCAAACTCAGTCAACCCGAGTCAACTCAGTTGACTCGGTCAACTCGGTCAGCATGTTCGGCATATCGACACGCAAAGATTTGGTAAAGATTTTACGGCAAGAATTATTTCGTTATTTTGTAGTGATAACGAGCTCGAACCGATTTAACTATAATTTACATTTGATATATATATTTGACTAAATTACATATAGTTGAATCTTGATTGAATATTGTTGAACTTTGACAAATAACGACAACTGTTGTTGTCGGGGCGTCCAAAAACAGAGGAAACTCTGCCCGTTTTTCGAGAAAATCCGTAAAACGAAACACGTTTTTAATATAAAGACACTTTATATACAAGTGTATAATATTTTCGACGACACTTTACAAACATACGAAAACGGCAATTCTTTACAAAATAAATATATTTTATATATTTATTTCAAACGTCAAACAAAAACAACGATTCTTTTATAAAATAGATATAACTTATCTATTTATTTCAAACATCGTACAACGTGGATTTGTTTCTAAAAATAAATATAGTTTTATATTTATTTCAAACTTCGAACTACTCGATGATACCTTCGCAAATAAATATAATATTTTTATATTTATTTCAAACGCCTCAAACGGCATACGATATATAATACGAGTTTACTATATATTCTTTTCATATAACACTCGTTACATACACGTACGACTTCTCAAATACGACTAGCGGAATTCTACCGACATTTTTATATACTTTTATATAAATATATATACATACTTTAGTTCTCATGAGAAACTAAGTCTTTACAAGACTTGTAAATACTTAATGACGTTAAATGAGCTAACAAGTATAACTTTATCATTTTCATCAATTTAACAACAAACCGTCAAATCGTTCAGTTAACGATTCGGTAGAGCTCGGTAACACGTAGATTTGTTACCGCATTAATTAGAAACTTATAAGATATTTCGTGTTAGGAATATTGTAGAATGCACGCTAGCAAGTCAAGTCTTGGAAACGACATCACGAAGTCGTAAATTAGCTAGCTTTGCACAGGAATATTCAGGTGAGTTCATAACCCCACCTTTTATGGTTTTACATTTTTCTAAATGTTTTCGGGGTGGAAAGACATGCACTTTTTGCAAAGCATACAAGAATTTCATATTTATAAACCATTTTGCAAGCAAGCTTTAACTGACATAAATGGTTTACGAAAAGCTTATGTTTTATACCGGTTTTTCAAACAAGCGTTTACACACGAATTCTAGTTTTCTAAACTACGAGAAAATACAAGAGTATACAAACACATGAGAATTGATACTTGACATAAAGAATACAAGAACTGAAAAATTGATACTTGATATGATGGATACAAGAATGATACGAGAAATCGTGTCACGAATAGGGTACCATAAGCACCATTAATCGTGTACATACTTAGACCGCAGAACAAAAGGTTAGATCTAACGGGTTCCGGGCAGCCCCACTCTTGGCCACTCTTTTACCAAGCAGTGTTTTTGTGTCTCAGTCGTGAATCGACTACAGAAAAATGCCTATGGTTTGGTGACTTCCTATGTCGTGTCACATGTTAATGGCCTTGCAACCCATTAACAACAAGATACATACAGAATACGTGATTTATACAAGAAAACATGATACATACAGAATACGTGATTTATACAAGAATACATGATACATACAGAAATACTTGAATTATACAAGATGCATACCATGTTTTCATACAAAGTTTCTGTATAACTTGACAAGAAAATGATTTTAAATTCGTTTTCTCAACAATACTTCAAAAACCGGTTATTCAAAAAGATTTATTTCAAATCTTTTACAAACAAACTATGAACTCGCTCAACTTTATGTTGACTTTTTCGCATGTTTCTTTCTCAGGTTACAGTTCTAAGACAAGGCACGGTTGGAATAGGAGAACCATGAAGAGTCGAGTACTTAGTGGGCGTTCACATACTAAAAGACTTAGCTTATTTTGCTTCCGCTGTGCAATGAAGATACCAGTCCAGTCACGCCAATGCTCTGATATTTCGGGGTGTGACAGATTGGTATCAGAGCTATAGGTTACAGCGAATAGGGTTCTCTGTAAAGAATACCTAGGCTCTAACCTCATATTTCTCTGGGGACTTAGATTATTCAAACGTTGAATACATACAGAACGCTTAGTACTCGAATATGGTCTCCAACCGTTGCCGAAAATCAAACAGTCGAAATTTTGATTTCAAACATACGCTATAGTGGTGTTTTATACACGGTACACAAAACCGTCGCATATAGTACACAAAACCCTGAGAGCTTAGGAAACATGCATTTAAGACCTTCGGAAACTTATGTTAAAGTTCATTAAAGGTCATCACGTAGGAACTGCAAATATTAATTCGGGCACACACAATTATACATATTGTCTATGATGTTTTAACTTCCTGAGCAGGCAGCCTACGCATAATGAAACGCTAGTGCACGAGAATACATAAAACTCAAATTTTACGTCAACAGATGTCGGAGTGCATCACATTCTACGCAAAACAAAACGCTAGCGCACAGGCATACGTGAGACTTAAGCTATACACCAACGGAGGTTGAAGTACGTCACGTACGACTATCGATCAGGAAGCGGTAGTGGGCACGCGGTCCTGCAAACGACACGAGTCATGCTAAGGAAAAGACGCAAGTCACCGTATCCCCCCCTATTTCAGCTAACGGCGAGTACGCTATATTCGACATTCTATGGTAATGTCACCTAATAACTAGTTATCACATGCAACCCCAGGTAAAGTCCTTAAATTTCTTTTATTGAAATTTCGACTTTCACACTTACTGAGTAGATTTTCGTATCTCTACTCCTCTTAATGGTCATTGTGTCACGACCATTTCTTTCAGTATAGCGAATATTCATTTGCTTCATTGTGCATCGTTTGTTACGCATGTGGTTTTGTTTCGAATAAAGCGTTTCATCAAAGTTCAAATATTATTTCGCTAAATCTGATTTTTGATTCGTGAGTCGAATGACCAGCATTATTGAAATTTTTGGCTTCTTTGTAATCAAGTCAACACATTTTCTTGAAATCTCTTTCTTTTCAAGTTACATACATGGTTTTCGTTGTGACCATGCCAAAAGTTTTCTTATCGATACATGTATTTATTGTCGGCTTGCGCCGAAGTCAAATCCGATTGTTTGAACCTGTTCATTACACATATTTAACTCAAAACACCATATGATGTATTGAAAGCATCATATTCGAATTCGTTTTAACAAGCGTTTCATTTGTTTCGAGTCGTAGTAAACTTGTTTGGCATTCGACTCCATAAAATTGTTTGTTGATTTCGACACCTTGTGGTGTCAGTACAAACTTATAGCTTGGGCTAATCATGATTGAGCGTTTTATGCAAAACACAGGTGATACTTGTTCGATCACCGCTATATTTGAATTGTTTCATTCACTACGACACCTTGTGGCGTCGGTAGAACTTGCAGCTTGCGCTGATCATGATCGAGCGTTTCATGCAAACTATTACAATTGAGCTTGTTGAAATCTAAATTCATTGATTGGGTGCAATCATTTCTAGAATTCATTTGCATCTTGTGATACGTCCTTGAATACACATCATTCGAATAAGTCTTGATTCGATTTCATGATCGTTCACTTTGGTACTATTCGTATTTTCTACGCATAACGTAACTCTAAGGAGTTAACGTAGTCTAAATTTCGAGGACGAAATTTTATTAATAGGGGGAGACTGTGACAACCGGTAATTTACGGCTCTTAATTACGAGATTAACAGGAGATTAACGCAGTAATAAATAGTGATTCCAAATCATTGGCTTAAAAGGATCACATACATCCGAATATATGATACCTAATAAATCTTTTGCACTTTCCCACTAAAGGGTTTCTTAGTTATTTTTTCATGTAAACAAGATTCACATGTATCAAATGAACCAACTTCATTTGTCTCCAAAATACCATTCTTTCGAAGTGTTTACATGCGATTTATGTTTATACGACCAAGGCGATAATGCCAAAGATAGGTCTCTCTCAAATCCATTTTGAGTTTCTTGGTGATTGCTTGGTACATTTAACTATCAAATGATGTATTATTATGAACCAATTCATAAATACCATTTGAAAGCTTAGCTTTAATGTAAAACATGTCATTCATCGAAATATAAATGTCATTGTTTACAAACTTTAAAACAAAACCATATTGTTTTATAAGGGAACCTTGAATAATGTACCTAGTCAAACTAGGAGCATTCAAAACATTTTTAAAACAATTTCCAAACCATTTGGAAGTTTCAAAACATAGTCTTCTAGGGCTTCAACTTGAACTTTCATTCCATTGCCCATGAAGAGACTAATGTCTCCCTTTTGTAATGCTTATTTCTTTTGAACCTTTTGCAACAAATTGCAAACATGAGTTCCACATCCGGTATCTAATACCCATGTGTTTAAAGAAATAACATTAAGGTCAATATGTATCATAATTGTGACACCTGTGTCACTTCAACCATCAAACAAATTCCAAACCAATGAAATATTGTATTTCATACTTGGGATTTGTAAAAATATGTGTATCGTTTGCACATATCAACTCTTGTTCGATTTCAAGTTCTAAATCGCTTTCTGGAAGGTTATACGCGCACTGATGCGTAAATATAACTAGTTTAATCCAAAGAACACTCCGGAATAGTGAAATAGGCTTAACATACCATAAATAACCTTTACATAACTTAGAAATAAGTTTTGGAAGGTTTGGTATGGTGAAATCAAGTTAAATCGCTTACAGGGACTAAAGTTGACAAACTGCGAAAGTATGCCAATTTGAACTGTAACGAACATTCCGGAACATGACCATAAGTTAAACACACCTTAAATATCCTTTACATAGCTTATAAATAGGCTTTGAAGGGTTCGGTGTGCTAAAATATACTTTTGGGACATTCAGGGACTAAAAGTGTCAAAAAGTGCACAAGTTTGCATTTTCGCGCATAACTTACGTTCTGAATACATCCGGACATCCAAAAATTTATGTAAGCACTAAAATATTTTATTTTAGTGTTTGGCATAAGAAAAATCCATTCGTTTCGTCATTTGGATCGTTTTTCGCGCTTATGCGCATTCCGTCGTAATTAAGCGAACATCGCGTTCGTACGACCAAACGAACTGACATCCGACATATTTTTGAGCATGTTTCATGTCCACAATGTTTAGGCATCATTTTAGGGCCTTAAAGTTGGCTTTACGGGCCTTAGAAGTGTCGGGAATGGCCTTAAACACGTGCAGGGGCTGAAACTGTCATTTTTGAAAGTTATATGCTGATCAGAAGGGCCATACTGCCCGCATTAGATTTGTCTGATCCTGAAGCGGGCCGCCTCAGCTTCCCAGAACAGATCAGAACGAACAGTCAGCATATTCCAGCTGTTTTAACCACAAGCTCACAACTTGCCTATTCAGCTGATAAGGACCATTTTTAGCCACCACAACTTTGCAACACATGTACGGGTAGGATTCGAGCACGGTTTCCATGAAATGATCTTAACGGTTACCCGAAAACTATAAATACCCCACCCCACAACTTCAAAAACCACTAGAATTTTGATCTTAGAAACTCTAAGTTGAAACCATTGTTTCATACCTGAGATTCTTGGATCGAGATTAGCATTCGGGGACCCTTCGTAAGTATTCTTTCGTTCTTTTCTTTCTTTTATTGCTTTTCGAGTCAGAAAGTCAAACTTTGTTTGACTTTCAGCGTTGACCAGCTTATGGTCAATGCGAAGTTCGTTTGAACTTCGCAACGTGAGTGTAATCACGTTGGTTATAGTCCCTTGGGACTATGCCTACTGATTACCACGTTGTCTAGGGTCGTAGGGTAAGCGATCTGATAAATCGCTTATACCTTCGAACCCGACCCATTTGGTCGATCATTAGGATCCGACCAAACACATTAGGTGACCATAGTATATAGGGAATAACCTTCCGAGGTTATACCCTATGGTCACATCGTTTGAGTAGTTGTATGATAGGTAGTTTATATGCCTTAGGTAAATTACCAGAATACCCTTTTCATGTATAATTGGTAATTAAGCATATGTAACCTAAAATTTTGTCACATAACTGATTATGTAACATGTTTAGGCATATAACACTTGTCATAAGACTAGTTAGACGGTCTGAACGCGTTTCATGCGAACGACGCGTTAAAGTAGCATAAGCTACCTAAACGGGTCGTAATGGGTCACAAACACTTAGGTTAAGTTTCATTTAGTATGTAGGCTTTGTTAAACCATACTACACGAGTCTCCATACTCGTTTGGTTTACAAACCCTCATCCTATCCGATCCTCCGGTTTAGGTCCGGTTTATTAACATAGTTACCTATATTAGGTGCCGTTTGATATCCGTGATCTCTAGCATTGTTTGGTTGTCACTCAAGGACTACTGAGCATTCTCAAGTGAGTACATAGACCCCTCTTTTACAGTTTTCCAAACGTTTTGGGGTGGAACACATGTGCCTACTTGTTACTTTCAAGCTTTCCTGTTTTCACATCATATACATGCTATGTTCGTTAGTACATTATAGTACATGATTTCATTACATTTCATGCTAGGTGTGCCCATTGTGTGCATTACTTAGTACATCGTTTTACATTACATTTCATGCTAGGTGTGCCCATTGTGTGCATTACTTAGTACATCGTTTTACATTACATTTCATGCTACGTATGTCTATTGTTGCACACTTAGTACAGGTCACATGCTACATATGTCTATTGTTGCATACCTAGTACAGGTCACATGCTACGTATGTCTATTGTTGCATACTTAGTACAGGTCACATGCTACGTATGTCTATTGTTGCATACTTAGTATAGGTCACATGCTACGTATGTCTATTTGTTGCATACCTAGTACATTTGTTATTCATCACATGCTTACATTTTGGATACATATTACATGATTTACATTAGACATGAACATTTTACTTTGGTAGTTTGGTTTGAGTAAGTGATTAAGTACCGAGGCGTGTGTAATATGATACAAGCATGGTGGATACGCCGCTGGTACTTCCTATATATAAGTGTTTGTATGGTATTACATATCGTAGCGTTATTTGAATCATTTCAGTTTGAGACATAGAACATTTTATACAAATAACATACTTTTCACAAAACATTGATTTACAAAAAACTTATCTTATACAAACTCATCTTACATGGTTATTCATTTAACCATACATTATTCACTTATTTATACATATCATCTGAACTCATTGTTTTTCAAATGATTTACAAGACAAAGCAAATTACAAGGTTCATGACTAAACATTTTCTCAAACATAAGTCATGAATCCTATTTTCACAAAACCTATGTATCTCATAGGCATTTTTATGCTGACGTACCTATTTTCACATGTGTTTTCAGGTGATGATGTATAGGACTTATCAAGACATACCTAGGCGAACCTTTGCCTTAGTGACTTAAAACGAGACAAAAACTAGTTAATTTATGTTATGTACTCTTTGTTTCTTGTTTAAACAATGTAAACTCTCATGTTTGATTAATAAAACGAAACTTTAATTGCCATGGATTTGAAACGATTAATTCTGTTACAACACTCCCCGACGTTTCCGCCACGTTTTGTATGTTCTACGTGGTCGGGGTGTGACAATTGTGACAACCGGTAATTTACGGCTCTTAGTTACGCGATTAACAGGAGATTAACGCAGTAATAAATAGTGATTACAGCATAAATCAACTTAATTAGGCCTTTGGGGTGCCTAGGAACGCTTATCCGACTCTACAGTACGCGTATGAAGATTCGAGTGGAATCTGCGGAACAACAAATGACAACGGACTGATACCGTACGAAATACTGACGACGCCGACAAATATGGATGTTACACGAATATTTGTGCTCATGGAGTTTGGGTCGCGATATCGGGTCTCGTAGAAATTACGGGCCGCTTACACATAAGACTGGCATGTGGGCCCTGGGCCCAAGCCCAAAACCCACAAGCCTAAACCTACTCATAAGATATTAGATCTTATCAAATCTTTATAGGATTCCTGCAAAATCAACTGAATCTTATAAAATCTTTACTAAGATATTCAAATCTTTATAAATCTCTCCAAGAGATTTTAACTCCATGGATAAAGCAAGTCACCTGTATGCAATTTAAATACACCATTGGGTAATAAACAAACTTCCACTCTATTAATACACCCACAAACATAACACAACATACACAGACTTTAAGTCTGCCACTCTCCTCTCTCTTGATTTCAATACAAACAGAGCACACACACACAAACATAAAATGCTCCTTCATCTTCTTAAATCCAACAACCCACATCTCTCGGTTCCCTCTCCTGTGCTTATTCCGGCGACGAACCGGCTCTGATCGGAGCTCCGGCAAGCCACACCCACACCGGTAAACTCTCACACCCACCCCCTTCTTGTTGCGATTCTGAAACAAGACCACCACCACCACTAACCGGTGGTGGTGCGGCGGCGACCAGCAGAGAAGAAAGAGAGAGAGACCGAGATAGAGAGAGAGAGAGAAGAACCGGCGGTCAAAGGCTCGGACCGCCGGTCGGTTATTTTTTTCCGGTGGTCGGCCTCAAGGTCCGGCGGACCTTGCCACTATCCGACGGGTTTTTGTTCGGGACTCCTGGTCCGTGTCTCGGTCCGACGGGTCACGTTCAAGTCTGGTTCAAGTCCGGTGCAAAGAGGTGATTCAGTTGGTTTAGAGTTTGGCTCAGTTTCAGACACAACTCGGTTCAACGTGGAGGTGCGGGTCAACTCAGTTCATGTTCGGGTCGAACCCGGTTGACTCGGTCAACACCCGAGTCAACTCGGGTCAACAGCTGGTCAACACCAGTCAAAGGCAGCCGACGGGTCCACGGATAGGTTTGGGTCAGACGGTTCGGGTCAAATTATGAAGC
This sequence comes from Helianthus tuberosus, assembly GCA_030545235.1. Classification (NCBI taxonomy): domain Eukaryota; kingdom Viridiplantae; phylum Streptophyta; class Magnoliopsida; order Asterales; family Asteraceae; genus Helianthus; species Helianthus tuberosus. The sequence continues at coordinate 122,901,623 of CM060409.1, forward strand.
GGTTCGGTCGACTCGGTCAACCGAGTCGACTCGGTCAAACTCAGTCAACCCGAGTCAACTCAGTTGACTCGGTCAACTCGGTCAGCATGTTCGGCATATCGACGCGCAAAGATTTGGTAAAGATTTTACGGCATGAATTATTTCGTTATTTTGTAGTGATAACGAGCTCGAACCGATTTAACTATAATTTACATTTGATATATATATTTGACTAAATTACATATAGTTGAATCTTGATTGAATATTGTTGAACTTTGACAAATAACGACAACTGTTGTTGTCGGGGCGTCCAAAAACAGAGGAAACTCTGCCCGTTTTTCGAGAAAATCCGTAAAACGAAACACGTTTTTAATATAAAGACACTTTATATACAAGTGTATAATATTTTCGACGACACTTTACAAACATACGAAAACGGAAATTCTTTACAAAATAAATATATTTTATATATTTATTTCAAACGTCAAACAAAAACAACGATTCTTTTATAAAATAGATATAACTTATCTATTTATTTCAAACATCGTACAACGTGGATTTGTTTCTAAAAATAAATATAGTTTTATATTTATTTCAAACTTCGAACTACTCGATGATACCTTCGCAAATAAATATAATATTTTTATATTTATTTCAAACGCCTCAAACGGCATACGATATATAATACGAGTTTACTATATATTCTTTTCATATAACACTCGTTACATACACGTACGACTTCTCAAATACGACTAGCGGAATTCTACCGACATTTTTATATACTTTTATATAAATATATATACATACTTTAGTTCTCATGAGAAACTAAGTCTTTAGAAGACTTGTAAATACTTAATGACGTTAAATGAGCTAACAAGTATAACTTTATCATTTTCATCAATTTAACAACAAACCGTCAAATCGTTCAGTTAACGATTCGGTAGAGCTCGGTAACACGTAGATTTGTTACCGCATTAATTAGAAACTTATAAGATATTCCGTGTTAGGAATATTGTAGAATGCACGCTAGCAAGTCAAGTCTTGGAAACGACATCACGAAGTCGTAAATTAGCTAGCTTTGCACAGGAATATTCAGGTGAGTTCATAACCCCACCTTTTATGGTTTTACATTTTTCTAAATGTTTTCGGGGTGGAAAGACATGCACTTTTTGCAAAGCATACAAGAATTTCATATTTATAAACCATTTTGCAAGCAAGCTTTAACTGACATAAATGGTTTACGAAAAGCTTATGTTTTATACCGGTTTTTCAAACAAGCGTTTACACACGAATTCTAGTTTTCTAAACTACGAGAAAATACAAAAGTATACAAACACATGAGAATTGATACTTGACATAAAGAATACAAGAACTGAAAAATTGATACTTGATATGATGGATACAAGAATGATACGAGAAATCGTGTCACGAATAGGGTACCATAAGCACCATAAATCGTGTACATACTTAGACCGCAGAACAAAAGGTTAGATCTAACGGGTTCCGGGCAGCCCCACTCTTGGCCACTCTTTTACCAAGCAGTGTTTTTGTGTCTCAGTCGTGAATCGACTACAGAAAAATGCCTATGGTTTGGTGACTTCCTATGTCGTGTCACATGTTAATGGCCTTGCAACCCATTAACAACAAGATACATACAGAATACGTGATTTATACAAGAAAACATGATACATACAGAATACGTGATTTATACAAGAATACATGATACATACAGAAATACTTGAATTATACAAGATGCATACCATGTTTTCATACAAATTTTCTGTATAACTTGACAAGAAAATGATTTTAAATTCGTTTTCTCAACAATACTTCAAAAACCGGTTATTCAAAAAGATTTATTTCAAATCTTTTACAAACAAACTATGAACTCGCTCAACTTTATGTTGACTTTTTCGCATGTTTCTTTCTCAGGTTACAGTTCTAAGACAAGGCACGGTTGGAATAGGAGAACCATGAAGAGTCGAGTACTTAGTGGGCGTTCACATACTAAAAGACTTAGCTTATTTTGCTTCCGTTGTGCAATGAAGATACCAGTCCAGTCACGCCAATGCTCTGATATTTCGGGGTGTGACAACAATAATGATTGTACCTGAGGTCTGCCCCGCATCCCTCTTGTTTTCAACTCCTTGAGATAGGTTGGACAATTCTTTTCCAATGTCCTATCTCACCATACTCAAGGTATGGATCGTTCGTGGCAACCTTTGCCTTCTTTTATTTTGGTTTCGGTGGTTCCGCTTTAGCCTTTCTTTTTCTTTTCCCTTTGATGTGCCCGTTTCCATTTGCAACATTTGCTTTGGTGTCGGGTGATGCCCTTTCTTGTTGCCACCCTTATTGACCGTTAGAATGGATAAAGCCCTTTTATCCATATTGAGCCTTTCGAGGCGATCAATGTGGCTTTTCATCTTAAAGACATAAGATGAGACCGATTGGGTTTCCTCCATTCGACATGTATGAAGCGTCCGAAGTGTTCTACCCTTGCATATTATAGGAACATTTCCTTCAATTGGGTAATCATGTCGTATGCTCATGATGTTCAAAATCCTTTTGAATCTTGGGATTCTTAATTCCTAACATGAGGCAAGAGGCTTGCATAGTATCCTCGATATACTTAATCCAATCGTTATAGGCATCCTTATCTTCCATAAGATGTTCATCGGGATTAGGATCATTCAACACCTAGGATATATTTTCTTACTTGAGAACAATTCTTAAGTTTCGATATTAATCCATAAAGTGTTTTAATTGAGACGATCCTTTTCAAGGATTATTTTTAGTGATAGGTTACGGACGGTTTGTGTAATATTGTTAGCAGCCATCTACAAAATTTAACAAGGTTCAATTTTAGTATTTTCGATATTATTATATTTTAATCATTAATACCCTTTTGTGTCTTAATGACAATTAATAATTAAAATCTAGAATCCAACGTTACATTTAAATATTGGTTAGGTGACCTTTATCCCTCTATTTAAATTAACAAGGTAGTCAACGTTTGACAATTGCAACCCTTTCCAACTTCTAGCCATACGGGATCGGTTAATGTAACACCCTAGTTTCTAATTAACGGTTTTACATGTAAATACCACTATTAGTTGTGTAGTTAAGACTACACAGACTATAAAAATACGGGTTTATTAAAACTTTTCGCAAATCATAAGTTATTCAACATAACATAATCGAATTCGTCGTTTAAAATCTACGACGAGGCAATGTGCAGAAGCATGTATCTTTATCGTGTTCGGTTCTTCGTTGAGCTTGATCGTCTTCCGGCATCCAAAAGTACCTACATTTCATAAAAATGAAATGCTTTAATCATACGGGGTTTAAAATGTCACACCCTGGCTTTGCGGAAGCGTGGTTATTTTGGTGTGACTTCTTAATACCATAGCTTAACCATAACAAAGCTATATGAAATAAAACCATGCAAGATCATCCATTTAATTAAGTTTTAAAAACCAAATACAACAACATTGTCTCAACGGAAACACATCCTAACGACATTGTTCAACAAACACAAACATCAACATGACATAAACACAGTTTAAGGACTGTGACTTGTCCAGGAAAGAGTCACATTCCCCAAACTCGGATGACCTCGTAACTAGTGCAGCGGGAAAACGTGTCATACCGCGCCAGATCCTTTAATTCCCTGAAATACATGTAAGTTGAAAAATCACCAATAATGTTGAGCGAGTTCATGTGTAAGTGAGTAAATAAACCTTTGTATATATAAAAATCCTGGTATGTAGCAAATAAGGAAAAAGAGATCACCAATGGTTTGCAAGGCCATTGATATGTGTGAAGTGCAAGTAGGAAGACTCAAACCTAGCGGATTTTGCGTTGGGCACAAAGTCACCCCGAGGTCCGTACTGTTGGACCTGGAGTTGGGCTCGCTACACCCAGATAGATCTACCGCTTACGTCCCTCGGTCCTACAATGAGGATTAATGGCCTCCAGTTCCCGCCTACCCACTCACATGATCTAAGTAGTAACCCTCCTTACGCTAACCATACCATGTATAAAGTACTCGTAATCATAGCAACATGTATTTCACCCCCGCAGTTTAGAAAACTGAAAACAGTTAAGAGAAAAGGGGGACATGAACTCACAGTGGTGCGTCTCTACCAAGTATGTCTCCTGATCAAGCAGCTGTGTGACGACCTACACGTACTAATTCTATTAGACGGACGGCCGTGCCTTAGCTTTATGGTTTAAGTTTTTGGGAAATAGTTAGACAACTATTTCGTGTTTACATTTAGTAAATGCTTGGTAATCATTTTCCTTCACAAGGATGGGGGATTTAATACATGTGTGTTCGAAATATATTATTAAGTCTCACTTAAAATATATTTTATTTCTAACTCCAAAATATAAATATTCTTCTCAAAAATATTATATTTTCTATTACATAAATTTTCCCAAAATAATACCTTGACAAAAAATACGCGTTAAGTCATATTTTCTTAAAATGCGTAAGTTACGTTTTAATGATCGAGTGGTAATAATAATTACCGGTGTAACTTATATATTTATCGTAGAGACATTCGTATTATTTTGGATCCATTAACATTCGATAGTATTATTTTTACCCTAAAAATAATACTAGTATTTTCACAAAATAATCATAAACACATATCAAGTGACTTTATGAAAAATATATACTAAATATATATTTACCAAGTTTTATTTTGTGAAATTCCACCTCCGATGTTTTGTAAATAAAGTCGTGGCGAAATCTATAATTTGAAAACAAGTCGAAAAGTATTTCTAACATTTATAGTGAAAATATTTCTAAGTGTTAGGTTTTTGGAAAAATTTCGCCAGAGTTTCCCCTGTAACTGGAGGTGGCCACGCTTTTAAGCGTATCATTTTCTTTCATAAATCAAACCAACATTCTTTTCATTCAATCAAAACAATGTCCAAAACAACAAACTAGTAAATAAATATGTATATCGCATAAATTACATGAACTTGCGTTTTACCCAAGAATATAAAGTAAATTCCATTACTTTTAGTGGATCTTTATATAAATCAATCCGGTTTCGTAAAAACCCCGTTTTTAAAGAAATTCCATCTTTACAACTTCTTATCAATTTTTACAAAGATAGTTATTTTGTCGAAACTTAGTGCTACACAAGTGTTTACACACTTGTGTGTTCTAAAAAATCATTCTTGCTCATGTAAAATCCATTTTTAGAAAAATATGGTTTCTTCGACACTCGGTCCTTTGAAAATACCGCTTGTAGATCCGTAGATCTACTAGTTTTAAACACTATTTCGTAAGTAAAATCATTTTTACACAAGTTCAAGTTTGATGTGTGGTAGAGTTTCATCACTTAACCCTTGTTACACTTAAACAAGCTTTATGTCATAATCCATGATCATGACCAATCCGGGTTAAACGATGATCCGAGCTACCACAACATAGATCGGGACTAAATAACCACACAAATCAAATACTACAAGATTTACACAACATTCAAGCTTTTGACCACCATTACTAGCATTTTTAGTAGACTTTTATGTATCAACTTGTATGTTTACGAGTTTTAGCCGTTACATAACATTTTAACCACTTCAAAATAGTTTGAGAGTGTGATTCAAGCAACTTACTACTAGCTCGAGGCTAGGGAAGAATCTAGACGCAAAATGAGTGGATAAAAGCAATAGAGTGAGGTCCTTCGCCTTCCGATTGCACCAAGCTTCCTTGTAGGTGATCCTTAACACTTGTGTGATCTTGGAATAGCTTGAACAAAAATCGAAAAATTGATGGATGTTGAAGGGGTGTTCGGCTGTAGCTTCTTTTGAGAGAGAGAGAGTGTTTTTGTTGAGAGTTTAAGTGTGGGAAAGAATGTGTGTTAAGGTAGGAACTTATAGGCAAAGTTAGAGTTTATGGTCCAATGGTTCATATGTATGCAAGATATTAGGCAACTTGATTATTTAAATCACCATTAGTACAAGGGTGTCCCCCCTAGGGGACGGTTTGGTTAGGGGGGGGGGGTAATCCAGTTAGATTCCAACTAAACCTTAAGTATTAGTTAGATTAATTTAGTTAGTTTAGGGATTAACCCGGTTACTAGTGTGTCATGCATTATGACGGGTGTTAGGGTATTCAGGGACCCTAACTGGCTCAGAAAAAGAAAAACAGTGTTGATGACAATATTTTTATGTTCCGGGTAAAGTCCGGTTGTTCGGTTGGGTAGAGATCCGTTAAAGTGCTTAACAAAGCTTTAAAGTGTCGTTATTATTATTTTTAGTGACACAACTTATTCCTCCAAAGTGTCGGGAATATTTTCCTCATGTTTTGGCACTTTATTAGTTAGCCAAATGCTGAATTTTGTACTTAGAGTACGTTTTAGGCACATCCGGTCACTGTAATTTATTCCTAGTGACGCAGTTCTACAACCCTTATATCCCTACACTCACTACTAGTGTAGCGAACTATCTCAGGCTCTTACAGGCCTTAGAGGCAGTACCTGCCTGGTGCTAGTTATGACAGCACGTTTAATAGGTTATCCGTTCATTGTGCTACTGTGCTTTTGGTGCCTCAAGGTTGTCACAAAGGTGCTGTAAGCAAAACATGGAGTGACAGCAAGTAAAGTATGATGCAAGTAAGTACATGTATCAGTATTCAAGTAGCAGTTTATCCACAAGTTCAAGCAAGCACAGTAATTAAGCAGTAATTAATTATTAATTAAGTCGTACGGATACCTGGTTTAGTGAGGGTTGTCACATAAAACGTGTCTAAACGAATCCCGGAAGCGAAAATAATTAAAATATATTTTATTACAAGGTCCACCGTAAATTACGGTGGGTACCGTAATTTACGGTAGCCCCTGAAAGTTAAATCTTCCACCGTAACTCAGAAGGCAACCACCGTAACTCAATCAGCTCCACCGTAACTTACGGTGGACACCGTAAGTTACGGTGGTCCCTGCATTCAACCTTTCCATTTTGTCGTTTATTGACACGAAAACTTTCGTATCTTCCAATCCGCTTATCCGTTTGACCTACCGTTTCTTCCTACATGATTGTAATTTGATCCTCCATCATATGGAGTTTAAATCCAACCTTCTGTTTAACAACATTTCAGACTTTTAAGTCTTCGGCTTATTACCCCTTTTACCAAATTTTGACCCGTTCGTTCTTTATCAAACAAACAAGTTTGTTTGACCCTTATTTCTCATAAACCTATTAAATTCAACGATGTTTAACATATTAGGTTCCAAATACAGGTTCATATACCTTCTTAAACCCATTTTCACTCATAGGCTTATTTTGACCCGTTAAGGGTATTTAAGCATATTTTAAGCACAAATCGCTTTCATTCGTTTCTAAATACTTATGTCCACATTTCTTATCAAATGATCTCCCACCACAACTATATTTGTGGTGGATTCAATGTGGTGATTTATATATTCCAAATTTTACCCTTCACATCATTATTTTACGGCAAGGACTCTTTATAGATGTCATTTGACCAATATTTTACATCTTTCGCTTTTCATACTTATTCGAAACATTTATTTCATCCTATCACTTATTTCAAAACAACCTTTATGGTTCGTTTACTCAATTTCTCTTACAAGGGCGTTTTAGTCAATTTTTAGTCCTTCTTTTTGACGAAGGACTTTTAGTACTTGTTTGACCCAAAAATCCGTCTTTTTAACTATAGTCTTGTTTAGAAACCATTATGTTTCTAAAACGTTGTAATCATAACTAAATTTATTCGGTTTAACTAAAAGATAACCAAATATCTATGTTTTAACCTTGTCTAACTCTTATAGAACTCCAAATTCTACATGATGAGTTGTATCATTATACATACCTGGCTCGGATCAATATATTGACCTGTTTCAATACCTTTCCTTAGAGGCTGCTAAGTGATAGCGATGTAAGCATCCATGTGCTATTTATTTCCTAAAATCATACAACTTGACAACCCATTAGTCGATATTGTCAAAGAGTGATAATTTCACCTTTTGACCCGTTTGGTCTAAATGACCAATTACCATCGTCAAATTGTCAAATTACTATTTTGCCCTTAATGGTTATTATGATTTAACTTATATGATAACCATTAAAAGTACATATTTCATTCATCATAATATGATCGAATTACCGATTTAACTCATTTTTAGCCATCACTATGTTTTCTTATCATATTTGATTATCTTGTTCCGTACGACTACACGCCGGAACACTATATCTCAATTAGGTATTTGTCTTTTACGTAATTATATGACTAGTGTAAGATATACTTACCTTGCATCAATGCCACGCTTTTCTTTCCGTACTCGTTCCATTTGACCCGCTTCCTCCACAAGCTTCCACCTAGCTTGTTAGGCGTCAAACTATCATCATATTTCATAAGATGGTTACTTTAGTCATTGTTAATCATAACTATTCCACCTTACGTATTTTTCTATCAGAATTATCATTCGATCTTATTAATGGTCGGTTTGACTACTAAAAGTCAAACGTCCCTTAGCATATAAGATGCACATTCAAGTTCGACAGCTAGTTTAAGCATTCCCACAATTACCCGGTAGGCATCATTTTTAGGCCCCCGTTTTAACTAAAGGTCTAACTAAGTCCATTGTCTTTTCAACACTTCAACTAGCTCAAACGATTGTCAAAGCTAGTTTGTTCATTCATTTCGCAAGAACTAAGGGTCTCTCATATATGAGCGAAAACCCCATTTCATCCTATTACTAGCATTCATCCAAACATTTAATAAAATCAAGTTCTATCTATCAATTAGTAGATAACATGATCTCATACACTTAGTTACATGAATATGGCTACCAAATTTTATCATAACATTCAAACCCCATTTCAATCATGTATGAATAAGTACCCAAATTCATGGTTAAATCGAACACCTTCTATTTGTTATCATGCATGTTGATTCTAAGTATAATTATATCATTAAAATCATCATAACATTAAAACCCGCTTATCTAAGTGTGTTAATTCATCAAATCCTTCAATTCATAGCATGTTATGTATGATTTTCACTTAGGGTTTCGTTCCTAAGCAAGTATACATCACTAATCTAGCCCTATCTTCTCTAATCCATGCCTAATTCGCGATTAGGATGATTATCAACTTTTTACAACTTCATGAATGTTAGAAATTCGACATACCTTAAGATCCCCTTGACTTGGTGATCATGAATATGTGCTTGAATTTCGATTTGGGTTTGATTTGCCCTTCCAATTTTCTTGATTTGTGCTTGTTAGGGTTTTGAGCTCAAGATGTTCTTAGCTCCTGTGGATATCTCGACCAGAACACACACTTAAAGTGTGTGTTTTGGTGTTTAACTTATGTTTTAATAAAACAAGTTTCCCACTTGGCGATATTAGTCCCTCATGTTTTATTTTGATCAAATGAAGCTATAACTCACCTTTAGTCACTTAATCACATGCTACTAACTAGGTTAATTATTCCTAGTTACTTTAACGGGTTTGGGAAGTTATAACCCGTTATGTTTTAAGTCCCGTTAATTTGGGCTTTTTATATACTTCGTTTTCTCAAAGTATTTATTTCCCTTTTTAATTAATATTAGGTTTATTTATTTAAGTCCTAATATTTACCGGGTTAAATTTTACCACTAACGGTATTTTACCCGTTCATCACTATTAACGAGGTTTGATTACTAAACCCGTTTTCAGGGTGTTACAAGTCTACCCCCCTTAAAGAGGTTTCGTCCCCGAAACCTTTCTCACGGACTTTATTAGCTTAGATCATCTGAACCTTAGTTTCGGTGATCACTTGAGCACTATTCGCATATAATAATCTTACCACAAAGCATGGTAATGTGTTTTTGGTTTCAAAGCGTATGCGCCTTTTACATGTATAGCCTCATAGGCCATTACTTTCATTTTGCATTCAGTATTCCGTTCACTTATCTGACCGAGTTTTCATCTGATCACTCGATCATATTTATTCTTCAATGTGTTTACTTCAAGCTAATTTTATTTCGACTAGCGATTTGTATAAGTCGTAACACTCTTCTGACTTTGAAAGGTTTTACTGGCTAGACTGATTAGTCACCGTCACTTCACACCCCGTCATTCTGGCATATCTCATCGCCAACCCGGCATTTTGTGCGTTTTCTGATTACATCTTATAATATTCGTATTTGTTAAAACGTTGTTTCTTACTAAAACCAAATTTTAGCTTAACGTTTTTCTTTTTTTTTAACTAAGTCAATTACTCATATCAAGGAAATTAGCAACCCATAATTTATTCCCTTCCGTTCTCATTTTATGCGAGGAATCGTAGCAAGTTCCCTCGCTTTCTCCTATTGACCCGTAGGTTCTTTAATGTTTCGCGCTTCCATTATTCAGTTTACGCTTACTTGCACTACCAAGTTTTTATACCTTATTTATCTCGTTTGACTTGTTCGTGTGAAATTTTATCACTTGTGAACGTCAAACTCCATTCTTTATTCGACCCGTTCAACTTTAAAATAGTTGAGCGTAGTTATTAACATTTATGTTCGCAAATTCTCATTGTCTTTTAGTCATGACTCATATTCCGAGTCTTTTGACTTTCTATTTTGTGTTCCCGTCTCTTGGTTTACGCATTCTTTCCAAATCCTACCCATTTATCGGGTATCTTCACCGTAATCATTTTCGAGTAATCACTTTTATATAGTTTTAGACGTTATTTTAATTTATTTGGTCGTCTTAGCGAGATCCATCGCTTTTATTCAATCTTGTCCTTTATCCTTTATTCAATTCGTTTGACTTGTCCATGTGAATTTCATCACCTGTGACAGTCAAACTTTTATCCCTATGCCTTAGCATTCCTATTGATCGGTCTGTATTTTCTTTTTACTTGATCCTTGTCCCTTCTCTCGGGCTCGTTATTCTTACGTAATACGCTTCCGTCATCCGACTTACGTTTACGTTTACTATCAAACATCTTACTTATTTGATTCATTTGGGTACCATTTAAGTTAGTCCCATTCACCCCACCCTTACTACATCGGACATAAATGTGTCCATCATAAGAAGTTCATGGTACCACGCGTTCACTACTTACTTGGCCAGAGTAAGCGATAAACACCTGATATACATGACCTTTTTATAATTTTCACATTACACCCCATGTAAGTAATGCCTCTATTTGTTTTTCTTGGAAACAATATCCCGGATAGGTTTTCTATTCGGGTTTTTTTTTCAAGTTTTTAATCTACATATGCAACTTTAAATTTCTACGTATTTGTTGCATATTACTATTCACGTAATCATTTAAAATGCGCACCTGATAAATGCTTTGCCCTAACGGGCTTTCCTTGCCATTACTTATTTGCGATTGTTACGCGATTTAGGTCCTTGATTAGTACGCTCTCCGTGTCATACCTTGGACCGTTCCATTATCATACCCGCAATTCATTCATCTCTCGTCATCTTCAGACGCGAGTGTGCTTAAATTAAAACATTAACAAGAGTTAGTAATGTCAACTTCAATAATTTCCCGTATTATAATACAAGGCTTTTTCTACTATACGCGTCAACGCACGAAATTTCGTCAACTACTTCAATCATTTAATTGGGGTAACGTGTATTACACGATAACTCTATGTGTTGTTTACAACACCTTAACACGCTAACCATTATCATACATGTACTTACCGGATTTGCGATCAAGCCTCGAACCGAACACCAATCTTTGTCAAGAGCATAAGGTTTAAGTCCAAGCATGGTTTTCCCCACCATACTTGAATCTCTTAAACCAGGGCTCTGATACCAACTTGTAACACCCTAGTTTCTAATTAACGGTTTTACATGTAAATACCACTATTAGTTGTGTAGTTAAGACTACACAGACTATAAAAATACGGGTTTATTAAAACTTTTCGCAAATCATAAGTTATTCAACATAACATAATCGAATTCGTCGTTTAAAAATCTACGACGAGGCAATGTGCGGAAGCATGTATCTTTATCGTGTTCGGTTCTTCGTTGAGCTTGATCGTCTTCCGGCATCCAAAAGTACCTACATTTCATTAAAATGAAATGCTTTAATCATACGGGGTTTAAAACGTGTCTAAACGAATCCGGGAAGCGAAAATAATTAAAAAATATTTTATTACAGGGTCCACCGTAAATTACAGTGGGTACCGTAATTTACGGTAGCCCCTGAAAGTTAAATCTTCCACCGTAACTCAGAAGGCAACCACCGTAACTCAATCAGCTCCACCGTAACTTACGGTGGACACCGTAAGTTACGGTGGTCCCTGCATTCAACCTTTCCATTTTGCCGTTTATTGACACGAAAACTTTCGTATCTTCCAATCCGCTTATCCGTTTGACCTACCGTTTCTTCCTACATGATTGTAATTTGATCCTCCATCATATGGAGTTTAAATCCAACCTTCTGTTTAACAACATTTCAGACTTTTAAGTCTTCGGCTTATTACCCCTTTTACCAAATTTTGACCCGTTCGATTCTTTATCAAACAAACAAGTTTGTTTGACCCTTATTTCTCATAAACCTATTAAATTCAATGATGTTTAACATATTAGGTTCCAAATACAGGTTCATATACCTTCTTAAACCCATTTTCACTCATAGGCTTATTTTGACCCGTTAAGGGTATTTAAGCATATTTTAAGCACAAATCGCCTTCATTCGTTTCGAAATACTTATGTCCACATTTCTTATCAAATGATCTCCCACCACAACTATATTTGTGGTGGATTCAATGTGGTGATTTATATATTCCAAATTTTACCCTTCAAATCATTATTTTATGGCAAGGACTCTTTATAGATGTCATTTGACCAATATTTTACATCTTTCGCTTTTCATACTTATTCGAAACATTTATTTCGTCCTATCACTTATTTCAAAACAACCTTTATGGTTCGTTTGCTGAATTTCGCTTACAAGGGCGTTTTAGTCAATTTTTAGTCCTTCTTTTATGACGAAGGACTTTTAGTACTTGTTTGACCCAAAAATCCATCTTTTTAACTATAGTCTTGTTTAGAAACCGTTATGTTTCTAAAACGTTGTAATCATAACTAAATTTATTCGGTTTACCTAAAAGATAACCAAATATCTATGTTTTAACCTTGTCTAACTCTTATAGAACTCCAAATTCTACATGATGAGTTGTATCATTATACATACCTGGCTCGGATCAATATATTGACCTGTTTCAATACCTTTCCTTAGAGGCTGCTAAGTGATAGCGATGTAAGCATCCATGTGCTATTTATTTCCTAAAATCATACAACTTGACAACCCATTAGTCGATATTGTCAAAGAGTTATAATTTCACCTTTTGACCCGTTTGGTCTAAATGACCAATTACCATCGTCAAATTGTCAAATTACTATTTTGCCCTTAATGGTTATTATGATTTAACTTATATGATAACCATTAAAAGTACATATTTCATTCATCATAATATGATTGAATTACCGATTTAACTCATTTTTAGCCATCACTATGTTTTCTTATCATATTTGATTATCTTGTTCCGTACGACTACACGCCGGAACACTATATCTCAATTAGGTATTTGTCTTTTACGTAATAAATACGACAAAAGAATATTCTAAAATATATGACTAGTGTAAGATATACTTACCTTGCATCCATGCCACGCTTTTCTTTCCGTACTCGTTCCATTTGACACGCTTCCTCCACAAGCTTCCACCTAGCTTGTTAGGCGTCAAACTATCATCATATTTCATAAGATGGTTACTTTAGTCATTGTTAATCATAACTATTCCACCTTACGTATTTTTCTATCAGAATTATCATTCGATCTTATTAATGGTCGGTTTGACTACTAAAAGTCAAACGTCCCTTAGCATATAAGATGCACATTCAAGTTCGACAACTAGTTTAAGCATTCCAACAATTACCCGGTAGGCATTATTTTTAGGCCCCCGTTTTAACTAAAGGTCTAACTAAGTCCATTGTCTTTTCAACACTTCAACTAGCTCAAACGATTGTCAAACCTAGTTTGTTCATTCATTTCGCAAGAACTAAGGGTCTTTCATATATGAGCGTAAACCCCATTTCATCCTATTACTAGCATTCATCCAAACATTTAATAAAATCAAGTTCTATCTATCAATTAGTAGATAACATGATCTCATACACTTAGTTACATGAATATGGCTACCAAATTTTATCATAACATTCAAAACCCATTTCAATCATGTATGAACAAGTACCCAAATTCATGGTTAAATCGAACACCTTCTATTTGTTATCATGCATGTTGATTCTAAGCATAATTATATCATTAAAATCATCATAACATTAAAACCCACTTATCTAAGTGTATTAATTCATCAAATCCTTCAATTCATAGCATGTTATGTATGATTTTCACTTAGGGTTTCGTTCCTAAGCAAGTATACATCACTAATCTAGCCCTATCTTCTCTAATCCATGCCTAATTCATGATTAGGATGATTATCAACTTTTTACAACTTCATGAATGTTAGAAATTCGACATACCTTAAGATCCCCTTGACTTGGTGTTCACGAATATGTGGTTGAATTTCGATTTGGGTTTGATTTGCCTTTCTAATATTCTTGATTTGTGCTTGTTAGGGTTTTGAGCTCAAGATGTTCTTAGCTCCTGTGGATATCTCGACCAGAACACACACTTAAAGTGTGTGTTTTGGTGTTTAACTTTTGTTTTAATAAAACAAGTTTCCCACTTGGCAATATTAGTCCCTCATGTTTTATTTTGATCAAATGAAGCTATAACTCACCTTTAGTCACTTAATCACATGCTAATAACTAGGTTAATTATTCCTAGTTACTTTAATGGGTTCGGGAAGTTATAACCCGTTATGTTTTAAGTCCCGTTAATTTGGGCTTTTTATATACTTCGTTTTCTCAAAGTATTTATTTCCCTTTTTAATTAATATTAGGTTTATTTATTTAAGTCCTAATATTTACCGGGTTAAATTTTACCACTAACAGTATTTTACCCGTTCATCACTATTAACGAGGTTTGATTATTAAACCCGTTTTCGGGGTGTTACAAGTCTACCCCCCTTAAAGAGGTTTTGTCCCCGAAACCTTTCTCACGGACTTTAT
The DNA here is from genome assembly GCA_030545235.1 of Helianthus tuberosus. NCBI lineage: Eukaryota > Viridiplantae > Streptophyta > Magnoliopsida > Asterales > Asteraceae > Helianthus > Helianthus tuberosus. The sequence goes on from CM060409.1 coordinate 122,916,710, forward strand.
TAGCTTAGATCATCTGAACCTTAGTTTCGGTGATCTCTTGAGCACTATTCGCATATAATAATCTTACCACAAAGCGTGGTAATGTGTTTTTGGTTTCAAAGCGTATGCGCCTTTTACATGTATAGCCTCATAGGCCATTACTTTCATTTTGCATTCCGTATTCCGTTCACTTATCTGACCGAGTTTTCATCTTATCACTCGATCATATTTATTCTTCAATGTGTTTACTTCAAGCTAATTTTATTTCGACTAGCGATTTGTATAAGTCGTAACACTTTTCTGACTTTGAAAGGTTTTACTGGCTAGACTGATTAGTCGCCGTCACTTCACACCCCGTCATTCGGGCATATCTCATCGCCAACCCGGCCTTTTGTGCGTTTTCTGATTACATCTTATATTATTCGTATTTGTTAAAACGTTGTTTCTTACTAAAACTAAATTTTAGTTTAACATTTTTCTTTTTTTTTTAAACTAAGGGGCTGTTTGGCAACATCTGAACCAATAAGTGCTGAATGAATAAGAGGTCTGAATGGGTAAGAGGGTCTGAATGGGTAAGTGCTGAACCAGTAAAGTGCTGTTTGGTTCCATATCTGAATGACAGTGTAAAATGACATTTTTACCCCTCCCCACAAAATAAACCTTTTATAGATTTTTTTTCTATAAAACCCAATCATCATCATCATTCATCAGTATTCATCATCCCCCCACCCCCACCCCCTTCCCCTTTCTCTCCATACCTGCAACACCGCCCCTTATTCTCTACACACACACATACACTGAATTTATAGAGAGAATCAGAGAGAGATAGAGAGAACCAGAGATAGAGAGAGCCGGAGAGGAGGAGGAGGCCGGCCTGGTGGCGCGACACGGCACGGAGGTCCGACAGCCGCACCCGGTGATGATGATGATCGATGAAGATGAAGATGTTGATGAGATGATGATGATCGATGAAGACGACGACGATGATGTTCGATGATGGGATCGATTAGGGTTTGATTTGGGGGTTTCGATTTGGGGGTTTCGGAGATGGTGGAGGTGCAGGTGGCGGAGATGGTGGAGGTGTTGGCGGAGATGGTGGAGGTGGTGGCGTCGGTGACAATGATGATGATGATGGAGATGGTGTCGGAGGTGGTGTCGGAGTTGATGATGATGATGATGATGATGATGGAGATGGTGTCAGAGGTGGTGGAGGTGGTGTCGGAGGTGGAGGTGGTGGCTGTGGAGAACTCGTGAAGAAGAAGGAGCAAAGGGCATACAAGTCCAATTTTCATTCAGAGATGAGAAGTAGCTGAACCATTCAGAGCTGAATGGTTCAGTTCAGAGGTGAAGTTTTTGTGAACCAAACAAGGATACCTCTGTCCGATTCAGAGGTTTACTTCTGAATGAAGCCATTCAGAGGCAACCAAACAGGCCCTAAGTCAATTACTCATATCAAGGAAATTAGCAACCCATAATTTATTCCCTTCCGTTCTCGTTTTATGCGAGGAATCGTAGCAAGTTCCCTTGCTTTCTCCTATTGACCCGTAGGTTCTTTAATGTTTCGCGCTTCCATTATTCAGTTTACGCTTACTTGCACTACCAAGTTTGTATACCTTATTTATCTCGTTTGACTTGTTCGTGTGAAATTTTATCACCTGTGAACGTCAAACTCCATTCTTTATTCGACCCGTTCAACTTTAAAATTGTTGAGCGTAGTTATTAACATTTCTGTTCGCAAATTCTCATTGTCTTTTAGTCATGACTCATATTCCGAGTTTTTGACTTTCTATTTTGCGTTCCCGTCTCTTGGTTTACGCATTCTTTCCAAATCCTACCCATTTATCGGGTATCTTCACCGTAATCATTTTCAAGTAATCACTTTTATATAGTTTTAGACGTTATTTTAATTTATTTGGTCGTCTTAGCGAGATCCATCGCTTTTATTCAATCTAGTCATTTATCCTTTATTCAATTCGTTTGACTTGTCCATGTGAATTTCATCACCTGTGACAGTCAAACTTTTATCCCTATGCCTTAGCATTCCTATTGATCGGTCTGTATTTTCTTTTTACTTGATCCTTGTCCCTTCTCTCGGGCTCATTATTCTTACGTAATACGCTTCCGTCATCCGACTTACGTTTACGTTTACTATCAAACATCTTACTTATTTGATTCATTTGGGTACCATTTAAGTTAGTCCCATTCACCCCACCCTTACTACATCGGACATAAATGTGTCCATCATAAGAAGTTCATGGTACCACGCGTTCACTACTTACTTGGCCAGAGTAAGCGATCAACACCTGATATACATGACCTTTTTAAAATTTTCACATTACACCCCATGTAAGTAATGCCTCTATTTGTTTTTCTTGGAAACAATATCCCGGATAGGTTTTCTATTCGGGTTTTTTTTTCCAAGTTTTTAATCTACATATGCAACTTTAAATTTCTACGTATTTGTTGCATATTACTATTCACGTAATCATTTAAAATGCGCACCTGATAAATGCTTTGCCCTAACGGGCTTTCCTTGCCATTACTTATTTGCGATTGTTACGCGATTTAGGTCCTTGATTAGTACGCTCTCCGTGTCATGCCTTGGACCGTTCCATTATCATATCCGCAATTCATTCATCTCTCGTCATCTTCAGACGCGAGTGTCCTTAAATTAAAACATTAACAAGAGTTAGTAATGTCAACTTCAATAATTTCCCGTATTATAATACAAGGCTTTTTCTACTATACGCGTCAACGCACGAAATTTCGTCAACTACTTCAATCATTTAATTGGGGTAACGTGTATAACTCTATGTGTTGTTTACAACACCTTAACACGCTAACCATTATCATACATGTACTTACCGGATTTGCGATCAAGCCTCGAACCGAACACCAATCTTTGTCAAGAGCATAAGGTTTAAGTCCAAGCATGGTTTTCCCCACCATACTTGAATCTCTTAAACCAGGGCTCTGATACCAACTTGTAACACCCTAGTTTCTAATTAACGGTTTTACATGTAAATACCACTATTAGTTGTGTAGTTAAGACTACACAGACTATAAAAATACGGGTTTATTAAAACTTTTCGCAAATCATAAGTTATTCAACATAACATAATCGAATTTGTCGTTTAAAAATCTACGACGAGGCAATGTGCGGAAGCAGGTATCTTTATCGTGTTCGGTTCTTCGTTGAGCTTGATCGTCTTCCGGCATCCAAAAGTACCTACATTTCTTAAAAATGAAATGCTTTAATCATACGGGGTTTAAAACGTGTCTAAACGAATCCGGGAAGCGAAAATAATTAAAATATATTTTATTACAGGGTCCACCGTAAATTACGGTGGGTACCGTAATTTACGGTAGCCCCTGAAAGTTAAATCTTCCACCGTAACTCAGAAGGCAACCACTGTAACTCAATCAGCTCCACCGTAACTTACGATGGACACCGTAAGTTACGGTGGTCCCTGCATTCAACCTTTCCATTTTGCCGTTTATTGACACGAAAACTTTCGTATCTTCCAATCCGTTTATCCGTTTAACCTACCGTTTCTTCCTACATGATTGTAATTTGATCCTCCATCATATGGAGTTTAAATCCAACCTTCTGTTTAACAACATTTCAGACTTTTAAGTCTTCGGCTTATTACCCCTTTTACCAAATTTTGACCTGTTCGATTCTTTATCAAACAAACAAGTTTGTTTGACCCTTATTTCTCATAAACCTATTAAATTCAATGATGTTTAACATATTAGGTTCCAAATACAGGTTCATATACCTTCTTAAACCCATTTTCACTCATAGGCTTATTTTGACCCGTTAAGGGTAATTATGCATATTTTAAGCACAAATCGCTTTCATTCGTTTCTAAATACTTATGTCCACATTTCTTATCAAATGATCTCCCACCACAACTATATTTGTGGTGGATTCAATGTGGTGATTTATATATTCCAAATTTTACCCTTCACATCATTATTTTACGGCAAGGACTCTTTATAGATGTCATTTGACCAATATTTTACATCTTTCTCTTTTCATACTTATTCGAAACTTTTATTTCGTCCTATCACTTATTTCAAAACAACCTTTATGGTTCATTTGCTCAATTTCGCTTACAAGGGCGTTTTAGTCAATTTTTAGTCCTTCTTTTACGACGAAGGACTTTTAGTACTTGTTTGACCCAAAAATCCGTCTTTTTAACTATAGTCTTGTTTAGAAACCATTATGTTTCTAAAACGTTGTAATCGTAACTAAATTTATTCGGTTTACCTAAAAGATAACCAAATATCTATGTTTTAACCTTGTCTAACTCTTATAGAACTCCAAATTCTACATGATGAGTTGTATCATTATACATACCTGGCTCGGATCAATATATTGACCTGTTTCAATACCTTTCCTTAGAGGCTGCTAAGTGATAGCGATGTAAGCATCCATGTGCTATTTATTTCCTAAAATCATACAACTTGACAACCCATTAGTCGATATTGTCAAAGAGTGATAATTTCACCTTTTGACCCGTTTGGTCTAAATGACCAATTACCATCGTCAAATTGTCAAATTACTATTTTGCCATTAATGGTTATTATGATTTAACTTATATGATAACCATTAAAAGTACATAGTTCATTCATCATAATATGATCGAATTACCGATTTAACTCATTTTTAGCCATCACTATGTTTTCTTATCATATTTGATTATCTTGTTCCGTACGACTACACGCCGGAACACTATATCTCAATTAGGTATTTGTCTTTTACGTAATTAATACGACAAAAGAATATTCTAAAATATATGACTAGTGTAAGATATACTTACCTTGCTTCCATGCCATGCTTTTCTTTCCGTACTCGTTCCATTTGACCCGCTTCCTCCACAAGCTTCCACCTAGCTTGTTAGGCGTCAAACTATCATCATATTTCATAAGATGGTTACTTTAGTCATTGTTAATCATAACTATTCCACCTTACGTATTTTTCTATCAGAATTATCATTCGATCTTATTAATGGTCGGTTTGACTACTAAAAGTCAAACGTCCCTTAGCATATAAGATGCACATTCAAGTTCGACAGCTAGTTTAAGCATTCCAACAATTACCCGGTAGGCATTATTTTTAGGCCCCCGTTTTAACTAAAGGTCTAACTAAGTCCATTGTCTTTTCAACACTTCAACTAGCTCAAACGATTGTCAAAGCTAGTTTGTTCATTCATTTCGCAAGAACTAAGGGTCTCTCATATATGAGCGAAAACCCCATTTCATCCTATTACTAGCATTCATCCAAACATTTAATAAAATCAAGTTCTATCTATCAATTAGTAGATAACATGATCTCATACACTTAGTTACATGAATATGGCTACCAAATTTTATCATAACATTCAAAACCCATTTCAATCATGTATGAACAAGTATCCAAATTCATGGTTAAATCGAACACCTTCTATTTGTTATCATGCATGTTGATTCTAAGCATAATTATATCATCAAAATCATCATAACATTAAAACCCACTTATCTAAGTGTGTTAATTCATCAAATCCTTCAATTCATAGCATGTTATGTATGATTTTCACTTAGGGTTTCGTTCCTAAGCAAGTATACATCACTAATCTAGCCCTATCTTCTCTAATCCATGCCTGATTCGCGATTAGGATGATTATCAACTTTTTACAACTTCATGAATGTTAGAAATTCGACATACCTTAAGATCCCCTTGACTTGGTGATCACGAATATATGCTTGAATTTCGATTTGGGTTTGATTTGCCCTTCCAATTTTCTTGATTTGTGCTTGTTAGGGTTTTGAGCTCAAGATGTTCTTGGCTCCTGTGGATATCTCGACCAGAACACACACTTAAAGTGTGTGTTTTGGTTTTTAACTTTTGTTTTAATAAAACAAGTTTCCCACTTCGCAATATTAGTCCCTCATGTTTTATTTTGATCAAATGAAGCTATAACTCACCTTTAGTCACTTAATCACATGCTACTAACTAGGTTAATTATTCCTAGTTACTTTAACGGGTTCGGGAAGTTATAACCCGTTATGTTTTAAGTCCCGTTAATTTGGGCTTTTTATATACTTCGTTTTCTCAAAGTATTTATTTCCCTTTTTAATTAATATTAGGTTTATTTATTTAAGTCCTAATATTTACCGGGTTAAATTTTACCACTAACAGTATTTTACCCGTTCATCACTATTAACGAGGTTTGATTACTAAACCCGTTTTCGGGGTGTTACAGTTAAACATCTTTATGTTTAGTTGGCATGTTTAATCCCATCAACACCTTTTGTTCCCCATGCTTCGGTGACCCTAAGTTGGTTTCCAAATCAAGTTTTCCAACTTACACACACGTGTGAGTTTATACACATAAGTGGTTAGGTGACCTTTATCCCACAAACATGGTAAACCCACCTCGAATATACAAGTTCCCTCAAATGTGGTTAGGTGACCTTTATCCCACAATAAGAGTTCCCAAGTGATTCGAGTGTTGTATAAAAGGATGGTGTTTGACTTGTTTTATAAAAGGGATTTTGAGTTTTTCAAAATTCTAGTTTATAAAACTTTATGTACCATACATTTGCATGCATTCAAATCCTTGGTACTTTTGTGAAAACAAATATTCAAGGTTCTTTTTATTAAAAACCATTTTATTATAAAATCATTAATCTTTAATAAAACCTTTTATTAACCATTTTAATGATTTTGTTAAGAACCAATTTTAAGCTTGTTGTTGATTATTAGTTTGTTAAGCATGCATATCCAAATATCATCAAAACAATATAAATAAACAACCACACAAGCACAACACACATATTAATATGTGCATAACCATAGCCAACTATTTTTTACAACACTTGTTAGCCGAAACAAGTGTGCCAAAAGGTCCTTCCTAAGGGTGAATATTGACACAAATAATGTGTCGTTGAACTCCCACTTGATCCCGCATCCAAATGCTTCAAGTCTTCTTCTTGTGTAGTGATTTCTCTACTTTCTTTGAGCTTCCAAATGTCTTTTATATTCAGCTCCAAACTCCTTTGGACTTCAAGAATGTGTTTTGGTTATCGGGCTAAAATCCCGTTAAGAACTATGAAGTCCTTTAGGCCCGAAATTAGCCAAAACCAAAACCGCATTTTTGTGTGCATCTTCTTTTACAAAAGGTATCCTAATACATTTTTCTAGTAAAATAAAATGCACCTAATCTATTTATTTACATACCAAATGAAAATAAAGAAATTACATAATTTTTACAAATGGAAGAACAAAGATAATAATCATTACAACCCTTTGAAATAATTAAATATAAATCACAAACACAAACATTCAACATATTCACACAAGGTCATGGCTAGGTTATGAACACCAAAATATATATCCACATATATATAAAATATTCAAGAAGCAAAAATGGTTTCCTTTTTACAACCAACATTTTCGGTCAAGAATGAAAAAACCTAAAAATGTGGGTTTTTGTCCAAACAAAACAAATCATCCAAATGACATAATTTTTCAAGATACTTTTATGCATGTAAAATTAATATCTTGAAAAACAAAAGGAAAACCAAGATGAAAGATTTCGGCCATAGGGTTTAACCAAACCCGAAACCCGAAAATTTCAAATCCTACGAAGCATGCACTCATATAAGCGGCTCTAGATTTGTTGGGTTTTTCACATGTTTATCAAAGTTATTTTATCCTTATAAAATAAAAACGCAGCGAAAAGATTATTTAAAACATGTTAATTACAAGATATAAAACTCATTTTATATGTAAAACCCAATACCCGGATCCATGTATGAACATGCATGCTATCAAAATTAAAACACAACCGTAGGGTGTTTAGAATACTACCTTCTTGGAGTAAAAGAAAAGAAAAGGATGATGCTTCTTGAATGGTTGCCTTCAAGTGTAGAAGACCTCAAGCTTGTATATCCCAAGCCTTCCAACAAAACACTTTAAGTTTGCTAGGATTTGAACACTTGAATCGAACTTGAAAAACTCTCTTGAACCACCATTAAGTTGGCCAAAATTTTGAGAGAATGAAATCAAGTCTTGCACTTGAAAATTCAAACTTGAAAAACCCTTGTAAACCTTCTCTTGGCTGAAAATTGTGTTAGAGAGAGTTATGGAGCTTTGCAACTTTAATTAAGTAAGATAAAGTAAGAGAGAGAATCAGCATTTAATGTGTCTTGGAAGAGATGTATTGCATGCATTTTAAGTGGTGGAAACCCACCTTGGGAAGCCATAAATGGGCTGGCCATTAAATGCTTTTCCCACCATAAATTTCAAATTTTCATTTTAAATTTAGTCTTATATTTATTTATAACCTTTTATAAGTATAACACAATATGTTACAAGACTTATGCAACACATCATAACATTTTAAAATGTTATTTAACCCATTAAATAACACAATAAAATATTCTCTCAAAAATAAATTATCCATATAATTTATTAGTTTCTCAAGTGCAATTATTTAGAAAACCAATTTCCAAATATTATAAGTGTTAATATTTATTTGTTTGATCATATCATAAATAAATATTATAAGTGTTTGTCTAGCTTGTTATTGGGTATGACTCGACTTGGATCATAACATACTAGCCACATCAATTTAATATGTGTCTTGGGCATATAGAATCCAACAATTCGAACCCGACCCGTTTGGTCGATCATTAGGATCCGATAAAACATATTTTGTGACCATAGTTGTATAGGGAATAAACTTTCGAGGTTATACCTTATGGTCACTTTATTTGAATAGTTGTATGATAGGTAGTTTATATGCCTTAGGAAAATTACCAAAATGCCCTTTTCACGCATAATTTGAATTTAAGCATATGTAACTTAAATTTTGACACTTAAACTGATTATGCAACATTATTAAACATGTTAGGGCATATAATACTTGTCATAAGGCTAGTTAGACTATCTGAACGCGCGTTTGCGCAAATGACGCGTTAAAGTAGCGTAAACTGCCTTAACGGGTCATAACGGGTCAAAAGCACTTAAGATAGGTATCAAATCAGAATGTAGGCTTGTGTAAACCATATCATATGAGTTCCAACACTAATTTGGTTTACGAGACCTCATTCTACCTGATCTCCCGATTTAGGTCTTGATTGTTAACATAGTGATTCCATACTAGGTGCCATTTGATTCCTTGGTTTCCTGAGCATTATTAGTTCACTTAAACAGGGATACTTGCAATCTCAAGTGAGTACATAGCTCCCTTTTTTATGCTTTCAATTGTTTTGGGGTGACTCATATGTGCTAAATGTTTTTCATGTTTACAAAACAATGATTATGGTTTATATAAAACACGGTGATTTCAATAATGTGAACGAACTTGTTGGGACGTTAGTCGAAAGACAAACAAATGACATTCATTAACTATAATCAAGCTGACCAGTAGTATGTTATGGTACCATAGGATCTGACAAATCCCGTTATCGGACTATCCCTTTGGTGGGTAATGTGGGTAATGACAGAACCTGTTATTTTAACAAACCCTTTGGTGGTTTGTTAGTCGATGTTAAAGAGGTCTTTCAGGGCCTATTAAAGATACTCCATGGGTGGTATAGTCAAGTCACACAGGTTTGAATGTATTCATTAAAGAACGACCAAAAGTTGTATTTCACAATTAAAACACGGACGATTGAACAATGGTTTATAACATGGACGACTTGAACGATTTGGACGATTGGAACGATTTGAACGATTGGAACGATTTGAACAATTGGAATGATTTGAACGATTTAAATGATTTGGACGATTGGTTTATGGTAAGTGATTAGGTAACGAGGCGTGTGTAATGTGATAAAAGCATGGTGGATACGCCGCTGGCACTTCCTATATATAAGTGTTTTTATCACATTACATGTCGTAGCGTTATCTAGATCACTTCGACGAATGTTTTCAAACGATGTCACGCAACGATGTTTACTTAAAGATATAAACCATACAATGTTTACTTTCAAGACGATTTGCTACTTGGTTTTACAAAGACAAATGTTTTCAGTCAAGATTCATGGCTACAATGGTTTTGGTTTTACATATATCAACTTGTAAAGTTGATAAAACATATTGCAATATCAAGCACTTTTTGATTTCAAGGTATACACTCGACAACTCTCGTAGTTGGACGGGGTATTGCAATATGGATTCAAAGCTATGAATTTGTTAGACCCGCTTTTACTTCTAATAAAATGACGACCAAAGAACAATAGAAAACATAAACTTTTTAAAAGCGTCCAAACTTTTATTAATTTATCGTAAAGATATCAATAACATTTGTGCGCTAATCTAACAAAATTTGGGCATGACCCGTCCGTAAGACGAGTGTATCCCTGTTTCAACCATCATCAAACAAGCAAGTTTACGACCCGTTCGACTAGACGCGACTAAAAACCATACATCAAGTGTTAAAAAGTGTAACTAACAACAATGCTATACAAAAACAAGCATTTGGCCCAAAACATTGATACGTAATAGCGGAAGCGCTTGATGATCATAAAGTGTGCTTATGCTCGCTCCAAATTGCCAAGTCGCCTAAATTGAGGATTTACCTACATTCGACATAACAAATAAGTTAGTATTTAGACACTAACAATTCTAGGTAATAAACCCTTTTGCTTCTTTATCGGATTAACATCATTCAATTACTTTGCTAACCGTTAAACGTATCATTACATGCTTGCTTCAAAGTAGAGGCTAAACATACTTTGCTTAACATACCCGTTAAGAACGGATACTAGCATCATTAAATCACCTTCATTCGATTTGTTCATAACGAACAATCATAGTCATTACATTCTTACATCATACTCCGATCCGAGAAGACGGATTGAGTAGACTTTCATCCATTACATACTTAACTTCCCATACCCGGTTCAACTAAAAGAACCGGATATTATGCGTCATCTTTCGTATTTTAATCATTCCTCACAATCCGTTTATGACGGATTGTACCTTTACTTTCAACTACCATATAAATCAATTCTCACAACTTTGACTTAACAACACGATACAATTGAAATTATTTTACATATGACAACATCATAAGTATAGAAATGTGGTGTACACTAACATACCTCGATCTTGTGAACTTTCCGACTTCCTAGTGTTGGAACCTTCTTCTTTCACGCCTATAACAACACATTCATTCGTTTATTTAGTACAACTAAATCTCATTCATTCACCTTCCAAATTATACATATTATTCTTTTGAGCATTTCATCAAACACCTAGTGTGCGTACAACATATGAAGCATTATGTACATGTACCCTATGCTTAATTTCCCTAGATATCATCATAATCCATATAATCAACCATTCTTGCACAAATCATTCATCCTACACATAATAATCTATCAATGTTCTAGTATTCACACAATTATTCATAGCCTTTGCTCTACTTAATCAAATGACATAAACATCATCCTACTAGAACAAGTGGGTTTTCTTTCAAACCTTCAATACAAACGAAATCAAGCATAAAACACCCTCTAACGATGGTTCTAGTTCATACACAAGCATAATTTCATACTAATTCACTGATTGATCGAAACCCATGTTCACTAACTATCATCAAATCACAAAATCCGACTTACCCTATGTAGGAAACTTTTAGATGGTTGGAAATTTCGTCACATGCATTCGAATTTGACCCAGAATCACATCCAATTTAGATTTTTATGAACTAGGGTTGAAGAGGGGATTTCCCCTCCTGCTCTCTCTTGTGCGCGACCCCCAAAACCCACACACTGAGTTCCTTTTGTTCTTTATTTATTACTAAAACAATTACAAACTTAGCCCCTCAAGTTACTTATGTTTTTCATTCTTGTACATCACATGTGTATATATATATATATATTTTTTTTAACTTTCATTATTTATAATAACTTAATTAATCTTAAAATCATTTAACCATTCACAATAATTTTTGTCATAAAATTCGGGGTGTTAAAAGTCTACCCCCCTTAAAGGAGGTTTCGTCCCCGAAACCTTTCTCATTCCAACTTAGACCACTTCTACTCTTACGCTTTCATCTATTTATTCACGATGCTTAATACAACATAGATGCATTCGGGATCTTGGCAAGAGTTTCATTCATGCATACACGTATTTGTACGCATCGTCCATTCGTTCTTAAATCAAGTAAATTACTTTCATAATCACATATATGTCAGAATCTGATCCAAAGCTCTTATTAGTGTCGTTTTTTACTTTATAATGCTAGTTCCTAGCATACATCATCACTAGCGGTTCGTTCATTGAAATTTATTCCAAATGTATACTATTGGTCGTACAAGCTTATGCTTACGGCTTGTTTCTATCTTTCTAAATAAACGTAACATATTCATACATTTACTAATATAAATAAATCAATTTATTTCATTCCGCACACAAATCATGCACGATATAAATCATTATTGTAATCATGAGCAAACCCCCTTATCCCATTACTAACGTTCTTCTAATTACTTTCTTGTTCATATGAGGGCTTAACATAACATTATATATATACTATAAACATTTAATGACTTAGTGGTAGTAATTCAAAGCTACCCACTTCCTAATTACTTTTTCATACTTAATACGAGTATAAAGCATAATTCTACGGTTACTACCGTCACTTGAACTAATTACAAGTTTGAGTTTAGCCTCAATTTAATCCTTCGTACACTTTAGTATTAGCTCCTTGCATGAACTACTTATGATAACAACTAGGTACGTTGTGTACGAGCACCAAACGAGCGTTTAACCAATTCAGCTCAAACTTCCATTTAAGGCCTTTAGATCTCCCTCTTAATGACATTCATACCTTCTCACGCTGACCATTACAGGTCGATCATTGTATACCATACCATAATTATTCTACCCTTCATGTTGTTCACACTTACAAATAAACCTACGGATTCTTAATCATTATTCAAGAATTAAACATTTTGCTAACCTCTCCTTCAATGCATAAGTCAGTTATCTGTGTGCCGGATCGATCCGCTTCTTTATATGTACCTTCCGAACCAGAATTGGTCTCATTCATTTATGAAATATGCTCCCACTCATGAGCATCCTTCCACTAGCTTCATTACTATCATCTCACTTAAGAATTCCATCATATTTATCTATAAATAAATAGTTAGCACATAACCCTTCATAATTGCGTCCTACAGGGTGCTTGTTAGCCTATTGTCTCTTTCACAATTTTCTTACGTACATGCTAAAACATATCATACATTCCATTTCTTACAATCTATCCTTTAATTTTATTGGTTATTTTGTCAACTTTCGCAGTTTGACCTTTCAAGGTTAGACTAACACCCGCTTACTTATTGTGGTCGCATCGAGGTACACGTTCGTACCATATACTTGCATAATTGCAAGGACTTCATTTACTTCGTTTGACTTTTCGGAAGTCTAATTGTAAATACATTCTTACATATGGGTATCAGTTATCCTATTCTGACACACCATCCTCTAGTCGAGCCCTAAGCTTCTATTAAAAATATAATCTTTTTATACGTACTTGGCGCGGGTCAATTCCCCTGACTCGTTATTCATACTTTGCGACGGTTAATACTTTCCAAACTGTGACAACGCATGCCCATACATTATGCTCACTTATAAGTAATAAACTTGACAAATCGAACATTAAATACCGGGTTCAAATGGCAATCGCCATTTGACCCATATGACTTATTTGAGTTTGGTACATAGTTTTTATTCTTACTTGTTTAACCCGTCTTCACTTACGGATTCGAACTTTTAATTTATTACCTTCCATTCTTACTGGTTTGATCTGTGTTTGCTTATAGATCCATCCTTTCATTTCTTACATGGTTGAATCCGTTTCTCAGATTCAAACGTTTTCCTCCGTACCTTTCTTTCTTCTGCCGTAACATTTACCATGTCATTTCTTATGAAACGTTTTCGTATTAATCTTCTACATTCAACTTCAAGTGTTGGGTCCTAACACTTAATTCCATGTCCTAATTCATGTAGCGCGTCTCTACGCGACACTCTACATCCTATTTATAGTGGTGTTCCCACCCTTCTTTCTTGAGTTTGTTTTACATTCAATTGTAAGCTTAAAAATTTTCATTCTTATCTTTCTTTCTTATATTGATCCGATCCTTTAAGAATCGTTAGACCCCTTTTTACTAGCTTGACCGGACCTAAGTGAGATGATTCTCGTGTTCTTCTCGAGCTTCGGTCAGTACATGACCATCCCTTAATATACCATTTCCATTTGTTCGTTCACCGTATTTGGTGTTAATTCACCTACGTTCTCTAACATGTGTCATACTAATGAGTATCCTATATTACACGTATTTCTTACATAATACTTCCAGCATTTGTAAGTAATTATTATTTACTGACTTCTACAATATAACCTTTTAAGATCAACCACCACCCAGTACTTGAATCAACTGACAAGATTTCCATTCTTACATATTATTACATTAGTAACATTGTTAGCTTATGTGAGCATACATACGACTGTTCACTTTCTTTTTATTCATACGTTAATCGACTTTCGTTAGTAGAATTTCGTACATATGAGACATTCATTAATAGTTATCTCATTTCAAATCCATACAACTAAACTATCATCAAGCATGACATGTAATTCATCTAGTACATAACACATTAACTCTTTACTTTTACAATTTTGTCTAACGGTCATCCCATGATATCCCTATACCGTTGACTTTCATAAAGTCAACTGTCTCGTTTACACACTTTAAACTTTTGAACATGTAATCATCTAATTATGATAGACCGTAATAGTAATATTCTACGTATTCATACATACAATCTACGTAATCCTCTAAACAATACACATATATACATTCACTTTCATGTACTTTCATACGCTAATGCTTCATGATTCTACAAACAGTAAATATCATTCAAGTTAACTATATAACATAATTCCAACGTATCCTTTATTAATAAGCTCGTATGATTCGCATTTAGCACATATTCGCCTCTTAATCATAACAAGGAAAATCATTAAATACACATAAGCATCACACCATTCCAAACACAGGGTACTAGCCTCTAATGCATAATTCTTGATCAAAGCATACATTTATCCGAATTCTCATACGAATTTCCATCTAACTCACATTCTTCAAATTATTTTCACTACTAATTGTAACAAATGTGCTTGTAATCACTATGAACAGTTCTGTTATCAATAAAACAATGTTATTTGATCCCAATGTTTGTTTGATTGTGTTTTACATTTTTCATGTTTTGACTTTTATGTAATTTCAAACTCTACATCGCTTTCTGGAGAGTTATACGCAAACTAGTGCGTAAACGTACTCAGTTTAATGCGGGAAATACTCCGGAACATCAACATATACTCAACATACCTTAAATAACCTTTACATAACTTAGAAATAAGTTTTGAAGGCTTTGGTATGGCAAAAACAAGTTAATTCGCTTACAGGGACTAAATATGACAAACTGCGAAAGTATGTCAATTTGAACTGTAACGAACATTCCGGAACATGACCATAAGTTAAACACACCTTAAATATCCTTTACATAGCTTAGAAATAGGCTTTGAGGGGTTTGGTGTGCTAAAATAAACTTTTGGAACATTCAGGGACTAAAAGTGTCAAAAAGTGCACAAGTTTGCATTTTCGCGCATAACTTACGTTCTGAATACATCTGGACATCCAAAAATTTATATAAGCATGACTATATTATATTTTAGTGTTCGCCTTAAGAAAAATCCATTCGTCGCGTCATTTGGATCGTTTTTCGCGCTTATGCGCATTCCGTCGTAATTAAGCGAACATCGCGTTCGTACGGCCAAACGAACCATCATCCGGCATATTTTTGAACATGTTTTGAGTTCCCTATACTTTAACTTCATTTTAGAGCCTTGAAATGAGGTTAACGGGGTTCAAACGCATCAAAAATCGCTTAAACACGTGCAGGGACCATTGCTGCCAACTTTCAAAACTTGCTGATTCAGGAGAGGTGCTCGCGTAGCGCGAGCCCATGAGGCTTATCCGTCGCGCTACGCGACTGACTGTTCTGGCAGATTCAATGTTTCTAATTGCAAGTTGCAACCAATTAATTCTTAACCACATGTTTTAACATGATGTGTCACTAAGTTAAGGAGCATTTGTGGCACCATAACATTTCGACAAGTGTACGCACGAGATTCAATCACGTTATTCAAGAAACGATCCTAACGGTTACCCGAATTCTATAAATACCCATGCCATCCAACCTCATTACTTACTAGAATCTTATTAGTTGTGTTCTAAGTTGAAACTTTGTTTCATACCTGAACTATACTGATTTAGATTAGCATTCGGGGACCCTTCGTAAGTATTCTTTCGTTCTTTTCCTTATTTTTACTGCTTTTCGAGTCAGAAAGTCAAACTTTGTTTGACTTTCAGCGTTGACCAGTAATGGTCAATGCGAAGTTCGTTAGAACTTCGCAACGTGATTGTAATCACGATGGTTATAGTCCCTTGGGACTATGCCTACTGATTACCACGTTGTCTAGGGTCGTAGGGTAGGCGATCTAATAAATCGCCTATACCTTCGAACCCGACCCAGTTTGGTCGATCATTAGGATCCGACCAAACACATTAGGTGACCATAGTGTAGGGAATAACCTTCCGAGGTTATACCTTATGGTCACGACGTGTAAGTAGTTGTATGATAGGTAGTTTATATGCCTTAGGTAAATTACCAGAATACCCTTTTCATACATAATTGGTAATTTAGCATATGTAACCTAAACTTTTGTCACGTAACTGATTATGTAACATGTTTAGGCATATAATACTTGTCATAGGACTAGTTAGGCGGTCCAAACGCGTTTCACGCACACGACGCGTTAAAGTAGCATAAGCTTCCTAAACGGGTCGTAATGGGTCGTAAACAATTATGTTAAGTTTCATTTAGCATGTAGGCTTTGTTAAACCATATCACGTGAGTTCCGACACTCATTTGGTTTACAAACCCTAATGCTACCCAGTCTTCCGAGATAGGTCCGGTTTATTAACATAGTTACCTATACTAGGTGCCGTTTGATTCCGAGATCTCTTGCATTGCTTGGTGGTTATCTTTATACAACTGAGCAATCACAAGTGAGTACATAGAACCCCCTCTTTTAAATGTTTTCAAGGTGTTTATGTGAGTACATAGACCCCTCTTTTACTGTTTTCCAAACTGTTTTGGGGTGGAACACATGTGCCTACTTGTTACTTTAATGCTTTCCTGTTTTCACATCATATACATGCTATGTTCGTTAGTACATTATAGTACATGATTTCATTTCATCTTATGCTAGGTGTGCCCATTGTGTGCGTTACTTAGTACATTGTTTTACATGACATTTCCTGCTAGGTGTGCCCATTGTGTGCATTACTTAGTACATTGTTTTACATGACATTTCCTGCTGGGTGTGCCCATTGTGTGCATTACTTAGTACATTGTTTTACATGACATTTCCTGCTAGGTGTGCCCATTGTGTGCATTACTTAGTACATTGTTTTACATGACATTTCATGCTAGGTATGCCCATTGTGTGCATTACTTAGTACATCGTTTTACATGACATTTCACGCTATGTATGTTCATTTGATTACATACTTAGTGCATTGTTTTCACATGTTTACATTTTGGTATGACATTTGGTTTGTTTACATGGGACAATACATTCATTAACACTAGCTACGCCGTTCGTTAGTAGGTAGTGGTACCATAGGAATTGACAACTCCCGTTCCGGACATCCCAGGGTAAGGGGACAGAAAGGAATGACCGAATTCGTTGACATTAAGACAGATAGACCTTTAATTTGTTTAAAGGGTTTATCACCACAGTCGCCAGGCTTGGATGTATGCATTTTCACAATACCGCATAAATGTTCATATTAAATAGTTGCATGCATTTTTCCACAAAGACATAAGATTGATTTAAACCATGTTTTACTTCAACATTTTGTTTTTGTGCATGTGGTTTAGTTGAGACATTTCACTTGCCATACATGACATTTTGACATAGACATTTGACATGGATATTTTGACATAGACATTTGACATGGATATTTGACATAGACATTTGACATGGATATTTGACATAGACATTTGACATGATTTACATCTTGACATAAACACTTTGACATATTACCCAATACATTTGACAATTGATTTAAACATAGACTTCTTACATTGTTGGTTTGGTTTGATTAAGTGATTAAGTAACGATGCGTGTGTAATATGATACAAGCATGGTGGATACGCCGCTGGTACTTCCTATATATAAGTGTTTGTATGGTATTACATGGCGTAACGTTATTTGAATCATTTCAGTTTGAAACATAGAACATTTTATACAAATAACATACTTTTCACAAGACATTGATTTACCAACAACTTACCTTATACAAACACATCATTTTTACATGGTTATTTATTTAACCTGACATTTACTTATACATATCATCTGATCTTATTGTTTTCAAATGATTTACAAGACAAAGCAAATAACAAGGTTCATGACTAAACATTTTCTCAAACAAAAGTCATGAATCTTATTTTCACAAAACCTATGTATCTCACAGGCATTTTTATGCTGACGTACCTATTTTCACATGTGTTTTCAGGTGCTTTTCCATAGGATGTTGATCATGATACTAGGGCGGACCTGTGCCTTAGAGACTTTAAAAGAAGATAGACTATGTTTAATTATGTTCTGAACTCGTTAATTTCCTGTTTGAAACAATGTAACACCCTTATTTAATAAATAAAATACACTTTGTGTGCCATGGTTATGAAACAATTAATTCTGTCGCAACACGCCCCGATGTTTCCGCCGCGATTTGTTGTTTTACGCGGTCGGGGTGTGACAGAAGAGTTGGTATCAGAGCCAATGGTTATAGGGAATTAGGTTATTAGTAATGCTTTGACCTAGACTATAACTTTTCTAGGAACCTAACACAAGTTATCTTGTGTTTAGATCTTAAAACATGTACATCACCTATCCTTAGGTGATTAACAAAACAAGGAACCAAAATTTTTCCGAATCGATTTTTGAAAAACAATCATCTGTTTTTGAATGATTTATTACAAGGTTTTGAACCCTCAATTGTAAGGTTTTGAACCCTCTGTTATATGGTTTTGAACCCTTTTCAGTTTGGTTTTTGGCCTTGTGCCTTCTAATTTTCAAAAATCCCGTCAAACGTTTTGGGTTTTAAATAATGTGAACATGTGCAAACTGGAAGGGTGAATGCCTGTATTCTGGGTTTTCTGTCTAGGCAAGCACTTCGTATACATCTCAACCAGACGCAGAGACCAGTTGTGCTTACCTGGGAATTCCTGGGATGAGTGTTCACTTATAGGCGAGCATGTCTTCATTATACATTATTTTTGACCCATTTACTTTGATTAGTCACTGTGTGTCGTTTGTTTGCTTTGTGATACGGACGAATGACCACCATCTTTGCTTTTGTTGATTTTGTTTCATCTCATTCTCTTCATCCAATCATCTCACTCGTTCCTTTCATGTTTTCCTCTTTTAGAATGCCTCCTCGACGCGAGAATCAGATAGCAACTGCCGAGCTGGCAGAAATTATTGCGCAGCAGATGGCTGCTCAGCTTCCAAATCTCTTTGCTCAATGGCAACAAGCCAACAACAACAACAATGTTCCATGCAAATACAAGGATTTTAACCAGGCTAAACCACTCAAGTTTAGTGGTTCTGAGGGAGCGACTGGGCTTCTTCAGTGGTTCGAGAGCATAGAGAATACTTTTCGCCATGTGCAGTGTCCGGATAATCGCAAGGTCGAGTTCTCCTCGAGCGTATTTCAGAAGAGGGCTTTGACATGGTGGAACGGGGTTATGAGAGACCGGGGTGCAGAAGTCGCTCTCGCACAAACATGGGCTGAACTTAGAGCCCTTATGATGAGGGAATTCTGTCCTCGCCATGAACAGCGAGCGTTAGAGAAGGAGTTTGATGTTTTGAAGCAAGATAGTGGTGAGCACAGGGCTTATACTGATCGGTTTGAAGAATTGAGTCTGCTTTGCCCAACAATGGTCACCCCACTCGACAAGGCTATCGAGAGATACATCGATGGTCTACCTGATTCGGTACAAGACATTCTCACTGGTAGTAACCCTGCCACACTTCGTCAGGCGATCGAGTTATCTGCGACATTGACTGAGTCGCAGATTCGGAAGAACAAGTTACACCGGAAGGGTGACAAGGGCAAGAAGCAGTCGGCTGACAAGGAAGATAGCAAGAAAGGTCAAAACGGGAGTGGAAAGAACTCTGGTTCTTCAAAGAGGGCAAAGAAGCGTAAGGCTTCCCAAAATTTTGCTATCACTGCCCAAGCTAACCAGGTAGCTCCCAACCAACCTGCGCAGCTTCCAGCAAAGAAACCCTATACAGGGAATGCACCTTTGTGCAATAGATGCAACAGTCACCACCAGCCGCAACTTCCATGCCGTTTCTGTACTAACTGTGGGAAATCAGGCCATCTCGCCAATGTTTGTCGATCTGCTCAGAATCCCGCGGTTCAGAACCCGGCTCAACAAGTTGCTCAGCCTCCTGCTCCGCAACAGGGTCAAGCTGCACGACCACAATACCCACCAGGTGCCTGTTACAATTGTGGGGATCTGACCCACTATAGAAATCGGTGCCTAAGACTAGTCAACCAGAACCAGAACCAGAACCAGAACCAGAACCAGAATCAGGCTCCGGCTAGAGGCCGAGTTTTTAACATGAATGCCCAAGAGGCACAGGCTGACGATAATGTGGTGAACGGTACGTTCTTTATTAATAATCAGCCTGCATCTGTTCTTTTCGATTCCGGTGCCGATAAGAGTTTCGTGTCTTTGTCTTTTGAGCAAATGCTTCGAGTGTCTAGAACGAAACTAGGCAAATCTTTGACAGTAGAGGTTGCTAGTGGTGAACCCATTATTCTTGATTCTGTTCTTCACAACTGCCAGTTGAATCTAAACGACCATCTTTTTCCTATTGACCCCGCGCCTATGCAACTTGGAAGCTTCGACGTTATTGTGGGAATGGATTGGTTATCCAAGCATCACGCAGAGATAGTTTGTTCTAAGAAGATTGTTCGTGTGCCACTTTCGACAGGCGAGATCCTGCAAGTTCAAGGTGAGAAGCCTACCGGTGGTCTCAAACTCATGTCTTGTTTTAAAGCTCGGAAGTATCTGCAGAAGAACTATGTGGCTTTCTTAGCACATGTTACAGAAGATAAAGGCAAGGGTAAGTCTATTTCAGATATTCCTGTCGTTCGGGATTATTCTGAAGTGTTCCCTGAAGATTTACCTGGTCTACCTCCAGCACGCCAAGTCGAGTTCCGCATTGATCTCGTACCTGGTGCAAATCCCATTGCCAGAGCTCCATATCGTCTTGCACCGTCTGAGATGCAAGAGTTGTCTAAACAGCTTCAGGAGATCTCTGACAAAGGTTTTATACGTCCTAGTTTTTCACCGTGGGGTGCTCCCGTTCTTTTTGTCAAGAAGAAGGATGGATCCTTTAGGATGTGTATCGATTAGCGTGAGCTTAACAAGCTTACCATCAAAAATCGATATCCCCTACCTCGCATTGACGACCTCTTTGATCAGCTACAAGGCGCTTCTTATTTTTCGAAGATCGATCTGCGTTCCGGGTATCATCAACTTCGGGTGCAAGAAGAAGACATTCCGAAGACAGCATTCCGTACTCGTTATGGACATTACGAGTTCACAGTCATGCCATTCGGTTTGACTAATGCTCCTGCTGTTTTCATGGACTTAATGAATAGGGTCTGCAAACCTTATTTGGATCAGTTCGTCATTGTTTTTATCGATGACATCTTGATTTACTCTAAGACGCGAGCTGATCACGAGCAGCATCTTCGTCTTACTCTGGAACTCCTGAAGAAAGAGCAACTTTTCGCCAAATTCTCCAAGTGCGAATTTTGGCTTAAAGAAGTTCAATTTTTGGGACACATTATCAACGAACGAGGTGTTCATGTAGATCCCTCCAAGATCAGTGCGATTAAGGATTGGGATACACCTTCTACTCCTACTGAAGTTCGTTCATTTCTTGGTTTAGCGGGTTATTACCGCCGCTTCATAGAAAACTTCTCGAAGATTGCAGTTCCTCTAACTGCTCTAACTCAGAAGAAAATGCCCTTTTATTGGGGAATCAAACAAGAGGAAGCTTTTCAACACCTGAAGCAGAAGCTTTGCGATGCGCCTGTCCTATCATTGCCTGAGGGTGATGATGATTTTGTTGTGTATTGTGATGCATCGAAATTGGGTCTTGGCTGTGTTCTTATGCAAAGGAACAAAGTCATAGCCTATGCATCAAGACAATTGAAGATACATGAGAAGAACTACACCACTCATGATCTTGAGTTGGGTGCAGTTGTCTTTGCTCTCAAGATCTGGAGACACTATTTGTACGGTACAAAATGTGTGGTTTTCACAGACCACAAAAGTCTTCAGCATATCTTCAACCAGAAAGAACTCAACATGAGACAGCGACGTTGGGTTGAGCTTTTAAACGACTATGACTGCGAAATTCGCTACCATCCTGGTAAGGCGAATGTCGTAGCTGATGCATTGAGTCGCAAGGAACGTACTAAGCTTCATTGTGTACGTGTTCAATCTGTCATTCAAGCTCGATCTGATATTCAAGCCCGCATTTCTCAAGCTCAACAATCTTGTGTTTCACAAGGTTTAATGGATAAGGAATTTCCTTACCACATAACACCTGCTCTTGAACTGAAGGACAATGGATCATATTACTTCATGGACCGTTTGTGGGTCCCAAGCCAGGATGATATTCGTACCTTGCTTATGGATGAAGCCCATAAGTCTCGTTATTCTATTCATCCGGGCTCAGATAAAATGTACAAGGATCTTCGTATTCACTATTGGTGGCCTGGTATGAAGAAAGACATTGCCTTATACGTATCCAAATGCCTTACTTGTCTAAAGGTCAAGGCTGAACATCAGCGTCCTTCTGGTTTATTGGAGCAACCAGAGATCCCAGTTTGGAAATGGGAAAACATTACTATGGATCTTGTTACCAAACTCCCGCGCACAAAGAAAGGTCATGATGCCATCTGGGTAGTCGTTGATCGTCTTACAAAGTCAGCACATTTCTTGCCAATCCGCGAGGATTTTCCTACTGACAGACTTGCTCAAATCTATGTGGATGAAATTGTAGCTCGACATGGTGTTCCGTTGAACATCATTTCTGACAGAGATGCTCGTTTCACTTCTCACTTTTGGAGAACCATGCAATCTGCTATGGGGACCCAACTTAATCTGAGCACAGCTTATCATCCGCAAATGGATGGTCAATCTGAGAGAACAATCCAGACTCTGGAGGATATGCTAAGAGCTTGTGTGATCGATTTTGGTGGTAGCTGGGATTCACATCTTAAATTGATTGAATTCTCCTACAACAACAGTTATCACACTAGCATCAAAATGGCTCCTTTTGAGGCTCTCTATGGTCGAAAATGTCGTTCACCAGTCTGCTGGAATGAGATTGGCGAGGCTCAACTTACTGGACCTGCCCTCATTTTAGAGACAACTGACAAGGTCAAGAAAGTTCGTGATAACCTTCAGGCAGCTAGAAGCCGTCAGAAGATTTACGCGGACCCAAAACGCAAAGCCTTGGAATTTCAAGTCGGTGATCGAGTATTACTTAAGGTCTCACCTTGGAAAGGTGTGATCAGATTTGGAAAGAAAGGAAAACTTGCACCTAGATACGTTGGACCATTCAAGATCGTCGAAAGAATCGGAAAGGTAGCCTACAGACTTGAGTTACCTCCTGAACTGGGAAATGTTCATCCAACTTTTCACGTGTCCAATCTCAAGAAGTGTACAGCTGATGAGAACTACTCCATACCGCTTGACGAAATTCGTGTTGGCAAAACACTGAAATTTGTTGAGAAACCAGTGGAAATCATGGAACGTGAATTCAAGTGGCTTAAACGCAAGCGCATTCCTTTGGTCAAAGTTCGCTGGGAAGCTAAACGTGGACCTGAGTTTACTTGGGAACGCGAAGATCAAATGAAGGCGAAATATCCACATCTTTTTCCACGAGTTTCCTCGAAATAAATTTCGGGACGAAATTTCCACAAGTAGGGGAGACTGTAACAACTGTGCTTGTAATCACTATGAACAGTTCTGTTATCAATAAAACAATGTTATTTGATCCCAATGTTTGTTTGATTGTGTTTTACATTTTTCATGTTTTGACTTTTATGTAATTTCAAACTCTACATCGCTTTCTGGAGAGTTATGTCACACCCGCTCGTAGCGGAAACGCAAGGTGTGATCTGTCTGGTTTTCATTGCATAAATATCGATGTACATGAACAAACTATATGAATAAAACATACTCCATTGCCATTACATAGTGTTTCAAAAGATTACAACATAAGTTTAGTGTGTCGGTTACAAACCATTAACATGAAAGTAAAGCGTTATTGTTTCATACATTAACTTGAAATAAACTACAAAGGTTTAAACCATCATATTTCCGTAAAGAGGCGGAATATAATAGTTAAACCCTTCAAAAGATGGCATGGAGTTCCTGTACTTGTTATCTTGACTGGAAAATCTGACATGGTCCTTTAATTCCCTGAAATACATGTTAAGTTTGGAAAACATCAACAAAAGTTGGTGAATTCATGCAGTTTAGTTGTAAACGATGTATGAAAAACGTGAGTTGTAGTATGTAAAGCGTCAATGAAATCGTTGATCATTAATGTTTTGCAAGGACATTAATATGTGTGCCGAAAGAGGAAGCAAACCAACCCTAGACGATTTTATGTCGATTCCTATCGACTGGGACACAAACGCACTCTTCCGTAGGGGTCCATGACCAAGAGTGGGGCTCGCCAAAACCCATTAGATCTAAGCCTTTGTTCCTTGGTCCAATCTGGATTAATGGTGCTTATAGTAAGGCCCTAATTCGCACATGATCTATGGTGTTTCATTACCTAACTTTAACATACCCTGAACATGTATCCTCCCCGATAGTTGTAAAGTTTGTAAAACATTTAAATGAATAGGGGAACATGAACTCACAGTATCGCGTCCTGAAAATAGATGTAAAATAAGACCTCACGTGCGGTCGTCCTGTATAGCGTGGCGACCTACAAACGTTCTTATTTTTGTTAGACACTTCGGTCTTTGAAAAGAACTTGAGTACAAGTCTTGTGTATTGAGTATGTGTAAGACTTGCATGTCTTTACTGTTTGTTAACTGTGTATTCGATGTATGAGTTGTTCAAATGTTCGTTAACTGTGTATTCGATGAATGAGTTGTATAGTCGGATCTCGTCCGCTGAATCTCGTGTCTTGTATGTATCACTTGTATAGTTGTGTTCACGAAAATGGTATCATTGGGCCAAGCCCATGTTTTCATGTTATTGGGCTTAAATAGTGCTGGGCCTCCATAGTGTTGGGCCTCAAATAGTGCTGGGCCTAAATAGTGTTGGGCTTGAATAGTGTTGGGCCTCAATAGTGTTGGGCCTCAAATAGTGCTGGGCCTAAATAGTGTTGGGCTTGAATAGTGTTGGGCTTGAATAGTGTTGGGCTTGAATAGTGTTGGGCTTGAATAGTATTGGGCTTTGGCCCATATGTTTGTATTGGGCTTAGCCCATGTGTTTATGTTAAGCCCATTATGAAGTATAAGCCCATTAAGAAAACTAAGCCCATTAAGTGTAAGTAGCCCATTTGTAAAAATAGTCTATTAAGTAAAATAAGCCCATTTATAAAAATAGCCCATTAGTATAATAAGCCCATTTGTTATATGTATAAGTCTTTCATTTTTATAAACACATTTTTATAAAAATACTAAGTATAGATGTTAATAAATAAAAACACACTAGCTTTTATAAGTTTATAAACATCCGAAAATTTGTTATCGATAGTATATTTATATTTCGTGTCGAAAGATCGTCTAACGTCGTAGTAACTTCCCGGATTGGCAATTAGCTTAAGTAGTCGTCCGTCGTTCATTTTGACCATATTTGGTGTCCGATTATAGAATCGTCCGCAACTCGTTTTAAGGCGTTATTATGTGAAGTCTCGTAGGACTTTTGTTATAACGTGTTTTGAGTTTAAAGTTGACATGATATTCAAGTTCCTATCATGATATATATAACTAATACACCAAGTAATATATCACACAAAAATTGTTTAAAGAATCCAAATATATATTTTCTAAAAAAAAATATATTTTCCTTGTCTTTTATCTATAAACCCTTCTTTAATAATTTTTATAAATCTTGTAGAGATTTACCCAAAAAGGTTGTTATTTTATAAAATAAAGTTTTTATAAAAATTTGCCATATAACCTTTGTATTCTTGTCTTAACCATGTTTCATTAAACATATCATTTTCTTAATCAAATCACCAACAATTTACCCAACATCATCACTAAACATATGAGACTTTTATAACATGAAATTATCAAAATGATATCCAAATCATGTAGGGTTTTAACCATGATCATTTCATATACTAACAAGTTCAAAAACCAAGTTACATTTTAGTTTTAACAACTTTTATAAAAATCTTTAGTTGTATGTAAATTTTTATAATCTTGTGAAAGTCTTGTTTTTGAATATAAACCCTTAATACTTTCACAAGATCATTAGATATGATCATCCATTTAATCCCTTATGTTAAACCCTTTAACATAAACATGTATAATTTTTAGATCATATCTTTCAACATCTTCTAACACTTTATTTGTAGCATAATCATCATAACAAGATCTAATAAGCATATAACATGTCTAAGATCACAATATAAACAAACATAATTATATGATAATTTTTATCTTTGCTTCTTGGTATTTTTCTTGTTCATTATGTATGATTATATATGGTTATTATTAATTATAATAACAATCATAAACATAATATGCATAAAAAAATAGAAGCTTACTTCTAGCACTAGGCTAGGGATGATCTTTAGAGATTATTAAGAATAAAGAAGATGATGATCTTGGTGCTAGAACACTTTTGTATGGATGAAACTTCTTCCTTTCACTTCCAAGAGCTTTAGATCACTTCATGTTCCAAAGAAATCCATGTTGTTCATAAGAAAAATGATAAAAATTATTGGGTTTTTGGTGGGTGTTCTTGAGAAAAAGATGAAGGTGTGAGAGTGTTCTTGGTTGGTGATGGATAAGAATGTGAAGAAATGAGGTTAAGACTTAATGGCTAAGTGTTGAAATAATCACCAACTTATTCCACTTGCAACACTTAGTAAATACCAAGATATTTTACAAACATAAACAAGGGGTGGGACCCCCTTGTTCACGGTTACAAGGTGGGGGGGGGGGGGGTCTCATGTGGTAAAAGTGTTAGTTATTTTTTTTGATTTCTCAAGAATAAGAAAATGTAAGTACTTTGGTGTTTAGGGTTTTGCAATTTTCCGAGATGATTCGAGACTTGTAATAACCATAAACTAGCTTCGCAAGACCAAAAATAATGAGCACTAGTTCGCTAGTTGTGCCAAAATGTAGTTCGGATAATTGTTTAGTGCTCGTTTCACTTGTAAATAGTCGAAACGTTCGCTTATGGAAATTGTAGGGCAAATTTCCGTTATGCGTGAAATTGATATTCCATAAGTATGTTTATATGAAATTGGTGCCTAAACATCAATTTTTGTATCTTGTATCAAAAATACAATTACTGAATTTTGCGGACAATTCATGAAATGGTCATTTTTAGCGCGTTTCGGACAGTTTTAGTGTTACCGGGCATTGGTAAATTATTGATCGAACTCTTGTATTCCCATATAGGGTTTAATATATAAATGATATTGGACTCTCACTCGAGTCCTAAAGATGTCATTTTAGATGTTTTTCTGCGAATCCGGAGTTTTCGTCAGCACTCTAGTTCACTAGGCACTACTCTAGTTGTTTCGGTGAACTGTTTGCACTATTTCAAATGTACCCAATAAAAATGAATCATGTGTAATGACAATTGAATATTCCATGAGTTTTCTAAGATGTATACCATGTAATCATGCAGTCAGAATATTCAAAACACATGCTTGTATAATGTAAATCATTGTTTTAAATGTAAGTAAATTACCCGAAAGTGGCAGTTGTCACATTCTCCCCTTGTTATTTAGAATTTCGTCCCGAAATTCTAGCTTTGTTATTCTTTGCAGGAGTTTTCGGAAATAGGTGGGGATATTTTTCCTTCATTCGGTCTTCACGTTCCCAAGTATACTCGGGTCCGTGACGAGAGTTCCAACGAACCTTTACTAACTTGATACGACTTCTCCGTGTTTTATTGACCTTCCAGTCCGTGACCTCAACAGGTTCTTCAGTGAAACGGAGTTTGTCGTCAATGTGAATTTCATCCATAGGAATAGCAACGGTTACTTGTATTGGACTCTTTTTAAGATTCGTCACATGAAACGTGTGGTGTACACTGCTAAGTTCATCAGGTAACTTCAACTTGTAGGCAACAGTTCCAATCTTTTCTAAGATTTCAAATGGTCCAATGTAACGCGGGTTAAGCTTTCCACGTTTACCGAACCTCACTACGCCTTTCCAAGGTGAGACTTTCAATAAAACTTTCTTTCCAACCTCGAAAGATGCTTGTTTTCGTTTTCCATCAGCGTAGAACTTTTGTCGATCGCGAGCCGCCTTGATACGGTCTCGGATCTGAAAAATTTTATCCGTAGTATCTTGGACTAGTTCCGGACCAATTAATTGACTATCGCCCGTTTCCGCCCAACATAGCGGAGAGCGACACTTTCGACCATAAAGAGCTTCAAACGGTGCAGCTCGTATACTTGTATGGTAGCTGTTATTGTAGGAAAACTCAACTAGAGGTAGATGATTATCCCAATTGCCACCTAAATCCATAACACATACACGAAGCATATCTTCCAGTGTTTGGATAGTCCGTTCGCTCTGGCCGTCAGTTTGTGGATGAAAGGCCGTACTTAGATTCAATTGAGATCCAAAGGCCTGTTGAAATGAATTCCATATTCTTGAAACAAAACGACCGTCTCGGTCCGAAATGATTGAAATAGGCACTCCATGACGAGCCACTATTTCTCTGAGATAGATTTCCGCTAGTTTCTCAGTACTATCCTTCTCCCGAATTGGTAAGAAGTGTGCGGACTTTGTCAATCTATCGACGATTACCCATATCATGTCATGACCTTTCGAGGTCCTGGGTAACTTCGTAATGAAGTCCATGGATATTTGTTCCCATTTCCAAGCGGGAATCTCGGGTTGTTGTAATAACCCAGATGGTTTCTGATACTCTGCCTTGACCTTCGCGCAGGTCAAGCAATTTCCAACATAGAAAGCGACATCCTTTTTGAGGTTAGGCCACCAATAGTACTCTTTTAAGTCGTGGTACATCTTATCTGATCCAGGATGGATCGAGTACTTTGACCTATGTGCTTCCTCAAAAATGAGATCTCGGAGACCTCCAAAGAATGGAACCCAAATTCTACCCGCAAAGTACAAAGTTCCATCCTCCTTTGGTACTAACTGTTTTTCCATGCCTCGAAGTGATTCTTCTAGCATATGTTCTTCCTTGAGCGCTTCTTGTTGTGCATTTTGAATTCGTGCGGTAAGATCTGTGTGAATCGTCATCTCTAGTGCTCGCACTCTTAGTGTTTTAACTCGTTCCTTGTGGCTCAAGGCGTCTGCCACAACGTTCGCCTTGCCCGGATGGTACTTGATTTCACAATCATAGTCGTTTAATAATTCAACCCAACGTCGCTGACGCATATTTAATTCTTTTTGGTTGAATATGTGTTGTAGACTCCTATGATCCGTGAAAATAGTGCACTGTGTACCATATAAGTAATGCCGCCAAATTTTTAAAGCAAACACCACCGCGCCTAGCTCTAGGTCGTGAGTGGTATAGTTCTTCTCGTGAACTTTCAGTTGGCGGGACGCGTACGCGATAACCTTTTTACGTTGCATGAGTACACAACCCAAACCTTGATGCGAAGCATCACAGTATACCACAAAGTCATCGGTACCGTCGGGTAATGATAAGATTGGTGCAATGCACAACTTGTCTTTAAGATGTTGAAATGCTGCTTCTTGTTTCTCTCCCCAATCGAATTTCCTGTCTTTCTGTGTAAGAGAAGTTAGCGGTTGAGCAATTTTTGAAAAATTCTCAATGAATCTCCGATAATATCCCGCTAAGCCCAAAAATTGTCGCACTTCAGTAGGAGTCTTGGGCGCTTCCCAACTCTTAATCGATTCGATCTTCGACGGGTCTACTTGAATACCCTTCTCGTTCACTATATGCCCGAGAAATTGTACTTCACGAATCCAGAACTCACATTTGGAAAACTTCGCGTATAAATTTTCCTTTTTGAGTAATTCTAAGATGGTTCTCAAATGTTGTTCATGCTCGGCTGCCGATCGTGAGTATATCAAGATGTCGTCAATGAACACTATGACGAATTTGTCGAGATACGGCTTGCACACGCGGTTCATTAAATCCATGAAGACCGCCGGTGCGTTCGTTAAACCAAAAGGCATAACGAGAAACTCGTAATGACCGTAACGAGTCCGAAAAGCCGTTTTCGGTATGCTTTCTTCTTGAATCCGTAACTGATGATACCCCGATCGCAAGTCTATCTTTGAATAAAAACTCGACCCTTGAAGTTGATCGAATAAGTCGTCAATCCTCGGTAGTGGATACCGATTCTTGATGGTGAGTTTATTCAACTCTCTGTAGTCGATACACATTCTGAATGTCCCGTCCTTCTTTTTCACAAAAAGAACTGGAGCTCCCCAAGGCGAGAAACTCGGTCTGATGAATCCCTTATCCAACAACTCTTGAAGTTGTGTGGACAATTCCTGCATTTCAGAAGGTGCTAATCGATATGGAGATTTAGCTACGGGTGCTGCTCCTGGTACCAAGTCGATGTGAAATTCGACTTGTCGATAAGGCGGTAGTCCTGGCAAGTCTTCAGGAAAGACTTCAGGAAATTCTTTTACTACCGGAATATCTGTCAACTTCGGCCCATCGGCCTTCTTGTCTACAACATGCGCTAGAAAGGCAATGTAACCTTTCCGTAAGTATTTCTGCGCTTTCATGCAATTGATGATCCGCAATGGGGTGTCGCGCTTCTCTCCATGTATAATAAGTGTCTCCTTGTTCGGTAGTGGTAGGCGAATGATCTTCTCGTGGCAAACGACCTCGGCTCGATTGTTGGATAGCCAATCCATGCCAACCACTACGTCGAAACTACCCAATTCAACGGGTAAGAGATCGATATTGAATTTTTGTTCGCCAAGTTCTAAGGTACACTCCTTAACAACTTCTCCCGTCTCTATTAGTCTACCGTTAGCCAATTCTATAGAATATGGAACATCTAGTTTACTAGGTTCCAAGCGCAGAATATTTTTAAATTCTATAGAGATAAAACTAAAATCGGCTCCGGTATCAAATAATATGGATGCGAAATGATCATTGAGGAGAAACGTACCAGTGACCACATTAGGGTCTTGGCGCGCATCCTTGGCCCCAATCACAAAAGAGCGACCATGAGCTTGAATTTCTTTAGGACAGTCTCTCTTGTAGTGATCCTTGCTTCCGCATCCAAAGCATCCTTGATTACGACCATTCTCGTTCCCATTCTTGTTACCAAATCCACTTCCCGATCCAGTATTATTTCTCGTTCCCCAACATGACTCAGTACGGTGGCCAAGCTTGCCACACTTATCACACTTGACAAGCCGACAATCACCCACGTGATGGAATTTGCATCGCTCGCACTGAGGTAAAGTACCAGCGTACTTCTTAGGACCAGTGTCGTTTGTGGCTACAAACGCCTTTGCATCCCTTTGCGAGTTGTTCTGTCGCCTGTTGTTGTTGTTGTTGTTGTTGTTGTTGGGGTTATTGTTATTGTTGTTGTGGTTGTTGTTACTGTTGTTGTTATTACTACGGGTTCCCCTCTTGAAATTCGAGTAATTCCTCTTCCCACGGTTGGAAGACTCAACATGTGTTTCCTTCTTGTCATCACCTTTCTCCGTGAATATCTTCATCCTGACCCCGTCTTCCGTAAGACTCACGGCTATAGTCACAGCCTGAGTAATATTCGTGGGTTTAGCTGCAGTAACCAGACTTCGAATCTTGTCAGAAAGTCCCCAAATATAGCGTTCGATACGCTTGTATTCTGGTGTTACAAGATAAGGAATCACGCGAGACAGATCGTGAAATCTTTGCGTATATCCCGTGATATCAGCTCCGACCATGGTAAGGTTCCAAAACTCGTTCTCCAACTTCTGGAGTTCAGCACGAGAACAGTACTTATCCCTCATACGTTCCTTCAGTTCCTCCCACGTCAACGCATAAGCAGCGTTATCACCCAAAGTTTGCACTTGTAGGTTCCACCAGGTAAGGGCCTCGTTAAGAAACAAGCCAGTAACGAAAGTGACTTGCTGATTAGCAGAACATCTGCTCATTCTGATTGTGGAATCCGTTTTCTCAGTCCATCTCACATAAGCCACAGCACCGCCTGTGCCATCATAGTTAAGCGGCTTGCAGTCTAGAAACTGCTTGAATGTGCACCCTGAAATTGGACAACGGATTTTGAATGAGCAAACAGTGAATCGCACGAATAGATTAAGAAAGAAATTTGATGTGTTGTAATAAAACGAATAAACGTTACCCGGAATATTTGTTCCACCAGAAGTACCGCCTGGACCCTGGCCTCCCGATCCGCCGGTGCCACCACTTGTTTCGACACGGGATGCCTCATACAGTGCGATAGCTTGAGCGATTCTCTGTTCTATAAGTGCATTCAGTTCTGCCTCGGTCGTAGGCATTGGTGGAGGTGGGGGTGGATTAACTGTCCGTGAACGTAAAACTTTCCTCGGTGGCATGATTCTTCCAAAGGAGAAATAGGACAAAGATTAGACGTTGATTTTGTTTGTTCAAAAAGAAATATTCATAACATTAACAATAATATCACCACCAAATATATAATGCGAGTAAATAAGTTAACATAAATAATAAGAGATGTCCAACCAGACCTCTCATTTGCATTTAATAGATAACACCAAGTTTTATTTATATATATAGTCAACCGGTTACATAATCGTTTGAAAGGAACAAAAATAGACTCGGGCTACATAACCCGGTCATACTAGTCTAGTACAACAAAAGAGATAATAAAGTCTTCCTTCCAACTGCGTGTTCCGCTGTATGTCGGCTGTCTTTAAACTTGGTGGAGCATCAAATATGTACACAAAACGACTATAACTACCCGTCCCAAAAGTATACTACCGGTAACCATAGTCTATGCTGGGGGAAAAACTGGTGGTGGAATAGGGAATAACAACCTGCGAACCTCAGAACCTCTACCCTCCAAATCAAGCACCAAATGGTGAAGGAACACACTCTGCTGCTCGAGTGTCAGTACCCGAGTAGGTAAATCCACTGGCGGTAGATCCGCTGGTGGCATCTGTGGGGGTAGTGGGGGTAATGGTGGTGGTCCTGGTGGTAGTGGTGGACCATGAAGTACCATACCAATGAGGTGAGTAAGCTCATCCTCGAGTTCGCTAACTCGACGTATAACAAAGTCTATCTGATGCTCAAGTGTCTGAACACGAGCCGGTAACTCAGTAGTAGCAACTAGGTAATGCAACGGGTGGTATGGGTCTGTGATGGGCATAACATGTGGATTTAGATCCATGTCCCCGGGTGGTACATGGGCGTGTCCTGAGGGTCCTGCCTCGTCAGTGTGGTCTACGTGTGGTAGAATAGGAACGACCTGATCATGTGTAGGGACAACTGGCTCATCAGGTATGACATCATCCAGCTCAATGTCTGCATTGCGCTGTAGGCCAATGGCCTGCAGTGCAGAGGAAGTAACAGATGCATAAGAAGAAGCATCTGCATCAGTATCGGAATCAGAAGAGATAATAATAATCGGAACCACCGGTGCGGCAACCTCTAGAATAACCAAGTCATGAGCATCCTCGTATCCCAACTCGTCACCCAAATGCTCCACTGGAATAACAGGAACTACAGCATCGTCCTCCTCGTCGAAGTCGCCAATGAAAGGCATCATGGCAAGAGGAAGGACATCCAAAGGTATAACCTCTATAACATGTTCACCCACTGGGTGACCTATGATAACAACCTCGTTGAGTAGAGGGGGCACATCTAGCACATCATCATCAATGATGTCTCCTAACATGTAAGCGTCCAATATGTCACCACCAATTGCGAACGGCTGGAAATCATCCATGTCGCTGTCAGAAGTAGAGTCGCTATCAGATAAGATGACCTGTACCTCCGGCACAACGTCATCGTCAGACACAAAACTCCATGGGGTCTACATCGTCGTAAATGTTACTTCCTTCGGAGGAAGACATGATATCCTGAGAAATAAGTTGTTCGACACGTATGAGCATTTGTTACGTTACATATATACACAAAATGTATTTTTCACATAAGGTTCATTTTAAGTTATCCTACTTGAGTTGTGTGGATTAACTTAAAGTTTCATGTCTACCATTTAGATGACTAAGACACTAATGTCCTTGCTTGCTTTGTATGAGATGAATTCTTGTTGAAAATGGACCATGAAAATGTTTATGCAAATGAAAACATGTGTTTGTGTTTAAATGGTTTTCGTGAGAGATCCCTAGTGATTGTAGACTTAGACTCAATAAAGAATCCTGGTTCACTACAATCGATGCTCTGATACCAGTCTGTCACACCCGCTCGTAGCGGAAACGCAAGGTGTGATCTGTCTGGTTTTCATTGCATAAATATCGATGTACATGAACAAACTATATGAATAAAACATACTCCATTGCCATTACATAGTGTTTCAAAAGATTACAACATAAGTTTAGTGTGTCGGTTACAAACCATTAACATGAAAGTAAAGCGTTATTGTTTCATACATTAACTTGAAATAAACTACAAAGGTTTAAACCATCATATTTCCGCAAAGAGGCGGAATATAATAGTTAAACCCTTCAAAAGATGGCATGGAGTTCCTGTACTTGTTATCTTGACTGGAAAATCTGACATGGTCCTTTAATTCCCTGAAATACATGTTAAGTTTGGAAAACATCAACAAAAGTTGGTGAATTCATGCAGTTTAGTTGTAAACGATGTATGAAAAACGTGAGTTGTAGTATGTAAAGCGTCAATGAAATCGTTGATCATTAATGTTTTGCAAGGACATTAATATGTGTGCCGAAAGAGGAAGCAAACCAACCCTAGACGATTTTATGCCGATTCCTATCGACTGGGACACAAACGCACTCTTCCGTAGGGGTCCATGACCAAGAGTGGGGCTCGCCAAAACCCATTAGATCTAAGCCTTTGTTCCTTGGTCCAATCTGGATTAATGGTGCTTATAGTAAGGCCCTAATTCGCACATGATCTATGGTGTTTCATTACCTAACTTTAACATACCCTGAACATGTATCCTCCCCGATAGTTGTAAAGTTTGTAAAACATTTAAATGAATAGGGGAACATGAACTCACAGTATCGCGTCCTGAAAATAGATGTAAAATAAGACCTCACGTGCGGTCGTCCTGTATAGCGTGGCGACCTACAAACGTTCTTATTTTTGTTAGACACTTCGGTCTTTGAAAAGAACTTGAGTACAAGTCTTGTGTATTGAGTATGTGTAAGACTTGCATGTCTTTACTGTTTGTTAACTGTGTATTCGATGTATGAGTTGTTCAAATGTTCGTTAACTGTGTATTCGATGAATGAGTTGTATAGTCGGATCTCGTCCGCTGAATCTCGTGTCTTGTATGTATCACTTGTATAGTTGTGTTCACGAAAATGGTATCATTGGGCCAAGCCCATGTTTTCATGTTATTGGGCTTAAATAGTGCTGGGCCTCCATAGTGTTGGGCCTCAAATAGTGCTGGGCCTAAATAGTGTTGGGCTTGAATAGTGTTGGGCCTCAATAGTGTTGGGCCTCAAATAGTGCTGGGCCTAAATAGTGTTGGGCTTGAATAGTGTTGGGCTTGAATAGTGTTGGGCTTGAATAGTATTGGGCTTTGGCCCATATGTTTGTATTGGGCTTAGCCCATGTGTTTATGTTAAGCCCATTATGAAGTATAAGCCCATTAAGAAAACTAAGCCCATTAAGTGTAAGTAGCCCATTTGTAAAAATAGTCTATTAAGTAAAATAAGCCCATTTATAAAAATAGCCCATTAGTATAATAAGCCCATTTGTTATATGTATAAGTCTTTCATTTTTATAAACACATTTTTATAAAAATACTAAGTATAGATGTTAATAAATAAAAACACACTAGCTTTTATAAGTTTATAAACATCCGAAAATTTGTTATCGATAGTATATTTATATTTCGTGTCGAAAGATCGTCTAACGTCGTAGTAACTTCCCGGATTGGCAATTAGCTTAAGTAGTCGTCCGTCGTTCATTTTGACCATATTTGGTGTCCGATTATAGAATCGTCCGCAACTCGTTTTAAGGCGTTATTATGTGAAGTCTCGTAGGACTTTTGTTATAACGTGTTTTGAGTTTAAAGTTGACATGATATTCAAGTTCCTATCATGATATATATAACTAATACACCAAGTAATATATCACACAAAAATTGTTTAAAGAATCCAAATATATATTTTCTAAAAAAAAATATATTTTCCTTGTCTTTTATCTATAAACCCTTCTTTAATAATTTTTATAAATCTTGTAGAGATTTACCCAAAAAGGTTGTTATTTTATAAAATAAAGTTTTTATAAAAATTTGCCATATAACCTTTGTATTCTTGTCTTAACCATGTTTCATTAAACATATCATTTTCTTAATCAAATCACCAACAATTTACCCAACATCATCACTAAACATATGAGACTTTTATAACATGAAATTATCAAAATGATATCCAAATCATGTAGGGTTTTAACCATGATCATTTCATATACTAACAAGTTCAAAAACCAAGTTACATTTTAGTTTTAACAACTTTTATAAAAATCTTTAGTTGTATGTAAATTTTTATAATCTTGTGAAAGTCTTGTTTTTGAATATAAACCCTTAATACTTTCACAAGATCATTAGATATGATCATCCATTTAATCCCTTATGTTAAACCCTTTAACATAAACATGTATAATTTTTAGATCATATCTTTCAACATCTTCTAACACTTTATTTGTAGCATAATCATCATAACAAGATCTAATAAGCATATAACATGTCTAAGATCACAATATAAACAAACATAATTATATGATAATTTTTATCTTTGCTTCTTGGTATTTTTCTTGTTCATTATGTATGATTATATATGGTTATTATTAATTATAATAACAATCATAAACATAATATGCATAAAAAAAATAGAAGCTTACTTCTAGCACTAGGCTAGGGATGATCTTTAGAGATTATTAAGAATAAAGAAGATGATGATCTTGGTGCTAGAACACTTTTGTATGGATGAAACTTCTTCCTTTCACTTCCAAGAGCTTTAGATCACTTCATGTTCCAAAGAAATCCATGTTGTTCATAAGAAAAATGATAAAAATTATTGGGTTTTTGGTGGGTGTTCTTGAGAAAAAGATGAAGGTGTGAGAGTGTTCTTGGTTGGTGATGGATAAGAATGTGAAGAAATGAGGTTAAGACTTAATGGCTAAGTGTTGAAATAATCACCAACTTATTCCACTTGCAACACTTAGTAAATACCAAGATATTTTACAAACATAAACAAGGGGTGGGACCCCCTTGTTCACGGTTACAAGGTGGGGGGGGGGGTCTCATGTGGTAAAAGTGTTAGTTATTTTTTTTGATTTCTCAAGAATAAGAAAATGTAAGTACTTTGGTGTTTAGGGTTTTGCAATTTTCCGAGATGATTCGAGACTTGTAATAACCATAAACTAGCTTCGCAAGACCAAAAATAATGAGCACTAGTTCGCTAGTTGTGCCAAAATGTAGTTCGGATAATTGTTTAGTGCTCGTTTCACTTGTAAATAGTCGAAACGTTCGCTTATGGAAATTGTAGGGCAAATTTCCGTTATGCGTGAAATTGATATTCCATAAGTATGTTTATATGAAACTGGTGCCTAAACATCAATTTTTGTATCTTGTATCAAAAATACAATTACTGAATTTTGCGGACATTTCATGAAATTGTCATTTTTAGCGCGTTTCGGACAGTTTTAGTGTTACCGGGCATTGGTAAATTATTGATCGAACTCTTGTATTCCCATATAGGGTTTAATATATAAATGATATTGGACTCTCACTCGAGTCCTAAAGATGTCATTTTAGATGTTTTTCTGCGAATCCGGAGTTTTCGTCAGCACTCTAGTTCACTAGGCACTACTCTAGTTGTTTCGGTGAACTGTTTGCACTATTTCAAATGTACCCAATAAAAATGAATCATGTGTAATGACAATTGAATATTCCATGAGTTTTCTAAGATGTATACCATGTAATCATGCAGTCAGAATATTCAAAACACATGCTTGTATAATGTAAATCATTGTTTTAAATGTAAGTAAATTACCCGAAAGTGGCAGTTGTCACAAGTTATACGCAAACTAGTGCGTAAACGTACTCAGTTTAATGCGGGAAATACTCCGGAACATCAACATATACTCAACATACCTTAAATAACCTTTACATAACTTAGAAATAAGTTTTGAAGGCTTTGGTATGGCAAAAACAAGTTAATTCGCTTACAGGGACTAAATATGACAAACTGCGAAAGTATGTCAATTTGAACTGTAACGAACATTCCGGAACATGACCATAAGTTAAACACACCTTAAATATCCTTTACATAGCTTAGAAATAGGCTTTGAGGGGTTTGGTGTGCTAAAATAAACTTTTGGAACATTCAGGGACTAAAAGTGTCAAAAAGTGCACAAGTTTGCATTTTCGCGCATAACTTACGTTCTGAATACATCTGGACATCCAAAAATTTATATAAGCATGACTATATTATATTTTAGTGTTCGCCTTAAGAAAAATCCATTCGTCGCGTCATTTGGATCGTTTTTCGCGCTTATGCGCATTCCGTCGTAATTAAGCGAACATCGCGTTCGTACGGCCAAACGAACCATCACCCGGCATATTTTTGAACATGTTTTGAGTTCCCTATACTTTAACTTCATTTTAGAGCCTTGAAATGAGGTTAACGGGGTTCAAACGCATCAAAAATCGCTTAAACACGTGCAGGGACCATTGCTGCCAACTTTCAAAACTTGCTGATTCAGGAGAGGTGCTCGCGTAGCGCGAGCCCATGAGGCTTATCCGTCGCGCTACGCGACTGACTGTTCTAGCAGATTCAATGTTTCTAATTGCAAGTTGCAACCAATTAATTCTTAACCACATGTTTTAACATGATGTGTCACTAAGTTAAGGAGCATTTGTGGCACCATAACATTTCGACAAGTGTACGCACGAGATTCAATCACGTTATTCAAGAAACGATCCTAACGGTTACCCGAATTCTATAAATACCCATGCCATCCAACCTCATTACTTACTAGAATCTTATTAGTTGTGTTCTAAGTTGAAACTTTGTTTCATACCTGAACTATACTGATTTAGATTAGCATTCGGGGACCCTTCGTAAGTATTCTTTCGTTCTTTTCCTTATTTTTACTGCTTTTCGAGTCAGAAAGTCAAACTTTGTTTGACTTTCAGCGTTGACCAGTAATGGTCAATGCGAAGTTCGTTAGAACTTCGCAACGTGATTGTAATCACGATGGTTATAGTCCCTTGGGACTATGCCTACTGATTACCACGTTGTCTAGGGTCGTAGGGTAGGCGATCTAATAAATCGCCTATACCTTCGAACCCGACCCAGTTTGGTCAATCATTAGGATCCGACCAAACACATTAGGTGACCATAGTGTAGGGAATAACCTTCCGAGGTTATACCTTATGGTCACGACGTGTAAGTAGTTGTATGATAGGTAGTTTATATGCCTTAGGTAAATTACCAGAATACCCTTTTCATACATAATTGGTAATTTAGCATATGTAACCTAAACTTTTGTCACGTAACTGATTATGTAACATGTTTAGGCATATAATACTTGTCATAGGACTAGTTAGGCGGTCCAAACGCGTTTCACGCGCACGACGCGTTAAAGTAGCATAAGCTTCCTAAACGGGTCGTAATGGGTCGTAAACAATTATGTTAAGTTTCATTTAGCATGTAGGCTTTGTTAAACCATATCACGTGAGTTCCGACACTCATTTGGTTTACAAACCCTAATGCTACCCAGTCTTCCGAGATAGGTCCGGTTTATTAACATAGTTACCTATACTAGGTGCCGTTTGATTCCGAGATCTCTTGCATTGCTTGGTGGTTATCTTTATACAACTGAGCAATCACAAGTGAGTACATAGAACCCCCTCTTTTAAATGTTTTCAAGGTGTTTATGTGAGTACATAGACCCCTCTTTTACTGTTTTCCAAACTGTTTTGGGGTGGAACACATGTGCCTACTTGTTACTTTAATGCTTTCCTGTTTTCACATCATATACATGCTATGTTCGTTAGTACATTATAGTACATGATTTCATTTCATCTTATGCTAGGTGTGCCCATTGTGTGCATTACTTAGTACATTGTTTTACATGACATTTCCTGCTAGGTGTGCCCATTGTGTGCATTACTTAGTACATTGTTTTACATGACATTTCCTGCTGGGTGTGCCCATTGTGTGCATTACTTAGTACATTGTTTTACATGACATTTCCTGCTAGGTGTGCCCATTGTGTGCATTACTTAGTACATTGTTTTACATGACATTTCATGCTAGGTATGCCCATTGTGTGCATTACTTAGTACATCGTTTTACATGACATTTCACGCTATGTATGTTCATTTGATTACATACTTAGTGCATTGTTTTCACATGTTTACATTTTGGTATGACATTTGGTTTGTTTACATGGGACAATACATTCATTAACACTAGCTACGCCGTTCGTTAGTAGGTAGTGGTACCATAGGAATTGACAACTCCCGTTCCGGACATCCCAGGGTAAGGGGACAGAAAGGAATGACCGAATTCGTTGACATTAAGACAGATAGACCTTTAATTTGTTTAAAGGGTTTATCACCACAGTCGCCAGGCTTGGATGTATGCATTTTCACAATACCGCATAAATGTTCATATTAAATAGTTGCATGCATTTTTCCACAAAGACATAAGATTGATTTAAACCATGTTTTACTTCAACATTTTGTTTTTGTGCATGTGGTTTAGTTGAGACATTTCACTTGCCATACATGACATTTTGACATAGACATTTGACATGGATATTTTGACATAGACATTTGACATGGATATTTGACATAGACATTTGACATGGATATTTGACATAGACATTTGACATGATTTACATCTTGACATAAACACTTTGACATATTACCCAATACATTTGACAATTGATTTAAACATAGACTTCTTACATTGTTGGTTTGGTTTGATTAAGTGATTAAGTAACGATGCGTGTGTAATATGATACAAGCATGGTGGATACGCCGCTGGTACTTCCTATATATAAGTGTTTGTATGGTATTACATGGCGTAACGTTATTTGAATCATTTCAGTTTGAAACATAGAACATTTTATACAAATAACATACTTTTCACAAGACATTGATTTACAAACAACTTACCTTATACAAACACATCATTTTTACATGGTTATTTATTTAACCTGACATTTACTTATACATATCATCTGATCTTATTGTTTTCAAATGATTTACAAGACAAAGCAAATAACAAGGTTCATGACTAAACATTTTCTCAAACAAAAGTCATGAATCTTATTTTCACAAAACCTATGTATCTCACAGGCATTTTTATGCTGACGTACCTATTTTCACATGTGTTTTCAGGTGCTTTTCCATAGGATGTTGATCATGATACTAGGGCGGACCTGTGCCTTAGAGACTTTAAAAGAAGATAGACTATGTTTAATTATGTTCTGAACTCGTTAATTTCCTGTTTGAAACAATGTAACACCCTTATTTAATAAATAAAATACACTTTGTGTGCCATGGTTATGAAACAATTAATTCTGTCGCAACACGCCCCGATGTTTCCGCCGCGATTTGTTGTTTTACGCGGTCGGGGTGTGACACTAATCTCCTCATTTTTTTTCATTTATTAACAATTCAGGTTCATTCACATATTCAAGTACTTTAGTATACATTTACTTCCTTCATTATTCATTATCATACGTTTCCAACTCCACTTTATACATTCGTCATTCATTTCATGCCATTCCATACGTTACATTCGACTTTTATAAATTTTACTTTATCGCCAACGATCTACATAACTTTACATAACTCGTTATATCTTCTAATAACTTGACAAGAACATAAAACGGGCATTTCTGAGAAGTACGGGAACTTAAATTATAATTCACAAGCTTTCAATATAACACATATTTCATTAGTCCGTATTTACTTCATTCGCATTCTTACATTTTAAACTTTACTCACTTTTTAAACTTTCATCATTCATTCGTGTCTTTTGACTCATTACTTTCGACCTTTACAAATTTCTTTTCATCGTAACCACTAATTGTGGTTACTTACATCTTATTAGGCCTTATGTGGACCCTACATAATCATTAGATAGGCTTTCAGACAACTCGGGAACTCGAAACGCGAAAATAGTACAAAAATAAAGATTTTCAGCGGATTGAAATTCCGCTAGCCGTCGGCGATGGCCTTACACCCGTCGGCGACGGGTCCTGAAATGTGGCGTCGGCCACTTTTGCCCTTCGGCAGACCAATAGGGTGTCGGGACCAAGGGGGCGTCGGCGACGGCCAGGTGCCCGTCGGTGATGGCCTCCCGTTTGCTGAAACGCTGCTGAACTTCTTATGACTGTTCCGACCACTTCCCAGGTCCGTTTTCAGCCACACGGGTCCAGGGACTTCTTTATTTTACCCTCCTTATTACTTCTTAGCATACATAACTTCAAAACTTATACCGTGACACACTGTACACACTTATAATAAACAAAAACTTAAATTTTACCTCATTGGCGATCTTGGAGCGAGCACACTTTCGAATGAGCCGTCAGTTTGAGTTCAAGCATCATGTTAAATGCTCGAATCCCTCAAACCTCGGCTCTGATAACAACTTGTTAGACCCGCTTTTACTTCTAATAAAATGACGACCAAAGAACAATAGAAACATAAACTTTTTAAAAGCGTCCAAACTTTTCTTAATTTATCGTAAAGATATCAATAACATTTGTGCGCTAATCTAACAAAATTTGGGCATGACCCGTCCGTAAGACGAGTGTATCCCTGTTTCAACCATCATCAAACAAGCAAGTTTACGACCCGTTCGACTAGACGCGACTAAAAACCATACATCAAGTGTTAAAAAGTGTAAATAACAACAATGCTATACAAAAACAAGCATTTGACCCAAAACATTGATACGTAATAGCGGAAGCGCTTGATGATCATAAAGTGTGCTTATGCTCGCTCCAAATTGCCAAGTCGCCTAAATTGAGGATTTACCTACATTCGACATAACAAATAAGTTAGTATTTAGACACTAACAATTCTTGGTAATAAACCCTTTTGCTTCTTTATCGGATTAACATCATTCAATTACTTTGCTAACCGTTAAACGTATCATTACATGCTTGCTTCAAAGTAGAGGCTAAACATACTTTGCTTAACATACCCGTTAAGAACGGA
The DNA here is from genome assembly GCA_030545235.1 of Helianthus tuberosus. Taxonomy (NCBI): domain Eukaryota; kingdom Viridiplantae; phylum Streptophyta; class Magnoliopsida; order Asterales; family Asteraceae; genus Helianthus; species Helianthus tuberosus. Next base: position 122,960,443 of record CM060409.1, read on the forward strand.
TACTAGCATCATTACATCACCTTCATTCGATTTGTTCATAACGAACAATCATAGTCATTACATTCTTACATCATACTCCGATCCGAGAAGACGGATCGAGTAGACTTTCATCCATTACATACTTAACTTCCCATACCCGGTTCAACTAAAAGAACCGGATATGATGCGTCATCTTTCGTATTTTAATCATTCCTCACAATCCGTTTATGACGGATTGTACCTTTACTTTCAACTACCATAGAATTCAATTCTCACAACTTTGACATAACAACACGATACAATTGAAATTATTTTACATATGACAACATCATAAGTATAGAAATGTGGTGTACACTAACATACCTCGATCTTGTGAACTTTCCGACTTCCTAGTGTTGGAACCTTCTTCTTTCACGCCTATAACAACACATTCATTCGTTTATTTAGTACAACTAAATCTCATTCATTCACCTTCCAAATTATACATATTATTCTTTTGAGCATTTCATCAAACACCTAGTGTGCGTACAACATATGAAGCATTATGTACATGAACCCTATGCTTAATTTCACTAGATATCATCATAATCCATATAATCAACCATTCTTGCACAAATCATTCATCCTACACATAATAATCTATCAATGTTCTAGTATTCACACAATTATTCATAGCCTTTGCTCTACTTAATCAAATGACATAAACATCATCCTACTAGAACAAGTGGGTTTTCTTTCAAACCTTCAATACAAACGAAATCAAGCATAAAACACCCTCTAACGATGGTTCTAGTTCATACACAAGCATAATTTCATACTAATTCACTGATTGATCGAAACCCATGTTCACTAACTATCATCAAATCACAAAATCCGACTTACCCTATGTAGGAAACTTTTAGATGGTTGGAAATTTCGTCACATGCATTCGAATTTGACCCAGAATCACATCCAATTTAGATTTTTATGAACTAGGGTTGAAGAGGGGATTTCCCCTCCTGCTCTCTCTTGTGCGCGACCCCCAAAACCCACACACTGGGTTCTTTTTGTTCTTTTTTTGTTACTAAAACAATTACAAACTTAGCCCCTCAAGTTACTTATGTTTTTCATTCTTGTACATCACATGTATATATATATATATATTAAATTTCATTATTTATAATAACTTAATTAATCATAAAATCATTTAACCATTCACATTATTTTTTGTCATAAAATTCGGGGTGTTACAGAATTTGACATACAAAACCTATGTACTCCCCGGCATTTTTATGCTGACTGTTTTTCACATATGTTTCAGGTTCTACGATGTGACGATTGTTGATTGTTTGCTACACATAGGATGGACGCGGGCCTTAGTGACTTAAAACTTGAAAGACAATTTTTGTACTTATTTGATTGTATCAAAACAATGTGTTTAAAAATGGAATAAAACAAAACTTCACTTACAATGTGTTGTGAAACAATGATTCTGTTATGACACTCCCCGACGTTTCCGCCGTGGTTTGTTGTATTACGCGGTCGGGGTGTGACAGTGCTTAAGGCACGAATTAACTTAATTAGGCTATTCGAATGCCTAGCAACGCCTATCGAACTTTACAGGTGCGCATATGGTGATTTTCGGGAAATATGTTGAGCATTAAGCGATAACAAACTGAAACCAGACAAAATACTGACAATGCTGACAAATACAAAGTTTATACGTATAACTTATACATGTGAATGTGGTTTTGCGGAAAATAACACGCTTTAGAATGTCACAAAGCGCAAACGTGAGCGAAAAACGCGACTGAAGGAACGCACCGACAATGAAACGGAAGCATCGAACCGTGTATTACCTTCAAAAATGAAGTATTGTGATATATTTAGCTTCGTAAGAAAATTTTAATATCCGCAGTCGAAATCGGATCGAAAAACGGACTAGAAATGACAAATGAAGCAGTTACGCGATTTTGACGCAACCGACGAACGAATGCGTGAATTATAAATTTCCAACGTAATTTTTAGCGTTTCAACTCTAAAATATTATTTTACGACATTTTACGATGATCGAGTTCGAAAACGGGCTTTGAAAACATATCGGGTCGCTTAAAAACACAAGAGATGGGCTTGTGGGATTTGGGCCCAAGCAAACTAGAAACCCTAAGTATAAATATCAATTTACACCTAAAAACCCTCATTTCCCTCAAATGTTTCAGCCGACATCTCTCACACTCTCTCCCTTCTCTCTCATGAGTTCGGTCGCTGGAGCGACTCCGGCCGGCGGTGCGTTCATATACAGGATACAACCACCACACCACGACCACCCACCTCTACTCTCCCTCTCCTGTCACGCCGGTGGCGGCACGTTGGTGCCAGAGTAATTCCGGCAACGACCGGCAACAACAAGATGGCAGTGGGTCTTCACATCAAACCTCTTTCCTCCCTCTCCACCCTCGGGCTAATCTATTTCTCTTATCCAGTGAACGGCCGGCCACCACTGGTTGGTGGTGGTGCACGGCGTCGAGGCAGAGAGAGGGGAACGGGAGAGAGAGAGACAAGAGAGAGGGAACAGTCGGAGAAGAAGGGAGGAGACAATCACTTTCTACGGTGGCAGAAGCAGCAGCGGCAGTGGAGGTCCGACGACGGTTTATTTCCCTCGGTAAGCCATAGTCTTTTTTTATATATTCTTTTCTTTCTCAGATCCTTATAGTTCCAACTTTCTCCGGTTGATGATTGGTTAATCCAGGCAGGATGTTGATGTGTTGGCGACAGTAGTGGTGGTTGATGACGTGATGGTGGTGGGGTGGCACCGGCAATAACGTAGGTGGTGGTACGACTCGGGAACACGACGGGTGACTGTGGTGGTTCTGGCCGATGATGGCGGCAGGGGCGGTTTTGGGTTTAGCTTACGAGAAAAACGAATGAGTTTGGTTCGATTCAGTCTTGGCTTCAGGCCAACATTAGTAAACATTAGACTCACTCCATTCAGTTTCGATACTCGGGTCAGAAAGTCAATAAAATCAACTAGTTAAACCCCGGTCAATGGCGGTCAAATGGGTCACCACAAGACTAGGTAAACTTTAAACAAAGCGAGTTAGTTTTACCTTATTTCCAAATTATTAGAATACGTGAAACCAAGCTCAACCCGACTAACTAATGTTATGCATTTAGTGATTTTGCTTTCATTTTTGGCGTAATTGATGGAAATTTTATATATATTGCTTGAATTGTTGAACTATTGTTGAGTTTTGAACGTTTATTGACAAACTTTTATTGTCGGGTTAACCAAAAACAGAGGAAACTCTGTCCGTTTTTCGTTAAAAACCCATAATACGAAACGTAATATCCTAAAAACGACACTTATTGAAATTCGATTGTTTCTTATAGAATAAATATAAAGACATATTTATTTTGACGACGTTATAAGTTAACGAAACCCGATACTTATTTAAAATAAATATAATTACTTATATTTATTTCAAACATCGATACTTCCGAACACTTTTACAAATAAATATAATGTCTATATTTATTCTGAATGCTGAGATTCCGAGCACTTTTATAAGATAAATATAACGTGTATATTTATTTCAAACATCGTAATTTCGAATATTTATTTCACACATCGGCTTCATACATTTTATAAAATAAATATAACGGTTTATATTTATTTCAAACGTCGACTTTAAACTTTTTTACGAACTAAATATAGTTTGTATATTTATTTTAAACGTCGTAATTCGGAATTTATATTTCAAATGTTTAGTATTCTAAAATCATATAAAATAAATATAATTATTTATATTTATTTCAATCGTCTAGAATCCGAATATTTTTATAACATGAATATGGTCGTTTATGTTCATTTCAAATGACAAGATTTCAAATATATATATATATTATGTATTATGTATTATGTATTTACGTCTTACGAAAGCTACGAAGAGTCGTACTACTATTTCATCTGCGCCTTTTATTCGCAACGACAAACACGACTTCATGTGTGTATGTGTATATATATATATATATGATTATATACATAAATGTATATATATTCTAAAACACTCAGAAACTAAGTCATTTTCGGGACTTAGTTTTATCCCGATTATAAACGGAATCAAATAACCATAGATTGGTTATTCTAAGTCAAGATAATAACACGTTCATAGAATCGTATGGTCGACGATTCGGTAGAGCTCGGACACGTAGTTTAGCTATGTCGTTTTATTTAGAAACTTATAAGTATTCTTTGGTAGGAATGTCATAGATTACATGCTAGCAAGTTCACGTTCTTGGAACGACATTACGGAATCACATTAAGCTAGCTTTGCATAAGGACATCAAGGTGAGTTCATAACCCCCACTTTTTACCGTTTTACATTTTTATAAATGTTTTCGGGGGTGGAAAGACATGCAAGTTTTGCAAAAGCACATAATGCTTCCATAAACGAAAATCACATAATTCTAAACCATTTCGCAACAGGATTTCAACGAACTCAAATGGTTTACGAAAAGTTCATGCTAAACATACTGGTTTTACGAACGACACGCGTATTTTCGAAACATGCATGAGTTTTATGCCATGGGCTAGGCCCAATAACATTAATGACATGGGCTAGGCCCAATAACACGAATGATATGGGCTAGGCCCAAGGACAAGGGCAAGGCCCAAGGACATGGCTAGGCCCAATAACACACATATTTTAACGATTGGTATGTAGCTATGGGATTAGATGATGACAGATCACTGTGCGTAAGTAGGATGATGACAATAGTAACCATTAATCACGTAGTGACCAAGGTGCAAAAGGTATAGATCTATCGAGTTTGAGGCGCGCTCCACTCCTGGTTGGTATACCCTTAGGAGTGCTTTTGTGATCCCAATTGATGACAAAGTTGTCTCGGTTTGGTTACCTACTTATGGCACATAGGTCAGTGTATTAGCTACACACTAATTGATCCTTAGATTCCATAGGCATCCTACATACTATGTTTTCAATATCGGTTTACAATTATAGCAGAAAACATTTCAATACCGATTTACAAATACGACGGAAAACATTTCATTACCAGTTTACAAACACAACAGTTACATGTATCGGTTTACAAACATAACAGAAAACATTTCATTACCGATGTATAGATACGACATTTCAAATGCTTTGGGATATTATGATCTCACAAACTCGTTTTTCAAATGCAAGATTTTCAAATGTTTTAAGATTCATTTGAAACAAAACAAACAAACTATGAACTCGCCAACTTTATGTTGATTTTTCTCGCATGTTCTTTCTCAGATTGCATTTTCAAAACAATGGAATGGTTGGAATAGGAGAACCCATGTGGATTCGAGTACTTAGTAGGCGTTCAACTGTTTAGAAGTTTTAGCTCAAATACATCCGCTGTGCAATGAAGATGCCATTCGGATCACACCAACTCTGATATTGGCGGGTGTGACAGATTGGTATCAGAGCAATAGGTTTCAGCAAATTAGGTTATGTAGAGATACCTAGGCTCTAACCTCACTTTCTCTGGGGACTTAGATTATTAAGACTTTGAATACATACAGGACGCCTAGGACTCGAATATGGGTTCCAACCGTTGCCGAAAACAATGAGTCAACAACTTTGCTTTTAAACATACACAAGTGTTGTGTTTGACACACGGTACACGAGACAATTACACACAGAAAGCAAAACTTTGAGAATTTTGGTAATATGCATTTAGGACCTTTGGAAAATTGATGTCAAAATTCATTAAAGGTCCTCATGTAGGAATCGCGATTATTAACTCAGGCAAACACCATTATCTCTATTGTCCATGCTATCTTATTCACCCGAGCAGGTAACCTATGTGGAATGAAACACTAGTGCGCGAATATACATGAAACTTAAACTATACATCAATGGATGTCGGAGTACACCAAATACGACTTTCGAGGCAAGGCCTTTGGAAAACATGATTGGACATGACAACAACGATGCTAATTCCGTCAGCGGGGGAATTATGGATCAAAATGCGGCAATTTGCCATGTGATCCGGCAAAAGACACGAATCACACTGAGGTACGTTAAAAAAAAATTTCACAACGATTGGTACTTAGTCTGATGAGACTCACAATTATTGGCGCTGCAAAGGAAGTGACATGTCTTCGCATTCCCCCTACCTCATTAATGGCGATCACGCCATTGTTCGACATTCCATGGTAATGTCACCTAACAACCGGCCATCACACAAAATTCCAGGTAAAGTACCCAAATTTCTTTTATTGAGATTCCGATTTTTGCATATAGTGAGTAGATTTTCGCATCTCTGCTCCCCTTAAGGGTCATTACATCACGAAGGTTTTCTTTCATGATAGCAAACACACATTCGTTTCATTTCTTGTCAAATTCATACGTTACGCATGCCTTGTTTGTTGCGCATGTGGTTAGTTTGATTTGTAAAGACCATCTGGGGCTTCATTCTAAATTTTTTCTAACTAACATCAATATTGTTTCACAATGTTTGAGTTTTGCATTGTGATTTGGATGACTGCATTATTGCAAAGTGTTGACTCCTTGATATCGAGTCAATGAACTCGCTGAAACTCCTTACCTTTTCAAGTTACATACATGGTTTTTCGTGGTAACCATGTCGAAATTCTCTCTCGTCGATACATGTATTCATTGTTGGAATGTGTCTAAACCAAGTTAAATTGATTGAACTTACTCTTAATATATATTCAATTCAAGGTTACATATGATGGATTGAGGTCATCATATTCAACATAATCCCAACAAGCATTTCATTTGTTTCAAACCATAATAGGCTTGTTTGGTCTTTGACTTCATTGAATCGTTTATGTGATCACGATCACTTTGTGGTGGCGTTTTCATAAATTTGAAGCTTGCGCTAATCTCGTTTGCACACATCATGTGCGGATTTAATTATTTGTTTAATTGTCTATTTATATTAAATCCTCTTTGTTGATTTATCATGTTAAAGTCGTCTTAATAAAATCGTGTGTTCGGATAATGGTACACAAAATTCATGTCATATTGCGGTGTACCTCTTAACGGTTCTTTCAGCGTTGATCGAACATTTTGTAATATTCATTTCTTTTTCATCTTCGATCGAAAACATTATTTAGTTGTTTCTTCATCAATTGGAAATCCTATGGGATTTTTTTGGGACAAACATTCATATTTACTTCATTGAGCCCCCATTTGATTTCAAACAAAGTGAACTTGTTCGATCACCGCTATTATTGAATTATTTCAATCACTACGACACCTTGGGGCATCGGTACAAACTTGTAGCTTGGGCTAATCACGATCGATCGTTTCATGCAAAACTACGTATGTTTTTCATTCAATTCATCATTTAAATGGTCTTAATACAACTATGTATTAAGACGATGATACACCGGGATCGGTTGTATTTTGGTGTATCCTTGAGATTAAATAATGTCAACACACTGAATTTATTCATTTATTGGTTTGAAAAGTTGACAAATCACTTTCATGTTCCTACTTCATTTGAGCTTGTTGATTCTGAGTTTCAATTATACAACCCCAACGCAAGGTTTCGTTGGCAGTATATTTCTTGTTACTAAAATTCATTTGCAAATTGTGAATGTTCATTTGGAATTCTATTGGTCAAAATTCTTCTTTTGTTGGACCCCCGTAAACTTAGTCACGTTGGTGATAGTATCACTACGCTTCGTTCACTCGACATTGATTTCTAGAACACGGGTTCTTATTGATGCAAAATGTTCTTGCATTCAAGTAATTTGAACAAGACTTGATCCAGTCAAGTTGTCATTCACTTTGGCATTATACGGACTTACCTACGAACGACACAACTCTAAGGAGATAACATAGTCTAAATTTTGAGGACAAAATTTCTGTAACAGGGGGAGAATGTGACAACTGGTAATTAAAGACTTCTAATTACGTGATTAGTAAACGTTTATGGCAATAATAAATAGTGTTTAAGGCACAAATTAACTTAATTAGGCTATTGGAATGCCTAGGAACGCCTATCTAACTTTACAGTGCGCGTATGGTGAGTTTCAGGAAATCTGCTGAGCTTTAAGCGGTAACAAACTGACACTGGACAAAATACTGACACCGCCGACAAGTACAAAGTTTATAAGTATAACTTATACATGTGAATGTGGTTTTGAAGAAAATAACACGCTTTAGAATGTCACAAAGCGCAATCGTGAGCGAAAAACGCGATTGCAGGAACGCACCGACAACGAAAAGGAAGCATCAGACTCATGTATTACCTTCAAAACTAAACTATTGTGATATATTTAGCTTCGTAAGCAAATTTTAATATCCGCAGTCAAAATCGGATCGAAAAACGGACTAGAAACGAAAAATGAAATAGTTACGCGATTTTAACGCAACCGACGAACGAACACGTAAATCGTAAATTTCTGATGTAATTTTTAGCGTTTCAACTCTAAAATATTATTTTACGACATTTTACGAAGATTGGGTTCGAAAACGGGCTTCGGAAATGTATCGGGCCGCTTTTAAACACAAGAGATAGGCTTATGGGCTTTGGGCCCAAGCCCACTAGAAACCCTAAGTATAAATATCATTTACAACTAAAAAACCCTCATTTCCCTCAAATACTTCAGCCGACATCTCTCACACTCTCTCCCTAGAAACCCTAAGTATATATATTATGTATTTACGTCTTACGAAAGCTACGAAGAGTCGTACTAGTATTTCATCTGCGCCTTCTATTCGTGACGACTAACACGACTTCGTGTATATATATATAGATATATATATATATACATATATATATATATTTGATTATATACATAAATGTATATATATTCTAAAACACTCGCAAACTAAGTCGTTTTCAAGAGTTAGTTTTATCCCAATTATAAACGGGATCAAATAACCATAGATTGGTTATTCTAATGTCAAGATAATAACACTTTTGTTAGGAAACTTTAAATATAAGTATTGAAGAAAAAAGATGATCAACCTGATCATAAGCTGAAAATACAGTCAAGGAATATCACTAAAAAGGTGCCTACATGATAACGTGACAAGAAGAAATGAAAGATACATCTCCAACTAAGCATCGGGAAAAGATCAAGACAAGAAGACAATCAGGCAAGACCATTCTAATAGAGTCTGATGATAAATCTGGTATCTATCAACAGAATTCTGGTAAGATGGTCAACAGGAATTCTGGTGGACCAACTTGTCTTAGAGATAAGCCTTGACACGAACCCAAAAAGTAACAAGTTGGCAATAACCAATTCAATGAATGTGCCAAAAAGTCACTTTGTGCAAAGCAAGTGATGAACAAACAAATGTTTATTCATCACTTAAACTAAATAGGGCAAACTTTCAAACCTGGAATAATGCTTTTAATATTGGGTCTATGTCAAAACCTCCGACTTTGGTCAGAGAAGAATACCCTCAATGGAAAATTAGGATGATCAATTTTCTAAATGGACATGATCGAGCGTTGTTTTCATCCATTATGAGAGGTCATCATGTACCCACTACTGAAATACCAACAGTTCCAGCAACTGAGCACACACCAAGTATCCCTGCCTCCTTAGCTCCTAAAAGTGAAATTCACTGGAGTTAAGAAAATAAGGGTTTGGTGTCTGCTGATGAAAGGGCCAAATCACTTCTGATGATGGCACTTCTAAACAACATATTTTCTCAAGTAGATGCATGTGCATCTGCTAAGGAAATATGGGATCAACTGGAAAATCTATGTGAAGGAGGAGAAAGAATGAAAAGAAACAAGAAAACTAACTGTGTTTCCTCTTATGAAAGGTTCAAAAGTCTCCAAAATAAGACCCTTTCAGAAACATATAATAGGTTCACCAAACTTTTAAATGAACTTAAAAATTTGGTATTGAAAAATCAAATGATGAAAAGAATGTCAAGTTCTTAAATGCCCTACCAAGAGAGTGGCGAAGTCTCACAATGACCTTGGCATCAACCCTTATATTAGGGAATATGAACTTACATGATCTTTACAGCATCCTTGTCCCAAGAGATGAGGAAATATATGAAAATTCAAACCTCAAAGGGGGACCTATAGCTCTTGTTTCAAACACACAAAGAATACCAGTTTCATATCCACAACCCTCTCACTGCCAGAACATATAAAATTCTGATGCTTCATCAGATTTTTTAGCCTTTGTGAGGCTATTACTTTGCTCACAAAAACATTTGAGCAAAGATTGAGAGGTGGGAGTGGTAAATTTCAGAAGGATGATAGGGGGAGGATGGAAGGAAAGTCAAGAGAGATAGGGAAGACAGAAGTTGTTTGCTACAGATGCAAACAAAAGGGGCACTATGCTTCCGAATATAAGAACAAGAAGCTGAAGGATGTAGCCTACTATGAAAAGAAGCTTGAAGAAGCTAAAAAGTATCAACAGAAAGTCAGCTTCATAGCATGTACTGATACCTGGCTAACCGATGATTCTTCGGATGAAGAAGATGTGGAAATGGCAAATTTCTGCTTAATGGCCACAACTTCTGGCGAAAGCTCCAACTCATCAGAATAATAAGTAAGTTCAGAAAACCTTGATCTGGAACAACAACTGAACAAACTTATACAAGATTTTGTGATTCTACAAAATAAAACCTCATCAGAAAGCACAAAAGCTGATGATCTGCAAAAATTGCTCAATAAGGCAAAAACTGAAAACCAATCTCTGGTTGATCAAATCCTTATAAAAGATGCAAAAATTGAATTCTATGAACAAGAAAGAAAAAATCTTTACAAAAAATTCAAGACAATGGGATCAATGTGAAGGATTTCAGCAAGCAAAAGAATTTATACAATTTATTAAGGCAACACCAAAGAACAGAGGTGAAGGGCTGGGATATGTTAAAACAAATATTAAGACTCCCACCACCTTTGTAAAAGCATCTGATAACAATTCTGGTAAAATAATATCAGATTCTGATGTTGATTCTTGCAGATCTAGCAATTCTGATAAACTGTTTTTTTGTCACCCAGAGTCTGCTTGAAAAGGGATGAAACCTTGAAAATGATTGAAAAACTAGAAATTCATCCTAAATTTCAAAAAGGCAAAAACATTCCATCAAAAGCACCTTTGTCTAAACAATTAGACAAAACAAATTGTATGTGTGTTTAAATCCTGAAGCTGATTCAACACCATCTCTCCAAAGAAAATCACCCTACTAATGGCTTAGCATTAAGTAGAAATTCTGATGAGAATTTTTTCTCTTATGAAGAAATCTCAAGCACATTTTCATCAGAAAAAGTACCCAAACAAGTTTGGGTACCAAAAATTCTCTAACCTCATCATTTCGGGACCGTCATGTGCAGCAGATCTTGTACTGCGATTCAGGAAGCTCCAAGCACATGACAGGGGACAGGAGCTTACTCAGTAACTATCAAGAGAAACTGGGTAAATATGTAAATTTTGGAAATGGGGTAAAGGGAAGAACTATGGGATATGGTACCATACAATATGGATCATTGACCATTGAAAAGGTTGCCTATGTAGAAGGTTTAAAATGTAATCTACTTAGTTGTTGACAATTTTGTGATAGAGGCTTCCAAGTAACTTTCTTACCTGAAAAATGTCTACAAGTTGGTTTAGATGACAACAAAATTTATTTAAGTGGGAAAACGATTAGAAACTCCATTTATTACTTTGATTTCAGAGAAGAAATTGAGCATCCTCAGTTATGCTTATTCTCTACTGAAAATAAAGGAAATAGTTGGTTATGGCATAAAAGGCTTGCTCACTTAAATTTCAAAACTCTAAACCAACTAGCAAACAAAAATCTGGTAAAAGGTTTACCATACATATCATCCAAAAAGGATAGGATATGTGAAGCATGTGCTTGGCAAATCAAAAAGAGGCTCACAAAAAATAGTTTCTGAATCTTCAATTTCTGAAATTTGGAACTTTTGCACATGGACCTTTGTGGACCTGTACAAACAGCTAGTTTTTCTTGAAAGAAATACATTTTGGTCATTGTAGATGACTATTCTAGGTACACTTGGGTTGAATTTCTAAGGAAAAAGAGTGAAACCCCAGATCTGATCATTAATTTAATTAGAAAAACTGAAAATCTGTTGAAATTACCAGTGAGAAGGATCAGATCTGATAATGGAACAGAATTCAAGAATGCAAAACTTGAGACTTTCCTTGTAAACAAAGGAATATCTCATGACTTTTCTGCTCCAAGAACTCCATAACAAAATGGAGTTGTAGAAAGGAAGATAGGACTCTGGTAGAAGCAGTAAGAACTATGCTTGCTTATGCCAGATTGCCCACATACTTTTGGGCTGAAGCTATATCAAATGCATGCTTTACACAAAACAGGTCTATCATTAACAAGAGATATCAGAAAACTCCATGTAACATTATCAACCAAAGGATCCCCAACATCAAATATTTACACACCTTTGGTTGTAATTGTTTTGGCTTTAATGATTTTGATAGTCTGGAAAAGTTTGACAAAAAAGAAGAAAAAGGAATTTTCCTTGGTTACTCATTGTCCTCCAAAGCTTATAGAATATTTCTTTTAAACACAAGGACAATAAGAGAAAGCTTATATGTGTCTTTTGATGATTCATCAGAAACCAAAATTTCTGATGAAATTTTACAAGATATAAGTTTGTCAAAACAACCTGAAAATTCTATAGATCTTCTTAACAAGTTGCAACACCTGTGTCATTTCAACCATCAAACAAATGCCAAACCAATGAAATATTATATTTCATACTTTGGACTTGTATAAATATGTGTATCTTTTGCACATATCAACTCTTGTTCGATTTCAAACTCTAAATCGCTTTCTGGAAGGTTATACGCGCACCAATGCGTAAATATAACCAGTTTAATGCAACAAACACTCCGGAATAGTGAAATAGGTTTAACATACCTTAAATAACCTTTACATAGCTTAGATATAAGTTTTGGAAGGTTTGGTGTGGTGAAATCAAAGTTAAATCGTTTACAGGGACTAAAGTTGATAAACTGCGAAAGTATGTCAATTTGAACTGTAACAGACATTCCGGAACATGACCATAAGTTAAACACACCATAAATATCCTTTACATAGCTTAGAAATAGGCTTTAATGGGTTCGGTGTGCTAAAATAAACTTTTGGGTCATTCAGGGACTAAAAGTGTCAAAAAGTGCACAAGTTTGCATTTTCGCGCATAACTTACGTTCTGAATACATCCGGACATCCAAAAATTTATGTAAGCACTAAAATATTTTATTTTAGTGTTCGCCATAAGAAAAATCCATTCGTCGCGTCATTTGGTTCGTTTTTCGCATTCGGGACCAGATTCGATGTATTAGCCGTTGTTTAATTCACAACCACACATTCTAAACTTGCTTAGTCAGCGGATAAGGATGGAATTTAAACACCTAAACACCATGACATTTCAACACATGTATGGATGGAATTTAAACACCTAAACACCATGACATTTCAACACATGTATGGATGGAATTTAAACACCTAAACACCATGACATTTCAACACATGTACGGATGGGATTAAGGCACGTTTTCCATGAAACGATCTTAACGGTTCGGGTATTCCTATAAATACCCCATACCCCCCATTGCTAAAATCACTAGAAACTTGATTTGAGAAACTCTAAGTTGAAACATTTGTTTCATACCTGAGATTTTTGAATCGAGTTTAGCATTCGGGGACCCTTCGTAAGTATTCTTTCGTTCTTTTCCTTATTTTACTGCTTTTCGGGTCAGAAAGTCAAACTTTGTTTGACTTTCAGCGTTGACCAGTAATGGTCAATGCGAAGTTCGTTTGAACTTCGCAACGTGAGTGTAATCACGTTGGTCATAGTCCCTTGGGACTATGCCCACTGATTACCACGTTGTCTAGGGTCGTAGGGTAGGCGATCTAATAAATCGCCTATACCTTCGAACCCGACCCAGTTTGGTCGATCATTAGGATCCGACCAAATACATTAGGTGACCCTAGTATAGGGCATAACCTTCCGAGGTTATACCCTATGGTCACATCGTTTAAGTAGTTGTATGATAGGAAGTTTATATGCCTTAGGTAAATTACCAGAATACCCTTTTCATGTATAATTGGTAATTAAGCATATGTAACCTAAACCTTTGTCACATAACTGATTATGTAACATGTTTAAGGCATATAACACTTGTCATAGGACTAGTTAGGCGGTCCGAACGCGTTTCACGCGAACGACGCGTTAAAGTAGCATAAGCTACCTAAACGGGTCGTAATGGGTCGTAAACAATTATGTTAGGTTTCATTTAGTATGTAGGCTTTGTTAAACCAAATGACACGAGTCTCTACACTCGTTTGGTTTACAAACCCTAATGCTACCCGATCTTCCGATCTAGGTCCGGTTAATTAACATAGTTATCTATATAAGGTGTCGTTTGATATCCGCGATCTCTAGCATTGTTTGGTTGTTACTCAAGGACTTCTGAGCAATCTCAAGTGAGTACATAGACCCCTCTTTTACTGTTTTCCAAACTGTTTTGGGGTGGAACACATGTGCCTACTTGTTACTTTCATGCTTTTCTGTTTTCACATCATATACCTGCTATGTTTGTTAGTACATTATAGTACATGATTTCAATACATTTTATGCTATGTATGTCCATTATGTGCATACTTAGTACATTGTTTTACATTGCTTTTCTGTTGCATATGCTTATCCAGCATATGAACACATTATACTACATATTGAACCGTTGTAATCATTTGACTATGTGATCCGTTGATATCTGTGAACCGTTTGTATCTGTGAACCGTTTGTATCTGTGAACCGTTTGTATCTGTGAACCGTTTGTATCTATGAACCGTTTGTATCTGTGAACCGTGTGAACCGTATTTGACTATACATGCACATTTCTATACTTGTTAAACATTTCATCTTGATAGTTTGGTTTGATTAAGTGATTAAGTAACGATGCGTGTGTAATATGATACAAGCATGGTGGATACGCCGCTGGTACTTCCTATATATAAGTGTTTGTATGGTATTATATGTCGTAACGTTATTTGAATCATTTCAGTTTGAGACATAGAACATTTTATACAAATAACATACTTTTCACAAGACATTGATTTACAAAACAACTTATCTTATACAAACACATTTTTACATGGTCATTTATTTAACCTGAAAATTACTTATACATATCATCTGATCTTATTGTTTTCAAATGATTTACAAGACAAAGCAAATTACAAGGTTTATGACTAAACATTTTTCTCAAACATAAGTCATGGAACCTATTTTCACAAAACCTATGTATCTCACAGGCATTTTTATGCTGACGTACCTATTTTCACATGTGTTTTTCAGGAACTGTTGCATAAGATGATCAAGATACATATAGGCAGACTTGGGCTTTAGTGACAATAAAAGATGCAAGACTAGTTAATTATGTTGTATTTCCTAGTTTGATAAGACATTGTAACACTTTAATCAATAAAACGAAACTTCAATTGCCATGGATTTGAAACAATTAATTCTGTTGCAACACTCCCCGATGTTTCCGCCACGTTTTGTATGTTCTACGTGGTCGGGGTGTGACAGAAAAGATGGTATCAGAGCTAATGGTTATAGGGAATTAGGTTATTAGTAATGCTTTGACCTAGTCTATAACCTTCTTAGGACCCTAACGCGAGTTTACTTGCGTTTAGTCATAAAACAATACCGTCACCTATCCTTAGGCGACGACCACAACAAGAACATAAATTTCAAAACCGCTTTGAAAACTAATCATCTGTTCTAGGATGATTGATTACAAGGTTTTGAACCCTCTATTGTATGGTTTTGAACCCCTTTGAATTTTCAAAATCTCGTCAAGGTTTTGGGTTTTAAATAATGTGAACACGTGCAAACTGGAAGGGTGAACGCCTGTATTCTGGGTTTTCTGTCTAGGCAAGCACTTCGTATACATCTCAACCAGACGCGAGACCAGTTGTGCTTACCTGGGAATTCTTGGGATGAGTGTTCACTTATAGGCGAGCATGTCTTCGCGATACATTATATTGACCCGCTTACTTTGTTTAGTCACTCTCTCATTTGTTTGCCTTTGGTAACAAACAAATGGTCACAATCTACATGCCTTGTCATTTTCTTTTGACTATCTTTCGCTTGTTTCCTCCTATGCCTTTCGTTATCTTCAAGATGCTTCTTCATCGCAACAACAATGTCCGAACCAGGTGCTGCAATTACCCAGCGAATAGGCGTCGTACTCCAGAGGACCGTTGACTTAGCTATCACCATGACTCGCCTCAGGGATGAAGCTGTATAAGGGAACTGCTCCTTGGTGCAATCAATGCCATCGTCATTATTCAAATCAAATACCTTGTTTCAAATGTACCAACGGTGGACGATGGAGACATTTGGTTAACATGTGCCGCTTTGCAATCCAAAGCAAAGCTGTTACAAATCCTGCTGCTGCTCAACCTTCAAACTCTGCTTCATATGTCGCTTGACATATTTGGCGCCTCAACCTCATGAACTTTCTACCTTGTGTATCGACGTAAGCACGCCTAGTGCAAGGTGTCGGAACACCTCCCGTTACACAAACTCCAAAAATCCATGTAGGATCTTTCTATCCTCATAATTAGATCCTTGTGGATGGGTATCATTCATCGGAGTCCTTAATTGAATTCTTTGTATGATTCAATACGTACATCACAATTCAATAAGGATAAAGCCGAATTCCTTTTTAAGATTATCCTATCTTCATAGATAGATTCTTGAAATGATTAAAGTGCCAAATGAAATCCACGAATTGGATTCCTGGTGTGCTTTAAGTATCCGCGTCCAAAGATAACAAATTAATAAACAAGTTAAACAACTATGTGATTATGTGAACATTACAAGACAAACTGTGCGGACTGTGCAAGGAATTACGTAATTATGGATGCATACATAATTATGGAATTTAGTGCACAGAAACCACAGCAAGTTTTGTCGTGTGCCTAGGAGTTAACTCTATTCATTTCCATTTCTGAGGAAGCAACCGTTGAAAATGACTCCGTTTGTTCATTTTCGTTTCTGAAGATTTGTCCGTCAAGGAAATGAATATCCGTTTGTCTATTCATTTTCATTTCCATTTCTGAGGAAGCAACCGTTGAAAATGACTCCGTTTGTTCATTTTCGTTTCTGAAGATTTGTCCGTCAAGGAAATGAATATCCATTTGTCTATTCATTTTCATTTCCATTTCTGAGGAAGCAACCGTTGAAAATGACTCCGTTTGTTCATTTTCGTTTCTGAAGATTTGCCCGTCAAGGAAATGAATATCCGTTTGTCTATTCATTTTCATTTCCATTTCTGAGGAAGCAACCGTTGAAAATGACTCCGTTTGTTCATTTTCGTTTCTGAAGATTTGTCCGTCAAGGAAATGAATATCCGTTTGTCTATTCATTTTCATTTCCATTTCTGAGGAAGCAACCGTTGAAAATGACTCCGTTTGTTCATTTTCGTTTCTGAAGATTGTCCGTTGAGGAAATGAATATCCGTTTGTCTATCATCCTTCATTTCCGAACCTGAGGAAACAACCGATGAAAATGACTCCGTTAGTTCATTTTCGTTTCTAAAGATTATCCGTTGAGGAAATGAATATCCGTTGTTTAATCCTTCATTTCTGAACCTGAGGAAGCAACCGTTGAAAATGACTCCGTTAGTTCATTTTCGTTTCTGAAGTTTATCCGTCAAGGAAATGAATATCCGTTTGTCTATTCATTTTCATTTCCATTTCTGATGAAGCACCTGTTGAAAATGACTCCGTTTGTTCATTTTCGTTTCTGAAGATTCTCCGTTAAGGAAATGAATCTCCGTTTGATTATTCCTTCATTTCCGTTTCTGAAGAATACTCGTTGAGGAAAATGACTCCGTTTGTTCATTTTCGTTCTGAAGAATGTCCGTTAAGGAAATGACAGGATTATGCCTTACATATCTCTGGTGGTTATCTGATACAAAGTCACAAATAGACTCCTACGAATTAATTTCGGGACGAAATTTCCTAAAGTAGGGGAGACTGTAACACCTGTGTCATTTCAACCATCAAACAAATGCCAAACCAATGAAATATTATATTTCATACTTTGGACTTGTATAAATATGTGTATCTTTTGCACATATCAACTCTTGTTCGATTTCAAACTCTAAATCGCTTTCTGGAAGGTTATACGCGCACCAATGCGTAAATATAACCAGTTTAATGCAACAAACACTCCGGAATAGTGAAATAGGTTTAACATACCTTAAATAACCTTTACATAGCTTAGATATAAGTTTTGGAAGGTTTGGTGTGGTGAAATCAAAGTTAAATCGTTTACAGGGACTAAAGTTGACAAACTGCGAAAGTATGTCAATTTGAACTGTAACAGACATTCCGGAACATGACCATAAGTTAAACACACCATAAATATCCTTTACATAGCTTAGAAATAGGCTTTAATGGGTTCGGTGTGCTAAAATAAACTTTTGGGTCATTCAGGGACTAAAAGTGTCAAAAAGTGCACAAGTTTGCATTTTCGCGCATAACTTACGTTCTGAATACATCCGGACATCCAAAAATTTATGTAAGCACTAAAATATTTTATTTTAGTGTTCGCCATAAGAAAAATCCATTCGTCGCGTCATTTGGTTCGTTTTTCGCATTCGGGACCAGATTCGATGTATTAGCCGTTGTTTAATTCACAACCACACATTCTAAACTTGCTTAGTCAGCGGATAAGGATGGAATTTAAACACCTAAACACCATGACATTTCAACACATGTATGGATGGAATTTAAACACCTAAACACCATGACATTTCAACACATGTATGGATGGAATTTAAACACCTAAACACCATGACATTTCAACACATGTACGGATGGGATTAAGGCACGTTTTCCATGAAACGATCTTAACGGTTCGGGTATTCCTATAAATACCCCATACCCCCCATTGCTAAAATCACTAGAAACTTGATTTGAGAAACTCTAAGTTGAAACATTTGTTTCATACCTGAGATTTTTGAATCGAGTTTAGCATTCGGGGACCCTTCGTAAGTATTCTTTCGTTCTTTTCCTTATTTTACTGCTTTTCGAGTCAGAAAGTCAAACTTTGTTTGACTTTTAGCGTTGACCAGTAATGGTCAATGCGAAGTTCGTTTGAACTTCGCAACGTGAGTGTAATCACGTTGGTCATAGTCCCTTGGGACTATGCCCACTGATTACCACGTTGTCTAGGGTCGTAGGGTAGGCGATCTAATAAATCGCCTATACCTTCGAACCCGACCCAGTTTGGTCGATCATTAGGATCCGACCAAATACATTAGGTGACCCTAGTATAGGGCATAACCTTCCGAGGTTATACCCTATGGTCACATCGTTTAAGTAGTTGTATGATAGGAAGTTTATATGCCTTAGGTAAATTACCAGAATACCCTTTTCATGTATAATTGGTAATTAAGCATATGTAACCTAAACCTTTGTCACATAACTGATTATGTAACATGTTTAAGGCATATAACACTTGTCATAGGACTAGTTAGGCGGTCCGAACGCGTTTCACGCGAACGACGCGTTAAAGTAGCATAAGCTACCTAAACGGGTCGTAATGGGTCGTAAACAATTATGTTAGGTTTCATTTAGTATGTAGGCTTTGTTAAACCAAATGACACGAGTCTCTACACTCGTTTGGTTTACAAACCCTAATGCTACCCGATCTTCCGATCTAGGTCCGGTTTATTAACATAGTTATCTATATAAGGTGTCGTTTGATATCCGCGATCTCTAGCATTGTTTGGTTGTTACTCAAGGACTTCTGAGCAATCTCAAGTGAGTACACAGACCCCTCTTTTACTGTTTTCCAAACTGTTTTGGGGTGGAACACATGTGCCTACTTGTTACTTTCATGCTTTCCTGTTTTCACATCATATACCTGCTATGTTTGTTAGTACATTATAGTACATGATTTCAATACATTTTATGCTATGTATGTCCATTATGTGCATACTTAGTACATTGTTTTACATTGCTTTTCTGTTGCATATGCTTATCCAGCATATGAACACATTATACTACATATTGAACCGTTGTAATCATTTGACTATGTGATCCGTTGATATCTGTGAACCGTTTGTATCTGTGAACCGTTTGTATCTGTGAACCGTTTGTATCTGTGAACCGTTTGTATCTATGAACCGTTTGTATCTGTGAACCGTGTGAACCGTATTTGACTATACATGCACATTTCTATACTTGTTAAACATTTCATCTTGATAGTTTGGTTTGATTAAGTGATTAAGTAACGATGCGTGTGTAATATGATACAAGCATGGTGGATACGCCGCTGGTACTTCCTATATATAAGTGTTTGTATGGTATTATATGTCGTAACGTTATTTGAATCGTTTCAGTTTGAGACATAGAACATTTTATACAAATAACATACTTTTCACAAGACATTGATTTACAAAACAACTTATCTTATACAAACACATTTTTACATGGTCATTTATTTAACCTGACAATTACTTATACATATCATCTGATCTTATTGTTTTCAAATGATTTACAAGACAAAGCAAATTACAAGGTTCATGACTAAACATTTTTCTCAAACATAAGTCATGGAACCTATTTTCACAAAACCTATGTATCTCACAGGCATTTTTATGCTGACGTACCTATTTTCACATGTGTTTTTCAGGAACTGTTGCATAAGATGATCAAGATACATATAGGCAGACTTGGGCTTTAGTGACAATAAAAGATGCAAGACTAGTTAATTATGTTGTATTTCCTAGTTTGATAAGACATTGTAACACTTTAATCAATAAAACGAAACTTCAATTGCCATGGATTTGAAACAATTAATTCTGTTGCAACACTCCCCGATGTTTCCGCCACGTTTTGTATGTTCTACGTGGTCGGGGTGTGACACAAGTTAACTAAAGAACTTTTAAAACATGACCATATGCTAAACATATCAAACAAATATAAGTCATGTACTAACCCTGCAGATGATCTGGAAGCTCCATCAGAAACTGAGCAAAATGATCAGAATTCTGGAATCTCACCAGAAATTGAAATTAAACAACAAAATTCTGATCCTCTTGATATCACTAAGGTCACAGATCAGGGGGAAGCTTCAAATCCATCAGGAAGTACAAGTTCATATAACAACTTGAGATAGATCAGGGGACACTCACTAGCTGACATCATTGGTGACCCAAAAGTAGGTGTTAAGACAAGATCTGCTATAGCTCATGAATGTCTTTATGCTGGATTCTTAAGCATAATTGAACCAAAGTCTGTCAAGGAAGCACTGAATGACTCAGATTGGGTCCAAGCAATGCAAGAAGAGCTTGACCAGTTTGAAAAGAGTCATGTGTGGGATCTGGTACCCAAACCAACTAACAAATCTGTCATTAGTTTCAAATGGGTATTTAGAATCAAATCTGATGAGCAAGGCATCATAACAAGGAATAAAGCGAGGCTGGTGGTCAAAGGTTATTATCAATAAGAAGGCAGAGATTATGATGAAACCTTTGCACCAGTGGCCAGGCTTGAAGCTGTAAGAATATTCCTGGCTTATGCTGCCTCAAATAACATAAAAGTTTATCAGATGGATGTCAAGTCTGCATTTTTGAATGGTGAAATTGAAGAAGAAGTATATGTGCATCAAGCAGAAGGCTTTGTTGATCCTCAATTAACAAATCATGTTTACAAATTAAACAAAGCCTTGTATGGATTGAAGCAAGCTCCAAGAGCATGGTATGAAACATTATCAAACTTCTTAATCAATTATGGCTTCACCAAAGGTACAATTGATATAACCCCCTTTCTCAAATCACACAAAGGGCACACATTTTTGGTCCAAATCTATGTTGATGACATAATATTTGGATCCACAAATGACAAATTCTGCAAAAAGTTTGAAAAACTTATGACCAATCATTTTGAAATGAGCATGATGGGTGAATTAACCTTTTTCGTTGGTTTACAAGTTAAACAACAAAGTGATGGCATATTCTTGAGTCAATCAAAATATGTTAGAACTATTTTGAAAAAGTATTTACTAGAAAACTACTCATCTTCAAAGACTCCCATAGCTACAGGAAACAAACTAGATTCTTATGTTGAAGGAAAGTCTGTAGATATAAAAACTTATAGGGGAATGATAGGATCTTTGCTATACCTAACAGCCAGTAGACCAGACATAGTGTTTTCCACTTGTTTTTTGGCAAGGTATCAATGCAATCCTAAAGAGTCCCACATGAAAGCTGTCAAAAGAGTTTTTAAATATCTAAAAGGAACATCAAATCTTGGCCTATGGTATCCTAAAAACACAAATTTAGAAATAATTGCATACACAGATGCATATCATGCAGGATGCAAACTTGACAGAAAAGCACATCTGGTGCCTGTCAAATGTTGGGAGAAAAATTAGTATGTTAGGCAAGTAAAAAGCAAAAATGTGTTGCCACATCCATAGCAGAATCAGAATATGTAGCAGCAGCAAGCTGTTGTTCACAAGTTTTGTGGATGAAAACTCAACTAAAAGATTATTGAGTGAACTGACAAAAATTCCAATTTTGTGTGATTCTATGAGTGCCCTTGCAATAACATCAAATCCAGTGCATCACTCAAGAACAAAACACATTGATGTCAGATACCACTTCATAAAGGATCATGTTGAAAAAGGTAACATAGAAATGTATTTTGCCCTACAGAAAAACACTTTGCTGATATTTTCACTAAACCTTTAGATGAAAATAGACAAAAAATTTTAATCAGCAAATTGGGAATGGTCAATATGCAAATTGAACAAAAAGAAACTGTGTCACAAAATGAAGAAAAATCTGATATACAAACATCTGATCAGATTTCTGGTGAAAACTCTGATAATCTATTAGAAAATTCACAAGTCACCAAAAAATCTGGTAAATCACTAGAAGTTAACCAAGTCAACAGAAAATCTGATGGAATTTAAGATATCATATTTTTCTTTATCTTTTCACATGCATGAACATAGTCCATATATAATCATCATTTCTTATAGATTTTGTAAATTTTATTCGTTCATATCTGTATTCCTTAGTTTTCTTTCATTTTCTTTATTTTATAAATACAAATTTTATCTCTTTAGACTAGGGTTAATAACACCATGGATAGAAAATTTCTGGGAACTCGTTAATAGTAGTTAGCTCTCTCTCCTTCGTTCATTATACCTCATCAATATTAAGGAGATAGAAATGACATCTCGGCAGATAATGATGATAATTATCAGAATATGGCCACCTAAACCATTAACACAGGAGATTTTATCTCAATTTGTTCTCTTTTTTGTCTGACAGAAAATTAAATAACAAAGAAAATAGAGATAGTAAATCTAAAGTAGGTAGATGAGATTTAAGGCAAACTTAACTTTCACTATAAATGACTACTACTTTAAGCTAAGTCAGTCACTTTCATCCGAAAAACCCTAGGAAACTTTTCATCTTCTTCATACATTTTTCACCAAAAATGGCAAGAATTCACCCTGATTGCTTTCCACTTCCATACCATCCATACCACAATTTGAGAATCAGGACCAACTTTGAGGGTCCAGCATGGGCAGGATGCCATGTCATCCTAAACATGCTCATGCAAAGCCCACTGGCTTACGCCCTATCAGCACACATAATGGTCTATCCAGACATCTTGTAGATGTTCTGGAAAAATGCAAGAATTTTACTACATGAGGGAAGGGGTTTAACTTCCATTGGAAGTTATGTGCTTGACACACCTATTATTGTCACTGAGGACATCATCAGACGGGTTTTAAACCTTAATAATGATAACAATGTTCTCATCTTTACAAGAGCATAGATTAATGAAATCCTAACCTAAATGGGGTACAATATGGATAACCCAAATAGGCTAATCTCCAAAACTGGCTTCATCAATTCATGGTAGTACTTGGTAACACAGATGGGGGTATCTTTTTCCAAGAAAATCATAAACCATCATGAAAACTCTTACAGGTTGATGGAACCTATACATGCACTTGTACAGGACATCCCTTATAATTTCTCTCATTATCTGATGAAAGATATTACAAGCAACCTGTGGTCTGGCAGGCCTTTCTTAGTGTATCCTCATTTTCTGATAAGGATAATCACTAGCCAGCTAGGATTTGGAGGTATTCCTGCATGTTTCCCCAGAGCAGAAGTGTTTGCTCCAACAGAGTATCAGGCACACAATGCTCATACCAACTGACCATAACACTGGTTTGGAGACCCCTCTTTGGCTGTTCGATCAGATCATATATGGAGAAGAAGAGATAGAACTTGATTAGGTTGCTTTGTTTGTTTGTTTTTTTTTTTTTGTAAAAAGTTAATATATCATGTTTTTACAATTTTGTTTTCTGTTAACTTGGTTAGGGGGAAGGAAAAACAAATGAGTAAAAAGCATATGGTAAAACAAAGAACTTAATACCACAAAACAACTTGTGTTCATCAGAAACAAAACATTTGTCACAAAACTTTAAGTTTCTGATGACATATAATTGAAATCCGGTAACATAAACTTCAAAATCTGATAAAAATATCTTTGTTCAAAAAAATGTTAAAAATCAAAAAATTCTAGAAAGTTAAACTTCAAAAAGGAATAATAATGATGAAATGAGACAACAACCGTGTGAAAATTTTGGAAAAACCATACACAATCATTCATCATTTAAATTTTTTCACAAAAAGTCCTTGAAGAAAGAACAACAGACTCGGACTCTACCAGAAAACCATATGTAAGTCATATTTCTAATCCTTTTACTCATTCCTTCTCATCTAAAAAAAAAAAAATACTAGAACACTCTATCAAGGGGGAACTTCTCATTCTTTTGACTTGTCAACAGAAAACATCATCAACAAGCCTTGTTCAAATTCATCAGAAATGAATCTTGACTTTCATTAAGGGGGAGGAAATAAAACTACTACAAGGCAGATTATTGGACCATTTTCTCAAAATGGGGTCCCACAAAAGGAAAAGGTGTCAAGTGGTCGTTAGTATTATCCTATCAGATTCATTTATTTTCTAATCAAAGGAATGATTGAGAAAAATACAAGTTGAGAAGACATGATTAAAACACACGTTTGCATGGATAATACCCATTAATTTTACCTTGATACCACAATCCAACGGTTATTTTCTAAACCAACTTCACAACACATGATCTAACGGTAATAAAGGTAATTAATGATCCATTAACCGCCATTACAACCCACGATCCATGTCCCCTCAACTCCCATAACAACTAAATCTCTGCTAAACCTTCAACTATAAAAAAACCCAACTTTAGCAGAATTCTTCATCACTCACCTTCTTCCTCACAAAAGCCTTAAACCTAAAAACCCTCTGTTTTCAAAAGCCAAAATTCCACACAATCAATCCTTCACTTTCAAAATTCAACAATGGCTGAAGTAAATCTCAACATTCCGATTGTTGAACACGATGTTCCATTCATTGAAGACCATCAATTTTTGCCAATGAAGGAGAACAATTTACTGAAGAATACATATGTCAAATTTTGGTGGAATTCCTGTTGAGATGTCCAATCTCAAGAGCAATGAACAAAGCAAGAGAAGTACCGGAGAAACTATGGCAGCAATTCATCAGCACTTTCAAAGAAGATGGGGAAAACCAAGTCACTGCTTATGTATGGGGCAATGTCTCTGTGACAATAACCCCTGCAAGAATCAGATAATGGCTTGAGCTTCCTGTCTATGACAACTACATCGAAACCCTAGACAAGGAGGAGTTGATCAATTTCTTTGTTGAGCTAGGATATAAGAAGAAGAAGATCATTAGAATTGGTGATTTTAGAAGGAATGAATTGCCATCCTTCTGGCAATTCATGATGGAAACATTGAACAAATGTCTAACTTCAAAGATTGGAGGAGCTGATCAAGTTAGCCAATCAGTTCTATCAATCATGTGTGGACTCATAACTGGGTTCAAACTTGATTATGGGACTGAAATCTACAATCTGATAAAAAGATCAATCCTCACAAGAAATGGGAGAATCTCTTCTCACTTACCTTATCCGAGATTCATCTTAATGTTTATTTCTAAGACTTTTGAAGAAAGGAATGTGGAAATTCCTATCTTAGAAGCAGTTTAGAGTTCAACAACCATGAAGCCATGAAGTGCAAATCAATGGTGAGCATCAGATAGGGATGTCCTTGTGTTACCAGAAAGTATGTTGAATCTAATTGAAGTAGATTCACCATACAGACTGAAACATGAGGAGATCCTGAACAGACCAGACACACCTAAAGAAACACCCACCATTGATGTTTACAAATGTTCTTCTTCTGCTGAAGAGGAAGTTCAAAAGTCATGGTCATCAGAATCAGGAGCAGCTGATGGAAACCTCAATCTGTTGATCAGCAATTCACCAAAACACAAGGAAGCACCAGAATTTGAGGAAAGCCATCAGAATCCTGATGCTGGATTCCACTTTGAAGATGAACCTCATCAAGACACAGAAGTCCTACATTATGCAGAGTCTCATGTTGCTGGAATAGGTTCATCCTTAAACACAGTTTTAATTTATACTTCTGTAAATAAGTCAAATTCTGAAGAATCAATTACTGCATCTTACAAAGTTAAACATAGAAAAACTGTTGTTAATGAGGGGGTATCTAGTTCACTTCATCTCAAAGAGAATCAGATAATGAGGAGGAGATTGAGATTACAATGGATATAGATCAGCAAGCTGATCAAAGAAATCCGGATGAAGATAATTTGTTTATCTCAACAACTTTTGGAGAATCATTCATTGGAATGATTCAAGGAAATAAGGAAATCCAGAGTGAAAATGTGTTTTTCACATCTCGTGGAGATGATTCTCGTATACCCAAGGATGCACCAGATTCTGGTAAATCTAAGGGTGCACCAGAAATTTCCAAAACAGCTACAAATTTGTTTACAGCTGGTGAGTTAGAAGGAACATCTGTTGTTCCAAATATCCCTGAAACACCTTCTATGACACCTGAACAAATTCAAAAAGCCCTGGATGATATAGTCACTTTCTGCAAGAAGAATCCAGTTGAGGAGAAGCTTGATCAACTGCTGTCAGAAGTAAAGGGTCAAAGAACTGAACTGAAGACCCTGACAGAATCGGTGGAACTCATCAAGACTCGGTATGAGAGGAACACTGATGCCTTGAAAGCTCTGCAAAGACAGTAAGAAAAGACACTAGAAACCAGCATCTCTTCATCAGAAATTCAGAAATCTTCACAGAAATGGAGAAGATTCAAACACAAGTCAAAGATGCTATGGAGTCTAGAACATCAAGCAGCTCCAACAAGGTTTTGGAGGAGATTACAATTCTGAGGGCCAGCAACAATAGCATCACAGATGCCATTGAGAATCTGATCAAAGAATGGGCTGCACTGCAGGAGCAAAATCAAGCAGAATTTGCAAAAGTGCAGGAAAATGAAATCAATAATGCCAAACTTGTGGGAGAAGTGCAATCTCTTATGAAGAGAATGCACTTCAACATTGCCAGACTGGTCAATGTTGACCCTAAGGAGATCATGAAACCCATTCCAAAATAAGCCTCTCATATCACACCCCGACCGCGTTAAAACAACGAAACCGCGGCGGAAACGTCGGGGAGTGGAGTGGTAGAATTATTGTTTCACAACCATGGATTCAAAAAGTTTTGTTTTGTTGATTCATTAGATAATTTACATTGTCTTGAAATTTAAACAAACAAGTTAAACATAGTCTATCATTGTTATTAAGTCACTAAGGACTCGTCCAGTCCAAAGTGAGCATGCATCCTAGTAATCAACATCATTCAACAACACCTGAAACATATGTAAAAACAAAGTCAGCAAAGAAATGCTGACGAGCACATAGGTTTTATGAGAGTGTCGGATTCATGGCTCGTTTATATGTTGCAGTACCTCATTAGTGTTGGGTTTTTCACATGTTTATCAAAGTGATTTCATCCGTATGAAATAAAAACGCAGTGGAATAATTATTTAAAACATGTTGATTTCAAGATATAAAACCCATTTTATATGTGTAACCCAATACCCGGATCCATATATAAACATGCACGCTATCAAAAATTAAAACACAACCATAGGGTGTTTAGAATACTACCTTCCAAGGAGTAAAGGATATGAAGAAGCTGATGCTTCTTGAATGGTTGCCTTCAAGTGTAGAAGACCTCAAGCTTGTATACCCCAAGCCTTCCAACAAACACCTTGTGTTTAGCTAGGATTTCTACACTTATGAACTCACTAAAATTCCATCTAGATCAACCACCATGGCCGAAAAATGAGGGGAGGTTATGGAGTTCTTCCACTTGATTTATCAACTTGAAAAACCCTTCTTGATCAACCATACATTGGCCGATTTTTTTAAAGAGTAAATTCAAGTCTTAAACTTGAAAATGATCTCCTAAAATTTGCAATATGTTGGCCGATTTTTTTAGAGAGGATTCTCTAAAATTTCAAGTTCATCATCTAGTCATTTTTGTCATACAAAAATGTTATAAAACAATGAGAGAGGTAGCCACCAAATATGCCCAATCATGTGCCATCTTGAACATGCAAATGCATGCTTGTTTATTGGACCACACAATCCTTGGGAAGAACACAAAGGGGGGCGGCCTATGCTTTTATTTAAAAAA
Source organism: Helianthus tuberosus (assembly GCA_030545235.1). NCBI lineage: Eukaryota > Viridiplantae > Streptophyta > Magnoliopsida > Asterales > Asteraceae > Helianthus > Helianthus tuberosus. The sequence goes on from CM060409.1 coordinate 122,989,102, forward strand.
AAAAAATCTTTAACATTTTAAGTCTTATATATAATTTTACAACTTTTATAAAATTATAACATCAGATGTAATAAGACTTATACAACTTTTATTATGTTATTTAACCCATTAAATAACAAAAATAAAATATTCTCTCAAAATAAATTATCCATATAATTTATTAGTTTGTCAAGTGCAATTATTTAGAAAATGGATTTCTAAATATTCTAAGTGTTAATACTTATTTGTTTGATCATATCACAAATAAATATTATAAGTGTTTGTCTAGCTTGTATTTGGGTATGACTCGACTTGGATCATAACGTACTAGCCACATCAATTTAATATGTGTCTTGGGCATAAAGAATCCAACAATCTCCCACTTGCACAAGATACATAGAAGATTGATGCAAGCAGTAAAGACCACCTAACTATAGTTTACTACCCCTAATTGTGACACCTATGTATTTTAATCTATGTATAATTCTGAACAACTTTGTATTTAGTGAAACATGGTGCTTTTAACTCCAATATTTGTTTAATTATTTGTGACATTAGTACGTTTTCAATCATTGTTCAATTCCGAACTCTCAAACCTGTTCTGGAAGTGAAATCGTAAACCGTTACGTAAGCCTAATCAGTTTAACGCGACGTACACTCTGGAACAGAGACATATACTAACCATACCCTAAATACCCTTTACATAACTTAGAAATAAGTTTCGAAAGATTTGGTATGGCAAAAACATGTTTGTTTGAACTTAAGAACTATTTGCGACAAAACTGCGAAACGAACGTTGGTGACCACCCGGATAATATTTAAACCCCAAAAATATTCCGTTATGATTAAAATTTTATTTTTAATCATGTTCGTGTTGAAAGATAAATTAAAACGCCTCAAAACGTTATTTTTCAAGTTTAAGCGCACACCGCGTGTTACTACGCAACAGGTGCTTATACTGCGAAACGCGGACAACGCAACCATTCTCAGCAACTGATATTTATTTCAGTAATATTTTGGCAGGTTTACTTTTATAGAATAATAAAAATAAATTAAAACGCCATAAACCGGGATTAAAACGCTAGATAAAATACCCGGTATCCAGTTAAATACATGTTTTTAACCTACATATATTATATATATGTATAATATGCATATACATGTATGTGTATTCGTGTATTGGGGAGAGAGAAAGTGCCACATCTCTCTCAAACTTGACACATGTTGGCCATGCATGTTGCATGCCTTCTTGGAAACCCACCATATCTTCCATATCTTGATCTTTCCAACACAATCCTCACAAACCAAGAATTCAAATCACTCCTCTCTCTCTCTCTAAATCTCACGGCCGAACACCCCTATTCCTCTCTTCCATTTTCGTTTTTCAACCTTCTCATCAAGATTCAAGTCCCTTCCAAGCTTGTTCCAAGCACTTTAGAAGATCCTAAGGTGATTTGAAGGTGTATCTAGCAAGAACCAAGCTCCATAACATCAAAATCTTGTCAAAACCCACCAATAATCTTGAAGGTATAAAATTTATTTTTAAATCATACTTTTGATTCTTGGTGATGTTCATTCATGATGTTGGAAGGTTTCTCTCGATTCTTGGATTTTTCATTAACTTGAACTAAAAAGAAATGGGTTTTCAAACAAAATAAAAATGGAAGTATGTATATGTGTATATATAACCGTATCTATATGTATGTGTATGTATTTGAGTTTGAGTTGGTTTTTGATAAATACTTGCTTAGGATGTTTGATTGCATGAACAAGATTATGTGCAAATATGTTAGAGAGATAAAGGAGTGATTGAATCATGAGTTATAATTTGAAATAATATTAGTATATTGACATGTAAATGGCCGAAAATTTATTAGACATGTTTGAGAATTTTTAAGTGTTGCATGTTCTTGAATGATAGTTAAAATGCAAGTGTTTGATGATTTGTGAATGATATGATGAATGTTCATTCAAATCAGTAAGTAAACATGAATAAATTACATGTTTGATGCATTTAAGTTCATATGAAATGATGATGATATGATAAGTGTGCTTTAGATACTTGTACATAAGCATGCATGTTGACTAAAGCTCAAGAAATGATGAAAAATGATTGTATGACAAAAATATTTTAGAACAGATTATAAACACTAAAAATAACATTATTTGGTATATTATAATGGCATGAAACTTTGTCATAGGCTTGATAGCTTTGCATGTTGTACATGTAGCTTAGAAAGTGGTAAAATATGTGAAATTTGCATGATTTATGTGGTTTATGTGAGACCTGCACTATCATGAGTATAACCACTATTTTATACAGTAAATAACATGGGTTATGTTAAAATATCAAGTCTTTACGATTTGGGATGGTTATGGTAACGTTTGATGCAAAACTATGCGTTAAAACGGTTAAAAATCGGCTTTTCAGAGGATTTTTATAAAACTGTTTTAGATCAGTAACTAAACTGATATTTTTGCTATAAAAATAAGTATTTTAACTTATATTAAGTTTACTTGGTGTTTGGTGAGTCATACGTGACTTCCGGCGCCCAAAAACATTACCGAATCGCTAAAAATACGCGTTTTTCAATGTACACTAGAATGGGTAATTCATGGGTAAATTTTATGTGTTACAATGTGTTATGTGATTTAGATTATGTGTATGATGATATGCTAAGACTTGACAAAATTATGTGTATTACGATATTTACTATATGTCACGTTTGAGTATATATATTACGACGCGCAAATCATAGATACATTGCTTATGATGAGGGTCACCAATAAAATCGTTCAAGTCGCAAAGTTCTTAAAATATATATATGAACTCATATATATATATAATTACACCAATATAATAAAAAATAATAACTTTTCGAGAAAGTCTCAAAGTTATGTGAAAATTCTACGTATCGGAGAAACTTAGGTATTTTTGTGAGTTTTTGATTATTAAATCGTTCTTACTTAATTTAGGACGAATAGACAAATTCGAGGGATTGTGTTAACACATAAAAATGCACCCAAAGGTGAGTACATAGTTTCCCCTATTTTACTTTTACAAATGTTTTGGGGTGAAGCATATGTGCATAATTTTACTTTTCGTTTTCATAACATTATACATTTTTGTTACATAGTACATATAATGCATTATTTCAAAGACATTTTACTTGGCATATTGACTTAGTATGCCTGGTACATGGTTTTACAAAGACATTTTCATGACATGCTTACATTGAAAATGATATTTGGTATGTTTAACGGGTTAGTAGTACATTCGTTAACATTGATCACGCCGCTCGGTAGTATGTAATAGCGCTATAGGACTTGACAAATCCCGTTCCCGCTTTCTAGGAATTTCGGAAGGGGAATGACAGAATCCGAATACATTTTTGATAAACCTTGATCCTAATAAGGGTTTATCCGACAGTCTCAAGGCTTGAGTGTATGTGATAGACAAACCGTATAAATGTTCATCTCGATAAAAGCAATGGTTTTCAAAACATAACTTTTGATTTAAACTTTTGGTTATTCAAAGACCTTGTTTTGTACATGACATTGGATTTCATAAGACATTTGTTTATACTTGACATTAGACATTGTTTACACATGACATTTGACATTCAAACAAGACATTATTTGATGGTTATTGATAAGTGCTTTTATTATGTTACATATTGTGGCATTTTCCAAACCATTTCAACAAGGACAAGACATGACATATTTTGTACATATTATTTTCATTTGGTTATTTATTTAACCGTACACTATTCTTTTACATCATCTGATCTTCATATTGATTTTCTAATGACTTTATAAAAGAAAACAATTTCAAAGGTTCATGACTACTTTGCGTTAAACATTTCTTTAAACATTTAAAGTCGTGAATCTTCAACACAAAATCCTATGTTACTCACAGGCATTTTTTTGCTGACGTATTTACTTTCACATATGTTTCAGGTTCTATTACGTGACGACTGTTGATTGCTTCACATAGGATGGACATGGGCCTTAGTAATTATAAAACATGAACGACAATTGTATTGTTTGTTGATCAAATTCCAAGACAATGTAACTTATTATGTAATAAAACAATATTTTAAATTCCATGTGTTGTGAGACAATGATTCTGTGACACGACTCCCCGATGTTTCCACCGCGGTTTGTTGTATTACGCGGTCGGGGTGTTACAGAAAAGTTGGTATCAGAGCTCATGGTTATAGGGAATTAGGTTATTAGTAAAATTTTTACCTAGTCTATAACCTTTCTAGGACCCTAACACAAGTTATCTTATATTTAGATTCTTAATACAATACTATCACCTATCCTTAGGTGATTACCAAAAACAAGTACACAAAATTTCAATTTCATTTGAAAATCAATCATCTATCCTTAGATGATTTGTTTTTAGGCATTATGCCTTTAAAAGTTTTCAAATCTCGTCAAGGTTTGGGTCTTAATAATGTGAACACGTGCAATCTGGAAGGGTGGGTGCCGGTACCCTGAGTTTTCTGTCTAAGGCTAGAGTGTTTGTACAAATCCACATCATCGGACCAGTCACTCTTACCTGGGAACTCTTGGGGTGAGTGTCCACTTATAGGCTAAAGCATGTCTTCTCGATACATTATAAAGACCCGATTACTTTGATCAGTCACTGTGTCGTTTGTTTGTTTTAGGTAACAAACAAATGATCACAATCCCTATGCTTCGTCGATATTTGTTATAACATTCAGTTTTGATTACCCAATATCATCTCACTTGTTCCCTCTCTTGATTTTTCACTCTCTTTAGATGCCTCCAAATCGCAACGATACTCAAAGGTCTGAACTGGTTGCTACAATCGCCCAACAAATAAGTGCAATACTCTGTGGTACCATTGGGTTAGCAGTCTCCATGTCTCATCTCAATGACGAGGCTACTCAAGAGGCACCTAAGAAGACCAAAGTCAAGCCTTCAAGAAAATCAAGGAAGCGTAAAGCTTCAAAGAAACTCACAATGATTGCTCCAAATCTGCCTAACCAAGTGGGACCTAGCCAGGTGGCTGCCCCACCAGCTAAGAAGCCGTACAAAGGAAAGGCTCCTCTGTACCACCAATGCAACCGCCATCATCCGAATCAAACACCGTGCCACAAATGTACCCACTGTGGACGATTGGGACATCTGGTCAATGCATGCCGTCTTGCTACCCAAAACCAAACTGTTGCAAACCTTGCTGCTGCTCAAGCACCATATCCACCTGGACCGTGCTACAACTGTGGTGATCTTACTCACTATAGAAACAATTGCCCAAAGCTTGTTAATGCAAATCCAGCCTGTGGACGAGTATTTAACATAAATGAGGCTCACGCAAATCACAATGCAGCAGTGAACAATTAAACTTTCATATTTTCCTTGTTGTTATCTATGAAACTCGAAACCTTTCAGTTTGTATATAAATAAATTTGTTATTTCAATTTTATTTACAAAACCAACGTGGTTACGTGTCTGTGTGACATACCCCTACAATACCGACACCAAGGAACTATATTCCTTGCAAATCAAACTACCCTCGTAAGTTTCTTCCATTTCGTGATCACTCGCGATCTCCACAAAAATCCTAAGTACTCGTTTCTCCTACAGAAACAAAGTACAATGTGCAAGTTATAAGTCTTAACAAATACTCGAAATACCACTTTAAATCCCCAAGGATATATTTTCATGAGTCCTTAATTTGACTTATGCAATATATCTATATGAATATCATATGATTTTAAAGGACATCTTACATGATTTCAAGGGCATTTCACATGGTTTTAAAACATTTTATAAACGTATCTACATAAAATACCTACTGCATGATTTCAAAAATATTATCCATGTTTTCAAAAATCCCATACATAATTTTAAAGACATTTCACATAATCTCAAAACATTTCAACATGGCATATTTACCTAATATATCTAGTGCATGATTTCAAAAACATTATATATGATTTCAAAAACATTAAGCATGTTTTCAAGGATCCAATGCATAGTTTTCAAAGACTTTCTGCTTCGTATGCTTACCTAGCATATCTAACACATTGATTTCATGTACACTTTTGCTTCGCATGTTTACTTAGCATACCTAGTACGAGGTTTTCAAAACAATTTCGCTGCACAATCCCAAATCCTTATAAGATCTTCCTGTCCTTATAATTAGAATCTTGAGGATGTTTAAAGTACTAACTGAAGTCCTTAATTGGATTCCTAGCGTACTTTAAATGCATATGTACAGCTGATGAACAAGTTATTAACCAAGTTGACGACCAAATTGACGATTATGTGACCATGTGTTTACGTGTTTAGATGATTCAAATGCTCGTTATCCAAATCCTTGTAAAATCTTACATATTTTAATATGCTAGATTTCTCAGAGGGATATCCAAAGTACTATCTTAAATCCTTAAGGGACTTCTCTATGTAAATAGTCAGACTCTTGGATTCCATAGTGCTTTTCCTAAACAATTATTTGATACAAAGTTGAAGGGACCCTTTTGGTGGTTTATTTAAAGAGATCATTTGTTGATCTAGTTAAAAAGATCATGTGTTGATCTAGTTAAAGAGATGTGATCTAGTTAAAGAACCAATCTGGTGGTCTAGTCAAGTCATTTCATGTTTGTTTGTTTGATTTTTTTCCCCTACACATCATAAAATGAACTGTGCAGACTGTGCAAGGAATTACGTAATTATGGATGCATACATAATTATGGAATTCAGTGCACAGAAACCACAACAAGTTTTGTCATGTATTGAAACCTATAGTGATAAGGATAACGAAACGGGAACAATGTAATAAGGACATGGTGGATATGCCGCTGGTACTTCCTATATATAAGTGTTCCTTATTTCATTGCAAGCATAGCATTATTTAAGTTGCTAGAAGTTCTGGACCTTGATCAATGTTATTTTATCTTACATTCTTCGACTTTAACTTCGAGCGCACACAAGTTTCCTATAATAGTCTTCCTGGGGAAACGTTCTTCCATCAGTTGTTCGAAACTCCGAAGTTCACACTCTTTTCGAGTTATTTTACAACAAAAAATGCCACTTTGGCATTTACATGACTCTCTTGAGACTTGGTACCATCTTACATCTGTCGATTGGAGTGAAATTTAAATCTTCCGATCTGAACTCATTCCTATAGACAACAGATGAGTACTGATAACAAAAAAATTTCGCTGGTAATCCAAACGTGGCCAGAGTTTTACTCTGAAAACGGAGGATTTATTTAAAAGCGAAACAACAACACATTTTCTCACAAGTTTCCTCTAATTAAATTTCGGGATGAAATTTCCTACAGTAGGGAGACTGTGACACCTGTGTATTTTAATCTCTGTACAATTCTGAACAACTTTGTATTTAGTGAAACATGGTGCTTTTAACTCCAATATTTGTTTAATTATTTGTGACATTAGTACGTTTTCAATCATTGTTCAATTCCGAACTCTCAAACCTGTTCTGGAAGTGAAATCGTAAATCGTTACGTAAACGTAATCAGTTTAACGCGACGTACACTCTGGAACAGTGACATATACTAACCATACCCTAAATACCCTTTACATAACTTAGAAATAAGTTTCGAAAGATTCGGTATGGCAAAAACATGTTTGTTTGAACTTAAGAACTATTTGCGACAAAACTGCGAAACGAACGTTGGTGACCACCCGGATAATATTTAAACCCCAAAAATATTCCGTTATGATTAAAATTTTATTTTTAATCATGTTCGTGTTGAAAAATAAATTAAAACGCCTAAAAACGTTATTTTTCAAGTTTAAGCGTATACCGCATGTTACTACGCAACACAGTGCTTATACTGCGAAACGCAGACAACGCAGCCATTCTCAGCAACTGATATTTATTTCAGTAATATTTTGGCAGGTTTATTTTTATAGATTAATAAAAATAATTTAAAACGCCATAAACCGGGATTAAACGCTAGATAAAATACCCGGTATCCAGTTAAATACCTGTTTTTAACCTACATATATTATATATATATGTATAATATTCATATACATGTATGTGTATTCGTGTATTGGGGAGAGAGAAAGTGCCACCTCTCTCTCAAACTTGACACATGTTGGCCATGCATGTTGCATGCCTTCTTGGAAACCCACCATATCTTCCATATCTTGATCTTTCCAACACAATCCTCACAAACCAAGAATTCAAATCACTCCTCTCTCTCTCTAAAGCTCACGGCCGAACACCCCTATTCCTCTCTTCCATTTTTGTTTTTCAACCTTCTCATCAAGATTCAAGTCCCTTCCAAGCTTGTTCCAAGCACTTTTGAAGATCCTAAGGTGATTTGAAGGTGTATCTAGCAAGAACCAAGCTCCTAACATCAACATCTTGTCAAAACCCACCAATAATCTTGAAGGTATAAAATTCATTTTTAAATCATACTTTTGATTCTTGGTGATGTTCATTCATGATGTTGGAAGGTTTCTCTCGATTCTTGGATTTTTCATTAACTTGAACTAAAAAGAAATGGGTTTTCAAACAAAATAAAAATGGAAGTATGCATACGTGTATATATAACCGTATATATATGTATGTGTGTGTATTTGAGTTTGAGTTGGTTTTTGATTAATACTTGTTTAGGATGTTTGATTGCATGAACAAGATTATGTGCAAATATGTTAGAGAGATAATGGAGTGATTGAATCAAGAGTTATAATTTGAAATAATATTAGTATATTGACATGTAAATGGCCGAAAATTTATTAGACATGTTTGAGAATTTTTAAGTGTTGCATGTTCTTGAATGATAGTTAAAATGCAAGTGTTTGATGATTTGTGCATGATATGATGAATGTTCATTCAAATCAGTAAATAAACATGAATAAATTACATGTTTGATGCATTTAAGTTCATATGAAATGATGATGATATGATAAGTGTGCTTTAGATACTTGTACATAAGCATGCATGTTAATTAAAGCTCAAGAAATGATGAAAAATGATTGTATGACAAAAATGTTTTAGAACAGATTATAAACACTAAAAATAACATTATTTGGTATATTATAATGGCATGAAACTTTGTCATAGGCTTGATAGCTTTGCATGTTGTACATGTAGCTTAGAAAGTGGTAAAATATGTGAAATTTGCATGATTTATATGGTTTATGTGAGACCTGCACTATCATGAGTATAACCACTATTTTATTCATTAAATAACATGGGTTATGTTAAAATATCAAGTCGTTGCGATTTGGGATGGTTATGGTAACGTTTGATGCAAAACTATGCGGTAAAACGGTTAAAAATCTGCTTTTCGGAAGATTTTTATAAATTGTTTTAGATCAGTAACTAAACTGATATTTTTGCTATAAAAATAACTATTTTAACTTATATTAAGTTTACTTGGTGTTTGGTTAGTCATACGTGACTTCCGGCGCCCAAAAACATTACCGAATCGCTAAAAATGCGCGTTTTTCAATGTACACTAGAATGGGTAATTCATGGGTAAATTTTATGTGTTACAATGTGTTATGTGATTTAGATTATGTGTATGATGATATGCTAAGACTTGACAAAATTATGTGTATTACGATATTTACTATATGTCACGTTTGAGTATATATATTACGACGCAAATCGTAGATATATTGCTTATAACATGATTAGGGTCACCAATAAAATCGCTCAAGTCGCAAAGTTCTTAAAATATATATATGAACTCATATATATATAATTACACCAATATAATAAAAAATAATAACTTTTCGAGAAAGTCTCAAAGTTATGTGAAAATTCTACGTATCGGAGAAACTTAGGTATTTTTGTGAGTTTTTTATTATTAAATCGTTCTTACTTAATTTAGGACGAATAGACAAATTCGAGGGATTGTGTTAACACATAAAAACGCACCCAAAGGTGAGTACATAGTTTCCCCTATTTTACTTTTTCAAATGTTTTGGGGTGAAGCATATGTGCATAATTTTACTTTTCGTTTTCATGACATTATACATTTTTGTTACATAGTACATATAATGCATTATTTCAAAGACATTTTACTTGGCATATTGACTTAGTATGCCTATTACATGGTTTTACAAAGACATTTTCATGACATGCTTACATTGAAAAGGACATTTGGTATGTTTAACGGGTTAGTAGTACATTCATTAACATTGATCACGCCGCTCGGTAGTAAGTAATAGCGCTATAGGACTTGACAAATCCCGTTCCCGCTTTCTAGGAATTTCGGAAGGGAATGACAGAATCCGAATACATTTTTGATAAACCTTGATCCTGATAAGGGTTTATCCGACAGTCTCAAGGCTTGAGTGTATGCGATAGACAAACCGTATAAATGTTCATCTCGATAAAAGCAATGGTTTTCAAAACATAAATTTTGATTTAAACTTTTAGTTATTCAAAGACCTTGTTTTATACATGACATTGGATTTCATAAGACATTTGTTTATACTTGACATTAGACATTGTTTACACATGACATTTGACATTCAAACAAGACCTTATTTGATGATTATTGAAAAGTGCTTTTATTATGTTACATATTGTGGCATTTTCCAAACCATTTCAACAAGGACAAGACATGACATATTTTGTACATATTATTTTCATTTGGTTATTTATTTAACCGTACACTATTCTTTTACATCATCTGATCTTCATATTGATTTTCTTATGAATTTATAAAAGAAAACACTTTCAAAGGTTCATGACTACTTTGCGTTAAACATTTTTATGCTGACGTATTTACTTTCACATATGTTTCAGGTTCTATTACGTGACGACTGTTGATTGCTTCACATAGGATGGACATGGGCCTTAGTAATTATAAAACATGAACGGAAATTGTACTGTTTGTTGATCTAATTCCAAGACAATGTAACTTATTATGTAATAAAACAATATTTTAAATTCCATGTGTTGTAAGACAATGATTCTGTGACATGACTCCCCGATGTTTCCGCCGCGGTTTGTTGTATTACGCGGTCGGTGTGTTACACTAATACGTATGACTATATGTCCCATTCAATAACATCATCCCCTTCAAGTCCCTTACTTGAAAATGATTTAGGTGAATCTATCATTTATCCTTTCGTTACAGATGTCATGTTAAATCCAGAGACATAGAGTGATCACTCTCTCTTGATTTAACTTTAGCAGGCCTTAGACATCTTACTCTCAACGAATAAGAGGAACAAATCCCTTCTTGACTACATATGTCACACCCGCTCGTAGCGGAAGCGCGAGGTGTGATCTGATCGGTTCTCATTGCATAACAATATAAGTGAACATACTAAATGAATAAAAACAAGCTCCAATGCCATTGTCATAATTGTTTAAAAAGAACGCAACATAAGTTAAATGCATTCGTTACAAACCATCAAATGAAAATATGTTGTCATCGTTTTATACATCAAAATATAAGTCTTAAAATGTCAAGACTTTGACCACTATATCACCGTAAAGAGGCGGTATATAACAGGCAAACCCTTCAATAGTTGGCATGGAGTATTGATACTTGTTTTCCTTGAACTGAAATCGTTGCATTGGTCCACTAATTCCCTGAAATACATGTAAGTTTGAAAACATCAACAAAAGTTGAGCGAGTTCATGCAGTTTAGTTGTATGAGATGTATCTGTAAAATGTGAGTTGTATAAAATGTATCTGTAAAATGTGAGTTGTATAAACTGTATCCATAAAATGTGAGTTGTATAAACTGTATCCATAAAATGTGAGTTGTATAAAATGTATCTGTATGTAATGATGTAGTATGTAAAGCGTCAATGAAATCGTTGATCATTAATGTTTCGCGAGGACATTAATATGTGTGACGAATTAGGAAGCAATCCAAACCTAGACGATTTTATGTCGACTACTATCGACTGGGACACAAACGCACTCTTCTGTATGGGTCCACGACCAAGAGTGGGGCTCGCCAATACCCATTAGATCTAACCACTTGTACCTAGGTCCAAACTGGATTAATGGTGCTTAGATGTATAACCCTAATTCGCACATGATCTAAGGTGTTTCATTCCCTAACTTTAACATACGTTGAACATGTATTTTCCCCGATAGTTGTAAAGTTGTAAAACATTTAAATGAATAGGGGACATGAACTCACAGTATCGCGTCCTGTGAATAGAAGTAACTATGATCTCACGTGCGGTCGTCCTGAATAGTGTTGCGACCTACAAATGTTCTTATATTTGTTAGACACTTCGGTCTTTGTAATAACTTGAGTACAAGTCTTGTGTCTTAAATATGTGTAAGACTTGTATGTCTTTACTGTTCGTTGAGCTGTGTATTTAGATGAATGATTTGTTAAACTGCTATATATATATATATATTTCACCAAATATATATATATATATATATATATATGTCACCTTGTATCTTGTGAGTTGTATCATCGGGTCTTGTCTTCTTGATTTCGTGTCGTTGTGTAAGTAAATTATATAATTGAATTTCCAATAATGGTGTCACTGGGCCGAGCCCATGTTTTCATGTTATTGGGCCCCAAATAGTGTTGGGCCTAAATAGTGTTAGGCCTCAATAGTGTTGGGCCTAAATAGTGTTGGGCTTAAATAGTGTTGGGCTTAAATAGTGTTGGGCCTTGGCCCATATGTTTGGTATTGGGCTTAGCCCATGAGTTTTTGATATTGGGCTTAGCCCATGTATTTATGTTAAGCCCATTATAAAATGTAAGCCTATTTGTATAAAGTAGCCCATTAAGAAATGTAAGCCCATTTGTATAAAATAGCCCATTAAGAAATGTATAAGTCTTTCATTTCTATAAAACATTTTTTATAAAAATTCACTAAGTATACTTTTTAGTAAATAAAAACATAATAGTTTTTATAAGTTTAAAAATGTCCTAATTTTGTTAATGGTAACGTAATTTTGGTGTCCGCGTCGAAAGATCGCCTAAACGTCGTAGTAAGTCCTCGGATTGGCGATATGTTCATAGGTTCGTCCGTCGTCCGTTTTGACCATAAATGGTGTCCGATCATTCAGATTGTCCGTAACTAGTTTTTAAGGCGTAATTATATGAAGTCTTGCAAGACTTTGATTGTAATATGTCATGTGTTTATTTGTGTCATTATATTCAAGTTCCTATCTTTGATATATATAACTAATACATCAAATACCACATAGCACATACTTGATATGTTCACTAAATATATATTTTACCAAAATATATATTTATGTCAATTTTTATGTTTAGAAAGACCAACTTTCTAATCTTGTAAAGACTTTGTTAAAAACGACAATTTTTCTAACACATGATTTCTAAGAAAAATTAGCCATAGTTCCTTCGAAATACGAACTTTGCCATGTTATCAAAACATATGATTTTCTTTTCAATATCACCATCAATTTACTCATAACATCTTAACTAAAAACATATGAGATTTTTATAACATAAACTTATCAAGATGATCTCCAAATCATGTAGGGTTTTGAACATGATCATTAAATATGCTAACTAGTTCAAAAACCAAGTTTACTTCTAGTTTTAACAACTTTTATAAAAATCTCATGTTTTATGTTACTTTTTATAATCTTGTAAAAGTCTTGTTTTTAAATAAAAACATTAAGTAAATTAACAACACCATAATTTATGATCATCCGTTCATCCTTTAAGTTTAACAAAAACCCTTTAACATAAACATGTATAATTGTTAGATCATATTTTTTTTTTAAACATCATCTAACAACTTATTTATATCATAATCCTCATAACAAGATCAAATATGCATATAACAAGTCTTAGATCACAATATAAACAAACATAAATATATCATGATTATTATCTTTGCTTCTTTGTATTTTTCATGTTTATTATGTATGATTACTTGGTTATTATTAGTTATAATAACAATCATAAACATAATATAAGTATAAAAAAAATAGATCTAGAAGCTTACTTCTAGCACTAGGCTAGGGATGATCTTTAGAGAATGATTAAGAGTTAAGAATATGAAGATCTTGATGATATAAGGCTCTTGAATGGATGAATACACTTCCTTTAACTTGCAAATGCTTTAGATCACCTTAAGCTCCATGAAACTCCATGTTGATCATCAAGATGTGATAAAATTTAAATGGGTTTTTATGGTGTTCTTGGTGGAAATGGATGAAGATGATGAGAGAGTTTATTTGTGTAATAAAAGATGAAAAAAAAATGAGTGTAAGGAGCTAGTTTACTTAGTGAGTAAGTGTTGTAATAATTCACCAACATAATCCACTTGCAAACTAATAAAATATCTAGATATTTAACAAAAAAAATTAGGGTGTGGGACCCCTTTAAAACCGTTCACAACAACATGGGGGGGGGGGGGGGTCTTGAATTGTTGAATTGTTATTAAGTGTTTAAAGTGTTAGAAACTTTTAGCAAAGTTTAGGTGTTTTGGTGTTTAAATGTTTCAAGTGTATAAATGTGTTAAGAAGGTGTTAAGTGACCATTACTAGTCTAATATGATCTAAATAATATTAGATGGTCACTAAAAAAAAGATCCGACATTGTTCGGATATTCGTTTCGAATTGTTTCGGTTAGACGTTATTTGAACGCTAAGTTGTGTAACTTGTATGAATTGATGTAGTTATTGGTTCGGATGATACCCGAAAGTATCCTCATATGAATTATATGTTTAATAACATTTTTACATGTCTTAAAAATATTAGAAAGCTGATTTCTGCAGAATTTCTGCGGAAAAGTGTTGAAATTGTCGCTTTTAGTGCTTTTCGGCAGTTTTTAGTGTTATCGGACATCGGGAAAGTATTAAACCAAACCCTTGTATTTCCATATAGGGTTTAATGTATATTTTCGTCTGAGTCCTAAAGATGTAATTTAGATGGTTTATGCGGATCCTGAGTTTTCGTTAGCACACTAGTTTACTAGGTACTACTCTAGTTGTTTTGATGCATTGTTTACACTATTTCAAATGTAACAAATAAAAATGAATAATGTGCATCATAAATGAATATTCCATGAGTGTTCTAAGATGTATATCAGGTAATCATGCAGTTCGAATATTCAAAACACATACTTGTATAATGTAAATCATTGCTTTAAATGTACGTAAATTACCAGAAAGTGGCAGTTGTCACATTCTCCCCTTGTTCTTGAGAATTACGTCCCGAAATTCAAGCTGAGCCATCCTTTGTAGGAGTATTCTCGAACAGGTGGGGGTATTTTGGTTTTGATTTGATTTTCACGTTCCCAAGTATATTCGGGTCCGTGTCGAGAGTTCCAATGAATTTTTGTTAATATGTTACGACTCCTTCATGTTTCCTGGACCTTCCGGTCCATGACCTCAACAGGTGCTTTGGCGAATTGGAGTTTGTTATCTATATGAACCTCATCCTCCGGGATGAAAACTGTTTCTTGCGTTGGACTCTTCTTGAGATTCGACAAATGAAATATGTCGTGTAC
The DNA here is from genome assembly GCA_030545235.1 of Helianthus tuberosus. Taxonomy (NCBI): domain Eukaryota; kingdom Viridiplantae; phylum Streptophyta; class Magnoliopsida; order Asterales; family Asteraceae; genus Helianthus; species Helianthus tuberosus. The sequence continues at coordinate 123,004,531 of CM060409.1, forward strand.
TCTACTTAGTTCTTCTAGTAACTTCAGTTTGTAGGAAACGGTGCCAATCTTTTCCAAGATTTCAAATGGACCTACATAATGGGGGTTAAGCTTTCCACGCTTACTGAATCTTGCCACGCCCTTCCAAGGCGAGACTTTCAATAAGACCTTGTCTCCGACCTCGAAGGATAATGGCTTCCGTCTCTTGTCTGCATAGCTCTTTTGTCGATCGCGAGCCGCCTTGATACGGTCTCTGATCTGGAAGATTTTATCTGTAGTCTTTTGGACTAACTCTGGACCGATAAGTTGTTTATTGCCCGCTTCCGCCCAACATAGCGGAAAGCGACTCTTTCGAACGTAGAGAGCTTCGTAGGTGTAGCCTGTATACTTGTGTGGTAGCTGTTGTTGTAGGAAAACTCAACCATTGGTAAGTGAGTATCCCAGTTGCCGCCCAAATCCATAACACATGCACGAAGCATATCTTCGAGTGTTTGGATTGTCCGTTCGCTCTGGCCGTCAGTTTGTGGATGAAAGGTCGTGCTTAGATTTAAATGAGATCCAAAGGTCTGTTGGAATGACTTCCAAATTCTTGAAACAAAACGACCATCTCGTTCTGAGATGATTGAAATAGGCACTCTATGACGAGCCACTATTTCCTTGTGATAGGGTTCCTCTAGTTTCTCTGTACTATCCTTCTCCCGAATCGGTAAGAAGTGTGCAGACTTTGTTAGTCTATCGATGATTACCCATATCATGTCGTGACCTCTTGAGGTCCTGGGTAACTTCGTAATGAAGTACATCGATATTTGTTCAAATTTTCAAAAGGGAATCTCGGGTTGTTGTACCAATCCTGAGGGATTTTTCTATTTGACTTTCGCTCAAGTCAAGCATTCTCCGACATAAGTCGCGATATCACTTTTGAGATTAGGCCACCAATAGTATTCTTTCAATACTTAGGCCTATGTGCTTCCTCAAAATATCATCTCGAAGGCCGCCAAAGAATGGAACCCAATTTCGACCCATAAGGTATAAAGTTCCAGCTTCTTTCAGCACTAGTTGTTCCTTCACGCCTCGAAGTGTTTCTGCTTGAATATGCTCTTCCTTGAGTGCTTGTGAATCATCTTCTCTAATGCTTGAACTCTCACTGTTCTAACTTCCTCCTTGCGGCTCAAGGCGTCAGCTACAACATTTTCCTTGCCCAGATGGTACTTTATTTCACAATCATAGTCGTTCAACAATTCAACAAACATCGTTGACGCATATTTAATTCTTTTTGGTTGAATATGTGTTGAAGACTTTTATGATCCGTGAAAATAATGCATTGAGTACCATATAAATAATGTCGTCATAATTTTTAAAGCGAATTTCACCACGCCTAACTCAAGGTCGAGAGTGGTATAGTTCTTCTCGTGAACTTTTTAATTGGCGCGACGTGTACACGATAACTTTTTCATGTTGCACGAGTACACAACCCAATCCTTGATGCGAAGCATCATAGTTTACAACAAAGTCATCAGCATCGTCGGATAATGATAAGATTGTAAAATGCTATGCACCAATCTTAAGAATAAGTTGTAATGCTATATCTTGTTTTTCGATTGGGACGGATTTATTGTCTTTATGTGTGAGGGAGGTTAGCAATTGAGTAATACAAAAAAAAAATCTCAATAGATCTTCGATGATATCACGCTAATCCCAAAATTTGTCGGACTCCAGTTGGAGTCTTGGGCACCTCCCAATTCTCATTTGCTTCAATCTTAGCTGGGTCTACTTGAATGCCTTTCTCGTTCACTACATGCCTGAGGAATTGTACTTCGCGAATCCAAAATTCGCACTTGGAAAATTTCGCGTATAGTTTCTCCTTCTTGAGTAGTTCCGAAATGGTTCTCAAATGTTGTTCGTGCTCATCTGCCGATCGTGAGTATATCAAATGTCGTCAATGAATACTATGACGAATTTGTCGAGATACGGCTTGCACACGCGATTCATTAATTCCATGAAGACCGCTGGTGCATTTGTTAAACCAAAAGGCATAACGAGAAACTCGTAATGACCACAATGATTCCGAAAGGCTGTTTTTGGTACGCCTTCCTCTTAAATTCGTAACTGGTGATACCCCGATCGTAAGTCTATCTTAGAGTAGAAGCTAGAACCTTTCATAAACCATTTGAGTTAGTTGGAAATTCATTTGTAACATGGTTTAGAAATATGAATTTTCATTCATCGAAATGTTGTGCACTTTTGCAAAACTGACATGTCTTTCCACCCCCAAAACCTTTATAAAGATGTATAATGATAAAGAGTGGGGGTTATGAACTCACAACGTCCTTATTCGGTCAACTACAAGGTTCAGAAGGTGCTAAACGATATGGAGATTTGGCTACGGGTGAAGCTCCCGTTACCAAGTCGATGTGAAACTCGACTTGTCGATATGGTGGTAGTCCTGGCAAGTCTTTAGGAAATTCTTCTGGAAATTATTTTATCACAAGAATATATGTCAGCTGTGGCCCAACGGCCTTCTTGTCTACAACAATTGCTAGAAAGGCAATACAACCTTTCCGTAAGCACTTTTGTGCCTTCATGCAATTAATGATCCGCAATGGTGTGTCGTGCTTCTCTCCATGAATAACAAATGTCTCTTTGTTCGGCAGTGGTAGGCGAATGATCTTCTCATGACAGAAGACTTCGGCTAGGTTATCGGATAACCAATCCATGCCAACCACTACTTCGAAACTACCCAACTGAACGGGTAAGAGTTCGATATTGAATTTTAGCTCCATACTCGACTAGTTTACCGTTCGCCAATTTTATAGAATTGAGGAAACGTCTAGCTTACTTGACTAAAGGCCAAGTACATTTTTAATTCTATGTAGTAAGGACTTCACTGTACAAATGTAGAGGACAACCCAATCCCTATGTTTAGATGTAGGATAACCCAATCCCTAATTGTAGTTAGGGCAATCCCATCACTAGCCATGAAACTATGCATGTGAAATGTTGAGATAAAGCTAAAAATCGGCAATGGTATCAAATAATATGGATGTGAAATGTTGATTGATAGGATACGTACCGGTGACCCTTAAGATTTGACATGTCTCAGCTAATTCCCCATTAGCTAACTTAATATAGTAAGGTGTGTCTAACATGACTCTAATTCAAGTATATGCTTAACATCTAAAGACACTAGCTAAGCTAGGTGTTGGTATTAAAAGAGTTGATACATGATGATCATAGAGTGTTACTGACTCATGACATCATTGGGATTTTGTGGAGTATTCATAGTTCTAGCCACACACACACTTATTCACTAGCTAGATCCGTTCTTAAGTATTATCGTCTTACTAGCCTTTGTTTTGCGCCCGGTATCAGCACACTGCTACTCTTGGTGCTTTTGCAATTGCCCTCATGATGAACGTCTCACTTGTCACATTTAGGATTTCGGCAAGTTACCAGCATACATCCTGGTGCCAAAATCGTTTATGGCAGCAATTGCCTTCATTTCTCTCATGGCGAGAGTTATTGTTTGAGTGATCGAGGTAGGGAGGGATGATGCGGTCATGCTTCGGATCTCCGAGGCTAAACCCAAAATGTAACACTCAGGGTGTTTGAATTCGGGTGTTACGTAGTATGGAAACAACCCTTGAGATATCGTGAAAGGATCAAGTGTAACCAACAATATTGGCTCCAGTTATGATCGAGTTCTTTTATAAAATCATATGAAATTAGATATGAAAATCAGATGATATAAAAGAATGATGTATGGTTAAATAAATAACCAATAGAAATGTAGTGTATAAATATATCATGTCTTGAAATAGAATATTATGTCTTGTGTAGAAGATGTCGCGTCTTATGCAAAATGTCATGTCTTGTCTTTGTCGAAGAGATTTAAATAACACCACGATATGCAATATAATATAAGCACTTATATATAGGAAGTACCAGCGGCGTATCCACCATGCTTTTATCATATTACACACGTCTCATCACTTACAAATAACCACCAAAAATGTCTTGTGTATACCAACGTCAAATGACATGTATAACAATGTCTTGCGTAACAATGTCATGTATAAAACATGTCTTGTGTAAAAGCAATGGTTTTCAACACATAACTTTTAACTTAAACAATTGATTCTTTTGGCGCCATGATCTTTTTAATACACACTATTAAAAGAATCTAGACATGTATTTGGATAAATAAAGTCTATCATGTGCCCAAGAATGAAGAATGCAATCAATCGGTCATGGAAACCTCAAGACCATATTGTGCATACATGTTTGAATAAATGATAATGTGGATAACCAAAACCAAAAGGTGTAATGCCTCTTGCGTGTATTGGTCATATGTTTAAATGGAAAAAGAGAAAAAAATATAATTCGTTGAGGAGGGGAAACCAACCAGTGGTCTTCGTCCATATAATATGTATTCCCTACTCTATGGACCTCAATCATCCTAAGTAGAGAAAATCCTTTGTCTTACTTGTCCATGTGACAATTATGGTAATAGTGCTTGAGTTTCACGAGCTCTAGCAAGATTATTAGAATCTCCAAAAATGTAGAATAGAATGTAATGAGGGAGTTGCAGCATGGCTCATGCCATACCATTCCTTGGGAAAAGACAAATGTCAAGCGACGGAATTTATTGTATCATTTCCAATAAATATGATAAGGTGGAATATGATAAAGTAAGGTAAGGTAAAGTAGGGTAAAGTGTCATAGACACCATGGAACCAACCCATGTTCAAGAATTTCGAGAATGTTGAGGAAAATCCTCCATGAGTAGCTAACAAGTTTTGTTTGTTTAAATGACTAGTCTCAACTGAATCGTGATATAGATCGAATGTTAGGTGTGAACAAATACGTGTCGTCTTCGTGTATTGTATTGTATTGTATTGTATTGTAGGGTGTTATACTAACCACCACAGTTCGTGTTCTAATAGAATCTCAAATAATAACTTAAGAATTTCGAACAAATAGTGATCATTAGCTTGGCCCGCAGAGTCCACCAGAATTCCCATGCACTACAAGTTGTTATTACGTTGGCCACCGTAATAATAAATTGCCTTGCATGGTCACCCTAGCATTCTCTCGTACGAAGCTGCCGATCAATAAGAGAGGAAACATTATTGTCAATATACCTTCAACATAGGAGGGACCTTCGTGATAACTCACGTGTCAACGTTCGTTGTCATTACTCGCAGAACGGTACGGCGTTAGGTGAAATAGAAATGAAAAGAATCTGTAATAATAACAACCGAAGAGGCACCTTCAAGATGAATACTTCATCTTCCTTGTAAGGACAAGAGTATATCCACCTTGATTAGTATGAGTCACATGGATCTCGTCCCACTAATGGAGTTGTTGTCCAAGGTTACCACCTTCGCCTCATCGTCATTATCATGGTCAGGCATCTCAGCATTCGCGAGAAAGCAACCATATTTTACGGAATTAAGTTTAAGATTTCACTTAGGAATCATGTTCGCCATAAGCTCCGCATTAGACATTGGGGTCGATATTTTCATCGTGTGAGTAAAGCATAATAATAGAGTTTGAAGTCGAAGGTATTTTGTTCTTGGCAAAATATTTCATGCAACATATATATGAACAACCTATATATATAATCATGTAAATCCTATCAATCAAGGATTTCTATCTTGTATAAGCTGAACCAGTAAACTGTTTATAATGCATAAACTGATAATGTAATGTATTGTAGGCACATAGTCTATTAATGTATTGTGTCTGTCTCATAGACTTCACCCATGGAAATGTCCTCGCTTGATTTATGTGAAATGAATTTTTGTTGTAGTGGACCTTGAAAAATGTTTATGCAATGAAAACCTTTTGACATGTCCAATTTTATTTATAATCTGTTCAACATGAACAAGAGGTTTTCGTGAGAGATCCCTAGTGATTGTAGACTTAGACTCGAGAAAGAATCCTGGTTCACTACAATCGATGCTCTAATACCAATCTGTCACACCCGCTCGTAGCGGAAGCGCGAGGTGTGATCTGATCGGTTCTCATTGCATAACAATATAAGTGAACATACTAAATGAATAAAAACAAGCTCCAATGCCATTGTCATAATTGTTTAAAAAGAACGCAACATAAGTTAAATGCATTCGTTACAAACCATCAAATGAAAATATGTTGCCATCGTTTTATACATCAAAATATAAGTCTTAAAATGTCAAGACTTTGACCACTATATCACCGTAAAGAGGCGGTATATAACAGGCAAACCCTTCAATAGTTGGCATGGAGTATTGATACTTGTTTTCCTTGAACTGATATCGTTGCATTGGTCCACTAATTCCCTGAAATACATGTAAGTTTGAAAACATCAACAAAAGTTGAGCGAGTTCATGCAGTTTAGTTGTATGAGATGTATCTGTAAAATGTGAGTTGTATAAAATGTATCTGTAAAATGTGAGTTCTATAAAATGTATCTGTAAAATGTGAGTTGTATAAACTGTATCCATAAAATGTGAGTTGTATAAAATGTATCTGTATGTAATGATGTAGTATGTAAAGCGTCAATGAAATCGTTGATCATTAATGTTTCGCGAGGACATTAATATGTGTGACGAATTAGGAAGCAATCCAAACCTAGACGATTTTATGTCGACTACTATCGACTGGGACACAAACGCACTCTTCTGTATGGGTCCACGACCAAGAGTGGGGCTCGCCAATACCCATTAGATCTAACCACTTGTACCTAGGTCCAAACTGGATTAATGGTGCTTAGATGTATAACCCTAATTCGCACATGATCTAAGGTGTTTCATTCCTTAACTTTAACATACGTTGAACATGTATTTTCCCCGATAGTTGTAAAGTTGTAAAACATTTAAATGAATAGGGGACATGAACTCACAGTATCGCGTCCTGTGAATAGAAGTAACTATGATCTCACGTGCGGTCGTCCTGAATAGTGTTGCGACCTACAAATGTTCTTATATTTGTTAGACACTTCGGTCTTTGTAATAACTTGAGTACAAGTCTTGTGTCTTAAATATGTGTAAGACTTGTATGTCTTTACTGTTCGTTGAACTGTGTATTTAGATGAATGATTTGTTAAACTGCTATATATATATATATATATTTCACCAAATATATATATATATATATATATATATATATATATATATATGTCACCTTGTATCTTGTGAGTTGTATCATCGGGTCTTGTCTTCTTGATTTCGTGTCGTTGTGTAAGTAAATTGTATAATTGAATTTCCAATAATGGTGTCATTGGGCCGAGCCCATGTTTTCATGTTATTGGGCCCCAAATAGTGTTGGGCCTAAATAGTGTTGGGCCTAAATAGTGTTAGGCCTCAATAGTGTTGAGCCTAAATAGTGTTGGGCTTAAATAGTGTTGGGCTTAAATAGTGTTGGGCCTTGGCCCATATGTTTGGTATTGGGCTTAGCCCATGAGTTTTTGATATTGGGCTTAGCCCATGTATTTATGTTAAGCCCATTATAAAATGTAAGCCTATTTGTATAAAGTAGCCCATTAAGAAATGTAAGCCCATTTGTATAAAATAGCCCATTAAGAAATGTATAAGTCTTTCATTTCTATAAAACATTTTTATAAAAATTCACTAAGTATACTTTTTAGTAAATAAAAACATAATAGTTTTTATAAGTTTAAAAATGTCCTAATTTTGTTAATGGTAACGTAATTTTGGTGTCCGCGTCGAAAGATCGCCTAAACGTCGTAGTAAGTCCTCGGATTGGCGATATGTTCATAGGTTCGTCCGTCGTCCGTTTTGACCATAAATGGTGTCCGATCATTCGGATTGTCCGTAACTAGTTTTTAAGGCGTAATTATATGAAGTCTTGCAAGACTTTGATTGTAATATGTCATGTGTTTATTTGTGTCATTATATTCAAGTTCCTATCTTTGATATATATAACTAATACATCAAATACCACATAGCACATACTTGATATGTTCACTAAATATATATTTTACCAAAATATATATTTATGTCAATTTTTATGTTTAGAAAGACCAACTTTCTAATCTTGTAAAGACTTTGTTAAAAACGACAATTTTTCTAACACATGATTTCTAAGAAAAATTAGCCATAGTTCCTTCGAAATACGAACTTTGCCATGTTATCAAAACATATGATTTTCTTTTCAATATCACCATCAATTTACTCATAACATCTTAACTAAAAACATATGAGATTTTTATAACATAAACTTATCAAGATGATCTCCAAATCATGTAGGGTTTTGAACATGATCATTAAATATGCTAACTAGTTCAAAAACCAAGTTTACTTCTAGTTTTAACAACTTTTATAAAAATCTCATGTTTTATGTTACTTTTTATAATCTTGTAAAAGTCTTGTTTTTAAATAAAAACATTAAGTAAATTAACAACACCATAATTTATGATCATCCGTTCATCCTTTAAGTTTAACAAAAACCCTTTAACATAAACATGTATAATTGTTAGATCATATTTTTTTTTAAACATCATCTAACAACTTATTTATATCATAATCCTCATAACAAGATCAAATATGCATATAACAAGTCTTAGATCACAATATAAACAAACATAAATATATCATGATTATTATCTTTGCTTCTTTGTATTTTTCATGTTTATTATGTATGATTACTTGGTTATTATTAGTTATAATAACAATCATAAACATAATATAAGTATAAAAAAAATAGATCTAGAAGCTTACTTCTAGCACTAGGCTAGGGATGATCTTTAGAGAATGATTAAGAGTTAAGAATATGAAGATCTTGATGATATAAGGCTCTTGAATGGATGAATACACTTCCTTTAACTTGCAAATGCTTTAGATCACCTTAAGCTCCATGAAACTCCATGTTGATCATCAAGATGTGATAAAATTTAAATGGGTTTTTATGGTGTTCTTGGTGGAAATGGATGAAGATGATGAGAGAGTTTATTTGTGTAATAAAAGATGAAAAAAAAATGAGTGTAAGGAGCTAGTTTACTTAGTGAGTAAGTGTTGTAATAATTCACCAACATAATCCACTTGCAAACTAATAAAATATCTAGATATTTAACAAAAAAAATTAGGGTGTGGGACCCCTTTAAAACCGTTCACAACAACATGGGGGGGGGGGGGGGTCTTGAATTGTTGAATTGTTATTAAGTGTTTAAAGTGTTAGAAACTTTTAGCAAAGTTTAGGTGTTTTGGTGTTTAAATGTTTCAAGTGTATAAATGTGTTAAGAAGGTGTTAAGTGACCATTACTAGTCTAATATGATCTAAATAATATTAGATGGTCACTAAAAAAAAGATCCGACATTGTTCGGATATTCGTTTCGAATTGTTTCGGTTAGACGTTATTTGAACGCTAAGTTGTGTAACTTGTATGAATTGATGTAGTTATTGGTTCGGATGATACCCGAAAGTATCCTCATATGAATTATATGTTTAATAACATTTTTACATGTCTTAAAAATATTAGAAAGCTGATTTCTGCAGAATTTCTGCGGAAAAGTGTTGAAATTGTCGCTTTTAGTGCTTTTCGGCAGTTTTTAGTGTTATCGGACATCGGGAAAGTATTAAACCAAACCCTTGTATTTCCATATAGGGTTTAATGTATATTTTCGTCTGAGTCCTAAAGATGTAATTTAGATGGTTTATGCGGATCCTGAGTTTTCGTTAGCACACTAGTTTACTAGGTACTACTCTAGTTGTTTTGATGCATTGTTTACACTATTTCAAATGTAACAAATAAAAATGAATAATGTGCATCATAAATGAATATTCCATGAGTGTTCTAAGATGTATATCAGGTAATCATGCAGTTCGAATATTCAAAACACATACTTGTATAATGTAAATCATTGCTTTAAATGTACGTAAATTACCAGAAAGTGGCAGTTGTCACAACATATGTCTCTCACAATCACCTTGTATCACACCTGAGCTTAGCCTTATGTAGTGTCTTATTACAGATAGCGAAGAACTAAGTCAAGGTATAATATTTGGTGAATATCAAGACCCAATATGTATCTCAGGTCAGAGGATACCTTGGCAGCAAGATTTGAGAGCGGGTCAGTCCAATATTTGTATCCCACAAATATCTATGAACTTTGGCAGCAACACCTTGCTCTATATTCATACCTAATGAATATCCACCAATCCAAGTTCATAATAGTCTTACATTCATATTTGTTCCCACAAGTATGATCGACTACGGACATTTAGAATAAGTGACTTATTCACGGATTTAAACATGCTAAAATGGAACATAACTCAACATACCATGTGAGAGAGTTAAAATAACAATTGTTTCAATATCCAAATATAAAATAGATCAAATCCAATCACTAGAATATCGAATTCCCAAGGCATAAGTATGACCCTCTCATGCTTTGCCCGTTCAAGGAGCTTTGTGAGTGGATCCGCAATATTTTGATCAGTGTGAACTTTGCGAATACATATCTTTCCCTTTTTCAACTTCATCCCTTATGTAGTTGAAACTCCGCTCAATGTGCTTAGTCTTTTGATGTACAGGAGGTTCATTGATTTGAGCAACCGCACCATCGTTATCACAAAGATCTCTAGGGGTCCTGAATGGTAGGGACTACCCCTAGATCAGCAATAATTCAAGTGACAGATCCATGTGAATTACCTCGATCAATGAAGCGGTGATGTATTCTGATTTTGTAGTGGACAATGCTACCCTGATTGTGATCGAGAACTATCTCGATCAATTTGGAAACTCGTATCCATGTAACCCTTTACAACGAATTCCGAAACTTGCATCCCTATAACCCTTTACAACGAGTTCTTCTTCACTAGATCCATATATTAGAAATATATCCTTAGTCCTTCTAAGGTATTTCAACATATTTTTAACAGTCACCCAATAACCGTTACTCGTTGGTATCTTCTCGTCATGCTTAAAGCACATGACGTGTCTGGTCTAGTGCATATCATTACATACATAATGGATCCTATAGCAGACGCATATGGGATTCCTTTCATTCTTTCTTGCTCATCCTTTGAGCTTGGACATCGAGACGCACTCAATATTGTCCCCTCTTTGAATAGGTACCAAACCTTTCATAGAGTTCTCTATCTTGAACCTTTTCAAGACTTTGTCAATGTATGCACTTTGGTTTAAACCTATCAAGCACCTTGATCTATCCATATAGATCTTTATTCCCAAAATATAGGCGACTTCACCATGATCCTTAATGAAAAAACAACTTCCAAGCCAGGCTTTTACACCTACCATGGTTGGAATATCATTTCCATATAGTAGAATGTCATCGACATGCAACACTAAGAAAGTAACGGTGCTCCCACTAGCTTTCTTATACACACAAGCTTCATCGACGTTCTTGATGAATCCATATTCCCTAATATCTTCATCAAAACAGTGATTCCAACTTCTCGATGCTTGTTTCAATCCACAGATTGATTTCTTTAACTTGCATACTTTGTTAGGATGTTTTGGATCGACAAAACCCTCAGGCTTAACCATATAGACATCTTCCTCAAGATATCTATTGAGGAGAGCCATTTTGGCATCCATTTTCCAAATCTCATAATCATATTATGCAGGTATGGCAAATAATATCCTTATAGACTTTAGCATCGCCACGGGCGAGATGGTCTCATCATAATCAACCCTTTGAGTTTGAGTGAAACCTTTTGCTACAAGTCTCGCTTTATAAGTATCCAAGTTTCCATGCATATTTGTTTTCCTCCTGAAAACCCACTTACTTCCAACTACTTTGGAGTTAAGAGACGGCACAACCAATTCCTATACTTGGTTGTCATACATGGATTGCATCTCTACGTTCATGGCTTCAAGCCATTTGTCACATTCGGATTTTGACATTGCATCATGGTATGTGGTTGGTTCATCCGAATCTACCACATAGCATCCATCCATGAAAAATCCATATCTTTCAGGTGGACTACTAATTCTACCAGATCTTCGAACGTTTTGTGTGTATTGATCAACCACTTGATCATTTTCAACAACCTCTTGTTGAGTGCTAGTTTCAACCAAACGTGTATCGCTTGTGGTTCTTGATCCTCATCAAGTTCCATTGTTCTACTAATTCCTTCCATAAGGAACTTAGCTTCCAAGAACTTAGCCTTTTGAGCAACAAATACCTTTCGCTCTGTTGGATCGTAGAAAAAATATCCTATACCATCTTTAGGATATCCTACAAAGATACACTTAGTGGATCGTACTTCAAATTTGTTTGAGGTGTATTGCTTCATATAAGCTTCACAAACCCATACCTTTAAATATGATAATGATGGAGCCCTTCCATGTCATATTTCAAAAGGTTGTCTTATCCACTTTCTTGGTTTAGGCCATACGGGCCGCGGGGAGCAACGCGTAATCCCAAAATGATAGAGATAATGCGCTCCTAGCCATCATAGATCGAATCATATCCAAATAGAGTTCAATTCCTCCTCTATCAGAACGAAGAACTTTGATTGAGTTGATTTTGTACTTCTCCTTTTGAAGATTTTGAACATTTCAAAACTTCATCTTTGTGTCAAGTACACATAACCATAACTACTATAGTCGTTGGTAAAAGGTAATGAAGTATCTTTCACCATTCCTAGTCATTGGCTTAAAAGGATCACATACATTCGAATGTATGATACCTAATAAATCTTTTGCCTTTTCCCACTAAGGGATTACTTGGTCATTTTACCTTGTAAATAAGATTCGCATGTATCAAATGAACCAATTTCATTTGTTTCCAAAAGACAATCCTTTCGAAGTGTTTACATGCGACATCTATTTATATGACCAAGGCGATAATGCCAAAGATAGGTCTCACTCAAATCCATTTTGAGTTTCTTGGTGATTGCTTGGTACATCGAACTATCAAATGATGTATTATTATGAACCAATTCATAAATACCATTTGAAAGCATAGCTTTAAAGTAAAACCATGTCATTCATCGAAATATAAATGTCATTGTTTACAAACTTTAAATCAAAAACCATATTGTCTTATAAGGGAAACTTGAATAATGTTCCTAGTCAAACTAGGAGCATTCAAAACATTTTTAAAACAATTTCCAAACCATTTGGAAGTTTTAAAACATAGTCTCCTAGGGCCTCACTTGAACTTTCGCTCCATTGCCCATAAAGAGACTAATGTCTCCCTTCTTGTAATGCTAATTTCTCTTGAACTCTTGCAACAAATTGCAAACATGAGTTCCACATCCGGTATCTAATACCCATGTGTTAGAAGAAATAACATTAAGGTCAATATGTTTCATAAAGATTGTACCTGTGGTTTGCCTAGCATCCCTCTTGTTTTTTTCAACTCCTTGAGATAGGTTGGACAATTCCTATTTAAATGTCCTATCTCTCCATACTCAAAGTATGGATCGTTCGTGGCAACCTTTGCCTTCTTATATTTTGGTTTCGGTGGTTCTGCTTTAGCCTTTCTTTTCTTTTCCCTTTGTATTACCCGTTTCCATTTGCAACATTTGCTTTGGTGTCGGGGTGATGCCCTTTCTTGTTGCCACCCTTATTGATCGTTAGAATGGATAAAGCCCTTTTACCCATATTGAGCCTTTCGAGGCGATCAATGTGGCTTTTCATCTTAAAGACATAAGATGAGACCTATTGGGTTTCCTCCATTCGACATGCATGAAGCGCTCGAACCGTTTTGAAGCGTTCTACCCTTAGGAACATTTCCTACAATTGGTTAATCATGTCGCATGCTCATGATGTTCAAAATCCTTTTGAATCTCAGGAATCATAATTCCTAACATGAGGCAAGAGGCTTGAATAGTATCCTCGATATACTTAATCCAATCGTTATAGGCATCCTTATCTTCCATAAGATGTTCATCGGGATTAGGATCGTTCAACACATAGGATGTCTTTTCTTACTTGAGAACGATTCTTAAGTTTCGATATTAATCCATAAGGTGTTTTGATTGAGACGATCCTTATTAAGGATTGTTTTTAGTGATAGGTTACGGACGGTTTGGGTAATATTGTTAGCGACCATCTACAAAATTTCACAAGGTTCAATTTTAGTATTTTCGATATTATTATATTTTAATCATTAATACCCTTTTATGTCTCATAGACAATTAATAATTAAAATCTAGAATCCAACGTTACATTTAAATATTGGTTAGGTGACCTTTTTCCCTCTATTTAAATTAACAAGGTAGTCAACGTTTGACAATTGCAGCCCTTTGTAACTTCTAGCCATATGGGATCAGTTAAACATCTTTATGTTTAGTTGGCATGTTTAATCCCATCAACACCTTTGTTCCCCATGCTTCGGTGACCCTAAGTTCATGGTTTCCAAATCAAGTCGTCCAACTTACACACACGTGTGAGTTTATACACATAAGTTGTTAGGTAACCTTTATCCCACAAACATGGTAAACCCACCTCGAATATACAAGTTCCCTCAAATGTGGTTAGGTGACCTTTATCCCACAATAAGAGTTCCCAAGTGATTCGAGTGTTGTATAAAAGGATGGTGTTTGACTTGTTTTATAAAAGGGATTTTGAGTTTTCAAAATTCTAGTTTGGAAAACTTTATGTACCATACATTTGGATGCATTCAAATCCTTGGTACTTTTGTGAAAACAATTTTTCAAGGTTCTTTTTAATAAAACACATTTTATTATAAAAATCATTAGTTTTTAATAACCTTTTATTAACCATTTTTAATGATCTTTTTAAGAACCATTTTTTAAGCTTGTTGTTGATAATTAATTGTTAAGCCATGCATATCGACATATCATTAAAACAATATAAATAAACAACCACACAAGCATATCATACATAACAATAGGTGCATAACCATAGCCAACTAATTTGACAACACTTGTTAGCCGAAACAAGTGTGCCAAAAGATCCTTCCTAAGGGGTGAAAAATGACACAAGCGATGTGTCGTTGAACTCCCACTTGATCCCGCTTCCAAATGCTTCAAGTCTCCTTCTTGTGTTGTGATTTCTCCACTTTCTTTGAGCTTCCAAAAGTCTTTTATATTCAGCTCCAAACTCTTTTGGACTTCAAAAATGTGTTTTGGTTATCGGGTTAAAATCCCATTGAGAACGATGAAGTTCTTTGGACCGAATATCATGGTCCAAACCAAAACTGCATTTTTTGTGTGCATCTTCTTTTACAAAATATATCCTAATACATTTTGTTCTAGTAAAATAAAATGCACCTAATCTATTTATTTTACATGCCAAATAAAATAAATAAATTACATATCTTACAAATGGAAGAACAAAATAATAATTATTACAACCCATTGAATAATTAATAAAATAAATCACAACACAATCATTCAACACAAAGTCATGGCTAGGTTATATGCACCAAAATATATATCCATATATATATATATATATATATTAATTTCAAGAAGCATAAAAAAATGGTTCCCTTTTGTAACCATTTTCGGCTTTATACAAAAAACCGAAAAGGTAAGTTTTGTCCAAACAAACAAATCATCCATATGAAATAATTTTTCAAGATTCCTTTATACATGTAAGAAAATAATCTTGAAAAACCAAGGGGTAACCATGTTAAAATTTTCGGCCATAGGGTTTTATTCAAACCCGAAACCCGAAAATTTTAATCTATTGAAGCATGCACTCAAATAAGCGGCTCTGATACCATTGTTGGGTTTTTCACATGTTTATCAAAGTGATTTCATCCGTATGAAATAAAAACGTAGCGGAATAATTGTGACAACCGGTGATTTACGGCTCTTAATTACGTGATTAACAGGTGATTAACGCGATAATAAAAAGTGTTTACGACACTAATTAACTTAACCAAGCCCTTGGAGTGCCCAGGAACGTTTATTCGACTATACAGTGCGCGTGTGGTGATTTACAGGAAATCTGCTGAATATTGTGACAACTCGTATTTCAGAACCTATTTATGTGCTTATGTAACGTATGTGAACTTGGTGTGATTATCTGATATGTTGATTTAATGAATGTTATGAGATTTTATGTTTGTAAAATGTGAATTTATGTATGTATATATACATATGACTCGGATCGCACAACACAACCCAGTCGCACAAGCCCTTGTTGGGCCACACTCCTTGCACTCGAACCACAAAGGCCAACCGTAATGGTTTCGGCCCACTCCCTCTACACGCATAACACTATGGGGAATGGGTATACTCCTCATAATTTGCAAAACACAACACACACACAAAACCCTAGTTCTCTACTCCTCTATCTCTTGTTCGACGACAATCCCTATAGCCGAAGCCTCATCTCGTGAAGCTTTCTTGCTTGGATCGATCCTGTTTCTCTCAATCGGTTAGTTTTTGTGATTATCGGTTGCATGATAGATGATGTTATGATCTTTATGTATTGCATGATGTTTTAGTGATATTTTGTGATTGAACATGATATAAACTGTTGAAGCTTTGCATTCATGTAATCGGCTCATATGTGTAGCATGATTTGATTAATAATGTTGATGTTAATTTAGAACCGAAGAGATGAAATCGGATCACATGTATAGCATTTTAGATCAATATAGGATTTGTTAATTATATGATGTGATGATCTAGAATTGATTTCATGATTAGTCGGCTGTAGACAAGTATATATATGGATGATTGGTTGGTTTATTACGTTTATAAGCATGTTAGTGATTTGATCGTGAACCATGATTGAGATGTTTAAGTGTTATGATTATTGTTCGTGTGTTATTCATAGTTAGGGTTCATGAGGAATCGGTTGGAATATGCTTGTTTGATCGATGATTTGCATGATCTAAAACTGTTAATTTTGTTGATTGATTGTGGTAAAGATGGAAACTGTTGAATGATATAACTAGATAGCATAAGTTTCGGATATTTAAACCAGTCGCACAAGTCCTCTCGGTCGCACAAGATCGGGTCACACAAGACCTGATCTGATCGCACAAGGTGCATCGCACAAGCCGGGTACTGTCACATTAAGCACAGTGTACAACTAAGGAATGCATGATCGCACAAGACTTGTGGATCGCACAAGAAGGTGCCGATCGCACAAGGCTTGGGCCTCACACAATCAACTTGAATTGCATTACTGTTGGGCCCCAAAGCCCAAATCCTAATCGCACAAATCGTCCGGATCGCACAAGACATCCGGACCGCACAAGATCGACATGTATTATTGTTTGGGCCAGGTTATTCTATTGGGCTTCATTTAGGGAATCGCACAAGACTAATGGGCTAATGAACTTGTGCGAGCCCAACCATTTAGGTCGCACAAGTTGGGCGTTATATGGACTTGACTGTTTAAGTGATTTACGTGTTTGCCATGATCAATACGTGTTCGTAACCTGTTAGCTTACGTGTAAACATACGTGCGATACTTGAACCTAGACCTGACTTGTATGGTAACCATGTTAGGACGTGGTTAACCTCTAGCAGCTCGATTGACCTTTCGTTTATCTGCCGAGCTAACCTAAGGTGAGTTCACACTTCTACAAAGCATGGGATTCCCAGGGATTGGGAATGGGTTAAGGAATATGGATTCCTCGTCCTTCTTGGGTAGGACAGTACGGGTTAAGGAATGTAATTCCTCGTCCACATGGACAGTTAAATTTCACTAGACCAAAACTCTATCATGAAGTCCCTCCTTTTTATATCGACTTAATCGCCGGGCCAATGGCGAGCGGGTCATTAGTTAGATAGTGCTATTTAGGTCTGACAAGCCTCACACCGTGCCGCAGAGGATGGGCGTGAACTAATGGATCTGGGCACGTCAATGATGATAGACATTGACGCTAAGGGCACATAAACATGACTAAAGTCAGTGGTCGATATGGTAACGAGTCTAGTAGTATGTACATAGGGTAGCCCCCACGGCCAGAGAGCCAGATAATTGAACATGGGGTAGCCCCCACGGCTGGATTGCCAGAGTAAACGAGTGTAAACAAAACACGTTTTCAAATATGGGGTAACCCCCACGGCAAGAATGCCAGTTAAAGGAAAATGTTTTTGAAACAACTTAAAACAAACACCCAACTGTGAACTCGCTCAACTTTGTTGTTGACTCATTACTACATGCTTTGCAGGTCATTAGGTTTAGCAGGAGCTTGCATGGAGAACAGTCGTTGTGGAGCATGGACATTGAGTGCTCATGATGAACTTAACATTATTAACTTATACTTTGGTTTTTGACATTATGCTTCCGCTTGCAACTTAAACTAAGTTTTTGATTTGGACACCAATTATATTGTGTTGGATTCTATGTTTACTTATGCTTGTTCAATATGATTGGTGGCTTGATCCTGGTTAGTCATGCCTCCAAGCGGTGATACTCCGCAGGTGGATTTTGGGGGTGTGACAGATTGGTATCAGAGCCATTGGTTATAGCGAACTTGGTTTTAATAAGGGAAAAAGTTTTGTTAAAACCAGACTATAACCTGTACAGTGCTCAACGGTCCACAACGACGCTTCGCTCCACGTGCAAGACTCAACATTCTAGGTGATATGGTTTTTGTTTTATTGCCTACTTGCTAGATTACATAGAACTTTGCTTATGGTATGCTTAGATAAGCGTAGCAACGATAGTTTGAAAACACATGTGTGCTTACTCTCTTCTGTCATCGCACTTTCACGAACCTCTCTCACTCAGCTTTTCCTTTTATATGAAGATCACGAGTGGACGCGTTAACATGACTCAAGCCCAGTTGACGGCTCTGATTAACCAACAAGTTGCTGCGGCACTTGCAGCCGCACAAGCAGGAGGTATACCCTGCAGTCTAAACTCACTCTAGGATCTTTAGGTCCTACTCTCGTAAGCTAACACTTATGCTTAACCTTGTCCCTTCTTACACCCACGACAGGTCAACATGCTCAGCCACCTGTGTGCACCTTCAAAACTTTTATGGACTGCCGACCTACTACTTTCAGCGGCACTGAAGGAGCCGTAGGCCTCCTCCACTGGTTCGAGAAACTCGAATCTATCTTTGAGATGTGTGAATGCCCTGAGGCTCGCAGGGTGAAATATGCTACTGGCACTCTTGAGGGTATAGCGCTCACGTGGTGGAACGCTCAAGTCCAAATGCTGGGGTTAGTTGCTGCTAACGCCACCCCCTGGAATGATTTCAAGGAATTGATCAAAGAAGAATACTGTAGCCGTGATGACATTTATAAGCTGGAAGTAGAGTTCTTCAACTTAAAGATGACGGGGTCAGAAATCGAAGCATATACGAGAAGATCAAACGAGTTGGCTATTCTGTGTCCTACTATGGTAGACCCTCCCATTAAACGTATCGAACTGTATCACAAGGGTTTAGTGCCAGAGATTCAAAGTCACGTGACCTCAGCAAACCTTGGCACCATTCAACAGATCATCAAGTTGGCTCATCGTCTCACGGATCAGGCGGTGGAGCAGAACAGGTTACCAAAGCGCATTAGTGCTACTACTTCTGATACTCCCAGCGACAACAAGCGTAAGTGGAATGGAACTTCTAGCAAAGGTTCAACTTCTGTTCAGTCTCAGTCTCAGCAGAGAAGGACTGACGACTACAAGAGCCCTAGTCAGCAATCAACTGGTAACCAAAGTCAAGGTGGGTACAGGGGAATTCACCCCAAATGCAATCGCTGTAACCTACACCACAGCGGGCCATGCACCAGGAGTACCTGTCATCGGTGCAACAAGCCAGGCCACACCGCAAAGGATTCCAGGAGTTTGTACCCCGCAAACCAGAATCGTCAGCAATAACAAGCCCCACAAAATCAACGCCAGCAGCAGCAGCAAGGCATCAACAAAGGGTGCTTTCAGTGTGGAGCTGAAGGCCACTTCAAGAGAGATTGTCCCCAACTGAACCAGAACCAGAACAACAACAACAATGATAACAACCAGGGGAATGGAAACAACGGGGGTAACAACGACAATGGTGCAAGGGGTCGTGTGTTCGTTATTGGTCAGGGTGAAGCGAGGAACGATCCCCACGTTGTGACGGGTAAGTTTCTACTGGACGAATTTTATGTTACTGTACTATTTGATTCGGGTGCCGATACTAGCTACGTGTCCTTAAAAGTTAGTCAAATGCTTAAGCGTACCCCAACACTATTGAACACCAAACACACTGTAGAGTTAGCTAATGGTAAGAGTTTAGAGGCCACACACGTAGTCAAGGGTTGTAACCTTGTTCTTGCTAATCAGACCTTCCCTATCGACCTTATTCCTATCGTTTTGGGTAGTTTCGACGTTGTCATTGGGATGGATTGGTTATCCCAACACCAAGCAGAGATTCTTTGCAACGAGAAGATTGTTCGTATTCCCCGTTCAGGGGATGAACCTCTCATGATTCGTGGCGACAAGAGTGGTGTTGTTGTGAGCATCATCTCTTTCCTTAAGGCCCAAAAGTGTTTACGAAAGGGCCACACTGCTATTTTTGCTCTCGTTACGGACACCTCGAAGAAGGAGAAGAAGATAGAAGATTTTCCTATCGTACGTGACTTTCCTGAGGTATTCCCTGAGGAATTACCTGGCCTTCCACCTCATCGTCAAGTCGAGTTTCAAATCGAGCTGGCTCCTGGAGCAGCGCCCATAGCTCGAGCACCCTATCGTCTAGCTCCATCAGAACTAGAAGAGCTGTCTACGCAACTACAAGAACTCTTGGATAAGGGTTTTATTCGTCCTAGCTCTTCGCCATGGGGAGCTCCAGTGCTATTTGTGAAAAAGAAAGATGGTACCTTTAGAATGTGCATCGACTATCGCGAGCTCAACAAGGTGATAGTGAAGAATCGCTATCCTCTTCCACGCATTGATGACCTATTCGACCAGCTGCAAGGGTCGAGCTTTTACTCGAAGATTGATTTGAGATCGGGATATCACCAGCCGAGAGTCCGAGAAGAGGACATCTCCAAAACAGCCTTTAGAACTCGATATGGACACTACGAGTTTTTGGTCATGCCTTTTGGGCTGACAAACGCACCTGCGGTTTTCATGGACCTTATGAATCGAGTGTGCAAGCCTTACCTAGACAAGTTCGTTATAGTGTTCATCGACGACATCCTGATCTATTCTAAGAGTCAGGAGGAACACGAGCAGCATCTACGACTTATTTTGGAACTCCTTTGAACAGAACAGCTTTACGCAAAGTTCTCGAAATGCGACTTCTGGCTTCGTGAAGTCCATTTCCTAGGCCACGTGGTAAAAAAGGATGGGATTCACGTTGATCCATCCAAGGTTGATTCAATCAGGAACTGGCCTGCACCTCGTACACCAACAGAAATTCGCCAATTCTTAGGTTTGGCAGGTTACTACAGGAGGTTCATTAAGGATTTTTCCAAGATTGCACAACCACTCACCTCACTAACGCAGAAGGGTGTTACTTATCGATGGGGTAATGCACAAGAATCGGCATTTCAGCACCTAAAGGATAGACTTTGCAGCGCACCTATTCTTTCATTGCCAGAGGGCACAGACGACTTTGTGGTTTACTGCGACGCATCAATTCAGGGTCTTGGTTGTGTGTTGATGCAACGGGATAAAGTTATTGCATACGCCTCACGCCAACTTAAAGTTCATGAAAAGAACTACACTACACACGATTTAGAGTTGGGAGCTGTTGTTTTTGCACTTAAGATATGGAGACATTACCTGTACGGTACCAAGTGCGCTATTTACACCGATCACAGGAGTCTCGAACATATCTTCAAATAGAAGGAGCTGAACATGCGACAACGTCGATGGGTTGAGCTACTGAATGATTACGAATGCTCGATCAGATACCATCCGGGCAAAGCCAATGTGGTGGCCGATGCCCTCAGTCGAAAGGATACTACACCTAAACACGTACGAGCTTTACAACTCACTATCCAATCTAGTCTTCCTGCACAGATACGAGATGCTCAGGTAGAAGCATTGAAACCAGAAAACGTCAGGGCTGAAGCCCTACGCGGCTCAAGACAGCGGTTAGAACAAAAAGCAGACGGTGCCTACTACATAACAGGACGCATTTGGGTCCCACTCTATGGCAACCTACGAGAGCTTGTGATGGATGAAGCACATAAGTCTCGCTACTCAGTACATCTTGGTTCAGATAAGATGTACCACGACTTAAGAACTACGTACTGGTGGCCTAGCATGAAAGCTCACATAGCAACCTATGTTAGTAAATGTTTGACTTGTGCGAGAGTCAAAGTCGAATACCAGAAACCCTCAGGCCTACTTCAACAACCAGAGATACCACAATGGAAATGGGAGCAAATTTCCATGGATTTCATTACTGGCCTGCCTAGATCTCAACGTGGAAATGACACTATTTGGGTGATCGTGGATCGACTCACAAAGTCTGCACACTTCTTGGCTATCAAAGAAACAGACAAGTTCTCCACTCTAGCAGACGTATATCTTAAGGAAGTTGTCTCGAGGCACGGGGTGCCCACCTCTATTATCTCTTATCGTGATACACGTTTTACTTCAGAACTGTGGCAAGCAATGCACAAGTCCTTTGGCTCACGTTTAGATATGAGCACAGCTTATCACCCACAAACGGATGGGCAGTCTGAACGCACCATCTAGACCCTTGAAGACATGCTTAGGGCATGTGTGATTAACTTTGGCAACGGCTGGGAAAAGCATCTGCCATTAGTGGAATTCTCGTATAATAACAGTTACCACACCAGTATCCAGGCCGCTCCATTTGAGGCATTGTACGGGTGTAAGTGCCGATCACCTCTTTGTTGGGCAGAGGTTGGCGACAGCCAGATCACTGGCCTAGAACTTGTGGTAGACACAACAGAAAGGATTGCTCAAATACGACAAAGAATGGCGGCAGCTCGTGACCGTCAGAAAAGTTACGCTGATAAGGGCAGGAAACCACTCGAGTTCCAGGTTGGGGATCGAGTGCTACTAAAAGTTTCACCTTGGAAGGGTGTGGTTCGTTTTGGAAAACGAGGCAAACTCAATCCGCGTTACGTTGGACCATTCGACATCGTAGAGAAAATAGGCAAGGTGGCCTACAAATTGAACTTACCAGCATAACTCAGTGGAGTTCACAACGTTTTCCATGTGTCGAATCTGAAGAAGTGTTTGTCAGATGAGACCCTCATAGTTCCTTTGAAAGAACTCACTATCGACGAGCTGTTGCGATTCGTCGAGGAACCAGTAGAGATTACCGACCGAGATGTGAAGATTCTCAAGTGTACAAGTTCACCTGGGAACGCGAAGATCAGATGAAACAAAAGTATCCCCAATTGTTCGCCAACAGTACAACCACTACTGAGGCTGAAGCTACTACGGAATTTCGGGATGAAATTCCAGATCAACGGGGGGAGGATGTGACACCCCAGGAAAATCAGGAAAACCATGCAACTTAACTAGCTTCCTCAGTGAGTACGTGCTAAATTTCGGGACGAAATTTCTTTCAACTTGGGGATAATGTGACAACTCGTATTTCAGAACCTATTTATGTGCTTATGTAACGTATGTGAACTTGGTGTGATTATCTGATATGTTGATTTAATGAATGTTATGAGATTTTATGTTTGTAAGATGTGAATTTATGTATGTATATATACATATGACCCGGATCGCACAACACAACCCAGTCGCACAAGCCCTTGTTGGGCCACACTCCTTGCACTCGAACCACAAAGGCCAACCGTAATGGTTTCGGCCCACTCCCTCTACACGCATAACACTATGGGGAATGGGTATACTCCTCATAATTTGCAAAACACAACACACACACAAAACCCTAGTTCTCTACTCCTCTCTCTCTTGTTCGACGGCAATCCCCATAGCTGAAGCCTCATCTCGTGAAGCTTTCTTGCTTGGATCGATCCTGTTTCTCTCAATCGGTTAGTGTTTGTGATTATCGGTTGCATGATAGATGATGTTATAATCTTTATGTATTGCATGATGTTTTAGTGATATTTTGTGATTGAACATGATATAAACTGTTGAAGCTTTGCGTTCATGTAATCGGCTCATATGTGTAGCATGATTTGATTAATAATGTTGATGTTAATTTAGAACCGAAGAGATGAAATCGGCTCACATGTATAGCTGTAACACCTGTGCGTCCACGGCCATCAAACAAATACCAAACCAATGAAATATTATATTTCATACTTGGGATTTGTAAAAATATGTGTATCATTTGCACATATCAATTCTTGTTCAATTTCAAACTCTAAATCGCTTTCTGGAAGGTTATACGCACACCGATGCGTAAATATAACCAGTTTAATGCAACAAACACTCCGGAATAGTGACATAGGCTTAACATACCTTAAATAACCTTTACATAACTTAGAAATAAGTTTTGAAGGCTTTGGTATGGCAAAATCAAGTTAAATCGCTTACAGGGACTAAAGTTGACAAACTGCGAAAGTATGCCAATTTGAACTGTAATAGACATTCCGGAACATGGCCATAAGTTAAACATACCATAAATATCCTTTACATAGCTTAGAAATAGGCTTTGATGGGTTCGGTGTGCTAAAATAAACTTTTGGGACATTCAGGGACTAAAAGTGTCAAAAAGTGCACAAGTTTGCATTTTCGCGCATAACTTACGTTCTGAATACATCCGGACATCCAAAAATTTATGTAAGCATGACTATATTATATTTTAGTGTTCTCCATAAGAAAAATCCATTCGTTTCGTCATTTGGATCGTTTTTCGCGCTTGTGCGCATTCCGTCGTAATTAAGCGAACATCGCGTTCGTACGACCAAACGAACCATCATCCGAGATATTTTTTAGCACAATTTAAGTTCCCTATACTTTAACTTCATTTTAGAGCTTGGAAATGGGGTTAACGGGGCTTAAACGTGTCAAAAATGCATCGAAAACCAAGTTTAGGGGCTGCAGGGACCAAAACTGTAAATCTGCCAAAGTTGTTACCTTACGGACCTCAACATTGGCAGCTTTGAGGTCCGTAAAGCAAGTTCAGACCAGATGCAGAGTACTTAACAGCCTGTTTTCAGCTGTTTTGCACTCCTAATCTCTCTTCCACATGTTGATACCTTATGGTGGGTGGCCAATTGAGGTACCATAACATTCCGACAAGTGTACGGCCTTGATCGTGCCCCCTTTTCCAAGAAACGATCTTAACGGTTACCCGAAAACTATAAATACCCATCCACCCCAACCTCATTTCTTACAAGAATTCTGATTTGAGAGCTCTAAGTTGAAACCATTGTTTCATACCTGAGTTCTTGGATCGGGATTAGCATTCGGGGACCCTTCGTAAGTATTCTTTCGTTCTTTTCCTTATTTTATTGCTTTTCGAGTCAGAAAGTCAAACTTTGTTTGACTTTCAGCGTTGACCAGTAATGGTCAATGCGAAGTTCGTTTGAACTTCGCAACGTGAGTGTAATCACGTTGGTCATAGTCCCTTGGGACTATGCCCACTGATTACCACGTTGTCTAGGGTCGTAGGGTAGGCGATCTAATGAATCGCCTATACCTTCGAACCCGACCCATTTGGTCGATCATTAGGATCCGACCAAACACTTTAGGTGACCATAGTAGGTAGGGAATAACCTTCCGAGGTTATACCCTATGGTCACATCGTTTAAGTAGTTGTATGATAGGTAGTTTATATGCCTTAGGTAAATTACCAGAATACCCTTTTCATGTATAATTGGTAATTAAGCATATGTAACCTAAACTTTTGTCGCATAACTGATTATGTAACATGTTTAGGCATATAACACTTGTCATAGGACTAGTTAGGCGGTCCGAACGCGTTTCACGCGAACGACGCGTTAAAGTAGCATAAGCTACCTAAACGGGTCGTAATGGGTCGTAAGTTATTAGATTAAGGTTTCATTTAGCATGTAGGCTTTGTTAAACCATATGACACGAGTCTCTATACTCGTTTGGTTTACGAACCCTCATTCTATCAGATCTTCCGATTTAGGTCCGGTTTATTAACATAGTTACCTATAGTAGGTGTCGTTTGATATCCGCGATCTCTAGCATTGTTTGGTTGTTACTCAAGGACTACTAAGCAATCTCAAGTGAGTACATAGACCCCTCTTTTACTGTTTTCCAAACTGTTTTGGGGTGAAACACATGTGCCTACTTGTTACATTCATGCTTTCCCATTTTCACATCATATACCTGCTATGTTCGTTAGTACATTATAGTACATGATTTTATAACATTTCGTGCTAGGTGTGCCCAATTGTGTGCATTACTTAGTACATCGTTTTACATGACATTTTGACATAGACATTTCGGCATAGACATTTTAACATGATTGACATTTGATCATGCATTTCCCACAAAACATAACTTTGATTTAAAACAAGTTTTACTTCAATACTTTGTTTCTGTGCATATGGTTTAGTTGAGACATTTCACTTGCCATACATGACATCTTGACATAGACATTTGACATGGATATTTGACATAGACATTTTGATATGATTTACATCTTGACATGAACACTTTGACATATTACCCAATACATTTGACAATTGATTTAAACATAGACTTCTTACATTGATTGGTTTGGTTTGATTAAGTGATTAAGTAACGATGCGTGTGTAATATGATACAAGCATGGTGGATACGCCGCTGGTACTTCCTATATATAAGTGTTTGTATGGTATTACATATCATAGCGTTATTTGAATCATTTCAGTTTGAGACATAGAACATTTTATACAAATAACATACTTTTCACAAGACATTGATTTATAAACATCTTATCTTATGCAAACATATTTTACTTGGTTATTCATTTAACCTTACATTTATTTATACTTATCATCTGAACTCATTGTTTTTCAAATGATTTACAAAGCAAAGCAAACTAAAAGGGTTCATGACTAAACATTTTCTCAAACATAAGTCATGAAACCTATTTTCACAAAACCTATGTATCTCACAGGCATTTTTATGCTGACGTACCTATTTTCACATGTGTTTTTCAGGAACTGTTGCATAAGATGATCAAGATACACATAGGCAGACTTGGGCTTTAGTGACAATAAAAGATGCAAGACTAGTTAATTATGTTGTATTTTCTTGTTTGTTAAGACATTGTAACACTTTTAATCAATAAAACGAAACTTCAATTGCCATGGATTTGAAACAATTAATTCTGTTACAACACTCCCCGACATTTCCGCCACGTTTGTATGTTCTACGTGGTCGGGGTGTGACAGAAAAGATGGTATCAGAGCCAATGGTTATAGGGAATTAGGTTATTAGTAATGCTTTGACCTAGTCTATAACCTTCTTAGGACCCTAACGCGAGTTTACTTGCGTTTAGTCATAAAACAATACCGTCACCTATCCTTAGGCGACGACCACAACAAGAACATAAATTTCAAAACCGCTTTGAAAGCTAATCATCTGTTCTAGGATGATTGATTACAAGGTTTTGAACCCTCTATTGTAAGGTTTTGAACCCCTTTGAATTTTCAAAATCTCGTCAAGGTTTTGGGTTTTAAATAATCTGAACACGTGCAAACTGGAAGGGTGAATGCCTGTATTCTGGGATTTCTGTCTAGGCAAGCACTTCGTATACATCTCATCAGACGCGAGACCAGTTGTGCTTACCTGGGAATTCTTGGGATGAGTGTTCACTTATAGGCGAGCATGTCTTCGCGATACATTATTTTTTACCTATTTACTTTGATTAATCACCGAGGTCGTTTGTTGCTTAGTAGTAACAAACAAATGACCACTACCCTTGCTTTCATCAGATTTGTTTCATCTCATTCTTTTCGTCTAAATCTCTCACTCGTTTCCTTTCATGTTTCCTCTTTTAGAATGCCTCCTCGACGCGACAATCAGATGGCAAATGCCGAACTGGCGGAAATCATCGCGCAGTAAATGGCTGTTGCCTTCCCAAATCTTTTTGCTCAAATGATGCAGGCCATCAACAACAACAATGCTCCCTGCAACTTCAAGAGTTTCAACTCGGCTAAACCGCTCAAGTTTAGTGGTTCAGAGGGAGCAACTGGGCTTCTTCAATGGTTCGAGAGCATTGAGAATACGTTCCGTCACGTTCAGTGTCCTGAAAATCGCAAGGTCGAGTTTTCTTCGAGCGTGTTTCAGAAGAGGGCTCTTACATGGTGGAACGGGATTATGAGAGACCGGGGTGCTGAAATTGCACTAGCACAGACTTGGGCCGAGCTTAGAGCTCTTATGATGAGGGAGTTCTGTCCTCGTCATGAACTGCGAGCTTTGGAGAGGGAGTTTGATGATTTGAAGCAAGACAGCGGTGAACATCGAGCCTATACTGACCGTTTTGAAGAATTGAGCCTGTTGTGTCCTGCTATGGTTACTCCTGTGGATAAGGCGATCGAGAAATATACTGATGGTCTTCCTGACCTAGTTCAGGATATTGTTACTGGCAGCAACCCTACTACTGTCAGACAAGCCATTGAATTGTCAGCTACTCTAACTGAATCCCACATCAGAAAGAAAAAGCTTTTTCGAAAAGGCGACCCAAGACCGTCCGACAAGACTGCTCAAGTGGAACCAAAGGAAGAACATGCTGAGGTGTCCAAGAATAAGAAGCGTAAGGCTTCGCAGAATTTTGCGATTGCTGCTCAACCTAACCAAAACACCCACAACCAACCAGCGCAGCCTCCTGCAAGGAAACCTTATGCCGGTACTGCACCGATATGCGACAAATGTAATGCACACCACTTAGCTCACCTACAGTGTCGTTTGTGTGCATCATGTGGGCGACTCGGTCACCTGGAAAATGCTTGTCGTTTTACCCCGAACCAAGCTGGTCCAAACCAACCTCAGGTAAATCCTGCTCAAGCTCGTCTTCCACGAGGTCCTTGTTTCAACTGTAACGAGATGGGCCATTTCCGAAGAAATTGCCCAAAGATTGCTAACGCGAATCCAGCGCAAGGATGAGCATCGGACCAACTAAAAGACAATGTTGTTTAGAAATAATCAAGCCTTATGTATTATTTTCTTTTGTTGTCAGGGTCCATGAAACAGTTGTTGTTGTGGTTGTTTATAAATAAATCTTTTTATTTTGCATTGCAATGTACAAATATGATGGCATGTATAAACAACGTATCCCCTACAATACCGACAATCAAGGAATCGTATTCCTTGAAGAACATACTACCCCGTAATTTCTTCCATTTTATTATCTCTTGCGTTTTCCACGGAAATCCTTAGTAACCGTCTCTTGCAAAGAAACGAAGTACAAGGCGCAAGTTACAACTCTGTATGAATACCCAACGTACCACTATAAATTCTTAATAGGATACCTAAGGGTATTTCAGTATCTTCAAAATTATTGTACCTTAATTCGAATATTGCGTTTTCTTGAAAACGAAATCGAATTTTTGGAAGATCTTTCTATCTTCATAGTTAGATTCTTGTTAATGTTTAAAGTGCCGAATGAAATCCATGAAATGGATTCCTAGTGTACTTTAAATGCATGTACATAATTAACAAAACAAAACTTACAAATTAAAGATCTAGATAAACAATTTTGTGGTTATGTGACTATGTGTTTATGCATTTTTGTGTTTTTGTATACTCTAGATATTCGTTATCCAAATCCTCATAGAATCTTTCTTACCTTCATATGAAGGATTCATAGTAGGATATTCAAAAAGGTACTATCTTAAATCCTTAATGGACTTCCACGTTGTAGTTAAGTCCCTTGGATTATAAAGTACTATTCCAAAATTTAAGGGAAACATGTGTTGAAAAGTTAAAGAGATCCTACGTCGATCTAAAGTTAAATACATCCTACGTCGGTGTAGTTGAATGTTTCTCTTAGGTAGTAAAGTTAAAGAGATCCTACGTCGATCTAAAGTTAAATACATCCTACGTCGGTGTAGTTAAATATTCCCCGTAGGTAGTTTAGTTAAAGAGATCCTACGTCGATCTAAGTTAAATAGATTGGTCCGACAATCTAGTTAAATACATCCTACGTCGATGTGGTTAAATTTTCCCCGT
The DNA here is from genome assembly GCA_030545235.1 of Helianthus tuberosus. NCBI lineage: Eukaryota > Viridiplantae > Streptophyta > Magnoliopsida > Asterales > Asteraceae > Helianthus > Helianthus tuberosus. Next base: position 123,034,445 of record CM060409.1, read on the forward strand.
GGATAGTTTAGTTAAAGAGATCCTACGTCGATCTAAGTTAAATAGATTGGTCCGACAATCTAGTTAAATACATCCTACGTCGATGTGGTTAAATTTTCCCTGTGGGTAGTTTAGTTAAAGAGATCCTACGTCGATCTAAGTTAAATAGATTGGTCCGACAATCTAGTTAAATACATCCTACGTCGATGTGGTTAAATTTTCCCCGTGGATAGTTTAGTTAAAGAGATCCTACGTCGATCTAAGTTAAATAGATTGGTCCGACAATCTAGTTAAATACATCCTACGTCGATGTGGTTAAATTTTCCCTGTGGGTAGTTTAGTTAAAGAGATCCTACGTCGATCTAAGTTAAATAGATTGGTTCGACAATCTAGTTAAATATGTCATGTATTTATGTAGTTAAATAGGCCCTCGGGTGGTCTAAATCAAGAGATTGTTCGTTAATCAAATCCTTTGGTGACCTAGTTAAAGAGACTCTATTGAGTCAAGATTAATTCACCACAGGATTATTCGTTTGATTTTTTCCCCATACGCATTATGAAATAAACTGTGCGGACTGTGCAAGGAACTACGTAATTATGGAGGCCTACATAATTATGGAGTTCAGTGCATAGGAACCACAGGAAGTTTTGTCATGTGTTAAGACCAACAGTGGCTAGAGTAATGATACGGGAGAAGTCTTGGACTTTGACCAATGTCATTTATTCTCACACTACCCAATTCTGATTTCAAGCACACACAAGTTTCCTATGATAATTCTTCACGGGAACTATTCTCCTGTCTATAGTTCAAAACTCCATGTTTTGTTACTACAATGACTTCAATTTGAGGGTTGACATCTTTGCTAAGAATCCTAACATGGCCCAGAGTTTTACTTAAGGGCTCAATGGATTTGTCTGAAGGCAAAACCGTCACAGCTGTCTCCACAAGTTTCCTCTAAAACTAAATTTCGGGATGAAATTTCCTAAAGTAGGGGAGACTGTAACACCTGTGCCTCCACGGCCATCAAACAAATACCAAACCAATGAAATATTATATTTCATACTTGGGATTTGTAAAAATATGTGTATCATTTGCACATATCAATTCTTGTTCAATTTCAAACTCTAAATCGCTTTCTGGAAGGTTATACGCACACCGATGCGTAAATATAACCAGTTTAATGCAACAAACACTCCGGAATAGTGACATAGGCTTAACATACCTTAAATAACCTTTACATAACTTAGAAATAAGTTTTGAAGGCTTTGGTATGGCAAAATCAAGTTAAATCGCTTACAGGGACTAAAGTTGACAAACTGCGAAAGTATGCCAATTTGAACTGTAATAGACATTCCGGAACATGGCCATAAGTTAAACATACCATAAATATCCTTTACATAGCTTAGAAATAGGCTTTGATGGGTTCGGTGTGCTGAAATAAACTTTTGGGACATTCAGGGACTAAAAGTGTCAAAAAGTGCACAAGTTTGCATTTTCGCGCATAACTTACGTTCTGAATACATCCGGACATCCAAAAATTTATGTAAGCATGACTATATTATATTTTAGTGTTCGCCATAAGAAAAATCCATTCGTTTCGTCATTTGGATCGTTTTTCGCGCTTGTGCGCATTCCGTCGTAATTAAGCGAACATCGCGTTCGTACGACCAAACGAACCATCATCCGAGATATTTTTGAGAACAATTTAAGTTCCCTATACTTTAACTTCATTTTAGAGCTTGGAAATGGGGTTAACGGGGCTTAAACGTGTCAAAAATGCATCGAAAACCAAGTTTAGGGGCTGCAGGGACCAAAACTGTAAATCTGCCAAAGTTGTTACCTTACGGACCTCAACATTGGCAGCTTTGAGGTCCGTAAAGCAAGTTCAGACCAGATGCAGAGTACTTAACAGCCTGTTTTCAGCTGTTTTGCACTCCTAATCTCTCTTCCACATGTTGATACCTTATGGTGGGTGGCCAATTGAGGTACCATAACATTCCGACAAGTGTACGGCCTTGATCGTGCCCCCTTTTCCAAGAAACGATCTTAACGGTTACCCGAAAACTATAAATACCCATCCACCCCAACCTCATTTCTTACAAGAATTCTGATTTGAGAGCTCTAAGTTGAAACCATTGTTTCATACCTGAGTTCTTGGATCGGGATTAGCATTCGGGGACCCTTCGTAAGTATTCTTTCGTTCTTTTCCTTATTTTATTGCTTTTCGAGTCAGAAAGTCAAACTTTGTTTGACTTTCAGCGTTGACCAGTAATGGTCAATGCGAAGTTCGTTTGAACTTCGCAACGTGAGTGTAATCACGTTGGTCATAGTCCCTTGGGACTATGCCCACTGATTACCACGTTGTCTAGGGTCGTAGGGTAGGCGATCTAATGAATCGCCTATACCTTCGAACCCGACCCATTTGGTCGATCATTAGGATCCGACCAAACACTTTAGGTGACCATAGTAGGTAGGGAATAACCTTCCGAGGTTATACCCTATGGTCACATCGTTTAAGTAGTTGTATGATAGGTAGTTTATATGCCTTAGGTAAATTACCAGAATACCCTTTTCATGTATAATTGGTAATTAAGCATATGTAACCTAAACTTTTGTCGCATAACTGATTATGTAACATGTTTAGGCATATAACACTTGTCATAGGACTAGTTAGGCGGTCCGAACGCGTTTCACGCGAACGACGCGTTAAAGTAGCATAAGCTACCTAAACGGGTCGTAATGGGTCGTAAGTTATTAGATTAAGGTTTCATTTAGCATGTAGGCTTTGTTAAACCATATGACACGAGTCTCTATACTCGTTTGGTTTACGAACCCTCATTCTATCAGATCTTCCGATTTAGGTCCGGTTTATTAACATAGTTACCTATAGTAGGTGTCGTTTGATATCCGCGATCTCTAGCATTGTTTGGTTGTTACTCAAGGACTACTAAGCAATCTCAAGTGAGTACATAGACCCCTCTTTTACTGTTTTCCAAACTGTTTTGGGGTGAAACACATGTGCCTACTTGTTACATTCATGCTTTCCCATTTTCACATCATATACCTGCTATGTTCGTTAGTACATTATAGTACATGATTTTATGACATTTCGTGCTAGGTGTGCCCAATTGTGTGCATTACTTAGTACATCGTTTTACATGACATTTTGACATAGACATTTCGGCATAGACATTTTAACATGATTGACATTTGATCATGCATTTCCCACAAAACATAACTTTGATTTAAAACAAGTTTTACTTCAATACTTTGTTTCTGTGCATATGGTTTAGTTGAGACATTTCACTTGCCATACATGACATCTTGACATAGACATTTGACATGGATATTTGACATAGACATTTTGATATGATTTACATCTTGACATGAACACTTTGACATATTACCCAATACATTTGACAATTGATTTAAACATAGACTTCTTACATTGATTGGTTTGGTTTGATTAAGTGATTAAGTAACGATGCGTGTGTAATATGATACAAGCATGGTGGATACGCCGCTGGTACTTCCTATATATAAGTGTTTGTATGGTATTACATATCATAGCGTTATTTGAATCATTTCAGTTTGAGACATAGAACATTTTATACAAATAACATACTTTTCACAAGACATTGATTTATAAACATCTTATCTTATGCAAACATATTTTACTTGGTTATTCATTTAACCTTACATTTATTTATACTTATCATCTGAACTCATTGTTTTTCAAATGATTTACAAAGCAAAGCAAACTAAAAGGGTTCATGACTAAACATTTTCTCAAACATAAGTCATGAAACCTATTTTCACAAAACCTATGTATCTCACAGGCATTTTTATGCTGACGTACCTATTTTCACATGTGTTTTTCAGGAACTGTTGCATAAGATGATCAAGATACACATAGGCAGACTTGGGCTTTAGTGACAATAAAAGATGCAAGACTAGTTAATTATGTTGTATTTTCTTGTTTGTTAAGACATTGTAACACTTTTAATCAATAAAACGAAACTTCAATTGCCATGGATTTGAAACAATTAATTCTGTTACAACACTCCCCGACATTTCCGCCACGTTTGTATGTTCTACGTGGTCGGGGTGTGACAATAGCATTTTAGATCAATATAGGATTTGTTAATTATATGATGTTGTGATGATCTAGAATTGATTTCATGATTAGTCGGCTATAGACTAGTATATATATGGATGATTGGTTGGTTTATTATGTTTATAAGCATGTTAGTGATTTGATCGTGAACCATGATTGAGATGTTTAAGTGTTATGATTATTGTTCGTGTGTTATTCATAGTTAGGGTTCATGAGGAATCGGTTGGAAAATGCTTGTTTGATCGATGATTTGCATGATCTAAAACTGTTAATTTTGTTGATTGATTGTGGTAAAGATGGAAACTGTTGAATGATATAACTAAATAGCATAAGTTTTGGATATTTAAACCAGTCGCACAAGTCCTCTCGGTCGCACAAGATCAGGTCACACAAGACCTGATCTGATCGCACAAGGTGCATCGCACAAGCCGGGTACTGTCACATTAAGCACAGTGTACAACTAAGGAATGCATGATCGCACAAGACTTGTGGATCGCACAAGAAGGTGCCAATCGCACAAGGTTTGGGCCTCACACAATCAACTTGAATTGCATTACTGTTGGGCCTCAAAGCCCAAATCCCAATCACACAAATCGTCTGGATCGCACAAGACATCCGAACCGCACAAGATCGACATGTATTATTGTTTGGGCCGGGTTATTCTATTGGGCTTCATTTAGGGAATCGCACAAGACTAATGGGCTAATGAACTTGTGCAAGCCCAACCTTTTAGGTCGCACAAGTTGGGCGTTATATGGACTTGACTGTTTAAGTGATTTACGTGTTTGCCATGATCAATACGTGTTCGTAACCTGTTAGCTTACGTGTAAACATACGTGCGATACTTGAACCTAGACCTGACTTGTATGGTAACCATGTTAGGACGTGGTTGACCTCTAGCAGCTCGATTGACCTTTCGTTTATCTGCCGAGTTAACCTAAGGTGAGTTCACACTTCTACAAAGCATGGGATTCCCAGGGGTTGGGAATGGGTTAAGGAATATGGATTCCTCGTCCTTCTTGGGTAGGACACTACGGGTTAAGGAATGTAATTCCTCATCCACATGGACAGTTAAATTTCACTAGACCAAAACTCTATCACGAAGTCCCTCCTTTTTATATCGACTTAATCGCCGGGCCAATGGCGAGCGGGTCATTAGTTAGGTAGCGCTATGTCACACCCCCAAAATCCACCTGCGGAGTACTACCGCTTGGAGGCGTGACTGACCAGGATCCAGCCACCAATCATATTGAACAAGCATGTAAGTAGTTATAAAAATCCAACCAATACAATTGGTGTTCAAACAAAACATAGTTAAGTTGCAAGCGGAAGCATAAGTCTTAAAACAAAATATAAGTTTAATTGTTCCAAAGTTTAACGTGGCACACAGCCGTCCATGTCCCACAACGATCCTCCTCCATGCAAGCTCCAGTTGAGAACCTAAGGACCTGCAAAGCATGTAGTAACGAGTCAACAACTAGTTGAGTGAGTTCACGGTTGGGTGTTCGTTTTAAGTTGTTTCGAAAACAGTTTCCTTTAGCTGGCATCCTGCCGTGGGGGTTACCCCATAGTTAAAAACGTGACTTGTTTATTCCCGGTTACTCTGGCAATCCTGCCGTGGGGGCTACCCCGTGTTAGTTATCTGGCATTTCGGCCGTGGGGGCTACCCCATGTATACACTAGACTCGTTACCATATCGACTGCTGACTGTAGTCATGTTTAAGTGCCCTGAAACTGTCAATGTCTATCATCATTGACGTGCCCCAGATCCATTAGTTCACGCCCGTCCTCTGCGGCACGGTGTGAGGTTTGTCAGACCTAAATAGCGCTACCTAACTAATGACCCGCTCGCCATTGGCCCGGCGATTAAGTCGATATAAAAATGAGGGGCTTCGTGATAGAGTTTTGGTCTAGTACGAGATATCTGTCCGTGAGGACGAGGAATTACATTCCTGAACCTTTGCTGTCCTACCCAAGGAGGACGAGGAACCCAGTTCCTTAACCCCAATTCCCGACCCATGGGAATCCCATGCTTTGTAGAGGGTGTGAACTCACCTTGGTTTGCTCGGTAGAAAACACAGAAAAGTCAAACAAGCAACGTTGAGGCTACTCACGTCCTATCATAGTTGTATCGTACAATCAGGTTCGTATTCAAGTAGTGCACGTATGTTTCTAGCATAATGTATTCAAGTAACGTTCATGGCATACAGGTTTAATCATGGCAGATTCACGTTCAACAGTAACACATAAGGTCTGTGCATTGGGCCCAAGAGTCCGGCCCAAACAATTAAGCCCATAATTAAACAAGTCCAACAGTGTGTACCCGTATATGATCCCGAGTCGCAACTAGGCGTTTGCGACTCGCAACCTGAGTCGCAATCGTGGTTTCGGTCCGTGCTGATTTGGTTACGAGTCGCAACCGGACTCGCAACCGTGGTTTCGAGTCGCAAAGCTGGTGTGCTGATCAGGTGTGGTTTCGAGTCGCAACCGGGTGTTTGCGACTAGCAATCTGTGTCGCAACCGGGAGGTTTCGACTCGTTGTGCTTGGTTTCGAGTCGCAACTGCTGGTTTCGAGTGGACATCTACTGATTCGGAACAGTGTACTATTCTGATTTCAGGTAACAGTTTGTACTAACCAACCAAATTCCTTAAACATGTTCCTTGTCTAGCAATTTACTAAAAATGGATCAAACAAATCAGGATTCAAATATTCAACCATGTTCTTATGATATTCAACCATGTTCTTCATGTTCATCAAATATTCAAAACACATTCAACACATATCCGGATATTCATCAAACACAAACAGCCCCTATTAAACATATTTTGCATTTTCGGACAAGGGTTATATTATCCAAACTAGATATCAAAGCTCATATTGCAACAACATGTATTCTACAACAACAATCTTAACATCGGTTATACAAGGAGAATCTATATTTATCATGTATGAACCTTAACAAGCAAACATGTTATCAAATCATCATCATCAACCGAAAATCATACATCATTATCAACTCAATATACCATACACATCCGGTTCACAAACATCACCAAGCATACACTACACTAGTTAAGTTCTATGATTCATACCATCATTAAACAACAACAAACATCATAATTTCACTAACAAACATCATAAACACTAACCGGTTGAGTTTCAAGGGCGAGTATGAACTTCCGAGTGTGTGTGTGTTGATCCGAGAGCCTCTAACACCACCGGTTTGAGTCCGAGAATGAAGGAGGAGAGGTGATGTTGGGTGTTTAGGGTTTTAGTGTGAGAGTGGAGAGTGAGTGTGGAAGAGTATGAGTGTTATCAAGAATGGCAATATGTCTAACTATCAAGTATATATATCCGCACTAAGTAATGCACCCTAATGGGCTCTCGGTTGGGTTAAGTGAGTTGTATGGCTCATCCGGCCCATACGTCACACTAGTTCACTCGAGACCACAAGGTCTCGAGTCGGGTTCTTGTCGTTTCGGCTCACAGGCATACTCGCATACATACACATAGGCATAACATAACACATAAAAATCACATAGTCATATAAGAGGTTCGTTTGTCATTATCACATAAGTTACTAGTTACACGTTTAAGTATGCAACGAGAGGTTCTAAATTTCGAGTTGTCACATCATCCCCAAGTTGAAAGAAATTTCGTCCCGAAATTTGGTAGGCACTCACTGAGGAAGCTAGTTAAGTTGTATGGTTTTCTCGGTTTTCCTGGGGTGTCACATCCACCCCCCGTTGATCTGGAATTTCATCCCGAAATTCCGTAGCTTCGGCCTCAGTAGTGGGTGTACTGTTTGCGAACAGTTGGGGATACTTTTGTTTCATCTGATCTTCGCGCTCCCAGGTGAACTCTGGGCCGCGACGTGAGTTCCAACGAACTCGTACAAGGGGTATTCTAGTGCTCTTGAGGACCTTAACATCCCGGTTCGTGATCTCGACTGGTTCCTCGACGAATCGTAACTGTTCGTCGATCGTGAGTTCCTTCAAAGGAACTACGTGGGTCTCATCTGATGGACACTTCTTCAGATTCGACACGTGGAAAACGTTGTGAACTGCACCGAGTTCCGCTGGTAGGTTAAGTCTGTAGGCCACCCTGCCTATTTTCTCAATGACCTCGAAAGGTCCAACGTATCGTGGGTTGAGTTTACCGCGTTTACCAAAACGAACCACACCCTTCCAGGGTGAAACTTTGAGTAGTACCCGCTCCCCAACCTGGAGCTCAAGTGGTTTCCTGCCCATGTCGGCGTAAACTTTCTGACGTTCACGAGCGGCCGTCATACGTTTTCGTATCTGAGCGATCTGCTCGGTTGTATCTACCACATATTCTGGACCAGTGATCTGACTATCTCCCACCTCTGCCCAGCAAAGAGGAGACCGGCATTTACGTCCATACAATGCCTCAAACGGAGCAGCTCCAATGCTGGTGTGGTAGCTGTTATTGTACGAGAATTCCACAAGTGGCAGATGCTTTTCCCAGCGGTTGCCAAAGTCGATTACACATGCACGAAGCATGTCTTCTAAGGTTTGAATAGTGCGCTCGGACTGCCCGTCCGTCTGAGGATGGTACGCTGTGCTCATGTCTAGTCGTGAGCCGAAGGATTTGTGCATGGCTTGCCACAGCTCTGAAGTAAATCGTGCATCCCGATCCGAGATGATAGAGGTGGGCACCCCGTGCCTCGAAACAATTTCCTTGATGTATATTTCTGCAAGAGTGGAGAACTTATCCGTTTCCTTGATGGCTAGGAAGTGTGCAGATTTTGTGAGTCGATCCACGATCACCCAAATAGTATCATTCCCGCGCTGGGATCTAGGTAGGCCAGTGACAAAATCCATGGAAATTTGCTCCCATTTCCATTGAGGTATCTCTGGCTGTTGGAGCAGGCCTGATGGTTTCTGGTATTCCGACTTGACTCTCGCGCAAGTCAAACACTTGCTGACGTAGGTTGCTATGTGGGCCTTCATGCTAGGCCACCAGTACGTAGTCTTGATGTCGTGGTACATCTTATCCGACCCCGGATGTACCGAGTAGCGAGACTTGTGTGCTTCGTCCATCACAAGCTCTCGTAGGTTGCCATAGAGTGGGACCCAAACGCGTCCCGTTACGTAGTAAGCACCGTCTCCCTTTTGCTCTAAGCGTTGCCTCGATCCGCGTAGGGCTTCGGCCCTGACGTTTTCTGGTTTCAGTGCTTCTATCTGAGCAGCTCTTATTTGGGAGGGGAGACTAGAATGGATCGTGAGTTGTAAGGCTCGTACGCGCTTAGGCGTAGTGTCCTTCCGACTGAGGGCGTCAGCCACAACATTGGCTTTGCCCGGGTGATATCGGATTGCGCATTCGTAGTCACTTAGCAACTCGACCCATCGTCGTTGCCGCATATTCAGTTCCTTCTGCTTGAAGATATGCTCGAGGCTCCTGTGGTCGGTGTAAATGGCGCACTTGGTACCATACAGGTAATGCCGCCATAACTTAAGTGCAAAAACAACAGCTCCCAGCTCTAAATCGTGCGTAGTGTAGTTCTTTTCATGAACTTTGAGTTGGCGTGAGGCGTAGGCTATAACTTTATCTCGTTGCATCAACACGCAACCAAGACCCTGAATTGATGTGTCGCAGTAGACCACAAAGTCGTCTGTGCCTTCCGGCAAGGAAAGGATAGGTGCGCTACAAAGTCTATCCTTTAGGTGCTGAAATGCCAACTCCTGTGCGTTTCCCCAGCGATAAATAACGCCCTTCTGCGTTAGTGAGGTGAGAGGCTGTGCAATCTTAGAAAAATCCTTTATGAATCTCCGGTAGTATCCCGCCAAACCCAAGAATTGGCGAATTTCCTTTGGTGTACGAGGTGCAGGCCAGTTCTTTATTGAGTCTACCTTGGATGGATCAACGTGGATCCCATCCTTGTTCACCACGTGGCCTAGGAAATGGACTTCTCGAAGCCAGAAGTCGCATTTCGAGAACTTTGCATAAAGCTGTTCTGTTCGAAGGAGTTCCAGAATAAGTCGCAGATGCTGCTCATGTTCCTCCCGACTCTTGGAATAGATCAGGATGTCATCGATGAAGACTATAACGAACTTGTCCAGGTAAGGCTTGCACACTCGGTTCATCAAGTCCATGAAAACCGCAGGTGCGTTTGTCATCCCAAAAGGCATGACCAAAAACTCATAGTGCCCGTATCGAGTTCTGAAAGCTGTTTTAGAGACGTCCTCTTCCCGGACTCTCAGCTGGTGATAACCCGATCTCAAATCGATCTTCGAATAGTAGCTCGATCCCTGCAGCTGGTCGAACAAGTCGTCAATACGCGGTAGAGGATAACGATTTTTCACCGTCACCTTGTTGAGTTCCCGGTAATCGATGCACATTCTGAAAGTACCGTCTTTCTTCTTTACAAATAACACTGGAGCTCCCCAGGGCGATGAGCTAGGACGAATAAAGCCCTTATCCAGGAGTTCTTGTAGTTGCGTGGAGAGTTCTTTCAACTCTGATGGAGCCAAACGATAAGGCGCACGGGCTATAGGCGCAGCTCCGGGAGCTAGTTCAATCTGAAACTCGACTTGGCGATGAGGCGGAAGACCAGGTAATTCCTCAGGAAATACCTCTGGATAATCGCGTACAACTGGAAAATCTTCTATCCTCTTCTCTTTCTCCGTGGTGTCAGTAATAAGAGCCAAAATGGCGGTGTGGCCCTTTCGCAAGTACTTTTGGGCCTTAAGGAGAGAAATGACGTTCTCAACAGCACTCCTCTTGTCGCCATGAATCATGAGAGGTTCACCATCGGGACCTGGAATACGGACAACCTTCTCGTTGCAAAGAATCTCTGCTCGGTGTTGGGATAACCAATCCATCCCAATAACAACGTCGAAACTACCCAAGACAATAGGAATGAGGTCGATGGAGAAGGTCTGGTCAGCGAGAACAAGTTTACAATCCTTGACTACGTGTGTGGCTTCTAAACTCTTACCATTTGCTAGCTCTACGGTGTGCTTGTTGTTCAAAGGTGTTGGGGTACGCTTAAGCATTCGACTAACTTCTAGTGACACGTAGCTAGTATCGGCACCCGAATCAAATAAAACTGAAACATAAAAGTCGTCGAGAAGGAACTTACCCGCCACAACATTGGGGTCGTTCCTTGCTTCACCTTGGCCGATCACAAACATTCGCCCCCTGGCGCCATTGTTGTTGTTGTTCCCATTGTTACCATTCCCCTGATTGTTGTTATTGTTGTTGTTGTTGTTCTGGTTCCTGTTCAGTTGGGGACAATCTCTCTTGAAGTGGCCCTCAGCTCCACACTGAAAGCACCCTTTGTTGTCACCTTGCTGCTGCTGCTGGCGCTGGTTCTGTTGAGCTTGCTGACGGTTCTGATTGGCGGGGTATAAGCTCCTGCAATCCTTTGCAGCATGACCAGGCTTGTTGCACCGATGACAGTTGCCCCTGGTGCATGGTCCGCTGTGGTGCAGGCTGCAGCGATTGCATTTGGGATGATTTCCTTTGTATCCACCACCAGACGATTGCTGATTAGGGCTCTTGTAGTCCTCAGTCTTTCTCTGCTGAGACTGGGACTGAACAGAAGTCGAACCCTTACTTGAAGTTCCATCCCATTTCCGTTTGTTGTCACTAGAGGTACCAATAGTAGTTGCAGCGCCAATGCGTTTTGGTAACTTGTTCTGCTCCACCGCTTGATCCGTGAGACGGTGAGCCAACTGAACGGTTTGCTGGTAGGTGGCGAGGTTCGCTGAAGTCACATGACTTTGGATTTCCGGCACTAAGCCCTGAAGAAACAGTTCAATGCGTTTGATGGGAGGATCCACCATAGTAGGGCACAGAATTGCCAGTTCGTTCGACCTTTTCACATAAGCTTCAATTTCCGACCCCGTCATCTTGAGGTTGAAGAACTCCACCTCGAGTTTGTGAATCTCATCACGGCTGCAGTATTCTTCCTTGATCATTTCCTTAAAAGTTTCCCATGGGGTGGCGTTGGCAGCAACCAACCCTAGCATCTGAACCTGAGCGTTCCACCACGTGAGGGCTAAACCCTCGAGAGTGCCAGTAGCGTACTTCACCCTGCGCGCCTCAGGGCATTCACACATTTCGAAGACAGATTCTAGTTTCTCAAACCAGTGTAGGAGACCTACTGCTCCTTCAGTACCGCTAAAAGTAGTTGGTCGGCAGTCCATGAAAGTCTTAAAAGTGCACACGGGTGGCTGAACATGCTGACCTATCGTAGGTGAAAGAAAAGACAGAGTTTAACACAAAGGTTGGTTCACGAGAGTAGGATCCTAAAGATCCTAGAATGAGTTCGGACTGCAGGATATACCTCCTGCGTGTGCAGCTGCAAGTGCTGCGGCAACTCGTTCGTTGATCAGAGCCGTCAACTGGGCTTGTGTCATGTTAACGCGTCCAGACATGATCTTCATACCAAGAAGAACGTGAGTGAGTGGGGTTCGCGAAAGTGCGATGATAGGATAGAGTAAGCACGCACGTGTTCAAGCAACAGTAGTTATACTAACCAAGCATACCATAAGCAACGTACTATGTAGCTAACAAGTAGGCAATATATACATAGATCATATCACCTAGAATGTCGAGCCTTGCATGTGGAGTGAAGCATCGTTGTGGACCGTTGAGCACTGTACAGGTTATAGTCTGGTTTTAACAAAAAAAAACGTTTTCCCCTTTATTAAAACCAAGTTCTCTATAACCAATGGCTCTGATACCAATCTGTCACACCCCCAAAATCCACCTGCGGAGTACTACCGCTTGGAGGCGTGACTGACCAGGATCCAGCCACCAATCATATTGAACAAGCATGTAAGTAGTTATAAAAATCCAACCAATACAATTGGTGTTCAAACAAAACATAGTTAAGTTGCAAGCGGAAGTATAAGTCTTAAAACAAAATATAAGTTTAATTGTTCCAAAGTTTAACGTGGCACACAGCCGTCCATGTCCCACAACGATCCTCCTCCATGCAAGCTCCAGTTGAGAACCTAAGGACCTGCAAAGCATGTAGTAACGAGTCAACAACTAGTTGAGTGAGTTCACGGTTGGGTGTTCGTTTTAAGTTGTTTCGAAAACAGTTTCCTTTAGCTGGCATCCTGCCGTGGGGGTTACCCCATAGTTAAAAACGTGACTTGTTTATTCCCGGTTACTCTGGCAATCCTGCCGTGGGGGCTACCCCGTGTTAGTTATCTGGCATTTCGGCCGTGGGGGCTACCCCATGTATACACTAGACTCGTTACCATATCGACTGCTGACTGTAGTCATGTTTAAGTGCCCTGAAACTGTCAATGTCTATCATCATTGACGTGCCCCAGATCCATTAGTTCACGCCCGTCCTCTGCGGCACGGTGTGAGGTTTGTCAGACCTAAATAGCGCTATCTAACTAATGACCCGCTCGCCATTGGCCCGGCGATTAAGTCGATATAAAAATGAGGGGCTTCGTGATAGAGTTTTGGTCTAGTACGAGATATCTGTCCGTGAGGACGAGGAATTACATTCCTGAACCTTTGCTGTCCTACCCAAGGAGGACGAGGAACCCAGTTCCTTAACCCCAATTCCCGACCCCTGGGAATCCCATGCTTTGTAGAGGGTGTGAACTCACCTTGGTTTGCTCGGTAGAAAACACAGAAAAGTCAAACAAGCAACGTTGAGGCTACTCACGTCCTATCATAGTTGTATCGTACAATCAGGTTCGTATTCAAGTAGTGCACGTATGTTTCTAGCATAATGTATTCAAGTAACGTTCATGGCATACAGGTTTAATCATGGCAGATTCACGTTCAACAGTAACACATAAGGTCTGTGCATTGGGCCCAAGAGTCCGGCCCAAACAATTAAGCCCATAATTAAACAAGTCCAACAGTGTGTACCCGTATATGATCCCGAGTCGCAACTAGGCGTTTGCGACTCGCAACCTGAGTCGCAATCGTGGTTTCGGTCCGTGCTGATTTGGTTACGAGTCGCAACCGGACTCGCAACCGTGGTTTCGAGTCGCAAAGCTGGTGTGCTGATCAGGTGTGGTTTCGAGTCGCAACCGGGTGTTTGCGACTAGCAATCTGTGTCGCAACCGGGAGGTTTCGACTCGTTGTGCTTGGTTTCGAGTCGCAACTGCTGGTTTCGAGTGGACATCTACTGATTCGGAACAGTGTACTATTCTGATTTCAGGTAACAGTTTGTACTAACCAACCAAATTCCTTAAACATGTTCCTTGTCTAGCAATTTACTAAAAATGGATCAAACAAATCAGGATTCAAATATTCAACCATGTTCTTATGATATTCAACCATGTTCTTCATGTTCATCAAATATTCAAAACACATTCAACACATATCCGGATATTCATCAAACACAAACAGCCCCTATTAAACATATTTTGCATTTTCGGACAAGGGTTATATTATCCAAACTAGATATCAAAGCTCATATTGCAACAACATGTATTCTACAACAACAATCTTAACATCGGTTATACAAGGAGAATCTATATTTATCATGTATGAACCTTAACAAGCAAACATGTTATCAAATCATCATCATCAACCGAAAATCATACATCATTATCAACTCAATATACCATACACATCCGGTTCACAAACATCACCAAGCATACACTACACTAGTTAAGTTCTATGATTCATACCATCATTAAACAACAACAAACATCATAATTTCACTAACAAACATCATAAACACTAACCGGTTGAGTTTCAAGGGCGAGTATGAACTTCCGAGTGTGTGTGTGTTGATCCGAGAGCCTCTAACACCACCGGTTTGAGTCCGAGAATGAAGGAGGAGAGGTGATGTTGGGTGTTTAGGGTTTTAGTGTGAGAGTGGAGAGTGAGTGTGGAAGAGTATGAGTGTTATCAAGAATGGCAATATGTCTAACTATCAAGTATATATATCCGCACTAAGTAATGCACCCTAATGGGCTCTCGGTTGGGTTAAGTGAGGTGTATGGCTCATCCGGCCCATACGTCACACTAGTTCACTCGAGACCACAAGGTCTCGAGTCGGGTTCTTGTCGTTTCGGCTCACAGGCATACTCGCATACATACACATAGGCATAACATAACACATAAAAATCACATAGTCATATAAGAGGTTCGTTTGTCATTATCACATAAGTTACTAGTTACACGTTTAAGTATGCAACGAGAGGTTCTAATTTTCGAGTTGTCACATCATCCCCAAGTTGAAAGAAATTTCGTCCCGAAATTTGGTAGGCACTCACTGAGGAAGCTAGTTAAGTTGTATGGTTTTCTCGGTTTTCCTGGGGTGTCACACGCTATTTAGGTCTGACATGCCTCACACCATGCCGCAGAGGACGGGCGTGAACTAATGGATCTGGGCACGTCAATGATGATAAACATTGACGCTAAGGGCACATAAACATGACTAAAGTCAGTGGTCGATATGGTAACGAGTCTAGTAGTATGTACATGGGGTAGCCCCCACGGCCAGAGAGCCAGATAATTGAACATGGGGTAGCCCCCCACGGCTGGATTGCCAGAGTACACGGGAATAAACAAAACACGTTTTCAAATATGGGGTAACCCCCACGGCAAGAATACCAGTTAAAGGAAACTGTTTTTGAAACAACTTAAAACAAACACCCAACTGTGAACTCGCTCAACTTTGTTGTTGACTCGTTACTACATGCTTTGCAGGTCATTAGGTTTAGCAGGAGCTTGCATGGAGAAGAGTCGTTGTGGAGCATGGACATTGAGTGTTCATGATGAACTTAACATTATTAACTTATGCTTTGGTTTTTGACATTATGCTTCCGCTTGCAACTTAAACTAAGTTTTTGATTTGGATACCAATTATATTGTGTTAGATTCTATGTTTACTTATGCTTGTTCAATATGATTGGTGGCTTGATCCTGGTCAGTCACGCCTCTAAGCGGTGATACTTCGCAGGTGGATTTTGGGGGTGTGACAAATATTACGCGACAACGAACTGATACCGTACAAAACACTAACAACACCACTAATATACGCCTTTTTAATTTTAAAATTTTTATGCTTTCGACACTTACGGTGATTTCGGTTTTAAACGTGTCTCGCAGGAATTACGGGCCACTTACACATGAGATGGGCTTGTGGGCCCTGGGCCCAAGCCTAAACCTGCACATGATATATTAGATCTTATAAGATCTCTACAAAATATTATCAAATCTCTACAAGATTTGAAAATCTTTGCAAAATCTATCCTAGATTTATAAAATCTATACAAGATTTACACAATCCCTACAAAAGATTTTTATGCAAATCTTAGCAAAATCTCTTTAAGATCTCCAAAATCTCTATAAATCTCTCCAAGAGATTTATGTCTCTAAAGATTGGAACATAAGGACTTGTGGTTAATAAATTGTTATATGAACCACTAAACAAAACCCATTATACAAGTGTATAAAAGGGGCCATGCCCTTGTTCTCTTAAATGTGCAGACAATTATATACACACACAAATAAACCACACACATACAAGCTCACAAATACTCTCTCTTCTTTACTCCCTCTCTCATTCGATTCCTCACAAAAAAAACACAGAGAAATTATTCTCATCACATAACCCAACCCACAACACCTCTGAGCTCCTCCCCGGCGACGAACCCCCCTCCCCTCGTTCCTTTTTCCGGTGGCGGTGACACCCCCCTCCGATTTCCGATTTACGGCTGCCACCACCAGATGGTGGTGGCGTATGGCAGCGGTTACGAAGCAGGAGTAGAGAGAGAGGAAGCCGAGAAGAGAAAGAGAGAGAGTGGCGGAGTTAGACAGCAGTGCCGTCGTTAGCGGCGGCGGCTCGATCTGGTTCGGACCGGCGAGTTTCACCGGTGATGTGAAGATGATGGTGGTTATTCACGACTCCGGTAAGTGGCTCGGTCTCGTTGTTTCAGTTTCGTGTTCATGTTAGCCGGTTCGGGTTTTGTTTTTGGTTCAAGCTTCTTGGTTCAACAGGATCTAATTATGCTTGGTTCGGGGCTCAATTTCGATTCGGCCAACAGATTCGGGTTATGATTCGTTTTGGGTCAGATGGTTCGGTGAGCGGGTTCGGTTTCGGGTCAGACGGTTCGGGTCACGTCAGACGGTTCGGGTCAAGGTTTGATTCAACTCGGTCCAACTCGGTCAACCGAGTCAACTCGGTCAACTCAGTCAAGCGGCTCGACATTTTGATGGAAGACTTGGTAAAGATTAACGATGCGTCTATTTCGTTATATTTATAGCTTAATTAAATACGTGAAAAACAAGCTCGAAACCGATCTATTTAAGTATACTTTAAAACTTTGCATATTTGATGAAATCTTATATATTGAGTATATTGTTTGAATCTTGTTGAATTTGGAGAAATAACGACAACTGGTGTTGTCAGGGCCGTCCAAAAACAGAGGAAACTCTGCCCGTTTTCGAGAAAAACCGTAATATACAACGCGTTTTATTAAAGGACGAAACCTATAGAATCCGAGAAACTTTAATAAAAACACAAATACAAATGAATATTTGTTTTACAACGGCACTTTACAACTTACGAAAACGACGATTTTGGAATCGTTTACAACAATAAATCTAGTTAGTTTAAACTTCGAAAACTCGACAATTCTTTTTACAAAATCAATATAATTACTTATATTGTTTCAAAAGCCAATAACACGCATTCGTTTTATAAAAATAAATATAGTTTATATATTTATTTTCAATATCGTACAAAACGAATCCTTTTGTAAATAAATATAGCTATATATTTATTTCCAACACAAACAAGTCGAATTCTTTCTAAAATAAATATAGTCATATTTATTTTCAAACACGACAACTCGACGATTCTTTTATAAAATAAATATAACTTTTCATATTTATTTTATACGCCTAACGGCATATACGAATATTTTGACAAAGATCATACGAAATGTGATATATAATACAACTTTATTATATATTACTTTCATACGAATATTCCTATATACACAAACGACTTCTCGGGGCGACAAAGTTTAACTTAGTCATTTTCGTTAAATTAACAACTTACCGTTGAATCGTTCAGTTAACGATTCGGTAGAGCTCGGTGACACGTAGTATAGTTACCACATTTATCTAGAAACTTATAAGATATTCCGTGTTAAGAATATTGTAGAATGCACGCTAGCGAGTCACATCTTGGAAATGACATTACGGAATCATAAATAACTAGCTTTGCACATGGAAATCCAGGTGAGTTCATAACCCCACCTTTTACGATTTTACATTTTTCTAAATGTTTTCGGGGTGGAAAGACATGCACTTTTTGCAAAGAATTATATATTTCTAAACCATTTTACAAGCAAGTTTCAACTGACATAAATGGTTTACGAAAAGCTTATGTTCTATACCGGTTTTTCAAGCAAGAGTATTTTTTGAAATGTGCATACACATGTATTCTAGTTTCTAAAATTTGGAAAAATACAAGTACAAAGAGGTACATCAAACTAAGGAATGATACATAGATCACGTGACGAATAGGGTACCATAAGCACCATTAATCAACGTATACATTTAGACCGCGGAACAGAAGGGTTAGATCTAATGGGTTTCAGGCAACCCCACTCTTGGCCTACTTCTACCAATGAGTGCTTTTGTGTCTCAGTCGAACTCGACAAAAATGCCTAGGTTTGGTGGCTTCCTATGTCGTTACATATGTTAGTGGCCTCGTGAACTATTAGCGATCTCGTATTCCTTACATTCACAGAACTCAGTTTTAGATACGTCTTTACAAATTACATATCATGTTTTATACACATTCAAAGCATAGGATTATGCAGGCTTGATGTCAATGTCAGGGCGAACATTGACAGTACACAAATTTTACAAACTCAAGAGTTTACAAATGCAAGGTTTTTGCAAATATAATGCGTTACAAATACAGAGTTTTCATATAACTTGACAAGAAAATGATTTTTAAATTCATTTTCTCAATAATATTTCACAAACCGGTTATCAAAAAGATTTATTTCAAATCTTTTACAAACAAACTATGAACTCGCTCAACTTTATGTTGATTTTTAGCATGTTTCTTTCTCAGGTTACTTTTCAGAAATCATGGCACGGTTGGATTAGGAGAACCATGTGGAGTCGAGTACTTAGTGGCATTCATTTTCTAAAAGACTTAGCTTATTTGCTTCCGCTGTGCAATGAAGATACCAGTCCAGTCACGCCAGCTCTGATAATTTCGGGGTGTGACAATAATTATTTAAAACATGTTGATTTCAAGATATAAAACCCATTTTATATGTGTAACCCAATACCCGGATCCATATACTAACATGCATGCTATCAAAAATTAAAACACAACCATAGGGTGTTTAGAATACTACCTTCCAAGGAGTAAAGGATATGAAGAAGATGATGCTTCTTGAACGGTTGCCTTCAAGTGTAGAAGACCTCAAGCTTGTATACCCCAATCCTTCCAACAAACACCTTGTGTTTAGCTAGGATTTCTACACTTATGAACTCACTAAAATTCCATCTAGATCAACCACCATGGCCGAAAAATGAGGGGAGGTTATGGAGTTCTTGCACTTGATTTATCAACTTGAAAAACCCTTCTTGATCAACCATACATTGGCCGATTTTTTTAGAGAGTAAATTCAAGTCTTACACTTGAAAATGATCTCCTAAAATTTGCACTATGTTGGCCGATTTTTTTAGAGAGGATTCTCTAAAAGTTCAAGTTCATCATCTAGTCATTTTTGTCATACAAAAATATTATAAAACAATGAGAGAGGTAGCCACCAAATATGCCCAATCATGTGCCATCTTGAACATGCAAATGCATGCTTGTTTATTGGACCACACAATCCTTGGGAAGAACACAAAGGGGGGCGGCCTATGCTTTTATTTTAAAAAAAATTCTTTAATATTTTAAGTCTTATATATAATTTTATAACTTTTATAAAATTATAACATCACATGTAATAAGACTTATACAACTTTTATTATGTTATTTAACCCATTAAATAACAAAAATAAAATATTCTCTCAAAATAAATTATCCATATAATTTATTAGTTTGTCAAGTGCAATTATTTAGAAAACGGATTTCTAAATATTCTAAGTGTTAATACTTATTTGTTTGATCATATCACAAATAAATATTATAAGTGTTTGTCTAGCTTGTATTTGGGTATGACTCGACTTGGATCATAACGTACTAGCCACATCAATTTAATATGTGTCTTGGGCATAAAGAATCCAACAATTAGACTACAAGAGTCAAAAGTTACAAACCTTGTTTTGAAAAGTGTATAGTGTTGCAACATAATTAACCAACTCAAATCAAGTTGGTTATAGTTTATAAAATCTCGTAGCCATGATTCTTAACCCAAAACATTTGTTTAAGTAAACCAAATTGTAAATCATCTCATTATAAAACTCGTATGGTTTATACTATTTAGAAAACATCGTTGTGTGATATTGTTTTAAAATCGTTTGCCCAAGTGAACTAAATAATGCCACGGAATGTAATATGATAAAAAAACACTTATATATAAGAAGTACCAGCAGCGTATCTACCATACTTTTATCATATCACACCCGTCCCATTATCTAATCACAACCCAAAACCAATCGTTTCTTCAATTCGTTTAAATCGTTCCAATCGTTTAAATCGTTCCAAAATCATTCTCGTTTTAATTGTGAAAACTACTTTTGGTCGTCTCGCTAATAACATTCAAACCTTCGTAACTCGTCCATCGTTCAACTCGTATTAATCAAACCACCAAAGGGTAAGTTAACAATCACAGATTCAGTCGTTACCCACATAACCCCCACACATAACCATGGGTGCAGTCTGATAACGGGATTTGTCAGATCCTATGGTACCATAACCTAATACTGGTCGGTTCGGCCAAAACTAATGAATGTTATTCGTTATGTAACTACGTCCAACAAGTTTGTTCACATTATCGAAATCGTTATTTGTTTAATATAAACCATATTAATCGTTTTTGAAACCATCGTTAAAAACATCGGAAACATTTAACACATATGAATCACCCCAAAACAATTGAAAACAGTAAAATGGGGGAACTATGTACTCACATCGAATTGCAAGTATCCTTGATCTAAAGAACTCAACAAGGTCAGGCAAACCAAGGAAATCAGGTAGCACCTAGTAATCGGATCACTAGTTAATAAATCGACACCTAAATCGGAAGATCGGGTAGAATGAGGTCTCGTAAACCAAAAGAGTATTGGAACTCATGTGATATGGTTTAACAAAGCCTACATTCTAAAACGGAACCTAACCTAAGTGCTTACGACCCGTTACGACCCATTAAGGTAGCTTACGCTACTTTAACGTGTCGTTCACGCAGATGCGCGTTCGAGAAGCCTAACTAGTCCTATGACAAGTATTATATGCCCTAACATGTTTAAATATGTTGCAAAATCAGTTAAGTGACAAAAGTTTAGGTTACATATGCTTAAAATCCAATTATGCATGAAAAGGGTATTTTGGTCATTTTCCTAAGGCATATAAACTACCTATCATACAACTAATTAAACTAAGTGACCATAAGGTATAACCTCGGAAGGTTATTCCCTATACAACTATGGTCACAAATACGCTTGGTCGGATCCTACTGATCGACCAAACCGGTCGGGTTCGAAAGTCTAAGCGGTTGTTAAGACCGCTTATCTTACGACCCTATACAAGCACTAGACTAAAAGTGACGAGTTAAACATGTCAAAACATGTTTAACTAAGTTAGAAAACAGGTTTTTGATATCAAAACAAAGGGTTTTGATACCCAAGAATAGTTTGGTTGCAAAATACGCATAAATACGCAGTTTGACCGAAACTATGACTCGTCAGTACGCCTAATCAACGTGGTAATCAGTAGGTATAGTTACAAGGGACTATAACCATCGTGATTACGCTCACGTTGCAAAGTTCAAACGAACTTTGTGTTGACCAATTCGTGGTCAAAGTAGAAAGTCAAACACTGTTTGACTTTCATGCTTGAAATATATGGACAAGCATGAAGGAGACTTACAAAGGGTCCAAGTAATGAAGATTTGAACTAAAAAATTCTCAGGTATGAAGCTTCACAAGGAGAACTTCAACTTAGAGAAGAAGTTTGAGATCAATTGTGAATAAGATGAAGTGAAAATGGTGGGTATTTATAGAGTTTGAAGAACCATTAGGATCGTTCCTCGATAATTGAGCTTCGATCTGGATCATACATGTAAGGCACATGGTTTTGGAATACTAGGGGTGCCCAAAACCATCATACGGTATTGAGAAAGTTACACAAAGGACCCAGGAAATCAAGTCGGTTGTCGAAAATTGGCCTGCTGTTGCAGAAAATGAATTTTCTGCCCTGATGAGGTAGTGGCGTGCCGCCACAGCAACACCACATAGTGGTGGCATGACGCCACCACATGCCAGATCCAGAAACTTTCGAAAATTGTCAGGTTTGGTCCCTGCAACTCGTTTAGGCCATTTTTGACGCGTTTAAAGCCCGTTAACCCATTTTCAAGGCTCTACAAGGATGTAAAAGCATAGGGGACTTGAAACATGCTTGAAAATATCTTGGATGTCAGTTCATTTGGTCGTACGGTTGCGTTGTTCGGTTAATTACGATGAAACTCGAACGGACGCGAAAAACGATCCAAATTACACGACGAATGGAGTTTTAGCATTCCAATCACTAAAATAAAATATTTTACTGATTACAGACATTTTTGGATGTCCGGATATATTCAGAACGTAAGATATGCGCGAAAATGCAAACTTATGCACTTTTTGACGCTTTTAGTCCCTGTTTGATCAAAAAGTTTATTTTTGCGCACCAAATACCTCAAAGCCTATTTCTAAGCTATGTAAAGGATATTTAGGGCATGTTTAACTTATGATCAAGTTCTGGAATGTTCGTTACAGAACGAATCGGCATACTTTCGCAGTTTGACACAAATAGTCCCTGCGATCGAATAGACTTGTTTTCAACACACCAAACCATCCAAAACTTATTTCAAAGTTATGTAAAGGTTATTTAAGGTATGTTAAGCCTATTTCACTATTCCGAAGTGTTTGTTGCGTTAAACTGACTGCGTTTACGCACCAGTTTGCGTATAACTTTCCAGAAAGCGATTTAAAGCTTGAAACCGAACTCGAATCAAATCGTAAAATCATCAAACACAAATACACATATAATAACACCAACATTGTTTTATTGCTAATTGATATTTTTTTACATTGTACATTGTTTACAGAGCATAGTTGTCACAGTCTCCCCTACTTTAGGAAATTTCGTCCCGAAATTTTAACTAGAGGAAGCTTGTGAAAACAAATGCGGATATTTCGCTTTCATTTGGTCCTCACGTTCCCAAGTAAACTCTGGGCCAAGTTTGGACTCCCAACGAACCTTGACCAATCAAATTTGCTTGTTCTTCAACTGTTTGACTTCACGGTCCACTATTTCCACAGGTTTCTCGACAAAGTGCATCGTTTCATCAACTTGAATTTCGTCGAGTGGAATGTGAAGATCAGTATCGACCAAACACTTTCGCAAATTGGACACGTGGAATGTTGGGTGAATATTCCCAAGCTCTGGAGGTAGCTCTAATCGATAGGAAACCTTTCCAACTCTTTCAACAATCTTAAATGGTCCAACATATCGAGGTGCAAGTTTTCCTTTCTTTCCAAATCCCACCACTCCTTTCCAAGGTGACACCTTGAGTAGGACACGGTCTCCGACTTGAAATTCTAAGGGCTTGCATCGCATATCTGCATAATTCTTTTGACGGCTTCTAGCTGTCACAAGATTATCGCGAATTTTCTTGATTTTGTCTGTTGTTTCCAGAATGAGCTCAGGTCAAGTAAGCTGAGCTTCACCGATCTCATTCCAACAGACAGGTGAATGACATTTTCGACCGTAGAGAGCTTCGAACGGTGCCATATTAATGCTAGCATGATAACTGTTGTTGTAAGAGAACTCGATCAATGGCAGATGAGAATCCCAATTACCACCAAAGTCTATCACGCATGCTCTAAGCATATCCTCCAACGTTTGAATCTTCCTCTCAGATTGTCCATTTGTTTGGGGATGATACGTAGTGCTTAGATTTAGTCGGGTTCCCAAAGCAGATTGCATGGTCTTCCAAAAATGAGATGAAAACCGAGCATCACGATCAGATATGATATCCAAAGGAACACCATGTCGAGATACAATCTCATCAACATAAATCTTTGCAAGTTTATCAGCAGATAGATCCTCGCGAATCGGTATAAAGTGAGCTGATTTCATTAATCGGTCGATAACAACCCAAATAGCATCATGACATCTAGAGGTACGCGGTAACTTAGTGATGAGATCCATCGCAATGTTCTCCCACTTCCAAACCGGAATTTCTGGTTGTACAAGCAAACCAGATGGTCGTTGATGTTCAGCCTTGACTTTAAGACAAGTCAGGCATTTCGATACATACAAAGCAATATACTTCTTCATACCAGGCCACCAGAACTGAGTACGAAGATCCTTGTACATTTTGTTAGCACCAGGATGGATAGAATATCGAGACTTATGAGATTCGTCCATCACTAAAGTGTGAAGATCGTCTTTTTTCGGAATCCACAAACGATCCTTGAAATAGAGTAACCCATCGTCTTTCGTTTTGAGTTTAAGCTCAAGTTGAAGCGGTAGCTCATATTTCAATAAGCCTTTGGTTACACAAGATCGTTGAGCTTGAAGGACACGAGATTGAATATCGGATAGAGTTCGAACAGAATTAAGCTTGACTCGCTCCTTTTGACTTAGCTCATCGGCTACGACATTCGCCTTACCAGGATGGTAGCGAATTTCGCAATCATAATCGTTCAATAGCTCAACCGAGCGTCGTTGCCTCATGTTCAGTTCCTTCTGATTGAGAATATGCTGGAGACTTTTGTGGTCTGTGAATACCACACACTTTGTGCCATAAAGATAGTGCCTCCAGATTTTGAGAGCAAATACCACAGCACCTAACTCAAGATCATGAGTCGTGTAGTTCTTCTCGTGAACTTTCAGCTGTCTTGACGCATAAGCTATAACTTTACCTCGTTGCATAAGAAC
The DNA here is from genome assembly GCA_030545235.1 of Helianthus tuberosus. Taxonomy (NCBI): domain Eukaryota; kingdom Viridiplantae; phylum Streptophyta; class Magnoliopsida; order Asterales; family Asteraceae; genus Helianthus; species Helianthus tuberosus. The sequence continues at coordinate 123,059,628 of CM060409.1, forward strand.
ACAACCAAGGCCTAGATTCGATGCGTCACAATAGACAATGAAATCATCGTTTCCATTAGGCAAAGATAGAACAGGAGCATCACAGAGTTTTTGTTTCAAAATTTGGAACGCTTCCTCTTGTTTCGGTCCCCACTCAAAAGGCTTATTCTTTTGAGTCAAAGCAGTGAGAGGAACCGCAATCTTCGAGAAGTTTGAAATAAACTGTCGATAATAACCAGCAAGACCAAGAAAAGAACGAACTTCTGTGGGTGTCGTAGGTGTGTCCCAATCCTTAATAGCAGCTATTTTGGAAGGATCCACATGAATACCCTGCTCGTTAACAATATGACCCAAAAATTGAACTTCCTTAAGCCAAAATTCACACTTGGAGAATTTAGCAAAAAGTTGTTCCTTATTTAGGAGTTCCAGAGTTAGACGAAGATGTTGTTCATGCTTGGCTCGAGACTTCGAATAAATGAGAATGTCGTCGATGAATACAATGATGAACTTGTCTAAATAAGGTTTACAAACCCTATTCATTAGGTCCATGAAGATAGCTGGGGCATTCATCAAACCAAAAGGCATGATAGTGAACTCGTAGTGCCCATATCTCGTACGAAAAGCAGTTTTGGGAATATCTTCTTCGAATACACGAAGCTGATGATACCCAGAATGCAGATCGATTTTTAAGAAATATGATGCACCTTGCAGCTAATCAAAAAGATCATCTATTCGAGGTAGGGGATATCGATTCTTGATGGTAAGCTTGTTAAGCTCACGATAATCGATACACATTCGAAAAGATCCATCTTTCTTTTTAACAAAAAGAATGGGAGCACCCCAAGGTGAATAACTCGGTCGGATGAATCCTTTGTCAGATAGCTCTTCAAGCTGTTTCGACAACTCTTGCATCTCAGACGGTGCAAGACGATAAGGTGCTTTTGCAATCGGGTTGGCATTGGGTACAAGATCAATATGTAATTCAACTTGACGAACTGGAGGCAAACCAGGCAGTTCATCAGGAAATACCTTTGGATAATCCCGAACAATCGGAATATCTTGAATACACTTGCTCTTGCCTTTCTCCTCGGTGACATGTGCTAGAAAAGCAACATATCCTTTTCGTAAATAACTTTGGGCTTTCGTACACGACATTAGCTTCAAACCAACAGACGGTTTCACACCACGAACTTCTAGAACTTCACCAGACGAAAGAGGAATACGAACAATCTTATCGAAATAAACCACCTCAGCATGAAACTTAGTTAACCAATCCATCCCAACGATAATATCGAAACTCCCAAGTTGCATCGGTGTGAGGTCAATAGGAAAAAGATGGTTATCGAGGTTCAATTGACAATCGCGAATAACAGAATCGAGTACAAGAGGTTTGCCAGTAGCAACTTCGACAGATAAGGGTTTCCTCAGTTTAGTTCTAGGTATTGCAAGTAAAGGCTCAAAAGATAACGAAACAAAACTCCTATCGGCACCAGAATAAAAAAGAATAGATGCAGGTTGATGGTTAATAAGGATCGTACTGTTAACAACCTCGTTGTCAGCACGCGCCTCATTTGCATTCAAATTGTACCCTCATCCACGAGTGGGATTTGGGTTTGTAATGGCATTCGGATTTGCATTTGCGTTCACTAACCTCGGGCAGTTGTTGCGGAAATGACCAAACTCTCCGCAATTGTAACATGATCCAGGTGGGAATCTAGCAGCATTCCCTTAAGCCTGTGCTGGAATCTGAGCAGCTTGATTCTGACCCAAACGACAAATGTTGGCCAGATGCCTAAGTTTACCACAAGTAGTACACTGTTTACAGGCCTGTTATGCAACATGATGACCATTGCATCAAGCACAGTTAGGTGCAGTACCAGCATACTATTTTTTCACAGGAGGTTAAGCTGGTGGGTTCTGAGGATTTTGTGCAGTGATAGCAAAGTTCTGGGAAGCCTTGCGCTTCCTCGACTTCTTAGAAGACTCTCCCTTCTTCTTACCCTTACCCTTACCCTTTTCCTTGTTTTTACCCTTGTCTTGAACGGTATCGGCCGACTGCTTCTTGTCACCCTTGCGGGTCAGTTTACCTTTTCTGGCTTGAGACTCGGTCAGAATAGCAGCCAATTCGATCGCTTGACGAACGGTAGTAGGATTACTTCCAGTGACAATATCTTGCACAGAATCGGGTAAACCATCGATATACCTCTCAATTGCTTTCTCCAACGGGGTAACCATAGTAGGACACAACAAACTCAGTTCCTCATAACGATCTGTGTAAGCACGGTGTTCTCCCCCATTGTCACACCCCGACCGCGTAGAACAACAAATCGCGGCGGAAACATCGGGGCGTGTTGTAACAGAATTAATGTTTCAAATCCATGGCAATTGAAGTTTCGTTTTATTGATTAAAAGTGTTACAATGTCTTAACAAACAAAGAAATACAACATAATTAACTAGTCTTGCATCTTTTATTGTCACTAAAGTCCAAGTCTGTCTATGTATATCTTGATCATCTTATGCAACAGCTCCTGAAAAACACATGTGAAAATATGGTACGTCAGCATAAAAATGCCGGTGAGATACATAGGTTTTGTGAAAATAGGTGTCATGACTTATGTTTGAGAAAATGTTTAGTCATGAACCTTGTTATTTGCTTTGTTTTGTAAATTACTTGAAAAACAACGAGTTCAGATGATATGTATAAATAAGTGAATAATGTATGGTTAAATGAATAACCAAGTTAAATGAGTTTGTAAAAGATAAGTTGTTTTGTAAAACAATGTCTTGTGAAAAGTATGTTATTTGTATAAAATGTTATATGTATCAAACTGAAATGATTCAAATAACGCTACGATATGTAATACCATACAAACATTTATATATAGGAAGTACCAGCGGCGTATCCACCATGCTTGTATCATATTACACACGCATCGTTACTTAATCACTTAATCAAACCAAACCAAACAATGTAAAATGTTCATGTCAAGATGTAAATCATGTCAAAATGTCTATGTCAAATATCCAAGTCAAATGTCTATGTCAAATATCCATGTCAAATGTCTATGTCAAATATCCATGTCAAATGTCTATGTTTAAACCAATAGTCAAAAGTCCTTGTATAAACCATGTCAAATGTTGATAGTCCAAAAGTAGTCAAGTAATGTATAACCAAAATGATATGTATGGTAAGTAAAATTTAGACTACTTAAACCATAAGTAAAAATGAACAAAACAAAGTATTGAAGTAAAACTGGTTTAAATCAAAGTTATGTTTTGTAAGATATATGCATGCTATACTGAATATGAACATTTATGCGGTATGTTAGACGCAAACATTCAAGCCTTGAGACAGTCGGATAACCCTTTCAGTCAAGGTTATCAAAAGAATTGTATTCGGATTCAGTCATTCCTTACATCCAAACAAACCCGGGATGTCAGGAATGGGATTTGTCAAGTCCTATGGTACCACTACTTACTCCCGAGCGGCGTAGCAAATGTTAATGAATGTTATATAGACCCGTTAAACAAACCAAATGTCATACCAAAATGTAAGCATGTGATGAAGATAATGTACCTAGTATGCTAGAGTAAACATACAAGGTAGAGCTGTAAAACAATGTGTCCATATGTTACTGGAACATATGCAACAGAGATGCACTGTAAAACAATGTGTCCATATGCTGAGTAAACATATGCAACAGAGATGCAATGTAAAATGATGTACTAAGTATGCTAAGTTAACATACAAAGTAGAAAAGTCATGTAAATCAATGTGCTAGCATGCTATCAGTCAACATGCCTAGCAGAAAAAGTAATGAAATCATGTACTATAATGTACTAACAAACATAGTCGGTATATGATATGAAAACAGGAAAGCATGAAAGTAACAAGTAGGCACATGTGTTCCACCCCAAAACAGTTTGGAAAACAGTAAAAGAGGGGTCTATGTACTCACTTGAGATTGCTCAGTAGTCCTTGAGTAACAACCAAACAAAGCTAGAGATCACGGAAATCAAACGGCACCTAATATAGGTAACTATGTTAATTAACCGGACCTAAATCGGAAGATTGGGTAGCATTAGGGTTTGTAAACCAAATGAGTGTAGGAACTTATATGATATGGTTTAACAAAGCCTACATACTAAATGAAACTTAACCTAAGTGTCTACGACCCATTACGACCCGTTTAGGAAGCTTATGCTACTTTAACGCGTCGTTCGCGTGTAACGCGTTCGGACCGCCTAACTAGTCCTATGACAAGTGTTATATGCCTAAACATGTTACATAATCAGTTATGTGGCAAAAGTTTAGGTTACATATGCTTAATTACCAATTATACATGAAAAGGGTATTCTGGTAATTTACCTAAGGCATATAAACTACCTATCATACAACTACTTAAACGATGTGACCATAGGGTATAACCTCGGAAGGTTATTCCCTACCTACTATGGTCACCTAATGTATTTGGTCGGATCCTAATGATCGACCAAATGGGTCGAGTTCGAAGGTATAGGCGATTTATTAGATCGCCTACCCTACGACTCTAGACAACGTGGTAATCAGTGGGCATAGTCCCAAAGGACTATGACCAACGTGATTACACTCACGTTGCGAAGTTCAAACGAACTTCGCATTGACCATTACTGGTCAACGCTGAAAGTCAAACAAAGTTTGACTTTCTGACTCGAAAAGCAGTAAAATAAGGAAAAGAACGAAAGAATACTTACGAAGGGTCCAAGAATGGAAGGTTTGAACCCGAACACTCTCAGGTATGAAGTGTTAAACACGACAACTTAGAGAGCAAGTTCAGATTCAAAGGTGTGGGTTTTTGGGTGTGATGTTGGTGGGTATTTATAGAAAAAGCACCACCGTTAGGATCGTTTATCGGGAAACGTGCCTTGATCTCACCCGTACAAGTGTCGGAATGTTATGGTGTGTAAATTGGCCACTCACCATAAGCTTCCAACAGGTGACAAGGGATTAGGGAGTGGATAACAGCTGCAAACAGCTGGATTAGAACACTGAACCTGGTCTGCAGAAGGCTAGCGCACCGCTACGCTTAAAGTGTAGCGCACCGCTAGGCACTATTTCGGCAGAATTACACTTTTGGTCCCTGAACTGTATTTAGGCCATTTTCGACACGTTTAAGGCCCGTTAACCCCATTTCAAAGCTCTAAAATGAAGTTAAAATATAGGGAACTTAAAATGTGCTCAAAAATATCTCGGATGTCGGTTCGTTTGGCCGTACGAACGCGATGTTCGGTTAATTACGACGGAATGCGCATAAGCGCGAAAAACGAACCAAATGACGAAACGAATGGATTTTTCTTATGGCGAACACTAAAATATAATATAGTCATGCTTACATAAATTTTTGGATGTCCGGATGTATTCAGAACGTAAGTTATGCGCGAAAATGCAAACTTGTGCACTTTTTGACACTTTTAGTCCCTGAATGACCCAAAAGTTTATTTTAGCACACCGAACCCCTCAAAGCCTATTTCTAAGCTATGTAAAGGATATTTAAGGTGTGTTTAACTTATGGTTATGTTCCGGAATGTTCGTTACAGTTCAAATTGACATACTTTCGTAGTTTGTCATATTTAGTCCCTGTAAGCGAATTAACTTGATTTTTGCCATACCGAAGCCTTCAAAACTTATTTCTAAGTTATGTAAAGGTTATTTAAGGTATGTCAAGCCTATTTCACTATTCCAGAGTGTTTGTTGCATTAAACTGGTTATATTTACGCATCGGTGCGCGTATAACCTTCCAGAAAGTGATTTTAGAGTTTGAAATTGAACAAGAATTGATATGTGCAAATGATACACATATTTTTACAAATCCCAAGTATGAAATATAATATTTCATTGGTTTGGTATTTGTTTGATGGCCGTGGAGGCACAGGTGTTACAGTCTCCCCTACTTTAGGAAATTTCGTCCCGAAATTTATTTAGAGGAAACTTGTGAGAGCTTGAAAACATGAAGTTGAAAAGATCAAACAACATTGGTTAGGGTTCTGAACTCCTAGTAACTTTAATAACATTATGCTTGCAATGTAAGAGGGATACTTATATACAAGTATACGAAGCGTCATTGGTGCGTCCACCGTACCTCCATTACATCGTTCTCATTTTGTTATTGTTGTCACTATCGGTTCTTACACATAATAAACCTTACTGGGTTTCTATGCACTAAATTTCATAATTATGTACGCGTCCATAATCAGACAATTCCTTGCATAGTTCACTCAGTCCATTTTATAATGTGCAGGGGAAAACCAAATGAACACTCCTGTGATGAGTGTGACTAGACCGCCATAGAGTCCCGTAGACTAAATCAATAAATGATCTAAATAGACTATCAAGGAGTCTGTCCAGCTACATCACTAGATGTCATTCTTTAACCAAATTGTGAATCAATCCTTTAGACTAGACCACTAAAAAAGGTCTGGAGTGGTACTATATAATCCAAGGGTCTTAACTATTACATAGAAGCCCATTAAGGATTGAAGGTAGTACCTTTTGAATATCCTGCTACGAATACCTCATATGAAGATATGAAAGATCCTGCGAGGATTTGGATAACGAATATCCAGAGTATTAAAAACACAAAAATGCATGAAAGAAAACATAAGATGAATAAACACATAGTCACATAACCACAAAATTGCTAACTAGAAGTTTGTTCTGCTAACAGAGTACATGTATTTAAAGCACACTAGGAATCCATCTCGTGGATTTCATTTGGTACTTTAAACGTTATCAAGAATCCAACTATAAAGATAGAAAGATTCAAAAAGAAAATTCGACTTCGATTATCTGGAACCGAAGTGTTCGAATTAAGGTACATAAGGAATCCAATTAAGGACTCTGATTTGAATAATAATCATCCACAAGGATCTAATTGTGAGGATAAAAAGATCCCATACGGATTTAAAAGTTGGAGATGTTTTGAAACCTTGCACTGGACGTGCTTAGGTCAAAACATGATGTAAAATGCTTATGAAGTTGAGATGCTAGATATGTCAAGGCGACATATGAAGCAGAATTTGAAGGTTAAGTTAATGTACGAGGAAGATATTTTTGAAAACTGTGCATGGGGTTCTTTTAAGAAAAATATGCTTAGTGTTTTTGAAACCTTATATATAATACTTTTGATATCATAAAGTAGGTGTACTAGGTAGGTATATTTATAAAAATATTTTAAAATCATGCGAGATGAATTTTTGAAATTATGTATAAGGTTTTTTTTTTTTTTGGAAAACATGAATGATGCTTTTCGAAATCATGCACTTGATGAGAAAATGTACTGTGTTAATATTGTCTTCAGACTATATGAAATATTTTGAAATTAGAAAGATTGGTTTTGATAACATGGCCAATGTTTTTGAAATAACATAGACAATGTATCTAGAAAAATTGTTTTCAAACTATATGAAATGTTTTGAGATCATGAAGATTGTTTTGAAATACTTGTACTGTGTATGTTGAAAAATCAAAATGTAATGGGTATGAGATTTGGAAATACCCTTAGTTATTTAACCAAGGATTCAAAGGCACAGATGTGCAGAAGCATGATCACTCATAATGTCACTTTATTTTCTGTACTTCGTATCTTAGAATGAAACGAGTACTTAAAATTTTCAAAGGAATCATGAGCAATCATTTGAAAGAGAGAATCACAAGAGTAGTTTGTAAGGAACATAGTTCCTTGATGTAGGTATCATAGGAAAAGTCATACACACATGTAATTATATTTGTATATCAGAATTGCGAACAACAACTTTTATCTATGAACAAAACATATTGTTTCACAATACACGAGAACAAAAGAAACAAGGGCATATGACAGCAATATCCTTTGTTCAGCCGAATGCTCATCCAAGGGTTGGATTTGCATTAGCAAGCTTTGGGCAGTTGTGGCGGAAGTGACCAATCTCTCCGTAGTTGAAACATGAACCCAGTGGGAATTTTGCAGCATTCCCTTGAACCGGAGCTTGAACCTGAGCAGCCTGATTTTGTCCCAAACGACAAACTTTGGCCAAATGCCCAAGTTTACCACACGTCGTGCATTGCCAGCAAACTTGTTGTAACGCGTGATGACCGTTGCAGCATGCACTATGAGGTGCAGTACCGACATATGCTTTCTTTGCAGGTGGCTGAGCTGGTTGGTTGGGAACGGCTCGACCATTGTGAGCGACCACGGCGAAGTTCTGAGAAGTCTTTCGCTTCTTTGACTTCTTAGGGGATCGTTCATCCATGGTCTTTGATTCCTCGATTGGTTTCTTGGCTGATGGTGTTGTCACCTGACTAGGTCCTGCCTGTCTTGGTGACTCTTGAGTGGCTTCATCCTGGAGACGATACATGGCAGTAGCTAATTCAACAGTCTTCAGGACTACTTCGCCTATTCGCTGAGCGAATTTGGCTGCTTGCTCAGATATCGGGGCGTCATCGTGATGAAGAGGCATTCTTGAAGAAAAGAAAGGCATAGGGAGAAACAGGTGAAAGATTATTGGATAATCAAAACAGAATGATAGCGCATGAAGATTGCGATCATTTGTTTGTTACCTAAGGCAAACAAATGAGACGGTGACTAATCAAGGTAAACAGGTCTTATTAATGTATCACTGAAGACATGCTCGCCTATAAGTGAACACTCATCCCAAGAATTCCCAGGTAAGCACAACTGGTCTCGCGTCTGATGAGATGTATACGAAGTGCTTGCCTAGTCAGAAAACCCAGAATACAGGCATTCACCCTTTCAGTTTGCACGTGTTCACATTATTTAAAACCCAAAACCTTGACGAGATTTTGAAAACTCAAAGGGATTCAAAACCATATAACAGAGAGTTCAAAACCTAGTAATCAATCATCCTAGAACAGATGATTAGTTTTCAAAATGGTTTTGAAATTTATGTTCTTGTTGTGGTCGTCGCCTAAGGATAGGTGACGGTATTGTTTTATGACTAAACGCAACTAAACTCGCGTTAGGGTCCTAAGAAGGTTATAGACTAGGTCAAAGCATTACTAATAACCTAATTCCCTATAACCATTGGCTCTGATACCATCTTTTCTGTCACACCCCGACCGCGTAGAACAACAAATCGCGGCGGAAACATCGGGGCGTGTTGTAACAGAATTAATGTTTCAAATCCATGGCAATTGAAGTTTCGTTTTATTGATTAAAAGTGTTACAATGTCTTAACAAACAAAGAAATACAACATAATTAACTAGTCTTGCATCTTTTATTGTCACTAAAGTCCAAGTCTGTCTATGTATATCTTGATCATCTTATGCAACAGCTCCTGAAAAACACATGTGAAAATATGGTACGTCAGCATAAAAATGCCGGTGAGATACATAGGTTTTGTGAAAATAGGTGTCATGACTTATGTTTGAGAAAATGTTTAGTCATGAACCTTGTTATTTGCTTTGTTTTGTAAATTACTTGAAAAACAACGAGTTCAGATGATATGTATAAATAAGTGAATAATGTATGGTTAAATGAATAACCAAGTTAAATGAGTTTGTAAAAGATAAGTTGTTTTGTAAAACAATGTCTTGTGAAAAGTATGTTATTTGTATAAAATGTTATATGTATCAAACTGAAATGATTCAAATAACGCTACGATATGTAATACCATACAAACATTTATATATAGGAAGTACCAGCGGCGTATCCACCATGCTTGTATCATATTACACACGCATCGTTACTTAATCACTTAATCAAACCAAACCAAACAATGTAAAATGTTCATGTCAAGATGTAAATCATGTCAAAATGTCTATGTCAAATATCCAAGTCAAATGTCTATGTCAAATATCCATGTCAAATGTCTATGTCAAATATCCATGTCAAATGTCTATGTTTAAACCAATAGTCAAAAGTCCTTGTATAAACCATGTCAAATGTTGATAGTCCAAAAGTAGTCAAGTAATGTATAACCAAAATGATATGTATGGTAAGTAAAATTTAGACTACTTAAACCATAAGTAAAAATGAACAAAACAAAGTATTGAAGTAAAACTGGTTTAAATCAAAGTTATGTTTTGTAAGATATATGCATGCTATACTGAATATGAACATTTATGCGGTATGTTAGACGCAAACATTCAAGCCTTGAGACAGTCGGATAACCCTTTCAGTCAAGGTTATCAAAAGAATTGTATTCGGATTCAGTCATTCCTTACATCCAAACAAACCCGGGATGTCAGGAATGGGATTTGTCAAGTCCTATGGTACCACTACTTACTCCCGAGCGGCGTAGCAAATGTTAATGAATGTTATATAGACCCGTTAAACAAACCAAATGTCATACCAAAATGTAAGCATGTGATGAAGATAATGTACCTAGTATGCTAGAGTAAACATACAAGGTAGAGCTGTAAAACAATGTGTCCATATGTTACTGGAACATATGCAACAGAGATGCACTGTAAAACAATGTGTCCATATGCTGAGTAAACATATGCAACAGAGATGCAATGTAAAATGATGTACTAAGTATGCTAAGTTAACATACAAAGTAGAAAAGTCATGTAAATCAATGTGCTAGCATGCTATCAGTCAACATGCCTAGCAGAAAAAGTAATGAAATCATGTACTATAATGTACTAACAAACATAGTCGGTATATGATATGAAAACAGGAAAGCATGAAAGTAACAAGTAGGCACATGTGTTCCACCCCAAAACAGTTTGGAAAACAGTAAAAGAGGGGTCTATGTACTCACTTGAGATTGCTCAGTAGTCCTTGAGTAACAACCAAACAAAGCTAGAGATCACGGAAATCAAACGGCACCTAATATAGGTAACTATGTTAATTAACCGGACCTAAATCGGAAGATTGGGTAGCATTAGGGTTTGTAAACCAAATGAGTGTAGGAACTTATATGATATGGTTTAACAAAGCCTACATACTAAATGAAACTTAACCTAAGTGTCTACGACCCATTACGACCCGTTTAGGAAGCTTATGCTACTTTAACGCGTCGTTCGCGTGTAACGCGTTCGGACCGCCTAACTAGTCCTATGACAAGTGTTATATGCCTAAACATGTTACATAATCAGTTATGTGGCAAAAGTTTAGGTTACATATGCTTAATTACCAATTATACATGAAAAGGGTATTCTGGTAATTTACCTAAGGCATATAAACTACCTATCATACAACTACTTAAACGATGTGACCATAGGGTATAACCTCGGAAGGTTATTCCCTACCTACTATGGTCACCTAATGTATTTGGTCGGATCCTAATGATCGACCAAATGGGTCGAGTTCGAAGGTATAGGCGATTTATTAGATCGCCTACCCTACGACTCTAGACAACGTGGTAATCAGTGGGCATAGTCCCAAAGGACTATGACCAACGTGATTACACTCACGTTGCGAAGTTCAAACGAACTTCGCATTGACCATTACTGGTCAACGCTGAAAGTCAAACAAAGTTTGACTTTCTGACTCGAAAAGCAGTAAAATAAGGAAAAGAACGAAAGAATACTTACGAAGGGTCCAAGAATGGAAGGTTTGAACCCGAACACTCTCAGGTATGAAGTGTTAAACACGACAACTTAGAGAGCAAGTTCAGATTCAAAGGTGTGGGTTTTTGGGTGTGATGTTGGTGGGTATTTATAGAAAAAGCACCACCGTTAGGATCGTTTATCGGGAAACGTGCCTTGATCTCACCCGTACAAGTGTCGGAATGTTATGGTGTGTAAATTGGCCACTCACCATAAGCTTCCAACAGGTGGCAAGGGATTAGGGAGTGGATAACAGCTGCAAACAGCTGGATTAGAACACTGAACCTGGTCTGCAGAAGGCTAGCGCACCGCTACGCTTAAAGTGTAGCGCACCGCTAGGCACTATTTCGGCAGAATTACACTTTTGGTCCCTGAACTGTATTTAGGCCATTTTCGACACGTTTAAGGCCCGTTAACCCCATTTCAAAGCTCTAAAATGAAGTTAAAATATAGGGAACTTAAAATGTGCTCAAAAATATCTCGGATGTCGGTTCGTTTGGCCGTACGAACGCGATGTTCGGTTAATTACGACGGAATGCGCATAAGCGCGAAAAACGAACCAAATGACGAAACGAATGGATTTTTCTTATGGCGAACACTAAAATATAATATAGTCATGCTTACATAAATTTTTGGATGTCCGGATGTATTCAGAACGTAAGTTATGCGCGAAAATGCAAACTTGTGCACTTTTTGACACTTTTAGTCCCTGAATGACCCAAAAGTTTATTTTAGCACACCGAACCCCTCAAAGCCTATTTCTAAGCTATGTAAAGGATATTTAAGGTGTGTTTAACTTATGGTTATGTTCCGGAATGTTCGTTACAGTTCAAATTGACATACTTTCGTAGTTTGTCATATTTAGTCCCTGTAAGCGAATTAACTTGATTTTTGCCATACCGAAGCCTTCAAAACTTATTTCTAAGTTATGTAAAGGTTATTTAAGGTATGTCAAGCCTATTTCACTATTCCAGAGTGTTTGTTGCATTAAACTGGTTATATTTACGCATCGGTGCGCGTATAACCTTCCAGAAAGTGATTTTAGAGTTTGAAATTGAACAAGAATTGATATGTGCAAATGATACACATATTTTTACAAATCCCAAGTATGAAATATAATATTTCATTGGTTTGGTATTTGTTTGATGGCCGTGGAGGCACAGGTGTTACACCCATCTTGTTTCAGATCATCGAATTCTCGCTCCAAAGCCCTAATCTCGTGACGGGGAGAGAACTCTTTCATCAAGAGAGCTCGAAGCTCTTCCCAATTTTGTGCCATTGCCACATCGGTACCCCTATCATGCATCACACTGTTCCACCACATAAGAGCTCGCTTCTTGAAAACACTGGATGCAAATTCAACCTTACGCTCATTCGGACACTTAACATGTCTAAATGTACTTTCGAGACTCTCGAACCATTGTAGGAGCGCAGTTGCTCCTTGAGACCCAGAAAACTTTAGCGGTTTAGCTGAATTGAAATTCTTGAAACTACACTGAGCATTGTTGTTGTTTTTGTATAATTGATGGATCTGGGTTACTATGTTCGGAAGCACAGCAGCCATTTGCTGAGAGATAAGGGCTGCGATTTCTTCGTTGGTTAGAGGTTGTGCATCTCGTCGAGGAGGCATTTTCTAAAAGGAACAAGGAGACATGAGAAACGAGTGAGATCGATAATTGGATAAACAAAAGAGGTATTGAAAACATCAACAAAACATCAGGAAGGCGATCATTTGTTTGTTACCTTGAACAAACAAATGATACGCGGTGACTAATCAAAGTAAATGGGTCAATATAATGTATCGCGAAGACCTGCTTTAGCCTATAAGTGGACACTCATCCCAAGAGTTCCCAGGTAAGAGTGACTGGTCTGATTATGTGGATTTGTATGAACACTCTAGCCTTAGACAGAAAACTCAGGATACAGGCATCCACTCTTCGAGATTGCACATGTTCACACTATAAGACCCAAACTTTGATGAGATTTTGAAAATTCGGAAGGCACTAAGCCAAAAACAATCATCCGGAAAGGTGGGTGATTATTTTCAAAATCATTTTGGAAACTTAGAGGGTTCAAAACCTTATAAGAAATCATCTTAGAACAGATGATTGATTTTCAAATCGGATTTGTTATTGTGTTCTCGTTGTGGTTATCACCTAAGGATAGGTGACGGTATTGTTTTAAAAATCTAAACACAAGTAAACTTGCGTTAGGGTCCTTGAAGGTTATAGTCTAGGTCAAAGCATTACTAATAACCTAATTCCCTATAATCATTGGCTCTGATACCAACTCTTCTGTCACACCCCGACCGCGTTAAAACAACGAAACCGTGGCGGAAACGTCGGGGAGTGGAGTGGTAGAATTATTGTTTCACAACCATGGATTCAAAAAGTTTCATTTTATTGATTCATTAGATAATTTACATTTTCTTGAAATTTAAACAAACAAGTTAAACATAGTCTATCATCGTTATTAAGTCACTAAGGCCTCGTCCAGTCCTAAGTGAGCATGCATCCTAGCAATCAACATCATTCAACAACACCTGAAACATATGTAAAAACAAAGTCAGCAAAGAAATGTTGGCGAGCACATAAGTTTTATGAGAGTGTCGGATTCATGGCTCGTTTATATGTTGCAGTACCTCATTAGACTACAAGAGTCAAAAGTTACAAACCTTGTTTTGAAAAGTGTATAGTGTTGCAACATAATTAACCAACTCAAATCAAGTTGGTTATAGTTTATAAAATCTCGTAGCCATGATTCTTAACCCAAAACATTTGTTTAAGTAAACCAAATTGTAAATCATCTCGTTATAAAACTCGTATGGTTTATACTATTTAGAAAACATCGTTGTGTGACATCGTTTTAAAATCATTTTCCCAAGTGAACTAAATAATGCTACAGAATGTAATATGATAAAAACACTTATATATAAGAAGTACCAGCGGCGTATTTACCATGCTTTTATCATATCACACCCGTCCCATTATCTAATCACAACCCAAAACCAATCGTTTGTTCAATTCGTTTAACTCGTTTAAATCGTTCCAAACGTTTAAATTGTTCCAAAATCATTCTCGTTTTAATTGTGAAAACTACTTTTGGTCGTCTCGCTAATAACATTCAAACCTTCGTAACTCGCCCATCGTTCAACTCGTATTAATCAAACCACAAAACGGTAAGTTAACAATCACAGATTCAGACGTTACCCACATAACCATGGGTGCAGTCTGATAATGGGATTTTTCAGATCCTATGGTACCATAACCTAATACTGGTCGGTTCGGCCAAAACTAATGAATGTTATTCGTTATGTAACTACGTCCAACAAGTTTGTTCACATTATCAAAATCGTTATTTATTTAATATAAACCATATTAATCGTTTTTGAAACCATCGTTAAAAACATCGGAAACATTTAACACATATGAATCACCCCAAAACAATTGAAAAACAGTAAAATAGGGGAACTATGTACTCACATCGAATTGCAAGTATCCTTGATCTAAAGAACTCAACAAGGTCAGGCAAACCAAGGAAATCAAGTAGCACCTAGTAATCAGATCACTAGTTAATAAATCGACACCTAAATCAGAAGATCGGGTAGAATGAGGTCTCGTAAACCAAATGAGTATTGGAACTCATGTGATATGGTTTAACAAAGCCTACATTCTAAAACGGAACCTAACCTAAGTACTTACGACCCGTTACGACCCATTAAGGTAGCTTACGCTACTTTAACGTGTCGTTCGCGCAGATGCGCGTTCGAGAAGCCTAACTAGTCCTATGACAAGTATTATATGCCCTAACATGTTTAAATATGTTGCAAAATCAGTTAAGTGACAAAATTTTAGGTTACATATGCTTAAAATCCAATTATGCATGAAAAGGGCATTTTGGTCATTTTCCTAAGGCATATAAGCTACCTATCATACAACTAATTAAACTAAGTGACCAAAAGGTATAACCTTGGAAGGTTATTCCCTATACAACTATGGTCACAAATACGCTTGGTCGGATCCTAATGATCGACCAAACGGGTCAGGTTCGAAAGTCTAAGCGGTTGTTAAGACCGCTTATCTTACGACCCTATACAAGCACTAGACTAAAAGTGACGAGTTAAACATGTCAAAACATGTTTAACTAAGTTAGAAAACAGGTTTTTGATATCAAAACAAAGGGTTTTGATACCCAAGAATAGTTTGGTTGCAAAATACGCATTTTGACCGAAACTATGACTCATCACTACGCCTAATTAACGTGGTAATCAGTAGGTATAGTTACAAGGGACTATAACCATCGTGATTACGCTCACGTTGCAAAGTTCAAACGAACTTTGTGTTGACCAATTCGTGGTCAAAGTAAAAAGTCAAACATTGTTTGACTTTCATGCTTAAAATATATGAACAAGCATGAAGGAGACTTACAAAGGGTCCAAGAAATGAAGATTTGAACTAAAAAATTCTCAGGTATGAAGCTTCACAAGGAGAGCTTCAACTTAGAGAAGAAGTTTGAGATCAATTGTGAAGAAGATGAAGTTAAAATGGTGGGTATTTATAGAGTTTGAAGAACCGTTAGGATCGTTCCTTGATAATTGAGCTTCGTTCTGGACCATACATGTAAGGCACATGGTTTTGGAATACTAGGGGTGCCCAAAACCATCATACGGTATTGAGAAAGTTACACAAAGGACCTTGGAAATCAAGTCGGTTGTCGAAAATTGGCCTTTTGTTGCAGAAAATGAATTTTCTGCCCTGATGAGGTAGTTGCATGCCGCCACAACAACACCACAAAGTGGTGGCACGACGCCACCACATGCCAGATCCAGAAACTTTCGAAAATTGTCAGGTTTGGTCCCTGCAACTCCTTTAGGCCATTTTTGACGCGTTTAAACCCCGTTAACCCATTTTCAAGGCTCTACAAGGATGTAAAAGCATAGGGGACTTGAAACATGCTTGAAAATATCTCGGATGTCGGTTCGTTTGGTTGTACGGTTGCGTTGTTCGGTTAATTACGACGAAACTCGAACGGACATGAAAAACGATCCAAATTACACGATGAATGGAGTTTTAGCATTCCAATCACTAAAATAAAATATTTTAATGATTACAAAAATTTTTGGATGTCCGGATATATTCAGAACGTAAGATATGCGCGAAAATGCAAACTTATGCACTTTTTGACGCTTTAAGTCCCTGTTTGATCAAAAAGTTTATTTTTGCGCACCAAATACCTCAAAGCCTATTTCTAAGCTATGTAAAGGATATTTAGGGCATGTTTAACTTATGATCAAGTTTCGGAATGTTCGTTACAGAATGAATCGGCATACTTTCGCAGTTTGACACAAATAGTCCCTGCGATCGAATAGACTTGTTTTCAACACACCAAACCATCCAAAACTTATTTCAAAGTTATGTAAAGGTTATTTAAGGTATGTTAAGCCTATTTCACTATTTCAGAGTGTTTTTTGCGTTAAACTGACTGCGTTTACGCACCAGTTTGCCTATAACTTTCCAGAAAGCGATTTAAAGCTTGAAACCGAACTCGAATCAAATCGTAAAATCATCAAACACAATTACACATATAATAAAACCAAAACACATTGTTTTATTGCTAATTGATATTGTTTTACATTGTACATTTTTTACAGAGCATAATTCTCACATCTCATCTGGAGGTCCCTAAGACCATCAGGCTGCAACCAACTATCACTCCAATCACTTAAGCCGGAACCACTTCAATGGGTCCACCTCCATCAACTCCAAAGGAAGAGATGGTGAAGAGGTATGCAACTTCAACTGTAGTTATCTCTGATTTAACTGTTAAAATCCCTTAGTCTGGTCCAAGACAAACTTCATCAGGGGATACTGTCTTCAGTAATGACATAACCCAGCAAGCATTAAAAAGATAGGAAGACACAACTACATCTTCAAAACAGCCACATATTGTAAAGAGAAAGACTCCTGAAGGTAGAACAGTCTTAGTTTAAGAAATTGACAGAGATGCAATGATGTTCCCTTAATACAACCTGAAGGAATACTACTAGACAGAGAAAGATGAGCTGCAAAGACCAGAAAGTCCAATGAGCAAGGGCATAAGGAAGGAAATACTAGAAAGAGGTAGAGGAACTATGCCAACTTCAATCCAATAAAAAGAGTTGTGAGAGTGGATGAACAAAAGATGGTAGCAGATGGCATGGGAGGACATTATGTACAAAACAGGTACACTCTTCTCAGACAAGATGGGACAGAACAAAAGATAACAGATGGAGACCTGGCTAATCTACTACATCCTCAGGATATTCTGTTTATGAAGAATCACTATGAAGCTGAAAGAGGCAACAATCAGTTTGTCAGAAGAGCACTAAAAAGCATATCAAAAGCAAGAATAAAGCTATTTGAAAGAATAGCTTTTGCTGATTTTGATTTATGCATCAACTACAACTATGTGCATCAGAAAAAAGGTCCACATCAATCCCCTTAGAGCTACAAGATCATGCCAGAACTGGAGACATCTTTGAACTACCTAAAATTAATGAAATACATAATCTCTGTGTGGTGTTCAGAGATTTAGAAGATAACAAGGCTCTTTTCAGAAGTGTTGACATCTGCAAGTACTCCAACCAAACACTGAAATACATTAAGGAGTGCATGAACAAAAAGCAAGAACAACTTCAAAAGAAGGGGAGAAACAAAGAAAAAGAGAGACTTGAGATTGAGCAAATGATTGATGAATGGGTGCAAGCAAGAATATGGTACAAGGGAATGTATGACATTTGCAAGAAGTGCATCCATTACAAGAAACAGTTGAAGAAAGGAGATGTTCATAAACGTCCAAAATTAGTTTGAAGAAACTTTTAATTTTCATGTTAAATTTGTTTTGTAATCTGTTTTCAAACAGAAGTATTTTGTGATTTATAAATTCTGTTTCCACTGTATGGGAATTTTTTCTTTAAAGTATGATCATTTGTCATAAGATAGGTTATTTTTCTTACAATACTTAGGGGGAAATTGTTAGGAAACTTTAAATATAAGTATTGAAGAAAAGGATGATCAACCTGATCATAAGTTGAAGATACAGTTAAGAAATATCACTAAAAAGGTGCCTACATGATAACGTGACAAGAAGAAATAAAAGATACATCTTCAACTAAGCATCAGGAAAAGATCAAGACAAGAAGACAATCAGGCAAGACCATTCTGATAGAGTCTGATGATAAATCTGGTATCTATCATCAGAATCTGGTAAGTATGATCATCAGAATTTCTGATGATCAAGTTCATCTGAATTCGGGTAAGCTGGTCACCAGAAATTCTGGTGGACCAACTTGTCTTAGAGATAAGCCCTAACACAAACCCAGAAGGTAACAAGTTGGCAATAACCAATTCAATAAATGTGCCAAAAAGTCACTTTGTGCAGAGCAAGTGATGAATAAACAAATGTTTATTCAGATCTAGACTCTCTATAAATAGAGATGTCAACCTAGAAGGTTAAATGAGTTGAGCCAAGCATTCAATACACAAACCACAAACTCCATTACCCTTCTTACAAAATTCTTTAATTATTCATTTTGTAATATCCAATAACTTTGTTTTACAAAGTCATTAATACACTTGAAAAATTCTGTAAGTTGTTTTTTGAAAGTTTGATTTCTAGTTCCGCACAATATTTTCCTATTTGTTGAAATCACTTGCCATATTAAGTATTTGGGGTATCTCTATCTGGGATCAACAACTTTCATAGAATTGTATGGTCGACGATTCGGTAGAGCTCGGACACGTAGTTTAGCTATATCATTTTATTTAGAAACTTATAAGTATTCCTTGGTAGGAATGTCATAGATTACCATTTTACATTTTTATAAATGTTTTCGGGGGTGGAAAGATATGCAACTTTTGCAAAAGCACATAATGCTTTGATAAATGAAAATCACATATTTCTAAACTATTTCGCAACATGATTTTAACGAACTCAAATGCTTTACAAAAAGTTCATAGTAAACATGTCGGTTTTACGAACCACACGTGTATTTTCTAAACATGCATGAGTTATATGACATGGGCTAGGCCCAATAACACGAATGACATGGGCTAGGCCCAATAACACAAATATTTTAATGAGTGGTATGTAGCTATGGGATTAGATGATTATAGATCACTGTGCGTAAGTAGGATGATGACAATAGTAACCATTAATCACGTAGTGACCAAGGTGCAAAAGGTATAGATCTATCAAGTTTGAGGCACGCTCCACTCCTGGTTGGTATACCCTTAGGAGTGCTTTTGTGATCCCAATTGATGACAAAGTTGTCTCGGTTTGGTTACTTACTTATGGCACATAGGTCAGTGTATTAGCTACACACTGATTGATCCTTAGATTCCATAGGCATCCTACATACTATGTTTTCAATATGGGTTTACAATATAACAGAAAACATTTCAATACCGATTTACAAACACGACGGTAAAAATTTCATTACCGGTTTACAAACACAACAGTTACATGTATTGGCTTACAAACATAACAGAAAACATTTCATTACCGATGTACAGATACGATATTTCAACTGTTTTGGGATATTATGATCTCACAAACCGGTTTTTCAAATGCAAGATTTTCAAATGTTTTAAGATTCATTTGAAACAAAATAAACAAACTATGAACTCGCCAACTTTATGCTAATTTTTCTCGCATGTTCTTTCTAAGGTTGCATTTTCAAAACTATTGAACAGTTGGAATCGGAGAACCCATGTGGATTCGAGTACTTAGCAGGCATTCAACTGTTTAGAAGTCTTAGCTCAAATACTTCCGTTGTGCAATGAAGATACCATTCGGATCACACCAACTATGATATTGGCGGGTGTGATAGGGAAGATGAAACTTGTTCATGCACATGAAGTGCCAAATACTGAGCATGCAAGCTGGGCAAACTATGGTAATTATCTAAGACTCGCGCTCCAACAAAGGCAGAGCGGGATGAAACTTGTCCAAAGCATGCACCCGACAAAGGTAGCACATGGTGAAACTTGTCTATAAAATGAACACTATTACAAGGGCTCACCGCCCATTCACGACATATAAGTCGGTTCGATAAATGGCTCAAGAGCATCTCCCTCCTCGCCGCCTTCATCTTCAACATCTTCTTCCGGATGATATGGATGCTCAAAGATCCCTTTAAGATGATCAACAAAATCTTCATGTTGCAAAGCCTCAGTTACAAGATCCATCGTGGGTAGGACAAATTTCGTAAGCATCTTGCGCCACCAACAAATCATCTTCAGTCTTCCGTCCATGCATCACGGAATACCAGTCATCCCATTGGTCTTAGAGCACTTCGTTAACATGCATTGGTTATAACCCGATTGATAACCAACGTGACGGATAACAAAAGTTAAGGCAGCAACAGTCTGATCCAGATCAACAGAATTCAAAACGGCATTCGCGACCTACACAAAATTATTAGAAATATTAGCGCATGAAGTACATAACCAGAGTTGCAAGTGGAATAATGCTTACATCTACGATGCCCTGTTGTTGAAGCCACAATGAGTTATCCCTCAACGTCTCAAGAATCACTTGAGCCTCAGCACGTTCTTTCTCTGCACCCACATCAACTTCCATAGATATGGTTTTTTCTTGTGCCTCAATCAAGCGACGCTTCAACTCAGCTATCTCAGCATCTTTTCCAGCAAGGTCTCACTCTCGCGCAACCAGTTGCTTTTTTATTTCATCCTGATAAAAAAAATGGCATCGGTCAATTTAGTAAGTTCTTTTTCCTTTAAGAAGAGAGAAGCTTTAATTTCAACTTGATCTCGCTTGGCGCGCTCACGTTGCGACCTTGCCTCATCTACATAGCTTGTAATTTGGCGTTCTTCTTCTCCAAAATCCCATACTGCGCCTGAAGGTTGACATCTTCATCTCGGGTTTTATGTAAAATGACATTGTCCCTTTTACAAGCATTGGTCCAGTGTTTGCACTCCTCAGAAAGAGTTTTCTCAAGCATTTCGATTTTCTTCTTAGCGCCAAGGACACCCTAATCTTCAACTTTTTGTCAGCCTTAGGTTTCGCCTGTTTCTATGCCAAATTAGCCTTCGAACGCTGAAACACTTTCTCTTCAATAGCCAAGGGAGACCTCATATCTTCAAATAAAGCCCTATCCCGGTGCATTGTGCGCCATTCGCGAGTAATCTGGTTACTGGTAGAGACATTGTTTTCTTGTGCAAGAATATGGGAATGATACAATTTATCATGGCTACGTTTTTTCTGGTAAGTGACTTCCGCAGCGGGAAAGGCACCCTTGAACCATTCACGGCAGGTGGCAACAGTGTCAAAGGTATCCCCTTGTTTTAACATCTAGACACGGGTATGCACTTCCAGGGTCCCACCTATCATCGTACATCCGATAATAATAATCACCTGGATTTTCACCAAGTAAGATAGGGGGCGTCCACCAGACAATAGATCCCCACCCCCAAAAGAGCCAATAACACCACCAATCCCACTAGCACCTGCTCCCTTAAAACTAGTGACATCAACAGTCGCCTGTACACGCACAATTTATTCCACTGCTTCAGTTTCTTTCCTTACATCATCACCTTTCTCACAAGTAACATGTCCCAAAACAGACTCCTTAACACGCACACCTCCTTTCTGAACATCTTGAACAACAGCTTCTAGGGCACCGACACCCTTATCGCATCTAGAACTTTTAACATGTTCGCCATTAAAAGTGGCAGATTCTGTTTCAACATCATGAACCAATGTGTCAACTACCTCAGCTTCGACTCTCGCAATCTGGCTCCATATCGCACGTAACCCTCCTAACACCCCCAATGCCTTTATCTTTCGTCGAGGTAGCCAGAGGGGGCGGGGTGGAGGAACAACGCCACTAATAAGAGGAGCCTCGAGTAAATAATCTTGATTTTTGGCTGGGAGGGGCTAGTCACTACATATAAAACAATATATGTTACATAGACATAGATGTAACATAACGAACTCTTGAGTACAAATTCACTTAAGAGGAGAGATCTTCGACATAAAGAATTTTAAGTTGTCTTCCTCACGCGCACACTTTGAAAGGTAACTTTCTTGGCAGCAAGCATAGGGTTCATATCTCCTTCATCACCAGCGCGCTTAACAGAATTCTTACGCGACAATTCCCTCACACGGCTCTCCCTTACATCGGTAGGAGCAGAAGTAGGGGTTGTAGCAGAAGGATGATCCCTTGAAGTCCCGCTTCCCGCAATCTTACTCATGCCAACATCAACAATCGCCTACGATGATCCACCTATAAGTTCAAGCTCCTCAAATGAGTCAGCCATGATAACATAATTATCTAGCGAAATTTGATGAGCGCGTGATGTACCTTTACGTGAGCCGACATCAAACACCTTAACGGTTTGTTCAACCTTCTTCTACTTTAGACCATCGATGGCAGCAGTAGGTTTTTTCTTAGAAGCTTTTTTGGCCTTGTTACTGCTGGGACCAGTACCCAGGTCGCGCAAAGCACCTGCACATGAAAAACGATGGGGGGAGTTAGCCCATGCTCAGATGAGGCCACGGACTCTGCCCTAGAAAGTATCAAAACTTCCTCCCAGTAGGACTTATGGCCCTGCAAGGTCTAGGATCCTTGACCAAGCCTTGAAAGCCATGAAGAATAGTAATTTCTCTACGCAAAAGAGACATTTGAGAAACAGATACTAATTGAATAGGAAAATTAATAAGAAAAGGCACACAGTCTTACCAACGCCAGCTTCTATGTAAACAGGCACATCCAAACTCTCAGGTTTCTAGCGATCACTTATGCCAGCAGCAACAAGTGTTTTCCCCTTGAACGACCTATTGGGCAGAATGCGCAGGCTCTTATACCATTCCTCACCCTTGGGAATGGATAAATCTTCTTTCTCAATCTCTCCATGCACGCGGAAGGTCATCGCAATGAGAATCACCCCGTCACAAATGTAGAAGAATTTCCCTTTCCAATCATGATAGCTATTTAGTGGCGCTAACAAGATCTTCTTCACGCCATCACGCATCGAAAAAGAATAATAACCCAAGTTGTACTGCAACTGGTAGAAAACCCTAAACCGGTTGACTAAAGGCTCGATGCCTTGAGAACGACATCAAAACTCAAAATGCCAAACTCTAACCATGCCTAACGAGCTTAAGTGGGAAATGTGGAACTGATAATATGTCAGCAATTCACCGAGGAAGTTGGTCGCCGGTAACCGAAAATTATTATCATGTAAAAAGTCGGCATATAGGGTAATGTAACAGCCAGAGCGTCGGCTGCAGTCTGACCAGGAGACGGATACGTCTCTCCCAAATATCTGAGAAACAGAGACCATGGACAATATGCTAAAATGCAGGTTCGTCCCACTTGATCAGAGGCATACCTCCGGCCACCTCTTCAATGTCAACAACGTCTTCAGGAAGAAGGGATGTAGACATTGGTAGAAAAAACTGCAGATCTTCAAAGAGGATGTATGGAAGTTTGAAGGTTGAAAGTGAATTCAAAGGAAATTCAAAGTGAAAGTGGACTCTCTTTAACCCTAAGTCGTCTATTTATACCCATCGCATTAATGTGATGGGTAACTGTGCCTCTCGCTTGCAGCGCAAGCCCAATGAGAAAGAGATACGTCAGGCGGCAAAAAAGGTGTGACAGTTACCACGTGCGTGTTTCCATCACTCGCCTGACACAATACAGAACTATGCCGCTGACAACTTTGACAACATCCCTAGCACAATGTCAATAGTCACATCAGTCGTACTTCGTTACCAAACCTTATCCTAAAAAAATTGTTTTTGAAATTCAAATGTTACACATGGGCCAGGCTTTAAACCTTATACTCACAGGCAAGGTACGACGCGAAATACATCTGATCCTACCCTTCATAAGATGCAGCAACCAGTAGCCGCAAAGAGCAAGTAGTACCTACAAGGCCCGCGCATAAAACAACTTTATTCTAGTCTAGAGCTCCACCCACTTGCAATATGTGCATGGAAGCATCACTGGACTGAGAGGACTTGAAGGGGTATGGTCCCAAATCCTGCATCGGCATGCGCAACCAACAGCAAACATCGCACGCGGGTGACCATACCCAGACCAGATCAAGACAGAACCTTGCCATCATCGTAAGCTCCGCGTAAGCCGTATAAGCCCAAACATGTCAGCAAAGGATAGTACATCCAGTACAAATGACAAAACTTGTAGCCAATCAAGGCGCGCCAGGCTGTGATCATGCAACCACCACGATGTAGGAACTTGTTAGGACCGATCACAATAGGCTTGAATGTACAACTGATTTCTATGACTTTGTATCTCGTGCGGAATCTGAGTACAAAGGTGACTTGAACAAGAACAAGCTAATTAATATGATTTCTATTGATGATTTGATAATACAAAACCATGAAATCAACTGGACAGAGTTTCCCCTCTCCAGTCTAAAGTGTTACCAATGAACAAGACATGACACCTATATATACTAGACCCCCATCCGCGCAAACAGACTTATCATGGATGTGCATCCGTGCGGATCAACATAAGTGTGAACCTGGCTTTCCCCATCCATGCGGATCTGCTACACGCAGATCCGTGTGAACCTGCCTCATGCGCGGATTTGCACTTTACAATATAACCCCTTGTCTTGTTTAAACTATTAGCTGCGACTCGTTATATTTGACACTAAAACTCATGATTGACGGAAGCGATAGACATAGTGCAATCACAGACTCCCACTTGGATATTGCTGCAGTCAATCTCGTAGCTAATCTTATTTATCTCTGAGTCTTCAAAAGACTTTAACAGTTCTGAATCACAAACTCCCCTTCACATCTTGATTCATCAGCTCTCCCTTTCATCAGACTCCCTCTCAGCATATTCCTCCTTGCTTTGATCTTCCAGGATTTCTACATGGCTCTTTGAGTATCTGTCCATTTGACAATTTCAAAACACTTATAAGAATTACTTGCAATTTCAAGATCATAACCTGGCTCTCCATAAAATTCAATTGACAATTAAAACTATTTGAGATCTCCCAGGATTTTTGTCTGGCTCTAAACACAAATATTTTGACATTAAAAACCAAGCTCCCCTATCAAATTGCTTTCAATCACAACCAAACAATATCATATTTGACTCTAAAGAATCCAATCTTTATAAACCCTCACAGATAATCAAGTTCAATTTAATGACCTCGATTTATCTGATTATCTACCAAGTTCAGATTAATAACCTTGGAGACAATTACCAACTATTTTTTATTTTTCATTAAAAACCTCAAGTTTCAAATTAATGAACTTGTTATTTTCTGAGACATGTTCAACATACTAAGATTTTGAAATTCAGCTTTCCAACATCGGTGTTCAAAACATAAAGTGAAATAAAATCTTTTTGTATTTTACAAACTTTATGCTAAAACACACCTAGAATCTTTTTGTGATTTTATTTGTAATGAAATGCAATAACATAATATTTACAGATATATTTTTGTTGAGTTTGCATCAGAGGATCATATCAGTTTATGACACATCACGAGCACCGTTGATCTAAATATATTGTAAGCTATAAACGATTCACTTAGATTGTCAGTATACTGATCCACTTAAATTTTTACACAAACTTCAAATGATTCAAGATACGAGATTAGTGTTTTAAGAACTAACTTAAACGCGTGTCCCATCTCAGAATATACTCCCGTATCAAGATTCTCTAGATTCAGTATTAAAGGTGAATATACCTAAATGATATATGTCTCTGGGTTAGTGCGAGACCTTGGGAGCTCAGGTTAGAACTTCCGTTCAGACAAAGAGATGAAGGCTCGACTTAAGGTGGAATCTTCTTAACTGCACTTGATATATAGCTTTCGATATTTTCTCAATTTTTATGCAGTGGGGGATTTTAAGCGCAAAAGCGTTATATGAGGTCTAGGCCATTGTTGACGCAAAATAAAAAGACCAAGTATAATACCCCAGATATCAATAAGTATAAAGACCTAATATTTCAGAATCAAGCAATCTCTAAACGAAATTTCGGAGTACTACGTCCATATATCCGAGAGATGTTTCCCATGAATTAAGAAAGTTATTGATTTCATGTTTATATCTCGAAATCAATTTACTACTTGTGTAAAAACCTACTGGCATATCATCAGTGAGATCGTTTATCACTTGTTAACATTCCATTTCTTTAGCATGTTGTGATTGTCTACTGGTGTACTATCATTTCCTCTTTTTACACAAAACTCTTTTGCTTTTTTGTATACACACTCAGTAATTTTTTTTGTACTTTTTCAAATTTTCAAATATTTTTGAATTTTTCAATTTTTATATAAAAAACTATATACACCCCCTAAAATTCTAAAACATTTGACAAACCGATATGGATAGCTTCATCTCGCCATCATTTTCTGCTTCACATTTAGTAGATTGATTATTTCTACCCCCGTGAGCACAAAAACATTGATATTTTACATTTTGAAACCATTTTTCAATTTTGTTTTTATCATGTTTTTGTTTGTTCAGCCGTGAGGGTTTTGGCGTATTCATTCAACGTTTTTTTAACCACACACTCCCTGTTTTCAATCACGGGAGTCCTCCTCCTGTGCCAGGCTGCTCCATTGCTCCTGTTGAATGTGGATTGACTTTTGGAACACCTACACATTCAATCAACTCAGTTACTTGAATAAAGCAACCCTGGCCTGTTTGACCTTGGGTATTTTGACACAATACGAGTCGTTCAGTTTTGGAGAATCTTTGTCGTTTTTCGCAAAAACTTTTTCATTCTTAACTTCAACCTTTTTGATCGAATCGATTTTCCTTTTCTCATCTACTGAAGTACTTTGTTTCTTTACCACCCAAATTTGTCCTTTTGAAACATTCTTTTCATAAAATATTGAATCATTTTGAATATTTCTTTTTGACAAGTCAGCCTTTTGTTTCCAAATTTGCTTTTATACAAACTTGGGTGAATTCTGTTTCACAACCTCAAGTTTCTTTTTCTCTTTCTCAACATCAACAGACTTCAGATTTTGTTGATATTTATGACCATTGTGTCCAATTTGTTGACATTTAAAACATGTTTTCTTCGAAACATCTTTGGTCTGTTGTTGTTTCTTTTTATAAGCATAGAATTCTTCATTAGTCTGTCCACTAAATCGGAGTTCTTTCTCTTTTTCAGAACTTGTTCCATGAACAAAGTAAATCTTTTTCTGAAAATTTGTCTTTTCAAATATTTTCTTTTGATTTTGTTTCTTTTTATAACCCAAACCAGCATTTGTGTTTTTCTTTTTGTAACCTGGTTTGTTATAAAATGCTTTCTTTCCGGCTTTACCAGCAAATTTATCAATTTCAGATTTTTCGATTTCTACCAATTTAAACACTTTTTCAATCTTTTCTACAATCGCATTTTGAATCGGAAATTCAACATCTGAGAATAACTTGTCCGATCCAACCATATAATATGCCAACATCATTGGATCATCATTCACATTTATCTTAAATTTTGATTTCTTCAGATAATTTTTATGAAAACTTTCTTCATCTTCAATCTGTGATTCGGAATTTTTATTCTTGGTAGAATCATTTTCTTCTTTCAAAATGCTTTCAACAACCTTACTTACCACCTCTGACTCACCAACATCAGATTTGGAGTAAGTCACATCAATGTTTTCAGGCAATTGATCAACCATGTTTATTGCCCTTGCCACCTTTTCATCATCATAGAAAGTATAATTTTTCTCCAATGGTGGTAGAACCTGATGATATTCTGATCCAATCCCCCTTTTTATTCTTTTCCAAATCATTATCATCTGGTGTGATGTTGAAAATACGTTCGAGAATATATGAAGAAGCATGATCACTTTGAAGTTTATTATTTTTCTTTTCTTTTTGAGCCAATTCTCGTTTTAGTTCAGCAACTTTATCAATATATTGATTTAATACCAGTTGTTTACCTTTATACTTGGCTTCAAGAAATTTTGTCGTTTCAGAATATTTTAAAACTTTTACTTCAAGACGTTTAACTTGACTTTTCAAAATATCATGTGCTTCTTTTACTCTATGATGTGAATATTTCATCCCATCATATTCTTTTTGTAACTCTTGAATGATATTATCTTTTTGAAAACATTCGTTGCCGTTTGCTGAACACTTTTTCTTTAAAATCTCATTTTCTTTTTCAAAACCATCGCATTTTAGTGTCAGCTCATCTACTTTTTCTTTCAAAAACTTTTCATTTTCAAACATTTCTTCACATTTTTCTTTGAATAAATTCTCAATTTTAGTAAATTCAATGTTTCTGGATCTTAAGTTTTCATCCTTCTCAATACAGGCACTGCATGTTTCCATGCATTTCCTGCACAACACTTCATTTTTATTTTCAGATTTTTCACCAGTTGCATCATTTTTATCCATTGATTTAACCTGATTTGACGACTCGGTAGATTCAGTTTGAATTTTTACCTCTGTTTGTTGTGCCACCGTTATTTCGTCGGATGTTTTCAGATTTTCATCCATCCTCTTTTGGTTCTCATCAATGAATTCTTCCACATTCTTGTTCAGAGTCTCTGTCGACTTTTCTAGACTCGCAATAATCACTTTTTCTATACGCTTCTTCACGTGTTCATCAAATTTTTTGTCTTCCTTCTTCTTTGAATAATATTCTACAACAGTAGGAATAGCAGCAAGCAATGCATCAAAATATACAATCTTCAGATCCACTGAAGGATTTCCTTGAGGATCTAAATAACATTTCCTCTCAACATCCCATCTCTTGGCCTGCTTTGCTTCTTTAAAGATATAGTACATTTCATCCAATCTCTTACGTGCAATACGTTCTTCTCGACTCCATCTTACATCAGCAACTAATGCAACCTTCTCATTCAAAATGTATTTGTTCCAATTAAACCCCTCATCCTCCTAAGTAACCACCAGAGCTTGCTTTCTTTCTTTCGAAGAACCTTCATAGATTTGTGATCGATTAATCTTTGGCGGTTGTTATTTTTTAAGATGATAAATTGCTTTCCGATAGTAATCATCATGGAATGGATTAACACTTTCATCCACCTCCTGGTTTGAACATTCTCTCTTGAAGTATCCTTTTTGTTTGCATTTAAAGCAAGTAACTTTGGATTTATCATATCCAAGTTTCGTTGTAGGACCTCCAAGACACTGTCTACCAGTAATCTCCATGAATCTTTGAGCTCTTCTGATTACGCTCGCCATGCACCATCTGATATCAATCAACTCCAATTCCTCTGGATCAATTTGATCGTAGTCTTCTTTTGTCATGTTAGGGTTTCCAATCTTCCCCACAACGAGACTTTCGTACGATTCTAAAATTGATGCTAAGAGTAACATTTGTTGTTTTATTGCATCAGGACTCATGCCTTGTGCATTGTTTAGATTTACAGCATTGTTGCATTGTACCACACTCGAATTGGAATTGGAATTGTTTTGATTCTGATGATTGTTTGAATAACCAATGCTGCTACTCGATGAATCATTATATGATGAACTGCCTTTTGATGATCCACTTGAGTTTTCTGCACTGAATGTAGTTCCAATTTTTGGCGATTGGTTGTTAGAAAATAAATTCCCGCGATAATACAGATTAACGTTCTGCTGATAATTTGAACTGTTCATTTTGTTTTGCTTTTGAAGTTCCTGCTCATGACCTTCCAATTTTTCAACCAGCTGCTGTAGATTCATCTCGCTAAACTTTGCACTGTAATCTTCCATGATGATGAAAACATAACCCAACTTTCATAAGCATAAGCTTTAACCCAACTCTCAAACCTATCTTTCCACCTACTGTAATCTTCCATGTTCATCAGTTTGGGTGGTTTTTGATTGGTTCCATAAGTATTTTCAATTTTTAAACTTTCAGATATGACATTGGATACATTCTTTGGTGTGGATGTTACTGAAGTTTTGAAAGCATCATACAATTCGTTGAAAAACTCATGCTCCATGATTTCAAACTTTGGAATAATCGAGAAGTACCTGCAAAGATTAACAACTAATCAAACAACTTTACAATCAAGAAACTAGAAATCTGATCTGCGCAAATAGAAGATGTAGATCCGCGCGAATGAGAGATGTAGATCCGTGCGGATTGAAAAAGTAGATCCATGCGAACCCAAAGTGCTAGATCCGCATGAATTATGGTATCTGATCTGCGCAAATTAAACAACTTATATCCATACGAATTAACTAAGTCTGATCCATGCGAATACACCTAATCAGATCCGTAGATACTGATCCGTGCGAATGCACTCTGGGCACACCTAAGTTGTGTTTTTCATTGTTTTTCAACGATTTTTCAAAGAATTAGCTCAAATTTTAATCTGATCTTTTCAAGGATTGATTATGTTATGATTTCGCATATAACATATTAAAAAATTAGTCAATTTTAACCGTAGATTCAATGTTAACTTGTGTTTTAAGCTTGAAAAAGAAGTGTAGAAGAAGAATGAGTAGAAAATGATGAAATCAGATCATTTTTGCTCTGATTTGACTCCGATTTGCTTGAATCTTCTTGTATCTTGTATCTTCAGTCCTTGCAACTAGTCTCCTACTATGATACCACTTGTAGGAACTTGTTAGGACCGATCATGATATGCTTGAATGTACAAATGATTGCTATGACTTCGTATCTCATGCGGAATCCGAGTACGAAGGTGACTTGAACAAGAACAAGCTAATTGATATGATTTCTATTTATTTGAAAGTACAAAACCGTGAAATCAACTGGACAGAGTTTCCCCTCTCTAGTCCAAGGTGTTACCAATGAACAAGACATGACACCTATATATACTAGACCCCCATCCGTGCAAACGGACTTATCATGGATGCGCATCCGTGCGGATCAGCATAAGTGCGGACCTGGCTTTCCCCATGCGTGCGGATCTACTACGTGCAGATCCGTGTGAACCTGCCTCATGCGAGGATTTGCACTTTACAATATAACCCCTTGTCTTGTCTAAACTATTAGCTACGACTCGTTACATTTGACACTAAAACTCATGCTTGAAGGAAGCGATAGACATAGCGCATTCACAAACGAGCTTCACGGTGTTATTTCGTTTTGCAGGATTGTCTTTTGATCGTTTGGATTACCTGTTGAGGAAAGAAAGAAAATTAACCTTTATTGACGAGTAATCCCACAATGTTTCTTCATATATAAAGTCCAAACGAGTAAACCAATAACCTGATAATCAATTTGATTCAAACATCTGAAAGGGCTTATAACCTTATGGGGTATAAACAAACAATTCTAAAATCTAAGAAAAATCAAATTGATTCTAAATTAGCACTAGTGATAAGTAAATCCAAATAAAGATGTAGACCAATAATAATGAACACATATAAGTGAATTGATACAAACAAATGAACAAACTGTAAGATTAAATATATTATGTTTTAATATTTAATATAGTAGCCATTATAATCATTTATATAATATAGACCAAAATATATAATAACCTATTAAATAATTGGTTTTGTAAATACTTAGTTAATTAATCAGAATCAGATAATGTTTTACAAAACCAAAATAGCTTAACTTGAATGAGCTTCTGATGTATCATTTCTGGCCAAAGCTGATTTGATACATCTACTTATCGTTCAAGTATTACGAAAGCTATGTTAGGTGTGCATTAAAAACGTGAATGTCTTAATATCTGGCCAAAGCTGAATTAATTTATTCATGTATAGCATACTCAACAAGTGCATAACTAAAGTGATTGTCTCAATTCTGGCCAAAGCTGATTTGTCACAAACACTTTGCACATATGCTTAAATGATTACATTTCTGGCCAAAGCTGATTTCTCTTCGTTTAAGTAGAATTTTAACTAAGTCTATTATTTTGATGTTATTTAAAATGATCATTATTTATGCCTGCCTTAGTATAACGTGCCCTTAGATCACATTAGAACTTCTTTCTTTATCATAAGTTACTCATCTTATTTCCACTATCGGCACCCAATTGCGGGATTCCACCTTTGACTGGTGATAACTTTGCTGCATGGAAGGATGCTCTCACGCTTATGCTTGGACTGCTGGACTTTGATTATGCTCTAAGAGAGAATAAGCCAGCGGACCTTACTCCTCAAAGTACTGCTGCTGAGTAGTTGACTCATGAAAAATGGACTAGGTGTAACCGCATGTCTCTCATGTTCATGAAGCAGTCCATAAGCAATGCAATCAGAGGAGCAATTCCTGATTCTGAAGATGCTAAAACCTACTTGGCTTCTGTGGAGGCACAATTCAAGGGAACGTCTAAAGCACACACTAGTACCCTTATCCTCAAGCTGGTGACGACTAAGTATAATGGGAGGAGCGGCATTCGCGAGCACATCATGATGATGAATGACATGGTCAATAAGTTGAAGGGGCTAGAAATGGAAATCAGTGATGGTTTCCTCGTTCATTTCATCATTACTTCGCTTCCTTCGTCCTTTCAAGCATTCAAGATCAATTATAACACTCAGAAGGATAAATGGACAATGAGTGAGCTGGTCGCTATGTGCGTACAGGAGGAAGAGCGTATGAGGATGGATCGCACAATATGTTGCTAACTTCACCACCTCCAACTCTAAGAAAAGGAGAACAATCATCAGAGAAAGGATGCTTCCAAAGTCCAAAGACCCAATCCTAATAGAAGTGCACCTTCCAGCTCTAAGAACTCCTTAGGCAGAATCCACTGCAAGTTCTATAAAAAGACAGGACATATGCAGAAGGAATGCCCTACTTGAGTCCTATAATTTAAATGTTCCTGCTAATTCTTGGTGGTTTAATTCTGGTTCTATGGTTCATGTTACCAATTCAACTCAGGGATTCCTTACAATCTGGAAGCTGGAAAGAAACCAAAGAACGCTTAAGGTTGGGGATGATCGAGAATTAGAAGTGAAGGCCATTGGAACATTACAATTATTTATGAAAACTGGTTTATGCATTAAACTTTATGATACCTTATATGTTCCTGAGGTAACTCGGAACCTTGTATCAGGACCAAAGTTAGACATGGACAGTTTTATTGTTTCCCATGGTCATCGCAAACTCTCTATCCTCTATGATTTTGTTCTTTATGGTACTGGTATTCTGGATGGTGGTCTCCATAGATTAGAACTAGATGATGATTTTTCCAAATCTTTGTTGTAATATAACATTAATGAATCACTCACAAAGATGAAAGAGAAACGAGACTTAGAGACTTCGTCCATATTATGGCATCAACGTTTAGGCCACATCTCAAGAGAACGATTAAATCGTCTCGTAAAGGATGAAGTCTTACCTCCTCTTGATTTCTCTGATTTTGGAACATGTGTCAATGTCTTAAAGGTAAGATGACATTAGCGAATAAGAAAGGTGCCACTAGGAGTTCTAGTTTATAAGAACTCTTTCATACTGACATTAGTGGTCCCTACCAAATTGATGGCATAACAGGACATACTTCATTTATCACTTTCATTGATGATTATTCTCGTTACATGTACTTGTATCTTATTATGGAGAAATCTGAATCTCTTACAACTTTTAAAGATTATAAGGCTGAAGTTGAAAATCAATTAGATCGTCAGATTAAAGTTGTAAGATCAGATAGAGGCGGTGAATATTATGGAAGACATACTGATGTGGGTCAAGCTCCTGGTCCATTTTATGAGTTTTGTAAGGGCTAGGGGATTGTGAACCAATACACCATGCCTGGTACACCTCAGCAGAACGGTGTCGCTGAAAGAAGAAATCGTACCCTTATGAACATGGTGCACAGTATGTTAGCGAACACTAATTTACCATTATTCCTCTGGACTGAAGCGTTAAAAGCAGCTATTCATATACTCAATAGAGTTCCTTCTAAGTCTATCTCTAAAACTCCTTATGAACTTTGGACAGGAAGGAAACCGAGTCTTAAATATATGAAAGTGTGGGGCTGCATTGCTGAAGCAAAACTTTACAATCCTTTCCTCAGGAAACTTGACCCTAAAACAGTTACCTGCTTCTTTATCGGGTATCCTGATAACTCAAAGGGTTATCATTTCTATTGTCCTTCCCATGTCACCCGTATTGTTGAAACCAAACGTGTTGCGTTCCTGGAGGATTTCAAGGTCAGTGGGAGCAGTACCAACCCTTACGAAGAATTGCAAGAAGTATAAGACACGGGGGGGAGAGACTCGTCGCTTACCATTACTCCGATTACTGACGGGTGGTCCACGGGAAAACCCTTAAGCCTGTTAAAAGATAAGTTAATCCCCATTTGATCATGTATTTGTCTTGAATTAAATAACTACAATTGCTCGTGTTTCAGGTGTGTCCGTGGCTAAAAAGAAGTGGAAACGCAGCTTTGGAGGGAAATGGATTAAAGCGGGTTTTCCAAGGAGTTGAATGAAGAACAAGAAGGAGAAGCCAGGACCCAACCGTAACTTACGGTGGCTACCGTAAGTTACGGTAGCCCCTGAAATCAAATGTCTCCACCGTAGGACAGTAGAGGAGCGACGTAAGCATTTAATTGCGCTTACGGTAGCCTCTGACGGCAAATGTGTAACTACCCTATTAAGAGTCGTTTTCAAGTGACTTTTATATATCTTATCATTGAAGACGTTTTGCAGAAGTGGGGGGCGAATTTTGGCTTGTGCTAGTGCTTATGAACAATTCTAAACATTTGGTTTATGTTTTTGTTTCGTATGAACATTAAACTTGTTGGAATGATGATTCACCAAGCGATATGTGGCTAAACTTTCGGTGATCATCCTAGGTTGAAGGTTTTTCTATGACTTTTATGTTTTTATCCGTATTTCTAGAATAATGAACTTGCAATGTTTGTTTAGTTTATTGTGATGCATGAATGTTTGTTTGTAAATTGTTGATTGATGTTTTGATCATAATCTAAACCATACGTTCTTGATGTCATTGACAATCAAGATATCACGAGAGGGGTTAGGGTTGGATATTAGTTAATTGGTCATCGGCTTACAACCTCGCGTTTTCTTAATCCGAGTACTTAGTTCCCTTTTATCACAACAAACAATTATGCATGAATCATGTCTATGTGATTCTTTCTAGTTAGATTCAAGCATGAATGTCATTTGAAACCGGAAACCTAGGATGGTCGCTTTCTCTTAATCTGTTTTAACAACCAACCTTTGATTTGCAATTAGTTTAGATAATTTTAGTTCTTAAAACCAAACAATCAAACTTCTGAATTTTCATTTCTACAATTTAGTTTAGTTTTAGTTAATCTACAAAGCTACATAATCAACATACATTCCACAGACTCCCTGTGTTCGATACCCACTTACTGCTAGCTATTAATTGTAATTGGTTTAAATTTGCGTGAGACTACGACAACACGTCAATTACTCCTCTTGTACCCAATGCAACTACTGCACCTGAAGCTACTGCACCAACTCCAAATTTATCTCTACAATCAGAACCCATTATACCTCATGACGAAGGCACATCAAACGCTCAAAACAAAGACAACCCTGAACCTGATAATCCACTCAGGAGGTCATCTAGGCCCAGAAGGCCTACTAATTGGAATGATTATGTTACCTACCTGACTGAAATGGATCCCGGAAAGCTCAATGATCCTATCTCTTACAATGAAGCCATTAGCAGTGATCAGTCTTCTGAATGGAATAAAGAAATGATTGATGAGCTTGAATCCATAAAGAAAAATGACGTTTGGGATTTGGTAGAATTACCCAACGGTGTCAAACCCGTAGGATGTAAATGGGAGTTCAAAACAAAACTGGATCCGAATGGGCACGTTGAACGCTACAAAGCGAGATTGGTTGCAAAGGGCTACACTCAGAAAGAGGGAATTGATTATCAAGAGACGTTTTCACTTGTCTCTTGTAAAGATTCATTAAGGATCGTCATGGCCCTAGTAGCTCATTTTGATTTAGAGTTGCATCAGATGGACGTTAAAACCGATTTCCTTAACGGAGACTTAGACGAAGATGTTTACATGAAACAACCTGAAGGCTTTAAACCTGAAGGTCAGGAGCATCTAGTCTGTAAGAAATCCATTTATGGGTTAAAACAAGCATCACGTCAATGGTACCTCAAGTTTGATGAAGTCATGAAGAAACAAGGTTTTATGAAGAATCAAGTGGATCAATGTACCTACCTCAAGATGAGTGGGAGCAACTTTACTATACTTGTCCTTTACGTAGATGATATTCTATTGGCAAGTAATAGTTTAGACATGTTGCATGAGTCGAAGCTGTTACTCTCGTATAACTTCGACATGAAGGATCTCGAAGATGCTTCTTACGTCATTGGTATCGAAATTCACCGAGATAGACACAAAGGGATCTTAGGATTGTCTCAAAAGGCTTACATAGATCGTGTCCTTACACGTTACAACATGCAACAGTGCAAACCCTCCGTTGCTCCAGTAGTTAAGGGAGATGTTTTCGGTTCATTCCAGTGTCCAACAACAGAGGTTGAGAAGGAGCAAATGAGCCAGATACCTTACGCGTCAGTAGTCGGGAGCCTAATGTATGCTCAAGTCTTTACTAGCCCAGATATCGCTTATATTGCTGGAATGCTAGGCCGTTATCAGACTAATCCTGGCCTAGATCACTGGAAAGTAGTGTCACACCCCCAAAATCCACACGCGGAGTATCACCGCTTGGAGGCGTGACTGACCAGGATTAAGCCACCAATCATACTGAACATAACGAGTAGTAAGTAAAATTCAAACATACAATATGAAAGGTGTTTTCAAATCAAAACGTAGTTAAGTACTCAGCGGAAGCATAATAGTAAAACCCAATGAAAGTATTAAGTACGAAATAAGTAATGTTTTTAGCATGGCACACACTGCCATGTCCCACAACGACTGCGCCTCCCTGTGCAAGCTCCCTGAGTACCTAACGACCTGCAAGGCATGTAGCAACGAATCAACAACAAAGTTGAGCGAGTTCACAGTTGGTTGTTTAGTTATAGCATTTGTTTCGTAAATCGTATGTTCGTTTGTAACCCATGTATCGTGTTAATTAGTATCGCGGTCTCCCATACATGTTTGCGAAGATTAGTGGGGGCTTCCCATGTGTTACTAGACCACGCGTATCGACTGCTACGAAAATGTAAGAGGTGCCCTAAGTCAATGTCTATCAGCATTGACCCTTTGCCCATATTCCATTAGTACACGCTTGTCAGACTGGCACGATGTGAGGTTTGTTAAACCTAATAGCGCTATTAACTAATGACCCGCTCGCCATAGGCCTCGGCGATTAAGTCGATAAATGAGGGACTTAAAGTGATAGAGTTGATGGTCTTATGATCGTACGTATCCTGTTGTATGGGGAATACGCAAGTTTGTAATTTCCGTTCAGTTCTTTAACCCATTCCCAACCCTTGGGAATCCCATGCCTTGGATAGAGTGTGAACTCACCTTGGTTTTCTCGGTATGCTAAAGTAATACACACGCTCACAATTAATCAATCACGACCTATAGTACGCACGTATATACAATCAGTTTTCGTTCGTAATGACTCGCATGCAAATCTAATGTCACATAGTGCTTGGCAGTTAACCTCATGTATCACATAAGTAGTTAATCAATTTCATACCATTCATGTTTCACATAAATGTCTTTTGCAGTTTATTCTAATACAAATATCCAAAATCACACTAAACTGAGTTAACAAGCTTAACTGGATTAGCATATCTAACAGAGTTACATATTTAACAAAGTTACATGCATTAAATCACGAGCATTACTCAACATATTGCAAATATTCTCATAATAAATCATACATACACAAGTTCCTGGTCTATGTACCCGTTACACAATACCACGGCCCACCGCAATTTATTTTCTATAAATATATGGGTATGCGCGGCCCATTGATTAACATGTAACCTAGACAACAATTGTTCAACTTATGATCATATGTGTTAGGCATCGATGACATGTATAAGTTAAGTATGAATACACCAACAGTTTCATTTAAATCGGTCTAGCACATATCGAATGCTAACCAACCATATTTGATTCTAAATAAATAACCCAATAAACTTCTTCAAATAATCTATCTATTTGTTAAATAATACTTATCTATCAAGATGAATCCCAAGCAATAATGTAGCCATGTGCTTATGTCTGACAACTTAGGTTGGGTTTAGTATCATTCAACACGTGAACCTGTGAGTTCAGCTTACGGTGCATGTGATTTGAATCAAAGTTGCATGTGGTGGCAATTAACTCAAGAGATAAGGTTTAGCCAATTCGGTCCAATGAGTTTGCATTACTACCTCGGCCCAATAGAAAGGTCAGTGGAATCTTATATTGTTCATCAGTCTCTATCATACAAGAGCATCAACCATAATCAAAAGAAAGAATGCAAATCATGAATTTATAGATAACCCTAACTATTAACAGATTCATCATCCCCTCATGATAGAATATTAGATTATTATCAATACGCTAAACTACCTCCTATTTAAATCTATCAATTAATCAGATTCACCATTACAATAACATTAACAATCAAATCTCGATATACATAATCATCGTGACAATCATCATAAATCAGCCAGAGAAATCAAGTTATGACAACAAGCATTTACACAGACGATCTAAACAGTTTAACAATAATCAAATCTGATTATTACACACTAATCGATTACGAAATGAACTGGCAAGAATCCGGAAGGGTGAGTGATTGCCGTCACGTGCCTAGGGTTTTGCTAGTTACAGTATTCGTGAAGATTAAATAACAAATTCCCGAAATCGATAATCTACTGGGCCGAAGCCCATATGTTTTCGCCGGCTTATAAGTTGACGAAAACACCCTAGTGTTTTCGTCCAGTGTGATTTCGCAGAGGGGTGTTTTCTGCAAGGGTTTCATGCTTCTGATTATAAAATCATAGTATTAATACAACTATATTATTAACATACACACATATAATGCACACCATATAAATATAGAAACGACATTTTGTGAACAAGTAACAAGTCAAGTAGAAACCTTGGAAACTCGGGTTGTCACATTATACCAATCTGTCACACCCCCAAAATCCACACGCGGAGTATCACCGCTTGGAGGCGTGACTGACCAGGATCAAGCCACCAATCATACTAAACATAACGAGTAGTAAGTAAAATTCAAACATACAATATGAAAGGTGTTTTCAAATCAAAATGTAGTTAAGTACTCAGCGGAAGCATAATAGTAAAACCCAATGAAAGTATTAAGTACGAAATAAGTAATGTTTTTAGCATGGCACACACTGCCATGTCCCACAACGACTGCGCCTCCCTGTGCAAGCTCCCTGAGTACCTAACGACCTGCAAGGCATGTAGCAACGAATCAACAACAAAGTTGAGCGAGTTCACAGTTGGTTGTTTAGTTATAGCATTCGTTTCGTAAATCGTATGTTCGTTTGTAACCCATGTATCGTGTTAATTAGTATCGCGGTCTCCCAGACATGTTTGCGAAGATTAGTAGGGGCTTCCCATGTGTTACTAGACCACGCGTATCGACTGCTACGAAAATGTAAGAGGTGCCCTAAGTCAATGTCTATCAGCATTGACCCTTTGCCCATAGTCCATTAGTACACGCTTGTCCGACTGGCACGGTGTGAGGTTTGTTAAACCTAATAGCGCTATTAACTAATGACCCGCTCGCCATAGGCCTCGGCGATTAAGTCGATAAATGAGGGACTTAAAGTGATAGAGTTTATGGTCTTATGATCGTACGTATCCTGTTGTATGGGGAATACGCAAGTTTGTAATTGCCGTTCAGTTCTTTAACCCATTCCCAACCCTTGGGAATCCCATGCCTTGGATAGAGTGTGAACTCACCTTGGTTTGCTCGGTATGCTAAAGGAATACACACGCTCAAAATTAATCAATCACGACCTATAGTACGCACGTATATACAATCAGTTTTCGTTCGTAATGACTCGCATGCAAATCTAATGTCACATAGTGCTTGGCAGTTAACCTCATGTATCACATAAGCAGTTAATCAATTTCATACCATTCATGTTTCACATAAATGTCTTTTGCAGTTTATTCTAATACAAATATCCAAAATGACACTAGTGTTTTCACGAAATCGATAATCTACTGGGCCGAAGCCCATATGTTTTCGCCGGCTTATAAGTTGACGAAAACACCCTAGTGTTTTCGTTCAGTGTGATTTCACAGAGGGGTGTTTTCGGCAAGGGTTTCATGCTTCTAATTATAAAATCATAGTATTAATACAACTATATTATTAACATACACACATATAATGCACACCATATAAATATAGAAACGACATTTTGTGAACAAGTAACAAGTCAAGTAGAAACCTTGGAAACTCGGGTTGTCACATTATCCCCAACTTGAAAGAAATTTCGTCCCGAAATTTAGTACGTGGTTACTGAGGAAGCTAGTTGTGTTGCGTGTTTCACTGGTTTTCCTGGGGTGTCACAAGTAGCAAAGAAGGTACTTCGATATCTGCAAGGGACGAAAGACTATAAACTGACTTATAGAAGAAGTGATCATTTAGAAGTGGTAGGCTATTCTGATTCTGACTTTGCCAAATGCAAAGATGACAAGAAATCCACTCCGGGCTAAATCTTTATGTTAGCAGGCGGACCCATTTCATGGAAGAGTCATAAACAATAGTTGACCAC
Organism: Helianthus tuberosus; assembly: GCA_030545235.1. NCBI lineage: Eukaryota > Viridiplantae > Streptophyta > Magnoliopsida > Asterales > Asteraceae > Helianthus > Helianthus tuberosus. Next base: position 123,100,783 of record CM060409.1, read on the forward strand.
AACTTCCACAATGATGGCAGAGTACATTGTTGTTTACAACGCAACCTGTCATGGAATGTTGCTTATAAATCTGATCACTGGACTCAAAATCGTTAATTCCATTTCTAGACCATTGAAGCGTTACTGTGATAATTCAGCTGCCGTTAGTTTCTCGAACAGTAACAGTTCAACTGGAGCTGGTTTATATCTCGATACAAAATATTTGTTCGTACGTGAACGAGTTGAGGAAAACAATCTTTGTATTGAGTATATTAGTACTAAGATATGCTTGCGGATCCGATGACTAAAGGTCTCCCTCCTAAGGTATACGAAGAACATGTTCGTAATATGGGATTTAGTCAAGACCTTGTTTAGCATATTGTACTAGCTTATGTCTTATGTTAATGAAATTTCCTCAGTTTGATTTTGTATGTCTCTTAGAATATGTTCAACTGGTATAATGGCATATAGACAAATAAAGTTACAAATCAAACAAAGGGCTTATGCGTATTTTGATCATAACGTTTAGGTTTTAAATTAAGGCTATAGTATGACTAATGGGGTCCTGAGTCACATAATGATTCAACGGCTGTATTTCTCTCCTATAGTTCTTGTTTAAGGCTAAAATGAGTGTTAACTCCTGATCAGGCTTATCTAATACTCATAGTAAATGATTACTCGGCTAAGTGGGAGAATGTAAGATTAAATATATTATGTTTTAATATTTAATCTAGTAGCCATTATAATCATTTACATAATATAGATCAAAATATATAATAACCTATTAAATAATTAGTTGGTAATTGTTGATGGACCATATTATCCTTATTAAATAATTAGGTTTCCTCTTGTGTGCTTATGTAAGGAGAATTATATAGAGGTTCTAAGGTTAGACACATAACATAATTCTAATAACATCAAATTCAAATCTCCTCTCCTCAACTGAACTCCCTATTCGGTTTCATCTTCACCATCATTAGTTTGCACCCTAAGGAGGAACCAGATCACACTGACAAAATGTCAAACTCGAGGGCATCATCTCTGACTGGATTCTACACTGCACTGTGTGACAACCCTCATAATTACATGTATCCGTATGATTTATTAATGATAATTAAAGTGCTTGATGACTGTGCTGAATTACTTAACTGCTTCCTGATTACTGCGTCATACTTACATGTGCTTGTTAACATACTAGTCTTGTGCAGAAAATTGACAAAATGGTCCTGTATGCTTTCCTAAGTGTTGGGAATTAAAAGTGTTACAAAAAGTTACATAAAAGACACTATACGGAATAACTTAGCACTTTAACGAACCGTTATCTAACCGAACAACCGGACATTACCCGGAACACTAAAATATTGCAAGAAACATTGTTTTTATTTTTCTGCGCTAGTTATGGTTCCCGAGCACACTAACATATTACATAAAGCATGTAACACACTAAACACAAGTCCTACACCCTAACCTTCCATTAAATCACCTACTTATCCCCAAACTTGCACTTACCCCCCCCCCCCCCCCCATTGTAATTTTCGGTCATAAAGCATGGCCCACCTCAAGATCTTTATAAATCTCCTAAATCCCCAAGTAATCTTCCATGGATCTCTTCCAAGATTTGTTTTGATATGGTTTGTACTATGGGGAACACCTTAGCCATTGGTTATTAGTGAAGTTGGATTATAAGAGAAACTAGAGGTTCATCCTTCTCATCACCACACCACTCCTTTCTTCTCCTCCGTTCTCGGCCGCCCCCTCATCACCACACCACCACCATTTTCTTGCAAGCTCCATCCATTCCAAGCTTCATACAAGGTGTAAGAAGGTGAATAACGAAGCTTGGTGTTCACGGATCTTGAAAGACCTCACTCGTTTGCTATTACCCTCCACATTTTCACTTGTTTCTTCCCCTAGCTTCAAGCTAGTAGTAAGCTTCTTATACACTCTTGTTACTTCATGTTTTTAGTGGTTAAAAGCTATATATTGATGAAAGCATATGAACACTAAAGATCATAAACATAAAACTTGAACATAAGTTGTACATAAGATAAAATAATGCTAGAATGATGTTATTTTGAATATGTATGATGTTACTTGGTGATTACTAGTAATATGATGATTGATCATCATATGGAACTTGTTAAAGCATGATTAAAAACATGGTTTAACAAGTTAGAGGTGATTATGTGCTTGTATGAAATGATCATCTTCTAGTCTAAACATGAACTTGAAAGAAAAATGATTTTTCTTGAAAAATAATAAACCAAGTGAACTAGTGATCTTGTAGATCTAAAATTTGTGAATGAGCTTCCTAAATAAACCAAGTTTAAAAGACGGTTTTGAAAGATCATGATCCTTACACTATTTTTGGAAATAAAGTAAGTATATGGATACTAGTGACACATGAAAATGTTGTGAATAAATATTTTTGTAAAATATATTTACAAGTTGTGAACATCCAAAAATCCCGAGAATGAGATTTTAACAAAAGTAAACACATTTTGGAGGGTAACTAAACCCACTAAACGCCTCACCAAGTTACTACGTGTTTTTATGAAACATCAAGTTCATGTTGGTTTGTAAATGGAATAGTTTGCTCTTGGTAAATTGTTGTTGATTGTTGAATGATTTTTGGAAAAGAAAATGATATGCTTATTAGCATGGACACCTCCATTTACAAAGGAAACTCTGGCGAAATTTTCTAAAAACTCCAACACATAGAAATTATTTTGTAACAAGTGCTTACAAATATGTTTTAACTTTGTTTTTCAACATAAACTCCGCCATGAGTTTTGTTACAAAAATACAAAGTATCGGAGGTTGATTTTTAAAAGTAAAATGGATAAATATATATTTAGAATATACATTTTATACTAGATCACTTGTGTGGATATTTGTCTATTTTGTGAGATAGTTATATTATTTTAGGATAAAATAATATAACTTAACAAAATATCTTGACATTAGAATTGTGTGGTATGTGATAGAAGTAATGAGTAGGTAAACCGTACGTAGGATACATGTTATGCATGCACGAGAAATTGATTGTTATCTGTACTTTATTAGGACGTGCTTGATTTCTGGTTATTAGAGTAACTAATCTAACCGAGCAAACCAAGGTGAGTTCACACTTTCTACAAGGCATGGGATTCCCGGTGGTTTGGGAATGGGTTAAGAAACTAAAATGGAACCTACATATCCTCCTTGGGTAGGATATGTACCGCCATCCTCCATAGGTAGGATGCCAATATTAATCCTGCGTAGTCTCCTTGGGTAGAATACGTACGTTCGTCCTCCTTGGGTAGGACAACAACCTTAAACTACTAGCCAAAACTCTATCACCTAAGTCCCTCATTTTATATCGACTTAATCGCCGAGGCCGATGGCGAGCGGGTCATTAGTTAATAGCGCTATTAGGTTTAACAAACCTCACATCGTGCCGTTCGGACGGGCGTGTACTAATGGACTATGGCAAACTGTCAATGATGATAGACATTGACGTAGGGCACAACTTAATTTCGTTAGTAGTCGATATGATAACGGTCTAGTGGTTCACATGGGGTAGCCCCCACTAATTATGGGTACGGTTTGGGAAAGAAGGAATTGGTTAATAATATTTTCAACTATGGGGTAACCCCTACGGCAAGTAAGCCAACTAAACAAAAACTATTTTTTGAAACAACTTAAAACGAACACCCAACTGTGAACTCACTCAACTTTGTTGTTGACTCGTTGTTACATGCCTTACAGGTCGTTAGATGCTTATGGAGCTTGTACGAGGAGGAGGTCGTTGTGGGATATGGACTGTTATGTCCCGTTCTAAACACTTGAACTGTATGAACTTATTGAACTTATGTTTTGGGTTTTACCTTTAATGCTTCCGCTGTTTAATTTGAACTTGGTTAACTAGCTTTTGGTCACCAATTGTATTGTGTCTGGTTAATTACGTTGTTCATTATGATTGGTGTCTCGATCCTGGTCACGTCACGCCTCCAAGCGGTGAAACTCCGCATGGTGGATTTTGGGGGTGTGACAGATTGGTATCAGAGCCATTGGTTATAGTGAACTTGGTTTTAAAAAGGGAAAAGCTTTTTGACAAAACCAGACTATAATCTGTACAGTGCTCGACGATCCACAACGACGCTTCGCTCCACGTGCAAGACTCAACACTATAGGTAATATGGTTTTTGTTTGTATTGCATGCCTGCTAGTTTAAGTAGCGCATTTGATCATGGTATGCTTAGTTAGCGTAACAACTATTTCTTGAAACCCTGTGTGTTTACTATCTTCTGTCACTCCACACTTACGCACTTTCGCGACACCCTTCTTACCTGTGTTTTCCCTCGATGTGAAGATCATGAGTGGACGCCTCAACTTGACTCAGGATCAGCTGACGACCTTGATTAATGAACGGGTTACTGAAGCCTTAGCAACCCAAACAGGGAGTCAACCCATGCACCCTCAAACGCGCATAGGCACCCTCAAGGCGTTCTTGGAGTGCAAACCTCCCGCTTTCGATGGCACTAGAGGGGCAATCGGCCTTCTACACTAGATCCGAAGAATCAAATACACATTCGAAGAAAGTGAAAGCCCTGCCAGCAAACGAGTAGAGTACGTTACTGGCATGTTGAAAGGGAAAGCATATTCCTGGTGGAACGCACAAGTTCAGATGCTCGGGTTGGCAGACGCGAATGCCACCCTCTGGAGCGACTTCAAGGATTTGATTAAGGAAGAATTCTGCCACCTGTACGACATTCTGGAACTTGAAATAGAGTATTATGGTTTGAAGATGGAAGGATCAGAGATTGAGGCGTACACAAAGAGGTCCAACGACTTGGTTGCCTTATGTCCTAACATGTCACAACCCATATCTAGACGAATCAAACTATACCTCAGAGGCTTAGTCCCGGAAATCCAAGGGTCTGTAATTGCGGCCAACCTTCCCACAATCCAGCAAGTCGTTCGTTTGGCGCACCAACTCACCGATCAGGCGGTGGAAGAGGGCAAGTTGCCCAAGCGTAACTTTTCCAATGCAAATGCTCTTATTAGTAACAAGTATATTTGGGGTGATCACCAAGGTGAGGGTCCTAGCTCTATACAACAGGAACCGCACAGGAAACTCGTACAGCAGGTGCTGAACTACCAAAATCAGGGGGGATACCTAGGGAATAAATCGAGATGCCGCAAGTGCCAACAGCACCACAGCGGGTCATGTGCGGGATCGTGTTGTCATTGGTGCAAGAAGATGGGACATATGGCTAGAGACTGTAGGAGCCCATATCCTGCAAACCGGAACCAGCAGCAGTAGCAGCAGGGTAGCAAGAAGGGGTGTTTTCGTTGTGGAGCTGAAGACCACCTCAAGAGAAACTGTCCGCAGATGAGGCAGAATCGTGACAACAGCGGCAACCAGGGCAACGGGAACAATAACGGAGACAATAATGATAACCACAGGGCTGATGAGCGTGAGTTCCTGAATGGACAAGGAGAAGAAAGAAACAACCCCAACGTTGTGGCGGGTAAGTTCCTACCAGACAATTTCTTTGTTTCTATTTTAGTTGATTCGGGTGCCGATGCTAGATATGTGTTCCTAAGAGTTAGTCAAATGCTTAAGCGCACCCCCACACTTTTGACCACCAAACACATGGTAGAGCTAGCAAACGGTAAAATTTTTGAGGCCACACACATAGTTAAGGGTTGTAATCTTGTTCTTGCTGATCAGACCTTTTCTATCGACCTCATTCCTATCGTTCAGGGTAGTTTCGACGTTGTTATGGGATGGATTGGTTATCTCATCAGCAAGCGGAAATTCTTTGCAACGAGAAGATTGTCCTCATCCCTCGTTCTGGTGAAGAACCCCTTGTGATTCGTGGCGACAAGAGTGGTACTGTTGTGGGCATCATCTGTTTCCTTAAGGCCCAGAAGTGGTTGCGAAAGGGCCACACTACTAATCTAGCCCTCGTTTCTGATACATCTTCAAAGGAAAAGAAGATAGAAGACAATCCTATTGTGCACGACTTTCCTGAGGTATTTCCTGAGGAATTACCTGGTCTTCCGCCTCATCGACAAGTCGAGTTTCAAATCGAGCTAGCTCCTAGGGCAGCACCAATAGCTCGTGCACCTTATCGTCTAGCTCCATCAGAACTTGAAGAACTGTCCTCGCAACTACAAGAGCTCTTGGACAAGGGTTTTAGTCGCCCTAGCTCTTTGCCTTGGGGAGCTCCAGCGTTATTTGTGAAGAAGAAAGACGGTACCTTCAGAATGTGCATTGACTACCGCGAACTCAACAAGGTGACCGTGAAGAATCGTTATCCTCTTCCACGCATTGATGACTTATTCGACCAGTTGCAAGGGTCGAGTTTCTATTCCAAGATTGACCTAAGGTCAGGATACCATCAACTGAGAGTCCGAAACGAGGATACCTTTAAGACAGCATTCAGGACTCGGTATGGGCATTACGAGTTTCTGGTTATGCCTTTCGGATTGACGAATGCACCTGCGGTCTTCATGGATCTCATGAACCGAGTATGCAAGCCTTACCTGGATAAGTCTGTCACTGTATTCATCGACGACATCCTGATCTATTCTAAGAGTCAGGAGGAACACGAACGACACCTGAGACTTATTTTGGAACTTCTTCGAACAGAGCAGTTGTATGCCAAATTTTTGAAATGTGACTTCTGGCTTTGCGAAGTCCACTTTCTAGGCCATGTGGTAAACAAGGATGGGATTCATGTGGATCCATCCAAGGTAGACTCGATCAAGAACTGGCCTGCACCCCGTACACCAACAGAAATCCGCCAATTCTTGGGTTTGGCGGGCTACTACAGAAGATTCATCAAGGATTTCTCTAAGATTGCGCAACCTCTCACCTCACTGACTCAAAAAGGTATCACCTATCGTTGGGGTGATGTACAGGAGTCCGCATTTCAGCACTTAAAAGATAGACTTTGTAGCGCGCCTATCCTCTCATTGCCTGAAGGCTCAGATGATTTTGTGGTTTATTGAGACGCTTCCATCCAAGGACTTGGTTGCGTGTTGATGCAACGTGACAAGGTCATTTCCTACGCATCGCGCCAACTTAAAGTGCACGAAAGGAACTACACTACGCACGACTTGGAATTGGGAGCAGTTGTTTTCGCACTCAAGATATGGAGACATTACCTGTACGGTACCAAGTGCACCATTTACACCGATCACAGGAGTCTCGAGCATATCTTCAAGCAAAAGGATTTGAACATGCGACAACGCCGGTGGGTCGAGCTCTTGAACGATTATGAATGTGTCACACCCTGGCTTTGCGGAAGCGTGGTTAGTTTTGGTGTGACTTCTTAATACCATAGCTTAATCATAACAAAGCTATATGAATTTAAAAAAAAAAAAACCATGCAAGTCATCATTAAGTTTAGAAATCAACATACAATACCATTGTTTTAAACATACGACCATAATCCATGTTCAGTAACACTACATCTAATAACAAAACATAAATGAGGGTTAAGGATTGTGTCTTGTCCAGGTAAGAGAACACAACCCCTAATCCTTGATGACTTCATGAAGATTGCAGCGGAAAACGTTCATACCGTGCCAGAATCCGTTATTTTCCTGAAATACATGTGAGTTGAAAAATCAACAATAATGTTGAGCGAGTTCATGTGCAAGTGAGTAAGTAAAACACTTGTAAGTATAAAAGTTTCCTGGTATGTAGCAGTGTAAGAGGACTTGTGATCACCAATGGTTTGCAAGGCCATTAGCATGTCGTGAAATGCAAGTAAGTAAGATACAACCCTAGCCGATTTTGCGTTGGGTACCAAGTCACTCCGGATCCGTTCTGTTAGTCCTCCGAGAGGCCTGTTCTGTTGGACCGGGAGCTGGGCTCGCTACACCCAGATAGATCTACCGCTCGAGTCCCTCGGGGTTCTAACTACCCATTCACATGATCTAAACCTCCTTACGTTATTCATACCGTGTATAAAGTACTTGTAAACAAAGTAACATGTATTTCACCCCCGCAGTTAAGAAAACTGAAAACAGTTAGAGAAAAGGGGGACATGAACTCACAGTGGATGCGTAAACTCTATCAAGCGTCTCTGAAGCAGTAAGCTGTGCAACGACCTACAAGTGCTAATTCTATTAGACGGACGGCCGTGCTTTAGCTTTACAGTTTATGTCTTTGGGAAATAGTTAGACAACTATTTCGTGTTTATGTTCCGTATACACTTGGTAGTTATTCTTCTTCCCAAGGATGGGGGATACAATACATGTGCGTAAGTTACGTTTTATCAAACTTGTGGTAATGTAATTACCGTGTAACTTATATGTTTGTGGAAGCGTTCGCAAAGTTTTGGAATCATTAACGCTTTGTAAATATTATTTTTACCCTAAAATAATATTTATGTAATTCACAAAATAATCATAAACAGTGTTGTGACAAATATATTTATCACGTTAGTCTTTGTGAAAATCCCACCTCCGAATATTTAGTAAAATATAGTGCTGGCGAAATTTATGTTTTGAAAACATGTCCAAAGATAGTTCTAACACTTGTTGTGTAAAAAGTCTAAGTGTTAGGTTTTTAGGAAATTTCGCCAGAGTTTCCTCTGTAACTGGAGGTGGCCACGCTTTCAAGCGTATCATTTTCTTTTAACAATCAATTCAACAATCTTCTTTATTTCATCAAGCAATTTCCGACACATCCAACTAGTCAATAAATATGTAAAGTTGCATAATCGCATGAACTTGTAGTTTTTCCGAATCTATATTATAAATCCCATTTATATACGTAGATCTTTATATAAAGTACTTTCAATCTTGTAAAAAACTCGTTTTTAGAGAAGTCCGACTTTACAACTTCTAGTTATTTTTCCCAAAAATAGTCATTTTGTCGAAATATGCGTTTCACAAGTGTTTACACACTCGTGTGTTCTAAATATTATTCTTAACATTGTAAGATCCGTTTCTTTAAAAACATGATTTCTTTAAAGTGTGGTCCTTTGAAGATACCACTTGCGGATACGTAGATCCACGAGTTTTAAACACCATTTCACTGGTTAAACCACTTTTACACAAGTAAAATATTTCTTTACAAGTTCATGTCTCTAAAATGTGGTAGTGTTTCATTTTTAACCCTTGTATCTTTCAAGAACAAGCTTATGTGAAGATACATGATTTTACAAAGTCGGGTTAAACGAAGTTTCGAGCTACCACATTATAGATCGGGTCTAGATAAACACAAATTTCAAGTCCTACGACTTTTACACAAGACATGTGCTATTAACCTCCATTTTAGTGATTTTACTAGACTTTAAAGATTCAAAACGCGTGTTTACGATATTTAACCGACGAAAGTTCTTTTAACCACTTTAGATGAGTGTAAAAACAAGTTTTAAACAATATACCTCTAGCTCGGGGCTAGGGAAGAATCGTGACGAAAAACGCGTGGATAAAAGCCAACGGTTGAGGTCCTTCGTGTTCCGCTTGCACCGAAGCTCCTTATACGCGACTTGTGATGTTTGTATGATGAAGGAATGAAGAGATCAAGGGCCGAAGGTGGGTGTATGGGGCTGGGGTGGTTCGGCCGAGAGTAGAGAACAAGAGAGAATGAGTGGAAGTTTGTTGATAAGTGAGGTGATTATGTCTTGGGTTTAGTGGTGTATTTATAGACAAGATTGGAGGGTATTATCCAATGGAAGTTATGTTCTCTAGATGCCCAACATATGAGATTCACCAAATCACAAGTACAAGGGGGTGTTTGGCCGTAATTTACATAGAGAGGAAGAGAGTGATCTTGTGGTGACTAGTGAAGTGATAATTAGGTTAAGTGAACACTAGTACTTATAGAAAGATTAAGTGCTATTATCCATTGGTAATTATGCCACCTTGATATCAAACACAATCTTAATAAAATAATAAACTTGTACCATGGTGTCTCCCCCTAGTTAGGGGCCGGTTATGGGGTGGGGGTTGGGTTAGTTCGATTGTAAGTGGGTGTTTAGGGGTTTAGTTAGGTAAACTAAGTTAGTTTAGGTTTTAAACTCCGTTAGTTATAAATAGCGTGTTATGACGGGTGTTAGGGTAATCAGAGACCCTAACTGGCTCAGAAAAAGAGTAATAATAAAAATACTAATATTTTCATGTTCCGGGTAAAGTCCGGGTGTCCGGTTGGATAGTAATCCGTTAAAGTGTTACAAAAGACTTTAAAGTGTCGTTATTACATTTTAGTGACACATTTTTGTTTTCCCGACACTTTAGAAAGTGTCTAGTGATATTTTCTCATTTTTGGCACTTTACTAGTCAGCTAGAAGCTGGTTAAATTGTTAAAGTGCTGTGTTTGGTACTTAAAGTACGTTTTTGGCACATCCGAATCAGTGTATCTTATCCCCTAGAGACGCGGTAACACAACCCTTATATCCTACACTCACTACCAGTGTAGCCAAAATATATGAGGCTCTTAACAGGCCTTGAGGCAGTATTTGCCTGATGCTGGTTATATTAGCATGTACACTGTGTATCCGTTTAGTGCTACTGTGCTTTTTGTGCATCACGTTTGTCACTAGGGTTCAGTATGTAATCAATGTAGTGACAGCAAATAAAGTATGATGCAAGTAAGTGCATGTATCAGTATGCAGGTAGCAGTTTATCAGCTAGTTTAATCAAGCACAGTAATCAAGTAATAATTAATCATTAATTAAGTTGTACGGATACCTGGTTTTGTGCGGGTTGTCACATTCTCCCCCCGTTAAATAAATTTCGTCCCGAAATTTAAGTTCTGCTTGTAGAAGCAGGGTTCTTAGGAAATAGGTGGGGGTAATTCTCTTTCATCCGGTCCTCACGCTCCCAGGTAAATTCAGGACCATGTCTGGCATTCCAACGTACCTTGACGAGTTTGACACTGCTCCGGCGGGTCTTGTTAACTTTCCAATCCGTGACCTCAACAGGCTCTTCAACGAAGTGGAGCGTGTCGTCAATATGAATCTCGTCGATAGGAATGGCAACGTCAACTTGAGTTGGACTTTTCTTTAAATTGGATACATGAAATGTATCGTGAACACCATTTAGTTCAGCAGGTAGGTCCAACTTGTATGCTACCGTCCCAATTCTGTCTAGAATTCTAAAGGGACCAACGTAGCGTGGATTTAACTTTCCTCGCTTTCCAAAGCGCGCTACCCCTTTCCAGGGTGAAACCTTCAATAATACCATCTCTCCGACTTGGAAGTCCACATGCTTCCGGTTTGGATCCGCGTAGGCCTTTTGCCTGTGGCGAGCGGCTTCGATGCGTTTAAGTATTTGCGCGATCTTATCTGTCGTCTCTTGGACGATCTCGGGACCAGCAAGCTGCCTATCACCTGCGTCAGACCAACATAGTGGGGATCGGCACTTGCGTCCGTATAGGGCCTCAAAAGGCGCAACACCAATACTGGTGTGGTAGCTGTTGTTATATGAAAATTCGACCAAGGGTAAGTGTTTATCCCAGCTACCGCCTAAATCCATGACACATGCCCTCAGCATGTCTTCCAACGTTTGTATTGTTCGCTCGCTCTGGCCATCAGTTTGCGGATGGAATGCAGTGCTCAGATTCAATTGTGAGCCAAAAGATTCTTGGAAAGATTGCCATATTCTTGACACAAATCTTCCGTCTCTATCAGAGATGATCGAGAGTGGTACTCCATGTCGTGCTACGATCTCTCTCATGTAAATTTCCGCAAGTTTACTAGTACTGTCTTTCTCCCTGATTGGCAGAAAATGTGCGGACTTTGTTAGGCGGTCAACAATCACCCAAATCATATCATGGCCTCTTGGCATTCTTGGTAATTTTGTAACAAAATCCATTGAGATTTGTTCCCATTTCCATTTGGGAATCTCAGGTTGTTGCAGAAGTCCCGAAGGCTTCTGGTATTCTGCCTTGACCTTAGCGCACGTTAAACATTTGCTCACATAGACAGCAACGTCGCCTTTCATCCTAGGCCACCAATAGTAATCTTTAAGATCCTGGTACATCTTATCCGATCCAGGGTGGATAGAGTACCGTGACTTGTGCGCTTCGTCGAAAATAACTTCTCTTAATCCACTAAACAGAGGAACCCAATTCCTTTTCTCAAAACATAACGTCCCTTCCTCGTTTGGTACCAAAAGCTTCTCCATTCCCCGGGGATATTCTTCCTCAAGGTTTCCCTCCTTGAGAGCTTCCTTTTGTGCAGCACGAATGCGCGAGGGAAGGTCGGTTCGTACAATCATTTCCAATGCTCTAACCCTTATAGGCTTGATTCTTTCTTTACGACTTAGGGCATCGGCTACTACGTTTGCCTTCCCCGGGTGATACTTGATCTCGCAGTCGTAATCGTTTAGCAATTCAACCCAACGCCTTTGCCTCATATTCAACTCCTTCTGGTTGAATATATGTTGCAGGCTCTTGTGATCTGTGAAGATTGTGCACTTCGTACCATACAGGTAGTGTCTCCAGATCTTTAGTGCAAAAACCACAGCGCCAAGCTCTAAATCGTGTGTGGTATAGTTCTTCTCGTGCACTTTCAGTTGGCGTGATGCGTAAGCAATGACCTTTTGGCGTTGCATCAACACACAACCCAATCCCTGACGCGATGCGTCGCAGTATACCACAAAGTCATCAGTACCTTCTGGTAGAGCTAAGATCGGCGCATCACAAATTTTGTTCTTTAATAACTGAAATGCTTCTTCCTGTTTGATTCCCCAATCAAACTTCTTGTCTTTCTGTGTGAGCGCGGTAAGGGGTTGAGCGATCTGTGAAAAGCCCTCTATGAATCTTCTATAGTAGCCAGCCAAACCCAAGAATTGTCGAATCTCGGTTGGCGTTGTAGGCGTTTCCCAATTCTTGATTGCCTCGATCTTTGTGGGATCAACATGAATTCCATCCCCATTAACCACATGTCCAAGAAACTGGACTTCGCGTAGCCAAAACTCGCATTTGGAGAATTTGGCGTACAGCTGTTCCTTCTTTAGCAGCTCTAGTATGGTTCTAAGATGTTGTTCGTGTTCAGCCTTCGTCTTTGAGTAAATCAGGATGTCGTCGATGAATACAATCACGAACTTGTCCAAGTATGGCTTGCAAACTCTATTCATCAAGTCCATAAAAACTGCAGGTGCGTTTGTCAAACCAAACGGCATAACAGGGAACTCGTAGTGTCCATAACGAGTTCGGAAGGCTGTCTTCGGAATACTTTCCTCCTGTATCCTTAATTGATGGTATCCAGATCGAAGATCGATCTTAGAATAACAGCTTGAACCTTGAAGTTGATCGAACAGATCGTCGATTCTTGGTAGTGGATACCTGTTCTTGATCGTTAGCTTGTTCAATTCTCTGTAGTCAATACACATGCGGAAACTTCCGTCCTTCTTCTTGACAAACAAGACCGGAGCTCCCCAAGGCGAGAAGCTTGGTCGGATAAAACCCTTGTCTAACAACTCTTGAAGTTGTGTTGACAGTTCCTGCATCTCAGATGGAGCAAGTCTGTAAGGTGTCTTAGCTACAGGCGCGGCGCCTGGGACTAAGTCGATGTGAAACTCCACTTGCCTCTGAGGTGGCAGTCCGGGTAAGTCTTCTGGAAAGACTTTTGGATACTCCCTTACGACAGGGATGTCTTCGATCCTTGGCTCGGCAGCCTTCTTATCCACGATGTGTGCCAGAAAGGCAACACATCCTTTCTGTAAACACTTCCTTGCCTTCAAACAGCTGATAATTCTCAATGGCGTCTCACGCTCCTCTCCATGTACAACAATGGTCTCACCATCATCAGTTGGAATACGAATCACCTTTTCGTGGCAAACTATCTCCGCTTTGTTGCCAGATAACCAATCCATTCCTACTACCACGTCGAAACTTCCCAATTGGACTGGTAGTAGATCCAAAGCAAACTCGCGTTCTCCTAGCTCAATCACACAGCCTCTGATAACATCATGGGCTTCTACCAACTTTCCATTAGCCAATTCGATTGCGTAGGGGATATCTAACTTATTAGCGGCTAGCCCAAGTATATTCTTAAATTCTAGCGATACGAAGCTATAGTCGGCACCAGTATCAAACAGAACAGATGCATAGCGTTGATTGATAGGGAACGTACTAGTGACAACGTTGGGATCCTGGCGTGCTTCCCGTGCACCGATCTGGAACACCCTTCCACGGGCTTGGTTCAATCCCGGGCAATCCTTCTTGAAGTGCCCAACGTCACCGCAATGAAAACATCCTAATCTTTTTCCACTTCCCGCACCATCCCCAACTGGCGGGTTGTTTTGATTGGCAGTTCCGGCTTGATTTGCATTGTAGCCTTGATTATTCCCTTGTAGGCGATTTCCCAAACCACCACGATTATCGTTTCTATTCATATATCCTCCCTGGCCTCCCCGGCCCGCACTAGCCCAACATGATTCCTTTGAGTGGCCCGGTTTTCCACAAGATTCACAAACTCTCACGTTATAATGGCCAGTATGGTGGCGTTGGCAGTTGTTGCATTTGGGCTGGGTGCCCTGGTACCCTTTTCCTTTCTTGGTACTGCCAGCTGACGCCTTGCTTGAAGTTTGAAAACTTCCTTTTGTTATCTCCTGAGGACTCAACGTGAGTCTCTGTCTTCTTCGCCTTGACTTCGTCAAACTTGTTTAAACGAATTGCCTCCTCGGTGAGAGCCACGCTCAAATCAATGGCTTCCGTGATAGTTGCTGGTTTGGAGGAGGTTACCATGCTAATGATTTGAGGAGCTAATCCCCAAATGAAGCGCTCAATTCGCTTGTATTCTGGCGTGACCATATAAGGAACCACTTGAGATAGGTCATGAAACCTCTGAACGTACTCTGCTACCTTCGGACCGTCCATTTTTAGGTGCCAGAACTCAGTCTCCAATCGCTGAATTTCTGCGCGGGAACAGTACTTCTTGCGCATAAGCTCCTTCAGCTCTGCCCAGGTCAGTGCGTAGGCGGCAGCTTCGCCTAACGTCTGGACTTGTAAGTTCCACCAAGATAGGGCTCCGTCTAGAAACAGCCCTGAGATGTAGGTGACCTGCTGGTCGAGCGCACATTTGCTCGTGCGGATGGTGGAGTCAGTCTTCTCGGCCCAACGAGTAAAAGCGATAGCGCCTCCGGTGCCATCGAAGTTGGTGGGCTTGCAGTCTAAGAACTGCTTGTATGTGCACCCGTGTGGTGGATTATTGTTGCCCTGGTTAATACTTCCGCTCGTTCCGGGCTGAGATGCTGCATACTGTGCTATGGCAGCGGCAATGATTTGTTGCAGTTCTGCCTCGTTAGTGGGCATGCGCGTTTCGCGTCTTGACGGCATCTTCTAAAAGACGTTTCGCATAGGTTAGTGAAGTGTACGTATGCATTCAACAATACCAACACATAACATTTCATGTTATCAACAAGTCAATCACATAACCTCTTATGTTATAGGACATAAACAATTGATTGAACATCGCATGTGATGAGAATACTGCGATTGTATTGCCACAATTCGAGACCACAATGTAAAGCTCAAAATTACACTACTATATCATACTACATCAATGACTTAGTAGGGGACGACCCTAGACAAGTCGTGCGATCACTGGACATGTTCAGGAGTCTCTGGTTCGCCCATTCTCAAATTCCACGTCAAGTTTCTGAGTTTCAGTCCTAAAACAACATTTCTTCTCAATCGTTTCCTTGAGCTCGTCCCAGCTCAGTGCATAAGCAGCGTCTGTGCCAAGGGTTTGAACCTAGAGGTTCCATAAGAGAGTGTGCCATCTAGCAACATCCCCGAGATATAGGTAACACTCTGTTGGGGCGAACAGTTACTCGTTCTTAGAATGAAGTTGGTCTCTTCGGACCAACGAACAAATGCAACGGTGCCTCCTCTTTTATCAAAGTTCAAAGGCTTGCAGTTCAGGAACTGTTTATAGGTGCAGCCAGTTGGATGGTTACTCCCAGTAATGCCATCGTTGTACTTAGAGCGGAGGGCTTCATGTCGTGCATTTATTGGTGAGATGCGTTCTTGCAGCTCGGCTTCTGTCCTTGGCAACGTACTGGTGTTTGTGTCACGTCTGGGTGACATTCCCTTTTGTCAAAGTGGTGTGAAGCGGGTTAGACAATGTTCCAATTGTCTATGAGGTATATAGCAACATAAGCCATCATGTAATCACCCAATTTCATACGCAAATATACTCAATGTGTGAGAGGGGAAATCAATTTTTGAGCCTTCACATAGGCTTGTCAATTTGGCTTGTTGCTTGTAATAGAATGAACTTCGAGGCTACATCGTCTTGGTCATTCGTGTTTTAGATTATTTCCTGCTGCACGGGCTACCATCAACTTGGCCCGCAGAGTCCACCAGGACTCCTGTGCACTACAAGTCGTTATTACGTGGGCCCCCGTAATAATAAATTGTCTTGCACAGTTACCCCAAATTTCCTCTCGTCCAAGCAGATGATCAATCAAAGGGCGACAGCAGGTGCATTGGCATGAACAGGGTCATGCTCCAATGCGGGGTCAGGAGCAACGCCTGGCTCAGGGGCCACGGCTAGATCAAAATCTCCATCTCTAATTCGGTTGGATCAACAATCACAGGGGTTACAGGATCCCCCAAGGGCTGGTCTAAGTGCATGAACTCAATGTCATGGTCTGGATCACACCAGGCGGAAAAACAGGATTGTCCTCAATATCGCGACCATACTCAAAATTGTGTGCGGGATCCGGTGCAGCTAATGATGCCCTATCAGGGTTGGCGTCGTGTAAGTAGTGCTGCATTCCCTGTATGTGCGCAGATGCGGATGTTAGAAACTCAAATGAGTCTGGGATAGGGGAATGGACATGAGTTTCCCCTACGAAGCGTCCGCATGTAGTAGTCTAGAACTAGCAGCAATAGGGCCTCGCCCTCAAGTGGGTCCTCCTCTTAGTAGTTCGACATCGTCTTCAGAGACAGCGTCGAGGGCATATCAACAACGAGATAAGCGGCAGGGGCACAGGAGCAGGGATCACCGCCCGTGGCAAATTCCCAACAAGATGGCCATCAGTAGGCTCTGCTACGACTTTAGGCAGTGCACAAAGGGCTGAAAGTCGTCATTGTCTGTGCCGGTAGTATCAGAAATGTACACCTCGTGCTTCGATGAACTATGTCGTCTGATACTGTGGTCTTGGGATTTGCAGTGTCCATCTTTCTGGTATATGATGAAAGCATGATGTTTGTAACACAAACGCATATACGTATAATATTCAATCATATAGTCATATAAACATGTAGTCACCTCGTAAGCATTCAAATTATCCTTCTAGTCCCACTAGCCAACACTTCTAGTCCCACTAGCCAACACTTCTAGTCCCACTAGCCAACACTTCTAGTCCCACTAGCCAACACTTCTAGTCCCACTAGTCAACACTTCTAGTCCCACTAGCCAACACTTCTAGTCCCACTAGTCAACACTTCTAGTCCCACTAGCCAACACTTCTAGTCCCACTAGCCAACACTTCTAGTCCCACTAGCCAACACTTCTAGTCCCACTAGTCAACACTCCTAGTCCCACTAGACCAACACTCCTAGTCCCACTAGACCAAGCCTCAGCCTCCCGACTGGGCCTAAAATAATGAATAAAATGTGCTCAATATTTGTTTGTAAAAAGTTTTGGATTCTGGGCTTAAGTGGTATGCAGTAAAAATGTTTTCGTGAGAGCCCTAGTGATCATAGTCTAGACTCAAGAATGAATCCTAGTTCGCTATGATCAGAGCTCTGATACCAAGCTGTCACACCCTGGCTTTGCGGAAGCGTGGTTAGTTTTGGTGTGACTTCTTAATACCATAGCCTAATCATAACAAAGCTATATGAATTTAAAAAAAAAAAAAACCATGCAAGTCATCATTAAGTTTAGAAATCAACATACAATACCATTGTTTTAAACATACGACCATAATCCATGTTCAGTAACACTACATCTAATAACAAAACATAAATGAGGGTTAAGGATTGTGTCTTGTCCAGGTAAGAGAACACAACCCCTAATCCTTGATGACTTCATGAAGATTGCAGCGGAAAACGTTCATACCGTGCCAGAATCCGTTATTTTCCTGAAATACATGTGAGTTGAAAAATCAACAATAATGTTGAGCGAGTTCATGTGCAAGTGAGTAAGTAAAACACTTGTAAGTATAAAAGTTTCCTGGTATGTAGCAGTGTAAGAGGACTTGTGATCACCAATGGTTTGCAAGGCCATTAGCATGTCGTGAAATGCAAGTAAGTAAGATACAACCCTAGCCGATTTTGCGTTGGGTACCAAGTCACTCCGGATCCGTTCTGTTAGTCCTCCGAGAGGCCTGTTCTGTTGGACCGGGAGCTGGGCTCGCTACACCCAGATAGATCTACCGCTCGAGTCCCTCGGGGTTCTAACTACCCATTCACATGATCTAAACCTCCTTACGTTATTCATACCGTGTATAAAGTACTTGTAAACAAAGTAACATGTATTTCACCCCCGCAGTTAAGAAAACTGAAAACAGTTAGAGAAAAGGGGGACATGAACTCACAGTGGATGCGTAAACTCTATCAAGCGTCTCTGAAGCAGTAAGCTGTGCAACGACCTACAAGTGCTAATTCTATTAGACGGACGGCCGTGCTTTAGCTTTACAGTTTATGTCTTTGGGAAATAGTTAGACAACTATTTCGTGTTTATGTTCCGTATACACTTGGTAGTTATTCTTCTTCCCAAGGATGGGGGATACAATACATGTGCGTAAGTTACGTTTTATCAAACTTGTGGTAATGTAATTACCGTGTAACTTATATGTTTGTGGAAGCGTTCGCAAAGTTTTGGAATCATTAACGCTTTGTAAATATTATTTTTACCCTAAAATAATATTTATGTAATTCACAAAATAATCATAAACAGTGTTGTGACAAATATATTTATCACGTTAGTCTTTGTGAAAATCCCACCTCCGAATATTTAGTAAAATATAGTGCTGGCGAAATTTATGTTTTGAAAACATGTCCAAAGATAGTTCTAACACTTGTTGTGTAAAAAGTCTAAGTGTTAGGTTTTTAGGAAATTTCGCCAGAGTTTCCTCTGTAACTGGAGGTGGCCACGCTTTCAAGCGTATCATTTTCTTTTAACAATCAATTCAACAATCTTCTTTATTTCATCAAGCAATTTCCGACACATCCAACTAGTCAATAAATATGTAAAGTTGCATAATCGCATGAACTTGTAGTTTTTCCGAATCTATATTATAAATCCCATTTATATACGTAGATCTTTATATAAAGTACTTTCAATCTTGTAAAAAACTCGTTTTTAGAGAAGTCCGACTTTACAACTTCTAGTTATTTTTCCCAAAAATAGTCATTTTGTCGAAATATGCGTTTCACAAGTGTTTACACACTCGTGTGTTCTAAATATTATTCTTAACATTGTAAGATCCGTTTCTTTAAAAACATGATTTCTTTAAAGTGTGGTCCTTTGAAGATACCACTTGCGGATACGTAGATCCACGAGTTTTAAACACCATTTCACTGGTTAAACCACTTTTACACAAGTAAAATATTTCTTTACAAGTTCATGTCTCTAAAATGTGGTAGTGTTTCATTTTTAACCCTTGTATCTTTCAAGAACAAGCTTATGTGAAGATACATGATTTTACAAAGTCGGGTTAAACGAAGTTTCGAGCTACCACATTATAGATCGGGTCTAGATAAACACAAATTTCAAGTCCTACGACTTTTACACAAGACATGTGCTATTAACCTCCATTTTAGTGATTTTACTAGACTTTAAAGATTCAAAACGCGTGTTTACGATATTTAACCGACGAAAGTTCTTTTAACCACTTTAGATGAGTGTAAAAACAAGTTTTAAACAATATACCTCTAGCTCGGGGCTAGGGAAGAATCGTGACGAAAAACGCGTGGATAAAAGCCAACGGTTGAGGTCCTTCGTGTTCCGCTTGCACCGAAGCTCCTTATACGCGACTTGTGATGTTTGTATGATGAAGGAATGAAGAGATCAAGGGCCGAAGGTGGGTGTATGGGGCTGGGGTGGTTCGGCCGAGAGTAGAGAACAAGAGAGAATGAGTGGAAGTTTGTTGATAAGTGAGGTGATTATGTCTTGGGTTTAGTGGTGTATTTATAGACAAGATTGGAGGGTATTATCCAATGGAAGTTATGTTCTCTAGATGCCCAACATATGAGATTCACCAAATCACAAGTACAAGGGGGTGTTTGGCCGTAATTTACATAGAGAGGAAGAGAGTGATCTTGTGGTGACTAGTGAAGTGATAATTAGGTTAAGTGAACACTAGTACTTATAGAAAGATTAAGTGCTATTATCCATTGGTAATTATGCCACCTTGATATCAAACACAATCTTAATAAAATAATAAACTTGTACCATGGTGTCTCCCCCTAGTTAGGGGCCGGTTATGGGGTGGGGGTTGGGTTAGTTCGATTGTAAGTGGGTGTTTAGGGGTTTAGTTAGGTAAACTAAGTTAGTTTAGGTTTTAAACTCCGTTAGTTATAAATAGCGTGTTATGACGGGTGTTAGGGTAATCAGAGACCCTAACTGGCTCAGAAAAAGAGTAATAATAAAAATACTAATATTTTCATGTTCCGGGTAAAGTCCGGGTGTCCGGTTGGATAGTAATCCGTTAAAGTGTTACAAAAGACTTTAAAGTGTCGTTATTACATTTTAGTGACACATTTTTGTTTTCCCGACACTTTAGAAAGTGTCTAGTGATATTTTCTCATTTTTGGCACTTTACTAGTCAGCTAGAAGCTGGTTAAATTGTTAAAGTGCTGTGTTTGGTACTTAAAGTACGTTTTTGGCACATCCGAATCAGTGTATCTTATCCCCTAGAGACGCGGTAACACAACCCTTATATCCTACACTCACTACCAGTGTAGCCAAAATATATGAGGCTCTTAACAGGCCTTGAGGCAGTATTTGCCTGATGCTGGTTATATTAGCATGTACACTGTGTATCCGTTTAGTGCTACTGTGCTTTTTGTGCATCACGTTTGTCACTAGGGTTCAGTATGTAATCAATGTAGTGACAGCAAATAAAGTATGATGCAAGTAAGTGCATGTATCAGTATGCAGGTAGCAGTTTATCAGCTAGTTTAATCAAGCACAGTAATCAAGTAATAATTAATCATTAATTAAGTTGTACGGATACCTGGTTTTGTGCGGGTTGTCACAGAATGCGCTATCAAATACCATCCGGGCATGGCCAATGTTGTGGCCGACACCCTAAGTCGAAAGGATACTATACCTAAGCGTGTACGTGCGTTACAGCTTACTATTCACTCTAGCCTTCCCACTCAAATTCGTGATGCTCAGGTCGAAGCATTGAAAGCAGAAAACATCAGGGCTGAGTCCCTACGAGGATCAAGGAAACGGTTAGAACAAAAGGAAGACGGCGCCTACTATGTAAACGGGCGCATTTGGGTTCCACTTTACGGAAACTTACGCGAGCTTGTGATGGATGAAGCACATAAGTCTCGTTATTCAGTACATCCTGGTTCGGATAAGATGTACCACGACCTAAAGGCTACATACTGGTGGCCTAGTATGAAAGCCAACATAGCAACCTACGTCAGTAAATGCTTGACTTGTGCTAGGGTCAAGGTCGAATACCAGAAACCATCAGGCCTACTTCAACAACCAGAGATACCTAAATGGAAATGGGAGAAAATTTCCATGGATTTCGTTACTGGCCTGCCTAGATCTCAACACAGAAATGATACCATTTGGGTGATCGTGGATCGACTGACCAAGTCTGCACATTTTCTGGCTATCAAGGAAACGGATAAGTTTTCTACTCTAGCAGACATCTACCTAAAGGAAGTGGTATCAAGGCACGGAGTGCCAACCTCCATCATTTCTGATCGTGACTCACGTTTTACATCTGAATTGTGGCAAGCTATGCACAAGTCCTTTGGTTCTCGATTAGACATGAGCACGGCATATCATCCACAGACGGATGGGCAATCTGAACGCACCATCCAAACCCTTGAAGACATGCTTAGGGCATGTGTAATCGACTTTGGTAATGGCTGGGAAAAACACCTCCCGTTAGTGGAGTTTTCATATAACAACAGTTACCACACCAGTATCCAGGCCGCTCCGTTCGAGGCATTGTACGGATGGAAGTGCCGATCATCTCTCTGTTGGGCAGAAGTTGGTGACAGCCAAATCATAGGCCCAGAACTTGTAGTAGATACAACCAAGAAGATTGCTCATATACGACAACGAATGGCGGCAGCTCGTGACCGTCAGAAAAGCTACGCTGATAAGCGCAGGAAACCACTCGAGTTCCAGGTTGGGGATCGAGTGCTACTCAAAGTCTCACCTTGGAATGGTGTAGTTCTTTTTGGCAAACTAGGCAAACTCAATCCGCGTTATGTCGGACCGTTCGAAATCATTGAGAAAATTGGCAAAGTCGCTTACAAGCTGAATCTACCGGCAGAACTCAGCGGAGTTCACAATGTTTTCCATGTGTCGAATCTGAAGAAGCGTCTGTCAGATGAGACCCTCATAGTTCCTCTCAAGGAGCTCACTATCGACGATCAGCTACGATTCATCGAGGAACCAGTAGAGATTACTGATCGAGATGTTAAGGTTCTCAAGCGTACCAGAATACCTCTTGTTCGAGTTCGTTGGAACTCCCGTCGTGGCCCAGAGTATACCTGGGAACGAGAAGACCAAATGAAACTCAAGTATCCCCAGTTGTTTAAGAAAAGTGCAACCACTACTGAGGCTGAAGCTACTGCAGAATTTCGGGACGAAATTCCAAACCAACGGGGGGATGATGTGACACCCCAGGAAAACCAGGAAACCAACGCAACTTAACTAGCTTCCTCAGTAACCATGTACTAAATTTCGGGACGAAATTCTCTTAACAGGGGGAGAATGTGACAACCCTCATAATTACATGTATCCGTATGATTTATTAATGATAATTAAAGTGCTTGATGACTGTGCTGAATTACTTAACTGCTTCCTGATTACTGCGTCATACTTACATGTGCTTGTTAACATACTAGTCTTGTGCAGAAAATTGACTAAATGGTCCTGTATGCTTTCCTAAGTGTTGGGAATTAAAAGTGTTAGAAAAAGTTACATAAAAGACACTATACGGAATAACTTAGCACTTTAACGAACCGTTATCTAACCGAACAACCGGACATTACCCGGAACACTAAAATATTGCAAGAAACATTGTTTTTATTTTTCTGCGCGAGTTATGGTTCCCGAGCACACTAACATATTACATAAAGCATGTAACACACTAAACACAAGTCCTACACCCTAACCTTCCATTAAATCACCTACTTATCCCCAAACTTGCACTTAACCCCCCCCCCCCCCCCCCCCATTGTAATTTTCGGTCATAAAGCATGGCCCACCTCAAGATCTTTATAAATCTCCTAAATCCCCAAGTAATCTTCCATGGATCTCTTCCAAGATTTGTTTTGATATGGTTTGTACTATGGGGAACACCTTACCCATTGGTTATTAGTGAAGTTGGATTATAAGAGAAACTAGATGTTCATCCTTCTCATCACCACACCACTCCTTTCTTCTCCTCCATTCTCGGCCGCCCCCTCATCACCACACCACCACCATTTTCTTGCAAGCTCCATCCATTCCAAGCTTCATACAAGGTGTAAGAAGGTGAATAACGAAGCTTGGTGTTCACGGATCTTGAAGGACCTCACTCGTTTGCTATTATCCTCCACATTTTCACTTGTTTCTTCCCTTAGCTTCAAGCTAGTAGTAAGCTTCTTATACACTCTTGTTACTTCATGTTTTTAGTGGTTAAAAGCTATATCTTGATGAAAGCATATGAACACTAAAGATCATAAACGTAAAACTTGAACATAAGCTTTACATAAGATAAAATAATGCTAGAATGATGTTATTTTGAATATGTATGATGTTACTTGGTGATTACTAGTAATATGATGATTGATCATCATATGTAACTTGTTAAAGCATGATTAAAAACATGGTTTAACAAGTTAGAGGTGATTATGTGCTTGTATGAAATAATCATCTTCTAGTCTACACATGAACTTGAAAGAAAAATGATTTTTCTTGAAAAATAATAAACCATGTGAACTAGTGATCTTGTAGATCTAAAACTTGTGAATGAGTTTCCTAAATAAACCAAGTTTAAAAGACGGGTTTGAAAGATCATGATCCTTACACTATTTTTGGAAATAAAGTAAGTATATGGATACTAGTGACACATGAAAATGTTGTGAATAAATATTTTTGTAAAATATATTTACAAGTTGTGAACATCCAAAAATCCCGAGAATGAGATTTTAACAAAAGTAAACACATTTTGGAGGGTAACTAAACCCACTAAACGCCTCACCAAGTTACTACGTGTTTTTATGAAACATCAAGTTCATGTTGGTTTGTAAATGGAATAGTTTGCTCTTGGTAAATTGTTGTTGATTGTTGAATGATTTTTGGAAAAGAAAATGATATGCTTATTAGCATGGACACCTCCATTTACAAAGGAAACTCTGACGAAATTTTCTAAAAACTCCAACACATAGAAATTATTTTCTAACAAGTGCTTACAAATATGTTTTAACTTTGTTTTTCAACATAAACTCCGCCATGAGTTTTGTTACAAAAATACAAAGTATCGGATGTTGATTTTTACAAGTAAAATGGATAAATATATATTTAGAATATATATTTTATACTAGAACACTTGTGTGGATATTTGTCTATTTTGTGAGATAGTTATATTATTTTAGGATAAAATAATATAACTTAACAAAATATCTTGACATTAGAATTGTGTGGTATGTGATAGAAGTAATGAGTAGGTAAACCGTACGTAGGATACATGTTATGCATGCACGAGAAATTGATTGTTATCTGTACTTTATTAGGACGTGCTTGATTTCTGATTATTAGAGTAACTAATCTAACTGAGCAAACCAAGGTGAGTTCACACTTTCTACAAGGCATGGGATTCCCGGTGGTTTGGGAATGGGTTAAGAAACTAAAATGGAACCTACATATCCTCCTTGGGTAGGATATGTACCGCCATCCTCCATAGGTAGGATGCCAATATTAATCCTGCGTATTCTCCTTGGGTAGAATACGTACGTTCGTCCTCCTTGGGTAGGACAAAAACCTTAAACTACTAGCAAAACTCTATCACCTAAGTCTCTCATTTTATATCGACTTAATCGCCGAGGCCGATGGCGAGCGGGTCATTAGTTAATAGCTCTATTAGGTTTAACAAACCTCACACCGTGCCGTTCGGACGGGCGTGTACTAATGGACTATGGCAAACTGTCAATGATGATGGACATTGACGTAGGGCACAACTTAATTTCGTTAGTAGTCGATATGATAACGGTCTAGTGGTTCACATGGGGTAGCCCCCACTAATTATGGGTATGGTTTGGGAAAGAAGGAATTGGTTAATCATATTTTCAACTATGGGGTAACCCCCACGGCAAGTAAGCCAACGAAACAAAAACTATGTTTTTGAAACAACTTAAAACGAACACCCAACTGTGAACTCACTCAACTTTGTTGTTGACTCGTTGTTACATGCCTTACAGGTCGTTAGATGCTTATGGAGCTTGCACGAGGAGGAGGTCGTTGTGGGATATGGACTGTTATGTCCCGTTCTAAACACTTGAACTTTATGAACTTATTGAACTTATGTTTTGGGTTTTACCTTTAATGCTTCCGCTGTTTAATTTGAACTTGGTTAACTAGCTTTTGGTCACCAATTGTATTGTGGTTGGTTAATTACGTTGTTCAATATGATTGGTGTCTCGATCCTGGTCACGTCACGCCTCCAAGCGGTGAAACTCCGCATGGTGGATTTTCGGGGTGTGACACACTGTCTGCTGTAACAGGTATGTTTTCATGTTTTCCATCATATTTAGAACATAATTGATCAACACAAACATAAACAAATAAATGCGAGTAGACATAAAAAAATGTTGAGCAATGCAAATGAATAAAAACCTATATTCAAAAACATGTCTGGTCTTGTTCCTAGTATGACGAAAAGTACGGTATTTTTTGGGAATGTGGCGGAGTCAGTTAAAGCCCGGATCCTAGGCATTATGTCGTTTGATGAAGGGGTACTTCCAGTGAAGTACTTAGGTGTTCCGCTAATTTCTACTCGGCTACACTATAAAGATTGTAAAAAGCTGGTGGAGAGTATGGATAATAGAATTTTGGATTGGAAAAATAAATGTTTATCTTTTGCGGGTAAGGTGCAACTAATGAAATCGGTGTTATCTTCATTGCATATTTACTGGGCATCGGTGTTTATTCTACCTAAGCGTATTATTAAAGATCTTGAGGAGCGTATGCGGCTGTTTTTGTGGATGCAAGGCAATAATATTAAAGGAAAGGAAAAAGTTAAATGGAGTTTGGTATGCTTGCCAAGAAGTGAAGGGGGTTTGGGTATTCGAAGGGTGGGGGACATGAATAATGCTCTTATGGCCGCGCATATTTGGAGTTTACTTACCAACCGGGAATCCTTATGGGTTAAATGGGTACAGACTTATCACATCAAGGATAGAAACTTTTGGGATGTTGTTGGTGCACTGAATGTCTGTTGATTACATCATTATCAAGTCTTGTGTCTAGGATTGTTTGAATGAACACACATTAGGGTTAAATTAGGGTTTGTATGTTGTAATCATGAAGATTTCGCTTGAAAGGGTATGTTAATGCTTGAAGCGAAATCAACATCACATGATTTCGCTTCAGACTTCCTCAAGCGAAATCATCATGTCTATAAATAGGTGTGTTGGTCATTTGAGTTGTAAGAGAGGTCATTATACGTGTGACGAAGTGCTGACGGATCTGTATCAGAAAACCTTGTACAAGCACTCAAATTAATCTGAAAAGAAAGATTAAAAGGATTAAAGCTGTTATGACTTAGTTTACTTTGATTCCGCCTCTGTAAACTGAGTTGAACTGCCTTGACTGACATTTTAGGGTCATACAAACGGTCCAACAAGTGGTATCAGAGCTCAGGACGAGGAGTTCATACCATAGCAGCGGATTATCTTCTTTCTACTCACTTCTTTTTACATTTTTCTGATCTGAACAAGTTCCAACGGTTAAAATGGTCTAACTTTCAAGTATAATGTGTAAAACTGTGTTTTAACAAAGCCTACAAAGTTTCAAATTAAAATTCAGCTTAAAAAGTGTTAAAACTGACCTAGAACCAAATTTCGCTTGAAAGTATTTCGAAGATAGCAGGTTGATTTCGCTTCAAAGTAGACTGTTTGGACTATATAACCCTGAAGCGAAACTGAATCCCTGAAGCGAAACTGAATTCCTGAAGCGAAATTGTGGATTTCGCTTGAACTGTTGAAGCGAAACTGTTCTATTAGATTTCGCTTGAAGGACTGTTTAGCTGAAGCGAAATAGTATTGCTTGTTTTCGCTTGAAGGATCTGATCTGCTGAAGCGAAATTGTTGGTTTCGCTTGAAACTTATTGATTTGAAATTTGTTCTGATGAAGCGAAATTGAGGATTTCGTTTGAATTAGTTTTGTTGACTGATTTCGCTTGAACAATATTAGTTAACTGATTTCGCTTGAAGCTGATTACTTCAAGAATTTCGCTTGAACTTGATAAATTTTCAAAACATAAAAATTTTTCTAAGTGTTTGACTGATTTTTCAGGTACGTTCACGATGGATGATATTTTCTTGAATCCGTTTGGCGATATGTACGCATTCGCAGGAAACTCGGGAGATGATACTTCTACAAACAACAACAATACGAATGAGAATGAGAATACACCGAAAGAAAGAAAGAAGGAAGCTTGGGAGTCCGAAAGTGCATTTGGAACATTTAATAAACCTCCTAAGCTGATGGCTATAGAAGATTATAGTAGGTGGGCAACAAAATTCGAAGACTGGTTGATGGCATTTGCTTTTCCTAGCTGGAAGAGTATGAAGAATGGTTTTGAACAAGGAAAGAAAAATGGTGAAGCATTAAGATCAACTGAAGAGATTGACAATTTTGTGGCTGAGCAAAAATGTGTGGCATTATTATTTCAATCGGTGCGTGAAGACATCATTTCACTGATAGATTACTCAAATTCTAAAGACTTATGGGAAAAACTTGAAAAGAAGTGTCTTGGAAGCAAAGAGATTATAAAAAACAAAAAGAAACTTCTTAGGAAAGAATTTGATATGTTTAGTTGTATGAAAAATGAATCGGTGTGTAAAATGATTGAAAGGTTTGGTCATCTGAAGCTGGAATTAGCAAGACATGATATCAGATATTCAGATGATGAGCAAGTAGACAAGTTGTTCGATTCATTGCCAGACGAGATGGAGTGGAGATATTATGCTCTCATGCTTAAAAATACTATTCCTTCTGAATTGTTGACTCCAGATGTGTTGATTGAAAGACTGGAAAGTCATGAGCTAGAGCTGAAGAAAACATTTAAAGTCAATAATTCATCTTATCAGCAGAATCTGGATTTATACTATCCAAAGAGTATGATGCAGAAAGCTACTTCTCCAAAAACTGCATTTTCTGCTGAGAATGTTTCTACAGTAGGCAAAGAAAGTCAAAGTGGTCAAAGCAGTGGAAGTCATAGTGGTTATCACAGTGGATCTACGTCTTCTGCAAATCATTCTGATGCAAAATTTTCTTGCAATATCGCTATAGATCTGAAGAACGCACAGAACTTTGATGCAGAGTCGGCCAAGCAACAAATGGTCTTTCTAGCGTCTGTTTTGGAATCCTACGAAGGATTGGTAGCTGGAAAAATCGGGAATACAAATCTGACGAAAGAAGACTACGATCAGATAGACCCTGAAGAAATGGAGCTGATCGATATTCGTTGGACAATGGCAAGTGCAGTTCGACGTGCACAACGCTTCATGGAGATTACAGGGAGAAAAACAATCGGTGGTCCGTCTACTAAGTTGGGGTTCGATAAATCGAAGGTGACTTGCTTCAAGTGTAAGCAGAAGGGTCATTTTAAGAGAGAATGCCGAAACGCTTATGTTGATGAATCGGAGAATCCTTTTCGAGATGATTATTACAAAAAGGCAATCTACCATCAGAATAAATCCGAGCCGCCTAGATTAAAGCAGTCTGAAGATAATAGAGACAAATCAAGGGCTCTTGCTGTGATTTATGATGATGAAGGGTATGATTGGAGTAAAGAAGTTTTACCGGAAGAAGATGCGGTTGGTTACGCATTCATGGCAAGCAATAATGAACCTAAGCCATGGAAAGATGATCGTACTGAAGAACAGAAATATAAATACCGGAAGATGACTGCTGAAACAAAAATTATTAGACTTTCTGGTATCTTTCTGGAAGCTAGAAGAGCAAACAGATGGGATCCAGATAGAGAGTGCTATCTTGATAGATATGGCAACATTGCAATTGATGACAAAACGATTGATATCGAAGCCATCATCAAGGAGTATCAAGAAGAAGATGAATATTGGCAGCACAAGTGGTGGGGAACACCAACATCAAAGATGATTGAAGAAGCGAAAGAGAAAGAGAGAAAGGAGAAAGGAGAGAAAGAGAAGAAAGAAAAGCAGGTTGATACAGGCATAATTGATACTACGCAAGAGTTGACAACTGAGAACCTGGGAGTGATGGCTGACAAAGTGCTAGCTGCAAAAGCACTTGAGGTAGATTCTAATTCTGCTACTGAGTCAAAGGAGTCGGTCAGTCAAAATGCGTCAGGTAACAAGAATGAGTCAGGTAAAAAGATTGATGGAAATGCTGACTGCAAAAATTGCACCAAACAATGCAATTTTTGTAGTACTGTCACGTACCTTAACAATGAGAAAATTCAGAATCTGACAACAAAGGTTAGAAATGTTGAAAATCAGATTCTTGATCGTGACAAAAGTGTTAGAGCTTCAACTGAACGGAACAAAGAATTAACGGCTAAAATTGAAAATGATAAAAAGGAACATGAGAAACTAAAATCTGAATATGAAAAGTTAATTCTTGAAAACCGTCAAATTTCTGAAAAATTTGAGAAATTGAAAAGCATTGTTAAAGATAGTGATGATCGTAATGGCAAAACATTTAAAGAAAATGAACATCTAAGAGCTGTTTTGGGAGTAAAAGAAAAATCGATTAATGAACAACTGGATCAAATTGCTAAATTGAAACTTAAAGTTCAAGAAGCTGAAATTGAGAATGAACGTATCCAGTTGAAGCTTAACAGCTATAAATCGGCAAGCTTTGTTTTGCAGCATATTGTTCCTAAACCTATAGGGAAAAACAAAGATGGCGAGGATGTGTTTTCTGATGGAACGGGTATAGGTTTTCACAAAGTTCCACCGCCAATTTTAGACAACTACACGAAAAAGCAGTCTAGTTTGGTGGAAATTGAGGAAGAAAGTGAAGTTAAACTTCCTGAAAACATTGATGTCACGTTTACATCTTCCAATGAAGAGGGTGTCCAAAGTGATGTGGTGAAAAGTGTGGTAGACAAAGTGCTTAAACCGGATTGTGACACTTCTGAGGAGGATGGGTGTTTCTTTGACAAATACATTCAGAAACAAAAGTCCAAAAACAACTTAAGTGATGAACCGGGTCTTGTGATGTACAAGATGGCTGGATCTGATAAGTTGTATTCGGATTCAGAGTTTCCAATAGAGAATGTTAACATGAACAAATTGACAAATGTTTTCAAACTCGTTGAAGTCGAGTTATCAGCAGTGAATAATCTGAGTCGAAAGAAAGACAGGGTTTATAACAAGAAAACTGTTTATTCACCACGTTTTTACAATAACAATCGAAACAATTGGTTGGGTGATTATCGGGGTGGTAATAGTTATCGGAAGAAAAATTTTCAAAACAAGAGGTTTATTGAGAAGAAGGTGTTTGTGAATGGTTCACGGTTACTTTCTGATGAGAAAAATGAAATCTTTTCAAAATCGAATGAAGAGTTCTTTGAGAAAAGAGCTTCACAGGCTCAGTCTGAAGGCATGAGTAGTGTAGCTGATACTCGTACTTGTTTTAGATGTGAACAAGTTGGTCATATTGCACGAAAGTGTACATATGTGAAGCCTAGGACTGAAGCTGTGAAGGTTCAACAAAAGAAGGTTGATGTGAAGGGTAAATCACCGATGTATGTTGAGAAGAAAGTGGTTGAGAAGCAAAACGTTAAAATCAACAATGTAAAAGCAAAAAATGAACTTGTAAAGAAATTGGTAACTCAAAATGACAAGTTTTATAAACGGGTTGCATTAACTGAACAAATTTGGAAACCAAAAGGTGAAATGAAAAGTTCAACTTCTGAAGTGAAAAAGGCTGAAGAATCAATTTCGGTTGATTATGATGCAAGTTTTCCACCTTTGAAGGCTAAAAATTTCAAAATTCAAATTGCGAGAGTCAAGGTTACACCTAAGGCTGATGAGGCCTGGGTGGACACCATGTTTGAATAAGTAGTTTGAATTGCCGGAGCTTCCTGGATCGCGAAGCATGAATCGGCATTTTTCTTGAAGTTGGTTAAATTGTAGTTTGTTTTGTGCAGGATCTTCCACAACTGATATCCAGATGGATTATGGATAGTGGTGCATCTCGACATATGACAGGGAAGACCGCATTGCTGTATGATGTGAGAAACATTAATGGTGGTTATGTGGGATTTGCTGGTCATGAAGGTGGTAGAATTGTTGGTGAAGGAACGTTATCCAATGGGATTGTGACGTTTGAGAGAGTTAACTACATCACTGAGCTGGAGAACAATCTGCTTAGTATCTCGCAGATTTGTGACAATCAGTATACTACTCACTTCACTGATAAGGAATGTTTGATTCTGAAACCTGGTTTTGTTGTTCCTGAAGAATGGATTATTATGAGGGCACCTAGAGTGAATGATTTATATGTGTTAGACATGTCTGTAGCAACTACAACTACTGGTCAAGCACATTGTTTTGTGTCTAGAGCAACTGAGAAAGAATCCAGATTGTGGCACCGCAAGATGGGGCATATTCACCTAAGGAAGATGAATCACTTGGTGCACAATGATTTGGTATTGGGAGTTAATATCAAAGGTTTTCATCTGGAAGGGGAGTGCATTAGCTGTGTCAAAGGCAAGCAGAAGAAAAAGTCACACCCTACAAAGCAAGTCAATTCAGTTTCGAGACCTCTGGAAAGACTTCACATGGATTTATTTGGTCCAGTGAATGTCAAGAGCCTTACAGGAGATTACTATTGTGTGGTCGTTACTGATGATTATTCCAGATTTTCGTGGGTATCTTTCTTGAAAACAAAAGATGAAACATTTGACAGTTTGTTGAGTCTGTTCAGAAAGATTGAGAATTTGTACCAAAGGCGTATCAAGAAAATTCGAAGTGATAATGGTACTGAATTCAAGAACAGCAAGATGGAAGAATTTTGTGATGAAAGAGGTATTTTGCATGAGTTTAGTGCTCCGTACACTCCGCAACAGAATGGAGTCGCAGAACGCAAAAACCGGACGCTAATCGAAACGGCTAGAACTATGCTCGCAGATTCAAAGTTACCGATTAATTTTTGGGCTGAAGCTGTTTCTGCCGCATGCTATACGCTCAACGGGGTTCTAACTGTAAAGAAGTTCAACAAAACATGCTTTGAGCTAATCAATAACCGCAAACCGAATTTGAAGTATCTAGAACCGTTTGGGTCACCCTGTACGGTTATAGAACCTTTTGGAAAGTTTGGTCCGAAGTGCATTGAGGGTATATTTGTTGGTTATTCAAATCCATTGCTACGTGTCTTCGTTCCAAGTGAGAAGCGGATTATTGAAGCTGCAAATGTTGAATGTCAAGGTTATACAATGCCGCCGCAGAATCCTGGTGATTCATGGCGTTATCATTATGACAAACTTTGGGATTCGTTTGACATGAGAGAAGAATCAGAGGATGATGAAGATTTCTTTGATGAGTTGGATATTTTGCGTGAATATGAGTCGCAGTTAAGGTTCCCAGCTGAGTATTCAAGAAGACCACGGGAAACTTCAAATGATGATGAAGCAGGTCCAAGTAATGCTGGTGAGCATGATGATGTCCAACAGAATGAAGTTGCTCAGGATAATCAGTCGGTTCAGAATGATGATCTAGAAGCTGAAAACATGCCAGTATTTGATCATGGTGATTCAGATTCTGAGGGGGAGCAAATTCAGATTTCAAGTCAAACAAACCAAGTTGGTGAACAAGATGCAGAACAGAATGTTACTAATCTGGAGGGAAATGTTGATGTTCAAAGTGAAGTGATGCCGCGAACTTTTTCATATCATCCAGAGGAGTTGATAATAGGAGAATTGCAAGCAGGCGTTCGCACTCGAAATCAGATTGATAAAGGGCTTACATGTTTTTATACAAAAGTTGCTCCTTTGCAAACTGAATTCTCATTAAGTTGTTTTATCTCGCAGGTTGAGCCAAGAACTTACAAAGAGGCGCTTACTGAAGACTCTTGGGTCAATGCTATGCAGGAGGAACTTAGTCAATTCGAGAAATTGGGAGTGTGGAAGTTAGTTGATTTGCCGGATGGTCATAGGAAAATTAACACTAAGTGGGTGTTTAAGTGTAAGAGGGACGATAGAGGAGTTGTTATAAGGAACAAAGCTCGACTCGTTGTTCAGGGCTTTAGTCAACAGGAGGGGATTGATTTTACCGAAGTCTATGCTCCTGTAGCACGACTAGAGGCAATCAGAATTTTTCTAGCATTTGCGTCTTGGAAGAATTTCAAAGTATATCAGTTGGATGTTAAATCGGCGTTTCTTTACGGGAAGGTTAAAGAGGAGGTTTATGTCGGTCAGCCGCCGGGCTTCACCGATCCAATCCACAAAAACAAGGTATACTTATTGGACAAAGCGTTGTATGGTCTACATCAGGCACCGAGAGCCTGGTACGAGACTTTGTCTCAACACCTACTCGCTAACCAGTTCATACGTGGAAAAGTGGATGCCACTCTCTTCACTAAAGTCGTTGATGGTCATCTTCTGATAGTTCAAATTTATGTGGACGATATAATCTTTGGATCGACAAATGAAAATCTATGCAAAGATTTTGAATCAGTGATGAAGCAGAAGTTTGAAATGTCTTCAATGGGGGAGATGAAATTCTTTCTGGGATTACAAGTTGAACAACTTCCTGAGGGAATTTTCATTCATCAGTCAAAGTACGTTCATGATATTCTAGAGAAATTTGGGATGTCAAGTTCTACTCCAGCTGCTACCCCACTTGCAACAAATCATGGGATTCACCCAGATCTCACCGGAGACAGGGCTGATGAAACTTTTTATCGATCCATGATAGGTTCTTTAATGTACCTAACTGCTTCACGTCCTGATATTATGTACCCAACGTGCCTCGCAGCAAGATTTCAGTCTAACCCGAGAGCATCACATATGATTATTGTGAAGAGGATATTGCGCTACCTGAAAGGAACTCCTTCATTGGGGTTGTGGTATCCTAGAAAAGGTGATTTTACGCTCGAAGGGTATTCCGATTCGGATTTCGGATGCTGCAAAGTCAATTCAAAATCAACAACTGCAGGATGCCAGTTCTTTGGTCCTAGATTGGTTACCTGGCAGTGTAAGAAACAAACGTCTGTGGCGTTATCTACATGTGAAGTGGAGTATGTTTCTGCTAGCAGTTGCTGCTCTCAGATCTTGTGGATACAGCAACAGATGCGCGACTACGGTTTGCAGTTTCTTAACACACCTCTTTTTGTTGATAATGAGGCCGCAATAAATATAACTAAAAATCCAGTACATCACGCTAAAACTAAACACATAGAAATTCGTCATCACTTTATTCGTGATTGCTTTGAGAAAAAGTTGATACGAATTGAGAAAATCCACACTGACGAACAGAAAGCTGATTTACATACCAAAGCTTTTGATAAAAATAGGTTTCAATATTTGTTAAAACTGAATGGTATGAAGCTTCTGTCGGTGTCGGATGGCATTATTGGCGTTGATGAGAGTACTGTTGCGGATGAAGACGAGAAACAATCTGCAATGGTTTGTCGAATTTTTACTTGTTTTGGTATTTAGGGGGAGTAGATGTTTGTACATAGTTTATTTTCAGAAAATACAAAAACAGTAAAAAATGATAAAAATACAAAAACATGATAAAATCTGAAAAAGAGCTTGTGTATATGGGAAAATGATAGTACATCAGCTAGATGATCACGGTATGCTAAAGATTTGAAATGTTTAAAAGAGTTAAACAATCTTACTGATGATGTGTCGATAGGTTTTCACACATTTAGTAGATTTATTCGGGATATAAACCTAAATTCAAACTTGTGAATTCGTGGGGAACACTACTTGGATATATAGGTAACCCCTGAAATCTCGTTTGAAAGGTCTCTTAATCTGATATACTAGGTCTTTATACTCTATGATGTCTGGGGTATTATTCCGGGACTTCTGCTGAACGGTAGTTCTGACCTAGTCCCTGGCTAATACTTGCTTAAATGCTTGAAACACAGCATTTCACCCTCAGCATGCTGAAACAATAAAATTGATATATGCTGCTGTTGTAAGCAAAAAGATCCTCTAAAGGGGACATACCTAAAGTCGAAGCTGATATCTCTCTGCGTATACGGAAGTATCGATCTGAGATCCCTCGGCCCTCGCATACCTAAATTATATACAGATATCATTGTAGTATTCTCACCTGTAAGACTGATTATTGAGATTCTGGAAACGGGAGTATATTCAAGAGGTGGGACACATGAATGATCTAAGTTCTTAATTCATCTAAATCGTATCCTGAATAAGTTGAACTTTGTATGAGAATTTAAGATGGATCAGTATATCGACAATCGAGGTAAATTGTTTAAATCTGAGTATGAAATGTAGCTTAACGGTACTTGTGATTTGTCTAAAAAGCTGATATGATTCCCTGACACGCTTATCAAAAATATGTTTGTAAAAAGGTTTACTTTGTTTAATTTCTGCAATTTAAGTTTTCTATATTTCATTTCTTAGTTTAGA
The DNA here is from genome assembly GCA_030545235.1 of Helianthus tuberosus. Lineage (NCBI taxonomy): Eukaryota > Viridiplantae > Streptophyta > Magnoliopsida > Asterales > Asteraceae > Helianthus > Helianthus tuberosus. Next base: position 123,136,738 of record CM060409.1, read on the forward strand.
TCACTTTATAAAATCCAAAAAGATTTTATTTCTGCTTTATTTTAGACAAACCAAAGTGGAGAGTTGATTGTTGGATTCTCAGATGTTTGAAGCAGATGCAGGAGATTCTGAGCTGAAGAATGAGGAGAGCTTACTTTGAAGAAGTTTTGATTTGTTTTGAAATGACAAAAACAAGTTCATTAACTTGATACTTGTTATTTTCAGAAAAAGTTTGAAAATGTTGTTTTAAAATCAGTTTGATTCGTCAAAAGATCAACCAAGGTCATTAAATTGGACTTGGTAGATTAATTGAGTAATCAGGGTCATTAACTTGGACCTGAATACTTAATTGGATTATTAAAACTGATTGAATTTGTGTTTTATTGTTGAAAAGATAGAATGGTTATGTTTGTTTGTTGAGTAACAAGATTGGACTTCATTATTTCCTACGGAAGCTTATTGACAAAGCTTGAACCAGATATCTCAGATCCTAGCATATTGAGAGGGGGAGACTGTGAAAGGGGGAGTCTGGATCAACAGTCAAAGGGAAGATTGAAGTTTAAAGTTTAAAGATTGAAGATAAAGATTGATGAGAGTTTTTACAATGGTTGGAGATTGTAAAAGACAAAGACTTGAAGCCAAAGACTTCATCAACATCCAAGGGGGAGTCTGTTGGTGCACTGAATGTCTGTTGATTACATCATTATCAAGTCTTGTGTCTAGGATTGTTTGAATGAACACACATTAGGGTTAAATTAGGGTTTGTATGTTGTAATCATGAAGATTTCGCTTGAAAGGGTATGTTAATGCTTGAAGCGAAATCAACATCACATGATTTCGCTTCAGACTTCCTCAAGCGAAATCATCATGTCTATAAATAGGTGTGTTGGTCATTTGAGTTGTAAGAGAGGTCATTATACGTGTGACGAAGTGCTGACGGATCTGTATCAGAAAACCTTGTACAAGCACTCAAATTAATCAGAAAAGAAAGATTAAAAGGATTAAAGCTGTTATGACTTAGTTTACTTTGATTCCGCCTCTGTAAACTGAGTTGAACTGCCTTGACTGACATTTTAGGGTCATACAAACGGTCCAACAGATGTTCTAGTTAAAAACAATATTACTTGGAGTTGGTGATAGATGTTAACACTTAGGCCGCTGATTCGTAATCATATTTGGGTCAAGGTGGGAGACGGTACGAGTATATGTGTTTGGTTTGATAAATGGGATATGGTATGTCCGATCAGTAACTTTGTTACTCCTAGAAGTATAGCAAACGCAGGTTTTAGTATGAACACTCGGTTAGCAGAGGTGTATGCAAATGGGGAATGGATGTGGCCGGATTCTTGGGTCAGCCGATTTCCGGAGCTTCTTTCCTTGCGGAATCCTGTATTGGTGCCGAGTCAACAAGATAAGTTGGTATGGACAACAAGAAGCGGGCTTCAAACAGATTTTAATACATCCACGGTTTGGGATGATTTGAGGCAGTCTCGAAACGAGGTGCAATGGTCGAACATGGTATGGTTTCCTCAAGCCATTCCACGGCATTCCTTCCTCATATGGCTGATTGTGCATAGAAAGTTGAAAACACAAGATATCATGAGTAGATGGAGTTCGGGTAACACAAACTTGAACCTTTTATGTTGTTCCTTATGTACGAGGGGGCCTGATTCGCATGAGCACTTGTTCTTTGAGTGTCATTATGCGGAACATGTGTGGAACGGAACTAAAAATAAAGCTGGTATGGAGGCTATTCAAAATAAATGGAGCGATATTTTTGATTTTTTGGTGGGTATAGCTAAATCGAAGAAGGCCATACACGTGATTGCGAAACTCGTGGTCGGTGCGACGGCATACTTTGTGTGGGAGGAGAGAAATAGAAGACTATTCACGAATAGAAGGAGAAACACAAAGCAGCTGGTTGAGGTTGTCTTAGCTACTGTTCGAATGAAGTTGCACACAATGAGGTTTAAGAGGTCTATTAAGACGATTCAGGTGTTGCAAGAGTGGAGTCTTCCGTGTGGGCTCTTGGAAGCGGATGATGATTGTGGTTGATTTGAGTTGTGGTTTATTGTTTTGATAGTTTCATCTAGTACATTGGTGTATTTGTTTAGCGTGTAGGTGTTTTGCTTGTTCGCTTTGTTTGACTCTTGTATGGCATGTCATACTTGAGAACTGGGGGTACTCTGCCTCTCACTTGTGTTTTTTTGGTTTGGTTGGTATAAAATTCACCGGGGTAACCCTTTACCAAAAAAAAAAAAAAAAGAATAAAAACCTATATTCATATTCATTCATCAAACAATTCATTGATTGTCTAGTCGAGTTACGACCTATTTCACAATTATGTGAAAACTACAACTTATATGATCTTTGTGAAAACATCAAAGGTTAATTAAGTATCTTATGTAATAACAATAATCTGAAAGACAAACAAATTCCTCCTCATCCGGCTGCTGTTGTGTTGATAAAACTAAAGTCAGTCAGTCACGTTAACACATTTCAATTTGTCATAGAAACCCACGCCATAAATACCACTTAAACAACAACAGATCAGTTCCCCCTCACTCCACTTCCATTTCAACCGTCAACTCTAACCTACCACCGGTGCCACCACCGTCTACGACGCCGACTCCGTCATTCGCCACCGCACTTCCACTCGTCGCCGTTCATCTATCACTGTTTAAATTGTATATTCTCTTACTCACACTCTATTCACTAAATTCATAACCGTTATCACTTATCTCTAATTTTCCGATGTGTTATAGATCAGACGGTTATTTGAATTTAATGAAATTCGGATCTTCGTGTTTTGCTTATAGATCTCTTGATTCAAACCTAACTTTTTTGTATAGTAGAAAAGGATCTTTGACGATTCGTACTTCTATGTAGGTTTTTATATTCTGTCTTTACTTTATTCATAAGTTAGATTGCTTTATCTGTTTTTGTGTTAAAAGGTGAACAATTGACTGTTGATATTAAACATGTTACTTAGCAGTTTATTAATTATTATTACACTTGTGTGATGATATAGATCCGATTTTCTCTGTTTGTTTTGATAATTGATGAGATTCAAGTTTGGATTTGATCTTGTGTAAACTGTTTAGCTGCAGAATTGTGTGGTTCTGGTGATGTGGTGCCTTTAAACAGCACTGAAAAAATATATATGCGTGTTTAGTTGTGTTAAAGACGTGTTTGGATGTGCGATCTGGAATAATATTTAATAATCACATAGTGGAATGATAAATCTGATTATTCAAGGAATCAATGGATAAAATGTTGAATAAGAGAATATTATAAGGAAAAAGGAGTCCTGTGTTAACTATTGGTGTATAGTTAAGGTTATTGTAGCCGTAGATATTCAGTTTTGTTGCACTCAGTACGAAATGGATTATTCGAAGTTGATTATGTGACCCTAAAATAATAAGATTACCGTAAGCCAACTTTGTTTATCCACTAATCAGATAATCAGTTATACATCCTTAAAATTTACAAGGAAAAAAACTGGTTCAGCTTATCATTTGTTATGAAATTTCAGGCATTAAAGCCGTGTTTTAATTTCGTTGGGAGAGTGACATCTCTATCACAAGTCCGCGTCTTGAGATATAGTGACATGTTAACCGAAAAAATAGTTTGCTTAATCTATACTTCATGATATGGCTGTCCTTGTTTTTTACTTGTTTTATGCATGGTTGTGAAAGCATTATATTTGTAAATATTCATTTTTTTCCTGAATAAAAAGTAACACATGTGATGTTCTGGCAGTGTTTGGTGGTGCAAAGGTACCCGTGAAGGAAAGGGCAATGTATGCCTTCCAAACCAAGGTATAGATTGTAAGGTAGATACTAAGTAGTTGTTGACATCAATTTATTGAAAAATTAATCAAGTTTATCTAGCATGTAAAAAGCATTCATCTTATAAGTGTTTGAGCACCACTGAATACACCAACTTGATTCCTTTTTCACATGTCTTTCAGATGCAGGCTTGATGGGGATGAAGTTCATGATTGGAAGAAAATAACCCTTTCCTATTTAATACCTCGGTCTCACAAGTTCTAAATAATTCATATTTTTTTTTGGTATTCTCGTACGTGTGATGCCTTTTTGCTAAATGAAGACAGCTAGAGCATGGCGTGGAAGCTTAAAAGACTATATAATGATGTCTGGTGTTCGACAACGACCAAATTTTAAAGGGCCAAACTGGGTTATTATATTAGTGTGCTTAGTCAGCATATTTTTAGTTGGATTATATATCTATCAGCCCAGGAATACTGCTGCCTGCTATATCTTTTTGTCCCGTGGCTGTTCCGATCTTGAAAACACTCCAGCAGTTCCTTCCAGAGAATTAACAGATGAAGAAAACGCAGCTCGGGTGGTCATCACGGAAATTTTGAAATCATCTCCTGCTGCTCCAAAGAACGCGAAAGTCGCTTTCATGTTTTTGACTCCTGGCCCATTACCGTTTGAAATGCTATGGGACAAGTTCTTTCAAGTAAGCTTCATCCGTTTTTGTTTCCTCGAGGTGGAAATATGGGCGGGTTGGGACCGAGAGGCGTTCTTCGGGTTTTTTTAATCGGGTTTCGGGTTATTCGGGTTTTTTTTTGTTATGGGAATCCTATCTGTAACCCGACCCAAATAAAATTCGGGTTAATCGGTTTTGGGTTATTCGGTTTCGGGTTTATCCAAGTCGGGTTAATCAGTATACGGATTTTTAAATACAAGTTGCAATGCATACTTGACAATTTAACTTAACATGTTTATTATTAAGTAAAAAAACACAAAATGCCAAATAAAAACCTTCCCAATATGATATTACATTCAAACCCTGCATTGAACATATATATTACCTATAAAAAGTCAAATACAATAAGCACAAAACTAAACCCTATCAACCAATCATATAAACTAAGAAGAAAACGCCAAATCATATCATCCGAACTGAATCTTTTTAGTCGCTCAAACAACCAACGAAACACCGAAACAAAACATCATGTTCACAACAAAAAACAAAACATATCGTAGGAACTTTATACTTTTCTGTTATTATGTATGTATATATACAATCGACATTTTTTATGTAATTTGGGTCAAATCGACTAACATTTTATTAACCCGAATACTATTTCCGGGTTTCGGGTTCCATCTTGTGTTACCTACTTATCTTAGCGTTCTTCTTTTTGCTATATAGTTTACAAAGGGATTACGTTTATCGGTCATTTGATGCTGATCACGTGAACTTGGATAAAATGACTAAATGGCTATATCACAACTGATAAATAGTCAATAAAGCTTATATGAATCTGCTTACAATGCTTGAATTAATTGTGATTGTTTTGGTCTTATACTATGCGTAATTATATGCTACCGCTTAATATTCTTGATTAATTTTCTATGCTGATGACATCAAGGCATTTTTGTAACTTACAAGACTTTGAAATATGGGATGAAAGCAGCTAACTTGCTTTTAAACTAAAAATTTATGGTTGGTCCTAAAGTTCATTGTGTTTATTCAATTAGCTTGCACATTAAAACATTGTCTATAGTTGATGTTTGCATTAGTTTTCCAATAATATATTCTAAAAACCTTTTGCAGGGCCATGATGGTAGATTTACTGTTTATGTGCATGCCTCAAGAGAACAACCGCCTCATGTTAGTCCATACTTCAATGGTAGAAATATAAGAAGTGAAAAGGTATCTATTCTTTAGAGCTTTGTGTAGCTTACATATAACTGTCACTACCACCATATTTGAATGAAAATATGAAACAAAAAGGAATGGCCGAACCTGCATCGAATAAAAGATAATTAATAGGAGAATGGAGATTGTATCTTATTATATTAATAGGCGGCCATGCCTTTCTAAATATTATTATAGCAACAAAAAGCTACGATTCTGATCTTATATCGATTGCTCTTGCTTTGAAACTTTAGGTTGATTGGGGGAAAATATCAATGGTTGATGCAGAGAGGAGACTATTAATGAATGCACTTCAAGATCCAGATAATCAACAATTTGTTTTGCTATCTGACAGGTAAACACATAGTTGGATGTATTTCACTTGTGGTTACGTGTAGGGTGGCAGTTTTGACCAATTTTACTTTATAATAAACTATTTAATTTCTCTTGCAGCTGTGTACCATTGCATAGCTTCGATTATGTGTACAACTACCTAATCTTCGCAAATCTTAGTTTCATTGACTGGTAAGAACATTATACTTTCTAAAAGACATTCATATATATATATATATAGAGAGAGAGAGAGGCCGGTTAATGTACAATATTCCTTAATGTACGAGCGTACGCTGTGAAATTACGCACCTTGTAAAACTCAAAACCCTAATCATGCATGTTAAAAACCATAATCACGCGTGATTAGGGTTTTGAATTTTACAACGTGCGTAATTTCACAGTGTACGCTCGTACGTTAAGCAATATTGTATTTTACACTTTCACTATATATATATATACATATATATATATATATATATATATATATATATATATATATATTCCTTTACTGTTTTAACTGCTGTGGAAAACCTTTTTTTACCAAATATCTCTTCTGCTGTACGTAGTTATGACGATCCCGGTCCACATGGAGCTGGTGGAAGGTATTCAGAACATATGTTACCTGAAGTCGAATTTAAGGATTTTCGTAAGGGTTCACAGGTATAAATCATGGATAACATCTTTTTTTTCTTTAACTCGTGGTTTATGGCCTTCAATTAAATGATTAACGTTGACCTTTATTTTTTATTGTTTAGCACGATTGTCTAGATGAATATAACTGATAACAACAAAATCAGATGAGTGAATGTTGTCAAAGATAATGAATTTACAAGTCAATCATTTATCATCTACCAGAAGTTCGGTTTAGTGTGACAATTATTTGTAATGAAGTATTATCTTTTTATGTACATTTGCAGTGGTTCACTATGACTCGGAAGCATGCTTTAATAATTATGGCTGACAGTCTTTACTACAGGAAGTTCCGGCTTTACTGCAGGGTTAGTGCATCTCCCTACATTCTTTTATTCTGTGAAGGAACAGCTAGAAAAGTAAAAAATATACAATTTATATTACAAGTTCCTTAAATAAATGTAGGGTTTTGCTAACTATAGCGCACATATGACTATTGTTAAATGTTAACAACTAACTTTTAACTAATTTGCTTCAACACTTTATCATGAAGTAATAGTTTTTGTTTTCTTAATTTAACAGCCAGGTTTCGAAGGCCGCAATTGCTACGCTGATGAACATTACTTCCAAACACTTTTCTATGTTAGTTCTTCTATAACCCTTTGTTTTCCTTTCTTTTATCACTTTTAATTATATTTCTAGTTGTTAAAGGATTCTCTTTTTTAGATGATTGACCCTGCTGGAATTGCAAATTGGTCTGTAACATATGTCGATTGGTCAGAAAGAAAGTGGCACCCGAGGTCTTATAAACCTCAAGATATTACTCACAAGCTTATTAAAAACCTCACGGTACACAATTTCATTCATACTCAATACAGAAAAAGTTGTATAAATGATTAATGCATTATAATGATTACAAAAATATGATCATGAGTGACTAATCAACACTATTATGTACTGCAGTCCTTTGATACTAGCCTGCATTTCACAAGTGATGAAAAGGTAAATAATTCATCACTTTTTCCACTTCATCATAATACTTTGACTTTCTGGGTCAAAGGCATTACTTTTTAACTCAAGATTCGATATAGCAAGTCTATAAGTTTTAAAATCAAGATCTCTCAAAAGTCAAAACAACATAAGTTTCAAATATAATGGATATTGATCTATCACATTGTGTTGACTTTTGCAGAAGACCGTGTTGAAAACACCCTGCATGTGGAATGAAATGAGGCGGCCCTGCTTTCTATTTGCAAGAAAATTTTATCCAGAAACATTGGATAATTTACTGCAGCTTTTCTCAAATTCAACATCAGTCTGAAGATAACATGAACATTGTCATTTATGGATGGATTCACAACGGAATCTGACCCATTTCTTCCCATTGATTCCTGTATAATAACTTGTGGTGCTAGTCTTCACGTTGATGAGGCTTGATTAAGTTTTATGGATTTCAATTTTGAATCTATTTAGATTGTTAAAAGTTACCACCTTTCTTGATAATACTTATGTTTTAATCTATGGCCTAGGCTATTCGCACATCCACCTTGGTCTATTCGCACACCCCAAAAAGCCCCGCTTTGGCCAAAGCGGGGCGCTTTAGATTAAAGTCAACAGACAAGGGCTGAGCCTGTTAGTCCTTGTCTGATGACCTCATACCGAAGCGCCCCGCTTTGGCCAAAGCGGGGCATTTTGGGCTGGATGTTTATTTTTAGGGGAAAAAGTGAGGTTTTGATGGAAAAAAATGGGTTGTTTGTTTGTTGTTTGGTTGTGTTTTTTTTGTTGAAAAGTTTTAGATTTTTGTTTTATTTTTATAAAACATATATAATTTAAAGTTGTTTTATTTTTACGAAACATGTATAGTTTTTTTATTTTTTAAAAATCAACTTAATTCAAAACATACATATGTATTGTAAATAGAAAATCCTGAAGAAGTTTAACAGAGATCATCGGAGGCAAATCTTGTTGAACAACAATGTCCTGTTAATTGTTTCAGATGACATGCTTTGTAACAAAGAGGAACATTTTCTTCTTTTGTTCTTCAATCTTTGTTAGTTGTTAATGTTATTTTTTCTACTTTTAGAAAGGTTTGAGAGAGAAAGTTGTACTCAAATTACAGTTAGTCTTAAATGGTATAAAAATGTGATGATACCAAAAGAAGCTTGCAAAGCACACTGAAGATATGTGGAGAGAGACAAAGTTTGTGGCCTCGGCTTGTGCGCCCATATCACTAGTTTTCGGTTTTGTTATTTTTAACAAAGTGGCCTCGGCTATATGAAGCTTTGCATTCTCTTTAGTGTCAGAAGAGCGGGATGCGATAAGTGTACCATCCATATAGACGCTTGCAATGGTTATGTCACCTGCGAGTTTATATGGATTAGAACGACATTTAATCAAATCCAAAGTTGCATTTCGAAACACTTGCCATTCCTCCGGTGTTGTATATCAAGTTGCTTTCCGTCCTTCTGACACGCCTCATACAATATTAAATATAATTACGAAATCTTATTGAACGTGAACAAACCATCCATGTACGTTGCAAGTTAAATCCACAATCAATGTATAGAGCTGTAGCAACAGATTCAACAATATCGCATTCGATATTAAATATACTTTTCAAAAAAGCCTTATAAATATTCCCATCACAATCTATGACAAAACGGAACATAATCCCCGATTGTCTAGAGAAGCGTTTTTTATCATGTGTCATATGTTGGATGGAATATAGTTCAACTAGAGGAGTTGTGCCAGTGCAAAAAATGCGGAAACGTTGCATAATTCATTTAGTTTCTGTTTGGCACCTTCAATCTCCGTTGCTTCATTAAAATTACGAAGCAGTTTCTGTATCGGTTATTCAGATCTCTATACGATCATCTTTCCAAACTACAACACACGGATGTGTGGTTTCAACGAATTGGTGTGATTCAGTAGTTATATAACGATAAGTTTAAACTTTATATTGAATATAGGCCCGCAAAGCCCATCAACGACTGCGTGTTGTGGGCATTGAGACAACAACAGATAATGAACGAATTGTTGGACTTCTTGTTCCAAATGCAGCTGTAGGATCCGTACTTAAAGGTCTCTCTCTAAAAGATGTAACTTTACGGCACGCTTACCTTAATCACATCTTCCATGGAGTCACAGATCCGAAAATAGGGCCCACGGATCTTATGCCCACCCGAGACCGACCTCTGGATTACACGTTCTCCGAAATCGATTTGGGTCACGTGTTGAATGATAATATTAAAAACCGACCATCTTTCACCAAGAAGGATAACGCAAACAAGTTCTCCACAGTTTGTGCAAATGAAATCCTAAAATCCACTTCATCAATAATCGAGAGAAACTTCTTCGAGCTAACTGCCGATATCTCACCCTTATTATCTATTTCACAATCAAATCAACTCATAAACAACCAAAACCTACAAAAACTATTAAAAGCACGAACTACTTAATATTTCAAATCATTCATCACCTGGACCTTGAATGGCGGTTTCCATCACCGACTACAACCTGGAGTACCGGTGCCTGGCAGACGACGTGTGGTACACCTGCGCTGTCGTTCTCGACGACGAAAACCCTCCAGAAGAGGAAAAACACTACCATAGGTGAACTCTCTAGAAGAAATCGCAGGCTGATACATAAAAATACATATAACGAGTTATCGTCTTCAGAATCAGACGAAGGTTACAAACACTCAGAAAATCACCAAAATGATATTGAAATTTGTGAGCCTTCAAATTATTTTGGGAAACATGAAAGAAGACCACGTCACGAAACAAGGTTTCATAATCATGGGAAACGAAGAAATTTGATCTTGGAAGAGATCGAATATTTGGGTACAACTTCAAGTCATGAAGATCACTCCGAAGTAGTTAATCATGACAACTACCATGGCGACAATTATTCAACAGTCATTAGTTCTTAATGAACTTGGATTCAGGAATGATGAGTAATGTAAGGAGAAGTGTTGGAAAGATGACCGAATAGAGATCTGAACCAACCGAAATCCACAAATTCTATGGGGTTGTGTCCAATGCAAGGATCTTCGAATGCGGGCTTGAGAAACGAAAGGGATTTCGAGCAGTTGGTCGATGACATGATAGATAAAGATCTTGCAGTGAAATCCAGTGCAAAAAATACGGAAACGTTTCATTTTTTGAATTAAAATGATTTTCAAAATTTGATAGGAACGCCTCCACTACCGCATAGAATTCTCCAGCGACGCCGGCACCGACGATATGCAACCACGACTCCTCCGTTGAGACACGGTGTAACAATCGCCATACCGAGATAGGACAAAAGACTGTCGAAACAAAGGTAGCGATGGCTCGCCACCAAGAGCACGACACATGATTTCGAAATGAGAAACTTTCATTGCACCAAGAGGGGACAACTGGGATATGTTAACTTCGTAATGTTTCAAGAAATCCAGAAAGAAGATGGAGAACAGAATGCCTATGTTTGAGCACTCCAAGTGTTTGGTGGAAAGCACGATATTCAGATCTCTATTCGGTGATCTTTCCGAGCTTTTACACACGAATATGTGGTTCCCAATTTGTAAAATATCATCACAAAGCCCCTGTGTTTACATGCAGTGTACTGTGTTCTAATATCAACGACTGTGTGTTGTGGGCATTGAGATAACAACAGATAATGAACGAATTGTTGGACTTCTTGCTGCTAATTGTACTGGAAGTCGTTTTCCTAGTTGTCGCCATTTCTAAAATATTATGTCAGTGGGAAATGTTTTAAAAATCAGATGCAACTTTACGACACGCTTACCTTAATCACATCTTCCATGGAGTTACAGATCCGACAATAGGGCCCACATATCTTATGCCCACCCGAGACCGACCTTTGGATTACACGTTCTCTGAAATCGATTTGGGTCACGTGTTGAATGATAATATTAAAAACCGACCATCGTTCACCAAGAAGGATAACGCAAACAAGTTCTCCACAGTTTCTATAACCATCTCCCCAATTGGGGATAACTAGACTTCGCCTTCAAGTAACAAGAAAACAGTCACATCCTAGCAATTTACATCCACTAACCTTACTGTTATTACATCCGAGATGATTCAAGTGAGTCCTATGAAGAAAGTGTCTGTCTATTCAATTGAGACAAATCGTTGCATTACATCCCCGTTGAAAACAAGCTTGAAAAGGTTTAGCACCAGCAGGGATCATGTTAAAGGAAGGCTGGTGAAGGTTAGCTGACACTCGCCATTCTCTTGCACCCGAGACCGACCTCTGGATTACACGTTTTCCAAAATTGATTTAGGTCACGTGTTGAATGACAGTATTAAAAACCAACCATCTTTCACCAAGAAAAACAACGCAAACAAGTTCTCCACAGTTTGTGCAAATGGCGGTTTCCAGAAGAAATCGCAGGCTGATACATAAAAAGGATGCGTTTGACTTTGACTTGCCTAATTTAGATTGTCTAGGGGCGTATTTCAATCTGACTTATTTGTTGGGTGATTTTGATCTTGACTTCTGCCAGCCGGATAATGGATCTTCTCCCATGTGCCTTTCAGGGTAAGGCCCTTAACATTTATTTTGTTCTTGTCGTTTTAATATTGTCAACAAATTCTTACATCTTGTTTTGATTTTAGATCACCAGACCCCAAGTGTTTAGTCCTGGTAAGTTTGTATGTTGTGGTTGTTTTTATACTAACACAAAAGATTAGTCACGTCACTCTATTACTAATTGATTGCACTTGTTGTGCAGTGAAAACTCGCAATTCTTGATGACCAGATGTGTGTGATGCGGATCAAGTGGAGTTACTAACATGGTGATAGTACAACTTACTGCCGTCTAATGTAGAAAATGTTGTTTTAACACTTGTACTTTTGATTTTGGACTCAAGTGGTTAAACCCACTAAAACACATGGACTCAAAGCGCTACAAAATGAATGGTAAGTATGTAAAACCGAAGCCCATACAACGTCATGCGATTCCGGTTATTTCGTATTATGACTTGTAATGGCAAAATACGTCACGTTACGATAATTGTAGGTGCGTTTTTGAATTAAAAAGATTTTATAAAAAATAAAAAAAAACCCATTAATAAGCTGTCACAGTTGTCAAATTCGTTGTGTGCATTCATATTGTTTGGATCCACCACAAATTCCATGGGTTTGTGTCCAATGCAAGGATCTTTGAATGCGATTGTACGTTAAATTTCATTAAAGTCGTAGATTTTTAATCATTTTTGTTTTTTAATCATTTTTTCTTTTTTCAAAATAAGTGGCCGGTTTTTTAATAATTTTTTCATTTGTTGAAAAGTTGTAGATTTTTGTTTTATTTTTATAAAACATATATAATTTAAAGTTTATTTATAACGGTCGTTTAACGTAAGTGTACCAGTTATAGTTAAGTTATAATAGTCGTTTATAAAGATACGTTTCATTATGCCATTGTTTTTGTAAATGCTAACCGATTTTTTTTGTTATATTACACGAACATGTTTAATTAAAACAACGTACAATAAGTTTCGAAAAAGACATATGAAATAAACGCAAACAATCGAAACAAACATCGTGTAAAATAAAAGATCTACCGCATAAATATATATATAATCAGTTTGTATATACAAAACATAAGTACAACTGAATGTCTAGTACAAAAGTACAACTGAATGTTTAATACAAAATAAAGACTAAAGCTACTGATCCTCTGGCGGTGGGGACGGTGGCAGTGGCTGGGGCGACAATCCCAAATGACACACGATCTGCAAGAGCGTCTGTATGGCCCAATCCACCCGGGCGTCAACACGTCTGAGGCGCCGATCGAAGTCCCGGGCCACGGCCTGCGCAACAGGAGGCAGGTCTGCAATGACGTTTTGTGGGTACTGCGGCGGATGTGGAGGTGGCGGCGGCGTCGGTGGTAGGATCTCCTCGTCAAAGACGTGATCAATCGGAGGCAAACCCAGCGGAGGCTGAGGCGGAGCCTGAACCTCAAGCTCAGGCTCAGGAAAACCCAGAGCCTGTCGCTGAGCCCGCTGAGCCGCCTCTTGAATAGCCCTCGGTGCTAGTTTCCCGTCCTTAACCTCAATGACTACTGGGATCACCTCAGGCAACTCCTCGGGCATCCAAACCTGGAACTCCTGGTCTTGAGAGCTCGGTCCGATCTGGGGAAAGTGCGCGTCAGACGCATGCTGGATACTGACGCCTGGCCTAATCTAGTCGACGGAATGTCCGGGGACAACTGGGGGTCACTCTCGGGCACCAACCCTAAAGAGCGCGTGACCGCTGTAACGTAGGACCCGCCGAAGAGCCTATCGCGCTCCTGCCAATGATAAGCAGTAGCAAAGTACTCTGCCAGGCACATAGCAAGCACGCACGTCTGAGGCCGCAACATGCAGTAGAGAAAGAAAAGGTCACCCATGTTGACCTTGTCCCGACTGTGATATCGGGGCATGATCGAGCACGCAATGATGCGGTGGAGGTATCTGTACAGGGGGTCTCAGATGGCGGTGGCCTTTTGCGAGGATTGCCCAAAGGCCACCGTCGCAATAGCGAACCAGAAACTGATAAGGGTCTGCCTGTCCAAGGTCCTAACCCCCTGCGTATAAACATCTGTATCAAGCTCGGCCTCAGTGTATAAACCTGAACGGATGGCAAAGTCCCGCAGGCTCATCCCAAACTTGTAACACCACGAAAACGGGTTTGGTAATCAAACCACGTTAATACTAAAAGACGGGTAAAGTACCTTTAGTGGTAAAAGTAACCTGGTGAATATTAGGATTTTTAAATAAATAAACCTAATATTTAATAAAAGTTGAACGAAGGCTTTTGAGGAAATAAAGTTTATAAAAGGCCCGAGTTAATGAGAATAAAATAAACTTAGTGGAAATTTCCACGAACCCACTAAGTTAACTAGGAATGTTTAACCTAGTTAATTAGAGGGAATATTATTGGAATTAGGTGGATTGTGGTTTACTTAATAAATTAACCAAACATGAGGGGCTAAAGATGGATAACATGAAAGTTTAATTATAAAAAGAAAACTGTAACAAAACACACACTAAGTGTGTGTTTTGTGGATCGACATCAGGAAGCTCCATTGGAGCCAAAACCTAACTTTCATCAAAATCATCAAATTGAAGGCTTAAACGACGCCCAAATTCACAATTGAACATGAATTAATGATCACCCAAGCTAGGGGATCATAAGATATGTAAAACTTTGATGATTTGTGAAGTTGTGAAATTTGAGGAAACATCATAATCGCGAATTATGTATGGATTATAAAAGCTATGGCTGAATTAGTGATGTATACTTGCTTAGGAACAAAACCCTAAGTGAAAATTATATATATGATGCTATGAATTGAATGTTTAGATGAATTACCACATTAGGATAAGTGGGTTTTAATCATATGATGAAATTGATGATATAATTATGATTAGAATCATCATACATGATAGTAATAAGGAGATACTTGAACAAATTGTATGTTTAAGTATATAATCATACATACTATGAAGTGAGTTTTGTATGATAAGATGAAAATCGATAATATATTCATGTTGAATGATGCTTGATACTATCATGTGTTAAAAAGGATTAAGGTTTTGTTAATGCGGTGAATTCGATTACAAGAACTTGGTCAATAAAGTGGTTAAAAAAGATAGCATAAGAATGATGCTTATCGGATAATTGATCAAGTAATTAGACGGGTAGTTGAACTACATCGTGTAATTACTTAACTTAATAGGCAGTTGACTTTAAAAAGTCAATCTGACCAATGATATGATCGAATGTTATATTCGACATAAAACCCGTAAGATGGAATAGTCGTGATTGATAATGACTAACCTAACCATCTTACGAATTGTGATGATAGTTTGACGCTTGACAAGCTAGGTGGAAGCTTGGGAAGGAAGCGGGTCAAACAAATCGAGAATGAAAGAAAAGCATAATTCGGATGCAAGGTAAGTAAAGCTTACACCTTTTATTGAACACATATTTGTTATATAGGTTATGAATAAAAGAAAGTCATGTTTGATTTATGATGTTCCGACGCAACGTGATACGGGTCGGAACAAAAGACAATAATAATAAACAATGTTTTATGGTTAAAAAGGACTAATACGATTATTTAGTCATGAAATGATTAATAGATAATGAGTTATTGAATGGTTACCTTATAGGATAAACCAACATAAATAATAAGGGTAAAACGGTAATTCGGTCACTCGTTGACGATAACCTTTAGTTTTTGAAAGACACTTTATGGCGTAAGCCATAATGGGTCAAAAGAATCAAGAAATGGTTTATAAGTAAAATGACTGTATGGTGTAAACTGGAGCGAGTCATGTAGATGAAATGGTAATAAATATCATTTCGCAAAAATAAATGGTCACTTAAACCAAACGGGTCAAAAGGTGAAGATATCACCCTTTGACAATATCGACTAATGATTATTTGTCGAGTTGTATGTTTACAGGAGTAAACATCTAATGGATATCCGCTGCGATAGTAATCGGCGGTTATTAAAGCAAGGTATTAACGGGTCAATATATTGATCCGAGCCAGGTATGCGTAATAGGTTAACTACTCATTTAGAACTTGAGGTTCTATGAGAGTTAGACAAAGTCAAAAAATGGACATTGGGTCCTCTTAATAGGTAAACCGAATGATTTAAAATTATAATCATTACGTATTAAAAACATAATGATTTTTAAACAAGATCATAGTTTAAAAAGTGGGATTTTGGTCAAACATGGCTTTAAAAGTCCTTCGTCGTAAAAGAAGGGTTAAAGATGACCAAAACGCCCTTGTAATCGAAATTGAGCAAACGACCCTTAAAGGTTGTTTGGAAACAAGTTTTATGATCAAATAAATACTTAGAACAAGTATAAAAAGTGAAAGGTGTGAATCTTTGGGTCAAATGACTCTATAAGAGTGTTTGCCATAAAATGATAATCCGAGGGGTAAAACTCGGAATAAATAGATTACCACATTAAATCCACCACCAATATAGTTGTGGTGGAAGATCATTTGATAAGAAATGTGGAAATATAATGCTAGAAACGAATGAAAGTGATTTGTGCTTAAAAGTAGTTAAATACCCTTAACGGGTCAAAATATGTATATAAGCATAAACGGGTTAAATATGTATATAAACCCGGGATTTGGACCTAATATAAGAGAAAACAGTTATAACATAAAGTTCATGAACAATGGAATGCAACAAATAAGTTTGTTTGATAAAATCATGAACGGGTCAAAAGTTTCGTAAATATATATTAAGCCGAAGGCTTAAAAGTCTCAAATTTTGGTAGTTCGGATGTCGGATTTTAACTCCATAAGATGGAGAATCAATTTACGATCACGTAGGAAGAAACGTGACTAAAATCTGATCAATAACGGATGAGTTATGCCCGTTTTTGTAAAAAATAAGTTGGCTGGAAAAATGCAGGTTTTTAAGTAAACTTGCTAGAAACATGTACCCCTTGCGCCACGCGACGTAAGAATACATGATCTGTACAACACGCGAGGCCCCTCGCGGCCCGCAAGAGAAAACTAATAACCTGTCACGCCCCGCGACAGGCTTATATGCTGAAAAACTTTTGTTAATTGAAAATTTCAGTTATGGACTTGGTTATACATGTTATAAATACCCTAAAACTAACTCATTTCATGTTTTTATGAAATGTAGATTGTATGATACCGGAGGACGATCAAGCTTGATGAAGAACCGAATACGATCAAGAATTCAAGCTTTCGCTAAATGTCGTCGCCATGTTTTTAAACGACGAATATATTTACAAAACGGGGAAATGTTTTATTTATTAAAATGTTTTAACAAACTCATAATTACAAGTGTATATTGTAATCGATAATAAACATTAGTATTCGATGGTTATATGTAAAATCGTATAAATTAAATAAGGGTCTTACAAGTTGGTAATCAGAGCTCAAGGTTAAAGAGTAAAGTGTTCGGTTCAAGACTTGATCGCAAAATCCGGTAAGTTGTCATGTATATTTGTCACACCCCCAAAAATCCACACGCGGAGTATCACCGCTTGGAGGCGTGACTGACCAGGATCAAGCCACCAATCATATTGAAAATAACAAGTAATAAGTAAAATTCAACCACACAATATGAAAGGTGTTTCAAACCAAAAACCATGAAAAGTGTTTAGCGGAAGCATAATTGTAAAACCCAATGTAAGTATTAAGTACGAAATAAAGTAATGTTTTTAACATGGCACACACTGCCATGTCCCACAACGACCACGCCTCCCTGTGCAAGCTCCATGAGTACCTAACGACCTACAAGGCATGTAACAACGAATCAACAACAAAGTTGAGCGAGTTCACAGTTGGTTGTTTAGTTATAGCATTCATTTTGTTGGTGCATACATCTGTTGTCTTCGTCTTGTATCGAGTCTTGTATAGACTTGTTTAGATTAGGGCACGAAATGTTGATTTCCCACGAAATGGACATGACATTTTCGTGGGGAATTAGAAAATAGTCATTTCGTGGGGAATTAGAAAATAGTCATTTCGTGGGGAATTAGAAAATAGTCATTTCGTGGGGAATTAGAAATACTATAAATACCATAGTTGTGTTGTCATTTGGTGGGGAATTAGAAAATCATACCGAGGTGCTGCCGGTTTGATTCTTGAATGTAATAGTTGTAATATCAATCAGAGAAGTGATTTAAGTGAATTGTAAGCTGTTTCTTCATCAGTTACTTGTTTTCCGCACCTGTAACTGATTAAAACTCCTCTGAACGACTCGTTCGGGTCTACAAACGATCCTACAAGTGGTATCAGAGCTCAGGAGGAGGAGTTCTGCGTTTTACAGCCTGTTTTCATTGGATTTTCTATCTTCTACACCTTCTTTCATCAGTTCAGGAAGATTTCACGATCAAAATCGGATCAATTTTTCACCGATTGTGTAAAAATACATGTTAACAAACCCTTGAAAGTTACAAGTTAAAATTCGGACTAAAAGTGGGTGAAATGGACTTGAGAAGTGATTCCGCTCGTAAGAATTTTTTCTGATTCAGCTTGAAATTGTTGATTCCGCTCCAAAATATTGCTAATTCCGCTCCAAAATAGTTCTTGATTCCGCTCCAGGCTACCAAACTCTGATTTCGCTCCAAAGTCTTTGCTGATTTCGCTCCAAAGTTACAAAAGGGTTGATTCCGCTCGAGGTTTGTGTCTGATTCCGCTCCAGTGTACAATATCATTTTGTTGCTAATTCCGTTCCACAGTGGTTGTTTGTTGTCAGCCCACTAAGTCATCAGTTTGCATGTGATTGCTGATAAGCGTAAAGTCTCGGTAATATCATTTTGTCTAAAGGTGGTCAGTCACTTTCATCTCGGTCCAAGTGTTTAAACATCAGAGGCAAGAATTGTTCCGACCCATGTGATTCATAGTTGAGGCCCAATCAGATTTTATATTCATAAAGTTGTCGGCTCAAATTAAAACTCACTTAATAAACCACGTGAATACATGTGAATACATCAAGTACTTTGTCGACCACTGAAGTAATGTTTTGATAATAATTTTGTATTTGAACAAGACTAGCGGTCCAATCAAAGTATTTAGAGTTTGTAAATTGTCAGCACATGTGAATCAATTGTCAAAGTCTTCGTCCACTAATTCATATTAGCGGCCCAATGCATGTTTGAAGGTCCAATCAAAGTGTTGTCAGTATAGTGTAAGAATCGGCCCAATCATATATGTTGAACGGTATTGTTGTCAGCCACATTCAAACGGCCCAATCATAGTTAAAAGGTGTTGGTCATTTTCAAAAAGATAAAAAGCAGACTTTGAGGTCCTATAAAATTGAGCTTATCATTTTTGTCGGCTAGTTTAGATGATGCTTTCAGTAATTAATATGGCATGTTATGGAGGTTCAATGAGATTTTAATTGCATGTGTTGTTGTGAGGCTCATTGATTTCTCTGGTATACAAGTCTCGGCCCAATAGAATCAAGTCTCGGCCCATTGAAGTTGGTCAAAACAGTTTGGAAGTAATTCAGATTGTGTTGTGAGTTTTGGGTCAGTTTGCACCAAATTCAAGTCACATCAGTCTTATTCGCACAAGGTCGCTTGAAATTGATTCAGTTCGTTTGAGAAATTATTCAGTCTGTTTGAATTTAAACTCGTTCAAGGTCATGTGGTTTAGCTAGGTCATTGGAAAAGGTCGTTTGATTTTGATCCGGGTCATAGCAGTCCGCACAGTTTGTCAACCTTCAGTCCGCACATAATATTCACCAGTTCGAGTACAAGTCTTATTCTGTTAATTGACCAGTCTTTAAATTGATTGTGTTTTGTTTGTTTGTGTGTCTACAGGTGATACAGGTGTTTTACGAGGTGAACCAGTTCGTTTGAAAGATTGTTTGAGAAATTATTCGATATCGAAACATGGATTCTGAATTCTACAACGCATTTGCTTCAACCCCGATTACTCCGACTACCATTGCTAAGAATATGAACATGGAAAACGAAACCGGAACAATGCAAAAACCCCCGAAACTTATGGGAATGGAAGAGTATCATGTATGGAAGAATCGTTTTGAGAATTGGGTCCAGATAAACCATCTAAGAGCTTGGGAAAGCATTGAAACAGCATACATCAGACCACAGACTGCTATGAATGTTGATAAAATTATTTCGGAGTTTTCAGATTTAGAGAGAGAAAGTTATAAAGGAGAGAAAATGATGATAAGTCTGTTGCAGCAAGCTATCACAGAGGATATATTTGTTTTGCTTCAGCATGATGGAAATGCGTTTTCGATCTGGAAAGCTCTTGAGAAGAAATTGGAAGGAAGTACAGAGATGTTACAAAGTAAAGCAGCGTTACTGAAAAAGGAGTTTGAGTTGTTTACGAGCATGCCTGGCGAGACTACAAAGACTCTCATTGAGAGATACTGCCATCTTGTGCGTACCATGTCTCAGTTAAAGATTACTAAAACTCCAGCAGAATGGGTTGAAAAGCTTGCTGATGCTTTACCACAAAAGGAATGGGGTACATATCTCATGATTCTGAAGAATTCTGGACAGTTTAGCAGATTGTCGATTGGTCAGTTTATTGAAAAACTGGAGGCACAGGATCTTGAACAGCAGAAAATTGCAAGAATGAACAGTTCAAGCCATCAACAAGACATCAAACTGTACTATAAGGGAAATGTTCAAACTGTTGAAGCAAGTCCAAAGATCCAAACTGCGTTTAGTGTAGGAAATCAATCTAGAACAGGCATTCAAAGTTCAGTTAACACTAGTGGGTTTTCAAGTGTTAATCCTCCAAGTGTTCAAAGTGCGAGTGTTGGTAATGGGTATATGATTCAGTGTAATGTGGCATTGCATCTTCAAAATGGTCAAAATTTTTCTGAAGAATTTGTGAAAAATCATATGTGCCTATTGGTTTCTGCTTTGGAATCTTATGAAGGTTTGATAGCCGGAAAGATTGGTAACCCGATGCTAACAAAGGAAGATTATGACCAAATAGATGCAGAAGAGTTGGAACTTATGGATATAAAATGGGCTTTGGCAAGTGTTCTGAGAAGAGCCGAAAAGTTTAAAATGATTACAGGACGAAATGACTTTTTGGATGCTCATCTTTCAGCTTTAGGTTTTGATAAATCTAAAGTTACTTGTTTTAAATGCAGGGAGAAAGGTCATTTCAAGAGAGAGTGCAAGAACCAAGAAGCAAGTGGAGCAAAGAATCCTTTTGGTAAAAATGATTACTATAGAAAGTCTATATATCAACAAATCACTGTTCAACCACATCAACAAAAGGATTCACAAACAGCTCATGGAAAAAGGATCGAAGATGCAAACAGGAAAGCTTACTATGGCATCATTGATCAAGATGACGAGAAAGTGGCTGAAGGTTTTAGCTGGGACAAGTACATTCCAGCTGATCCTAATGTTAAAGCTTTTATTGCTCAGATTGTTCAAAAGACAGAGTTTATAAAAGAATGGATGGCTGTATTATCTGATGATGAAGAGAAAGATGAAGAATCTGTTTCATCTGAAAACAGTTCAATAGATAACAGTGATGATGAAGAGCTTGAACAGATAAACCTTGGAAAAACACATTTATCTTCTGACAGATTTGAGTTTTATTTTGCAGATAAATTGAAGAAACTCAAAGAGAGAAAAGCTGGAAAAGAATTGAAGGAAGTCAAAGTGATTGAGAAGATAGTGGAAGTGGAAAAGGTAGTTGAAGTTGAGAAGATTGTCGAGGTAGAAAAGATTGTTGAAGTCATAAAACCATGTTTTACATGTTCAGTATCTTGCAAACAATGTGAGGAAAAAGACGAGAGGTTTAGTGAATCAGAGAAGATGAAAGAAAAGTTGTTGTTTGATGTGAAAAATTTGAAAGAATCATACGATGTATTAAACAGAACAGTGAATAGTTTACAGAAAACTAATTCAGAAAAAGAAGCTGCTTTGAAGATGTTGAATGCAACAATGATGTCGAAGCAGAAAGAGATAAATTTTTACATCGAAGAATGTGCTAAATGGAAGCAAGAGTTGGATGGTGAAAAAGTTGAAAATGAAAGAATCAGAAGATTACTAAGAAGTTATACAAGTTCTGATTACTTAATTGACCGAATTTATCCAACTGTTGCAGGTTTTGAAGTGTTTAAAGACAAACAGCCAAAGAAGAAAAAGGATACTGGTAAGAAACAGAGTGCCTGTTATAACAAGTGTCCGCCTCCAATTTGGGAAGGGTATTCGTCTAGAAAACCGAATGAGGAACAAGTAAAAAAGGCGGTCAATATAAAGTTAGAGTCCGAGTTAACCGATGTATTACCAGACAACATTGATATTATATTCACAGCGTCCGACACAGATCATGAGTCCGAATTAATTAAAAGAATGGTCGATCAGGTGTTGGATAAGGATGAGGAGTCAGAGTTAAAGTCCGAGTCCGAAAGTTCGTGTTTGTCGGTCGAGAGTTCGAGTTCGTCTGGAAAAAGTTCAAAATCGTCGGGAAAACGGGTTTATAGTAAAGAATTTTTGTTGTCAAAATCTAATTTGAATGACGAAACATTTGAAGTTGCCTATACTTTGAGTGATTCTGACAAATTATATTTTGATAAAGAGTTTCCAATAAGAAGTGTTCGTTTTAACATGATCAAAAAGGTTTTCAAAATGACAGAAATTAATATTTCTGAAATAAAAGATTTAAATCTTACTGGAAAACCTAAGAAATACACTTCAAGAATTCAACAACATTTAAACAAGAAAAAGAATTACGGTTCCGGTTCTGGTTGTCAAAAGAAACCAAACCGTAACGGTAATTTCAAAAGAAAAGGTTTAGGTTTTATACCACCAGAAAATTATAAAAATGAGAAAATGTCTAAAAATACAAAATTTGTTTCAGGTCCGTCTGCTGAAGAGGAGAAGAAGAGCTCATTCTTGAGACAATCAAATCAAGAATTTTTTGCTGAAAAGAAGATTGAAGCTCATCAGAGGAGAGAGACTAGAACATGTTTTAGATGCAATGAAGTTGGTCACATTGCATGGAACTGTACCAGAGCAACTAAGACAAAACAGGGAGTCTCAGAAAAACTAAAAGAAGTAGTTGTTGATAAAACCGAACCACCAACTGAGCAATTTAAAGTGTTTAAAAATTCTACATATGAAGTTGGTGAATGTTCTAAAAGTTTTTACAGACGAAGTGTGAAGCTTGACAACCAGAAGTGGGTTGTTAAGAAGTCAAGTGTAAAATCTGGTGATGAATCTGATTCCATAAAATCAGAGGAGCCATATGTTGTTAAAAAGAGTGAAAACTCAGTTCCTCAAATGGATGATGATAACTTTCCACCATTGAGAACTGAGAATTTTAAATCAAAGATTGGGAAGGTTGAAATTTCAAATCAGTTTTATTCTGAGAAGGATAATTTTGATGTTGAGAAAGCTTTTAATGGGAATGTAAAGAAAATTTTCGGAAAGATGATCGATAGGAAGGTTAAAGGGGTAAAAGATTTTTACGCTACAAAGAAAGCAACTTATACTCCAACTAAATCTGAATTGAATACACCCAAGGCTGGTGTGACAACCCGCACTAAACCAGGTATCCGTACGACTTAATTAATGATTAATTACTGCTTAATTACTGTGCTTGTTTGAACTAGCTGATGAACTGCTACTTGATATCTGATACATGTACTTACTTGCATCATACTTTACTTACCGTCACTACATTATTTACATATGGCACCTTAGTGACAAACATGATGCACAAAAAGCACAGTAGCACAATACACGGATAACCTATTGAACATGCTGATAAAGCCAGCATCAGGCAAACACTGCCTCTAAGGCCTGTATGAGCCAGAAACGTTTTGCTACACTAGTAGTGAGTGTAGGGATATAAGGGTTATGGAACTGCGTCTCTAGGAATAAGTCACTATGACTGGATGTGCCTAAAACGTACTCTAAGTACAAAACTCAGCACTCTACAAAATATTTCAGCTTTTAGCTAACTAATAAAGTGCCAAAACATGAGAAAAATAACACTAGACACTTTCCAAAGTGTCAGGAATAAGCTGTGTCACTAAAGAGAGAAATAACGACACTTTAAAGCTTTGTTAACACTTTAACGGATTACTATCCAACCAAACAACCGGACTATACCCGGAACATGAAAATATTGTTATTTTCATTACTTCTTTTTTTCTGAGCCAGTTAGGGTCCCCGTATACCCTAACACCCATTGTATCTCACTAAACATAACTAACTAAGTTAAACACTTAACTAACTTGTTTAACCAAACTAAGTCCTAACTATCTAGTTGATTTCGAACCAAGGACCCCCCCTTGAACCGAAACCGTCCCCTAGGGGACACACTTGTACCTCATTGATTTGTTTAATCTAGTATGCTTAATATCAACTAGACATAATATCCATTGGTTAAACCCATTAAAGTTTGTCTATAAGTTAACAATAATCACACATAACCTACACACTTAACAAACTCAACAATACACTCTCCCTCTTGCTCTCTAGAGCTCTCGGCCGAACCCCCCTATAACCACCCACCCATTTTCGAGTTTGATCATCATTCCAACATCATTCAAGCATCAAGGGTCTCGTATTAGGAAGCTTGGAGCAAGCGGAACGCGAAGGACCTCTTTCTTTGGCTTTTATCCACCTCTTTTGCGCATAGATCCTTCCCTAGCCTTGAGCTAGAGGTATAATACTTAAAACTCGTATTTGAACTATTCTAATGTGGTTAAAAGGATTTGTATCGGTTAAATCTCGTTAAAATGCAAAATGATGCACAAAAGTCTACTAAAAACATGAAAAATGGTGGTTAATAGTTTATATGTTGTGTAAATGTTGTAGTAATTGAAAGTTATGTTTATTAAGACCCGATCTATGATTGTGGTAGCTCGGATCATCGTTTAACCCGGTTTAGTAAGATCATGGATCTTAACATATGCTTGTTTTGGATAATACAAGGGTTAAAAGGTGAAACTCTACCACACATGAAACATGAACTTGTGTAAAAATGTTTTACTTGTGTAAAAGTGTTTTAACTTGTACAATAGTGTTTAAAACTAGCAGATCTACGTATCCGCAAGTGGTATTTTCAAAGGACCAAGAGTTAAAGAAACCATGTTTTCTAAAAGACGGATCTTACACTAACAAATATGATTTTTATAAACCACAAGTGTGTAAGCACTTGTGAAATGAAAAGATCCGACAAATAACCGTTTTTGTAAAAGATGACGAGAAGTTGTAAAGACGGATTTCTCTAAGAACAAGGTTTTTACGAGATCAAAATTACTTTATATAAAGATCCACAAAATATAATGGGATTTACACTATAGGTTTTGGAAAAACTACAAGTTCATGCGATTATGCGATTTACATACTTGTCGACTAGTTTGATGTGTCGGAAATTGTTTGATTGAATAAGGAAGTTGTTGGAATTGATTTTGTAAAAGAAAATGATACGCTTGAAAGCGCGGCCACCTCCAGTTACAGAGGAAACTCTGGCGAAATTTTTCTAAAAACCTAACACTTAGAATTATTTACATTACAAGTGTTAGAATTATTTTTGACATGTTTTCGAAATATAAATTTCGCCATGACTTTAATTACTAAATATTCGGAGGTGGGATTTTCACAAAATTTAACGTGATGAATATATATTTTTCATACACTGTTTATGATTATTTTGTGAAAATGCATATATATTATTTTTAGAGTAAATATATAAGTTACATCGGTAATTATATTACCACTCGATTGTTAAACGTAACTTACGCACTTACGGAAATATTTATGAACGCACATGTATTGAATCCCCCATCCTTGGGAAGGAGATTAACTACCAAGTATACACAGAATGTAAACACGAAATAGTTGTCTAACTATTTCCCAAAAACATAAACTATAAAGCTAAGGCACGGCCGTCCGTCTAATAGAAATTAGCACCTGTAGGTCGTCGCACAGCTGCGTGAGCAGGAGATACTTGGTAGAGACGCTTCACGGTGAGTTCATGTCCCCCTTTTCTCTAACTGTTTTCAGTTTTCTTAACTGCGGGGGTGAAATACATGTTACTATGATTTCGAGTACTTTATACACGGTATGGTTAGCGTAAGGAGGTTTATTACTCAGATCATGTGAGTGGGTAGGAGCAATATGAGGCCATTAGTCCTCATGTCGGGACCGAGGGACAGGAGCGGTAGATCTATCTGGGTGTAGCGAGCCCAGCCCCAGGCCAAACTAGAAACGGACCTTGGGGTGACTTTGTCCACATACTAATGCCGTGGCGAAATCTGCTAGGTTTGAGTCTCCCTATTTGCACTTCACATATATCAGTGGCCTTGCAAACCATTGGTGATCACAAGTCCCCTTATTTGCTACATACCACGACTATTTTTGTTTATATACTCACAAAGGTTTACTTACACATGAACTCGCTCAACATTATTGTTGATTTTTCAACTTACATGTATTTCAGGAAATTAACGGATCTGGCACGGTATGGAACGTTTTCCGCTGCACTAGTCATGAGGTCATCTGAGTTTGGGGAATGTGACTCTTTCCTGGACAAGTCACAGTCCTTAAACTGTGTTTATGTCATGTTATTGTTTGTGTTTATTGAACAATGTCGTTAGAACATGTTTCAGTTAAAACAATGTTACTGTATTTGGTTTTCAAACTTAATCAAATGGATGATCTTGCATGGTTTTTATTTCATATAGCTTTGTTATGATTAAGCTATGGTATTAAGAAGTCACACCAAATTAACCACGCTTCCGCAAAGCCAGGGTGTGACAGCTTGGTATCAGAGCTCTGATCATAGCGAACTAGGATTCCTTCTCGAGTCTAGACTATGATCACTAGGGCTCTCACGAAAACATTTTTCTGCATACCACTTAAGTCCAGATCCAAAACTTTTTACAAACAAATGTTGAGCACATTTTATTATTTATAGGCTCAGCCTGGAGGGCTGAGGCTCGGTCTGGAGGATCGAGGCTCGGTCTAGGTGACCGAGGTAGTTGAGCACGTTGATTTATTATAGGCTCAGCCTGGAGGGCTGAGGCTCGGTCTGGAGGATCGAGGCTTGGTCTAGGTGACCAAGGTAGTTGGCTAGGAAGAGTAGGCTCAGTCATGAAGGCTGAGGCTCGGTCAAGGGGACCGAGGCTCAATCTAAGTGGTCGAGGTGGAGGATAGAGCAGTCTTAGAGACTGGGAGAAATTGGCTAGTGAAACTAGGAGAATTATGTGATACCTTACTTGGTGACTTATGTGATTATCTGATTGTATGACTGATTATTTGAGCATATTTGTGTTTATGTTACAGACTCATGGATTCCGCCGGTACTGGCGTTTCGGACACCACTGGACCCATACCTATCGTATCTGATGACCCCACATCCTCCGAGCACGAGGTGCACACTTCTGACTATACCAGTATTGACGAGGATGATTTCCAGCTTTTCGCACTACCCGATGGTGCTGATGAGCCTGCAGATGACCCTCCCGCTGAGTACCTACCTCTAGTAGAGATTCCGGCCCCTATACCCTTAGCCGTTTATCCAGCATACGATCTTCTTCTTGACGCCGAGGCTGATGGCGATATTGACCTGTTTGAGGATGAGCCTTTTGAGGACGAGATCCAGGGCGAGGCCCTTCTTCCTGCGGACGATCTTCTGATGATCGCTGACGTTCCCGCTGAGGATTCGCCAGCACATTCTCCTGTCCCAGACTCCTTCGAGTCTGTGGCATCCGCACCTTCTCACACATTGAGCGCACAGCACTTTGCGCATGATTCTGATCCTGACCAGGCATCCTCTGTTGCACCCATTCCCAGTTTTGCGTTTGACCATGATGACATAGAGGATTCTGATCCTATCTTTCCCCCGGGGTACGACCCTGATCGTGATATCGAGTTTATACCTATGGATCAGCCCATGGAGGATCCAGCTGACCCAGTAGACCCTATCGACCCCGAGTTTGACTTCGAGATGGCTTTTGATGATCCCGAGCCTGTCGTCGCTCCTGAGCAGGCAGCCGCTCTAGACCCCATACTTGAGCATGACCCCGTACATGCTGGCATCCCTATTGAGCCTGTTATAGCAGACCCACCTGTTGATGATCTCCCCGTAGATGTTCCTTTGATAGAGGGCGATCATGTTGATCTTGTTGTTCCCCTACCTGTTGTTGATATACCTGTTGACCATCCTGTTGAGCACATTGCACCTGTTCACCCTTTTGTTGCTCCCCCACCTGATCCCGTTCCACTAGAGCCCGAGCATGCACTGTTCGCGGCACACATGGATCCACCTGATGAGCATGCACAGCACGGTTGGATACCTGCTGATGAGGATGTTCCACCATTTCCCCCTCAGATCCCTGATACACGACATGTCGATTTTTCTTTTCAGGTTCCTCAGTTCGTACCCCCAGCAAGGGATGGAGAGGGTTCTTCAGCCCATCCTTTTGGGCATGTACCGATGTCTATCCCTTTCATGCCCCAGATGTCATCTGTTCCACCCTCTGTTGCTCCATTTCATGTGGCACCTTTTGACCCCACCAGGGAGCCATTCCTTTGGGCACCAGACTCTGGTATGCCACCTACTGACCCCTACCATTCTTTCCACATGGGGTATACTATCGAGGACGTTTTGATGACCTTTGTCGCCCAGCACGAGTCGCACACGCAGCGCATCCAGGAGCTTGAGAGAGCTCAGCTGCCACCATGCCAGTGCCATGGTCAGACACACTCCCCTCTGCAGACATTTCGACCCTTACCTCCAGATTATGCTGCTCGTCTCTTTACACTAGAGCAACAGGTTGCTTCTATCATTCGTACTCAGCAGGCTATGGAGGCGGACTGGCTCCAGTTACGTCGTTTGTTTTACACCCACTTTCCCCCTCCTCCACCACCATCTGTATAGAGCTCATCAGTGCTGTTTGGGTAGACGAGGGTGAGAAGACGGCGATTGTTGGACTGCACAGCATTTTTGGAGACTACTTTATGATCCTGACTTTTGTTGACTTGTATTTGACGTATTTGACATTGACATGATATAGTTTTTGGACAGGGGTGATGTAGCCCCTAGTTGATTGATGATTGTAGGACACAGGGATGTATTGATACACTTACTACGTGGTCTTGATATATGGCAATCGCAGTATTCTCACCATATTTGATTTGCTTGATTGCTTATTTATATTTTTGTGACATGGGATGATGTGTGATTGGTATTTGTGATGTGTTGATGACATGAGATGTTATGTGCTATTACTATTACTATATACGTACGTTTTACTGTGGCCTGACCAACTTAAACCATCTTTTAGAAGATTCCGCCAAGACGTGAGACACGCATGCCTACTAATGAGGCAGAACTACAACAAGTCATTGCTGCTGCCATAGCACAGTATGCAGCATCTCAGCCCGGAACGAGCGGGAGTATTAACAAAGGCAATAACAATCCCCCTCACGGATGCACTTTCAAGCAGTTTCTAGACTGCAAACCGGTCAACTTTGATGGCACTGGAGGTGCTGTCGCCTTTGTTCGTTGGGCTGAGAAAACCGATTCTGTTCTACGCATGAGCAAGTGCGCGCTGGATCAGCAAGTCACCTATATCTCAGGGCTGTTTCTAGATGGAGCCCTATCCTGGTGGAATCTATAAGTACAGACACTAGGCGAAGCTGCTGCCTACGCGCTGACCTGGACCGAACTAAAGGAACTTATGCGCAAAAAGTACTGTTCCCGCGCAGAAATCCAGCGATTGGAGACCGATTTCTGGCACTTGAAAATGGACGGTCCAAAGATAGCAGAATACGTTCAAAGGTTCCATGATTTATCGCATGTAGTACCCTACATGGTCACTCCTGAGTTCAAGAGAATTGAACGCTTCATTTGGGGACTAGCTCCTCAAATCATAAGCATGGTAACCTCATCCAAGCCTGCGACCATTACTGAGGCGATCGATTTGAGCGTAGCTCTCACTGAGGAGGCTATTCGTTTGAACAAGTTTGATGAAGCAGAACCAAAGAAGAAAGAGACTCACGTCGAGTCATCAGGAGGTAGCAAACGGAAGTTCTCAAACTTCAAGCAGGGCGCCAGTGTGGCGGTTAAGAAAGGAGGATCAGCTGGCAGTGGAAAGAAAGGAAAAGGATATCAGGGCACCCAGCCCAAGTGTAATACCTGTCAACGCCACCATACTGGCCATTGTATTGTGAAAATATGTGAAGCATGTGGAAAGTTGGGCCACTCAAAAGATTCTTGTTGGGCTATGCTGGCCGAGGAGGCCAGGGAGGATTTGGGAATAGGAATAATAACCGTGGTGGTATTGGAAATCGCTCGCAAGGAAACAATGGAGGAGACGGAAATCAAGGCAACAATGCTAACCAAGCGGGCGCTGTGAATCGTAATCAGAGGAATGATCAAGCTGGTGGAAACGGGCAAAGACTTGGATGTTATAACTGCGGTGATATCGGGCATTTCAAGAAGAACTGCCCAGAGTTAAACCAAGCCCGTGGAAGAGTATTCCAACTCGAAGCTAGGGAAGCGCGCCAGGACCCCAATGTCATTACTGGTACGTTCCCTATAAATCAACGCTATGCATCCGTTTTATTTGATACTGGTGCCGATTATAGCTTCGTATCGTTAGAGTTTAAGAATATGCTTGGTTTAGCCGCTAATAAGTTAGATATTCCGTACTCAATCGAATTGGCCAATGGAAAATTAGTAGAAGCCAATGAAGTTATCAGAGGTTGTGTGATCGAATTAGGAGAGCGTGAGTTCGCTTTAGATCTACTACCAGTCCAGTTGGGAAGCTTCGACGTGGTGGTAGGAATGGATTGGTTATCAGGCAACAAAGCAGAGATCGTTTGTCATGAAAAGGTTGTTCGTATCCCAATCGAAGATGGCGAGACAATTGTGGTTCACGGAGAGAAGCGTGATACGCCGTTAAGGATTATCAGCTGCCTGAAAGCGCGAAAGTGTTTGCAAAAAGGATGTGTTGCCTTCCTGGCACACATCGTGGATAAGAAGGCTGCTGAGCCAAGAATCGAAGACATCCCTGTCGTAAGGGAATACCCAGAAGTCTTCCCAGAAGACTTACCTGGACTGCCACCTCAGAGGCAAGTAGAGTTTCACATTGACTTAGTTCCAGGCGCCGCGCCTGTGGCTAAGGCACCATATAGACTTGCTCCGTCTGAGATGCAGGAACTATCGACACAGCTTCAAGAGCTGTTAGACAAGGGTTTTATCCGACCAAGCTTCTCGCCTTGGGGAGCTCCGGTCCTGTTTGTCAAAAAGAAGGACGGTAGTTTTCGAATGTGCATCGACTACCGGGAGCTGAACAAGCTGACGATCAAGAATAGGTATCCTCTGCCAAGAATTGATGATCTGTTCGACCAACTTCAAGGTTCAAGCTTTTATTCAAAGATCGATCTTCGATCTGGATACCATCAGTTAAGGATACAAGAGGAGAGTATCCCAAAGACAGCCTTCAGAACTCGTTATGGGCACTACGAGTTCCTTGTTATGCCATTTGGTTTGACAAACGCACCCGCGGTATTCATGGATCTAATGAATAGAGTTTGCAAGCTGTACTTGGATAAGTTCGTGATTGTATTCATCGATGACATTTTAATTTATTCAAAGACGAAGACTGAACACGAGCAGCATCTTAGAGCCATTCTAGAGCTGCTGAAGAAGGAACAGCTGTATGCCAAATTCTCCAAGTGTGAATTTTGGCTACGTGAAGTCCAATTCCTTGGGCACGTGGTAAATGGAGATGGAATCCACATGGATCCAACCAAGATCGAGGCAATCAAGGATTGGGAAACGCCAAAGACGCCAACCGAGATTCGGCAATTCTTGGGCTTGGCTGGCTATTATCGAAGATTCATTGAGGATTTTTCAAAAATCGCTCAACCTAAGACGTTTGATTGGGGAATCAAACATGAAGAAGCATTCCAGATACTGAAGGATAAGCTTTGTAACGCGCCAATCTTAGCTCTACCAGAAGGTACCGATGATTTTGTGGTATACTGCGACGCATCGCGTCAAGGACTAGGTTGTGTGTTGATGCAACGCCAAAAGGTTATTGCTTACGCATCGCGTCAGTTGAAAGTGCATGAAAAGAACTATACCACACACGATTTGGAACTTGGCGCAGTGGTTTTTGCTTTAAAGATCTGGAGACACTACCTTTATGGTACAAAGTGTACAATCTTTACAGATCACAAGAGCCTACAGCATATATTCAACCAGAAGGAGTTGAATATGAGGCAAAGACGATGGGTTGAGTTGCTGAACGACTACGACTGCGAGATAAAGTACCATCCAGGGAAGGCAAACGTGGTCGCCGATGCCCTAAGTCGTAAAGAGAGGATCAAGCCCATAAGGGTTAGAGCTTTGGAAATGATTGTCCAAACCGACCTTTTCTTGCGCATTCGTGCCGCGCAAAAGGAAGCACTCAAGGAAGGAAACCTTGAAGAAGAATATCTCCGAGGGATGGAGAAGCTATTGATACCAAACGAGGAAGGAACATTATGCTTCGAGAAAAGGATTTGGGTTCCTCTGTTTGGTGGTTTAAGGGAAGTTATTTTTGATGAAGCTCACAAGTCGCGGTACTCTATCCACCCTGGATCGGATAAGATGTACCAGGACCTCAAGGATTACTATTGGTGGCCTAGGATGAAAGGCGATGTTGCTGTTTATGTGAGCAAATGTTTAACATGCGCTAAGGTTAAAGCCGAATACCAGAAGCCTTCAGGACTTCTGCAACAGCCTGAAATTCCCAAGTGGAAATGGGAACAAATCTCCATGGATTTTATTACAAAATTGCCAAGAACGCCAAGAGGCCATGATATGATTTGGGTGATAGTTGACCGCCTAACAAAGTCCGCACACTTTCTGCCAATCAAGGAGAAAGACAGTACTAGTAAACTTGCGGAAATTTACATGAGAGAGATCGTCGCGCGCCATGGAGTACCTCTCTCGATCATCTCTGATAGAGACGGAAGATTTGTGTCAAGGATATGGCAATCCTTCCAAGAAGCCTTTGGCTCACAATTGAATCCGAGCACTGCGTTTCATCCGCAAACTGACGGCCAGAGCGAGCGAACGATACAGACTTTGGAAGACATGTTGAGGGCGTGTGTTATGGATTTGGGCGGTAGCTGGGATAAACATTTACCTTTGGTCGAATTTTCATACAACAACAGCTACCACACCAGTATTGGTGTTGCGCCATTTGAAGCCCTTTACGGACGCAAGTGCCGATCACCTCTTTGTTGGGCTGACGCAGGTGATAGGCAACTCGCTGGTCCCGAAATCGTCCAAGAGACGACAGACAAGATCGCGCAGATTCTTAAACGCATCGAAGCAGCTCGCCACAGACAGAAGGCCTATGCGGATCCAAACCGGAAACATGTGGATTTCCAAGTTGGAGAAATGGTGTTATTGAAGGTTTCACACTGGAAGGGTGTGGCACGCTTCGGAAAGCGTGGGAAGTTAAATCCGCGCTACATTGGTCCTTTCAGAATTCTGGAAAGAATAGGACTAGTAGCATACAAGTTGGACCTACCTGCTGAACTGAATGGTGTTCACGATACATTTCATGTATCCAATCTAAAGAAAAGTCCAACTCAAGTGGACGTTGCCATTCCCACCGACGAGATTCATGTTGACGACACGCTCCACTTCGTTGAAGAACCTGTCGAGGTCACGGATTGGAAAGTTAACAAGACCCGCCGGAGCAGTGTCAAGCTCGTCAAAGTTCGTTGGAATGCCAGACATGGTCCTGAATACACCTGGGAACGTGAAGACCGGATGAAAGAGAAATACCCCCACCTTTTTCCTAAGAACCCTGCATCTACAAGCAGAACTTAAATTTCGGGACGAAATTTATTTAACGGGGGGAGAATGTGACAACCCGCACTAAACCAGGTATCCGTACGACTTAATTAATGATTAATTACTGCTTAATTACTGTGCTTGTTTGAACTAGCTGATGAACTGCTACTTGATATCTGATACATGTACTTACTTGCATCATACTTTACTTACCGTCACTACATTATTTACATACGGCACCTTAGTGACAAACATGATGCACAAAAAGCACAGTAGCACAATACACGGATAACCTATTGAACATGCTGATAAAGCCAGCATCAGGAAAACACTGCCTCTAAGGCCTGTATGAGCCAGAAACGTTTTGCTACACTAGTAGTGAGTGTAGGGATATAAGGGTTGTGGAACTGCGTCTCTAGGAATAAGTCACTATGACTGGATGTGCCTAAAACGTACTCTAAGTACAAAACTCAGCACTCTACAAAATATTTCAGCTTTTAGCTAACTAATAAAGTGCCAAAACATGAGAAAAATAACACTAGACACTTTCCAAAGTGTCAGGAATAAGCTGTGTCACTAAAGAGAGAAATAACGACACTTTAAAGCTTTGTTAACACTTTAACGGATTACTATCCAACCAAACAACCGGACTATACCCGGAACATGAAAATATTGTTATTTTCATTACTTCTCTTTTTCTGAGCCAGTTAGGGTCCCCGTATACCCTAACACCCATTGTATCTCACTAAACATAACTAACTAAGTTAAACACTTAACTAACTTGTTTAACCAAACTAAGTCCTAACTATCTAGTTGATTTCGAACCAAGGACCCCCCCCCCCCTTGAACCGAAACCGTCCCCTAGGGAACACACTTGTACCTCATTGATTTGTTTAATCTAGTATGCTTAATATCAACTAGACATAATATCCATTGGTTAAACCCATTAAAGTTTGTCTATAAGTTAACAATAATCACACATAACCTACACACTTAACAAACTCAACAATACACTCTCCCTCTTGCTCTCTAGAGCTCTCGGCCGAACCCCCCTATAACCACCCACCCATTTTCGAGTTTGATCATCATTCCAACATCATTCAAGCATCAAGGGTCTCGTATTAGGAATCTTGGAGCAAGCGGAACGCGAAGGACCTCTTTCTTTGGCTTTTATCCACCTCTTTTGCGCATAGATCCTTCCCTAGCCTTGAGCTAGAGGTATAATACTTAAAACTCGTATTTGAACTATTCTAATGTGGTTAAAAGGATTTGTATCGGTTAAATCTCGTTAAAATGCAAAATGATGCACAAAAGTCTACTAAAAACATGAAAAATGGTGGTTAATAGTTTATATGTTGTGTAAATGTTGTAGTAATTAAAAGTTGTGTTTATTAAGACCCGATCTATGATTGTGGTAGCTCAGATCATCGTTTAACCCGGTTTAGTAAGATCATGGATCTTAACATATGCTTGTTTTGGATAATACAAGGGTTAAAAGGTGAAACTCTACCACACATGAAACATGAACTTGTGTAAAAATGTTTTACTTGTGTAAAAGTGTTTTAACTTGTACAATAGTGTTTAAAACTAGCAGATCTACGTATCCGCAAGTGGTATTTTCAAAGGACCAAGAGTTAAAGAAACCATGTTTTCTAAAAGACGGATCTTACACTAACAAATATGATTTTTATAAACCACAAGTGTGTAAGCACTTGTGAAATGAAAAGATCCGACAAATAACCGTTTTTGTAAAAGATGACGAGAAGTTGTAAAGACGGATTTCTCTAAGAACAAGGTTTTTACGAGATCAAAATTACTTTATATAAAGATCCACAAAATATAATGGGATTTACACTATAGTTTTCGGAAAAACTACAAGTTCATGCGATTATGCGATTTACATACTTGTCGACTAGTTTGATGTGTCGGAAATTGTTTGATTGAATAAGGAAGTTGTTGGAATTGATTTTGTAAAAGAAAATGATACGCTTGAAAGCGCGGCCACCTCCAGTTACAGAGGAAACTCTGGCGAAATTTTTCTAAAAACCTAACACTTAGAATTATTTACATTACAAGTGTTAGAATTATTTTTGACATGTTTTCGAAATATAAATTTCGCCATGACTTTAATTACTAAATATTCGGAGGTGGGATTTTCACAAAATTTAACGTGATGAATATATATTTTTCATACACTGTTTATGATTATTTTGTGAAAATGCATATATATTATTTTTAGAGTAAAAATAATATTTACGAACGTTAACGATTCCAAAATAATACGAACGCTTTCACCATAAATATATAAGTTACATCGGTAATTATATTACCACTCGATTGTTAAACGTAGCTTACGCACTTACGGAAATATTTATGAACACACATGTATTGAATCCCCCATCCTTGGGAAGGAGATTAACTACCAAGTATACACAGAATGTAAACACGAAATAGTTGTCTAACTATTTCCCTAAAACATTAACTATAAAGCTAAGGCACGGCCGTCCGTCTAATAGAAATTAGCACCTGTAGGTCGTCGCACAGCTGCGTGAGCAGGAGATACTTGGTAGAGACGCTTCACGGTGAGTTCATGTCCCCCTTTTCTCTAACTGTTTTCAGTTTTCTTAACTGCGGGGGTGAAATACATGTTACTATGATTTCGAGTACTTTATACACGGTATGGTTAGCGTAAGGAGGTTTATTACTCAGATCATGTGAGTGGGTAGGAGCAATATGAGGCCATTAGTCCTCATGTCGGGACCGAGGGACAGGAGCGGTAGATCTATCTGGGTGTAGCGAGCCCAGCCCTAGGCCAAACTAGAAACGGACCTTGGGGTGACTTTGTCCACATACTAATGCCGTGGCGAAATCTGCTAGGTTTGAGTCTCCCTATTTGCACTTCACATATATCAGTGGCCTTGCAAACCATTGGTGATCACAAGTCCCCTTATTTGCTACATACCACGACTATTTTTGTTTATATACTCACAAAGGTTTACTTACACATGAACTCGCTCAACATTATTGTTGATTTTTCAACTTACATGTATTTCAGGAAATTAACGGATCTGGCACGGTATGGAACGTTTTCCGCTGCACTAGTCATGAGGTCATCTGAGTTTGGGGAATGTGACTCTTTCCTGGACAAGTCACAGTCCTTAAACTGTGTTTATGTCATGTTATTGTTTGTGTTTATTGAACAATGTCGTTAGAACATGTTTCAGTTAAAACAATGTTACTGTATTTGGTTTTCAAACTTAATCAAATGGATGATCTTGCATGGTTTTTATTTCATATAGCTTTGTTATGATTAAGCTATGGTATTAAGAAGTCACACCAAATTAACCACGCTTCCGCAAAGCCAGGGTGTGACAGCTGGTCAGGCTTGGGTGGACATTTTCTTTGCTTGAAAAACCGGACTTGCCGGAGATCCCAAGTTTGTAATCGTGGATCAGGAATCAGCATTTTTCTTAAAAATTGATTGTGTAAATGAATCTTAAAGTTTGTTAAATTTTACAGATTGTGAATTGCCGGAGCTTCCAGGTAGGTAAGCATGAAGCAGGAATCGGCATCTTGATTGGTAACATGTATTTGTGTAGATGTTTATTCCTACATGTGATTAAATGTTTTGGATATACTTACAAGTGGTAAGAGATTGATTCTGACAAAGTGATTACTCAAGGTCATTAGTTTGAACTTGATGTAATCCTTATACGATTGATTGAATGGACAAGATGATGAACCAATCCCTACAAGTGGTAAAAACAAACTTATTTTCCGGAAAAATCATTTTGATTAAAACAAACTTAAGTGTTTTGAAATCTAAATGAGAAAATAGTTTGTTGTGAGGGGGAGTTCTGATTGTTTATGCCAAGTGAATGGCGATTTGAAGCGATTTGATATCGGTTGTCAATTTTCTGTATAGTTTGTTTTCAATTTTCTTTAATGTGTTTGCATTTTAGGGGGAGTAGAAAATTTCAGAAAATCCAAAAACATTAGAAAATTTGAAAAAGCCAAAAACATGATAAAATCAAAAATGAGTTTTGTTGTAAAGAAGAGGAAATGATAGTACATCAGTAGACAGTTACAGTATGCTAAAGAATTGTTTTGTTTAAATAGCGTTAAACGGTCTCACTGATGATATGCCAATAGGTTTTTACACATTTAGTAAGCTTTTTCGGGATATAAACTTAAATTCAAACTTGCTTATTTCGTGGGGAACACTACTTGGATATATAGGTAACCCTTGAAATCTCGTTTGAAAGGTCCCTCTTTCTGAGATACTAGGTCTTTATGTTTAGTGATATCTGGGGTATTATCCCGGGACTTCTGATTTTGCGGAAGCAATGGCCTAGTCCCCGGATAATACTTTACTGCTTGCTTGAAATATAGCGCCGCCCTCAGCAAATTGATGAAACAATAAAATTGATAATCATTGCTGTTGAAGAAAAGATCCTCTAAAGGGGACACACCAAAAGTCGAAGCCGTCATCTCTCTGCGTATACGGAAGTATCGACCTGAGATCTCACGGCCCTCGCAATTAACCCCTTACAGATATCATCTAGGTATACTCACCTGTAAGACTGAATATTGGGATCTGGATACGGGAGTATATCAAGAGGTGGGACACATGAATGAGTTTAAGTTCTTAATACACCTAACTCATATCCTGAATCAGTTGAAATTTGTGTGAGAATTTAAGTGGATCAGTATATTGGCAATCTAAGTGAATTGTTTAATTCTGAATGTGTAACTAAGCTCAACGGTACTTGTGACTTGTCAAAAACTGATATGATCCTCTTACACAAACTCACAAAAATATTGTCTGTAAATATTTCTTTATTGCATTTCTTAATATTTCAAAATCCAAAAAGATTTTCAGTGTGTTTTAGCATAAAATTTTGAAAAAGTCAAAAAGATTTTCGACAACTGATATTGGAGAGCTGATTTTCAAAATTCCAAGTGCTAGACATGATGACCATGTTGTGAAGGGGAGTCTATGTTTTTAATCAAATGTGTTAATCTAATTTACAAGTGGTTCATCAGGATTATCATTGATAAAAATTTCCGTTTGATTTGAGGGAAAGTTTGAGTTGAGGTATTCATGTTAATGTTTAAAAATTGTAAAATTTACTTTGAGGTAGAGATGATGCAGGTTTGAGGAAAAGCTGGATGTGAGCCAGGTTGATAGATTCTGAGAAGCTTATGTTTGAAAAGCCAGATTCTGATATTTGAGGACTCTTAAGACAAAGCATGAGCCAGGAAACGATTTTGAACCTGTGAACACCAGACTACGATCCTGAAGCAAAGGATGCTGATGAACTTAAGGAATACCAGCAAATTGTTAGGGGGAGTCTGTTAATGTTGATTGGAAAGAAAAGCTCAAAGACTGATAAAGACTGAAGATGAAAAGACTCGACACTGAAGACTCGTCAACATCTGATGGGGAGTCTGTTGGTGCATACATCTGTTGTCTTCGTCTTGTATCGAGTCTTGTATAGACTTGTTTAGATTAGGGCACGAAATGTTGATTTCCCACGAAATGGACATGACATTTTTGTGGGGAATTAGAAAATAGTCATTTCGTGGGGAATTAGAAAATAGTCATTTCGTGGGGAATTAGAAATACTATAAATACCATAGTTGTGTTGTCATTTGGTGGGGAATTAGAAAATCATACCGAGGTGCTGTCGGTTTGATTCTTGAATGTACAAGTTGTAATATCAATCAGAGAATTGATTTAAGTGAATTGTAAGCTATTTCTTCATCAGTTACTTGTTTTCCGCACCTGTAACTGATTAAAACTCCTCTGAACGACTCGTTCGGGTCTACAAACGATCCTACACATTTCGTAAAGCATATGTTCGTTTGGTAAACCATGTATCGTATTAATTGGTATCGCGGTCTCCCGGACATGTTTGCGAAGATTAGTGGGGGCTTCCCATGTGTTACTAGACCGTGCGTATCGACTACTACGAAAATGTAAGTGGTGCCCTAAGTCAATCTCTATCAGCATTGACCCTTTGCCCATAGTCCATTAGTACACGCCCGTCCGACTGGCACGGTGTGAGGTTTGTTAAACCTAATAGCGCTATTAACTAATGACCCGCTCGCCATAGGCCTCGGCGAATAAGTCGATATAAATGAGGGACTTCATGATAGAGGTTTGGTCCAGTGTGTAATCTTGGCATCCTACCCACGGAGGATGGTTGTAGTTACCATTTAAATCATTAACCCATTCCCAACCCTTGGGAATCCCATGCATTGGAAAGAGTGTGAACTCACCTTGGTTTGCTCGGCAGATACACAGAAAGGTTACTTGAGCTATATGTGGTCAACCACGTCCTAACATGGTTACCATACAAGTCAGGTCTAGGTTCAAGTAATGCACATATGTTTACACATAAGTTAACAGATTACGAATACGTATTGATCATGGCAACACATTAACAGTCAAGTACATAACATACTCATACTTGTACGATTCAAAAGAGTGGGCTCGCACAAGTCTAACAGCCTTGTGCGATTCACCCATTGAAGCCCACAGGCACCCGGCCCAAAGACATAGCAGTCCTACATGTAAACGAACCAACAACTAAACATGAGTCTTGTGCGATCCGGGTGGTCTTGTGCGACTGGCCAGCCCTTGTACGATTGGGATTTGAGCTTTGAGGCCCAATTGTCCAAATGTTCGTGTGTAGCCCAAGCCTTGTGCAATCAGCACAACCTTGTGCGATCATGCAAAACTAAACGGTACCCTGAGCATAGATGATTATACCTAACTTGTGCGATTTGCTCTTGTGCGATCAGATCAGGTCTTGTGTGATCTGATCTTGTGCGACTGAGAGAGCTTGTTCGACCGGTTAACTAATTCCTTAAATCATGCAAGTCAGTTACCAATTTCAATCAATTTTGTTTGACCAATTTAACAGTTTCCATATTTGCATACAATCAAACAACACAATCAACAGTTTCTAATCAAATCATATATCGATCAAAACAAGGTTTTTATCAAGTAACTTATATGAACCTTAACAATCATGTAACAAGTCAACATCATCTCATCGAATCACATAGTATGATTAACATCAAGATCCGTAATCCATGTCAAGACCTATGAATCAATTGAGCATCTAAACCCATCACAGCCGATTTCATCTCATCGGTTCTAACTCACATCAATATTACATAATTACCAACCATAAATTAATCAAGTCATGCAACACATATGAACCGATTACATGAACACCAAACCTCATCATTCATAACTAATCATGTATCATTCACAAATCAGTGTATAGAATCATATAAATCATAACATCATTCAACATGCACTCAACAATAAAAACACTAACCGGTTAGAAGGTAGAATGAAGAGGAATCCGAACTAGAAGCTTCGAGAGGTGGAGATGTTGTTGCCGTCGGGTTCGAGAGGAGGAGAAGGAGAGAGTAGAGAATTAGGGTTTTGTGTGTGTGAAGAGGTTTGCAACTAATGAGGAGTATACACTCTCCTCAGGAGGTTATGCGACACAAAGGAGTGGGCCGAACCCATCATGGGCTGCCCATTGGTTTCGGATTCAAAGGGTGTAGCCCGAATGGGCTTGTGCGATTGGGTTGTGTTGTGCGATCGGTTTGTTAATATACAATACAATTCGTTACACATAAACACATAACATAACATTCAATTAATCAACCAAGTTCTTATAATCACATAATGTTCTCACTGGTTACATCAAGGTACAAAGAGAGGTTTGAAATACGAGTTGTCACATTATCCCCAAGTTGAAAGAAATTTCGTCCCGAAATTTGGTACGTACTCACTGAGGAAGCTAGTTAAGTTGCATGGTTTTCCTGGTTTTCCTGGGGTGTCACATCCTTCCCCCGTTGGTTTGGAATTTCGTCCCGAAATTCCGCAGTAGCTTCAGCCTCAGTAGTGAGTGTACTGTTCCCGAACAATTGGGGATACTTTTGTTTCATTTGGTCTTCGCGTTCCCAGGTGAACTCTTGGCCACGACGGGAGTTCCAACGAACTCGAACAAGAGGTATTCTAGTGCGCTTGAGAACCTTAACTTCTCGGTCAGTAATCTCTACTGGTTCCTCGACGAATCGCAGATGATCGTCGATAGTGAGCTCTTTCAAAGGAACTATGAGGGTCTCATCTGACAGACACTTCTTCAGATTCGACACGTGGAAAACGTTGTGAACTGCACTGAGTTCTGTTGGTAGGTTCAGTTTGTAGGCCACCTTGCCTATTTTCTCAATGATTTTGAACGGTCTGACATATCGCGGATTGAGCTTGCCTCGTTTGCCAAAACGAACAACACCCTTCCAGGGTGAGACTTTGAGTAGCACTCGATCCCCAACCTGGAACTCGAGTGGTTTCCTGCGCTTGTCCGCGTAGGCCTTCTGATGGTCGCGAGCTGCCGCCATGCGTTGTCGTATCTGAGCAATCCTTTCTGTAGTATCAACTACGAGTTCTGGGCCAGTGATTTGGCTGTCGCCAACCTCTGCCCAACAAAGAGGTGATCGGCATTTACACCCGTACAATGCCTCAAATGGAGCGGCTTGGATGCTGGTGTGGTAGCTGTTATTATACGAAAATTGCACTAGTGGCAGATGCTTTTCCCAGCCGTTGCCAAAGTCAATCACACATGCCCTAAGCATGTCTTCAAGGGTTTGGATGGTGCGTTCAGACTGCCCATCCGTCTGTGGATGATAAGCTGTGCTCATGTCCAATTGAGAGCCAAAAGATTTGTGCATCTCTTGCCACAGTTCTGAAGTAAAACGTGCATCACGATCAGAGATAATAGAGGTTGGCACCCCGTGCCTCGAAACCACTTCCTTAAGATAAACATCTGCTAGAGTGGAGAATTTATCCGTTTCCTTGATAGCCAAGAAGTGTGCAGACTTTGTGAGTCGATCCACGATCACCCAAATGGTATCATTACGGCGTTGAGATCGGCAAGCCAGTAACGAAATCCATGGAAATTTGCTCCCATTTCCATTGCGGTATCTCTGGTTGTTGGAGTAGGCCCGATGGTTTCTGATATTCAGTCTTGACTCTCGCACAAGTCAAACATTTGCTAACGTAAGTTGCTATGTGAGCTTTCATGCTAGGCCACCAATAGGTAGTTCTGAGATCGTGGTACATCTTATCCGAACCAGGATGTACTGAGTAACGAGACTTGTGTGCCTCATCCATCACAAGCTCACGTAAGTTTCCATAAAGTGGGACCCAAATGCGCCCTGTTACGTAGTATGCGCTGTCTTCCTTTTGTTCTAATCGTTTCCTTGATCCTCGTAGGGACTCCGCCCTGACGTTCTCTACTTTCAATGCTTCAACCTGAGCATCTCGTATCTGAGCAGGAAGACTAGATTGGATAGTGAGCTGTAACGCGCGTACACGCTTAGGTGTAGTATCCTTTCGACTGAGGGCGTCGGCCACAACATTGGATTTGCCTGGATGGTAATTGATGGCACATTCGTAATCATTCAATAGCTCGACCCATCGACGTTGTCGCATGTTCAACTCCTTTTGTTTGAAGATATGCTCGAGACTCCTGTGATCGGTGTAAATGATGCACTTGGTACCGTACAGGTAATGTCTCCATATCTTGAGGGCGAAAACAACAGCTCCCAGCTCCAAATCATGCGTAGTGTAGTTCCTTTTGTGAACCTTAAGTTGACGTGATGCGTAAGCAATGACCTTATCACGTTGCATCAACACGCAACCAAGTCCCTGGATGGATGCGTCACAATAAACCACAAAATCGTCTGTGCCCTCTGGCAATGAAAGAATAGGTGCGCTACAAAGTCTATCCTTTAAGTGCTGAAATGATGATTCCTGTGTAGTACCCCAACGATAGACAACGCCTTTCTGAGTTAGTGAGGTGAGGGGCTGTGCAATCTTGGAGAAGTCCTTGATGAACCTCCTGTAGTAACCTGCCAAACCTAGGAATTGGCGAATTTCCGTTGGTGTGCGAGGTGCAGGCCAGTTCTTAATCGAGTCTACCTTGGATGGATCAACATGAATCCCATCCTTGTTTACCATGTGGCCTAGAAAGTGGACTTCGCGAAGCCAGAAGTCGCATTTTGAAAACTTGGCGTACAGCTGTTCTGCTCGAAGGAGTTCCAAAATGAGTCGTAAATGCTGCTCGTGTTCCTCCTGACTCTTAGAATAGATCAGGATGTCGTCAATGAAAACAATCACAAACTTATCCAAGTAAGTGAAACACCCGTCTAATTTTACTTGAATTAATAATAGTTCATGCCATTTTTATATAAAAGATACCAAATTAACATAACTTTCGTAAGTCGAGTTCATAAGTAGCATAATCCTTAGTCAACTAACGACTAAGTTAGAACATCCAAAAGTTGTTTAACCATTTGTTTACAACCCATAAACATAGTCTATTAAAGATTTAAAACATTGCGGAAGCTTGTAAGTAGTGTTCGGTTCTTCAAAATCTAGCTCGATCGTCTTCCGGTAAGTTTCCAACATCACCTAAGATCAAAACCACAACAAGTGTTAGTTTTGATAAGATTACAATGGA
Source organism: Helianthus tuberosus (assembly GCA_030545235.1). Lineage (NCBI taxonomy): Eukaryota > Viridiplantae > Streptophyta > Magnoliopsida > Asterales > Asteraceae > Helianthus > Helianthus tuberosus. Next base: position 123,181,239 of record CM060409.1, read on the forward strand.
TACAAACAAGTTCCAAGGGTCAACAACCAAGAAAATAAAAAAAAATTTCCGGAAGGGGGCGCCGCGTGACGCCAAGGTCCCTTGCGTCACGCCTAGCCCTGATTTTCTCAGAATGTTTATTTCTTTGATGTTGCAGATTCCCAGCTCAAAGTTTAATCAAGTTCCAACTTAAAATAGCCATAACTTATGATTCGGAAGTCCATTTTAGTGATTCTTTTTCCTATTCGTCTGTAATCTCATTACCAACGTGCCTATTATGATAGTCATGCCAAAAATTCAACTTACGAACAGAAAGTCTATATGTCGTTATGCATTTATTCGACCCATTCCTACTTGACACAAATTACTACCATATAACTAGTAAACTTATGATACTTTATACCCAATATCCCGGGCTTATCATCACTTGCATTTCTTTACCAATCTCATGGTTTAATGCTCTTGTGATTAGTATCTCTATTTTGATTCTCTAAAACACTAAAACAACAACTTGCACAATTAATCGACCCGTTTGGCTCATCTTATGGAATTCCCCAATATGATGACTACCAAACGATCCCGTGTCACTCTTAGACTATTAATTTAAGTAACGATCATAGTCGCTACATTTGACACCGTAATTATCCTAAAATGAGACTTCGCATAATTTAACAATAATTCGTTTAATGTAACGGGTCAAATTACATACCTTTAGTGCACGCCCTTCAAACGCAAGTCGCCACCGGCTTGTCCGCTTGAAGCTCCGGTATCCTTTCCTATTGAGTTCAACCAAACATGTTTAGAACTCTTTTCAATTCACAATTCGCATATTTTGCCTAAACATCACAATCATGCGGTTTAACTTAAATTTTCAGATTTAAGCCTTCTTTTAGGCATTTATGCGAACACTTTAAGGGCAAAAATTTACACTATATATTATCAAGTTCTCAACTTATCATATAGCCTTAATTCTTCATAAATCAACTATTTTACATGAACTTTATCTTCTAAAATTCTGAAATCACTTCATACATGTCAAACATTACTAGAACAACCACTATCATTCTAGTGTTTGTCATTATCTCACAAAACCCATGAATCACCTTCATTGTGTTTATGAAATTTTCAGACTTTTATCATGATTTCACATATTGTTGTCTAGGTTTTTGCTCCTAGACACTTTATCTTTTCTAATCTACCCAAGTAACAAACATGCATCATCAAATTTCAGATTTCCTAAATTCATGAGAATTTCAAGTAGAGAATTCTCATCAAATTTTACATACCTTATAATCCTCTTGCGAGGAGGATCACAATTCTAAGCTCGGATTTCGTTTTGGACCAGATTTGCACCTTCAATTTATGAGATTTTGTGGATGTTAGGGTTTGAGAGTGGGGGTGTCGCCCCCTGCTTGTTCTTGATCGACCAGACCCCCAAATGGGGTGTTTGGTTTTTGTTTTTATTAAAATTAGTAACATAAGTTTCAATTTTAACATCATTGGCCCCTCCACTTTTGTTTAACATATAGTTTTGGTTATTTAACCTTATTTCAAGTTATTTCTAGACTTGTAGTTAACTAGGTTATAATTTTCCTAGTTAGTAAATTCTTGTTTATTTATACTTTATAATTCTAATATAAAGTTTTATATTTTCGGGGTGTTACAAGTCCACCCCCTTAAAAGGGTTTCGTCCCCGAAACCGAATTACGTACCAAATAAAGTAGGGTAGAGACGTCGCATCTCCTCTTCGGATTCCCACGTAGTGTCCTAACCTTTCCTATGCTCCCACTTGACCTTGACTTGATCGATGTGTTTGTTTCGCAAGTTCTTGACCTTTCGATCTAAAATCTCCACTGGTCTCACCGCATAATTCAGTCTATTATCCACTTCGATATCATCGTAATTGATATAAGCTGTTTCGTCCGCTAGGCACTTTCGCAATTGCGACACGTGGAACGTGCTATGTATTCTGTTCAACTCTTCCAGTAATTCGAGGCGATAAGCCACCTTGCCGACCCTTCCGATGATTTTAAATGGCCCAATAAACCTCGGGCTTAGCTTCCCCCTTTTTCTGAATCTAATAACGCCCTTCCATGGGGAAAATTTTAGCATAACCATGTCGCCAACCTGGAATTCGATTGGCCTATTCCTTTTATCAGCATACGCCTTTTGCCTGTCTTGAGCCGCTTTTAAGTGTGCCCGAACCACATCAATCTTTTCATTAGTGGCTTGTACTATATCTTGGTGGGCGAGTTCACGTGGACCCACTTCACCCCAACATACCGGGGTTCGGCATTTCCTACCATAGAGCATTTCGTACGGCGCCATCTTAATACTAGCGTGGTAGCTGTTGTTATACGAAAACTAGACTAATGGTAGGTAAACATCCCAACTTCCTCCAAAGTCGATTATACATGCCCGTAGCATGTCCTCTAATGTTTGTATTGTTCTTTCACTCTGTCCATCTGTTTGAGGATGGTACGCAGTGCTAATGAACAATTTGGTTCCCATTTGCTCTTGGAAATCTCGCCAGAAATTTGAAGTGAACCGGGTATCCCTATCAGACACGATGGATACCGGTACTCCATGACGTGCTATTATCTCATTAGTGTAAACTTCTGACATCTTTTCTGACGTATAAGTCTCACGAATCGGAATGAAGTGAGCACTTTTCGTCAATCTATCCACCACTACCCATATGGTATCGAAACCACGATTTGTCTTAGGCAATTTGTTTAATAGGTCCATTGTAATATGTTCCCATTTCCAAACCGGGATTTCTAACGGTTGAAGTTTGCCGTATGGTTTTTGGTGCTCCGCCTTGACTTGTAGACATGTCAAGCATTTTTCCACATACTTCGCCACATCCCTCTTCATTCCAGGCCACCAATAATTTTGTTTCAGATCATTGTACATCTTGGTCGCACCCGGATGAATTGAATATCGGGATTTATGAGCTTCATCAAGTAAAAGCGTCTTCACCCCACAAGTATTTGGAACCCATATCCTTTCGGATCGGGTCTTCAACCCGTTATCCCCATCCGACAAATCTTTCAACTGACCGATTATTCTTTCTTTCTTCCAATTCTCCTCTTTCACTGCTTCTAATTGCGCCTCTCGAATACGTTCAAGTATACCCGAGGTCACCACGAGCTGCATCGATATTACACGTATTGGGACATAGTCCGCTTTTCTGCTCAGAGCATCCGCCACCACATTTGCCTTTCCGGGGTGATAGTGTATTTCACAGTCGAAATCTTTCACTGTTTCTAACCATCGCCTTTGTCGCATATTTAGCTCCTTCTGATCGAAGAAGTATTTTAAGCTCTTGTGATCTGTGAATATGGTGCACTTTACCCCATATAAATAGTGTCTCCATATTTTTAATGCAAATACCACCGCAGCCAACTCGAGATCGTGCGTGGGATATTTCTTCTCGTGTATCTTCAATTGCCTCGAGGCATAAGCTATAACTTTGCCCCGTTGCATCAAAACGCATCCGAGCCCCGATAGTGAAGCATCCGAATAAACCACCATGTCTTCGACTCCGTCCGGCAATGTCAGTACTTGAGCTTGAGTTAACTTCTCTTTTAGAGTTTGAAACGCTCTTTCTTGTTCTACACCCCAAATAAATTTTCTTCCTTCCGGGTTAGTTTTGTTAGCGGTGACGCAATCTTGGAGAAATCTTGAATGAATCTCCTATAGTATCCCGCAAGCCCCAAAAAGCTTCTAATTTCCGAAGGGTTCTTCGGAGGATTCCATTTTGACACGGCCTCGATCTTTAACGGGTCTACCAATACTCCATCGGCACTTATGTTGTGGCCGAGAAATTGCACCTCTCGTAGCCAAAAGGCACATTTAGAGAATTTTGCATACAACCTCTCTCGCCTAAGTGTCTCTAACACCTCTTGTAAGTGGTGTGCATGTTCAGCTTCGCTTTTCGAATACACCAAAATATCATCGATAAACACAATGACTGATTTATCCAACATTGGCTTGCAAACCCGGTTCATGAGGTCCATGAAAGCCGCGGGTGCATTTTTTAGCCCAAATGACATCACGAGGAATTCGTAATGTCCGTATCGCGTGCGGAAAGCCGTCTTCGGCACATCTTCCTCCTTGACCTTTAATTGGTGATACCCCGATCTAAGGTCAATTTTTGAAAACCAGTTCGCTCCTTGTAATTGGTCGAATAAATCATCTATCCTCGGAAGCGGGTATCGGTTCTTTACCGTGAGTTTGTTTAACTCCCGGTAATCTATACACATCCGCATGCTTCAGTCTTTCTTTTTCACGAACAGTACCGGTGCGCCCCAAGGAGACACACTCGACCTTATAAATCCCTTGTCAAGCAGGTCTTGAATTTGGGACATCAACTCTTGTAATTCCGACGGTGCGAGTCGGTACGGTGCTTTAGCTACGGGTTTTGCGCCCGGAATCAATTCGATCCCGAACTCTACTTCCCGTTCAGGTGGTATCCCCAGTAAATCCTCCGGAAACACATCTTCATAGTCTCGTACTACCGGTACATCTTCAATCTTCCGTGATTCATTCTCGGGCTCATTTGCGTATATCATGAATGCCTTGCATCCTCGCTTCATAAGCTTGTGGGCTTTCAACATTGAGCATACTATGGGGTTACCTCCTTTTTCGCCATAGATAGTGACGTGCTTCCCGCTCGGAGATGTTAGTTTTATCTCTTTACGAAAACACACGACCTTTGCATGGTGCTGAGATAACCAATCCATCCCAACGACTACTTGAAATTCCCCCATTGACATCGGGATTAGGTCTATCAAGTATTCCTCATCGTCGATGCTTAATTTGCAGCCTCGACAAACATCACAAACTATAAAACTTTTGTTGTCCCCTATTTCAACTTCTAAGGGCACAGATAATTTCGTCAATACAAATGAAGGATGTCGAATAAATCCATGCGAAATGAAGGATTTATTCACACCCGTATCAAACAATACACGTGCTGGAATTGAGTTAATTGTGAATATACCTGAGACCACATCGGGTTCTGTTTTTGCTTCAGCCGCAATAAGTTGGAAGGACCTAGCCTTCGCTTTGGGGGCTTCTGCTAGAGACTCTTTTGTGTCTCTCTTTCCAACCAACTCGGGGCATTCTGACTTTTTGTGGCCGGGTTGATAGCATTTGTAACAAACAGAAACTTTTCCGGGACATAGCGATGCAGTGTGCCCCGTTTTCCCACATACTGGACACGGCTTGTCTTTGAAGCGGCACTCACCCTTGTGCCCCTTTCCACATACTTTACAACTTGGCGACCCGCTTTTAGCCTCTACCTTCTTCCCCGATTCAGCAGTTCTAGCTTTCTTTGTAGGGCTTGGATTCACATCTTGTGCCCTCCGCTCGCCCCTTTCAACTTGTTTCTTTAACTCAATTTCCTGCTCTCGGGCGGTGTTGATGATTTCTGTGAGAGTTTCATATTTTGACGGAGTCATAAACTCCCGGTACTCAGCACTCAGCATGTTGTAATAGTAGTATATCTTCTGCTCTTCAGTGGTGACTAACTCGTCACAAAATCTCAACTTATCCATGAAGATGCCCGTGATCTTATCAATTGTTTCACCCTTTTGTCTTAGCTGGATGAATTCTTCTTTAATCCTGTTAATAACCGCTTTGGGACTATGGTGTTTAAGGAACGGCACCTTAAACTCATCCCAAGTCATGACCCTTGCCGATTCGGCTCCCATTTCCTTCTTTTTATTGTCCCACCAATCCTTGGCTTGATTTCTCAATTGACCCGTTCCGTAAGCAACAAAGTCACCTACGTCACAGTGGGTTCGTTCAAACACTCCTTCGACATCACTTATCCATCTTTGGCAAATTATCGGGTCAACCTCCCCGTTATAGATTGGTGGTTTACACGCCATGAATTCCTTATACGAACACCCTTTGCGTTCTCCCGTTTTATCTTTCATAAGGTTGACACTATCCTCCAACCTTTTAACTCGCTCTTCGACAAGCGACAACACCGTGCTTTGAATTTTGTCTATAAACCCGGATAGACTACCCTTAATTGCCTTCCCTACTTCTTCGGCAATTATCTCTTTCATTTGTTCGGTGCTTGTTTGCACCGGATTATCGTCGTTTCCATCAGACATCTTGAAACTGAAATGTTTACATTTAAACGTTAAACATTTCATTCATAACAATGCTTCATTTGTTTCGGTTTAGCCAAGTTCTTAACTTGCTTTAACCGTTCACATTTAATGCACTTTCCGGGTTTGAGTGTGTTAACACGCTCTTCCCATGCACATCAATTCCTTTCTCATTCTTACATAAGACATAATTTGTTAACATAATAAGTTAATTCTTACCGGACGATCGATCAAGCTTGAACCGAACACTTCGTTGACAACCTTAAGCTCTGATTACCAACTTGTAACACCCGTCTAATTTTACTTGAATTAATAATAGTTCATGCCATTTTTATATAAAAGATACCAAATTAACATAACTTTCGTAAGTCGAGTTCATAAGTAGCATAATCCTTAGTCAACTAACGACTAAGTTAGAACATCCAAAAGTTGTTTAACCATTTGTTTACAACCCATAAACATAGTCTATTAAAGATTTAAAACATTGTGGAAGCTTGTAAGTAGTGTTCGGTTCTTCAAAATCTAGCTCGATCGTCTTCCGGTTAGTTTCCAACATCACCTAAGATCAAAACCACAACAAGTGTTAGTTTTGATAAGATTACAATGGATACAAACAAGTTCCAAGGGTCAACAACCAAGAAAATAAAAAAAAAATTCCGGAAGGGGCCGCCGCGTGACGCCAAGTTCCCTCGCGTCACGCCTAGCCCTGATTTTCTCAGAATGTTTATTTCTTTGATGTTGCAGATTCCCAGCTCAAAGTTTAATCAAGTTCCAACTTAAAATAGCCATAACTTATGATTCGGAAGTCCGTTTTTAGTGATTCTTTTTCCTATTCGTCTGTAATCTCATTACCAACGTGCCTATTACGATAGTCATGTCAAAACTTCAACTTACGAACAGAAAGTCTATATGTCGTTGTGCATTTATTCGACCCATTCCTACTTGACACAAATTACTACCATATAACTAGTAAACTTATGATACTTTATACCCAATATCCCGGGCTTATCATCACTTGCATTTCTTTACCAATCTCATGGTTTAATGCTCTTGTGATTAGTATCTCTATTTTGATTCTCTAAAACACTAAAACAACAACTTGCACAATTAATCGACCCGTTTGGCTCATCTTATGGAATTCCCCAATATGATGACTACCAAACGATCCCGTGTCACTCTTAGACTATTAATTTAAGTAACGATCATAGTTGCTACATTTGACACCGTAATTATCCTAAAATGAGACTTCGCATAATTTAACAATAATTCGTTTAATGTAACGGGTCAAGTTACATACCTTTAGTGCACGCCCTTCAAACGCAAGTCGCCACCGGCTTGTCCGCTTGAAGCTCCGGTATCCTTTCCTATTGAGTTCAACCAAACATGTTTAGAACTCTTTTCAATTCACAATTCGCATATTTTGCCTAAACATCACAATCATGCGGTTTAACTTAAATTTTCAGATTTAAGCCTTCTTTGAGGCATTTATGCGAACACTTTAAGGGAAGAAATTTACATAATATATATTATCAAGTTCTCAACTTATCATATAGCCTTAATTCTTCATAAATCAACTATTTTACATGAACTTTATCTTCTAAAATCCTGAAATCACTTCATACATGTCAAACATTACTAGAACAACCACTATCATTCTAGTGTTTGTCATTATCTCACAAAACCCATGAATCACATTCATTGTGTTTATGAAATTTTCAGAATTTTATCATGATTTCACATATTGTTGTCTAGGTTTTTGTTCCTAGACACTTTATCTTTTCTAATCTACCCAAGTAACAAACATGCATCATCAAATTTCAGATTTCCTAAATTCATGAGAATTTCAAGTAGAGAATTCTCATCAAATTTTACATACCTTATAATTCTCTTGCGAGGAGGATCACAATTCTAAGCTCGGATTTCGTTTCGGACCAGATTTGCACCTTCAATTTATGAGATTTTGTGGATGTTAGGGTTTGAGAGTGGGGGTGTCGCCCCCTGGTTATTCTTGATCGACCAGACCCCCAAATGGGGTGTTTGGTTTTTGTTTTTATTAAAATTAGTAACATAAGTTTCAATTTTAACATCATTGGCCCCTCCACTTTTGTTTAACATATAATTTTGGTTAATTAACCCTATTTCAAGTTATTTCTAGACTTGTAGTTAACTAGGTTATAATTTTCCTAGTTAGTAAATTCTTGTTTATTTATACTTTATAATTCTAATATAAAGTTTTATATTTTCGGGGTGTTACAGTAAGGCTTGCACACTCTGTTCATAAGATCCATGAAGACTGCAGGCGCGTTTGTTAACCCGAATGGCATGACCAGAAACTCATAATGGCTGTAGCGTGTTCTGAATGCTGTTTTGGAGACGTCCTCGTCCCGTACTCTCAGTTGATGGTAGCCTAACCTCAGATTAATCTTTGAATAGAAGCTCCACCCTTGCAACTGGTCGAATAAGTCATCAATGCGTGGGAGAGGATAGCGATTCTTCACGGTCACCTTGTTCAGTTCGCGGTAATCTATGCACATGCGGAAGGTACCGTCTTTCTTCTTCACAAATAATACTGGAGCTCCCTAGGGCGAAGAGCTAGGACGAATGAAACCCTTTTCCAAGAGTTCTTGCAATTGCTTAGACAGTTCTTCCAGTTCGGTTGGAGCTAAGCGATAAGGTGCTCGAGCTATGGGTGCTGCTCCAGGAGCTAGCTCGATCTGAAATTCGACCTGGCGATGAGGCGGTAGCCCAGGTAATTCCTCAGGAAACACTTGAGGAAAGTCGCGTACAACTGGAATATCCTCTATCTTCTTCTCTTTCGTCGATGCATCAGTAACGAGTGCTAAAATAGCAGTGTGGCCACTTCGCAAACACTTCTGGGCCTTAAGGAAGGAAATGATGCCCACTACAGCACCACTCTTGTCGCCTTGAATTTCGAGAGGTTCCTTGCCAGAACGGGGAATACGAACAATCTTCTCTTTGCATAGGATCTCTGCTTGTTGTTGGGATAACCAATCCATCCCAATGACGATATCGAAACTACCCAGAACTATAGGAATGAGATCGATAAAGAAGGTCTGACCAGCGAGGATAAGATTACAACCCTGAACTATGTGTGTGGCCTCTACACTCTTACCGTTCGCTAACTCTACGACATGCTTAGTGTTCAAAGGTGTTGGTGTGCGCTTAAGCATTTGACTAACTTTTAGAGACACATAACTGGTATCGGCACCCGAATCAAATAAAACAGTAACATAAAAGTCTTCGAGAAGGAACTTACCCATCACTACGTTAGGATCATTCCTTGCGTCACCCTGACCGATCACGAACACTCGACCCCTGGCACCATTGCCGTCGTTATTACCCCCGTTGTTATTCCCATTACCCTGATTATTATTGTTGTTGTTATTCTGATTTTGTTTTAACTGGGGGCAGTCCCGTTTGAAGTGGCCTTCAGCACCACACTGAAAACACCCCCTGTTTCCTCGCTGTTGCTGCTGCTGCTGGTTCTGTGGAGCGGGTGGTTGTTGTTGATAGTTCTGATTCGCAGGTCGTGAGCCCCTGCAATCCTTAGCTTCATGACCCATCTAGAGACACCGCTGACAACGACCCTTGTTTCACTGACCACTGTGGTGTCTGTTGCAATTGTTTCACCTTGGGTGATTTCCTCGATATCCACCCTGCCCCTGAATACCAAAAGTTTGCTGACCAGGACTCTGGTAGTCATCCGTCTTTCGCTGCTGTGCCTGGGACTGAACCGTAGTCGAACCCTTGCTAGAGGTTCCATCCCATTTTCATTTGTTGTCACTGGGAGTGGCAGAAGTAGTAGTAGTGGTAGTAGCACCGATACGCTTAGGCGGCTTGTTCTGTTCCACTGCCTGGTCTGTGAGACGATGAGCAAGACGAGTAACATCCTGGATAGTAGCAAGGTTGGCAGATGTCACATGGCTTTGAATCTCAGGTACTAAGCCTTTGAGATACAGTTCGATACGCTTGATGGGAGGATCCACCATAGTTGGACATAACACTGCCGGTTCATTGGATCGTTTCGTGTACGCTTCTATCTCTGACCCCGTCATCTTCAGGTTAAAGAACTCCACTTCCAGCTTGTGGATGTCATCACGGCTACAGTATTCACGTTTGATCAGTTCCTTAAAATCATTCCATGGTGTGGCATTAGCAGCCGCCAGCCCCAGCATCTGAACTTGCGCGTTCCACCAAGTTAGCGCCGTGCCTTCGAGAGTACCAGTGACGTACTTCACCCTACGAGCCTCAGGGCATTCACACATTTCGAAGACCGATTCGAGCTTCTCGAACCAGTGGAGGAGTCCAACGGCTCCTTCAGTGCCACTGAAGGTATTAGGACGGCAGTCCATGAACGTCTTGAACGTGCACACAGGTGGTTGAGCATTCTGACCTCCTGCCTGGGCAGCTGCGAGTGATGCAGTAACTTGTTTAGTGATCAAAGCCACCAACTGGGCTTGAGTTAGGTTAACGCGCCCACTCATGATCTTCATATCAAAGGAAACATGAGTGAGAGGGGTTCGCGAAAGTGCGATGACAGAAGAGAGTAAGCACACATGTGTTTCAATCAACAGTTGTTACGTTTATCTAAGCATACCATGAGCAAAGTTCTATGTAATCTAGCAAGTAGGCAATGTAAACATAAATCATATCACCTAGGATGTTGAGTCTTGCACGTGGAGCGAAGCGTCGTTGTGGATCGTTGAGCACTGTTCAGGTTATAGTCTGGTTTTAACAAAAACTTTTTCCCTTATTAAAACCAAGTTCACTATAACCAATGGCTCTGATACCAATCTGTCACACCCCCAAAAATCCACACACGGAGTATCACCGCTTGGAGGCGTGACTGACTAGGATCAAGCCACCAATCATATTGAACGTAACAAGTAATAAGTAAAATTCAACCACACAATATGAAAGGTGTTTCAAACCAAAAACCACGAAATTTTTTTAGCGAAAGCATAATTGTAAAACCCAATGTAAGTATTAAGTAAGAAATAAAGTAATGTTTTTAGCATGGCACACACTGCCATGTCCCACAACGACCACACCTCCCTGTGCAAGCTCCATGAGTACCTAACGACATGCAAGGCATGTAACAACGAATCAACAACAAAGTTGAGCGAGTTCACAGTTGGTTGTTTAGTTATAGCATTCGTTTCGTAAAGCATATGTTCGTTTTGTAAACCATGTATCGTATTAATTCGTATCGCAGTCTCCCGGACATGTTTGCGAAGATTAGTGGGGGCTTCCCATGTGTTACTAGACCGTGCGTATCGACTACTACGAAAATGTAAGTGGTGCCCTAAGTCAATGTCTATCAGCATTGACCCTTTGCCCATAGTCCATTAGTACACGCCCGTCCGACTGGCATGGTGTGAGGTTTGTTAAACCTAATAGCGCTATTAACTAATGACCCGCTCGCCATAGGCCTCGGCGATTAAGTCGATATAAATGAGGGAGTTCATGATAGAGGTTTGGTCCAGTGTGTAATCTTGGCATCCTACCCACGGAGGATGGTTGTAGTTACCATTTAAATCATTAACCCATTCCCAACCCTTGGGAATCCCATGCCTTGGAAAGAGTGTGAACTCACCTTGGTTTGCTCGGCAGATACACAGAAAGGTTACTTGAGCTATATGTGGTCAACCACGTCCTAAGATGGTTACCATACAAGTCAGGTCTAGGTTCAAGTAATGCACATATGTTTACACATAAGTTAACAGATTACGAATACGTATTGATCATGGCAACACATTAACAGTCAAGTACATAACATACTCATACTTGTACGATTCAAAAGAGTGGGCTCGCATAAGTCTAACAGCCTTGTGCGATTCACCCATTGAAGCCCACAGGCACCTGGCCCAAAGACATAGCAGTCCTACATGTAAACGGCCCAACAACTAAACATGAGTCTTGTGTGATCCGGGTGGTCTTGTGCGACTGATCAGCCCTTGTACGATTGGGATTTGGGCTTTGAGGCCCAATTGTCCAAATGCTCGTGTGTAGCCCAAGCCTTGTGCGATCAGCACAACCTTGTGCGATCATGCAAAACTAAACGGTAACCTGAGCATAGATGATTGTACCTAACTTGTGCGATTTGCTCTTGTGCGATCAGATCAGGTCTTGTGTGATCTGATATTGTGCGACTGAGAGAGCTTGTGCGACCGGTTAACTAATTCCTTAAATCATGCAAGTCAGTTACTAATTTCAATCAATTTCGTTTGACCAATTTAACAGTTTCCATATTTGCATACAATCAAACAACACAATCAACAGTTTCTAATCAAATCATATATCGATCAAAACAAGGTTTTTATCAATTAACTTATATGAACCTTAACAATCATGTAACAACTCAACATCATCTCATCGAATCACATAGTATGATTAACATCAAGATCCGTAATCCATGTCAAGACCTATGAATCAATTGAGCATCTAAACCCATCACAGCCGATTTCATCTCCTCGGTTCTAACTCACATCAACATTACATAATTACCAACCATAAATTAATCAAGTCATGCAACACATATGAACCGATTACATGAACACCAAACCTCATCATTCATAACTAATCATGTATCATTCACAAATCAATGTATAGAATCATATAAATCATAACATCATTCAACATGCAGTCAACAATAAAAACACTAACCGGTTAGAAGGTAGAATGAAGAGGAATCCGAACTAGAAGCTTCGAGAGGTGGAGATGTTGTTGCCGTCGGGTTCGAGAGGAGGAGAAGGAGAGAGTAGAGAATTAGGGTTTCGTGTGTGTGAAGAGGTTTGCAACTAATGAGGAGTATACACTCTCCTCAGGAGGTTATGCGACACAAGGGAGTGTGTCGAAACCATCATGGGCTGCCCATTGGTTTCGGATTCAAAGGGTGTGGCCCGAATGGGCTTGTGCGATCGGGTTGTGTTGTGCGATCGGTTCGTTAATATACAATACAATTCGTTACACATAAACACATAACATAACATTCAATTAATCAACCAAGTTCATATTATCACATAATGTTCTCACTGGTTACATCAAGGTACAAAGAGAGGTTTGAAATACGAGTTGTCACAATATTGCGGCCTAGTATGATAAAGTGTTAAAAACAACACATAGGGATATCGTGTAATGCACGTTACCCCAAATAAAGTAATAAAAGACCGATATAGTTAACAAAATACGTGTGTTAACACGTATTGTAGAAAGCCTTGTAATATAGTACGGGCGCTTATTAATGTCAAAGTTACTAATCTTTGTATACGTTTTAGTTGAAGGACCCTCGTATCCGAAGATGACGAGAGTCTAAAGAAATAGCGATACGATAAAGAAATAGTCCAAAGTATGACAAGTAAGTCATACATGCCAAAGACATGAATCAGGAAATGATCTCGAATGATAGATCAAATAACAAGGAGAGTTTATCAGGGCGAGTATCTACAAGGTACATGTCTTAAACTTATAGTATAAATAGCGATATGCAACAAATACATAGCGAATGACAGTTGCATATAGAATATGAAACTTGGAAAACCTGGATAGGTTACCTATCCAGGATGATGTTTCCAAGAGAAATTTAATAGAATTACGTATTATTCACAGTCGTGAATAACAAGACAATAACTGAATTTAGCTTAAATTTAAACTTGGACGAGATTAATCATCCAAGTAAGTATTCTCATATAAATCCTATTGAGAAAGGTAATGATCACATCAACGAATGTGATTATATAAATGTTCATAGAAAGGGACATTTTGTATGTTCAAGGTTAAAACGGGTAAAACTAATAATTGTTAACTGACAATTAAATAAAGTTTTACCAAATGAAATCATAAATATGGAAATAAATTGAGGAATTATTTACATGGGACGTGACGTGGTAATTATAATAAGGTCACGTGTACCATGTGTTGATCGCTTACTCTGGCCAAGTAAGTGGTGAACACATGATACCATCAGCTTTTTATAATGAGCACAGTTATGTCCGATGTGGTAAGATCGAGACGAATGAAAAAGTTAAAAGAACCTTGGGATCAAGAAATCTTATAGGCATATTCGTATAAATGACCCAAGGGAATTCATGAAACAAGCCATTATGGACGAAACAGCCATGGTTGATAAAAAGGGCATGTAAAACCAAAGTATAAATGACCCACAAGGTCATAGAAACGAAGGTATTGCCCATTGACTTTAGTCGTAGTAAAGAAAGGATGATGATGATGATCGTCATTCAGAATTTATAAGACCGTCAAGGATGGTTAAATAAAGAATAAAGGTTTGGCTGAATAAAGCGATGGATTTTGCTAAGACAGCCAAACAAGTCAAAACGAAGTCTTAATGCATACTGGAATGGTTGCATTAATAATGACTTCGGTAAAATACATGGTTGATGGGTAAGGAATTAAATACGTGCTTAAACCAAGAAAAGGGAACGCGGATTGAAAGTCAAAAGACTCGGATTATGAGTTATGACTAAAAACCCATAACATTTCGCAAATAGGAATTTGTAATAGTTATGTTCAACTATTTTGAGGTTGAACGAGTTAAATAAAGAATAAAGTTTGATTGTTCATAAGTGATGGATTTCACACGAACAAGTCAAACGGGTTGAATACAATATAATGCCGGATGGCATAAGTAAGCATAAGCCAGATAACGGTTGTCACACCCCAACCGATGATGGAAACATCGGGGTGCGACACTGAGCGAAACAGATTGTCCAAGAGAAATTCCATAACAACTAAATTACCGGATAGTTAATTTATGTCCCATGCCATAACCCATCAAGTAAAACAATTATTACAGACATAGATATCTCTAGGCAAATCATTGTTCCGACAACTCAAAATAAAATAAATAAATTGTTCGTTTGTTTCTAGACTCTCCTAAGCTCGATTCCATGAAAGCAGGCAAGCATCCTAAGCATTCAAACACCTGTCACATACGTTAAAATAGAGGTCAATACACATAGTGTAAAGGTGAGCATACAAGTTTAATAGTATAATAGAGTTCGAAATCGTTTACGCATAACCAGCATGTAACATGTAGCAAAGTGAAGGCTAGTAGGTTATCGACAGTGAAATATGCACAGACGTGACTGCGAGTTGTAGAATGCGCAACACATATCCCCATTGGGACACGTGAAGTAAAGCCCTTAACAACCCCTGACCACGACAGGTACTGAGTCCAAACTATAGTACTAATGTTGCTAAGGTGTCAGGCAACAATCACTGTGTTAACATAACATACAAGCATTCATCGAATAACACGTAACACGCAATATCGGTTAGCGTATAAATAGTGTTTGCGTTGTGTGTCGATTGTGATTTGAATAAGTAACGTATGTAACACCCAAAAGTGCATAAAGCAAAAAGGGATCGAGTATACTCACAGATTCTCTTTAAGTAAATAAACACTCTCTTGGATTGAAGGGAACACTGAGAGATTAGCCTGAATAGTTAACGATAAAATAAGCGAAAAACGACGCGATAAATGGTGCGAAGTGACTAGGTGACGAATGGTAATCCGATCGGATGGCCATTCAGTCGGATTGACATTCATTTGGGATGGATGTGTTTGTGTATGATGGCTTTGAAGTTTTCGTTGTAGCATTTTGAAAACAGAGAAGTATCTCTACCTTTCAGGCCGATCGATCGAACGGCCGTTCGATCGGATAGCTATCCGATTGGCGAGACATTTCTAGTGAGAACAAGTTCACAGTAGGATTGTCATTCGATCGGATGGTCTTCCGATCAGATGGCAATCCGTTAGAACCGATGATCTTTGAAAATTGCTAAAATGTTTAAGTGTTGGAGTCCAAGTGCAATCCGATCGGACGGCAATCCATCCCAACGACCTGATCGTCTTGAAACTTGGTTATTTTGAAAAGTTTTTTCGGTTTGATCGAGACGGTATGACAACGTTTTAAGCAACGAAAACTCCATCAGACCCAGGTTATCCGATCGAACGGGAATCACCCCAATCCGATCAGTTAACTATTCGTGACGGGTGGTTTCATGTTTAACCCGAAATCATTTGTCTCGTTGATAGGATTCAGATCTCAAACCGACACACCACTAGAGAAGAGTAGAAGGCCTGAATGAGCTTCGATTCTATCGGTTTTGAGTGCATTGAGTGTAAAAGAGTTCAAAGAAAGTTGAAAAAGTATCTTTCAATCCTTTTAACCTTGAAAATGTTTAGATCTATGCGAAAACATTGTTTAATCATGTGGAAATCCTTTAGATCTGAGATATTCTTGGTGGAATGAGGTCAAAACTTGAAGTTCATAAGAACTCCATGATGACATCATCCTAGAACACCTCAAATCCGCTGATTTCACGGTTAAAAGTTAAGATTCAAAGGTGAAAATGATGAAGAAGTGCATGTAGATCATAGAAGTACAAGATTTGAGTTGAAAACTTACAAGAATCGTGAGAAATCGAGAGAAAGAAGGTCTGGAGCGTGCTGGTTGAATGAGAGGGTTGTCACATCACTTGTGATGTGACAGAGGGGTATTTATAGGTTGCCAGAAAAGGAAAGTGTGCAAGGGTGTCAGATCGGATGTCACTCCAATCGGATGGCCATCCGTTCGGATGACCATTCGATCGAATGGTCATACGATCGAGTGGCTCCGGCGAGTTGGTTTGCGGCGTTTCGTTTCGTGTGTTGCGCGTTGCGATGCGTTTGAGCGTGTGTTGATTAAGCGATGCGATGGGTTAATAATAGTCACACAAATACTATATCTAACATACAATCATCCTAAGTAACTTACGTTTAGAATTTATGATTAGATTTGCGATAGAGTTGCGATTGCGTTTCGATTAATCACCACAAATCATAAATAAACATGCACAAGTAACACATAAATAACAAACATACGTAAAAGGATATCCAGAACACATAATTCGAGTTGCGAATGCGATTGGCGATTAATTAGATTAGCGATTAAACATGCGATTAAACCTCGATTATTCACAGATACTCCACATAATACAACTAAAGCGATTAAATAAAAAGATTCGATTACGAGTCAAGGTGTACAATCCATAGTTAGGCAAGGAGTGACAGATCGCAATTAGCAATCTTTTCTTCCTTTGACTTTGACTTTGATTTGTACATTGACTTTCGTAACACGGGGTGTTAGAGCCTCCCCTTCTTAAGGGAATTTCGTCCAGAAATTAGGCCTTAGCTGTAACAAACAACTGCGGGTACTTCGCCTTCATGTCACTTTCGAGTTCCCAGGTGAACTCTGCGCCATGTTTGCCTTCCCAGCGAACCTTCACAATGGGAATGTGTGAGTGCCTGAGCTTCTTGGTTTCTCAGTCCATGATCTCGACAGGCTTCTCCGCGAAGTGTAATGTTTCGTCCACTTGCAGATCCTCAAGTGGCACTTGTAAATCCTGCTCGGCCAGACACTTTCTGAGGTTCAAAATGTGGAAAGTCGG
This sequence comes from Helianthus tuberosus, assembly GCA_030545235.1. Taxonomy (NCBI): domain Eukaryota; kingdom Viridiplantae; phylum Streptophyta; class Magnoliopsida; order Asterales; family Asteraceae; genus Helianthus; species Helianthus tuberosus. Next base: position 123,198,818 of record CM060409.1, read on the forward strand.
ACGAACGTTGCTAAGTTCCTCCGGTAGTTCGAGTCTGTAGGCCACTTTGCCGATCCTTTCCAGAATCTTAAAGGGTCCAACATATCGAGGCGCGAGCTTTCCTTTCTTGCAGAATCTGATCACACCCTCCAAGGTGAAACCTTTAGGAGTATGTGATCGCCAACGTCAAATTCAAGGGGCTTGCGGCGTCTATCGGTGTAACTTTTCTGACGACTCCGAGCTTTCAACAGATTGTCTCGAATTTGGAGGATTTTGTCAGTCGTTTCTTGCAACAGCTCAGGACCGGTTAATTGCGCGTCTCCGATCTCGTGCCATACAATAGACGATCGACATTTTCTTCTGTATAATGCCTCAAATGGTGCCATTTGGACGCTAGAATGATAACTGTTATTGTACGAGAATTCGACTAAAGGTAAGTGCGCATCCCAATTACCACCGAAATCAATGACACACGAGTGAAGCATGTCTTTAAGGGTACGAATCGTTCTTTCAGTCTGACCATCGGTTTGGGGATGGAAAGAGGTACTTAGATTAAGCGTAGTACTGAGAGCAGATTGAAACGTTTCCCAAAGACGCGAGGTAAAACGACCATCGCGGTCAGTGATGATGTCGCGAGGCATCCCGTGTCGACAGATGATCTCATCGGTGTAGATTCGGGCTAATTTTTCTACCTTAAAGTCTTCTCGTATCGGCAGAAAGTAAGCAGATTTATTCAAACGGTCAACGACAACCCAGATGCTGTCGTGACCTGATGGCGTGCGTGGGAGTTTCGTTATGAAGTCCATAGCTATACTCTCCCATTTCCACATAGGGATCTCGGGTTGGACGAGTAAGCCAGAGGGTCTTTGGTGCTCGGCCTTGACTTTTGAGCACGTCAGGCACTTCGAAACATAGAGAGCGATCTCTTTCTTCATGCCCGGCCACCAATACTTGTAGCGAAGGTCCTGGTACATTTTATCGGCACCGGGATGAATAGAATATCGAGACTTGTGGGCTTCGTCCAAGAGAATTTGTCGTAGGTTGGTCCGCTTGGGGATCCAAATTCGGTCCAGATAATGGAATATACCATTCGATTTATTCTCTAGCTGGGCGCCATCATTGAGAATCCTTTCCTTCTTTAAAGTGCGTTCGGTGAAACAAGCATGCTGAGCGTCGCGGATAAGAGTTTCGAGATGGTGCTGGCCGTGAACATTATGAACGCTATGCAAATAGCTTCGTCTGCTGAGAGCGTCAGCAACGACATTTACCTTGCCAGGATGATAACGGATCTCACAGTCGTAATCGTTGAGAAGTTCTACCCATCGGCGTTGGCGCATATTTAGTTCTTTTTGGCTGAGGATATGTTGTAGGCTCTTATGGTCGGTGAAGACCGTACACTTAGGGCCATAAAGGTAGTGTCGCCAAATCATCAACTCAAAAACAACTGCACCTAGCTCGAGATCATGGGTTGTATAGTTCTTCTCGTGGATCTTGAGCTGATGAGATGCGTAAGCGATAACCTTGTCCCGTTGCATGAGAACACAACCAAGACCAAGGTTCCAGGCATCACAATAGACAACAAAGTCATCATTTCCGTCGGGTAAAGCGAGAAAGGGAGCATTGCAGAGCATATGCTTGAGAGTTTGAAAGGCAGTCTCTTATTTGGTTCCCCAAACAAAAGGCTTTTCTTTATGCGTGAGAGAAGTAAGCGGCACGACGATTTTAGAGAATCCTTCGATAAATCGACGATAATAGCCCGCTAGTCCGAGAAAAGAACGGATTTCAGACGGGTTCTTAGGTGTAACCTAACTCTTAACAGCTTCGATCTTTGCGGGGTTGACGTGAATACCTTGATCATTGACAATGTGACCGAGGAATTGAACCTCCTCCAGCCAAAATTCACACTTGGAGAACTTGGCATAGAGTCGATTCCCTTCGAGCAATTCGAGAACCAAACGTAGATGTTGCGCATGTTCGGCTTTCGACTTTGAATAAATCAGGATATCATCGATGAACACGATGATGAGGCGGTCGAGAAAGGGTTTACACACGTGAATCATCAGATCCATGAAAACCGCGGGTGTGTTAGTTAAACCAAAGGGCATAACAACGAACTCATAGTGGCCGTAAGAGTGCGAAAAGCGGTTTTCGGTATATCTTCCTCCTGAATGCGTAACTGGTGATAGCCTGAGCGTAGATCGATCTTATAGAAACATGTAGCACATTGCAGCTGATCAAACAAATCATCGATTCGAGGCAGGGGATAGCAATTCTTGGTAGTTAGCTTATTCAACTCCCTATAGTCGATGCACATCCGGAACGACCCATCCTTCTATTTGACGAAAAGGACTAGTGCGCCCCAAGGAGAGGTGCTAGGGCGAATGAAGCCTTTGTCAAGCAATTCCTGGAGTTGACTCGAGAGTTCACGCATTTCGGACGGAGCTAGTCGATAAGGAGCTCTAGCAACAAGATTTGCTCCAGGAATGAGATCAATACGAAAGTCGATAGCACGACTCGGAGGTAAACCAGGTAAAAATCATCAGGGAAGACAAGAGGAAAATCACGAACCACAGGCACCTTGTCTATCTCCTTAACTTCCTTTTTCTCCGCTACTACAATGTGCGCCAAGAAATCTTGGTATTCCTTGCGGAGATACTTGCTAGCCAGGACACACGACATGAGTTGGAGTTTCTTCGAAGTGTCTTCGTCGTAGATACACAATTGATCGCCATTAGCGAGCGAGAAAAGAATCATCTTATCGAAACAAATAACTTCAGAACGATTCTCGCGAAGAAAATCCATGCCTACTATGACGTCAAAACTACCGAGCTGCATCGGAATAAGGTCGATAGGAATGATGTGATTGTTGAGTTCAAGAGTACAATCACGAAGAACAGAATTGACAGCGACGGTTCTTCCAGTGGCAACTTCAACATTGAACGTTGAGGGGAGATGGGCATGCTTACGATTAAGGAGCTTTTCGAATTCAAATGATACAAAACAGTTATCGGCTCCAGTATCAAATAAACACGAAGCATATATACCATTTGTCACACCCCAATCGATGACAGAAACATCGGGGCATGGCACTGAGCGAAACAGATTGTCAAGAGAAATTCCATAACGACTAAATTACCAAATAGTTAATATTACGTCCCATACCATAACCCATTTAAGTAATCTAATTATTACAGACGATGATATCCTCAAAACACATCATGTTCCGACAACTCATATTTCAAATAAAAATAAATTGTCTTTGTTTGTTTCTAGACTCATCCTAACTTGATTCCATATAGCAAGCATCCTAGCATATAGCATCCTAAACACCTGTCACATATGTTAAAATATAGGTCAATACACATAGTGTAAAGGCGAGCATACAAGTTTGATAATAGCATAATAGAGTTCGAAATCGTTTACGCATAACCAACATGTATAACGTAAAATGTGAAGCTTGTAAGTTATCAACAAAGATCCTATCAATACCAATGACTGCGGGTTGACTGCGAATAGCGAGTGTGCATCACAAGTTCGCCACTGCGAACTCATGAAGTAATTATGCTTAACAACCCCTGAGTGAACAGGTGCTGAGTCCAAACTATAGTACTATCGTTGCTAAGGCAGGTAGACAACAATCAATGTGTTAACATAACAAACATGCATTCATCGAATCACGTATAACATGCATTAAGGGTCAACATATAAATAGTGTTTGCGTTGTGTGGTTGATGTGATTTAGAATAAGTAACGTATGTAACACCCAAAAGTGCATAAAGCAAAAAGGGATAGAGTATACTCACAGACAGCGTTTAACTTAATAAACACTGCCTTGGATTGAAGGGAGGGCTGAGAGAAATTAGCCTGAATAGTTAACGATAGCATAACAATGAGCGGCGCGTACAACGATGCAAGTGTACCAAGGATTGGATGGTAATCCGATCGGATGGCAATCCGATCGGATGGCCAGTCGATCGGGTGGTAATCCGTTTGGATGGTCATCCAATCGGATGGCCATTCGATTGGATTTGCACCTCGTCTGGTGAGGATGTGTTTGTGTATGATGGTTTGTACTTTGAAGTTTTCGTTGTAGCATTTTAAAAATAGAGAAGTATCTCTACCCTTCAGGTCGGTCGATCGAACGGTCGGTCGATCGAACGGTCGTTCGATCAGACGGCAATCCGATTGGCGAGTCTTCTTAGTCGAGAACAAGTTCACAGCAGGACGGTCACTCGATCGGATGGCTATCCGATCGGGTGGCAATCTGTTTCTACTGAACATGTTGAAAACTTTTTAAGTACCAAAGTCCTAAACGTCACATGATCGGACGGTCGCTCGATCGGATGGCTATCCGATCGGGTGGCAATCCGTTCCACGTTTAGATCTTTGAAAAGTTTGAATAAAAGTTTAAGTTTGGAACCAAGTGTGACCCGATCGGATGGCCGGTCGATCAGATGGCAATCCGATCGGGCGGCAATCCGTCCCGACGACCATGATCGTCTTAACACTTGATCTTGTTGAAGTTTTGTAGTTTGAACGAGACATTCTGATAGCTTGCTGGAACAACAGGAACCCCATCTCAACACAAGTAATCCGACCGAACAGGAATCACCCTAGTCCGACCGGTTAACGGTTCAAGACGGTTGTTCATGTTCAAACCCGAAATCAGTAGTCCCTTCAGATAGAATTCAGATCTGGAACTAATACATCACTAAGAATGAGTAGAAGATTAGAGCAAGCTCTGATTCTATCGGTTTTTGAGTGCATTGAGTGTAAAAGAGTTGAAAGAAAGTTGGAAAACCATCTCTCAATCCTTTTAACCATGAATTTGTGTAGATCTATGCGAAAACATTGATTAATCTTGTGAAAATCCTTCAGATCTAAGTTGTTCTTGGTGGAATGAAGCCAAACATTGATGTTCATAAGAACTCCATGATGACATCATCCTAGAACACCTCAAATCCGGTGATTTCACGGTTAAAAGTTAAGATTCAAAGATGAAAATGAATGTAAAAGTGTGTGTAGATCATAGAAATACAAGATTTAGGTTAGAAACTTACAAGAATCGAGAGAAATCGAGAGAAATAAGGGCTTGAAGTCGGCTGGTCGAACAAGGGAGCTGTCACATCACAAATGATGTGACAGGTAGGTATTTATAGAGTTTCCCAAAAAGGAAAGTGGGTGAATGAGGCTGGTCGATCGGGTGGCAACTCGATCGGATGGCAATCCGATCGGATGGCCACTCGATCGGTTGGCCATTCGATCCGAGTGTTCGGTGCGATGAGTTTTGTCGTTTTGATTCGCGTGTTGAGCGTTGAGATGCGATTCGAGTGAGCGATGCGATAGTATTACCCCATTAGTTATTCAAATAACATAACCACTATATCTAACATACAATCACTATAACTAACTTGTGTTTAGTGTTTTCGATTCGATTGCGATGCGATAGAATTGCGATTGCGATTAACACCTCAACATGAACATAACATGCATAAGTAACACATAATTAGCACACACACGTAAAACAATATCCAGAACACATAATTCGAGTTGCGATACGATAGCGATGAGAGATAAATTGATCAAACATGTGATTAAATAGCGATTAAACCACGATTATTAATAGATACTCTACATAATACAACTAAAGCAAATAAATAAATAGGTTCGATTACAAGTCAAAGAAGTCAAAACAGTAGTTGAGCAAGGAGTGACAGATCGCAATTAGCAATCTTTTCTTCCTTTGACTTCAATCTTGACTTTGAATTTGACTTCCGAAACACGGTGTGTTACAGCCTCCCCTACTTAAAGGAATTTCGTCCTGAAATTAGGCTTTAGCCGTAACAAACAACTGCGGGTACTTCGCCTTCATGTCACTTTCGAGTTCCCAGGTAAACTCGGCACCGTGTTTGCCTTCCCAGCGGACCTTCACAATGGGAATGCGTGAGCGTCTGAGTACCTTGGTTTCTCATCCCACGATCTCGACAGGCTTTTCCACGAAGTGTAATGTTTCTTCCACTTGCAAGTCCTCAAGAGGGACATGTAATTCCTGGTCAGCCAAGCACTTTCTGAGGTTTGAAACGTGGAAAGTCGGGTGGACGTTACTCAGTTCCTCTGGTAGTTCGAGTCTGTGGGCCACTTTTCCAATCCTTTCCAGAATCCTAAAGGGTCTAACATATCGAGGCGCGAGCTTTCCTTTCTTGCTGAATCTGATCACCCCCTTCCAAGGTGCAACCTTTAGGAGTACGTGATCGCCAACGTCAAATTCAAGGGGCTTGCGGCGTCTATCAGCGTAACTTTTCTGTCGGCTCCATGCTTTCAACAGGTTGTCTTGAATTTGGAGGATTTTGTCTGCCGTTTCTTGCAATAGCTCGGGACCAGTAATTTGTGCGTCTCTGATATCATGCCATACAATAGGCGATCAACATCTCCTTCCGTATAAAGCCTCAAGTGGTGCCATTTGTATGCCAGAATGATAACTGTTATTGTACGAGAATTCGACCAAAGGTAAGTATGCGTCCCAATTACCACCGAAATCTACGACACACGAACGGAGCATGTCTTCAAGGGTGTGAATCATTCTTTCAGTCTGACCGTCGGTTTGGGGATGGAAAGCGGTACTTAGATTAAGAGTAGTATTGATAGCAGATTGAAACGATTCCCAAAAACGGGAGGTAAACCAACCGTCACGGTCAGAGATGATGTCACAAGGCGTCCCATGTCTACTAATGATCTCGTTGGTGAAGATTCGTGCTAATCTTTCTACCTTAAAGTCTTCTCGTATCAGTAGGAAGTGAGCCGACTTAGTCAAACGGTCAACCACAACCCATATGCTATCATGACCAGATTGAGTACGCGGAAGTTTTGTGTTGAAGTCCATGGCCATACTCTCCCATTTCCACATCGGGATCTCGGGTTGAACGAGTAAGCCAGAGGGTCTTTGATGCTCAGCCTTGACCTTGGAATAGGTCAGGCACTTCGAAACATAGATTGCGATATCCTTTTTCATGCCCGACCATGAGTACTTGTAACGCATGTCCTGGTACATTTTGTCGGCACCGGGATGAATAGAATATCGAGATTTATGGGCTTCGTCCATCAGAAGTCGTCGCAAGTTCGTACGCTTGGGAATCTAGATTCGATCCAAGTAATGAAAGATACCATTCGACTTATTATAGAGTTGGGCGCCATCATTTAGAATTCTTTCCTTCTTCAAGGTTCACTCGGTAAAACAAGCATGCTGCGCGTCATGGATAAGAGCTTCAAGATTAAACTGGGCTTGGGAATTACAAACGCTAAGCAAGTAGCTTCGTCGACTGAGGGCATCGGCAATAACATTTACTTTGCCTGGATGGTAACGGATCTCACAGTCGTAATCGTTGAGTAGTTCTACCCATCGGCGTTGACGCATATTCAGTTCCTTCTGGTCAAAGATATGTTGTAGGCTCCTATGATCGGTGCAGATCGTACACTTTATACCATAAAGGTAGTGTCGCCAAATCTTTAACGCAAAAACAACTACGCCAAGCTCAAGGTCATGTGTGGTGTAGTTCTTCTCGTGGATCTTGAGCTGTCGAGAAGCATACGTGATAACCTTGTCGCGTTGCATAAGAACACAACCAAGACCAAGGTTCGAGGCATCGTAGTAAACTACGAAATTGTCGTTTCCTTCGGTTAATGAGAGCACAAGAGGATTGCAAAGCATGGTTTTGAGGGTTTGAAAGGCCTCCTCTTGTTTAGATCCCCAAACAAAAGGTTTATCCTTGTGCATAAGAGAAGTTAACGGTACAACGATCCTGGAGAAACCTTCGATAAAACGACAATAATATCCTGCCAGTCCGAGAAAAGAACGGACTTTAGATGGATTCTTGGGTGTAACCTAACTCTTAACAGCTTCGATCTTCGTAGGGTCAACGTGGATACCTTGACTATTGACAATGTGACCCAAGAATTGGACCTCCTCTAGCCAGAATTCGCACTTGGAGAAGTTGGCGTAGAGACGGTTTCCCTGGAGTAACTCAAGAACCAAACGTAGATGTTGCGAGTGTTCGACTTTTGATTTGGAATAGATCAGGATATCATCGATGAATACGATCACGAAGCGATCAAGAAAGGGTTTGCACACTCGATTCATCAAGTGCATGAAGACTGCAGGAGCATTGGTCAAACCAAAAGGCATGACAATGAACTCATAGTGACCGTAGCGGGTTTGAAAAGCAGTTTTGGGGATATCTTCCTCTTGCATGCATAATTGGTGATAGCCTTAGCGTAGATCGATCTTAGAAAAACACGTATCACCTTCTAACTGGTCAAATAAATCATCGATTCGAGGCAAGGGATAGCGGTTCTTGATTGTTAACTTATTCAACTCCCTATAGTCGATGCACATCCTGAACGGACCATCCTTCTTTTTGACGAAAAGGACAGGTGCGCCCCATGGGGAGGTGCTAGGGAGAATAAAGCCTTTATCAAGAAGTTCCTGGAGCTGACTCGAGAGTTGGTGCATTTCAGAAGGAGCGAGACGATACGGCGCTTTAGCAATAGGGTTGGCTCCAGGAATTAGGTCGATTCGGAAATCAATATCACGAGCGGGTGGTAAACCTGGAAGATCATCAGGGAAAACACGAGGAAATTCACAAACAACAGGAACATCTTTCACCTCCTTAACTTCCTTTTTCTCTGCTACTATAATGTGTGCCAAGAAAGCTTGGTATTCCTTGCTGAGATACTTGCTAGCATGGACACACAACATGAGTTGGAGTTTCTTCGACGCGACTTCACCGTAAACACACAATTGATCACCATTCGCGAGCGAGAATCAAATCATCTTATCGAAGCAAACAACTTCAGCATGGTTTTCACAAAGAAAGTCCATGCCTATTATGACGCCAAAACTACCGAGTTGCATCGGAATAAGGTCGATCGGAAAGACGTGATTGTTGAGCTCGAGAGTAAAATCACGGAGAACAGAATTGACGGCGACGGTTCTTCCGGTGGCAACTTCAATATCGAACATCGAGGGGAGATGAGCGCACTTACGATTGAGGAGCTTTTTGAATTTAAACGATACAAAACAGTTATCTGCTCCAGTATCAAATAAACACGTAGCATATATACCATTCACGAGAAACATACCATTGACCACATTGTTATCGGCTTAGGCCTGGCGGGCTTTAATGTTGAACGCACGTCCGTGGGCTGCGGGTTGTTACTGCTATTGCTGCTGTAGCTCTTGCTTGACCACTCGGTTCGGGCACATGTTGGCGAAGTGGTTGGGATCGCCACACGCATAGCAAGCTCTAGCATTGACCGCGGGTGCCTGAGCCGCTTGATGGCCTTGAGGAGCAGCAAGGAGAGCTTGATGAGCAGGAGCTTGACCTTGGATTGGAGCAGGGTTTTAACGTGGACCTATACGGCAGTTGGCGGTGAAGTGGCCGTACATATTGCAATGAGCGCAGTACCTGCAGGCGATTCCCACTGGGTGGTGATAAGTACAAGCAGGGCAGACCGGATGGGGACCCGTATACGCACGCTTTGTCGGCGGTGTGTTGGTAACCTGGGCCGCTACTTGGCGGTGTTGATGTTGCTGGGGAGCTGGAACTGATTGGAGCGGGGCAGCATTGGTTACAGCGCAGTTCTTGTTGCTGGAACTGCTGTTGTTCTTTCTCTTGCATCTCAAAAGCTTGGATGACTGAGGAGCGGTGGCGGTTTCAGTGGTTGAAGCAGTGGTCACTTGATGCAGATTATTGGGAGCTTTATCCCAGACACCAGACTTGACTCGCTTATCATTGATCTCAGCTGCGAGCAAGTAGGTTTCTTCAATTGTTGACGTCTTCACAGCTTGAACAAAATCAGCCACGCAATCCGGAAGAGCACGAATATACTTCTTGATGGCGATCTCGGGCGTGTTGACTTGGTACGGACAGATTATACTCAACTGCTTGAAGCGCGCAGTCAAACTAGCGTTGTCACCATCTTTCTGCTTAATGTGCCAGAATTCATCCACCAACTTTTGGCGCTCATGGGGAGGGCAGAACTCTTCCATCATCACGTCCTTCAACTCATCACATGATAGCCCGTAAGCTGCATCATTTCCTCATTTGTTTCTCTCGGCCGTCCACCAGTCTAAAGCGCGGGACTGGAAGACGCCATTCGCGTTGAGAGTACGGAGATTGTCAGGACAGCCACTCTGACGCAGGGTGACCTCGATAGAATCAAACCATTGGAACATGGTTATAGGACCATCTTCTCCAGTAAACTCTTTCGGTCCATAGGCTTTGAACTGCTTGAAGCTAAAAGCAGCCTTGGGAGTATCGGTCCTGGACTCTTCAGAATACTTGCTAGCGTTTTCATTCAATTCACTCACGATCTGGGGGATGACTTTGATGATTTGGCTCGTGATGAGAGAGGCGAGTCGTTTGTCGGCGTGCTTACGCCTAGCAGCTCGTGAGTGTAGGGATCCAGATGACGACATTGTCTGCAACAGACAACGCCATAGGATTCAAAACACTATTCGATCATTCCTAGTATAGTCTAGAGATTCCCCATAAAGCTCAGGAACACGTATCCGCATAAACACAGAATCACATAGGCACATCACACATAAGCACATAATCACGTAGAGCACAGAAACACATAAACACGTAAGGCACAGAAGTACATGAGGCAGTCAGAATAAAGAAACCTAACTATATGTTACACGTATTCCGTATCCTTCACAGTGCGTATAGCGATTGCGAGTATCGAGCAGCGATTGCGAATAACGACCAGTGAATTGTTAGCGTTGTGTAGCGTGTTGTGTGCGATAAGCGGCGCAAGAAGCGTTAAATTGAAACCATCAGTACCCCAATACGCTAACAAATAAATAATTCACATAAGACACATAAAACCACATAAAAGCGACAAATATCGGAGTCAGCAGTTGCGGGCTCAGAATCGAAACACATAGAAATCGAAAATAGATTGTATACGGCTGGTAGACGTCGACTTCCCAAAGCAATTCAACTATTCACAAGGACTTTAGGTGCACAATTTGGCCTTTGGAACTGTGCTCTCACTTCGATTCGAGCGGTCGACACGCATCCCTCTAGTTACAGTGTGACCCAAGTCATTGGAGTCCGTCGAGGCTTTGGTGGGAGTTTTGTAAAACCACATTACAGAGTAGAATGAGTCATCAAGGTTCGGGTTTCACCCCTAACTTAGCGACTACATTCCTGCTTGTGTGATGAAATCATGAGATAGATTAGGAGATTTGTGTAGGATCGGATTCCGACCTAAACGAGTCGTTTGGAAGAGTTCTAGTCCGTTTCAAAGGCGGAAACAGAGAAACGGATCTGTAAACAGCTTGTTTCACACTTTAATCTTCTTGTATATTAATTTGACAACCTTTACATTCAGAAGAAAAACCGGCAGCACCTCGGTATAACTCTGAGACCAATGTTACAACTGAAATGACAACTATCCTATATATAGTGGACATGATTTCGCTTGAAGCAAACATGAAGGCTTCAAGCGACACCTCTCAAGTGAAATCTTCATGAAATGCATGTTCTGTTTTCAAGCGAAACCTTCCAAAATGACATTCTGTTTTGTCTTCTAGCATGCAATATCACGTGAACTTGTTATATGATGTCATTGATGATGTCACCTAGATGATGTCATCATGACATCATGTCTTGATTAGCTCCGTAGTGAACCGAGACTCGATACAAGACGAAGACGACAGATGTGTGCACCAACAGACTCCCCCTCAGATGTTGACGAGTCTTAAGTGTCGAGTCTTCACAATCTTCAGTCTTTATCAGTCTTTGAGCTTTCTTCAGGATCTCTACCTGGCTCTATTCTTTCTCCAATTCTCTCTCCCTCTAACAGACTCCCCCTCAAAACATGCTGGGATCATAGTCTGGCTTTTACAGAATTTCAGAATCCTCAGGTATCGGAACCTGGCACTCTATCTGCTATCCTGCACATCCTCTACCCAAAAATAAGATTCACAAGAATAAAATATTTAACAATTTATCAAATATCATGCACTAACACTGACTCTTCTCCTATCAACATACAATCAAACATTAACAATGATTATTTTCAAAACAAACTTTCCCAAACCTGTTCGTCATATTCAGCACTCAGAATTTTGAAAATCAGCTTTCCAACACCAGTTGTCGAAAATCTTTTTGAATTTTTCAAAATTTATGCTAAAACACACTGAAAATCTTTTTGGATTTTTGACATAACAGAAATGAAATGCAGTAAAGAAATATTTACAAACAATATTTTTGTGAGTTCGTGTAAGAGGATCATAGCAGTTTTTAAGACAAATCACCAACACCGTTAAGCTTCATTTCATTTTAAGTTCTAAACGATTCACTTAGATTGTCAGTATACTGATCCACTTAAATTCTCACACAAAGTTCAACTGTTTCGAGATACGATATTAATGTATTAAGCTCTTGAACTTATTCGTGTGTCCCACTACTTGAATATACTCCCGTATCCAGATCCCAATATTCAGTCTTACAGGTGAGTATACCACAGATGATATCTGTCAGGGGAATAAATTATAGTACGAGGGCCGTGAGAGCTCAGGTCGATCTTTCGATACGCAGAGAGATGACGGCTTCGACTTTTGGTGGGTCCCCTTTAGAGGATCTTTTGCATTACAACAGCAATGACTATCAATTTTATTGTTTCATCAGCTTGCTGAGGGTGATGCTATGTTTCAAGCATTTGCAGAAAGCATTATCCGGGGACTAGGTCAGAAATTTCTTTCAGCAGAAGTCCCGGGATAATACCCCAGATATCACTGAGCATAAAGACCTAGTATCTCAGAATAAGGGACCTTTCAAACAAGATTTCAGGGGTTACCTATATATCCAAGTTTGTGTTAACCCACAAAACAAGCAAGTTTGAAATTTATGTTTATATCTCGTCACAATCTACTAAATGTGCAAAAACCTACTGACACGTCATCAGTGAGACCGTTTATCACTTTTTAACTTTCCAATTCTTTAGCATGTTGTGATAGTCCACTGATGTACTATCATTTCCTCTTTTATGCAACAAAACTCATTTTTTCATTTATCATGTTTTTGACTTTTTTCAAATTTTCAAATGTTTTTGGATTTTCTAAAAATTCTTACTCCCCCTAAAATGCAAACACATTTTAGGAAATTTGAAAACAAACTGTACACAAACATGACAACTGATATCGAATTACTTCAAATCGCCATCCACTTGGCATAAACAATCAGAACTCCCCCTTTTAACAAACCATTTTCTCATTAAGATTTCAAAACACTTAAGTTTGTTTTAATCAAAATGATTTTTCCGGAAAATAAATTTGTTTTTACCACTTGTAAAGTTAGGGGTTTGGTTCATCTCATTGTTTACCAACCACTTGTAGAAAATCAGATACAACTTAATGTCCCTGATTTACCACTTGTACAAACAACATAATCAAATACAAAGAATGATGCCGATTCCTGATCCACGATTACCAACTTGGGATCTCCGGCAAGTTCACAGACTTACTGTTCGTAGTATGAACCATCCCAGTCACAAACCTGGGATGGTTCAACTTTATCTTTCTTTGTCTTCTTCTCATAGAACTCTTTAACTCCTTTGACTTTTCGATCAATCATTTTACCAAAAATGTGTTTCACAGTGGGGTTAAAGGCTTTTTCAACATCAAAAACCTTGTTATCATCATAAAATTGGTTTGATATTTCAACTTTACCAATTTTCTTCTTAAAAGTTTCATCCTTCAATGATGGAAAATGAACATCATCCATTGGAGGAACTGAAGTTTTCAATTTTAACTCAACCTGTGGCTCTTCTGATTTTATGGAATCAGATTCATCGCCAGAAGATAGCTCCTCTGATTTCAACCTATCAGAATCATCGCTAGAACTATCAACAGACTTCTTAACAACCCATTTCTGGTTGTCAAGATTTCCTCTCTTTTTGTAAAATCTGTTTGAACTTTCACCAATTTCAAAAATAGAATTTTTGAATAATTTGGTTCGGTCAATTGGCGGTTCAAACTTAACAACTTTATCTTTTAGTTTACGAAAAACTCCCTGTTTTGATGATATTGCCTTAGAACAATCTCTGGCAATGTGTCCAACAATGTTGCATTGGAAACAGGTTCTCGTTTCTTTCATCTCTTCTTGCTTCTTTGCAAGAAATTTACTATTCGACTGCCTCCAAAACCTTTCCTTTTCTTCCTCATCTCTTGATGTACCTGAAACAAATGTCATCTTTGCTTTAAAATCACGAACATATGTTTCATTTTTCTGTTTTTCTGTTGGAGTAAAACCAAGACCTTTCTTTTTGAAATTACGGTTAGGGTTTGGTTTCTTGTGAAAACCAGAACCAGAACTGTAACCTTTTTTTCTTGTTTAATCTTTGTTGTACTCTTGAAGTGTATTTTTTAGGTTTATCAATAAGATTTATATCTTTTAATTCAGAAATATTGATTTATGTTAGTTTGAAAATCTTTTTGATCATCTCAGTTTTTACACCTCTTAGTGGAAATTCCTCATCAGAATATAATTTGTCGGAATAATTCGATGTATATGCAACTTTGAATGTTTCGTCACTCAAATTAGATTTTGATAACAGGAATTCTTTGTTGTAAACCCTTTTAACTAAAAAATTTTGACTGTTGATCGTCGAACTCAAACTTTCAGAACCAGACTTTGACTCTGACTCTGACTTTGACTCCTCAGTTTCATCTTTATCCAACACCTGATCGACGAATTTCTTAATTAACTCGGACTCATGATCAGTGTCAGATGATGTAAACACGACATCAATATTTTCTGGCAAATTGACTGACGACTCCGACTCCCATTGTAAATTTGTTGCTTTTTCGACTCTTTCCTGATTTGGATTCCTGGGCAAATATCCATTTTCTAGCGGAGGTGGACATTTGTTATAACTGACTTCTTGTTTCTTACCAGAATCCTTCTTGTCAGTCTTTTTCTTTGTATCATTCTTCTTCTTGTTCTTCTTTTCTGGAGTCTTTTCTTCAGTCTCTTTTCCATCATCCTTCTTTTCTTCAGTTACTTCATCTTCTTCAAATGCCTTCATGCCTTCAACAGTTGGATAAATCCTGTCAATGACATAAGAAGTACATGAATAACTTTTCAACAAACGATTAACTCTTTCAGTTTCGATTCTTTGCAGTTCCAGTTTCTGTTCAAGAGCAGCACACTTCTCAATGTAATTGTTCACCACTTTTTGCTTCGTCATAAAAGCTCCTTGAAGTGTTTTCATCGCTGTTGCTTGTTCTTCACTAGTTAAATTGTATTGGTTCATTGCTTTGTTCAGTACATCATAAGATTCCTTCAAACTATTCAAGTTATAAATCAGTGTACTGTTCTGCTTCTTCACAGCTTCACAGTTTTCACACTTCACTGGAATCTTCTTTGCATCAACTTCATCTTCAACTTTGAACTTTGCAACTTCAACTTTTACTTTTCTTTTGATTACTGGAATTTCTTCGTCATCACTAGTCACTGGAGTCTTGATCTTTTTCTTCTTCTTTTTAACCTTTTCATCTTCACTGTCACTTTCAGCAAGCAGTTTCATATCAGCTTTGAATTTTCTCACCCAATACTCACGATCATCATCACTATCTTCTTCAACTTTGGCAACAAAAGCTGTATAAGCTTTGTTTTGATCAGGAATATAGTTATCCCAATTGAAATTCTCCCAGCTAAAACCCTCGGGTAGTTTTTCATCATCTTGATCTATTATCAATGCACTACCATCAGCTCTCTTTGAAGAATTTTGATTAACCGCACAAGCTCTTTTTCCAGAATCTTCAATCACATATCTTCCATGTGCAGTTTGTGCCTGATGTTGTTGTTGTTGAGGTGGTTGTTGTGCAACTTGATGGTAAATGGCCTTTCGATAGTAATCATTGTTGTTGTTGAACGGATTTTGAGCTCCACTTGCTTCGCGGTTTTTGCACTCCCTCTTGAAGTGTCCTTTCTCCCTACAACGAAAACAAGTGACTTTAGATTTGTCAAAACCTAAAGTAGAATTACCAGCCTCACGAAGATCATCTCTTCCAGTGATTTGTTTGAATTTCTCAGCTCTCCTCAACACGCTGGCTAAGCACCATTTTATGTCCATCAACTCCATTTCTTCAGCATCGATCTGGTCATAATCTTCCTTTGTCAGCATCGGATTCCCGATTCGACCTGCAACAAAACAACTGTAAGATTCTAAAACCATTCCTAATAAAGACATGTGGTTTTTAGCAACTTCATCAGAATACTCTTGATCATTATCAAGATTTAAAACAATATTGCACTGAAATTTTTTCCATTTTTTGTTGCTGTAATGTTTGGATCGAAAGATGGAAATGATGTGAAACTTGTTTTGCTGTTTGATCCTGATGATGAACTTCCAGGAGAATTCTTGGCATTGTAAGCAGTTTCTATTTTTGGAGATAAATTTGTAGACTTCTCATTCACCCCTGCTTTGTAATACAACCCAATATCCTGTTCACCATCGAAGTCTTTCATTCGAATAATCTTTCGTTGCTCCATCTCTTGAGCTTCCAACTTCTCAATAAACTTGCTAAGTGTCAAATTGCTAAAACCTTTCTTGTTTTTGAGCATCATAAGATATGTTCCCCAAGTCTCATATGGCAAAGCATCAGCAAGTTTTTCGATCAACTCTTCATTGGTTTTTTCAATACTCAATCTCTTCATGTTAGCAAGCAAATTGCAGTATCTTTCGATCATCTCTCTAGTACTTTCATTCTTTAATATGCGAAATAGATCAAATTCTTTCTTTAGAAGCGATTTCTTGCTTTTGACCATTTCTTCACTACCACGAAACTTAGACCGTAAAGCTTTCCAAATTGAATATGAAGTTCCATTATGTTGCAATAAAACCAAAATATCTTCTTTCACAGCTTGTTGCAATAAACTCAGCATCATTTTCTCATCTTTGTACTTCTTTCTAGCATCAGCAGTCAGATCTTTAATCGGAACCACTTCTTCATCATCATTCATCGGTCGAACATATTTTGTCTCAACACATTCCCATGCATCAAGATAGTTTGCTTGCACCCAATTCTCGAAACGCCCTTCCCAACCTTTGTATTCCTCGATGTTCATGAGTTTGGGAGGCTTTTGCATCGTGCCGGTCTCGTTTTCCAACTTTGTATTTTGTGCAAGAGAAATTGGAGTAACAGGAGTAGCGAACGCGTTGTAGAATTCCTCGTCCATGATTCGGTTTTTCAAATGAACTGTATCACCTTGTAAAAATTCCTGTCGAGTACCTGTCGACAAACAAATACAAACACAATCAGTTTAAAAGCTTTTCAATTAACTGAAACAGACTAGTACCACTGGTGACTATTTTGATCGGTTTGAAGGTTGACACACTGTGCGGACTGAATGTTGACCAACTGTGCGGACTTCTAGGACCCGAATCAAAATCAAGTGACTTGACTTTTTGAAATCTTTGAACTCCAAACCGTACGAATTGACAGAAACCACGACTCAAACCACGCGATCAGAGTAATCAAACACTTTGAACTCCAAAACGTGTGACTTGACACCTCACACGACCTGTAGGTTCAAACAAGCTGGACAATGTGCAACTTACAACATCACATGATCATATTAACCGACAAACTAAGAAACTTATCACATGTTCAATCAATAAAAAATTCCAACAAATTTTGATCTTTAATATATTCTGATTATATCGAAAATCTGATGGGACCACCACTTTGACCGAGAGACAAAAGTCACATGCAATACTCTTTAATCAAGAACTGACAGAAACTTAATATCAATCAGAATTTCACGTGACCTAAAACTTATCAATTCATTTACCAACAATTTTTACATGACTCAACATATTCTCATGCAAACAACAACACATGCTAAACTGACACATACCACATGATGACTACCTCGATTTATGTATCACAAAGCACTTTCACACCATATGATATGTATTTTCAATCGGTGATACACAAATTTAAAACTTGAAATGATAATATCAAAGTGACAAGTTTCAAGCGAGATCAAACAAAATCAAAACAACTTTTTCAAGCGAGATCCAATCAGATCAATTTCGCTTCAACGATTCAAGCGAAATCAACTAGAATTATGTCTTTTTTTCAAGCGAAATCTATCTAAACAATTGCTGATGTCATCTTTTATTCGAACAATTGAAGCGAAATTCCACAAAAATACAAGATTTAGGCTGATTTTAAACTTGAAATTTTCAAGGATTGATTAAACCATGTATGCGCACAATATATGTGAATTTTGTCCGAAAAAAATTTTGTTTTTCAAAAAGAAAGGTGTAGAAACAGATTTTACGGCTGAATCAACAAGAACTCTTCTTCACTGGCTCTGATACCAATTGTAGGATCGGATTCCGACCTAAACGAGTCGTTTGGAAGAGTTCTAGTCCGTTTCAAAGGCGGAAACAGAGAAACGGATCTGTAAACAGCTTGTTTCACACTTTAATCTTCTTGTATATTAATTTGACAACCTTTACATTCAGAAGAAAAACCGGCAGCACCTCGGTATAACTCTGAGACCAATGTTACAACTGAAATGACAACTATCCTATATATAGTGGACATGATTTCGCTTGAAGCAAACATGAAGGCTTCAAGCGACACCTCTCAAGCGAAATCTTCATGAAATGCATGTTCTGTTTTCAAGCGAAACCTTCCAAAATGACATTCTGTTTTGTCTTCTAGCATGCAATATCACGTGAACTTGTTATATGATGTCATTGATGATGTCACCTAGATGATGTCATCATGACATCATGTCTTGATTAGCTCCGTACTGAACCGAGACTCGATACAAGACGAACAGTTAAAATAACAATTCGAACGCAAATTCTCTTGTTTTATAGCTAAAATAACAATTCGAACGAGTAATCTGGTCGAGAGTTTGCGGTTTTCACACCTAATCTTAACCAGATCAATCGTTTGTGTGTGTAATCAGACTTAGGAAAGGCTGATCTTGCGCTGGTATGCGATGTTCGTGCAAGTGTGTAGTGTACAACGAGTTTGAGCGAGAAATAGCGAGCAAGCTCGTACAAAAACCCCTACTGGGCATGCACAAGTCGGTCTGTTGGTACTTAAAATATAGACTAGGTTGTTCTAAGACATCAACCCGGACTAGGTCGAGTCTTTCCTAATTCCCTATAGTTATGGCTTTGATACCAATCTGTCACACCCCAACCGATGACGGAAACATCGGGGCATGGCACTGAGCGAAACAGATTGTCAAGAGAAATTCCATAACGACTAAATTACCAAATAGTTAATATTACGTCCCATACCGTAACCCATTTAAGTAATCTAATTATTACAGACGATGATATCCTCAAAACACATCATGTTCCGACAACTCAGATTTCAAATAAAAATAAATTGTCTTTGTTTGTTTCTTGACTCATCCAAACTCGATTCCACATAGCAAGCATCCTAGCAGATAGCATCCTAAACACCTGTCACATACGTTAAAATATAGGTCATTACACATAATGTAAAGGCTAGCATACAAGTTTGATAATAGCATAATAGAGTTCAAAATCGTTTACGCATAACCAGCATGTATAACGTATAATGTGAAGCATGTAAGTTATCGACAAAGATCCTATCAATACCAATGACTACAGGTTGACTGCGAATAGCAAGTGCGCATAACAAGTTCGCCACTGCGAACTCATGAAGTAATTGTCCTTAACAACCCCTGAGTGAACAGGTGCTGAGTCCAAACTATAGTACTATCGTTGCTAAGGCAGGTATACAACAATCAATGTGGTAACATAACAAACATGCATTCATCGAATCACGTATAACATGCATTAAAGGTCAGCGTATAAATAGTGTTTGCGTTGTGTGTTCGATGTGATTTAGAATAAGTAACGTATGTAACACCCAAAAGTGCATAAAGCAAAAAGGGATCGAGTATACTCACAGATAGCGTTTAACTTAATAAACACCACCTTGGATTGAAGGGAGCGTGTAGAGAAATTAGCCTGAACAGTTAACGATAGCATAACGATGAGCGGCGCGTAAAACGATGCAAGTGTACCAAGGATCGGAAGGTAATCCGATCGGATGGCATCCGGTCGGATGGCCAGTCGATCGGATGGCCATTCGATTGGATTGGCACCTCGTCTGGTGAGGATGTGTTTGTGTATGATGGTTTGTACTTTGAAGTTTTCGTTGTAGCATTTTAAAAATAGAGAAGTATCTCTACCCTTCAGGTCTGTCGTTCGATCGGACGGCAATCCGATTGGCGAGTCTTCTTAGTCGAGAACAAGTTCACAGCAGGACGGTCACTCGATCGGATGGCTATCCGATTGGGTGGCAATCCGTATGTATTGAACATGTTGAAAATTGTTTAAGTACCAAAGTCCTAAACGTCACACGATCGGACGGTCGCTCGATCGGATGGCTATCCAATCGGGCGGCAATCCGTTCAATGTTCAGATCTTTGAAAAGTTTGAATAAAAGTTTAAGTATGGAACCAAGTGTGACCCGATCGGATGGCCGGTCGATCGGATGGCAATCCGATCGGGCGGCAATCTGTCCCGATGACCATGATCGTCTTAACACTTGATCTTGTTGAAGTTTTGTAGTTTGAACGAGACATTCTGATAGCTTGCTGGAACAACAGGAACCCCATCTCGACCCAAGTAATCTGACCGAACAGGAATCACCCTAGTCCGACCGATTCACGGTTCGAGACGGTTGTTCATGTTCAAACCCAAAATCAGTAGTCCCTTTAGATAGAATTCAGATCTGGAACTAATACATCACTAAGAATGAGTAGAAGATTAGTGTAAGCTCCGATTCTATCGGTTTTTGTGTGCATTGAGTGTAAAAGAGTTGAAAGAAAGTTGGAAAACCTCCTCTCAATCCTTTTAACCATGAATTTGTGTAGATCTATGCGAAAACATTGATTAATCTTGTGGAAATCCTTCAGATCTAAGTTGTTCTTGGTGGAATGAAGCCAAACATTGATGTTCATAAGAACTCCATGATGACATCATCCTAGAACACCTCAAATCCGGTGATTTCATGGTTAAAAGTTAAGATTCAAAGATGAAAATGATGTAAAAGTGTGTGTAGATCATAGAAGTACAAGACTCAGGTTAGAAACTTACAAGAATCGAGAGAAATCGAGAGAAATAAGGGCTTGAAGTCGGCTGGTCAAACAAGGGAGCTGTCACATCACAAATGATGTGACATGTAGGTATTTATAGAGTTTCCCAAAAAGGAAAGTGGGTAAAGTAGTTGGTCGATCGGGTGGCAACTCGATCGGATGACGACCCGATCGGATGGCCACTCGATCGGTTGGCCACTCGATCTGAGTGTTCGGCGTGATGATTTTTGCCGTTTTGATTCGCGTGTTGAGCGTTGCGATGTGATTCGAGTGAGCGATGCGATAGTATTTCCCCATTTCAAATAACATAACCACTATATCTAACATACAATCACTATAACTAACTTGCGTTTAGCGTTTTCGATTCGATTGCGATGCGATATAATTGCGATTGTGATTAACACCTCAACTTAAACATAACATGCACAAGTAACACATAATTAGCACACACACGTAAAACAATATCCAGAACACATAATTCGTGTTGCGATGCGATAGCGATGAGCGATAAATTGATCAAACGTGTGATTAAATAGCAATTAAACCTCGATTATTAATAGATACTCCATATAATAAAACTAAAGCAAATAAATAAATAGGTTCGATTACAAGTCAAAGAAGTCAAAATAGTTGTTGAGCAAGGAGTAACATATCACAATTAGCAATCTTTTCTTCCTTTGACTTCAATGTTGACTTTGACTTTGACTTCCGAAACACAGGTTGTTACACCATTCACAAGGAACGTACCATTAACCACATAGTTGTCTGCTTGAGCCTGGCATGCATTGATGTTAAAAGCACATCAGCGGGCTGCTGCTGCTGCTGTTGCTGTTGCTGGGACTGCTGCTGTTGTGGCTCTTGCTTTGCCACTCGATTGGGGCACATGTTTGCGAAGTGGCTGGGATCACCACACACAAAGAAAGCTCTAGCGTGGATCGCGGATGCAGGAGCCGCTTGTTGGCCTTGAGGAGCAGGAAGTAGAGCTTGTTGAGCAGGAGCTTGACCTTGAGCTGGTGCGGGATCTTGACTTGGACCAGTACGGCAGTTGGCGGTGAAGTGGTCGTACATGTTGTTATGCACACAGTACCCACAAGCAATCCCCACGGGATGATGATAGGTGCAGGTAGGGCAAGCCGGTTGAGGACCAGTTTGCGCACGCTTAGCCAGCAGTGCGTTGGTGACCGGTGCCGCTACTTGGTGGTGTTGGGGTTGCGGTTGAGCGGGAACGGCTTGAAGAGGAGCGGCAGCCGTGACAGCGCAATTTTTGCTACTGTTGTTGTTGTTCTTTCTCTTGCGGCAGGAGAACTTTGAAGACTACGGAGCGGCGGCGGTTTCAGCGGTGCGAGCAACGGTAACTTGATGGAGATTCTTGGAGGCCTTATCAAAGTAACCAGCCTTAACTCGCTTGTCGTTGATCTCAGCAGCGAGTAAGAAGGTTTCCTCAATAGTTGTCGTCTTCGCAGCTTGAACAAAATCAGCCACGCAATCCGGTAGAGCACGAATATACTTCTTGATGGTGATTTCGGGGATAGTAACTTGGCCTGGACAGATTATGCTCAGTTGCTTAAAGCGGGCAGTTAAACCAGCGTTGTCGCCATCCTTTTGTTTGATGTGCCAAAATTCATCCTCTAACTTTTGAAGCTCGTGGGGAGGGCAGAACTCTTTCATCATAATGTCCTTCGACTCGTCCCACGTTAGCCCATAAGCTGCATCATTTCCACGGTTGTTTATCTCGGCAGTCCACCAGTCCAGAGCCCTGGACTGGAAAATTCCGGTGGCGTTAACAGTGCGGAGATTATCAGGACAGCCGCTTTGGCGCAGGGTGACTTCGATAGAATCAAACCATTGAAACATGGCAGTAGGTCCATCTTCTCTGGTGAATTCTTTGGGACCGCAGGCTTTGAACTACTTGAAGCTAAAAGTAGCCTTTGGCGAATCAGTCCTGGACTCTTTAGAGGATTTGCTAGCATTTTCATTCAGCTTGCTAACAATTTGCGGTATGACTTTCGCCATCTGCTTAGCGACCAGAGCACCGATGCGCTTATCCTCATGATTTCGGTGAGCAAAGCGGGAGTGAAATGATCCAAATGATGACATTGTCTGCAACAGACATCGTGTAACACCCCGTGTTACGAAAGTCAAAGTCAAAGTCAAGGTCAAAGTCAAAGGAAGAAAACATTGCTAATTGCGATCTGTCACTCCTTGCTTAACTATTGATTTGACTCCTTTGACTTATAATCAAATCTATTCATCTTATCGCTTTAGTTGTATTATGTGGAGTATCAATTAATAATCGAGGTTTAATCGATGTTTATCGCATGTTTTATTGCTTTATCGCTGATCGCACCGCAATCGCATTCGCGCTTTGATTGTTAGATTCTGAATATTATTTTACGTGTGTGTGATTACTTATGTGTTACTTGCATGTTTACTTTATGTTTGTGGTGATCAATCGAAACGTAATCGCAACTCTATCGCAATCTAATCGCAAATGTAAAACGCAAATTAGTTATGATGATTGTATGTTAGATATAGTAATTACGTGGTTATTATTAATCTATCGCATCGCTTAATTGAAACTCGCTAAAACGTATCACAACGCTCAACGCACGAAACGAAACACCGAAACGCAACTCGTCGGAGCCACTCGATCGAATGGCCATTCAATCGAATGGCCATCTGATCGGATTGCCATCCGATCGAGGTGCTATCCGATCGAGATGATATCCGACACCTGCACCCCCACTTTCCCTTTTTGGCAACCTATAAATACCCCCTCTCACATCACTTGTGATGTGACAGCTCCCTCTGACTCGACCAGCAGCACTCAAGCCGTCTTTTCTCTCGATTTCTCGCGATTCTTGTCGGTTTTCAACTCAAATCTTGTACTTCTATGATCTACACACACTTTTTCATCATTTTCACCTTTGAATCTTAACTTTTAACCGTGAAATCAACGGATTTGAGGTGTTCTAGGGTGATGTCATCATGGAGTTCTTATGAACTTCAAGTTTTGACCTCATTCCACCAAGAATAACTCAGATCTGAAGGATTTTCACATGATTTCACAACGATTTTGCATAGATCTAAACATTTTCAATGTGAAAAGGATTGAAACAAGCTTTTCCAACTTTCTTTCAACTCTTTTACACTCAATGCACTCAAACCGATAGAATCGGAGCTCATTCAGGCCTTCTACTCTTCTCTAGTGATGTGTCGGTTTGGGATCTGGATCCTATCAACGAGACCACCGATTTCGGGATAAACATGAACAACCGTCAAGGAACAGTCAATTGGTCAGATTAGGGTGATTCCTGTTCGATCGAACGACTTGGGACTTGCCGAGGTTCCGTTGTTTAGCGCGTTATCACATCGTCTCGATCAAAACTGCAAAACTTTAAAAAATAATCAAGTTCAAGACGATCAGGTTCGTTGGGACGGATTGTCATCCGATCGGATTGCACTTGATCCCACACTTAAACATTTTCAAACTTTTTGAAGTATCTGAATGACGAACGGATTGCCATCCGATCGAACGACCATCCGATCAACTGACATTTGGAACTTCCACACTTAAACATTTGCAAAGAACATCAGTTTCTAACGGATTACCATCCGATCGGATTGCTATCCGATCGAGTGACCATCCTGCTGTGAACTTGTTCTCACTAGAAATGTCTCGCCGATCGGATCGCTACCCGATCGAACGACCGTTCGATCGACGACCTGAAAGGTAGAGATACTTCTCTGTTTTCAAAATGCTACAACGAAAACTTCAAAGCCATCACACGCAAACACATCCTCACCAAACGAATGTCAATCCGACCGAATGGCCATCCGATCGGATGACCATCCTAACAGATTGACATCCGATTGAATGACCATCCGATCGGATTGCCATCCGATCGGATTACCACTCGACACTTAGCCACTTTTCACCGTTTATCGCGCCGTTCTTCGCTTATGCTATCGTTAACTGTTCAGGCTAATCTCTCAGCGCTCCCTTCAATCCAAGAGAGTGTTTACTTGCTAAACACGATCTGTGAGTATACTCGATCCCTTTTTGCTTTATGCACTTTTGGGTGTTACATACGTTACTTATTCAAATCACAATCGACACACAACGCAAACACTATTTATACGCTGACCGTTATTGCATGTTACGTGTTATTCGATGAATGCTTGTATGTTATATTAACACAGTGATTGTTGCCTGACACCTTAGCAACGATAGTACTATAGTTTGGACTCAGCACCTGTCATGGACAGGGGTTGTTAAGGGCTTTACTTCACGTTTCCCAGTGGGGATATGTGTTACGCATTCTACAACTCGCAGTCACGTCTGTGCATATTTCTCTGTCGATAACCTACTAGCCTTCACTTTGTTACATGTTACATGCTGGTTATGCGTAAATGATTTCGAACTCTACTATACTATTAAATTTGTATGCTCAACTTTACACTATGGGTATTTACCTCTATTTTAACGTATGTGACAGGTGTGTGAATGCTTAGGATGCTTGCTTGCTTGCTATTCGATGGAATTGAGCTAGGATGGAGTCTAGAAACAAACAAAAACAATTTATTTATTTTGAATCTGATTTGTCGAAACATGTTATTTGTCTTAGAGATATCTATGTCTGTAATAATTAGTTTACTTGATGGGTTATGGTATGGGATATAATATTAACTATCCGGTAATTTAGTTGTTATGGATTTCTCCTGGACAATCTGTTTCGCTCAGTGCCGCGCCCCGATGTTTCCGTCATCGGTTGGGGTGTGACAGATTGGTATCAGAGCCATAACTATAGGGAATTAGGCAAGACTCGACTTAGTCCGGGTCGATGTCTTAGAAATGACCTAGTCTATAGTCTAAGTACCAACAGACCGACTTGTGCATACCCGGTAGGGGTTTTGTACGAGCTTACTTGCTATTCTCGCTCGCACTCGCTGGACACTATCACTGCACACTATTTTTCGAAAATGAACGAGTTATTAGGTCGAGATTAGGTGTGAAAACTGCAAACTCTCAGCCGAATCGCTTGTTCGACCCGCATTTTTATCTATAAACAGGAGAATTTGCGTTGAATCAGGAGTGAAATCCGTACTTTAACGCAGATTTTCCCCTCTATCTCATCAATATAGGAACAAAGTTGTTAAGTCAGGGGTGAAACCCGGACCTTGAAGACTTTTTCCGTGCTCTATTTTTGTTTTACAAAACTCTCACCAAAGTCTCGACGGATTCTAGCGACTTGAAGTCACGCTGTAACTAGAAGGATGCGTGACGTTCGCCCAAATCGAGGCGAGAGCACAGTCCAGAAGGCCAAAGCGTGCACTGAAAGTTCTTGCGAATAGTCGAATCACTTTGGGCAGTCGACGTCTATCAGCCGCAGACAATCTATTCTCGATTTTTATATGTTTCGATTCTGAGCCCGCAACTGCCGAATTTGATGTTTGTCGCTTTTATGTGGATTTTACGTGTTTTATGTGGTTTTACCTGTTTATGTGTTTCGATTTCTGGTGATTTATACGCTTTTTGCTTTTCGCTTTGATCGACTCACACAACTCGCCCTGTACATCTATCTCAAAACGTTCACAAATCGCTATTTGTGGATGATCGCATGCTATGTTACTCGCTTATGCTATACTATTCGCTATGTCACTCACTGTGTACTCGCTAATCGCAATCGCTATAGGTGAATCTGTAAGAAAAATGTGGGAGAATACGTGCAAAATATAGCTTGTCCTCGTGGTCTCTGTGACTTACGTGTTTCTGTGCTCTATGTGCTTATGTGTTTCAGTGATTATATGTCTATATGTTACGTGATTGTGTTCCTGAGCCTTAGTAGTATTAGGTGTGAGTGAGGTAAGATTCGATTATATAGTGTTTGAGTCCTGTGGCGATGTCTATTGCAGACAATGTCGTTGATGCGTATTCTAGTGTTATATATATTAGGTGTTTATTTTAAGCCCCTTTAACACTTTTTAGTCAAGTTTTAAATTTATAAAACACGATATTTACTAACACTAGACACACATATGGGCAAGTGCACCCATCGTGAGCGTAGTATAGTGTTGGTAAGATACCGAGGTCGTCCAAGGACACAAGAGCTTTTAGTACCGGTTTATCCTCAACGTCTAATCAAATCAGAAAGTAGTTTTAAAAAAAATGTTTTAAACTAAGAAAAATAAAAACTAACTAAAATGCTGAAAATAAAAATAAAAAGAAAAACAGATAGACAAGATGAATCACTTGGTTCCGACTCGTATCTAGTGTAACCTTTGATTATTTCCGCACTTTTGCACATATTTAAGAGATTATCTTAGTTATTGCAGTAGGCCCCTCTTTTGAAGGTGACGTTACCCTCACCCCAGTAGTTTGAGTCAGCAAGGATACAATCCTAAAAGGGTGGATTATTGAAAGATAATTAATTAAGTTATTAATGCAAATTATGGTAGGCCCCTCTTTTGGAGGTGACGTTACCCTCGACTAAGTAGTCTGAGTCAGCAGGGATACAGTCCTAAATAGCCGGGTTATAGTATTAATAGTAGTTAACTTATGAGGGGATCAAAGAGTTTGGACCCCCGCCATCCAATACCGTTAAGTATTGAAGGAGGTCCTACTAAATTTGACCCAGGTCCATTGCAGGACCTCTAAACGCTGAACAATGGCAAGACCTTTACCAAACCGTTCCCTTAACCCCCGACCAGGTAGCCAACATACCTCCATATAGACCGTGGAGATATGAATGGTGAAAATCTTTTATTTTATATAGACAGTAAAATAATGCCAAGACACCATGGACAAACGATAAGGAAAGATCACCTTCAACATAAGCAACTAGTTATTAAAGTCATTAATATAAAACCAAGTAAAAAGTGCAAAAGATTAGAAATAAAAAGTATTACACTAGACACTTTGTCTTCACCAAGTGATGTAAGAGACTTAGGCAAACATGGCCTTGATTGTCAAGAACTCTTACGATCAATCTTGGATCCCGAGACGACTCACACACTCTATGATGGACAATGGATGATGGTGGTGGATGATGGTGTTATGGTGGTGGTGGGTGGTGGGTGAAGTGTGAGAGAGGTGGTGTGCCAAGGAATGGTTTGAGCTTTAGCCAAGCACTTCTATTTATAGGCTGAACAGAAGCTCGGGCACGGCCCCATGTCCACATCCTTCTCTTTCTTCATTTAATGCAGTTTTGTCTTTTTAGTTGACCACGCCCCCGTGTCCGCTGAGCACGACCCCGTGGTGCAGAAGAATCTTTGTACTATGCAGATTTGCTGGATTGTGCGAATCTTATAGTTGACCACGGCTCCGTGTCCGCTGAGCACGGCCCCGTGGTGGGCAATAGAAGCTTCTACCACTTTGTCTTTTCTGCTGACACTTGGGCACGCCCCCGTGCTGGCTGAGCACGGGGCGTGTTCAGGCTTCTGATCTCTTGTTTTGCTTGGGAAGATGCTGTCGTGGGGTCGGGCATGTCATGTCTTGTTCCTTTTCTTGTATTTATGTTAGATTTTGATGTCTTTTTGCTTCTTTCGTTAATTTGAGCTCATTTAATTCTGAAAATACAAAAGGAAGACAAAAGCACACTTTTTCCAACATTAGTACTAAAAAAAGGTTACTTTTATGCCTCATTTGATGAAAATTTATATGTTGCATTTTTAACACATCAAATACCCCCACACTTGAATCTTTGCTTGTCCTCAAGCAAAACTCTTTAATATGTGGCTATTACACTCCCAAATGGAATGGGTAGAGAAGAAGGTTTTTGGGCTTGTCGTAGAGTGTCGGGATTTCCAAGATTCTTTATTTAATTTTATTTTTATTTATTTGCAATCCTATTCATCATGATTTATTTAAAACTTTTCATAAGATAAATTACTTATTAGGGCATAACATGCCTCTTTAAAATTCTATTTATATACAAGTTCACATACCTCACGGGGATCACTCAACACTCGGCCGAAAATGTATTTTTGTGGATCACTCGAGAGCGGCATGGAACTTACTCCTACCATAGGCTTGCCAAGCAATCAATCCTCCTCCTTTTTAACTTATATACCTTTGTAAATATCAAGAGGACTTTTTGGGTGAAGGGTTAGGCTTGGGTTAAAGGTAAGTGGTTGGGTTGGTGGTTAGTGGTTAGTAGAAAAAGGGCTAAAAAGCGTAACAAGTGTCGGTTTTCGTAAGACTTTCTATTTTTGTAACTTTTATTTTGATGAAGCTATTATTCAAACAAAGTTATTTTTGATGAACTTGTTTGTTTATTTTCTTTTGCTTCATCATCAACAAAATATTTTTTTTTTGAAAAGTCATACGAAAAACCGAGCTTGTTACTAAAACAAAGGGTGAAAAATAAAAAGGGTTTAGGTGGGTGAAAAGGTGTTTGGTTTGGGTTAAGAAATGAAAAGGTTTAGGCTCAAAGGGGTTAACTAGGGGGATTTTGGGTAGGTGGTAAGAAAAAAGAAAAATAATGGTGTAGAAATAAAAAGGGTTAGTCCTAATGCCTCCATCATTTACTTACTCGGGTTTAAGTTGGTAGGGACCGGGAATGTATCGTCATGGCAAGTTCTAGAGTCGTAAGAACCAAGCGGCTATTCACATAAGAAACGAAAAATAAGCATTTAGTTCTAAGGATATGTAATTGTATGCTCAACAAAGGCTCAAAACTCACTTTTGTGGGAATGGGTTTTTATGTGATCAAGTATATATAATCAAATTTTAACTAAGCTTGTCATGCCTTTTCATAATTTTCTTATGTTGGTTCTTTTTATCACGACGCTATCGGTTGTAAATTCATAAAAATATAACCTTTTTAGAACTTGAAATTCCCGAGTTAAACCTAGACAAGAAAAAAAAATGAAAATTTTTGAAAAAATTGGGGTGATTAGCGATTCCAATAGAGTTTTGTGTAAGGCTTGTATTTAGGACTTGCAAGATTCAAGGTTTTAGCATCCCCCCCACACTTAAATTACACATTGTCCTCAATGTGTCCCAAAAATAAGTTTTTAGGTTGATTGAATGTGTAAAAAGGTGTAAAAAGCAAAAATTTTGTGTTACTGGGCGCTGAACACGGCCCCGTGTTGTCCGGGCACGGCCCCGTGTTCAAGTGCCAGTAACAAAATTAAAACAAGAGAAACAGAAGCCTGGACACGGGGGCGTGTTGGGTGGACACGGCCCGTGTCCAGTTACCTGAACTGGGTCTTTTTCTGCAGACTGTTCAGCACGGGGCCGTGTTGGGTGGACACGGCCCGTGCCGAGCTTACTGTAAACAAAGAAATTTGTCGGACGGTTCTGTTTTCTTGCATGGAGTGCTGGTTCAAGTTTCCCTTGCATCCTTTGCCATCTCAAGTGTGTTTTATTCCTGAAAATTAAAACTAACTAGAAAACAAGAAAATTAATATAAACTAAACTAAGGATAGTTCCGCGGAATGCCTCCGTGGTGCGCCACGTTTATAAGGGTCCTTGGCTAGACCCACTTTATCAGGTGGTTCTGGCTCATCTTCAATTAGGGGGTCGTCATTGCCGAATGGATATTTCATTGATCGCTCAAGATCGACACTCTTTTTAAATGCCCCTAATTGAAGAGGTAGATTGTTGAACTTCCGGTTTTTCAAAGCTTCGTGAGTTTTTACAAATGGTCGTCCCAACACTAGAGGAGCGTCATCGAGGATGACAAAGTCGGTCGGGATTACCATTTGATTTGTTTGAACCAATACATCCTCAACTATACCGATTGATTTTATTACTTTCCGATTAGATAGAAAAATGGGTATTTGAAGTGGAGAAAAATCACTAATACTTAATTTTTCGAAAATGTAGTTAGGCATTATGTTAACACAAAGATCTTTATCGATTGTGACATTACTAATAAACGAATTTTGAAAGAAACATGGAACCAGTGTAATGTTAATTCCAAATGGGTCTTCTTTTATTAGCGAAGTTTGATCATTAGTTAACTTAACACTTACCGTTTCGTCAATTTTAGTCTTAGTGTTTAACTCTTTTAAAAACTTAGCATGAGTGGGTACTAAACAATGATTTTCAAAAGAAGGTGACAAGAGATTAATTTCTTCAAAATTAGACTCTTCTTGAATTTTAACGTTGTCGGACTCACCTTTTTCGTTGTTTAACTCATGTTATCTCTTCATTTTTACTTATTTGTTCTTCCATTTTTACACTTTCAGTTATCTCTTCATTTTTTAATTCTTCTCTTGCGCGGGACTCCTCTTCCCTTGCGCGAGATTCTCTTATACAGCGATCGATAACTCTAATGTGTTCTAATATCCTCTCGGTTACTTCGGTTATAGAAAAAGAATCGGGATTTTCTAAGCTTGAATCCGGTTGTTCGACCCTTTGTTCCTCATAATACCCATATGAAGTAGATGGTTCACACCATTGTTCTTCATTGTAAGCATATGATGGATAAGGTTCGTAATTTTGTTCTTTATAATACTCATATGAGGTGGGTTGTTCACGCCATGGTTCCTCATAATAAGCATACGAAGGTGGTGGCTCATATCTTGGTTCCTCAAAGTATGAGTATGAAGGCTCATACCTTGGTTCATCAAAATATGAGTATGAGGGAGGAGGTTCATACCTGTGGTCTTCATAGGATGTGTATGAAGTTGATGGCTCGTACCTGGGCTCCTCATAGTAGGTGTATGAATTGGATGGTTGATATGAGCGATTATTTTGAACCGAGCGTGAGTTACGACAATTAGTGCAATAATTACCCCTATAATCATCCTCCTCATAGGTGTAGTTGTAACCTCCTGAGTATTGATCCATAAGAATCACTCAGCAGACCACAACCAAGTCCCGAGATCAGAAAACAAAAAGAAAAACGGAAACAGAGGCTGGACACGGCCCCGTGTTCAGTGGACACGGCCCCGTGTTCAGAATCTGTATCTGGGCGTTTTAATTAAATTTACTGATTTCGTTGAGCACGGGGCGTGTTCAATGAGCACGGCCCGTGTTCAAGCTTCTGTTACTGGGTGTTTTATGAAAAATATGCAGCACGGCCCAGTGTTCAGCGAGCACGGCCCGTGTTCAACCTACTGTAAATGCAAAACTAAACTAAAATGCAGAAAAATGTGGGCCCGTTTTGAAAAGGTTTTGAAAAACTGATTAGGCCGTCGATTTTAAGATTTCCTAAAATCCTTGTGTCCCCGGCAGCGGCGCCAAAAACTTGATGCGTATTCTAGTGTTATATATATTAGGTGTATATTTTAAGCCCCTTTAACACTTTTTAGTCAAGTTTTAAATTTATAAAACACGATATTTACTAACACTAGACACACATATGGGCAAGTGCACCCATCGTGAGCGTAGTATAGTGTTGGTAAGATACCGAGGTCGTCCAAGGACACAAGAGCTTTTAGTACCGGTTTATCCTCAATGTCTAATCAAATCAAAAAGTAGTTTTAAAAAAAATGTTTTAAACTAAGAAAAATAAAAACTAACTAAAATGCTGAAAATAAAAATAAAAAGAAAAACAGATAGACAAGATGAATCACTTGGTTCCGACTCGTATCTAGTGTAACCTTTGATTATTTCCGCACTTTTGCACATATTTAAGAGATTATCTTAGTTATTGTAGTAGGCCCCTCTTTTGAAGGTGACGTTACCCTCACCCCAGTAGTTTGAGTCAGCAAGGATAGAATCCTAAAAGGGTGGATTATTGGAAGATAATTAATTAAGTTATTAATGCAAATTATGGTAGGCCCCTCTTTTGGAGGTGACGTTACCCTCGACTAAGTAGTCTGAGTCAGCAGGGATACAGTCCTAAATAGCCGAGTTATAGTATTATTAGTAGTTAACTTATGAGGGGATCAAAGAGTTTGGACCCCCGCCATCCAATACCGTTAAGTATTGAAGGAGGTCCTACTAAATTTGACCCAGGTCCAGTGCAGGACCTCTAAATGCTGAACAATGGCAAGACCTTTACCAAACCGTTCCCTTAACCCCCGACCAGGTAGCCAACATACCTCCATATAGACCGTGGAGATATGAATGGTGAAAATCTTTTATTTTATATAGACAGTAAAATAATGCCAAGACACCACGGACAAACGATAAGGAAAGATCACCTTCAACATAAGCAACTAGTTATTAAAGTCATTAATACAAAACCAAGTAAAAAGTGCAAAAGATTAGAAATAAAAAGTATTACACTAGACACTTTGTCTTCACCAAGTGATGTAAGAGACTTAGGCAAACATGGCCTTGATTGTCAAGAGCTCTTACGATCAATCTTGGATCCCGAGACGACTCACACACTCTATGATGGACAATGGATGATGGTGGTGGATGATGGTGTTATGGTGGTGGTGGGTGGTGGGTGAAGTGTGAGAGAGGTGGTGTGCCAAGGGATGGTTTGAGCTTTAGCCAAGCACTTCTATTTATAGGCTGAACAGAAGCTCGGGCACGGCCCCGTGTCCACATCCTTCTCTTTCTTCATTTAATGCAGTTTTGTCTTTTTAGTTGACCACGCCCCCGTGTCCGCTGAGCACGACCCCGTGGTGCAGAAGAATCTTTGTACTATGCAGATTTGCTGGATTGTGCGAATCTTATAGTTGACCATGGCCCCGTGTCCGCTGAGCACGGCCCCGTGGTGGGCAATAGAAGCTTCTACCACTTTGTCTTTTCTGCTGACACTTGGGCACGCCCCCGTGCTGGCTGAGCACGGGGCGTGTTCAGGCTTCTGATCTCTTGTTTTGCTTGGGAAGATGCTGTCGTGGGGTCGGGCATGTCATGTCTTGTTCCTTTTCTTGTATTTATGTTAGATTTTGATGTCTTTTTGCTTCTTTTGTTAATTTGTGCTCATTTAATCCTGAAAATACAAAAGGAAGACAAAAGCACACTTTTTCCAACATTAGTACTAAAAAAGGGTTAGTTTTATGCCTCATTTGATGAAATTTATATGTTGCATTTTTAACACATCAGTCGTCATTTGGATCATTTCACTCCTGTTCAGCTCGCCGTAATCATGAAGACAAGTGCATCGACTCTTTGGTCGCTAAGCAGATAGCGAAAGTTATCCCGCAAATTGTTAGTGATCTGAATGAAAACGGTAGCAAGTCCTCTGAAGAGTCCAGGACTGATTCGCCAAAGTCTGCTTTTAGCTTCAAGCAGTTCAAAGCTTGCGGTCCTAAAGAATTTACCGGAGAAGATGGACCGACAGCCGTGTTTCAAGGGTTTGATTCTATTGAAGTCACCCTGCACCAAAGCAACTGTCCTGATAATCTCCGCACAGTTAATACTACCGGCGTTTTCCAGTCTAGGGCGCTGGACTGGTGGACTGCCGAGAGAAAAAAGCGTGGAAATGATGCAGCTTACGGGCTTACGTGGGACGAGTTGAAGGACATCATGATGAAAGAGTTCTGCCCTCCCCACGAGCTTCAAAAGTTGGAGGATGAGTTTTGGCATATCAAGCAAAAGGATGGCGACAACGCTGGTTTGACTGCTCGCTTCAAGCAGCTAAGCATAATCTATCCGGGTCAAGTTTCTACGCCCGAAATCACCATCAAGAAGTATATCCGTGCTCTTCCGGATTGCGTGGCTAATTCTTTTAAGCTGCAAAGACGACAGCTATCGAGGAAACCTTCTTACTCGTTGCAGAGATCAATGACAAGTGAGTCAAGGCTGGTTAATGGGATAAAGCCTCCAAGAATCTTCATCAAGTTACCGCTGAAACGGCCGCCGCACCGCAGTCTTCAAAGTCCTCCCATTGCAAGAGGAAGAACAAAAACAACAACAGTAACAAGAGTTGCGCTGTTACAGCTGCCGCTCCTCTTCAAGCTCTTCAACCTCAACCGCAGCCCCAACACCGCCAAGTAGCGGCACCGGTTACCCATGCACCGCCGGCCAAGCGTGCTTACATTGGTCCTCACCCGGCTTGCCCTACTTGTACTTATCAACACCCAGTGGGAATTGCTTGCAGATACTATGTGCACTACAATATGTTTGGCCACTTCACCGCCAACTGCCGTACTGGTCCACGTCAAGCTCCAGCTCCAGCTCAAGGTCAAGCTCCTGCTTAACAAGCTCTACCTCCTGCTCCTCAAGGCCAACAAGCGGCTCCTGCACCCGCGATCCATGCTAGAGCTTGCTTTGCGTGTGGTGATCCCAACCACTTTGTAAACATGTGCCCGGATCGAGCGGTGAAGCAAGAGCCACAACAGCAGCAGCCCTAGCAACAGCAACAGCAGCCGCCCCAGCAACAGCAGCAGCAGCAGCCAGCAGCCCGCGGTTATGCCTTCAACTTCAACGCACGCCAGGCCCAAGCAGACAACAATGTTGTTAATGGTACGTTCCTTGTGAATGGTATATATGCTTCGTGTTTATTTGATACTGGAGCAGATAACTGTTTTGTATCGTTTGAATTCGAAAAGCTCTTTAATCGTAAGCGCGCCCATCTCCCCTCGACGTTCGATGTTAAAGTTGCCACTCGAAGAACCGTCGCTATCAATTCTGTTCTTCGTGATTGTACTCTCGAACTCAACAATCACATTTTCCCTATTGACCTTATTCCGATGCAGCTCGGTAGTTTCAATATCATAGTAGGCATGGATTTTCTTCGTGAAAATCGTGCTGAAGTTGTGTGCTTTGATAAGATGATTCGCTTCACGCTCGCTAATGGTGATCTACTGTGTGTTTACGGTGAAGTCGCTTTGAAGAAACTTCGACTCATGTCGTGTCTCCAGGCTTCCCAAGGAATACCAAGCTTTCTTGGCGCACATTGTAGTAGAGGAGAAAAAGGAAGTTAAAGAGATAGAAAAGGTGCCTCTGGTTCGTTATTTTCCCCTTGTCTTTCCTGATGATTTACCCGGTTTACCTCCGAGTCGTGATATCGACTTTCGGATTGATCTCATTCCTGGAGCAAATCCGGTTGCTAGAGCTCCGTATTGACTCGCTCCGTACAAAATGCGTGAAATCTCAAGTCAACTCCAGGAATTGCTCGACAAAGGCTTCATTCGCCCTAGCACCTCTCCTTGGGGCGCACCAGTCCTTTTCGTCAAAAAGAAGGATGGGTCGTTCCGGATGTGCATCGACTACAGGGAGCTGAATAAACTGACAATCAAGAATCGCTATCCCCGGCCTCGTATTGATGATTTTTTTGACCAACTGCAAGGTGCTACGTGTTTCTCGAAGATCGATCTATGCTCAGGCTATCACCAGTTACGCATTCAAGAGGAGGATATACCGAAAACCGCTTTTCGCACTCGATACGACCACTATGAGTTCGTTGTTATGCCTTTTGGTTTAACCAACGCACCCGCGGTTTTCATGGATTTGATTAATCGTGTGTGCAAACCATTTCTTGACCACTTCGTAATCTTGTTCATCGATGATATCCTTATCTATTCCAAGTCGAAAGCCGAACATGCGCAACATCTATGTTTGGTTCTTGAGCTACTCCAGGGGAATCGACTCTATGCCAAGTTCTCCAAGTGCGAATTTTGGCTGGAGGAGGTTCAATTCCTCGGTCACATTGTTAATAGTCAAGGTATTCACGTCGACCCCGCGAAGATCGAAGCTGTTAAGAGTTGGGTTACACCCAAGAACCCGTCCGAGGTCCGTTCTTTTCTCGGACTAGCGGGCTATTATCGCCGATTTATCAAAGGATTCTCAAAAATTGTTGTGCCGCTTACTTCTCTCATGCATAAAGACAAGACTTTTGTTTGGAGAACTGAATAAGAGACTGCCTTTCGAAATCTCAAGCATATGCTCTGCAATGCCCCCATTCTCGCTTTACCTCACGGAAACGATGACTTCGTTGTCTATTGTGATGCCTTGAACCTTGGTCTTGGTTGTGTTCTCATGCAACGAGACAAGGTTATCGCTTACGTATCTCGTCAGCTCAAGATCCACGAGAAGAACTATACAACCCACGACCTCGAGCTAGGCGCAGTTGTTTTTGCGTTGAAAATTTGGTGACACTACCATTACGATACCAAGTGTACGATCTTCACAGATCACAAGAGCCTACAGCACATCCTTCAACCAAAAAGAACTGAATGTGCGCCAACGCTGATGGGTAGAACTCCTCAACGATTACGACTGTGAGATTCATTATCATCCTGGCAAAGCAAATGTCATTGCCGACGCCCTCAGCAGACGAAGCTATTTGCATAGCATTCGTAATGTTCACGCCCAGCACCATCTCGAAACTCTTATCCGTGACGCGCAACACGCTTGTTTCACCGAACGCACTTTGAAGAAGGAGAGGATTCTTAACTATGGCGCCAAGCTAGTGAATAAGTCGAATGGGATATTCCATTATCTAGACCGAATTTAGATCCCCAAGCGCACCGACTTACGTCATATTCTGATGGACGAAGCCCACAAGTCTCGATATTCTATTCATCCCGGTGCCGATAAGATGTACCAGGACCTTCGCTACAAGTACTGGTGGCCGGGCATGAAGAAAGATACCGTTCTCTATGTTTCAAGGTGCCTGACTTGCTCGAAAGTTAAGGCCGAGCAGCAAATACCTTCTGGCTTACTTGTCCAACCCGAGATCCCTATGTGGAAATGGGAGAGTATAGCTATGGATTTCATAACGAAACTTCCGAGCACGCCATCAAGTCACGACAGCATCTGGGTTATCGTTGACCGCTTGACTAAATTTGCTCATTCTCTGCCGATACGAGAAGACTATAAGGTAGAAAAATTAGCCCGAATCTATACCGATGAGATCATTTGTCGACATGGGACGCCTCGCAACATCATCTTTGACCGCGATGGTCGGTTTACCTCGCGTCTTTGGAGAACGTTTCAATATGCTCTCGGTACTACTCTTAATCTAAGTACCGCTTTTCATCCCCAAACCGACAGTCAGACTGCAAGAACGATTCGTACCGTTGAAGACATGCTTCGCTCGTGTGTCATAGATTTCAGTGGTAATTGGGACGCATACTTACCTTTAGTCGAATTCTCGTACAATAACAGTTATCATTCTAGCATTCAAATGGCACCGTTTGAGGCATTATATGGAAGAAGATGTCGATCGCCTATTGTATGGAACGAGATCGGAGACTCGCAAATAACCGGTCCTGAGCTGTTGCAAGAAACGACTGACAAAATCCTCCAAATTCGAGACAATTTGCTGAAAGCTTGGAGTCGTCAGAAAAGTTACGCCGATAGACGCTGCAAGCCCCTTGAATTTGACGTTGGCGATCACGTACTCCTAAAGTTATCACCTTGGAAGGGTGAGATCAGATTCGGCAAGAAAGGAAAGCTCGCGCCTCGATATGTTGGACCCTTTAAGATTCTGGAGAGGATCGGCAAGGTGACCTACAAACTCGAGCTACCGGAGGAACTTAGCAACGTCCACCCGACTTTCCATGTCAAGAACCTCAGAAAGTGTCTGGCCGAGCAGGATTTACAAGTTCCACTCGAGGATCTACAAGTAGACGAAACATTTCACTTCGTGGAGAAGCCTGTCGAGATCATGGACCGAGAAACCAAGAAGCTCAGGCGCTCACGCATTCCCATTGTGAAAGTTCGCTGGGAAGGCAAACGAGGCGCAGAGTTCACCTGGGAACTCGAAAGCGACATGAAGGCGAAGTACCCACAGTTGTTTGTTACAGCTAAAGCCTAATTTCGAGATGAAATTCCCTTAAGTAGGGTGGCTGTAACACCACATGTTACGAAAGTCAAACTCAAACAAAAGGTCAAAGTCAAAGGAAGAAAATATTGCTAATTGCGATCAGTTACTCCTAGCTTAACTATTGATTTGACTCCTTTGACTTATAATCGAATCTATTTATCTTATCACTTTAGTTGTATTATGTGGAGTACCTATTAATAATCAAGGTTTAATCGATGTTTATCGCATGTTTTATCGCTGATCGCACCGCAATCGCATTCACGCTTTGATTGATAGATTCTGAATATTGTTTTACGTGTGTGTGATTACTTATGTGTTACTTGTGCATGTTTACTTGATGTTTGTGGTGATTAATCGAAACACAATCGCAACTCTATCGCAATCGAATTGCAAATGTAAAACACAAATTAGTTATGATGATTGTATGTTAGATATAGTAATTACGTGGTTATTATTAATCTATCGCATCGCTTAATTGAAACTCGCTAAAACGTATCACAACGCTCAACGCACGAAATGAAACGCCGAAACGCAACTCGTCGGAGCCACTCGATCGAATGGCCATCTGCTCGGATTGCCATCCGATCGAGATGATATCCGACACCTGCACCCCCACTTTCCCTTTTTGGCAACCTATAAATACCCTCTGTCACATCACTTGTGATGTGACAGCTCCCTCTGACTCGACCAGCAACACTCAAGCCGTCTTTTCTCTCGATTTCTCGCGATTCTTGTAAGTTTTCAACTAAAATCTTTTACTTCTATGATCTACACACACTTCTTCACCATTTTCACCTTTGAATCTTAAATTTTAACCGTGAAATCAACGGATTTGAGGTGTTCTAGGGTGATGTCATCATGGAATTCTTATGAACTTCAAGTTTTGACCTCATTCCACCAAGAATAACTCAGATCTGAAGGATTTTCACATGATTTCACAACGATTTTGCATAGATCTAAACATTTTCAATGTGAAAAGGATTGAAAGAAGCTTTTCCAACTTTCTTTCAACTCTTTTACACTCAATGCACTCAAACCGATAGAATCGGAGCTCATTCAGGCCTTCTACTCTTCTCTAGTGATGTGTCGGTTTGGGATCTGGATCCTATCAACGAGACCACCGATTTCGGGATAAACATGAACAACCGTCAAGGAACAGTCAATTGGTCAGATTAGGGTGATTCCTGTTTGATCGAACGACTTGGGACTTGCCGAGGTTCCGTTGTTTAGCACGTTATCACATCGTCTCGATCAAAACTGCAAAACTTTAAAAAATAATCAAGTTCAAGACGATGAGGTTCGTTGGGACGGATTGCCGTCTGATCGGATTGCCATCCGATCAAACAACAATCCGATCGGATTACACTTGGCCCACAATTAACATTTTCAAACTTTTCGAAGTATCTGAATGACGAACGGATTGCCGTCCGATCGGATTGCCATCCGATCGAAGGACCATCCGATCAACTGACATTAGGAACTTCGACACTTAAACATTTGCAAAGAACATTAGTTTCTAACGGATTGCCATCCGATTGGATTGCTATCCGATCGAGTGACCATCCTGCTGTGAACTTGTTCTCACTAGAAATGTCTCGCCGATCGGATCGCTACCCGATCAAACGACCGTTCAATCGACGACCTGAAAGGTAGAGATACTTCTCTGTTCTCAAAATGCTACAACGAAAACTTCAAAGCCATCATACACAAACACATCCTCACCAAACGATTGACATCTGATCGAATGACCATCCGAACTGATTGACATCTGATCGAATGACCATCCGATCGGATTGCCATCCGATCGGATTACCACTCGACACTTAGCCACTTTTCACCTTTTATCGCGTCGTTCTTCGCTTATGCTATCGTTAACTGTTCAAGCTAATCTCTTAACGCTCCCTTCAATCCAAGAAAGTGTTTACTTGCTAAACACGATTTGTGAGTATACTCGATCCCTTTTTGCTTTATGCGCTTTTGGGTGTTACATACGTTACTTATTCAAATCACAATTGACACACAACGCAAACATTATTTATACGCTGACCGTTATTGCATGTTACGTGTTATTCGATGAATGCTTGTATGTTATGTTAACACAGTGATTGTTGCCTAACACCTTAGGAACGATAGTACTATAGTTTGGACTCCGCACCTGTCGTGGACAAGGGTTGTTAAGGGCATTACTTCATGTGTCCCAGTAGGGATATGTATTGCGCATTCTACAACTCGCAGTCACGTCTGTGCATATTTCTCTGTCGATAACCTACTAGCCTTCACTTTGTTACATGTTACATGCTGGTTATGCGTAAACGATTTCGAACTCTACTATACTATTAAACTTGTATGCTCACCTTTACACTATGTGTATTGACCTCTATTTTAACGTATGTGACAGGTGTGTGAATGCCTAGGATGCTTGCTTGCTATTCGATGGAATTGAGCTAGGATGGAGTCTAGAAACAAACAAAAACAATTTATTTATTTTGAATCTGAGTTGTCGAAACATGTTATGTGATAACTGTCTAAAATTCAGGTATCCGTACAATTAATTAACCATGATTAGTGCTTAATGACTGTGCTGATTTGCAATTAACTGCTTTCTGATTACTGCCATATACATACATGTGCATCATACATTGTTTAACGTCATACCAATATTGCATGAAAGCTATATTGCCGCAAATGATGCATTAAGTACAGTTAGCACAGTTATCTGATGAATCAGGAAAATGCTGACAAAACTCAGCACATAAACAGACAGTGCAATGAGACACAGAATGGGCAAGAAACCAAGTATGACACTAGTGTAGTGTGTAGGAAAGTAAGGATCACAAAACTGCCTTTCTAAGTGATAGTTTAAGTGCCGGAAAGTGCCTAAAACTCACCCAAAGTGCTGAATTCAGCAAAATCCAGCATTTTAACAATCTAATATCATGCAGAAATATGGTTAAATGGTCCTGAATGCTTTCCTAAGTGTCGGGAATTAAAAGTGTCACAAAAGGGTACATAAAGCACACTAAACTGCAAGTTTAGCACCTTAACGAACCAGTAACCAACCGAACAACCAGACAATACCCGAAACACCAAATTTACACTAGAAGTGCTGTTTTAACATTTCCAAGCTAGTTATGGTTCTCGAACATCATAACACCCTATAAATATCTAGTAACTAACATCACTAACTAATACTTGAATTTTTGCCTTAAACTAACTAAACTAGTTAAACCTATCCTACTAACCCCCCCCCCCCCCCCACCTAGTAATCGGCTATACTCACCCCCCATACCTCAAGATTTCATTTTAATATTTTAATGGATCATGTTGTGCTTTCTAAGACATATTACACAATGGATGGATACATGAGATTGGTTTATAAGTTAACACCCTAAACCTAACTTCATAACCTTCATTCTCACAAAAACACACAAGTTTCTCTACTCCCCTTGGAGCTCTCGGCCGAGATCACCCACACCCATACACACCTTCATTCATCCATTCTCATATATTCTACATACTCACAAGGGTGCTAGAGGTCATATAAAGAAGCTAGGAGCTTGTGGAAGTTCAAGGACCTCTCTTGTTTGCTTTTATCCATCTTATTTCTTCACTTGATCATCCCTAGCCTTGTGCTAGTGGAAAGAGTCTTGATCTTGCTAGTTTACTCTTATTTTTAGTGGTTAAAAGAAGAAACATAATGATAATCATCAAGAACACTAAAGATCACAAGAAGTAAACTTGAACATAAGCATGTTTAATGAAGTAATCTTGATGAATATGAGTTGTTATGCTTGTTGTTCATTGATTGTTTGTAGAAATGATGTTGATCATCATAAGATCTTGCTAGATCATGATTAAAAACATAATCTAGCAAGATGTGAAAGTAGAAATGTTGTAGGATGATAGATCATCCACATGAAGATCATGAACTTGAAAGAATACTTTTATTTCTTGAAAAATAATGATCAAAGCAAGTTATTAATCATATAGATCTAAAGATTTATGAATGGTTTTTCAAAGAAACCAAGTTAAGAATATGAGTTTCATTTAATTTTGGTTTTTACATAAACAAATCTTATTTTTAATGGTTAAACAAGTGTAGAAACACTTGTGTAATAAGAAGTATGCATAAAGAAATATTTTTGGAAAATATGATTGAAAGTTGTAAACATCTAACTTCTTTAAAAATGAAGTTTTAAAGAACTAATCACATTTTGAAGGGTAACAAGGCTTACTAATAATACTAGTAAGTTCCTACAAACTTGAACAAATATTCAAGTTTATGAAGTAGTAGAATATTCATGATTTTGGCAAAATTGGTAAGTGTAAGTTGTTTGTTGATGATTGTAAATTGATTGTGTTGATTTTTACAAAAGAAAATGATATGCTTGAAAGCATGGAAACCTCCATTTTTAGGGGAAACTATGGCAAAATTTTCTAAAAATCCAAACACTTAGAAAAATATTTATTTACCTACACTTACAAGTGTAATTTTAACCATAAATTGTTACAAAAACTTTGCCATAGATTTTATTACAAAAATATAAATATTGGAGGTTGGTTTTCATAAATAAAGGTGACTAAATATGTATTTAGGAAATATATATTTAGAAGACACAATGTGTGTGATTACTTGTATACTTTGTGTATTAGTTATAATATTTTAGGACATGAAATAATATAACTCACACAATACCAAGAATTACCATCCAAAATATTACCAAAATTCCAAGGAATAAATATACACACTTACACAAAATATTGGTGAAACCGAACTATGAAATATAGGATTTACGAAATATTCCGGAAAATTTATTCACGAAGAATATTTTGGTAAATAATATTTTGGACACGAAGGAAGTAAAAAAATATGATTTTTACAATTACTACATGAATATATCATATTTTGACAAGAGAAAAATATATTACTTTTGGCAAGTATGAAATATATATTTTTCTTGAAATTTTTGGAAGATATAT
The DNA here is from genome assembly GCA_030545235.1 of Helianthus tuberosus. NCBI lineage: Eukaryota > Viridiplantae > Streptophyta > Magnoliopsida > Asterales > Asteraceae > Helianthus > Helianthus tuberosus. Next base: position 123,242,583 of record CM060409.1, read on the forward strand.
TATTTTTAAGAAATATATATTTTCTTACACAAACATGAAATACAATATTCTTGGGAGAAATATATTTTTCTCAAATAAATATGAAACATATCACCTTTGGAAGAAAATGAGTTTAAATATATTTTCCAAGTTGGACTTGAAAATATATTATTTTTGAACTTATGAGAAAATACAAATATTTTTGTCAACAAAAAATTATAAATATTTTTTCTAAGTAAAATTCCTTAAAATATATATTGGATCTTTGTTAAAGATAATATTCCGGAATAATTGATATGAAATTAACTATAAGGATACTTAATGAATACAATAAAAATACGTATTCTCGTACGTATAAATACACACCGGAATACGACCCAAAACATGGCAAAAATACACATGTATAAGATACCATCCTTGGGAAGGAAAAACAAGTATAAATACTTGGGAAGTATTAAGTTACAACAATATGGTTTAACAATTATTCCAAAATTTAATAAATATAATTTAAGTTAAAATACTAATTATTTTAACGAATAATTATATAACTTGGAATAATATCGAAGATACAAGAAAACGTAACTCAAAGACATTAATACTAAGTCAAGGCACGACCTGCTCGTCTAATAGACATTAGTACGCTGTAGGTAGTCGTGTACACCGGAAGAAGCTTGAGTTACTGTAACTGAAGACGCAAGACTGTGAGTTCGTGACCCCCTTTTCTTTTTACTGCTTTCAGTTTTATAACTTCGGGGGTGAAGTACATGTTACAACTGTTTACAAACGATACTATTTGGTATGGTTAGCTAAGGAAGGGTACTGCTAGATCATGTGAGTGGTGGGTATGACGCTTAAGACCATTAATCCTCGTTGTAGGACCGAGAGACATGAGTGATAGATCTATTTGGGTGTAGCGAGCCCCGCCCATGTTGGACCAGGGTTTGGCCCATGGGTTGACTATGTCTTACATGTGACACTCTAGGTTTTCCCGAGCAAATATCTTGTATTAACATTATGTGTATATACGTTATTAAATGTTAGTGCGTGTTATCTCGATGATGTTATGTGATCCTTGTGCTAAGTGTGATGAATATGTGTATATTATATATGTATGTATGTTATATGAGTGGGCCGAGACCCCAAAGGACCCGACTCGAGACCACCCTCGGTCTCGAGTGAACCGTAAACACTTGGGCTGGTTGGGCCGTAACCTAGAAGCCCACCCGGAAACCCCTAACCCACTCGATATATATATGACCAACCCTCACAACTTTCACCATTTTTGCAACATCACCCTCTTACATCCTCTCACTCACACTCTCCCTCTCTTATCTTCTCTCTCTAGAAACCCTCACAAAACCACACCTTCATCTCGGATTCATACGAAGAAGCATCAAAGGCCCTTGGACCGGCTCGTGTTCTTCGCTTAAGGATTCCCTTTCATCAAGTCTACTCACCTTCACACTCTTAATCTCTAACCGGTTAGTTTGATGTTTTAATCTAGTTCCCTTGCAAAACAAATGAAAACATTAGATAAAGGTGCTTGCTTGATGACAAAATGCATGATGAGTGTTTACTTGTTTGAGTGAATGATGATGTGCAACTTGTTTATGAATTTAACTATGCTTCTCTTTGATTAAAAGATGTAAACCGAGAGACATTGATATGGATAGCTTAGTGTGTTCATGACTAGATAATGCATGTTAGATAGTGTGAGACAAATGTTGCCTTAGTGATGATATGCAAGTTGTCGTACATGTCCCTGTCTTGGGTGAAAGGTATGCTAGAATTAGGATTTGAGTATTCATGTAGGATGAATGACGAAAACCCTAAAAGGATGAACAAGTTTGAATGATAATATGATGATTATGTGTTAAATATGCATGAATATATGAAGAACAGTTTGAAGGTCATGAAAATATTTGAAATAAGCCCTGTTTGATCTGATTTTGTTATGAATTAGACAATAAAACATGTTTAGGAAATTCTATTGGTTAGTACAAAATCTCATGAAAACAGAATTCTATTGGTTAGTACATCCGCCAGGTTCTAGAAGGATTCTTGTGCACGTATCCGAGGTTGCGACTCGAAACCCCCGGTTGCGACTCGAGACTACGTGATTGCGACTCGAGACCGCCCGGTTACGACTCGCAACCAGAACATGACAAGTCGCAACATCCGGTTACGACTCGCAACCAGAGCATGACGAGTCGAAACATCTGGTTGCGACTCGCAACCAAAGCATGACAAGCCGCAACCTCCGGTTGCGACTCGCAACTGTGTGTTCTCGAGTCAAGACCACCTGGTCTCGACTGGGCTGTTAGTTATTGGGCCCAAAGTGTATTAGCTGTGCATGCTTGTTACTGTTTAAGTGGGCTACGTGTTAACTGTTAACTCTGTTGCTGTAATTATATGTTGTGCATGCTATGTGTTAGTTATGTGTAGATTATACGTGTTTACTTGTACCCCAACTTGACCTATATTGGTAACCATGCTAGGACGTAGTGACCAACGTGATCGACCGGGTAATTAATCTACCGAGCAACCCAAGGTGAGTTCACAACCTAAAGCATGTATTCCCGGTGGTTTGGGAAACGGAACTAAAAACAACACTATCCCCTTATGAGGGATACAACTTACTTTTCTTCCCTTGTTATTGGGAACCTTTTAGTTAATTACTGTTTATACGGATTGCAACAAACGGCACTAAACGAAACTCTATCACTTAAAGTCCCTACTACTTAATACCGATTAGTCGCCGGGGCCAGGCGAACGGGTTATTAGTTGATAGCGCTATTTAGGTCTTACCAACCTCACACCGTGCCAAGGTATGGGATCGGTCGTGAACTAATGTACTCAGGCATCCGTCAATGATGATAGAACATTGACATCGGGGCACTATGCGGATACGCATCGGTCACCTAGTGTTCGGTATTGGAAAAACAGTTTAGTTGCTAACTTTTGGGGTAGCTCCCCATGGCATGTATAAACGGATAAATTAACTGGTGAAACAAGTTTTTGGTAATTAAAACTGGACAACTAGTGAACTCACTCAGCATTATTGTTGACCCCTTACTGCATGCTTTGCAGGTAACCAGTGACTCAGGAGCTTGCAGCTTGGGAAGTGTAGTGGTCGTCTAAACCCGCGTGTTGGGTTCTAAATAATTTGAACTATGAACTTTGTTTAAACTATTTTACCTATGCTTCCGCTACTTACTTAACTGCTATTTGGACCTAAACATTTGAACTTTAAACTATGGTGTTTACTAACCATTATGGTTAGTAATCATCCTTACTATTATCCAATGCTCAGTATAATTGGTGGCTGGATCCTGGTCGGTCACGCCCTCAAGCGGACGGTACTCCGCAGGTGGAATTTGGGGGTGTGACAGATTGGTATCAGAGCCATTGGTTATAGTGAACTTGGTTTTAAAAAGAAGAGTCTTTTTGAGAAAAACCAGACTATAACCCGTGACTCGTGACGACACTACACTCCAAGGGCAAGACTCGACATACTAGACCTCATAGCTCGGACTTGTGTTTACTTGCTTGCTTATCTTATATTGACTACTCCACTATACATACTAGTGTGCCTAATTAGATAGATACCCATTTCTCTTCTACCTCATTCTCGCTACGTTACAACATTGCACTCATACTGTGTTTTCTGGCTATGAAGACAATGAGTGGACGCGGAAGAGGAAGCGTTAACATGACTCAGGCTCAATTCGCTAACTTGCTCAACACGGTGGCTGCAGCTTTCGTAGCTCACCCTGGAGGTAAACTCGTTGCTATAGGATGTTTGGATCCTGCCCCCCCCCCCCACATCGCCTTTTCACCTCTAAACCTATTCGCTCCATTTCTCACAACAGGTCAGCCTGCGCCTGCGCAACCACGTGTTTGTACTTTCAAAACCTTCATGGATGGCAAGCCTCTCCCTTTCAACGGCACTGAGGGTGCCATAGGCCTCCTGCACTGGATTGAAAAGGCCGAAGCTGTCTTTGCTGTCTGCGAGTGTCCCCCTGCTAACTGGGTTAAGTACGCAACTGGTACGCTTGAAGGAAACGCGCTTTCATGGTGGAAAGCTCAGATTCAGATGCTTGGTCTGGAAACTGCTAATGCTACGGCATGGGAAGATTTCAAGGACATGATCAAAGAGGAGTACTGTCACAGGGATGACATCCACAAGCTCGAGAACGAGTACTATGCGCTCAAGATGGTCGGATCAGAGATTGAGACCTACACCAAACAGTCCAACGACTATGCTGCACTTTGCCCAAACATGTCCCAACCTATGTATCGAAGGGTCGAATTGTACATCAAAGGCTTGGTCCCAGAAATCCGGAGCCATGTGACCTCGGCCAACCTCAACACCATACAGCCCGTGGTTCGTCTTGCTCACAAACTCACCAATCAGGCTGTGGAAGAGGGCAAGCTGCCCCAGAGGATCGGTGCTACTGCTGGAACTACTGGCGATAACAAGCGAAAGTGGGATGGAAGTCAGGGAAAGGATGCTAACCCCACTCAGGCCCCAGTTCAACAAAGGAAGACTGAAAGCAACAAGGGCCCTCAGCAACAGGGTGGCTATCGAGGAAACCACCCTAAGTGTAACAAATGTAACCGACATCACAGTGGGCCATGTGGAAAAGGTCAGTGTCAGCGATGCAACAAGATGGGGCATGAAGCCAAAGACTGCCGAAGCCAGTTCCCCGCTAGGCAGAATCAGCAACAACCACAGCAACAGCAACAACAAGGAAACAACCGTGGATGCTTCAAGTGTGGAGCAATGGGGCACATGCGAAAGGACTGCCCTGAACTGAATCAAAACAACAACAATCAGGGTGCTGGGAACAATAACAACAATGCTGGAAATGGTGCTAGAGGAAAAGCTTTTGTGATTGGAGCTGGGGAAGCAAGGAATGACCCCAACGTTGTAGCGGGTAAGTTCCTACTTAATGATCGTTATGTTTCCATGCTATTTGATTCCGGAGCAGATGCTAGTTATGTATCCCTACGTATTAGTAAGAAACTTAAGCTCACTCTTACGCCGCTGAGCTCTAAGCACACCGTTGAAATAGCTAATGGTAGAAACCTCGAGGCCTCACACATAATTCGTAATTGCAAATTAGAGTTGTCTGGTCAGACCTTCTGTATCGATCTTTTCCCCATCATTCTTGGAAGCTTCGACGTCATTATTGGCATGGATTGGTTATCCAAACATCGAGCTGAAATTCTCTGCCAGGAGAAAGCTATTCGTATTCCCCGTCCCCCTGGCAAACCTCTTATAGTTCAAGGCGACAAGAGCGGAGAAGTCACAGGCATCATTTCATTCTTAAAGGCCCAGAAGTACCTACGAAAGGGGCACACCGCTATCTTAGCACTCATTACTGACACACAGAAAATGGAAAACATGATTGAAGATTTTCCAGTGGTACGCGACTATCCCGAGGTATTCCCGGAGGAACTACCTGGACTCCCTCCTCACCGTCAGGTCGAATTTCAAATCGAGCTAGCTCCCGGAGCAGCGCCTATAGCTCGTGCACCTTATCGATTAGCCCCCGCGGAGCTCAAGGAGCTTTCTACTCAACTACAAGAACTTTTGGACAAAGGTTTTATCCGTCCTAGTTCATCACCCTGGGGAGCCCCAGTGCTCTTCGTCAAAAAGAAAGATGGCTCATTCCGAATGTGCATTGACTACCGCGAACTTAACAAGGTTACCATCAAGAACCGCTACCCACTTCCCCGCATCGACGACCTGTTCGACCAGCTGCAAGGGTCGAGCTATTATTCCAAGATCGATCTGAGATCGGGTTATCACCAGCTGAGAGTCCGCGATGAGGACATCTCTAAGACTGCTTTCAGAACCCGCTATGGTCACTACGAATTCCTTGTTATGCCTTTCGGTATGACCAACGCACCTGCAATCTTCATGGATCTCATGAACCGAGTATGCAAACCCTACCTCGATAAGTTCGTAATCGTATTCATCGACGATATCCTAATCTACTCGAAGAGCCAAGAGGAGCATGAGCAACACCTACGTCTTATTCTCGAACTTCTTCGCAATGAGCAACTGTACGCCAAATTCTCGAAATGTGATTTCTGGCTTAGAGAAGTCCATTTCCTTGGGCACATCGTCAATCAGGAAGGGATTCATGTTGACCCCGCTAAGATTGAGTCCATTAAGAATTGGCCTGTGCCTAAGACTCCGACCGAAGTTCGCCAATTCTTGGGATTGGCGGGATACTATCGAAGATTTATCAAGGGATTCTCTAAGATCGCTCAACCGCTTACGACACTCACTCAGAAGGGTGTTGCTTACAAATGGAGTAATGCTCAGGAATCCGCCTTCCAGGAACTAAAGAAGAACCTTTGTAGTGCTCCCATTCTTTCCTTACCTGAAGGTACCGACGACTTTGTCGTTTACTGCGACGCTTCTATTCAAGGACTTGGCTGCGTATTGATGCAACGCGAGAAAGTTATTGCTTACGCCTCGCGACAACTCAAGGTCCACGAACGGAACTATACGACGCACGACTTAGAATTTGGAGCTGTGGTCTTCGCGCTCAAGCTTTGGAGACACTACTTGTACGGAACCAAGTGCACGATTTACACTGATCACAAGAGCCTCCAGCACATAATGGGACAAAAGGAGTTGAATATGCGGCAACGCCGATGGGTCGAACTCCTAAATGACTACGAGTGTGCAATCAAATATCACCCAGGCAAGGCTAATGTGGTAGCCGATGCCCTCAGCAGAAAGGAGACCAAACCCAAGCGTGTTCGTGCTTTACAGCTCACTATCCACTCGAACCTCCCTAATCAAATTCGGAATGCTCAGGTTGAAGCATTGAAAGCCGAGAACATCAGGGCTGAGTCCCTGCGAGGATCGAGACAACGATTGGAACAAAAAGGAGACGGTGCTTACTACGTAGCCGGACGCATATGGGTTCCGCTTTATGGAAATTTACGTGACCTTGTGATGGATGAAGCTCACAAGTCCCGTTACTCAGTACATCCGGGTTCAGATAAGATGTACCACGACTTGAGGGCTACCTATTGGTGGCCTGGCATGAAAGCTCACATAGCAACCTATGTCAGGAAATGTTTGACTTGTGCAAGGGTCAAGGCTGAGTATCAGAAACCGTCAGGCCTACTCCAACAGCCAGAGATCCCGCAATGGAAATGGGAGCAGATTTCCATGGATTTTGTTACTAGCCTGCCTAGGTCGCAGCGAGGAAATGACACCATTTGGGTAATAGTGGATCGCTTAACTAAGTCTGCACACTTCTTGGCCATTAAAGAAACAGACAAGTTCTCTACCCTAGCAGAGGTATACTTAAAAGAAGTGGTCTCGAAGCATGGAGTGCCTACCTCTATTATTTCTGATCGAGACGCGCGTTTTACTTCTAAGTTGTGGCAAGCCATGCACAAATCTTTTGGCTCACGTTTAGACATGAGCACCGCTTATCACCCGCAAACGGATGGGCAGTCTGAACGCACCATCCAAACCCTCGAAGACATGCTTAGGGCATGTGTGATCGATTTTGGCAAGAATTGGGAAAAGCACCTACCGTTGGTGGAATTCTCCTACAACAACAGCTACCACACCAGCATTCAGGCAGCACCCTTTGAGGCATTGTACGGCCGTAAATGTCGATCGCCTCTCTGCTGGGCTGAGGTTGGTGACAGCCAGATCACAGGCCCGGAACATGTAGTCGACACCACAGAAAAGATTGCCCAGATTAGGCAACGCATGGCGGCAGCTCGTGACCGTCAAAAGTACTACGCTGATAAAGATAGGAAACCGCAAGAGTTCCAGGTTGGTGAACGGGCCCTACTTAAGGTCTCGCCCTGGAAGGGCGTGGTTCGTTTTGGAAAACGGGGCAAGCTTAACCCAAGATATGTCGGACCCTTTGATGTTACCGAAAAGATCGGCACGGCCGCTTACAGATTGAATCTGCCTGAAGAACTGAGTGCTGTGCACAACGTCTTCCACGTGTCTAATCTGAAGAAGTGCCTGTCAGATGAAACACTCGTCATTCCTTACAAGGAACTTACTATTGACGAACAGCTACACTTTACTGAGGAACCGGTTGAGATCACGGATCGTGAGATCAAAACCCTCAAACGTAGCCAGATACCCCTCGTGCGAGTTCGTTGGAACTCACGCCGTGGCCCAGAGTTTACCTGGGAGCGGGAAGACCAGATGAAGCGCAAGTATCCCCAGCTGTTCCCAAATGAAACCCCCAGCACTGAAGCTACAACTGAATTTCGGGACGAAATTCCAAACTAACGGGGGGATGATGTGACACCCCGTTGAAACGCCCTCACTTTTACTAGCTTGTCAGTGGCTGCCTTAACTTTCGGGACGAAAGTTCTTAAAACTTGGGGATAATGTGACACTCTAGGTTTTCCCGAGCAAATATCTTGTATTAACATTATGTGTATATACGTTATTAAATGTTAGTGCGTGTTATCTCGATGATGTTATGTGATCCTTGTGCTAAGTGTGATGAATATGTGTATATTATATATGTATGTATGTTATATGAGTGGGCCGAGACCCCAAAGGACCCGACTCGAGACCACCCTCGGTCTCGAGTGAACCGTAAACACTTGGGCTGGTTGGGCCGTAACCTAGAAGCCCACCCGGAAACCCCTAACCCACTCGATATATATATGACCAACCCTCAGAACTTTCACCATTTTTGCAACATCATCCTCTTACATCCTCTCACTCACACTCTCCCTCTCTTATCTTCTCTCTCTAGAAACCCTCACAAAACCACACCTTCATCTCGGATTCATACGAAGAAGCATCAAAGGCCCTTGGACCGGCTCGTGTTCTTCGCTTAAGGATTCCCTTTCATCAAGTCTACTCACCTTCACACTCTTAATCTCTAACCGGTTAGTTTGATGTTTTAATCTAGTTCCCTTGCAAAACAAATGAAAACATTAGATAAAGGTGCTTGCTTGATGACAAAATGCATGATGAGTGTTTACTTGTTTGAGTGAATGATGATGTGCAACTTGTTTATGAATTTAACTATGCTTCTCTTTGATTAAAAGATGTAAACCGAGAGACATTGATATGGATAGCTTAGTGTGTTCATGACTAGATAATGCATGTTAGATAGTGTGAGACAAATGTTGCCTTAGTGATGATATGCAAGTTGTCGTACATGTCCCTGTCTTGGGTGAAAGGTATGCTAGAATTAGGATTTGAGTATTCATGTAGGATGAATGACGAAAACCCTAAAAGGATGAACAAGTTTGAATGATAATATGATGATTATGTGTTAAATATGCATGAATATATGAAGAACAGTTTGAAGGTCATGAAAATATTTGAAATAAGCCTTGTTTGATCTGATTTTGTTATGAATTAGACAATAAAACATGTTTAGGAAATTCTATTGGTTAGTACAAAATCTCATGAAAACAGAATTCTATTGGTTAGTACATCCGCCAGGTTCTAGAAGGATTCTTGTGCACGTATCCGAGGTTGCGACTCGAAACCCCCGGTTGCGACTCGAGACTACGTGATTGCGACTCGAGACCGCCCGGTTACGACTCGCAACCAGAACATGACAAGTCGCAACATCCGGTTACGACTCGCAACCAGAGCATGACGAGTCGAAACATCTGGTTGCGACTCGCAACCAAAGCATGACAAGCCGCAACCTCCGGTTGCGACTCGCAACTGTGTGTTCTCGAGTCAAGACCACCTGGTCTCGACTGGGCTGTTAGTTATTGGGCCCAAAGTGTATTAGCTGTGCATGCTTGTTACTGTTTAAGTGGGCTACGTGTTAACTGTTAACTCTGTTGCTGTAATTATATGTTGTGCATGCTATGTGTTAGTTATGTGTAGATTATACGTGTTTACTTGTACCCCAACTTGACCTATATTGGTAACCATGCTAGGACGTGGTGACCAACGTGATCGACCGGGTAATTAATCTACCGAGCAACCCAAGGTGAGTTCACAACCTAAAGCATGTATTCCCGGTGGTTTGGGAAACGGAACTAAAAACAACACTATCCCCTTATGAGGGATACAACTTACTTTTCTTCCCTTGTTATTGGGAACCTTTTAGTTAATTACTGTTTATACGGATTGCAACAAACGGCACTAAACGAAACTCTATCACTTAAAGTCCCTACTACTTAATACCGATTAGTCGCCGGGGCCAGGCGAACGGGTTATTAGTTGATAGCGCTATTTAGGTCTTACCAACCTCACACCGTGCCAAGGTATGGGATCGGTCGTGAACTAATGTACTCAGGCATCCGTCAATGATGATAGAACATTGACATCGGGGCACTATGCGGATACGCATCGGTCACCTAGTGTTCGGTATTGGAAAAACAGTTTAGTTGCTAACTTTTGGGGTAGCTCCCCATGGCATGTATAAACGGATAAATTAACTGGTGAAACAAGTTTTTGGTAATTAAAACTGGACAACTAGTGAACTCACTCAGCATTATTGTTGACCCCTTACTGCATGCTTTGCAGGTAACCAGTGACTCAGGAGCTTGCAGCTTGGGAAGTGTAGTGGTCGTCTAAACCCGCGTGTTGGGTTCTAAATAATTTGAACTATGAACTTTGTTTAAACTATTTTACCTATGCTTCCGCTACTTACTTAACTGCTATTTGGACCTAAACATTTGAACTTTAAACTATGGTGTTTACTAACCATTATGGTTAGTAATCATCCTTACTATTATCCAATGCTCAGTATAATTGGTGGCTGGATCCTGGTCGGTCACGCCCTCAAGCGGACGGTACTCCACAGGTGGAATTTGGGGGTGTGACATTACAGCCGGAAGCTCGGTGCAAAGTCTGCTAGGTTTGAGCCTTCCTTCATCACGTGACACATATTAATGGCCTTGCAAACCATTAATGATCTGTTTTTCCTTATTGCTTTCATACCGGGATTTTACAAACTTACATACATACTTACAATGATTTCAAAGGTTTATTCATACACACAAACAAACACACGAACTCGCTCAACTTTTGTTGATGTTTTCAAACAACATGTATTTCAGGGAATTAGATGTGGATCTGGCGGGCGTTCGGAAGTTCCAAGTGTGGTTTAAGAATAAAAGATGTCATCCATGGTCTTAGGGTTTGGTCAGTGTGTCTTATTCCTGGATGAGGCACATCCACCAAAGCCTGATGTTATTTATAGTCTTTTGATGAGTCATTCTGGAACTCAAAAATAGTTCGTATGGTTTGTAAGATATGAATTTGAAGTCTATGTTTAAACAATGATGTTTTTGATGTTTTTATACTTAATTAATGGATGACCATCTATGGTTTTTATCATATAGCTGTTGTTATGATTGAATGCGTTGGTATTAAGAAAGTCACACCATAATCACGCTTCCGCAAAAGTCAGGGCATGAAAGCTTGGTATCAGAGCTTCAATTGTCGCGAACTAGTATTCTTTCTCGAGTCTAGACTACAATCATTATGGCTCTCACGAAAATGTTTTCACAACCTGTTTTCATTGCATACACGGAACACCCAGATCCAGGATAACAAACATTTTTTTACAAACAAAAGACACGAAACACATTTCAAGGTTTATGTTTGTGGTTCAGTTTGGGAGACTGGGTGGTTCAGTCTTAGAGATTGGGTGGTTCAGTCTGAGAGACTGGGAGGTTCAGTCTGAGAGACTAGGTAGTTAAGTCTGAGAGACTGGGAGGTTTAGTCTAGGAGACTAAGTGGTTTAGTCTAGGAGACTAGGAAGGATACATGATTTCATTGTTATTGATTGCATGTTTAATGTGAGTAGTTGATATATATATGCATATGTTGTGATTGTTTTGTTACAGACACTATGTCATCATCTGAGAGTGGATTGTCCAATACCGATGACCCTATGGCTGTAGTTTCTGAAGATGAGATCATTCCTGAGCCAGAGATCTTTACTTCCGATACTGAGAGTGACCCAGAGATGACGTCCGACGACGATGACGATTTCCAGCCATTTGCGCTGCCCGATTTCAGAGATGATTTACCGATTGCTGATGGTATCCCAGACAAGGATCCTTTTGTTATTCCTATTCCTATTCACGATCATCTTATCATTGGTCACCCTGATGGTGAGCATGTCGTGGCACCGATCCTCGCTCCTGTTCCTCTCATGGTCATTCCTCCTGAGGATTGGCCCTTTGATGATCTTTTCGATTATGATTTTGACTTGTTTGTTGATGGTCCTCCCGATGACGCTCATGGTGATGGAGAGCTTGATGAGGACGTTGTTGCTTTTCCACTTATGGGGATTCCTGTTATTGAGATTTCTTCTGATTCTAGCTTACATACTGTCCCCGATTCTTTTGAGTCTGTTTCATCATCTGCCTTACAGGCTGTTGGTTTACGATGATACACTACTGATTCTGACGATGATACAGCTATGTCAGCTGCACCATTACTTCCACATGACATTGATCCTGCACTTGAGCTTGATTTGTTCCCGATGATCAGCCTGTTGATGCACCTGCTGATCCTGAGCCGATACTTGCACCTGAGCCTTTGCCTGATCTTGATCCTATCCCATTTGGCATACCTGATATTGCACCACTCATACCAGATCCAGTTCCTGCACCCGTTGACCCTCCTATTATTGAGCCAGTTACTCCCCCATTAGCACCTGCACCTATTGATGATGCTCATTTTCACGCTGTTGAGTCCGATGTTCACCGCACCGACTTACCTATCACTTTCTTACAGGACATCCCTCTACCCCGTCCAGGGGAAGGCCCTTCTAGCCAGCAGCCTGACCGTGATCCTCATGTTTCAGCCGCATTTCCTCACATGCCTCAGTTTGCACCTCATGCTCATTTTACTTCTTCACCACTAGATGAGTCACTGAGATGGTTCCCACCCTATACCATGCCGATTTTTTATCCCTACCATCCCTCACACTTTACTGGTTATACGCGGGATGAGTTACTTCTATCATTGCAGCTCTAGTATGAGATCATGAGTCGCAGGATTCTAGAGCTTGAGATGATACCGCGACCTTTGCCATCTCCGTGTCAGCCTACTTTTGCTCCTCGTTCATCACCGTCCCCGTTTTCGCATCCTTCTGCACCACTTACTCCGTTTCCCGAGTTTGACACTCGCTTTCTTACTGATGAGCAGCAGATCAGCTATCTGTTGCGTCACGTTTATGATCTTGAGGAGGAGCTAGCGCATGTGCACAGCTTGCTTTTTGTTCCTCCACCTCCTCCTCCATCACCATCAGCATAGACGGTTTTTGGTTTTATGTAGGTAGGCTTCACTACTTTTTATGAGAGCACCGCTATTGAGCTGAGCTAGTACAGACTTTTGGAGACCACCTTTTGACTATATGACTTATGATAGATTGGTAGACATTTTGGACAAGGATAGTGTGACCCTGTGTTCCCCTTTTTTGATACGATACATTTGTAAAACATGTAACTGTATTTGTGGTCGATGATTAATGAAAGCTCAATCGTAATGTTCTCATTAAATACATGGTTGAAATTACTTGTTTATGCTATGATTGCATGCTTACTTGTTATGATAAACACTATTATATACATACTAATTATTATATACATAAGACCTGACCCATACAATCTTCTTTATAGAAGCTGCCTCCTCGAAGGAACAATTAGTTGCCCACAACAGAGGCTGAACTGCAAGAACGGATTTCACAAGCAATCTGTGACAACTGTGCTCTGTGATCGATGTACAATATAAAACAATGTACTTTAGTGTTATTATATGTGTAATGGTGTTTAATAAATTTTACAATTTGATTCGATTCCGGTTTCAAGCTTTAAATCACTTTCTGGAAGGTTATACGCAAACTAGTGCATAAACGCAATCTGTTTAACGCGACGTACACTCCGGAACTGTGACGTAAGCCAAACAAACCCTAAATATACTTTACATAACTTAGAAATAAGTTTCGAGGGATTCGGTATGGCAAAACATGTTTATTTGAACTAAAGGACTATTTACGATAAAACTGCGAAACGAAAGTTGGTGACCGCCCGGATAATATTTAATCCCAAAAATATTCTGTTATGATTAAAAATTTATTTTTAATCAGGTCCATGTTGAAAAATAAATTAAAACGCCTAAAAACGTTATTTTTCAAGTTTAAGCGCGTACCGCGTGTTTCTGCGCGACGCAGTGCTTCTATTGCGAAACGCGGACAACACAGCCAGTCTTGCCAACTGAAATTTATTTCAGTTATATTTTGGCAAGATTATTTTTATAGAATAATAAAAATAATTTAGAACGCCATAAACCGGGATTTAAACGCTAGAAAAAATACCCGGTATCTAGTTAATCACCCAATTTAGCCTACAAATAGCATATTTATATAAAAACTACACCTGGACCCTTCCCCCTTACCTAATTTTCGGCCCACATATGTTCCCCCCACCAAGACCTCTTAATTTTTCTAATATATCACCTAATTTTGTTAGGTTTATGTTGTACTTAGTGGACATATAAAACTAATAAATAAAGAGAAACTTGAACTATAAATACTCATCATCTTCCTCTTCACAAATCACCACTTCACTTCTCCTCTCCCCGATTTCAACATTCATCCACTCCATTTCCAAGTTCAAGTCAAGTGCTAGAAGAAGTCTTGTGGAGCTTGGAGGTTTTGAAGGAACATCACACATTGCTTTTTCACCTCATCTTCATCATCATTCTTTGTTCATAAGTTCATCCCTAGCCTTTGAGCTAGTTGTAAGTCTTTGATTTCACTCTTAGTTAAAGCATGCATGATGTTTGATCGTTGATTTCTTGATAAACCCGTTGTTAGGACATTTGTTGATGCGTTTTAGTAACATTTAAACTCTAAACAGCATGCTGATTAGCATTTTCAGCCAACTTCAACTGGCTGTAACCGAACCTTAATAAAGAAGAAAATGTATTTTCTGAAGTCTAGATTTATGTATTATGAAATACGGTTCTAATGGCACTGGAATCATAATTTTTGTACTTCGTTTACTATTTTTAAAGACCATTTTAGTAACAGCAACTTAAGCTGAGTTTTTACTGCAGTAAATGGGCGAAATGGTTTTAGTCATAACTTGAGTTCTGTGTAGAATTAACTCATGAAATTTCTACTGTAAATGACCACTAATGTCGTAGTAATTCTCCCACTGTAATTATGTCAAACGGATTTACGATAAATTTTAAACGAATTTTTCCGTGAACTGCAGTCAGAAAGTGACGAATCTGATTTCAGTCCGGTAAATGAATTTCTATAAAATATTGGTAATGAACTGGACCCCAATATTTTTACACAATAAAATTTGGATGGTATATGACATTCTGTAAAAATTTGATAATTTTTGGAGAAGGTTAACTACTTTATTAAAATGCTCGAAAACAGTCCAGTTTCATGTATATTAAAACAGAAATGACATAAGTAGTATTTTGCATGTCAAGGTGTGGGTTTGTGATTATTAAAATCATTCTTATTTAATTTAGGGCGGATAAACAATTTGAGGGATTGTGTTAACGTTTAAAAACGCACCCAAAGGTGAGTACATAGATCCCCTCTTTTTACTATTTTCGGTTATTTTGGGGTGATTCATATGTATCAAAATGATTTTGATATTCTAACGATGGTTTCAAAACGATTGAGATGGTTTATACTAAACTAATAACGATTTCTATAATGTGAACGAACTTGTTGGTGGTAATTACATAACCAATGACATTCATTAATTTTGGCCGAACAAACCACTATTAGGTTATGGTACCATAGGATCCGATAAATCCCGTTATCAAACTAGACCCACGGTTATGTGTGGGTTAGGTGGGTAACGGCTGAATCTGATGATTGTTAACTTACCCTTTAGAGGTTTGTTAATGCAAGAACGAGTTGAACGATGAACGAGTCACAAAGGTTTGAATGTTATTAGCAAGACGACCAAAAGTAGTTTTCACAATTAAAATGAGAACGATTTAAACGAATGAACGATGTTCTATAACGAGAACGAGTTAAACAATATTACACAACGATGTTTACGAAACTATATAAACCATTCGAGTTTTATTATAAGAACGATTCATGATTTGGTTTACATAAACAAATGTTTTGGGTTAAGATTCATGGCAAGGGTTATAAATTATGACCAATCTATTTTGACTTGGTTATTCATTTACAATACAAACATTTTACAAAACAAGGTTTTCTAATATCAATTAACGAAGTTGTACAAGTTGTTTCAACATACAAACGAGCCATGAATCTGATACTCACATAAAAACTATGTACTCGCCAGCATTTCTTTGCTGACTTTGTTTTTACATATGTTTCAGGTGATGTTGCTTAATGTTGATTGCGAATAGGATGCATGATCACTTAGGACCGGACGAGGCCTTAGTGATTTAATAACGATGATAAACTATGTTTGAATTGCTGGTTTAACTTTAAGACAATGTTTAATATTCAATAAAACGAAACTCTTGTATCTATGGTTTGAAATAATAATTCTGTTACAACACTCCCCGACGTTTCCGCCACGATTTGTTGTTTTACATGGTCGGGGTGTGATAGAAAAGTTTGTATCAGAGCCAATGGTTATAGGGAATTAGGTTATTAGTAAAATTTTGACCTAGACTATAACTTTCTAGGACCCCAACGCGAGTTGATTTGCGTTTAGATTTTTTTTTTAAAAACAAAAATCCGAATCTGCTTCGAAAATTAATCATCCGTTCTAGGATGATTGATTACTAGGTTTTGAACCCTCTGTTGTAAGGTTTTGAACCCTTCCAATTTGACTCATTTTTTTGGGCTTAGTGCCTTCTGGATTTTCAAATCTCGTCAGAGTTTGGGTCTAAATAATGTGAACACGTGCAAACTGGAAGAGTGAATGCCTGTACCCTGAGTTTTCTGTCTAAGGCTAGAGTGTTTGTACAAATCCACATAATTGGACCAGTCACTCTTACCTGGGAACTCTTGGGGTGAGTGTTCACTTATAGGCGAGCATGTCTTCGCGATACATTATTTTGATTCATTACTTTGATTAGTCACTGCGTGTCATTTGTTTGTTCGAGGTAATAAACAAATGATCGCCTTCCTTGTGTTTTATCGATACCTCTTTTGTTTTTCCTAATTTTCAATCTCACTCGATTCTTCTGTTTCCTTGTTAGACAATACCTCCTCGACGTGAAGCACAATCTTTTACTATTGAAGAAATCGCAGCCCTGGTCTCTCAGCAAGTGGCTGATGTGCTTCCCAGTGTTGTGACCCAAGTCCACGAGATGTACAACAACAACAATAATAACAACAACAATAATGCACCGTGTAATTTCAAGAATTTCAATTCTGCTAAGCCGCTAAAGTTTTCTGGGTCACAAGGAGCAACTGCACTCCTTCAATGGTTCGAGAGTATCGAGAACACATTCAGACATGTGCAATGTCCGAATGGGCGTAAGGTTGAATTTGCTTCGAGTGTGTTTGAGAAGCGTACTCTTACGTGGTGGAACGGAGTGATGCGCGACATGGGTGCCGAAGTGGCGTTGGCACAAACATGGGAAGAGCTTCGAGCTCTCATGATGAGAGAGTTCTGTCCCCGTCACGAAATTCGAGCTTTGGAACGAGAGTTTGACGATCTGAAACAAGACGGGGGAGAACACCGTGCGTATACGGATCGATTTGAGGAGCTCAGTCTTTTGTGTCCTACTATGGTTACCCCGTTGGAGAAAGCGATAGAGAGGTATATCGATGGTCTACCCAATTCTATTCTGGATATAGTGACCGGTATTAATCCTACCACCCTTCGCCAAGCAATCGAGTTGTCTGCTACCCTGACTGAGTCTCAAGTCAGGAAGGGTAAACTCACCCGCAATGGTGATAAAAAGAAGGCGACTGACTCTGGGAAGGACAAGAATAAAGGTAAGGGTAAAGAAGGTGAGTCATCGAAGAAGTCGAGAAAGCGAAAGGGTTCCCAGAATTTTGCAGTAACTGCACAAACTGCTCAGAACCCACCAGCTCAACCTCCTGCGAAGAAAGCGTATGCTGGTACTGCACCTCATTGTGCTCGCTGCAATGGTCATCATGTTGCACAACAAGCTTGTAGGCAATGCACAACGTGTGGTAAGCTTGGGCATCTGGCCAACGTCTGTCGTTCGGGTCAGAATCAGATTGTTCGGAATCAAGCTCCAGTTCAGGGGAATGCTGCTAGATTCCCACCGGGTACATGTTTCAATTGTGGAGAGCTTGGTCACTATCGCAACAACTGTCCGAGGTTGGCAAATGCAAATGTAAATCCAAACGCGAATGTTAATGTCAATGCGAATGCGAATCCCGCTCGTGGGCGAGCGTACAATCTGAATGCTAACGAAGCAAGGGCTGACAACGAGGTGGTTAATGGTACGTTTCTTGTTAACAATCGACCTACATATATCCTTTTTGATTCTGGTGCCGATAGAAGTTTTGTTTCATTATCGTTTGAACCTTTTCTTGCGATACCTAGAACTAAACTGAGGAAACCCTTATCTGTCGAAGTTGCTACTGGTAAACCTCTCGTTCTCGATTCTGTTATTCGTGATTGTCGGTTAAACCTTGATAACCATTTTTTTCCATTGACCTCACACCGATGCAACTTGGGAGTTTCGATATTATCGTGGGGATGGATTGGTTAACCAAACATCATGCTGAGGTGGTTTGTTTTGATAAGATTGTTCGTATTCCTCTTCCGCCTGGCGATGTTTTGGAAGTTCGTGGTGAAAAACCATCTGGTGGATTAAAGCTTATGTCGTGTACAAAGGCCCAAAGATATTTATGAAAAGGATATGTTGCTTTCCTGGCACATGTCACCGAGGAGAAAGGCAAGAGTAAGAGTATTCAGGATATTCTGATTGTTCGGGATTATCCAGAGGTGTTTCCCGATGAACTGCCTGGTTTGCCTCCAGTTGGTCAAGTCAAGTTTCATATTGACCTTGTACCCAATGCCAACCTGGTTGCGAAAGCACCTTATCGTCTTGCACCGTCAGAGATGCAAGAGTTATCCAAACAGCTTCAAGAGTTGTCTAATAAAGGATTCATCCGTCTGAGCTATTTGCCTTGGGGAGCTCCTGTTCTCTTTGTCAAGAAGAAAGATGGATCTTTTCGAATGTGTATCGATTATCGTGAGCTTAATAAGCTTACCATCAAGAATCGATATCCCCTACCTAGAATTGATGATCTCTTCGACCAGCTGCAAGGTGCTTCATGCTTTTCCAAGATCGATCTGCAATCTGGGTATCATCAACCTCGTGTTCTCGAAGAAGATATTCCCAAAACTGCTTTCCGTACGAGATATGGGCATTACAAGTTCACTGTCATGCCTTTTGGTTTGACGAATGCCCCAGCTATCTTCATGGACTTAATGAATAGGGTTTGTAAACCTTATTTAGATAAGTTCATCATTGTGTTCATCGACGATATTCTCATTTATTCAAAGTCTCGAGCCGATCACGAGCAACACCTTCGTTTGACATTGGAACTCCTAAAGAAGGAACAACTTTTTTCTAAATTCTCCAAGTGTGAATTCTGGCTTAAAGAAGTTCAGTTCTTGGGTCATATTGTCAATGAGCAAGGTATTCTGTGACAACTCGTATTTCCGAACCTATCTTGTACTTTGAAGTAACGTATGTGTACGATATGTGATTTTATGAAAGTGAATGATTATGTGAATGTTATGTTAATACGTGCTTTGTGTAATGTATGTATGTATATAAACGACCCAAACGCACAACACTCACCTGATCGCATAAGCCCATTCGGGCCACAACTTGTATTCGGATCAAGGGCAGCCCAAGTAAGGGTCGGCCCACTCCTCTTATACGTACACACACACCATTAGGGAGTTGTTTCTCATTACTTGCAATCACACAACACACGTAAAACCCTAGTGCTCTCCTCTCTCTCTCTAAGCCGACGGCAAGCATCCCCTTTCTCTCGAAGATCATTCCTTGAATCGGATCACCCTTTTCTCAATCGGTTAGTGTTAATGATTTATGTTAGTTACACGATTGTTATGATTTCATGATTTGATTAAATGGTTAGGGTTGTATGAATGATGAACAAGGATGTTATGTGTTGATTCGATTTGCATGATTATGATTTGGAACCAAATACTTGTTAAATCGGCTGTTATGTATATGCTTCGGATTGTTAATCATGTGATGTTGGTATATGATTCTTGATCATGTGATGTTGTTAATCAATTGCAAATAATCGGCTGTGATATACGATTAGAATGATAGTTGGGTTGTTAGGATGTATGCTAGTAATCAAGAACATGAATCGTGTAAATGATTATGATTGATATTTATGTTTTGATTATATTTAGGGTTCATATGAATTAGATGTTAAAAACCCTTGTTTGATCAAATATTGATCATGTATGAAACTGTTAATTTGTTGATTGATCAAATAAAAGGAAACCTTGTAATTGTTTGCAAGATAAAAGCTGTGTAACTGATTTCCATATTATCCGAATCAATAAAACTAGTCGCACAAGACATCTTGGTCGCACAAGAGGTCCATTCGCACAAGAGTCCAGTCGCACAAGTCTTGTCAGTCGCACAAGATATCTTCAGTCGCACAAGGTGACTCTACTCGCACAAGTTGTAATGTTATTTGACTGTTGGGCCGGGTATATGTTTGGGCCGGATTAGCTCAATCGCACAAGGGTTCTCGGATCACATAAGGGATCCATGTTTATATGGTTTGGGCCGGTTACTTATTGAACGACTTATGTTAATTGGGCTTCTTGTTATTTTGGGTCGGGTGTCTAACGGAGTCGAAAAACATGTTGTGGATCGCACAAGGCCGTGCTGAACGCACAACATGTTGGGCCGACTATTATTGGGCTATATCTTTCGGATCGTACAAGTTAGACCTGAGGAGTGCTTGACTGTTACTGTTAAGGTGTTAACGTGTATTATGTGTTTGCCATGATCAATGCGTGTTAATAACCTGTTAGACTTTGTATAATCATACGTGCTTCACTTGAACCTAAACCTGACATGTATGATAACCATGTTAGGACGTGGTTGACCACTAGCATCTAGACTTGACCTTTCTGTGTATCTGCCGAGCAAACCAAGGTGAGTTCACACATTCTACAAAGCATGGGATTCCCAGGGGTTGGGAATGGGGTTAAGGAACATGGATTCCTCGTCCTTTCTTGGGTAGGACAGTACTGGTTCAGGAATGTAATTCCTCGTCCTTATGGACAGTTAACTTTTACTAGACCAAAACTCTATCACGAAGTCCCTCCTTTTTATATCAACTTAATCGCCGGGCCAATGGCGAGCGGGTCATTAGTTAGATAGCGCTATTTAGGTTTGACAAGCCTCACACCATGCCGCAGAGGACGGGCGTGAACTAATGGATCTGGGCACGTCAATGATGATAGACATTGACAGTTCAGGGCACTTAAACATGACTACAGTCAGCAGTCGATATGGTAACGAGTCTAGTGTATACATGGGGTAGCCCTCACGGCCAAAATGCCAGATAACTATCATGGGGTAGCCCCCACGGCTGGATTGCCAGAGTTAATGGGTTAAACAAATCATGTTTTTCAACTATGGGGTAACCCCCACGGCAGGGATGCCAGTTAAAGGAACTGTTTTGGAATAACTTAAAACGAACACCCAACTGTGAACTCGCTCAACATTATTGTTGACTCGTTACTACATGCTTTGCAGGTCAATAGGTACTTAGCTGGAGCTTGCATGGGAAGTGTCGTTGTGGGACATGGACAGCTGTGTGCCATGTTAAACCTTTGGATATTTAAACTTATGTTTTGGTTTTAAACATTATGCTTCCGCTCATAACTTAAACTATGTTTGTATTGGACACTAATTGTGTTGGTTGGACTTTTACAATTAATTACGTGCTTGTTCAATATGATTAGTGGTTTGATCCTGGTCGGTCACACCTCCAAGCGGTGATACTCCGCGTGTGGATTTTGGGGGTGTGACATATTCACGTAGATCCATCCAAGATTGTTGCAATTAAGGATTGGAATACACCGACGACACCTACAGAAGTTCGTTCTTTTCTTGGTCTTGCTGGTTATTATTGACGGGTTATTTCTAACTTTTCAAAGATCGCGGTTCCACTCACTGCTTTGACTTAGAAGAATAAGCCTTTTGAGTGGGGACCTAAGCAAGAAGAAGCGTTCCAAACGCTGAAAAGGAAGCTCTGTGACGCTCCTGTTTTATCTCTACCTGAGGGAAAAGATGATTTTGTTGTCTATTGTGACGCGTCGAATCTAGGACTTGGTTGCGTTCTTATGAAATGAGGTAAAGTCATAGCTTATGCGTCAAGATAGCTGAAAATTCACGAGAAGAACTATACGACTCACGATCTTGAATTAGGAGCTGTGGTTTTCGCACTTAAATCCTGGAGTCACTATCTCTATGGAACGAAGTGTGTGGTTTTTACAGACCACAAAAGTCTCCAGCATATTCTCAATCAGAAGGAGCTGAACATGAGGCAACGACGTTGGGTTGAACTCTTAAACGATTATGATTGCGATATCCGCTACCATCCTGGTAAGGCGAATGTCGTAGCCGACGCACTTAGTCGAAAGGAACGAGTCAAGCTTCATTTTGTTCGAACTCTATCTGATATTCAATCTCGTGTTCTTCAAACTCAACGATCTTGTGTGATCAATGACTTATTGAAATATGAGCTACCACTTCAACTTGAGCTTAAACTCGAAAGGAAAGACGATGGTTTACTCTATTTTGAGAATCGTTTGTGGATTTCGAATTAGGATGATCTTCGCACCTTAGTAATGGACGAATCTCACAAGTCTCGATATTCTATCCATCCTGGTGCTGATAAAATGTACAAGGATCTTCGTACTAAGTTCTGGTGGCTTGGTATGAAGAAGGATGTTGCCTTGTATGTATCAAAATGCCTAACTTGTCTCAAAGTCAAGGCTGAACTTCAACGACCTTCTGGTTTGCTTGTACAACCAGAGATACCGGTTTGGAAGTGGGAGAACATTGCAATGGATCTCATCACTAAGTTACCACGTACGTCTAAAGGTCACGATGCTATTTGGGTTGTAGTTGATCGTTTGACAAAATCTGCTCACTTCTTACCAATCCGTGAGGATTTCTCTGCTGAAAAGCTTGCAAAGATTTATGTAGACGAGATTGTATCACGACATGGTGTTCCTTTGGATATCATTTCCGATCGTGATGCTCGGTTTTCATCTCATTTTTGGAAGACCATGCAATCTGCTTTAGGAACCCAACTGAATCTAAGCACTGCTTATCATCCCCAAACAGATGGTCAATCTGAGAGAACGATTGAAACTTTGGAGGATATGCTGAGAGCATGCGTGATAGACTTTGGTGGTAACTGGGATTCTCATCTTCCACTGATCGAGTTCTCTTACAACAACAGTTATCATACTAGTATTAATATGGCACCATTCGAAGCTCTCTACGGTCGAAAAGGTCGTTCACCTGTATGTTGGAATGAGATCGGTGAAGCTCAGCTTACTGGACCTGAGCTCATTCTGGAAACAACAGACAAAATCAAGAAAATCCACGATAATCTTGTGACCGCTAGAAGCCGTCAAAAGATTTATGCAGATTTGGGACGCAAGCCCATGGAATTTCAAATCGGAGACCGTGTCCTACTCAAGGTTTCACCTTGGAAGGGAGTGGTGAGATTTGGAAAGAAAGGAAAACTTGCACCACGATATGTTGGACCATTTAAGATTGTTGAAAGAATTGGAAAGGTTGCCTATCGACTAGAACTACCTCCAGAGCTTGGAAATGTTCATCCGACTTTTCACGTGTCCAATTTGCGAAAGTGTTTAGCTGATGCTGATCTTCACATTCCTCTCGACGAGATTCAAATTGATGAAACGATGCACTTTGTCGAGAAACCTGTGGAGATAGTGGAACGTACATACAAACAGTTGAAGAACAAACGGATTCATTTGGTCAAAGTTCGCTGGGAATCCAAACGTGGCCCCGAGTTTACTTGGGAACGTAAGGACCAGATGAAGGCGAAATATCCGCATTTGTTTTCACAAGAATCCTCTAAATAAAATTTCGGGACGAAATTTCCTAAAGTAGGGGAGACTGTGACAACTGTGCTCTGTGATCGATGTACAATATAAAACAATGTGCTTTAGTGTTATTATATGTGTAATGGTGTTTAATAAATTTTACAATTTGATTCGATTCCGGTTTCAAGCTTTAAATCACTTTCTGGAAGATTATACGCAAACTAGTGCATAAACGCAATCTGTTTAACGCGACGTACACTCCGGAACTGTGACGTAAGCCAAACATACCCTAAATATCCTTTACATAACTTAGAAATAAGTTTCGAGGGATTCGGTATGGCAAAAACATGTTTATTTGAACTAAAGGACTATTTACGATAAAACTGCGAAACGAAAGTTGGTGACCGCCCGGATAATATTTAATCCCAAAAATATTCTGTTATGATTAAAAATTTATTTTTAATCAGGTCCATGTTGAAAAATAAATTAAAACGCCTAAAAACATTATTTTTCAAGTTTAAGCGCGTACCGCGTGTTTCTGCGCGACGCAATGCTTCTACTGCGAAACGTGGACAACGCAGCCAGTCTTGGCAACTGAAATTTATTTCAGTTATATTTTGGCAAGATTATTTTTATAGAATAATAAAAATAATTTAGAACGCCATAAACCGGGATTTAAACGCTAGATAAAATACCCGGTATCCAGTTAATCACCCAATTTAGCCTACAAATAGCATATTTATATAAAAACTACACATGGACCCTTCCCCCCTTACCTAATTTTCGGCCCACATATGTTCCCCCCACCAAGACCTCTTAATTTTTCTAATATATCACCTAATTTTGTTAGGTTTATGTTGCACTTAGTGGACATATAAACTAATAAATAAAGAGAAACTTGAACTATAAATACTCATCATCTTCCTCTTCACAAATCACCACTTCACTTCTCCTCTCCCCCATTTCAACATTCATCCACTCCATTTCCAAGTTCAAGTCAAGTGCTAGAAGAAGTCTTGTGGAGCTTGAAGCTTGGAGGTTTTGAAGGAACATCACACATTGCTTTTTCACCTCATCTTCATCATCATTCTTTGTTCATAAGTTCATCCCTAGCCTTTGAGCTAGTTGTAAGTCTTTGATTTCACTCTTAGTTAAAGCATGCATGATGTTTGATTGTTGATTTCTTGATAAACCCGTTGTTAGGACATTTGTTGATGCGTTTTAGTAACATTTAAACTCTAAACAGCATGCTGATTAGCATTTTCAGCCAACTTCAACTGGCTGTAACCAAACCTTAATAAAGAAGAAAATGTATTTTCAGAAGTCTAGATTTATGTACTATGAAATACGGTTCTAATGGAACTGGAATCATAATTTTTGGACTTCGTTTACTATTTTTAAAGACCATTTTAGTAACAGCAACTTAAGCTGAGTTTTTACTGTAGTAAATGGGCGAAATGTTTTTAGTCATAACTTGAGTTCTGTGTAGAATTAACTCATAAAATTTCTACTGTAAATGACCACTAATGTCGTAGTAATTCTCCCTCTGGAATTATGTCAAACGGATTTACGATAAATTTTAAATGAATTTTTCCGTGAACTGCAGTCAGAAAGTGACGAATCTGATTTCAGTCTGGTAAATGAATTTCTATAAAATATTGTTAATGAACTGGACCCCGATATTTTTACACAATAAAATTTGGATGGTATATGACATTCTGTAAAAAATTTGAGAATTTTTGGAGAAGGTTAACTATTTTATTAAAATGCTCGAAAACAATCCAGTTTCATGTATATTAAAACAGAAATGACATAAGTAGTATTTTGCATGTCAAGGTGTGGGTTTGTGATTATTAAAATCATTCTTATTTAATTTAGGGCAGATAAACAATTTGAGGGATTGTGTTAACATTTAAAAACGCACCCGAAGGTGAGTACATAGATCCCCTCTTTTTACTATTTTCGATTATTTTGGGTTGATTCATATGTATCAAAATGATTTCGATATTCTAACGATGGTTTCAAAACGATTGAGATGGTTTATACTAAACTAATAACGATTTCGATAATGTGAACGAACTTGTTGGTGGTAATTACATAACGAATGACATTCATTAATTTTGGCCGAACCAACCAGTATTAGGTTATGGTACCATAGGATCCGACAAATCCCGTTATCAAACTAGACCCACGGTTATGTGTGGGTTAGGTGGGTAACGACTGAATCTGATGATTGTTAACTTACCCTTTGGAGGTTTGTTAATGCAAGAACGAGTTGAATGATGAACGAGTCATAAAGGTTTGAATGTTATTAGCAAGACGACCAAAAGTAGTTTTCACAATTAAAACGAGAACGATTTAAATGAATGAACGATGTTCTATATCAAGAACGAGTTAAACAATATTACACAACGATGTTTACGAAACTATATAAACCATTCGAGTTTTATTATAAGAACGATTCATGACTTGGTTTACATAAACAAATGTTTTGGGTTAAGATTCATGGCAAGGGTTATAAATTATGACCAATCTATTTTGACTTGGTTATTCATTTACAATACAAACATTTTACAAAACAAGGTTTTCTAATATCAATTAACGAAGTTGTACAAGTTGTTTCAACATACAAACTGTGACACCTGTGTCACTTCAACCATCAAACAAATACCAAACCAATGAAATATTGTATTTCATACTTGGGATTTGTATAAATATGTGTATCGTTTGCACATATCAATTCTTGTTCAATTTCGGGCTCTAAATCGCTTTCTGGAAGGTTATACGCGCACCGATGCGTAAATATAACCAGTTTAATGAAACAAACACTCCGGAACAGTGACATAGGCTTAACATACCTTAAATAACCTTTACATAGCTTAGAAATAAGTTTTGGATGGTTTGGTATGCCGAAATCAAGTTAATTCGCTTACAGGGACTAAATTTGACAAACTGCGAAAGTATGCCAATTTGAACTATAACAGACATTCCGGAACATGACCATAAGTTAAACATACCATAAATATCCTTTACATAGCTTAGAAATAGGCTTTGAAGGGTTCGGTGTGCTAAAATAAACTTTTGGCTCATTCAGGGACTAAAAGTGTCAAAAAGTGCACAAGTTTGCACTTTCGCGCATAACTTATGTTCTGAATACATCCGGACATCCAAAAATTTATGTAAGCACTAAAATATTTTATTTTAGTGTTTGGCATAAGAAAAATCCATTCGTCGCGCAATTTGGATCGTTTTTCGCGCTTATGCGCATTCCGTCGTAATTAACCGAACATCGCGATCGTACGACCAAACGAACGTTGGTGACCGACCGGATAGTATTTAAATCCCACAAATATTCTGTTATGATTAAAATCTTATTTTAATCAGGTCCGTGTTGAAAAATAAATTAAAACGCCTAAAAACGTTATTTTTCAAAGTTTAAACGCGTACCGTGTGTTTCTGCGCAACACAGTGCTTCTACTGCAAAACGCAGACAACGTAGCCAGTCCTGGCAACTGAAATTTATTTTAGTAATATCTTGGCGAGTTTATTTTTATAGAGTAATAAAAATAATTTAAAACGCCATAAACCGGGATTTAAACGCTAGATAAAATACCCGGTACCCAGTTAAATACCCGTTTTAGCCATATGCCAGGAATATGCTAAGGTATATGCTAAGGAATATGCCAGGAATATGCTAAGGTATATGCTAAGGAATATGCCAGGAATATGCTTGGAATATGCTAGGAATATGCTTGGAATATGCTAGGAATATGCTTGGAATATGCTTGGAATATTCTATATGGAAGATCCTATAAATACCCAACCCCATTCAACCCAAAGCCCACAAAAATCTGATCTAAAAGCTCTAAGTTGAAGCCATTGCTTCATACCTGATCTACTTGGATCAAGATTAGCTTTCGGGGACCCTTTGTAAGTGTTCCTTCGTTCTTTTATTCGTTTAGCGTTAAAAGTCAAACTTTGTTTGACTTTCTGCGTTGACCAGTTTATGGTCAATGCGAAGTTCGTTTGAACTTCATAACGTGAGCGTAATCACGATGGTTATAGTCCCTAGTGACTATACCTACTGATTACCACGTTATCTAGGCTCAGTGACGAGTCGTAGTTTCGGCCAAAATACGTGTTATTGCGTATTTTGTAACCAAACTACTTGTGGGTATCGAAACCGTTTGTTTTGATACCAAACCTGTTTTCTAAACTTAGTTAAGCATGTTTTAACATGCTTAGCTCGTCACTTTTAGTTTAGTGCTTATATAGGGTCGTAAGGTAAGCGATCTAAACAATCGCTTATACTTTCGAACCCGACCCGTTTGGTCGATCATTAGGATTCGACCAAACACATTAGGTGACCATAGTTGTATAGGGAATAACCTTTCGAGGTTATACCTTATGGTCACGTCGTTTAGTTAGTTGTATGATATGTAGTTTATATGCCTTAGGTAAATTACCAAAATACCCCTTTGACACCAAAATTCATTTTAAGCATATGTAACGTAACTTTTGGTATCTAAACTGATTTAGCAACAATATTAGATATGATTAAGGCATATTTTACTTATCATAGGGCTAGTTAGGCATTCCGAACGCGTTTTACGCGAACGACGCGTTAAAGTAGCATAAGCTACCTAAACGAGTCGTAATGGGTCGTAAGCACTTAGGTTAGGTTTCATTTTAGCATGTAGGCTTTGTTAGACCACATTACATGAGTCTCCATACTTATTTGGTTTACGAGCCCCCATTCTATCCGATCTTCCGATTTAGGTCCGGTTTATTAACATAGTTACCTATATTAGGTGCCGTTTGATATCCGTGATCTCTAGCATTGTTTGGTTGTTACTCAAGGACTACTAAGCAATCTCAAGTGAGTACATAGACCCCCCTTTTACTGTTTTCAAACTGTTTTGGGGTGAAACACATGTGCCTACTTGTTACTTTCATGCTTTTCCATGTTTTCATATCATACGCTTGTTATGTTCAATAGTACACTTATAGTACATGATTTCATTGTGTTTTTGCTATGTATGCCCATTGTGTGCATACTTAGTACATCATTTTACATTTTATGCTATGTATGTCCATTGTGTGCATACTTAGTACATTTGTTATTCATCACATGCTTACATTTTGGTATAACAATGCCGCATAGATGTTGTATCAGTATAGCATGCATTTGTTCCACAAAACATAACTCTGATTTAAACCATGTTTTACTTCAATACCTTGTTTTTGTGCATTTTACATATGGTTTAGTTGATATATTCCACTTACCATACATGATATTTTGGATACACATTACATGATTTGCATTAGACATAAACATTTTGACATTGATATACACAATTCATGATTTACATTAGACATAGACATTTGACATGGTTTTCACACAAACATTTTGACATTTGATTATACATAAACATTTTACTTTGGTGGTTTGGTTTGAGTAAGTGATTTAAGTAACGAGGCATGTGTAATATGATACAAGCATGGTGGATACGCCGCTGGTACTTCCTATATATAAGTGCTTGTATGGTATTACATATCGTAGCGTTATTTGAATCATTTCAATTTAGACATATAACATTTTATACAAATAACATACTTTTCACAATACATTGTTTTACAAACAACTTATCTAATACAAACTCATTTTACTTGGTTATTTACTTAACCATGTATTATTCTTTTATACATACATATCATTTGGTTTATTTATCACTTTTCAAATGATTTACAAGACAAAGCAAATTACAAGGTTCATGACTAAACATTTTCTTAAACATAAGTCATGAACCTTATTTTCACAAAACCTATGTATCTCACAAGCATTTTTATGCTGACGTACCTATTTTCACATGTGTTTTCAGGAGTTGATGCATAGGACTTATCGAGACATACTTAGGCGGACCTGTGCCTTAGTGACTTAAAACGAGACAAGAACTAGTTAATTTATGTTATGTACTCTTTATTTCTTGTTTAAAGACAATGTAACTCTCTTATTGGATTAATAAAACGAAACTTTAATTTCCATGGTTGTGAAACAATTAATTCTGTTACAACACTCCCCGACGTTTCCGCCACGTTTCGTTGTCTCACGTGGTCGGGGTGTGATAGAAAAGATGGTATCAGAGCCAATGGTTATAGGGAATTAGGTTATTAGTAATACTTTGACCTAGTCTATAACCTTCCTAGGACCCTAACGCGAGTTTACTTGCGTTTAGTCATAAAACAATACCATCACCTATCCTTAGGCGACGACCACAACAAGAACATAAATTTCAAAACCGCTTTGAAAACTAATCATCTGTTCTAGGATGATTGATTACTAGGTTTTGAACCCTCTGTGATATGGTTTTGAACCCCTTTGAATTTTCAAAACTCTCGTCAAAGTTTTGGGTCCTAAATAGTGTGAACACGTGCAAACTGGAAGAGTGAATGCCTGTACCCTGGGTTTTCTGTCTAAGGCTAGAGTGTTCGTACAAAACCACATAATCGGACCAGTCACTCTTACCTGGGAACTCTTGGGGTGAGTGTCCACTTATAGGCGAGCATGTCTTCGCGATACATTATGAGGATCTATTTGCTTTGATTCAGCCTTTGTGTTGTTTGTTTGCTTCGTGGTTCAAACAAATGACCATCAACCATGATTTTGGTCGGTAATTGTAACATCCTATTATTACCCAATGCCATTTCATTTGTTTTCTCTCTTGTTTCCCCTTTTAGAATGCCTCCACGACGCGAAAATCAGGTATCTATTGAGGAGCTGGCAGCTGTCATTACACAGCAAATGACTGCTGCAATCCCGAACATCGTTGCTCAATGTAACCAAGCCCTCAACAACAATAGTTCCCTCTGCAACTTCAAGACGTTCAACTCGGCTAAGCTATCAAAGTTTTCTGGGTCTCAAGGAGCGACTGCACTTCTGCAATGGTTCGAGAGTCTAGAGAGCACCTTCAGGCATGTTCAATGCCCAAATGAGCGAAAGGTAGATTTCGCATCTAGTGTCTTTGAGAAACGAGCTTTGACATGGTGGAACGGTGTGATGAGAGATAGGGGTGCCGAAGTGGCACTGGGTCAAACGTGGGAAGAACTTCGAGCACTGATGATGAAGGAATTCTGTCCTCGTCATGAGATCAGGGCCTTGGAAAGGGAATTCGACGATCTTAAGCAAGATAGCGGCGAACATCAAGCCTACACTGATCGATATGAGGAGTTGAGCCTGTTGTGTCCTACCATGGTTACGCCTTTGGATAAGGCGATCGAAAAATACATTGATGGTCTCCCTGACTCAGTTCAGGACATTGTTACTGGTAGTAATCCTACCACAGTTAGACAGGCCATTGAATTATCTGCTACCCTAACCGAATCTCAGATCAGGAAGGGCAAACTTTTTCGGAAAAGCGACAAGGAACAAGCAGCTAATGTTCAGGAGGAAACCAAGGAAAGCAAAACCGAACCTTCTAAGAAGCGTAAGGCTTCGCAGAATTGTGCGATTGCTGCTCAACCCAACCAAAACACCCGCAACCAACCAACTCAACCTCCTGCAAGGAAACCTTATGCCGGTACTGCACCGATATGCAACAAATGTAATGCACACCACTTAGCTCACCTACAGTGTCGCTTATGTGCATCATGTGGGCGACTCGGTCACCTGGCAAATGCTTGTCGATTTACCCCAAACCAAGGTGGTCCAAACCAACCTCAAGTAAATCCTGCTCAAGCTCGTTTTCCACCAGGTCCTTGCTTCAACTGTGGCGAGATGGGCCATTTCCGAAGAAATTGCCCAAAGATTGCTAATGCGAATCCAGCGCAGGGATGAGCATCGGACCAACTAAAAGACAATGTTGCTTAGAAATAATCAAGCCTTATGTATTATTTCCTTTTGTTGTCAAGGTCCATGGAACAGCTGTTGTTGTTTATAAATAATTTTTTTTTATTTTACATTGCAATGTACAAATGTGACGGCATGTATAAACAACGTATCCCCTACAATACCGACAATCAAGGAGCCGTATTCCTTGAAGAACAGATTACCCCCCCCCCCCAAAATCTTTCCATTTTATAATCTCTTGCGATTTCCCACAAAAAAACCCTAAGTACCCGTTTCTTCCAAGGAAACGAAGTACAAGGCGCAAGTTACAACTCTGTACGAATACCCAAAGTACCACTATAAATTCTTAATAAGGTACCTAAGGGTATTTCCGTATATTCTAAAACTATTGTACCTAAATTCGAATATTGCGTTTTCTTGAAAACGAAATCGAATTTTTGGTAGATCATTCTATCTTTATAGATAGATTCTTGAAAATGATTAAAGTGCCAAATGAAATCCACGGATTGGATTCCTGGCGTGCTTTAAGTATCCGCGTCCAAAGATAACAAATTAAAGGCCAAATTAAACAATTATGTGATTATGTGTTCCCTTTTTGTGGTTTTGTGTAATCCAAATTTTTTTGATCCAAATCCTTGTAGAATCTTCCATATCTTCGTATAAGGGATTCGTAGTAGGATATCCAAAGGCACTATCTTAAATCCTTAATGGACTTCTACGTTGTAGTTAAGTCCCTTGGATTATAAAGTACTATTCCAAAGTTTAAAGACATCCTCCGTCGATGTAGTTAAATATTCCTCTTGGGTAGTTTAGTTAGAGAGATTGATTCGTTAATCTATTTAAAGACATCCTCCGTCGATGTAGTTAAATATTCCCCTTGGGTAGTTTAGTTAAAGAGATCATTCCTTGACCTAAGTTAAAGAGATTGGTTCGACAATCTAGTTAAATATATCATGCGTTGATATAGTTAAAGAGTCCCTCTGGTGGTCTAGTTAAAGAGATCCTTAGTCGATCTAAGTTAAAGAGATTGGTTCGACAATCTAGTTAAATATATCATGCGTTGATATAGTTAAAGAGGCCCTCTGGTGGTCTAGTTAAAGAGATCCTTCGTTGACCTAGTTAAATAGATTGGTTCGGCAATCTAGTTAAAGATATCATGTGTTTATGTAGTTAAATAGGCCCTCGGGTGGTCTAGTTCAAGAGATTGTTCGTTGATCTAATCCTTTGGTGACCTAGTTAAAGAGACTCTATTGCAGTCAAGTTAAATCACCACAGGATTATTCGTTTGATTTTTCCCCATACGCATTAAGAAATGAACTGTGCGGACTGTGCAAGGAATTACGTAATTATGGAGGCCTACATAATTATGGAATACAGTGCACAGAAACCACAGGAAGTTTTTGTCATGTGTTAAGACCTATAGTGACAAGAGTAATGATACGGGAGAAGTCTTGGACCTTGACCGATGTCATTTTATCTTACACTTCCCAATCCGGAATTCAAGTTTCTTATGATAAGTCTTCATGGGAAACGTTCTCCTATCCATAGTTTGAAACTCCATGTTTTGCTACTACAAGGACTTCACTTTGAGGGATTGACAATTTCGCTAAGAACCCTATCATGGCCCAGAGTTCTACTTAGGGTTCAAGGGATTCATTCAAAGCGAAAACATCACCGTCGTCCTCACAAGTTTCTCCTAAAATTAAATTTCGGGACGAAATTTTATGCTATGTATGTCCATTGTGTGCATACTTAGTACATTTGTTATTCATCACATGCTTACATTTTGGTATAACAATGCCGCATAGATGTTGTATCAGTATAGCATGCATTTGTTCCACAAAACATAACTCTGATTTAAACCATGTTTTACTTCAATACCTTGTTTTTGTGCATTTTACATATGGTTTAGTTGATATATTCCACTTACCATACATGATATTTTGGATACACATTACATGATTTGCATTAGGCATAAACATTTTGACATTGATATACATAATTCATGATTTACATTAGACATAGACATTTGACATGGTTTTCACACAAACATTTTGACATTTGATTATACATAAACATTTTACTTGTGTGGTTTGGTTTGAGTAAGTGATTTAAGTAACGAGGCGTGTGTAATATGATACAAGCATGGTGGATACGCCGCTGGTACTTTCTATATATAAGTGCTTGTATGGTATTACATATCGTAGCGTTATTTGAATCATTTCAATTTAGACATATAACATTTTATACAAATAACATACTTTTCACAATACATTGTTTTACAAACAACTTATCTAATACAAACTCATTTTACTTGGTTATTTACTTAACCATGTATTATTCTTTTATACATATATATCATTTGGTTTATTTATCACTTTTCAAATGATTTACAAGACAAAGCAAATTACAAGGTTCATGACTAAACATTTTCTTAAACATAAGTCATGAACCTTATTTTCACAAAACCTATGTATCTCACAGGCATTTTTATGCTGAGGTGCCTATTTTCACATGTGTTTTCAGGAGTTGATGCATAGGACTTATCGAGACATACTTAGGCGGACCTGTGCCTTAGTGACTTAAAACGAGACAAGAACTAGTTAATTTATGTTATGTACTCTTTATTTCTTGTTTAAAGACAATGTAACTCTCTTATTGGATTAATAAAACGAAACTTTAATTTCCATGGTTGTGAAACAATTAATTCTGTTACAACACTCCCCGACGTTTCCGCCACATTTCGTTGTCTCACGTGGTCGAGGTGTGACACAAACGAGCCATAAATCTGATACTCACACAAAAACTATGTACTCACCAGCATTTCTTTGCTGACTTTGTTTTTACATATGTTTCAGGTGATGTTGCTTAATGTTGATTGCGAATAGGATGCATGATCACTTAGGACCGGACGAGGCCTTAGTGATTTAATAACGATGATAAACTATGTTTGAATTGCTTATTTAACTTTAAGACAATGTTTAATATTCAATAAAACGAAACTCTTGTATCCATGGTTTGAAACAATAATTCTGTTACAACACTCCCCGACGTTTCCGCCACGATTTGTTGTTTTACGTGGTCGGGGTGTGACACAATCGCACAACATGAGGCCTTGCGCTCTGAACACAGCGGAGGTACCTCAGGAAATAACCCGCCTCACGGTAATGTTTAAGTCATTAAGGACACATTACGATACGTTTGGACGTTCCACGTGCATTTGCTAATGCTTTCTGTGAATGATGTTGCTTGTACAGGCTGTACTTACAAGCAGTTCCTTGACTGCAAGCCTCTGAATTTTGACGGCACTGGAGGTGCTGTAGCCTTCATTAGATGGGCGGAGAAAACAGATTCCGTGCTGCAGATGAGCAAGTGTGCGCCAGAGCACCAGGTCACTTACATTTCTGGACTTTTCCTAGACGGAGCTCTATCCTGGTGCAACCTTCAGGTTCAGACTCTTGGAAAGGAAGCCGCGTATGCTATGACTTGGGATGAGATGAAAGAACTGATGCGCAAGAAGTACTGCTCGAGAGCTGAGATTCAGAAGCTAGAAACCGAGTTCTGGAATCTAAAGATGGATGGCCCGAAGATTGCTAATTATGTACATGTTGGGTTTTTCACATGTTTATCAAAGTTATTTTATCCTTATAAAATAAAAACGCAGCGGAATATAATTTAAAAACATGTTTACTTTCAAGATATAAAACCCATTTTATATGTAAACCCAATCCCGGATCCATATACGAACATGCATGCTATCAAAAATTAAAACACAACCATAGGGTGTTTAGAATATTACCTTCCAAGGAGTAAAGGATATGAAGATGATGATGCTTCTTGAACGGTTGCCTTCAAGTGTAGAAGACCTTAAGCTTGTATACCACAAGCCTTCCAACAAACACTTTGATTTAGCTAGGATTTTACACTCATGAACTCACATGAAAAATCAAACTCTTGGAACCAACCCTTGTCCGAAAATTGAGAGGATAAAAGGGAGCTCTTGCACTTGAAAAATCTAACTTTAAAAACATTAGAACCATCACATGTATGGCCAAAAATCTTGAGAGCATTTTCTAGTTCTTTTCAAGTTCATCCATCTTCATTTTTGTCATACAAAAATGTTATATAAACTAAGAGAGATAGCCACCCAATTTGACCAATGAAAAACCTCCTAGCCATGCAAATTGCATGTAAGACTATTGGACCAAAAAAAGGTGTCTTGGGATGTGCAGGGGGGGCACTTTAATTATTTAAAAAAAATAATTTTCTTTTAAACAATTTAAATCTTATATATATAATTTTATAACTTTTATAAAATTATAACATCACATGTTATAAGATTTATTCTACTTTTTATTATGTTATTTAACCCATTAAATAACAAAATAAAATATTCTCTCAAAATAAATTATCCATATAATTTATTAGTTTGCCAAGTGCAATTATTTAGAAAACCAATTTCTAAATATTCTAAGTGTTAATATTTATTTGTTTGATCATATCACAAATAAATATTCTAAGTGTTTGTCTAGCTTGTATTTGGGTATGACTCGACTTGGATCATAATGTACTAGCCACATCAATCTAATATGTGTCTTGGGCATACAAAATCGAACAGTACAGAGATTCCATGACCTGTCTCGCGTTGTCCTCTACATGGTAGAACCAGAGTTCAAGCGAATCGAGCGTTTCATTTGGCGATTGGCACCCCAAATCATGAGCATGGTGACGACATCTAAGCCTCCAACGATCACTGAGGCCATTGATTTGAGTGTGGCACTGACAGAGGAAGCGATTAGATTGAACAAGTTTTCAATCTCTGATGGAAAGAAGAAGGAGACTCATGTCGAGTCATCAGGAGAGAACAAGAGGAAGTTCTCGAATTTCAAGAAGGGTACCCAAGGAAACAACAACGGTAGCAACAAGAAAAGAGATGCAAACCCACCAGCCGAAGCCAAGACCGGTACTGCGAGTTCGGAGAATAAGGGAAGAGGTTACATGGGCACCTTGCCTAAGTGTGATGTGTGCTAGTTCCATCATGCTGGCCAGTGTAGGTTTAGAAAGTATGAGAACTGTGGAAAGAATGGTCATTCAAAGGAGACGTGCTGGGCTGGTAATGGTCATGGAAATGGTGGCCAGAGAGGTAATGGAAATGGAAGTGGCAACAGTAACCGTGGTGGAAATGGTTATGGAAACCGCAATCAAAGAGGAAATGGCGGTAATGGAAACCGTGGTGGTACTGGAAACCAAGCCAGTAATGGAAACCGCAACCAAAAAACAACCAGGGTGGTACTGGAAACAAGCAAGGATGCTTTAGTTGCGGAGATGTTGGGCATTTCAAGAGAGATTGCCCAAAGAACAACCAAGCCCAAGGAAGAGTCTTCAACATAGGAGCTAGGGAAGCTCGCCAGGATCCGAACGTAGTCACGGGTATGTTCCCTATCAACCAACACTTTGCATCTGTACCGTTTGATACTGGTGCCGATTATAGCTTCGTATCCCCAGAATTTAAGAATATACTTGGGTTAGTAGCCAGTAAGCTAGATATTCCATTCTCGATAGAACTAGCTAATGGGAAGCTAGTGGAGGCAAACGAAGTAATTAGAGGTTGTGTAATAGAACTTGGAGAGCATGAGTTTACGCTTGATCTTCTGACAGTCGAGCTGGAAAGCTTTGACGTGGTAGTTGGAATAGATTGGTTGTCGAGTAACCGAGCTGAGATCGTATGCCATGAGAAGATCATTCGCATCCCGATGGCGAATGGGGAGAAGATTGTAGTGCACGAAGAAAAGCACGATACGCCTCTAAGGATTATCAGTTGTTTGAAAGCCCGAAAGTTTTTGCAGAAAGGATGTGTTGCCTTTTTGGCTCACGTTGTTGACAAAGAAGCCGAAGAGACGAAGTTGGAAGATATCCCTGTGGTAAGGGAATATCCTGAAGTCTTCCCCGAAGACTTGCCAGGATTGCCGCCGCAACGACAAGTCGAATTTCATATTAACTTGGTTCAAGGCGTCGCCCCTGTAGCTAAGGCGCCTTATCGACTTGCACCTTCCAAGATGCAAGAATTGTCGACGCAACTACAAGAGCGTTTGGACAAGGGATTTATTAGACCAAGCTTCTATCCTTGGGGAGCTCCAGTTCTGTTTGTTAGGAAGAAGGACGGTTGTTTCCGCATGTGCATTGACTACCGAGAGTTGAATAAGTTGACTATCAAGAATCGGTACCCCGTGCCGAGGATTGATGACCTCTTCGACCAACTTCAAGGTTCAAGTTACTACTCCAAGATCGATCTTCGATCAGGTTATCACCAGCTACGAATTCAAGAAGAAAGTATACCGAAGACTGCTTTTAGAACTCGTTATGGACATTACGAGTTTCTAGTGATGCCGTTTGGTCTGACAAACGGGCCAGCAGTATTTATGGATTTGATGAACCGAGTTTTCAAGCCATATCTCGATAAATTCATGATTGTATTTATCGATGATATTTTGATTTATTCAAGGACGAAGGAAGAGCATGAACAACACCTTAGAGCCATTTTAGAGCTGCTCAAGAAGGAGAAACTGTACGCTAAGTTCTCGAAGTGCGAGTTCTGGTTGCGTGAAATGCAATTCCTTGGTCATGTAGTGAATAAAGATGGGATTCATGTGGACCCCACCAAGATCGAGGCGATTGAGAATTGGGAAACTCCGAAGACGCCGACCGAGATCCGTCAGTGTTTGGGTTTAGCAGGGTACTATCGCCGATTCATTGAGGATTTTTCGAAAATCGCTCAACTGCTGACCTCCCTTACTCAAAAGGATAAGAAATATGAATGGGGAGATAAAAAAAGAAGCTTTTCAGTTGCTTAAGAACAAGATTTGCGATGCACCTATTCTATCCCTACCCGAAGGCACCGATGACTTCGTGGTATATTGTGACGCCTCACGTCAGGGATTAGGCTGTGTGCTGATGCAACGACAGAAGGTTATCGCTTATGCTTCACGCCAGTTGAAAGTTCACGAGAAGAACTACACCACGCACGACTTGGAGTTAGGCGCAGTGGTGTTTGCTTTGAATATTTGGCGACATTATTTGTATGGCACCCGATGCACGATCTTTACTGACCACAAGAGCCTCCAACACATATTTGATCAGAAAGAGCTCAATATGAGAAAGCGACGATGGGTGGAGCTGTTAAATGATTATGATTGCGAAATCAAATATCACCCAGGAAAGGCGAATGTGGTGGCAGACGCCTTAAGTCGAAAAGAGAGGATTAAGCCCATAAGGGTTAGGGCTTTGGAGATGATCATTTAAACAAACCTCTCGTTGCGCATTCGTGCTGCACAGAGAGAAGCTCTTAAGATGGAGAATCTTAAGGAAGAATATCTTCGTGGGATGGAGAACCAGTTGGTACCCAATGAGGAAGGAACATTGTGTTTCATGGGACGAATTTAGGTTCCTCTATGTGGTGGTCTTAGAGACGTTATTTTTTATGAAGCTCATAAATCAAGGTACTCGATCCACCCAGGATCGGATAAGATGTACCAAGATTTGAAAGATTTCTACTGGTGGCCAAGATTGAAAGGTGATGTTGCAACTTATGTTAGAAAATGTTTGACTTGTGCCAAGGTGAAGGCCGAGTATCAGAAGCCTTCAGGACTTTTACAGCAACCTGAGATACCCATGTGGAAGTGGGAGCAGATCTCAATGGATTTCATAACAAAGCTGCCAAAGACACCCAGAGGTCATGATACGATTTGGGTAATCGTAGACCGTCTGACAAAGTCTGCGCACTTTCTGCCAATCAGAGAAAAGGATAACACAGGTAAGCTACCTGAGCTGTACCGAAGGGAGATAGTTGCACGTCATGGAGTGCCTATCTCGATTATATCTGATAGAGACGGAAGATTTGTGTCAAGGATTTGGAAATCTTTCCAGGAAGCATTTGGTTCACAGCTGAATTTAAGCACCGCATTTCACCCTCAGACGGATGGCCAAAGCGAGAGAACGATTCAAATGCTTGAAGATATGTTACGAGCTTGTGTAATGGACTTGGGTGGCAGTTGGGACACTCACCTGCCTTTGGTTGAGTTCTCCTATAATAACAGCTACCATACAAGCATTCAAGCTGCACTGTTTGAAGCTCTTTACGGACGAAAATGTCGATCGCCGTTATGCTGGGCAGATGCAGGCGATAGACAGCTCGTTGTCCCCGAGTTGGTTCAAGAAACGACAGATAAGATCATACGGATCCGAGAACGCCTCAAGGCGGCTCGTGATCGACAAAAGAGCTATGCGGACCAAAGGAGGAAGCCTTTGGAGTTCGAAGTGGGAGATATGCTTTTATTGAAAGTCTCACCTTGGAAAGGTGTGGCCCGCTTTGGGAAGCGTGGAAAGTTAAACCCACGATTTATTGGACCGTTCAAAATCCTGGAGAGGATTGGTCTTGTGGCTTATAAGTTGAAACTACCTGCAGAACTTAATGGTGTTCATGATACATTCCATGTATCTAATCTGAAAAAGAGTGCAACTCAAGAAACCGTGGTCATACCTGCTGACGAAGTTCACATTGACGACACACTCCACTTTACCGAAGAACCTGTTGAGGTTACTGACTGGAAAGTTAACAAAACTCGGAGGAGTAGTGTTAAGCTTGTTAAGGTTAGATGGAACGCACGTCACGGCCCAGAGTTTACTTGGGAGCGTGAGGACCGCATGAAAGCAAAGTATCTGTATTTGTTCCCTAACACCCCTGCAGCTAATAGTAAAGCTTAAAATTTCAGGACGAAATTTTCTTAACAGGGGGAGAATGTGACAACTGTCAAAAATTCAGGTATCCGTACAATTAATTAACCATGATTAGTGCTTAATGATTGTGCTAATTTGCAGTTAACTGCATTCTGATTACTGCCATATACATACATGTGCATCATACATTGTTTAACGTCATACCAATATTGAATGAAAGCTAAATTGCCGCAAATGATGCATTAAGTACAGTTAGCACAGTTATCTGATGAATCAGGAAAATGTTGACAAAACTCAGCACATAAACAGACAGTGCAATGAGACACAGAATGGGCTAGAAACCAAGTATGACACTAGTGTAGTGTGTAGGAAAGTAAGGATCACAAAACTGCCTTTCTAAATGATAGTTTAAGTGCCGGAAAGTGCCTAAAACTCACCCAAAGTGCTGAATTCAGCAAAATTAAGCAAAAATCAGCATTTTAACAATGTAATATCATGCAGAAATATGGTTAAATGGTCCTGAATGCTTTCCTAAGTGCCGGGAATTAAAAGTGTCACAAAAGGGTACATAAAGCACACTAAACTGCAAGTTTAGCACCTTAACGAACCAGTAACCAACCGAACAACCGGACACTACCCGAAACACCAAATTTACAATAGAAGCGCTGTTTTAACATTTCCAAGTTAGTTATGGTCCTCGAACATCATAACACCCTATAAATATCTAGTAACTAACATCACTAACTAATACTTGAATTTTTGCCTTAAACTAACTAAACTAGTTAAACCTATCCTACTACCCCCCCCCCCCCCACCTAGTAATCGGCCATACTCACCGCCCCATACCTCAAGATTTCATTTTAATATCTTAATGGATCATGTTGTGCTTTCTAAGACATATTACACAATGGATGGATACATGAGATTGGTTTATAAGTTAACACCCTAAACATAACTTCATAACCTTCATTCTCACAAAAACACACAAGTTTCTCTACTCCCCTTGGAGCTCTCGGCCAAGATCACCCACACCCATACACACCTTCATTCATTCATTCTCATATATTCTACATACTCACAAGGGTGCTAGAGGCCATAGAAAGAAGCTAGGAGCTTGTGGAAATTCAAGGACCTCTATTGTTTGCTTTTATCCATCTTATTTCTTCACTTGATCATTCCTAGCCTTGTGCTAGTGGTAAGAGTCTTGATCTTGCTAGTTTACTCTTATTTTTAGTGGTTAAAAGAAGAAACATAATGATAATCATCAAGAACACTAAAGTTCACAGGAAGTAAACTTGAACATAAGCAAGTTTAATGAAGTAATCTTGATGAATATGAGTTGTTATGTTTGTTGATCATTGATTGTTTGTAGAAATGATGTTGATCATCATAAGATCTTGCTAGATCATGATTAAAAACATAATCTAGCAAGATGTGAAAGTAGAAATGTTGTAGGATGATAGATCATCCACATGAAGATCATGAACTTGAAAGAATACTTTGATTTCTTGAAAAATAATGATCAAAGCAAGTTATTAATCATATAGATCTAAAGATTTATGAATGGTTTTTCAAAGAAACCAAGTTAAGAATATGAGTTTCATTTAATCTAGGTTTTTACATAAACAAATCTTTTTTTAATGGTTAAACAAGTGTAGAAACACTTGTGTAACAAGAAGAATGCATAAAGAAATATTTTTGGAAAATATGATTGGAAGTTGTAAACATCTAACTTCTTTAAAAATAAAGTTTTTAAAGAACTAATCACATTTTGAAGGGTAACAAGGCTTACTAATAATACTAGTAAGTTCCTACAAATTTTTACAAATATTCAAGTTCATGAAGTAGTAGAATATTCATGATTTTGGCAAAATTGGTAATGTAAGTTGTTTGTTGATGATTGTAAATTGATTGTGTTGATTTTTACAACAGAAAATGATATGCTTGAAAGCATGGAAACCTCCATTTTTAGGGGAAACTATGGCAAAATTTTCTAAAAATACAAACACTTAGAAAAATATTTATTTACCTACACCTACAAGTGTAATTTTAACCATAAATTGTTACAAAAACTTTGCCATAGATTTTATTACAAAAATATAAATATTGGAGGTTGGTTTTCATAAATAAAGGTTACTAAATATGTATTTAGGAAATATATATTTAGAAGACACAATGTGTGTGATTATTTGTACACTTTGTGTATTTGTTATATTATTTTAGGACTTGAAATAATATAACTCACACAATACCAAGAATTACCATCCAAAATATGACCAAAATTCCAAGGAATAAATATACACACTTACACAAAATATTGGTGAAACCGAACTATGAAATATAGGATTTACGAAATATTCCAGAAAATTTATTCACAAAGAATATTTTGGTAAATAATATTTTGGACACCAAGGAAGTAAAAAATATGATTTTTACAATTACTACAAGAATATATAATATTTTGACAAGAGAAAAATATATTACTTTTGGCAAGTATGAAATATATATTTTTTCTTGAAATTTTTGGAAGATATATTATTTTTAAGAAATATATATTTTCTTACACAAACATGAAATACAATATTCTTGGGAGAAATATATTTTTCTCAAATAAATATGAAACATATCACCTTTGGAAGAAAATGAGTTTAAATATATTTTCCAAGTTGGACTTGAAAATATATTATTTTTGAACTTATGAGAAAATACAAATATTTTTGTCAACGAAAAATTATAAATATTTTTTCTAAGTAAAATTCCTTAAAATATATATTTTGGAAATATATATTGGATCTTTATTAAAGATAATATTCCAGAATAATTGATATGAAATTAAGTATAAGGATACTTAATGAATACAATAAAAATACGTATTCTCGTATGTATAAATACACACCGGAATACGACCCAAAACATGGCAAAAATACACATGTATAAGATACCCCCATCCTTGGGAAGGAAATACAAGTATAAATACTTGGGAAGTATTAAGTTACAACAATATGGTTTAACAATTATTCCAAAATTTA
Source organism: Helianthus tuberosus (assembly GCA_030545235.1). Taxonomy (NCBI): domain Eukaryota; kingdom Viridiplantae; phylum Streptophyta; class Magnoliopsida; order Asterales; family Asteraceae; genus Helianthus; species Helianthus tuberosus. The sequence goes on from CM060409.1 coordinate 123,286,227, forward strand.
ATAAATATAATTTAAGTTAAAATACTAATTATTTTAACGAATATTTATATAACTTGGAATAATATCAAAGATACAAGAAAACGTAACTCAAAGACATTAATACTAAGTCAAGGCACGACCCGCTCGTCTAATAGACATTAGTACGTTGTAGGTAGTCGTGTACACCGGAAGAAGCTTGAGTTACTGTAACTGAAGACGCAAGACTGTGAGTTCGTGACCCCCTTTTCTTTTTAATGCTTTCAGTTTTATAACTTCGGGGGTGAAGTACATGTTACAACTGTTTACAAACGATAATATTTGGTATGGTTAGCTAAGGAAGGGTACTGCTAGATCATGTGAGTGGTGGGTATGACGCTTAAGATCATTAATCCTCGTTGTAGGACCGTGGACATGAGTGATAGATCTATTTGGGTGTAGCGAGCCCCGTCCATGTTGGACCAGGGTTTGGCCCATGGGTTGACTATGTCTTACAGCCGGAAGCCCGGTGCAAACTCTGCTAGGTTTGAGCCTTCCTGCATCACGTCACACATATTAATGGCCTTGCAAACCATTAATGATCTGTTTTTCCTTGTTGCTTTCATACCGGGATTTTACAAACTTACATACATACTTACAATGATTTCAAAGGTTTATTCATACACACAAACAAACACACGAACTCGCTCAACTTTTGTTGATGTTTTCAAACAAGATGTATTTCAGGGAATTAGATGTGGATCTGGCGGGCGTTCGGAAGTTCCAAGTGTGGTTTAAGAATAAAAGATGTCATCCATGGTCTTAGGGTTTGGTCAGTGTGTCTTATTCCTGGATGGGGCACATCCACCAAAGCCTGATGTTATTTAGAGTCTTTTGATGAGTCCTTCTGGAACTCAAAAATAGTTCGTATGGTTTATAAGATATGAATTTGAAGTCTATGTTTAAACAATGATGTTTGTGATGTTTTTATACTTAATTAATGGATGACCATCTATGGTTTTTATCATATAGTTGTTGTTATGATTGAATGCGTTGGTATTAAGAAAGTCACACCATAATCACGCTTCCACAAAAGTCAGGGTGTGACATGTTATTTGTCTTAGAGATATCTATGTCTGTAATAATTAGTTTACTTGATGGGTTATGGTATGGGACATAATATTAACTATCCGGTAATTTAGTTGTTATGGATTTCTCCTGGACAATCTGTATCGATCAATGACGGGCCCTGATTTTTCCGTCATCGGTTGGGGTGTGACACATCGCCATATGACTCAGACACTATTTCGATTAAGTCGAGCATAGCCTATTATCTCACCCAAAGCTACTTTATAAAGCACAGGAACACGTCTACACATAGGCACATATTCACACAGGCACATAAACCACAGAATCACATAAACACGTAGAGCACAGAAAACACGTAAACCATAGAAACCACACTATATTTTGCATGTATTCACCTACATTTGTCTTACAGATTCACCTATCATTCAAAGTTTGCGAGTTTGAGAATAGCGATTGCGATTTGCGAGTACAAAACGAGTAACATAGCGAGCGATTTGTTAACGTTTTGAGGTAGGTGTGTAGTGCGAGTTGTGTGTGTCTATCAAAGCGAACAGTAAAAGTCGTACAAATCACCAAAAATCGAAACACATAGACAGATAGAATCACATAAAACACCTAAAATTACACATAAAAATGACAAATATCAAAGTCAGCAGTTGTGGGCTCAGAATCGAAACACATAAAATCAGCGATTGCGAGCTTGAAATCAAAAATAGAGTGCCTCGGCTTGATAGACATTGACTAACCAAGGTGATTCGAATATTCACAAGAACTTCAAGTATATGTTTTGACCTAATAGACTGTGCTCTATCACCGTCACGCGGTGAATGGCATGCATCCTTTCGGTTATTTACGCAACTCGAGTTGTTGGAGTCCATCGAGACTTTGGTGAGAGTTTTGTAAAACCAACATAGGGAGCAGAACAAGTCATCAAGGTTCGGGTTTCACCCCTGACTTAACAACTCTATTCCTGTTTGTGTGATAGAATCAAGAGATTGAGAGAGGAATTTGGTTTGAAGTACGGATTTCACTCCTGATTCAACGCAAATTCTCTTGTTTGTAGTAAAAATTCGGGTCGAACAAGCGATCTAATCGAGAGCTCCTTCATGTCACTTTCGAGCTCCCAGGTGAAATCGGCGCCGCGTTTTCCTTCCCAGCGAACCTTTACTATGGGAATGCGTGAGCGTCAGAGTTTCTTGGTTTCTCGATCCATGATCTCGACTGGCTTTTCCATGAAGTGTAATGTTTCGTCCACTTGTAGATCCTCAAGTGGTACATGTAAATTCTGCTCGGCTAGACACTTTTTGAGGTTCGAAACATGGAAAGTCGGGTGGACGTTGCTAAGTTCCTCCGGTAGTTCGAGTCTGTAGGTCACTTTGCCAATTCCTTCCAGAATCATAAAGGGTCCAACATATCGAGGTGCAAGCTTTCCTTTCTTGCCGAATCTGATCACCCCCTTCCAAGGTGAAACCTTTAGGAGTACGTGATCGCCAACGTCAAACTCAAGGGGCTTGCGGCGTCTATCAGCATAACTCTTTTCACGACTCCGAGCTTTCAACAGATTGTCTTGTATTTGCAGGATTTTGTCAGTCATTTCTTACAACAGCCCAGGACCTGTAATTTGCGCATATCCGATCTCGTGCCATACAATAGGCGATCGACACTTTCTTCCATACAATGCCTCAAATGGTGCCATTTGAATGCTAGAATGATAACTGTTATTGTACGAGAATTCGACCAAAGGTAAGTGCGCATCCCAATTACCACCAAAATCTATGCCACACGAGCAAAGCATGTCTTCAAGGGTGTGAATCGTGCGTTCAGTCTGACCATCGGTTTGGGGATAGAAAGCGGTACTTAGGTTAAGAGTAGTACCGAGAGCAGATTGAAACGTTTCCCAAAGATGCGAGCAAAATCGACCATCGCGGTCAGGGATGATATCACGAGGTGTCCTGTGTCGACAAATGAATAAACTCCCAAAGGATTTTGTTTGTTAAAAGTGAAAGATTTCGCCAAAAACCTCTAAACGGGTTAAAATAACGGATTCATGAAGAAGTCGATAGTATAAAAGCAATGGATTTCGCTAAGTTAACCAAACTGGTTGAAATACCGAGATTACGTTATCTTGAGTTGCATTATTTCGTATGAGATACGTATATGCTTTATAAACCAAAAAGGTATTACCATACTTTTATGGTAATACTAACAAATGGTTAAAGTATGAGTAATGCTTAAAAGATTACTCAGATTAAATGTGTTGGATTTTGTAACACCCGTCTAATTTTACTTGAATTAATAATAGTTCATGCCATTTTTATATAAAAGATACCGAATTAACATAACTTTCGTAAGTCGAGTTCATAAGTAGCATAATCCTTAGTCAACTAACGACTAAGTTAGAACATCCAAAAGTTGTTTAACCATTTGTTTACAACCCATAAACATAGTCTATTAAAGATTTAAAACATTGCGGAAGCTTGTAAGTAGTGTTCGGTTCTTCGAAATCTAGCTCGATCGTCTTCCGGTTAGTTTCCAACATCACCTAAGATCAAAACCACAACAAGTGTTAGTTTTGATAAGATTAAAATGGATACAAACAAGTTCCAAGGGTCAACAACCAAGAAAATAAAAAAAAAATTCCGGAAGGGGGCGCCGCGTGACGCCAAGGTCCCTCGCGTCACGCCTAGCCCGGATTTTCTCAGAATGTTTATTTCTTTGATGCTGCAGATTCCCAGCTCAAAGTTTAATCAACTTCCAACTTAAAATAGCCATAACTTATGATTCGGAAGTCCGTTTTTAGTGATTCTTTTTCCTATTCGTCTGTAATCTCATTGCCAACGTGCCTATTACGATAGTCATGTCAAAACTTCAACTTACGAACAGAAAGTCTATATGTCGTTATGCATTTATTCGACCCATTCCTACTTGACACAAATTACTACCATATAACTAGTAAACTTATGATACTTTATACCCAATATCCCGGGCTTATCATCACTTGCATTTCTTTACCAATCTCATGGTTTAATGCTCTTGTGATTAGTATCTCTATTTTGATTCTCTAAAACACTAAAACAACAACTTGCACAATTAATCGACCCGTTTGGCTCATCTTATGGAATTCCCCAATATAATGACTATCAAACGATCCCGTGTCACTCTTAGACTATTAATTTAAGTAACGATCATAGTCGCTACATTTGACACCGTAATTATCCTAAAATGAGACTTCGCATAATTTAACAATAATTCGTTTAATGTAACGGGTCAAGTTACATACCTTTAATGCACGCCCTTCAAACGCAAGTCGCCACCTGCTTATCCGCTTGAAGCTCCGGTATCCTTTCCTATTGAGTTCAACCAAACATGTTTAGAACTCTTTTCAATTCACAATTCGCATATTTTGCCTAAACATCACAATCATGCGGTTTAACTTAAATTTTTAGATTTAAGCCTTCTTTGAGGCATTTATGCGAACACTTTAAGGGCAGAAATTTACACTATATATTATCAAGTTCTCAACTTATCATATAGCCTTAATTCTTCATAAATCAACTATTTTACATGAACTTTATCTTCTAAAATCCTGAAATCACTTCATACATGTCAAACATTACTAGAACAACCACTATCATTCTAGTGTTTGTCATTATCTCACAAAACCCATGAATCACCTTCATTGTGTTTATGAAATTTTCAGAATTTTATCATGATTTCACATATTGTTGTCTAGGTTTTTGCTCCTAGACACTTTATCTTTTCTGATCTACCCAAGTAACAAACATGCATCATCAAATTTCAGAATTCCTAAATTCATGAGAATTTCAAGTAGAGAATTCTCATCAAATTTTACATACCTTATAATCCTCTTGCGAGGAGGATCACAATTCTAAGCTCGGATTTCGTTTTGGACCAGATTTGCAACTTCAATTTATGAGATTTTGTGGATGTTGGGGTTTGAGAGTGGGGGTGTCGTCCCCTGCTTGTTCTTAATCGACCAGACCCCCAAATGGGGTGTTTGGTTTTTGTTTTTATTAAAACTAGTAACATAAGTTTCAATTTTAACATCATAGGCCCCTCCACTTTTGTTTAACATATAGTTTTGGTTATTTAACCCTATTTCAAGTTATTTCTAGACTTGTAGTTAACTAGGTTATAATTTTCCTAGTTAGTAAATTCTTGTTTATTTATACTTTATAATTCTAATATAAAGTTTTATATTTTCGGGGTGTTACAAGTCCACCCCCCTTAAAAGGGTTTCGTCCCCGAAACCGAATTACGTACCAAATAAAGTAGGGTAGAGACGTCGCATCTCCTCTTCGGATTCCCACGTAGTGTCCGAACCTTTCCTATGCTCCCACTTGACCTTGACTTGATCGATGTGTTTGTTTCGCAAGTGCTTGACCTTTCGATTTAAAATCTCCACTGGTCTCACCGCATAATTCAGGCTATTATCCACTTCGATATCATCGTAATGGATATAAGCTGTTTCGTCCGCTAGGGACTTTCGCAATTGCGACACGTGGAACGTGCTATATATTCCGTTCAACTCTTCCGGTAATTCAAGGCGATAAGCCACCTTGCCGACCCTTCCGATGATTTTAAATGGCCCAATAAACCTCGGGCTTAGCTTCCCCCTTTTTCTGAATCTAATAACGCCCTTCCATGGGGAAACTTTTAGCATAACCATGTCGCCAACCTGGAATTCGATTGGCCTATTCCTTTTATCAGCATACGCCTTTTGCCTGTCTTGAGCCGCTTTCAAGTGTGCCCGAACCACATCAATCTTTTCATTAGTGGCTTGTACTATATCTTGGTGGGCGAGTTCACGTGGACCCACTTCACCCCAACATACCGGGGTTCGGCATTTCCTACCATAGAGCATTTCGTACGGCGCCATCTTAATACTAGCGTGGTAGCTGTTGTTATACGAAAACTCGACTAATGGTAGGTAAACATCCCAACTTCCTCCAAAGTCGATTATACATGCCCGTAGCATGTCCTCTAATGTTTGTATTGTTCTTTCACTCTGTCCATCTGTTTGAGGATGGTACGCAGTGCTAATGAACAATTTGGTTCCCATTTGCTCTTGGAAATCTCGCCAGAAATTTGAAGTGAACCGGGTATCCCTATCAGACACGATGGATACCGGTACTCCATGACGTGCTATTATCTCATTAGTGTAAACTTCTGACATCTTTTCTTACGTATAAGTCTCACGAATCGGAATGAAGTGAGCACTTTTCGTCAATCTATCCACCACTACCCATATGGTATCGAAACCACGATTTGTCTTAGGCAATTTGGTTAATAGGTCCATTGTAATATGTTCCCATTTCCAAACCGGGATTTCTAACGATTGAAGTTTGCCGTATGGTTTTTGGTGCTCCGCCTTGACTTGTAGACATGTCAAGCATTTTTCCACATACTTCGCCACATCCCTCTTCATTCCAGGCCACCAATAATTTTGTTTCAGATCATTGTACATCTTGGTCGCACCAGGATGAATTGAATATTGGGATTTATGAGCTTCATCAAGTAGAAGCGTCTTCACCCCATAAGTATTTGGAACCCATATCCTTCCGGATCGGGTCTTCAACCCGTTATCCCCATCCGAAAAATCTTTCAACTGACCGATTATTCTTTCTTTCTTCCAATTCTCCACTTTCACTGCTTCTAATTGCGCCTCTCGAATACGTTCAAGTATACCCGAGGTCACCACGAGCTGCATCGATCTTACACGTATTGGGACATAGTCCGCTTTTCTGCTCAGAGCATCCGCCACCACATTTGCCTTTCCGGGGTGATAGTGTATTTCACAGTCGAAATCTTTCACTGTTTCTAACCATCGCCTTTGTCGCATATTTAGCTCCTTCTGATCGAAGAAGTATTTTAAGCTCTTGTGATCTGTGAATATGGTGCACTTTACCCCATATAAATAGTGCCTCCATATTTTTAATGCAAATACCACCGCAGCCAACTCGAGATCGTGCGTGGGATATTTCTTCTCGTGTATCTTCAATTGCCTCGAGGCATAATGTGACAACCCTCAAAATCCCATGTATTCCGTCCAATTTATTAATGAAAATTAAAGTGCTTGATGACTGTGCTGAATCATTTAACTGCTTCTGATATCTGTGTTATACTTACATGTACTTGTTAATATACTAATAGTGTACATAAAGGTCACTAAATAGACCGTTATATTTTCCTGAGTGTTGAAAATTAAAAACGTTACAAAAAATATATATATAGGACGCTTTACGAATTAATTAAGCACTTTAACGGAACAGTGTCAAACCGAACAACCGGACTTTAACCGGAACATAAAAATATTGTCAATGACATTGTTTTTCCTTTTCTGAGCTAGTTATGGTCCCCGAGCACTATAACACACTACACAATACATATAACACATAACAACACATAACATCCCACTAACAAGTTACTTACCATTTAATTTACAAACTACCCCCCCCCCCCTACGGTGACCGTCCCCTAGGGACCCCACATGACAAGATCTACATATACTTCTTAATATCTTCATTAATCTTCCTTGAGATTATGAAAGATATTGATTTGATTCATATATGTACTTTGAGAAACACATGGACCAAAGGGTATTAGAGACTCCATTATAAGGACCATCACCTTCTTCACATTTCATCAAAACAACTCTTCTCCCTCTCCTTCAAAGGTTTCAGCCGAACACCCCCTAGATCACCATCACCATTTTCGTTTCAACTTCAAACAATCCAAGTGTACTTCTAGGTGCTACGGGTCATATAACGAAGCTCGGTGCTCTCAGAAGTGGAAGGACCGCTCTCGTTTTCTTTTAACCACCACTTTTATGTCTTTTTTCTCCCCTAGCCTTGTGCTAGTAGTAAGTGTTCTAAATCACTATCTTGTTCTTGATTTTAGTGGTTAATAGATGTTTGTATGATGAAATATGAAGAACACTAAATAACATAACATAAACTCTTGAACATAAGATGAATAAGATGGATAAAGAAAAGTTATGTGTGTAAATCATGTAGATCTTGTGTGGTTATGATTATGGGTTGAATATCTGATGTTTTGTTGATTAATATTAATGTTTGATGTTGTTGTGGTCACTAAACATGATTAACGGAATCAATCGAACACAAGTTAGTAAGTTAAAGAGTGAAAACAGAATATGTCCCGGTTTTACAGCCAACTTCAGTTGGCTGTAAACAGGTCATAAACTCTACGGAAAACTTATATTTTGAGTCTAAAACGTGTTATTATGAAATACGGTTCTAATGGCACCGGAATCGTAATTTTTGGACTTCGTTTACTATTTTTAAAGCGTCATTTCGTAACAGCAGCTAGAGCTGCATTTTTCTGCTGAAAATACGCGTTTTGTTTTCTGTCATAATGTGAGTTCTGTGTAGAGTTAGATCATGAAAATTGTACTGAAGATGACAACTGAAGTATTTGTAGTTACCCCACTGGAATTTCGTAAATCGGACTTACGATGAATTTTTAATAAATTGTTCCATGGACTGTGGTCAGAAATAGATAAATCTGAGATCAGTCCGGAAAATGAATTTTTATAAAATATTGTTAATAACTGGACCCCGATATCTTTACACCATAAAATTTGGAACGTTTAAGACATTCTGTAAAAATTTGGGAATTTTTGGAATAATTTAACTATTTTATTAAAATGTCCGAAAACAGCCGGTTTTGAATATTAATGCTGAAATGACATAAGTTGTGACTTGCGTGTCTAAATGTCGAGTATGCTATCTGTGAATGATCTAACATGTTATATGTGTTATGTGCATTATCGTATGTTTGATTATGAGTGGGGAATGGATGGGAAACTTGGATGGGAATAAATCGTTAAAGTGATGCATGTTATGTGATAGATACGTGTAGGAACTTTGTGCTCTATTTGAAAGTCACTGAATGACTAACTGGTAATCATATTAGGACGTGATTGACTGACCTTAACCGTTAGCTATATTTGAGAATCTAACCGAGCAAACCGAGGTGAGTTCACACACTTTCTAAGGCATGGGATTCCCGGTGGTTTGGGAATGGGTTAAAGAATTAAAAACTAAATCTACATATCCCCTTGGGAGGATATGTACGGCCACCCTCCATAGGTAGGGTGCCATTGTTAATCCTACGAATTCTCCTTGTGCAGAATACGTACGTTCGTCCTCCTTGGGTAGGACAACAACCTTAAAACTAGCTAGACAAAACTCTATCATGAAGTCCCTCAATTTATATCGACTTAATCGCCGAGGCCAATGGCGAGCGGGTCATTAGTTAATAGCGTTATTAGGTTTAACAAACCTCACACCGTGCCGTTCGGATGGGCGTGTACTAATGGACTATGGCAAACTGTCAGTGATGATAGACACTGATGTAGGGCACAACTATTGTTCGTAGTAGTCAATATCATACCGTCTAGTAGTTCTCACGGGGAAAGCCCCCACTGATTATGGTTATGGTTTGGGTAATGAAAAAGGAACTGGTTAAACATACTTTCAACTACGGGGTAACCCTCACGACAATTAAGCCAACGAAAGTCAAACCACGTTTTTCAGAAACACCTTAAAAGCTAAACAACCAAACGTGAAATCACTCAACATTGTTGTTGACTCGTTGTTACATGCCTTACAGGTCGCTAGATGCTTTTGGAGCTTGCATGAGGAGAAGGTTGTTGTGGGATATCGGTTGTTACACCCCATACTTAATAATTGAACTTTATAAACCTATGGAACTTATGTTTGAGACTTTAAACTTATGAACTGTGAACTATTGTTTTGAACCTACGTTTTATGCTTCCGCTGTTATCTTAAAATCGGTTACCTTCTTTAGGTCACCAATCGTATTGTAGTTGGTTTCATTTACTTAATTGTGTTGTTCAATATGATTGGTGGCTCGATCCTGGTCACGTCACGCCTCTAAGCGGTGATACTCCGCAAGGTGGATTTTGGGGGTTTGACAGATTGGTATCAGAGCCATTGGTTATAGTGAACTTGGTTTTAAAAGGGAAAAGCTTTTTGATAAAACCAGACTATAACCTGTACAGTGCTCAACGATCCACAACGGCGCTTCACTCCACGTGCAAGACTCGACACCATAAGTGGTATGATTTATGTTATGTTGTCCGTTAGATAGTTCTCACTGTGCATTAGATAATGTGATAATTGCTAATTGAACCTTGTGTGCTTACTCTCTAACGTCGTCCCACACTTACGCACTTTCGCGACACTTTTCTCACTTATGTTGCTTCATTATGAAGATAATGAGCAGACGCGGAGGACGTATCAACCTCACTTAATCCCAGTTGACGGCTTTGATCAATGAACGAGTCGCTGAGGCACTCGCAGCTAATCCTGCAGGAGGTATAACCTGCTATATCAACTCACCCTAGGACGTTTAGATCCTACCATCACAAACCAGCCCTCGTGCTTAACCTTGTCTTTTATTCTCGCGCAACAGGTCAACATGCTCAACCTCCTGTGTGCACGTTCAAGACGTTCATGGACTGCCGACCTACCACTTTCAGTGGCACCGAAGGAGCAGTGGGCCTTCTTCACTGGTTTGAAAAGCTTGAGTCAGTTTTCGAGATGTGCGAATGCCCCGAAGACCGTAGGGTGAAATATGCTACCGGAACACTTGAAGGAGCTGCGTTAACCTGGTGGAAGGCACAAGTTCAACTACTAGGACTGGCAGTTGCTATTGCCACACCCTGGAATGGTTTCAAAGAACTGATCAAGGAGGAGTACTGTAGTCGGGATGACATCCACAAGCTAGAAGTGGAATTTTACAATCTGAAGATGACGGGGTCTGAGATTGAGGCGTATACTAAGAGGTCAAACGAGCTGGCCATCCTGTGTCCAACTATGGTGGACCCTCCCATCAAACGTATTGAGCTATACCTCAAGGGCCTTGTACCAGAGATTCAAAGTCACGTAACTTCAGCCAACCTGGGTACCATTCAGCAAATTATCAAGTTGGCTCATCGTCTCACCGACCAGGCGGTGGAGCAAAACAGGCTACCCAAACGTATCAGTGCCACAGCTACTTCTGATGCACCTACCGATAACAAGCGAAAATGGGATGGGAACTCCGGAAAGGGTTCTACTTCAGTTCAGTCTCAACAGCGAAAGACTGATGACTACCATAGTCCTGGTCAGCAATCTTCTGGTAACCAAGGACAGGGTGGATACCGAGGGAACCACCCCAAGTGCAACCGGTGAAACAAACATCACAGCGGGCAGTGCAACAAAGGTCGTTGCCTGAGGTGTAACAAGTTTGGTCATGAAGCAAAGGATTGCAGGAGCGCCCGACCAGCAAATTAGAATCGCCAACAAAAATCACAAGCCCCACAGAACCACCAGCAGCAACATCAGCAGGGAAATAAAGGATGCTTTCAGTGTGGCGCTGAAGGCCACTTTAAGATGAACTGCCCCCAGCTGAACCAAAACCAGAACAATAACCAAGGAAATGGGAACCACAATGGGAATAACAATGGAGGCAACAATGGAGGCGGCAATGGGGGAAACAACAATGGCAATGGGGCAAGGGGTCGTGTGTTCGTGATTGGTCAGGGAGAAGCAAGGAACGATCCCAACGTTGTGATGGGTAAGTTTCTTCTGGATGACTTCTTTGTTACTGTTTTATTCGATTCGGGTGCCGATACTAGTTATGTGTCCTTAAAAGTTAGCCAAATGCTTAAGCGCACTCCAACACTGTTGAACACCAAACACGCGGTAGAGCTAGCAAATGGTAAAAGTCTTGAAGCCACACACGTAGTTAAAGGTTGTAACCTCGTCTTACCTGGTCAGACTTTCCCTATCGATCTTGTTCCTATCACACTTGGTAGTTTCGACGTCGTTATTGGGATGGATTGGCTATCTCATCATCAAGCGGAGATTGTTTGCAAGGAGAAAATCGTCCGCATTCCTCGTTCTGGTGAAGAACCTCTCGTGATTCGTGGCGACAAGAGTGGCGCTGTCGAAGGCATCATCTCCTTCCTAAAGGCCCAGAAGTGTTTGCGAAACGGGCCACACTGCCATTCTAGCGCTCGTTACTGACACATCAATAGAAGAGAAGAGAGTTGAAGACATCCCTATTGTGCGCAATTTTCCTGATGTATTTCCTGAGGAATTGCCTGGTCTTCCGCCTCACCGCCAAGTTGAATTTCAAATCGAGCTAGCTCCTGGAGCAGCGCCAGTAGCTCGAGCACCATATCATCTAGCTCCATCAGAACTCGAAGAACTGTCCACACAACTACAAGAACTCTTGGAAAAGGGTTTTATACGTCCTAGCTCTTCGCCCTGGGGAGCTCCAGTCTTGTTCGTGAAGAAGAAAGACGGTACCTTCAGGATGTGTATTGACTATCGCGAACTTAACAAGGTGACTGTGAAGAATCGTTATCCTCTTCCACATATTGACGACTTGTTTGACCAGTTGCAAGGGTCGAGCTATTACTCCAAGATTGATTTGAGATCGGGATACCATCAGCTGAGGGTCCGAGATGAGGACGTCTCCAAAACAGCATTCAGAACTCGTTACGGCCATTACGAGTTTCTGGTTATGCCATTCGGGCTGACGAATGCACCAGCGGTCTTCATGGATCTCATGAACCGAGTGTGCAAGCCTTACTTGGATAAGTTCGTTATTGTGTTCATCGACGATATCCTGATCTATTCTAAGAGTCATGAGGAACACGAGCAGCATCTACGACTTATGTTGGAGCTTCTTCGAAAAGAGCAGTTGTATGCCAAGTTTTCAAAATGTGACTTCTGGCTTCGCGAAGTCCACTTTCTAGGCCATGTGGTAAAAAAGGATGGGATTCATGTGGATCCATCTAAGGTTGAATCGATCAAGAACTGGCCTGCACCCCGTACACCAACAGAAATCCGCCAATTTTTGGGTTTGGCGGGATATTACAGAAGGTTTATAAAAGATTTCTCCAAGACTGCGCAACCTCTCACTTCACTGACTCAGAAGGGTGTCACCTATCGCTGGGGTGATGCACTGGAATCTGCGTTTCAGCACTTGAAAGAAAGACTTTGTAGCGCGCCTATCCTCTCATTGCCTGAAGGCACAGAAGATTTTGTGGTTTATTGTGACGCTTCCATCCAAGGACTTGGTTGCGTGTTGATGCAACGAGACAAGGTCATTGCCTACGCATCACGCCAACTTAAGGTTCACGAAAGAAATTACACTACTTATGACCTGGAGCTGGGAGCAGTTGTTTTCGTGCTTAAGATATGGAGACATTACCTGTACGGTACCAAGTGCACCATTTACACCGATCACAGGAGTCTCGAGCATATCTTCAGGCAAAAGGAGTTAAACATGCGTCAACGCCGATGGGTTGAGCTTTTGAACGATTATGAATGCGCTATCAAGTATCATCCGGGCAAGGCCAATGTTGTGGCCGACGCCCTCAGTCGAAAGGATACTATACCTAAGCGTGTACGTGCTTTACAGCTTACCATCCAATCTAACCTTCCCGCTCAGATTCGCGATGCTCAGGTTGAAGCATTGAAAGCAGGGAATATCAGGGCTGAATCCCTACGAGGATCGAGGCAGCGGCTAGAACAAAAGGAAGACGGTGCCTACTATGTAAACGGACGCATCTGGGTCCCACTTTATGGCAACTTACGCGAGCTTGTGATGGATGAAGCACATAAGTCTCGTTATTCGATACACCCTGGTTCGGACAAGATGTACCACGACCTCAAGACTACATATTGGTGGCCTGGCATGAAAGCCCACATAGCAACCTACGTCAGTAAGTGCTTGACTTGTGCGAGAGTCAAGACTGAATATCAGAAACCATCAGGCCTACTTCAACAACCGGAGATCCCAAAATGGAAATGGGAGCAAATTTCCATGGATTTCGTTACCGGCCTGCCCAGATCTCAACGTGGAAACGATACCATTTGGGTGATCGTAGATCGACTGACCAAGTCTGCACATTTTCTGGCTATCAAAGAAACGGATAAGTTTTCTACTCTTGTAGATATTTACCTAAAGGAAGTGGTATCAAGGCACGGAGTGCCAACCTCTATTATATCTGATCGTGACGCACGTTTTACTTCTGAACTGTGGCAAGCAATGCACAAGTCTTTTGGCTCACGTTTAGATATGAGCACCGCTTATCACCCACAGACGGATGGGCAATCTGAACGCACCATCCAAACCCTTGAAGACATGCTTAGGGCATGTGTAATCGATTTTGGTAATGGTTGGGAAAAGCACCTCCCGCTAGTGGAGTTCTCATATGACAACAGCTACCACACCAGCATTCAGGCCGCTCCGTTCGAGGCATTGTACGGACGCAAATTCCAATCACCTCTCTGTTGGGCAGAAGTTGGTGACAGTCAAATCACTGGCCCAGAACTTGTGGTAGATACCACCGAGAGAATTGCTCAGATACGGCAGCGAATGGCGGCAGCTCGTGACCGTCAGAAAAGCTATGCTGATAAGGGAAGAAAACCACTCGAGCTCCAGGTTGGGGATCGAGTGCTACTCAAAGTCTCACCTTGGAAAGGTGTAGTCCGCTTTGGCAAACGAGGAAAACTCAATCCGCGTTATGTCGGACCATTCAAAGTCACCGAGAAAATTGGCAAAGTCGCCTACAGGTTGAACCTACCTGAAGAACTCAGCGGACTTCACAACGTTTTCCATGTGTCGAATCTGAAGAAGTGTCTGTCAGATGAGACCCTCATAGTTCCTCTTAAGGAACTCACAATCGACGACCAGCTGCGATTCGTCGAGGAACCAGTAGAGATTACGGATCGAGGCGTTAAGATCCTCAAGCATACCAGGATACCTCTGGTCCGAGTTCGTTGGAATGCTCGTCGTGGCCCAGAATATACCTGGGAACGAGAAGACCAAATGAAACTCAAGTATCCCCAACTGTTTAAGAAAAACGCAACTACTACTGAGGCTGAAGCTACTGCAGAATTTCGGGACGAAATTCCAAATCAACGGGGGGATGATGTGACACCCCAGGAAAACCAGGAAAACAACGCAACTTAACTAGCTTCCTCAGTAACCGCGCGCTAAATTTCTGGACGAAATTCTCTTAACAGGGGGAGAATGTGACAACCCTCAAAATCCCATGTATTCCGTACAATTTATTAATGAAAATTAAAGTGCTTGATGACTGTGCTGAATCATTTAACTGCTTCTGATATCTGTGTTATACTTACATGTACTTGTTAATATACTAATAGTGTACAGAAAGGTCACTAAATAGTCCGTTATATTTTCCTGAGTGTTGAAAATTAAAAACGTTACAAAAAATATATATATAGGACGCTTTACGAATTAATTAAGCACTTTAACGGAACAGTGTCAAACCGAACAACCGAACTTTAACCGGAACATAAAAATATTGTCAATGACATTGTTTTTCCTTTTCTGAGCTAGTTATGGTCCCCGAGCACTATAACACACTACACAATACATATAACACATAACAACACATAACCTCCCACTAACAAGTTACTTACCATTTAATTTACAAACTACCCCCCCCCCCTATGGTGACCGTCCCCTAGGGACCCCACATGACAAGATCTACATATACTTCTTAATATCTTCTCTAATCTTCCTTGAGATTATGAAAGATATTGATTTGATTCATGTATGTACTTTGAGAAACACATGGACCAAAGGGTATTAGAGACTCCATTATAAGGACCATCACCTTCTTCACATTTCATCAAAACAACTCTTCTCCCTCTCCTTCAAAGGTTTCAGCCGAACACCCCCTAGATCACCATCACCATTTTCGTTTCAACTTCAAACAATCCAAGTGTACTTCTAGGTGCTACGGGTCATACAACGAAGCTCGGTGCTCTCGGAAGTGGAAGGACCGCTCTCGTTTTCTTTTAACCACCACTTTTACGCCTGGTTTCTCCCCTAGCCTTGTGCTAGTAGTAAGTGTTCTAAATCACTATCTTGTTCTTTATTTTAGTGGTTAATAGATGTTTGTATGATGAAATATGAAGAACACTAAATAACATAACATAAACTCTTGAACATAAGATGAATAAGATGGATAAAGAAAAGTTATGTGTGTAAATCATGTAGATCTTGTGTGGTTATGATTATGGGTTGATTATCTGATGTTTTGTTGATTAATAT
Source organism: Helianthus tuberosus (assembly GCA_030545235.1). NCBI lineage: Eukaryota > Viridiplantae > Streptophyta > Magnoliopsida > Asterales > Asteraceae > Helianthus > Helianthus tuberosus. The sequence continues at coordinate 123,302,427 of CM060409.1, forward strand.
TAATGTTTGATGTTGTTGTGGTCACTAGACATGATTAACGGAATCAATCGAACACAAGTTAGTAAGTTAAAGAGTGAAAACAGAATCTGTCCCGGTTTTACAGCCAACTTCAGTTGGCTGTAAACAGGTCATAAACTCTACGGAAAACTGATATTTTGAGTCTAAAACGTGTTATTATGAAATACGGTTCTAATGGCACCGGAATCGTAATTTTTTGGACTTCGTTTACTATTTTTAAAGCGTCATTTCGTAACAGCAGCTAGAGCTGCATTTTTCTGCTGAAAATACGCGTTTTGTTTTCTGTCATAGTGTGAGTTCTTTGTAGAGTTAGATCATGAAAATTGTACTGAAGATGACAACTGAAGTATTTGTAATTACCCCACCGGAATTTCGTAAATCGGACTTACGATGAATTTTTAATAAATTGTTCCGTGGACTGTGGTCAGAAATAGATAAATCTGAGATTAGTCCGGAAAATGAATTTTTATAAAATATTGGTAATGAACTGGACCCCGATATCTTTACACAATAAAATTTGGAACGTTTAAGACATTCTGTAAAAATTTGGGAAGTTTTGGAATAATTTAACTATTTTATTAAAATGTCCGAAAACAGCCGGTTCTGAATATTAATGCTGAAATGACATAAGTTGTGACTTGCGTGTCTAAATGTCGAGTATGCTATCTGTGAATGATCTAACATGTTATATGTGTTATGTGCATTATCATATGTTTGGGAATGGGTTAAAGAATTAAAAACTAAATCTACATATCCCCTTGGGAGGATATGTACGGCCACCCTCCATAGGTAGGGTGCCATTATTAATCCTACAAATTCTCCTTGTGCAGAATACGTACGTTCGTCCTCCTTGGGTAGGACAACAACCTTAAAACTAGATAGACAAAACTCTATCACGAAGTCCCTCAATTTATATCGACTTAATCGCCGAGGCCAATGGCGAGCGGGTCATTAGTTAATAGCGCTATTAGGTTTAACAAACCTCACACCGTGCCGTTCGGACGGGCGTGTACTAATGGACTATGGCAAACTGTCAGTGATGATAGACACTGATGTAGGGCACAACTATTGTTCGTAGTAGTCGATATCATACCGTCTAGTAGTTCACACGGGGAAAGCCCCCACTGATTATGGTTATGGTTTGGGTAATGAAAAAGGAACTGGTTAAACATACTTTCAACTACGGGGTAACCCCCACGGCAATTAAGCCAACGAAAGTCAAACCACGTTTTTCAGAAACAACTTAAAAGCTAAACAACCAAACGTGAACTCACTCAACTTTGTTGTTGACTCGTTGTTACATGCCTTACAGGTCGCTAGATGCTTTTGGAGCTTGCATGAGGAGAAGGTTGTTGTGGGATATGGGTTGTTACACCCCATACTTAATAATTGAACTTTATAAACCTATGGAACTTATGTTTGAGACTTTAAACTTATGAACTGTGAACTATTGTTTTGAACCTACGTTTTATGCTTCCGTTGTTATCTTAAAATCGGTTACCTTCTTTAGGTCACCAATCGTATTGTAGTTGGTTTCATTTACTTAATTGTGTTGTTCATTATGATTGGTGGCTCGATCCTGGTCACGTCACGCCTCCAAGCGGTGATACTCTGCATGGTGGATTTTGGGGGTGTGACACATAAGCTATAACTTTGCACCGTTGCATCAAAACGCATCCGATCCCCGATAGTGAAGCATCCGAATAAACCACCATGTCTTCGACTCCGTCCGGCAATGTCAGTACCGGAGCTTGAGTTAACTTCTCTTTTAGCGTTTGAAACGCTCTTTCTTGTTCTACACCCCAAATAAACTTTTCTTCCTTCTGGGTTAGTTTTGTTAGCGGTGACGCAATCTTGGAGAAATCTTGAATGAATCTCCTATAGTATCCCGCAAGCCCCAAAAAGCTTCTAATTTCCGAAGGGTTCTTCGGAGGATTCCATTTTGACACGGCCTCGATCTTTGACGGGTCTACCAATACTCCATCGGCACTTATGATGTGGCCGAGAAATTGAACCTCTCGTAGCCAAAAGGCACATTTAGAAAATTTTGCATACAACCTCTCTCGCCTAAGTGTCTCTAACACCTCTTGTAAGTGGTGTGCATGTTCAGCTTCGCTTTTCGAATACACCAAAATATCATCGATAAACACAATGACTGATTTATCCAACATTGGCTTTCAAACCCGGTTCATGAGGTCCATGAAAGCCGTGGGTGCATTTGTTAGCCCAAATGACATCACGAGGAATTCGTAATGTCCGTATCGCGTGCGGAAAGCCGTCTTCGGCACATCTTCCTCCTTGACCTTTAATTGGTGATACCCCGATCTAAGGTCAATTTTTGAAAACCAGTTCGCTCCTTGTAATTGGTCAAATAAATCATCTATCCTCGGAAGCGGGTATCGGTTCTTTACCGTGAGTTTGTTTAACTCCCGGTAATCTATACACATCCGCATGCTTTCGTCTTTCTTTTTCACGAACAGTACCGGTGCGCCCCAAGGAGACACACTCGGCCTTATAAATCCCTTGTCAAGCAGGTCTTGAATTTGGGACATCAACTCTTGTAATTCCGACGGTGTGAGTCGGTACGGTGCTTTAGCTACGGGTTTTGCGCCCGGAATCAATTCGATCCCGAACTCTACTTCCCATTCAGGTGGTATCCCCGGTAAATCCTCCGGAAACACATCTTCATAGTCTCGTACTACCGGTACATCTTCAATCTTCCGTGATTCTTTCTCGGGCTCATTTGCGTATATCATGAATGCCTTGCATCCTCGCTTCATAAGCTCGTGGGCTTTCAACATTGAGCATACTATGGGGTTACCTCCTTTTTCGCCATAGATAGTGACGTGCTTCCCGCTCGGAGATGTTAGTTTTATCTCTTTACGAAAACACACGACCTTTGCATGGTACTGAGATAACCAATCCATCCCAACGACTACTTGAAATTCCCCCATTGACATCGGGATTAGGTCTATCAAGTATTCGTCATCGTCGATGCTTAATTTGCAGCCTCGACAAACATCACAAACTATAAAACTTTTGTTGTCCCCTATTTCAACTTTTAAGGGCACAGATAATTTCGTCAATACAAATGAAGGATGTCGAATAAATCCATGCGAAATGAAGGATTTATTCGCACCCGTATCAAACAATACACGTGCTGGAATTGAGTTAATTGTGAATATACCTGAGACCACATCGGGTTCTGTTTTTGCTTCAGCCGCAGTAAGTTGGAAGGACCTAGCCTTCGCTTTGGGGGCTTCTGCTGGAGACTTTTTTGTGTCTCTCTTTCCAACCAACTCGGGGCATTCTGACTTTTTGTGGCCGGGTTGATAGCATTTGTAACAAACGGAAACTTTTTCGGGACATAGCGATGCAGTGTGCCCCGTTTTCCCACATGCCGGACACGGCTTGTCTTTGAAGCGGCACTCACCCTTGTGCCCCTTTCCACATACTTTACAACTTGGCGACCCGCCTTTAGCCTCTACCTTTTTCCCCGATTCAGCAGTTCTAGCTTTCTTTGTAGGGCTTGGATTCACATCTTGTGCCCTCCGCTCGCCCCTTTCAACTTGTTTCTTTAACTCAATTTCCCGCTCCCGGGCGGTGTTGATGATTTCTGTGAGAGTTTCATATTTTGACGGAGTCATAAACTCCCGGTACTCAGCACTCAGCATGTTGTAATAGTAGTATATCTTCTGCTCTTCAGTGGTGACTAACTCGTCACAAAATCTCAACTTATCCATGAAGATGCCCGTGATCTTATCAATTGTTTCACCCTTTTGTCTTAGCTGGATGAATTATTCTTTAATCCTGTTAATCACCGCTTTGGGACTATGGTGTTTAAGGAACGACACCTTAAACTCATCCCAAGTCATGACCCTTGCCGCTTCGGCTCCCATTTCCTTCTTTTTATTGTCCCACCAATCCTTGGCTTGATTTCTCAATTGACCCGTTCCGTAAGCAACAAAGTCACCTACGTCACAGTGGGTTCGTTCAAACACTCCTTCGAAATCACTTATCCATCTTTGGCAAATTATCGGGTCAACCTCCCCGTTATAGATTGGCGGTTTACACGCCATGAATTCCTTATACGAACACCCTTTGCGTTCTCCCATTTTATCTTTCATAAGGTTGACACTATCCTCCAACCTTTTAACTCGCTCTTCGACAAGCGACAACACCGTGCTTTGAATTTTGTCTATAAACCCGGATAGACTACCCTCAATTGCCTTCCCTACTTCTTCGGCAATTATCTCTTTCATTTGTTCGGTGCTTGTTTGCACCGGATTATCGTCGTTTCCATCAGACATCTTGAAACTGAAATGTTTACATTTAAACGTTAAACATTTCATTCATAACATTGCTTCATTTGTTTCGGTTTAGCCAAGTTCTTAACTTGCTTTAACCGTTCACATTTAATGCACATTCCGGGTTTGAGTGTGCTAACACGCTCTTCCCATACACATCAATTCCTTTCTCATTCTTACATAAGACATAATTTGTTAACATAGTAAGTTAATTCTTACCGGACGATCGATCAAGCTTGAACCGAACACTTCGTTGACAACCTTAAGCTCTGATTACCAACTTGTAACACCCATCTAATTTTACTTGAATTAATAATAGTTCATGCCATTTTTATATAAAAGATACCAAATTAACATAACTTTCGTAAGTCGAGTTCATAAGTAGCATAATCCTTAGTCAACTAATGACTAAGTTAGAACATCCAAAAGTTGTTTAATCATTTGTTTACAACCCATAAACATAGTCTATTAAAGATTTAATACATTGCGGAAGCTTGTAAGTAGTGTTCGGTTCTTCAAAATCTAGCTCGATCGTCTTCCGGTTAGTTTCCAACATCACCTAAGATCAAAACCACAACAAGTGGTAGTTTTAATAAGATTAAAATGGATACAAACAAGTTCCAAGGGTCAACAACCAAGAAAATAAAAAAAATTTCCGGAAGGGGGCACCGCGTGACGCCAAGGTCCCTCGCGTCATGCCTAGCCCTGATTTTCTCAGAATGTTTATTTCTTTGATGCTGCAGATTCCCAGCTCAAAGTTTAATCAAGTTCCAACTTAAAATAGCCATAACTTATGATTCGGAAGTCCGTTTTTAGTGATTCTTTTTCCTATTCGTCTGTAATCTCATTACCAACGTGCCTATTACGATAGTCATGTCAAAACTTCAACTTACGAACAGAAAGTCTATATGTCGTTATGCATTTATTCGACCCATTCCTACTTGACACAAATTACTACCATATAACTAGTAAACTTATGATACTTTATACCCAATATCCCGGGCTTATCATCACTTGCATTTCTTTACCAATCTCATGATTTAATGCTCTTGTGATTAGTATCTCTATTTTGACTCTCTAAAACACTAAAACAACAACTTGCACAATTAATCGACCCGTTTGGCTCATCTTATGGAATTCCAAAATATGATGACTATCAAACGATCCCGTGTCACTCTTAGACTATTAATTTAAGTAACGATCATAGTCGCTACATTTGACACCGTAATTATCCTAAAATGAGACTTCGCATAATTTAACAATAATTCGTTTAATGTAACGGGTCAAGTTACATACCTTTAGTGCACGCCCTTCAAACGCAAGTCGCCACCGGCTTGTCCGCTTGAAGCTCCGGTATCCTTTCCTATTGAGTTCAACCAAACATGTTTAGAACTCTTTTCAATTCACAATTCGCATATTTTGCCTAAACATCACAATCATGCGGTTTAACTTAAATTTTCAGATTTAAGCCTTCTTTGAGGCATTTATGCGAACACTTTAAGGGCAGAAATTTACACTATATATTATCAAGTTCTCAACTTATCATATGGCCTTAATTCTTCATAAATCAACTATTTTACATGAACTTTATCTTCTAAAATCCTTAAATCACTTCATACATGTCAAACATTACTAGAACAACCACTATCATTCTAGTGTTTGTCATTATCTCACAAAACCCATGAATCACCTTCATTGTGTTTATGAAATTTTCAAAATTTTATCATGATTTCACATATTGTTGTCTAGGTTTTTGCTCCTAGACACTTTATCTTTTCTAATCTACCCAAGTAACAAACATGCATCATCAAATTTCAGATTTCCTAAATTCATGAAAATTTCAAGTAGAGAATTCTCATCAAATTTTACATACCTTATAATCCTCTTGCGAGGAGGATCACAATTCTAAGCTCGGATTTCGTTTTGGACCAGATTTGCACCTTCAATTTATGAGATTTTGTGGATGTTAGGGTTTGAGAGTGGGGGTGTCGCCCCCTGCTTGTTCTTGATCGACCAGACCCCCAAATGGGGTGTTTGGTTTTTGTTTTTATTAAATTTAGTAACATAAGTTTCAATTTTAACATCATTGGCCCCTCCACTTTTGTTTAACATATAGTTTTGGTTATTTAACCCTATTTCAAGTTATTTCTAGACTTGTAGTTAACTAGGTTATAATTTTCCTAGTTAGTAAATTCTTGTTTATTTGTACTTTATAATTCTAATATAAAGTTTTATATTTTCGGGGTGTTACAGATTTAAACTCAATGAACCATGTAGGAAAGGTTTCGAGGACGAAACCTATTTAAGGGGGGTAGACTTGTAACACCCTGAAAACGGGTTTGGTAATCAAACCACGTTAATACTAAAAGACGGGTAAAGTACCGTTAGTGGTAAAAGTAACCCGGTGAATATAGGATTTTTAAATAAATAAACCTTATATTTAATAAAAGTTGAACGAAGCCTTTTAAGGAAATAAAGTTTATAAAAGGCCCGAGTTAACGGGACTTAAAATAAACTTAGTGGTAATTTCCACGAACCCACTAAGTTAACTAGAAATGTTTAACCTAGTTAATTAGAGGGAATATTATTGGAATTAAGTGGATTGTGGTCTACTTAATAAATTAACCAAACATGAGCGGCTAAAGATGGAAAGCTTGAAAGTTTAATTATAAAAAGAAAACTATAACAAAACACACACTAAGTGTGTGTTCTGTGGATCGACATCAGGAAGCTCCCTTGGAGCCAAAACCTAACTTTCATCAAAATCATCAAATTGAAGGCTTAAACGACGCCCAAATTCATAATTGAACGTGAATTAATGATCACCCAAGATAGGGGATCATAAGGTATGTAAAATTTTGATGATTTGTGAAGTTGTGAAATTTGAGGAAACATCATAATCACGAATTATGTATGGATTATAGAAGCTATGGCTGAATTAGTGATGTATACTTGCTTAGGAACAAAACCCTTAGTGAAAATTATAGATATGTTGGTGCATACGTCTGTTGACTTCGTCTTGTATCGAGTCTTGTATTAGAATAGATAGATCAGGGCACGTAAAATGAGAAAACATGTTAAAGTAGGTATTTCGCATGAAATAGGAATAGTGTAATTTCGTACGAAATTACTTTGGTATTTCGCACGAAATCACTATTTCATGTGAAAGTGATTTCGTGTGAACATGTTCATGCGAAATTACCTTTCCTATATATAGTTGCCTGGTCTGTGTCATTTGGAACGAAATTACTTTCCGGTTTAAAGAGCCGAAGTGCTTCCGAAGTGTCGACTCGCTTTAAAACATTGTTATATCAATCTAAAGACAGTTTAAAGTGTTTTTCAAGCTGAATTGGACTTAATACGTTTGTTTCCGCCTCTCATATTTTGCATAAACTCTTCTGATCGACTCATTCGGGTCTGAAAACGATCCTACAAGTGGTATCAGAGCTCAGGAGGAAGAGTTCATACCAATTTAGCTGCAAATTCTGATTTCTACACCTTATTTTCAAAATTAAACTTGATTTCACGGTCAAAATATCTTGAATTTTACATATTATACGCGCAATAGTGTGTTAACAAACCCTTGAAAGTTTCAGACCTAAAATCGGACTAAAACCTGATCAATTGGACCAAAATCAGCTCGAGTTGATGACATCAACAGTATTTCGCATGGAATAGCTTCTTGATTTCGCACGAAATTAGTATTTCGTTTGAAATTTTGGTTGATTTCACACGAAATTAGTATTTCGCTTGAGTATTTCGTACGAAATTAGTTGATTTCGCTTGAAACTGGATTTCGTTTGGTTATTTCATACAAAATCATCTATTTCGTGTGAAAATTCTGATTTCGTTTGAATTGATTTCGTTTGAAGTTTGTTTTGCAGGTTATTTTGTTTGTAAAGGTCATTTCGCACCAAAGTGTATTTCATTTGAAACTGTCTGAATTTGTGAAACTTGTTACCGAATCATGGAAGAGGAATTTTATAACGCATTTGCTACTGCACCGACTACTCCGGCTACCATTGCTCAAAGCATGAACATGGAAAATGAAACTGGAATTATGCAAAAACCCCCGAAGCTAATGGGAATTGAGGAGTATTATGGTTGGAAAGATCGATTTGAAAACTGGGTTCAAGCTAATCATTTGAGGTCTTAGGAGTGTGTTGAGCAAAAGTATGTACTACCACGTACAGAGTTGGGAGTTGAAAGAAATTTTTTGAATTTACGGATAAAGAACGAGACATGTACAAAGCAGAAAAGATGATGGTTAGTTTACTTCAGTAAGCTATTAAAGAAGACATATTCGTATTTCTTCAACATGATAAGACTTCACGTTCAATTTGGGAAGCACTTCGAATTAAGTTTGAGGGAAGTTAGAAAATGATCAAGAGTAAAAAGGCATTGTTAAATAAAGAATTTGATTTATTTTCAAGTTTGCCGGGAGAAGATACTAAGAAATTGATCGAAAGATATTGTCACTTAGTACGCTCAATGTCATTGTTAAACATCAACAAAGATCGTGAGGAATGGGTCGACAAATTGGCTGATGCTTTACCACATAAAGAATGGGGTACATTTTTGATGATATTAAAGAATACTGGAGAATATAAGGGTTTGACAATTTCCCAGTTCATTGAAAAATTTGAAGGACAAGATCTTGAGCAACAAAAGATTGCAAGAATGAACAATCCAAGTGCACAACAAGATGTTAAGATGTACTACAAAGGGAGCGTTCAGAATGTCGAAGCAAGCCCGAAAATCCAAACTGCTTTTAGTGCCGAAAACTCATCTGAATCAATCAATTAAAGTTCAAACAGCAGCAGCAGTGGATTCTCCTTATATCTGAATGTTAATCTGAAAGCTTCAAGCTCAAGTCATCAATTTCAAAGCTCAAACAGCAACAATGGTCATGTCTTAAATTGCAACATCGCGTTGCATCTTCAAAATGGTCAAAATTTTTCTGAAGAAGTTGTCAAAAGTCATATGGCATTACTTGTTACTATGTTAGAATCATATGAGGGATTGGTTGCAGGAATAATTGGAAATCCTATGGTGACGAAAGAGGATTACGATCAGATTGATGCTGAAGAAATGGAGCTGATGGATATCAAGTGGTGTTTAGCAAGTGTTTTGAGAAGAGCTAAAAAATTCAAGATGATTACAGGGAGAAATGATTTTCTGGATGCAAATGTTTCTACTTTGGGTTTTGATAAATCTAAAGTTACTTGTTTTCGATACAGGGAAAAAGGACATTTCAAGAGGGAATGTAAAAATCGGGAAGCAAGTGGAGCACAGAATCCTTTTGGTAGTAATGATTATTATCGGAAATCCATATATCAACAAGTTGCTCATCAACCGTATCAACAAAAAGAACCACAAACTGCACATGCTAAAATGATCGAAGAAGCAAATAAGAAAGCTTATTTTGGCATAATTGATCAAGATGATGAAAAAGTGGCAGAAGGTTTCAGTTGGGACAAATACATTCCGCCTGATTCAAAAGTAGTAGCTCTCATTGCACAAATAGTTCAAGAGCCAAATTTGATGACGGAATGGATGAAAGTGTTTGCTAGTGATGAGAGAAGTCAAAATGAAGAGTTTGTTTCTTCAGAGGATAGTTCAGAACAGACACAAGTGTTTGACCATTCATCAACTGATGACAGTGATGATGAGGAAGAAATGCATATTAATATTGCAAAAACTCATTTATCTCCTGAAAGTTTTCAATTTTATTTTGCAGATAGAGTGGAGAAGCTGAAGGAGAAACAAGCAGCAAAAGAAAAGAAAAAGGTGAAAAGAGAAAGTGTTGTTCAAGAAGAGAAGTATGAACAAAGTGAAGAAGTTAAAGTTGCTGATAAGGTGGTTAAAGCTGAGAAAGTGGTTGAAATTGATAAGATAATTGAAGTTGAGAAAATTATCGAAGTAGAAAAGATTATTGAAGTTGAAAAGATCGTTGAAGTTACAAAACCTTGCTTAAAGTGTTTGGAGTCATGCAAGCAGTGTGAAGAGAAAGAAGAGAAGTTGAGTGAGCAAGATAAGATGAAAGAAAACTTATTGTTTAATCTCAATTATGTGAAAGAATCGTATGATGTGTTGAATAGAACGGTAACTGGTCTACAAAAGACAAATTCTGAAAGAGAAGATGTATTAACAATGATGAATGCTGTGATGATGACAAAACAGAAGGCCATTAATCATTACATTGAAGAATGTGCTAAGTTGAAGCAGGAGTTGGAAATAGAAAAGATAGAAAATGAAAGAATCAGATGATTACTCCAAAGTTATTCTAGTTCTGATTATTTGATTGATAGAATTTATCCAACTGTTGCAGGTATGAAAGCCTTTCAAGACAAGAAAACTAAAGAAAAGGATACTGGTAAGAAACAAAGTGCAAATTATAACAAGTGTCCACCTCCGATTTGGGAAGGTTATTCTCCCAGAAAACCAAATGAGGAGCAAGTCAAAAAGGCAGTCAATATAAAGTTAAAGTCCGAAACAACTGATGAGTTACCAGAAAATATTGACATTATATTCACATCATCTTACACTGATCATGAGTCTGAGTTAATAAAAAAGGTGGTCGATCAGGTGTTGGATAAAGATGAGTAGTTCGAGTCAAAGTCTGAGTCTGAAAGTTCGAGTTCAGCAGTCAACAGTCCAAAATTGTCGGTTAAAAGGGTTTACAATAAAGAATTTCTGTTATCAAATCTAATTTGAATGACGAACCAATCAAAGTGGCATATACTTTGAATGATTCAGACAAATTATATTCTGATGAGGAATTTCCAATAATAGGTGTTAAAACTGAAATGATCAAAAAGGTTTTCAAACTAATAGAAATTAATATTTCTGAAATAAAAGATATAAATCTTTCAGAAAAACCTAAAAAGTACACCTCAAGAGATCAACAACGGTTAAACAAGAAAAAGGGTTACAGTTCTGGTTCAGGTTATCGAAAGAAACCAAACCACAACGGTAATTACAAAAAGAAAGGTCTTGGTTTTATTCCATAGAAAAATTATAAAAATGAGAAATTTTCTAAAACAAAAACTGTATTTGTTTCAGGAGCTAGTTCTGTGGAAGAAGAAAAGAGCTCATTCTGGAAGCAATCAAACAAAGAGTTCTTTGCAGAAAAACCAAAGTTTGAGAAGAATGGAGCTTATCAGAGAAAAGAAACAAGAACCTGTTACCGATGTTAAGAAGTTGGTCACATAGCCTAGAACTGTCCAAAGGCAACCAACACAAAACAGGAAGTTGTTTCTAAACTCAAAGAAAAAGTTGTTGACAAAACTAAACCATCAACTGAAAAATTCAAAGTTTTCAAAAACTCAACATATGAAGTTGGTGAATGTTCGAAAATATTTTACAAGAGAAGAGTGAATCTTGACAACCAGAAGTGGATTGTTAAGAAAGCTGATGTGAAAGCTGGTAATGAATCTGATTCTACAAAGTCAGAGGAGCCACAAGTTGTTAAAAAATTAGAAACATCAGTTCCGCCAATGGATGATGTTAATTTTCTACCATTGCGGGCTGAAAATTTTAAACAAAAAGTTGGAAAAGTTGAGATCTCGAATCAATTCTATTCTGAAAAGAAAGAATTTGATGTCGAAAAAGTTTTTAATGAAAATGTGAAAAAATATTTTTGGGAAGATGGTCGATGGAAAGGTCAAAGGGGTAAAAGATTTTTATGAAACAAAAAAGGCAACTTACACCCCGAGTGAAACTGAAGAGGTCACATCCAAGTTTGCTCAAGCTTGGATGTCTGTTTTTCATATGTGATAAGTATGACTTGCCGGAGCTTCCAGGTTGGTAAGTGTGAAGCAGGTATCGGCATCTTTCTTGAGAAATTCATGAAAGTGATTTCGACTTACAAGTGGTAAATCAGGGACATTAAGTTGTACTTGATTTTCTACATGTAGTATTTGTTGATTGATTTTAAAACTGTTACATTTTTCAAGTGGTTGTTAGAACAAAGTGATGAATTGATCCCCTAACCTACAAGTGATTTCAACAAAACTAATTTTCGGGAAAAACCATTTGATTAAAACAAACTTAAGTGTTTTGAAATCATAATGGGAAAATAGTTTGTTGTAAGGGGGAGTTCTGATTGTTTATGCCAAGTGGATGGCGAATTGAAGTGATTTGATATCAGTTGTCATTTTATTTGTACAGTTTGTTTTCAAGTTTTCTTTAAATGATTTTGCATTTTAGGGGGAGTAAGAATTTTTTCAGAAAATCCAAAAACATTTGAAAATTTGAAAAAGCCAAAAACATGATAAAATCAAAAATGAGTTTGTTGTGAAAAAGAGGAAATGATAGTACATCAGTGGATTTTCATAGCATGCTAAAGAATTGGAAAGTTAAAAAGTGCTAAACGGTCTCACTGATGATGTGCTAGTAGGTTTTTACTCATTTAGTAGATTGTGACGTGATATAAACCTAAATTTCAAACTTACTTATCTCGTGCGGAACATCTCTTGGATATATTGGTAACCCCCGAAATCTTGTTTGAAAGGTCCCTCTTTCTGAGATACTAGGTCTTTATACTCAGTGATATCTGGGATATTATCCCGGGACTTCTGATTTTGCGGAAGCAATGGCCTAGTCCCCGTATAATATTTTTCGCTTGCTTGAAATATAGCACCACCCTCAGTACAAAAAATGATGAAACATTGAAAAATGCTAATCATGTGCTGTGGAAGAAAAGATTCTCTAAAGGGAACACACCATAAAGTCGAAGCCATCATCTCACTGATTTTGCGGAAGCAATAGCCTGAGCTCTCATGGCCCTCGCATTTTAACCCTTTACAGATATCATCTAGGTATACTCACCTGTAAGACTGAATATTGGGATCTGGATACAGGAGTATATTCAAGTGGTGGGACACGTGAATAAGTTTAAGTCTTTAAAACACTAATCTCGTGTCTCGAAACAGTTGAACTTTGTGTGAAAATTTAAGTGGATCAGTATACTGACAATCTAAGTGAATCGTTTAGAACTTAAAATGTTTAAAGCTTAACGGTGTTGATGATTTGTCTCAAAAACTGATATGATTCTCTTACACAAACTCACAAAAAAATATTGTCTGTAATTATTTCTTTACTGCATTTTATTTTTTTTAAGATCAAAAATTTCAAAGAGTTTCAGTGTGTTTTAGTTTAAATTTTTAAAAATTCAAAAAGATTTTCGACAACTGATGTTGGAGAGCTGTTTTTCAAAATTCCTAGTGCTAAACATGATGGATATCAAGTAAGGGGGATTCTGTTTGAAAGAAGAATTAAATTTGAAAAAAGATATTTCTGCAAGTGGTTCATCAGAGTTTAATAATGTTAAATCATTTTGTACAATACTTGCAAATGATGTTTGTGTTTACAAGTGGTAAGCATAGAAAAATTTGTCATATTGTAAATTTATGAAATTTATTTCTGGGTTAAGAATGTGCAGGAATGGAACATGAAGTGAGCCAGGTTTTGATCTTGGAACATAAAAACCAGACTAAGATCCTAGCACAACTTAAGGGGGAGTCTGAAGATAGTAGAGCCAGATTCAGATCTTGAAGATCACGCAAATTGATGATGCTGATGAACTTAAGGAATCAAGAAGAAGATCTGATCAAGAGAATTAGAGTGAGTTAAAAGCCAGGTCGAGATTCTGGAGATAAAAAGAGAAAGGATTGAAGATGCTTTACATTGTTAGATACTTTGGAAGACTTCGAGAAGACTGATAAAGACTGAAGATGTTAAAGACATGTATTGAAGACTCGTCGACATCCGAGGGGGAGTCTGTTGGTGCATACGTCTGTCGACTTCGTCTTGTATCGAGTCTTGTATTAGAATAGATAGATCAGGGCACGTAAAACGAGAAAACATGTTAAAGTAGGTATTTCGCATGAAATAGGAATAGTGTAATTTCGTACGAAATTACTTTGGTATTTCGCACGAAATCACTATTTCGTGTGAAAGTGATTTCATGTGAACATGTTCATGCGAAATTACCTTGCCTATATATAGTTGCCTGGTCTGTGTCATTTGGAACGAAATTACTTTCCGATTTACAGAGCCGAAGTGCTGTCGAAGTGTCGACTAGTTGTAAAACATTGTTATATCAATCTAAAGACAGTTTAAAGTGTTTTTTCTAGCATAATTGGACTTAATACGTTTGTTTCCGCCTCTCATATTGAGCAAAAACTCTTCTGATCAACTCATTCGGGTCTGAAAACGATCCTACAACATATGACGCTATGAATTGAATGTTTAGATGAATTACCACATTTGGATAAGCGGGTTTTAATCATATGATAAAATTGATGATATAATTATAATTAGAATCATCATACATGATAGTAATAAGGAAATACTTGAACAAATTGTGTGTTTAAGTATATAATCATAGTTACTATGAAGTGAGTTTTGTATGATAAGATGAAAATTGATAATATAGTCATGTTGAATGATGTTTGATACTATCATGTGTTAAAAATTGACTAAGGTTGTGTTAATTCGGTGAATTCGATTACAAGAACTTGGTTAATAAAGTGGTTAAAAACGGTAGCAGCATAAGAATGATGCTTATAGGATAATTGATCAAGTAATTAGACGAGTAGTTGAACTACATCGTGTAATTACTTAAGTTAATAGGCAATTGACTTTAAAAAAGTCAAACTGACCAATGATATGATCGAAAGTTATATTCGACATAAAATCCGTAAGATGGAATAGTCGTGATTGATAATGACTAAGCTAACCATCTTACGAATTGTGATGATAGTTTGACGCTTGACAAGCTAGGTGGAAGCTTGGGAAGGAAGCGGGTCAAACAAATCGAAAGTGAAAGAAAAACATAATTCGGATGCAAGGTAAGTAAAGCTTACACCTTTTATTGAACACCTATTTGTTATATAGGTTATGAATAATAGAAAGTCATGTTTGAATTATGATGTTCCGACGCAACATGATACGAGTCGGAACAAAAGACAATAATAATAAACCATGTTTTATGGTTAAAAAGGACTAATACGATTATTTAGTCATGAAATGACTAATAGATAATGAGTTATTGAATGGTTACCTTTGTCACACCCCTTTCTGCGGCGGAAGCACGAGGTGTGATCATGAAAGGTTCTCATTGCATACGAAGAGTAAACATACTACATGCTCAAAAATATCTTCAAATATTACATTACTAAAAACATATGTCGAGTGTTTACAACACTAGATAACATATTGTCTTAAAAGTCACGACTTTATTTAAAGATAAACAAAGCGACATCCACGAGCATGAGTAAGACCACGCGCACATCCATCCTAGTTACCTGAAATACATGTGAGTTTTTGGAAAAACGTCAACATAAAGTTGGTGTGAATTCATGCAGTTTTGTATTTCACGTTTGTATACTTTGTATAAAAACATAGTTGTGAATAAATCAAGTTTTTCTCGAGTACTCCACGTACTTCAAGTTATATATCAATCCTCTTGAGTACCCCACGTACTTCAAGTTATATATCAATCCTCTTGAGTACCCCACGTACTTCAAGTTATATATCAATTTTAGTATGGTATGAATTTTATGTAAATACAGTATTTCTGTAATTATCAGATTGTTAATGGGTTGCAAAGCCATTAACATGTGGCACGTCATAGGAAGTCACCAAACCTAAGGCATTTAATTGGTATATTCTGAGACACAAAAGCACTCCTCGGTTCTCGCCCCGACCGGGAGTGTGGCTGCCAGGCACCCGTTAGATCTAACCTTTTGTTCTGTGGTCTAAGTATGTACACGATTAATGGTGCTTCTGTACCCTATTCGTGACACTATTTCTCATAACGCATCCTACTTGGTTCTCGTTCTCACCAAGCGCGTTTCTTGTTATCATTTCTCATAGCGCCTCATACTTGGTTCTCGTTCTCACCAAGTGCGCTTCTCATATTCTTACATTTCATCACACTTGGTTCTCGTTCTCACCAAGTGTACTTCTTGTATTCTTATATTTCGTCACACTTGGTTCTCGTTCTCACCAAGTGTACTTCTTGTATTTATATCATACCAAATATAAATTTTGTACATTTGTACATGTATTTCACCCCCGAAGTTATAAAAACTGAAAACAGTTAAAGAGAAAAGGGGGAGCATGAACTCACAACTTTGCGTT
Organism: Helianthus tuberosus; assembly: GCA_030545235.1. NCBI lineage: Eukaryota > Viridiplantae > Streptophyta > Magnoliopsida > Asterales > Asteraceae > Helianthus > Helianthus tuberosus. The sequence continues at coordinate 123,318,902 of CM060409.1, forward strand.
CCTAGCGTCGTAAACTCCACCGGATTTGCTTAATTAACGTCGTAACCTATACGCGTTTTCTTAACGTTAGTCACTAGACTTGCGTCGCACAAGTACAGTCACTCTCTTTTGTATATATTCTTGTGTTAAAAATATTCTATATTTTTAACTACGTATCTTACTTATATTATTTTCTCCAAAAATAAATATAAGTCTTTTGTGTTTTGCACTTTGCACCCGAATTATGTATCTTGTATTTTGTATGTGCATTTTTATGTCTTAATACACTAGTACGTATAACACATACTATATACACTTAGCACATAAGTTGGTGATCAAATAATATATATATTTTTCTCTCAAAATATACATACTTATATTCATTTTATTCTTGAAGAAATCATCATTTCTTATCACCAAAAATTAGGGAAACCTTGGTAATACTTTTAAATACATTTTTAGGGAATAAGTTTCTCAAAAACTTATATTTTTCTAAGTGTCAAAATTTATAAAAATTTTGACAGAGTTTCCCCTAAAAATGGAGGTTTCCCACGTTTTCAAAACGTGTGTTTATTTTCTTTTAAATCATCATCAATCATCAATAATCATCAACAACAATTATCAATAATACTCATCAACAATAGTCACTAATTTCTCTATTTCATGAACTTGAATATTTACAAAAATGTGTAGTAACTTACTAGCACATTTAGTAAGTCTCGTTATCTTTAAAAATAATTTTAGTTTCTTAAAAACTTTATTTTTAAAGAATATGAAGTCTCACAACTTCTAGTCGAGATTCGCAAAAATATTTCTTTGTTAAAATTTTCTTGTGACACAAGTGTCCACACACTTGTTTATTTACTAAAAACGCTTTTAGTTCGGATAATATTCGGGTTTTAACAACACTAATATTTTTGCTTGGTTCTTCCGAAAAACCACTTGTAGATCTTTAGATCTACTAGTTTAGAACTCCATTTTATAAGAAAAATCGTTTTTACACAAGTTCATGTTTATGTTTGAAAGGGTTCGTCATCTAATAATTTTACGGCTTAACATAAGGCTAGTTCATGTTCCAAGAACATGATCTAGCGTGGTTTGATGACGATCTCTTCCAACACTAGCAATCCACAACAATAAATAATCATAACAAAACTAGTTTCAAAAGTTTTACACTAACATTCATCCATTAACCACCATTTTTATTATTTTTAGTAGACTTTTAGTTTTGGTCTCTAGTGTTCATAATTTTTATCCAACAAATCTCTTATTAACCACTTTAGACAAGATTAATAGGATGTTTTAGAACACTTACTACTAGCTCGAGGCTAGGGAAGAAACTAGACGAAAAATGGGTGGTTAAAAGCGACGTAGAGAGGTCCTCGCGATTCCGTATGCACCGAGCCTCCTTATGCGTGACCCTTCACACTTGTATGTATATGGTTTATCAAGATGGAAACTTGAAAGTGGTTGGATGGTTGTGTGACCTCTTGGCCGTAGGTATCAAAGGGAGAAAGAAAGGAATGTCAAATTTTGTAAAGTGATTTTGGAATGTGATCCCATGGATTCTTTTATAATTCACCAACTCTAATTACCCAAGAGGTAAAGTGTCCCCAAGATATTATGCATTAAGAAATAAATAATCAATATTAGTGGAGGTTGTCCCCTCATGGGGAAACCGATCGTTCAAGTGGGTTGGGTATCCAAATTGGATTTCAACCAAAAAGTTAAGTGTTAGTTGATTTGTTAGGAATTTTATTTAGTGTAATATGTGTATTGTAATTTATAACGGGTGTTAGGGTATTCGGGGACCCTAACTAGCTCAGAAAAAAATAAAAACAATGTCATTGACAATATTTTTTTTTTGTGCTCCGGGTAAAGTCCGGTTGTTCGGTTAGACACTAGTTCGTTAAAGTGCTAAATTACACCTTTTAGTGTCTAATAAGTACCTTTCTTGTACCCTTTCAATTCCCAACACTCAGGGAAATATTCTGACTGAAAAATTATATTTTCTGCATAATATTCGTGTGCTGAAAGCTGAATTATTGCTGAATTTTATAGATTCTGCACTTAAAGTGCGTTTCGGGTGCTTTTTAGTGCTAAATTTTGCTTTCGCATTGCATATATATTAACCCTTGTATGTACTCTTGGGTTTTAATGCATTCTTATTGTCGGACCTACACCTAGGCTCCAATTTTATTGTCTGACTGCTTTCTGCAGTTCTGTTGACACATTGTGTCCTACCGGTGAGTTTACTAATATTTCTGACGCAACGCTCTCGTTTATGCATAAAGCAATATCTTGTAGTATACAACGTGCATGAATTCACTTGTTTAATCATGTGTTCAGACATTGCTGACAATTAAGCACATAATTGAAATCATTAAATAATGATTAAAGTGTACGGAAATTACCGGTTTGTGCCAGTTGTCACAGTCTCCCCCCGTTAAAAGAATTTCGTCCCGAAATTCAGGCTGAACTCACTCTCGCTGGAGTCTTCTTGAATAGGTGGGGATACTTTTTCTTGAACTGGTCTTCACGTTCCCATGTGTACTCGGGTCCGTGCTTAGAGCTCCAACGTACTTTGACAAGCTTCACACTGCTCCTCCTGGTCTTGTTGACTTTCCAGTCGGTAACCTCAACGGGTTGCTCTGTAAATCGGATGGCTTCATCAATATGCACTTCATCCATCGGGATGATCACGTTTTCTTGTGTTGGACTCTTCTTCAGGTTGGATACATGAAACGTATCATGTACTCCATTAAGTTCTTCCGGTAACTCCAACTTGTATGCCACGGTACCAATTCTTTTCAATATTCTGAATGGTCCGATGTATCGTGGATTCAGCTTTCCACGCTTTCCAAACCTGACTACGCCCTTCCATGGTGAGACTTTTAACAACACTTTGTCTCCCACCTTGAAATCTACCGATTTTCTATTCGGATCAGCGTAGCTCTTTTGTCGCTCTCGAGCCGCCTTAATGCGCTCTCGGATCTGTGCAATCTTGTCGGTTGTCTCTTGTACAAGTTCAGGACCAACCATACGTTTATCTCCAGCGTCTGCCCAACATAAGGGCGATCGGCATTTGCGGCCATACAGAGCTTCGAACGGCGCGGCTTTTATGCTCGTATGATAACTGTTATTGTAGGAAAACTCAACTAAAGGTAGATGAGTATCCCAGCTGCCGCCTAGATCCATGACACATGCGCGAAGCATATCTTCTAACGTTTGTATAGTCCGTTCGCTCTGGCCGTCTGTTTGCGGATGGAATGCTGTGATCAGATCTAACTGGGATCCAAAGGCTTCCTGAAATGATTGCCAGATTCTTGAGACAAAGCGTCCATCTCTGTCTGAAATGATTGAGATTGGCACTCCATGACGTGCCACAATTTCTCTTAAGTATATTTCAGCAAGCTTTCCAGTGCTGTCTTTTTCTCGGATCGGTAGGAAGTGCGCAGACTTCGTTAATCGATCAACTATTACCCATATCATATCGTGCCCTCTCGGGGTCCTGGGTAATTTCGTTATGAAGTCCATCGAGATTTGTTCCCACTTCCACACGGGAATCTCTGGTTGTTGTAGTAGGCCGGACGGTTTCTGATATTCTGCCTTAACCTTGGCACAGGTTAGGCATTTTCCAACATACACAGCAACGTCGCTTTTGCGTCTCGGCCACCAATAGTACTCCTTCAAGTCTTGATACATTTTGTCCGATCCTGGGTGGATCGAATATCTCGATTTGTGGGCTTCATTAAGGATGACTTCTCGTATGCCACCATAGAGTGGAACCCAAATACGCCTCTTAAAGTATAAGGCTCCCTCTTCGTTTGGCACCATGTATTTCAGCATACCCCGTAGGTATTCAGCTTTACGGTTTTCTTCTTTAAGAGCTTCTTGTTGTGCATCTCGAATGCGTGCTGTGAGGTTCGTTCGAATCGTCATTTCCAGTGCTCGAACCCTCAGGGTCTTAACCCTTTCTTTTCGGCTCAACGCGTCTGCTACAACGTTCGCCTTTCCAGGATGGTACTTAATCTCACAGTCATAATCATTCAGCAGCTCGACCCAACGTCGCTGGCGCATATTCAATTCCTTCTGATCAAATATTTGTTGCAAGCTTTTGTGATCTGTGAAGATTGTACATCGAGTACCATATAAATAATGTCGCCAAATCTTCAAGGCGAATACCACTGCACCCAGCTCCAGGTCGTGAGTGGTATAATTTCTCTCGTGAACCTTCAGTTGTCTTGAAGCATAAGCGATGACTTTTTGGCGTTGCATGAGCACGCAACCCAAGCCTTGTCGTGAGGCGTCGCAGTATACCACGAAGTCTTCAGTGCCTTCGGGTAATGATAATATCGGTGCATCGCATAGCTTGCTCTTAAGTAACTGGAAGGCTTCTTCTTGTTTAACACCCCAGTCGTACTTCTTGTCTTTCTGCGTAAGGGTCGTTAGCGGTTGAGCTATTTTTGAGAAATTCTCGATGAATCGCCGATAATAGCCCGCTAAGCCCAAAAATTGACGAACTTCAGTTGGGGTTTTGGGGGCTTCCCAGTTCTTTATCGCTTCTATCTTGGACGGGTCTACATGAATGCCCTTCTCATTCACCACGTGACCAAGAAATTGTACTTCGCGAATCCAGAATTCGCACTTCGAGAATTTTGCATAAAGCTTCTCTTTCTTCAGTAATTCCAAGATGGTTCTGAGATGTTGCTCGTGCTCTTCTTTCGTTCGCGAATAAATCAGGATATCATCGATAAATACAATCACGAATTTATCGAGATATGGTTTGCATACGCGGTTCATCAGATCCATAAAGACCGCTGGCGCGTTCGTCAATCCAAATGGCATCACAAGAAATTCGTAGTGCCCATAGCGTGTTCTGAATGCAGTCTTTGGCACACTTTCCTCTTGGATTCTCAGCTGATGGTATCCAGATCGAAGGTCGATCTTGGAATAGTAGCTTGATCCTTGCAGTTGATCGAATAAGTCATCAATCCTTGGTAGTGGATACCGATTCTTGATCGTGAGCTTGTTGAGCTTGTTCAGTTCCCTGTAATCGATACACATCCGCAGTGATCCATCCTTCTTCTTCACGAACAATACTGGAGCTCCCCAGGGTGAGAAGCTTGGCCTTATGAATCCTTTATCCAACAACTCCTGGAGCTGTGTAGATAATTCTTGCATTTCGGATGGCGCAAGTCGATAGGGTGCCTTGGCTACAGGAGCAGCTCCCGGAACCAAGTCTATGCGGAATTCGACTTGTCGTTGCGGAGGTAGTCCTGGCAGATCTTCAGGGAACACATCAGGAAATTCCTTCACTACAGGAATGTCTTCAAGTTTTGGCTCCACAGCCTTCATGTCTACAACGTGTGCTAGGAAAGCAACACATCCTTTCCTTAAGCACTTTTGTGCCTTCATACAACTGATGATTCGTAGAGGCGCGTTTCGTCTTTCTCCATGTACGATGAGAGTTTCACCATTCGCAAAAGGGATGCGAATGATTTTCTCATGACAAATAACTTCAGCTTTGTTCTTGGACAACCAGTCCATCCCGACTACTACATCGAAGCTACCTAATTGAATAGGTAAGAGGTCGATGCTAAATCTTCGTTCACCAAGTTCTAGCGTGCAGCCTCTAACAACTTCGCCCGATTCAACAAGTTTACCATTGGCTAGTTCTATGGAATAAGGAATTTCTAATCTACTAGATTCTATTCCAAGTATGCGTTTAAATTCCACAGACATGAAACTATAATCGGTGCCGGTGTCGAATAATATGGATGCAAAGTGATTGTTAATGAGGAACGTACCATTGACCACATTAGGGTCCTCGCGTGCGTCCCTTGCTCCAATCACAAATGCTCGGGCCTGAGCATTGTTTCCTTCTGGGCAATCCTTCATGAAATGATCTTTGCTTCCACATCTGAAGCATCCTTGGTTTCGCCCATTCCTGTTACCAGCACCGTTTCCATTTCCACCATTGTTCCTATCATCAGCCCCATTACGATTTCCATTCCCGTTCCTCTTACTCCAGCAGTCTTCAGTGCGGTGACCCAATTTTCCACACTTGTCACACTTTGAGATGCGACAAGCTCCCTCGTGATGGTGTTTACACCGATGGCATTTGGGCAAGGTGCCCCGGTATCCCCTTGCTGGTGCGTCGTTCATGGCTGCAAGAGGTTTCGCCCCTTGAGGCGGGTTAGGGTCACGCTTCTTGTTGGAACTCTTGTTGTTACGAATTGCCTGATTCAGATTTGCATGCTTCCTCTTCTTGTCTCCAGACGACTCAGCATGCGTCTCGGCATTTTCTGTTGGGTTCAGTGATAGCGTCTTCATTCGAACACAATTTTCAGTAAGGCTGACAGCCAGAGTTACAGCCTCGGTGATTGTTTGTGGTTTGGCCGACGTCACCATGCCACGAAACTCTGAGGCCAGTCCCCAAATGTAACGTTCAACACGCTTGAATTCGGGAGTCACCATGTAGGGAAGCACTCTGGACAGATCGTGGAATCTTCGAGTATAACCACTAATATCAGCACCTTCCATAGTCAAGTGCCAGAACTCCGTTTCCAGTCTTTGGAGTTCAGCACGAGAGCAATACTTCTCTCTCATTCTTTCCTTAAGTTCATCCCAAGTTAGGCCATAGGCGGCATCATCGCCCAAGGTTTGGACTTGCAGGTTCCACCAAGTCAGAGCTTCATCGACAAACAACCCAGTAGCAAAGGTGACTTGTTGATCCGCGGTACACTTGCTCATGCGGAAGGTAGCTTCAGTCTTCTCCGTCCAGCGCACTAATGCTACTGCACCTCCTGTGCCATCATAGTTCATCGGCTTGCAGTCGAGGAACTGCTTGAAAGTGCAGCTTCGCACTGCGCTGTCTCCAGATGAATCTCCATTCCCATTACGTCTAGCGTTGCTTGGTCCTCCACTGTCTTGAGTACAGTTTGCCTCGTACTGGGCGATAGCAGTGGAGATCCTTTCTTCCAGTAGAGCCTCCAGCTCTTCGGCAATTCTTGGCAGTGGGGGAGGAGGAGGTTGGTCACGAGCGTTCACAGCTCTTTTGGGTGCCATGTTCTGAAGAACACAACCCAATAGGGTTAGACATTTGTTTGATATCGTCCTACTAGGCAGTAGTAGTATGTATATTCGCAGGTATATACCACATAAGTGACATCAAACAATTATTACTCTAGCAGAGTACTTAGTAGGCTTGCACTGAGGGAATCTACACGTGACAAGACTTGCTGTGATTTCTGTGCACTGAATTCCATAATTATGTATGCATCCATAATTACGTAACTCCTTGCACAGTCTGCACAGTTCGTTTCATCCTCGTATTTCTTCCTTCAGATGGGCCATTGCTTTTAGGTAGAGTCACGTATACTTCTGACGTTCTACTTCTAGTACATGCTAATTATCACACATAATTGCAAGTAGTTTCTAGTTAACGACAAGTGCTACTCAAGTGCACTCTAAGTCTCGTAGTGTCTTTTCTAGACTCATGTAGACAGTTTCAGGCAGTGGATGTCGCGGGACGTTTTATGCAATGAAAACTCTTTGAAAATTGTTTTCGTGAAAGGATCCTAGAGATTGTAGACTAGACTCGAGAAGGAATCCTGATTCACTACAATCGCAGCTCTGATACCAATCTGTCACACCCCTTTCTGCGGCGGAAGCACGAGGTGTGATCATGAAAGGTTCTCATTGCATACGAAGAGTAAACATACTACATGCTCAAAAATATCTTCAAATATTACATTACTAAAAACATATGTCGAGTGTTTACAACACTAGATAACATATTGTCTTAAAAGTCACGACTTTATTTAATGATAAACAAAGCGACATCCACGAGCATGAGTAAGACCACGCGCACATCCATCCTAGTTACCTGAAATACATGTGAGTTTTTGGAAAAACGTCAACATAAAGTTGGTGTGAATTCATGCAGTTTTGTATTTCACGTTTGTATACTTTGTATAAAAACATAGTTGTGAATAAATCAAGTTTTTCTCGAGTACTCCACGTACTTCAAGTTATATATCAATCCTCTTGAGTACCCCACGTACTTCAAGTTATATATCAATCCTCTTGAGTACCCCACGTACTTCAAGTTATATATCAATTTTAGTATGGTATGAATTTTATGTAAATACAGTATTTCTGTAATTATCAGATTGTTAATGGGTTGCAAAGCCATTAACATGTGGCACGTCATAGGAAGTCACCAAACCTAAGGCATTTAATTGGTATATTCTGAGACACAAAAGCACTCCTCGGTTCTCGCCCCGACCGGGAGTGTGGCTGCCAGGCACCCGTTAGATCTAACCTTTTGTTCTGCGGTCTAAGTATGTACACGATTAATGGTGCTTCTGTACCCTATTCGTGACACTATTTCTCATAACGCATCCTACTTGGTTCTCGTTCTCACCAAGCGCGTTTCTTGTTATCATTTCTCATAGCGCCTCATACTTGGTTCTCGTTCTCACCAAGTGCGCTTCTCATATTCTTACATTTCATCACACTTGGTTCTCGTTCTCACCAAGTGTACTTCTTGTATTCTTATATTTCGTCACACTTGGTTCTCGTTCTCACCAAGTGTACTTCTTGTATTTATATCATACCAAATATAAATTTTGTACATTTATACATGTATTTCACCCCCGAAGTTATAAAAACTGAAAACAGTTAAAGAGAAAAGGGGGAGCATGAACTCACAACTTTGCGTTCCTAGCGTCGTAAACTCCACCGGATTTGCTTAATTAACGTCGTAACCTATACGCGTTTTCTTAACGTTAGTCACTAGACTTGCGTCGCACAAGTACAGTCACTCTCTTTTGTATATATTCTTGTGTTAAAAATATTCTATATTTTTAACTACGTATCTTACTTATATTATTTTCTCCAAAAATAAATATAAGTCTTTTGTGTTTTGCACTTTGCACCCGAATTATGTATCTTGTATTTTGTATGTGCATTTTTATGTCTTAATACACTAGTACGTATAACACATACTATATACACTTAGCACATAAGTTGGTGATCAAATAATATATATATTTTTCTCTCAAAATATACATACTTATATTCATTTTATTCTTGAAGAAATCATCATTTCTTATCACCAAAAATTAGGGAAACCTTGGTAATACTTTTAAATACATTTTTAGGGAATAAGTTTCTCAAAAACTTATATTTTTCTAAGTGTCAAAATTTATAAAAATTTTGACAGAGTTTCCCCTAAAAATGGAGGTTTCCCACGTTTTCAAAACGTGTGTTTATTTTCTTTTAAATCATCATCAATCATCAATAATCATCAACAACAATTATCAACAATACTCATCAACAATAGTCACTAATTTCTCTATTTCATGAACTTGAATATTTACAAAAATGTGTAGTAACTTACTAGCACATTTAGTAAGTCTCGTTATCTTTAAAAATAATTTTAGTTTCTTAAAAACTTTATTTTTAAAGAATATGAAGTCTCACAACTTCTAGTCGAGATTCGCAAAAATATTTCTTTGTTAAAATTTTCTTGTGACACAAGTGTCCACACACTTGTTTATTTACTAAAAACGCTTTTAGTTCGGATAATATTCGGGTTTTAACAACACTAATATTTTTGCTTGGTTCTTCCGAAAAACCACTTGTAGATCTTTAGATCTACTAGTTTAGAACTCCATTTTATAAGAAAAATCGTTTTTACACAAGTTCATGTTTATGTTTGAAAGGGTTCGTCATCTAATAATTTTACGGCTTAACATAAGGCTAGTTCATGTTCCAAGAACATGATCTAGCGTGGTTTGATGACGATCTCTTCCAACACTAGCAATCCACAACAATAAATAATCATAACAAAACTAGTTTCAAAAGTTTTACACTAACATTCATCCATTAACCACCATTTTTATTATTTTTAGTAGACTTTTAGTTTTGGTCTCTAGTGTTCATAATTTTTATCCAACAAATCTCTTATTAACCACTTTAGACAAGATTAATAGGATGTTTTAGAACACTTACTACTAGCTCGAGGCTAGGGAAGAAACTAGACGAAAAATGGGTGGTTAAAAGCGACGTAGAGAGGTCCTCGCGATTCCGTATGCACCGAGCCTCCTTATGCGTGACCCTTCACACTTGTATGTATATGGTTTATCAAGATGGAAACTTGAAAGTGGTTGGATGGTTGTGTGACCTCTTGGCCGTAGGTATCAAAGGGAGAAAGAAAGGAATGTCAAATTTTGTAAAGTGATTTTGGAATGTGATCCCATGGATTCTTTTATAATTCACCAACTCTAATTACCCAAGAGGTAAAGTGTCCCCAAGATATTATGCATTAAGAAATAAATAATCAATATTAGTGGAGGTTGTCCCCTCATGGGGAAACCGATCGTTCAAGTGGGTTGGGTATCCAAATTGGATTTCAACCAAAAAGTTAAGTGTTAGTTGATTTGTTAGGAATTTTATTTAGTGTAATATGTGTATTGTAATTTATAACGGGTGTTAGGGTATTCGGGGACCCTAACTAGCTCAGAAAAAAATAAAAACAATGTCATTGACAATATTTTTTTTTTTGTGCTCCGGGTAAAGTCCGGTTGTTCGGTTAGACACTAGTTCGTTAAAGTGCTAAATTACACCTTTTAGTGTCTAATAAGTACCTTTCTTGTACCATTTCAATTCCCAACACTCAGGGAAATATTCTGACTGAAAAATTATATTTTCTGCATAATATTCGTGTGCTGAAAGCTGAATTATTGCTGAATTTTATAGATTCTGCACTTAAAGTGCGTTTCGGGTGCTTTTTAGTGCTAAATTTTGCTTTCGCATTGCATATATATTAACCCTTGTATGTACTCTTGGGTTTTAATGCATTCTTATTGTCGGACCTACACCTAGGCTCCAATTTTATTGTCTGACTGCTTTCTGCAGTTCTGTTGACACATTGTGTCCTACCGGTGAGTTTACTAATATTTCTGACGCAACGCTCTCGTTTATGCATAAAGCAATATCTTGTAGTATACAACGTGCATGAATTCACTTGTTTAATCATGTGTTCAGACATTGCTGACAATTAAGCACATAATTGAAATCATTAAATAATGATTAAAGTGTACGGAAATTACCGGTTTGTGCCAGTTGTCACAACCTTAAAGGGTAGCCAACATACCTCCATATAGACCGTGGAGATATGAATGGTGAAAATCTTTTATTTTATATAGACAGTAAAATAATGTCAAGACACCACAGACAAACGATAAGGAAGAATCACCTTCAACATAAGAAACTAGTTATTAAAGTCATTAATACGAAACCAAATAAAAAGTGCGAAAAGATTAGAAATAAAAAGTATTACACTAGACACTTGTCTTTACCAAGTGATGTATGAGACTTAGGCAAACATGGCCTTGATTGTCAAGAACTCTTACGATCAATCTTGGATCCCGAGACGACTCACACACTCTATGATGGACAATGGATGATGGTGGTGGATGATGGTGTTATGGTGGTGGTGGGTGGTGGGTGAAGTGTGAGAGAGGTGGTGTGCCAAGGGATGGTTTGAGCTTGAGCCAAGCACTCCTATTTATAGGCTGAACAGAAGCTCGGGCACGGCCCCGTGTCCAGTGGGCACGGCCCCGTATCCACATCCTTCTCTTTCTTCATTTAATGCCGCTTGTCTTATTAGTTGACCACGCCCCCGTGTCCGCTGAGCACGACCCCGTGTGCAGAAGAATCTTTGTACTATGAAGATTTGCCTGGATTGTGCGAATCTTATAGTTGACCACGGCCCCGTGTCCGCTGAGCACGGCCCCGTGGTGGGCAATAGAAGCTTCTACCACTTTGTCTTTTATGCTGACACTTGGGCACGCCCCCGTGCTGGCTGAGCACGGGGCGTGTTCAGTCTTCTGTCTTCTTGTTTTGCTTGGGAAGATGCTGTCGTGGGGTCGGGCATGTCACGTCTTGTTCCTTTTCTCGTATTTATGTTAGATTTTGATGTCTTTTTGGTTCTTTTGTTAATTTGAGCTCATTTAATCCTGAAAATACAAAAGGAAGACAAAAGCACACTTTTTCCAACATTAGTACTAAAAAAGGGTTAGTTTTATGCCACAATTGATGTAATTTATATGTTGCTTTTTGCACACATCAAATACCCCCACACTTGAATCTTTGCTTGTCCTCAAGCAAAACTCTTTAATATGTGGCTATTACACTCCCAAATGGAATGGGTAGGAAAGAAGGTTTTGGGCTTGTCATAGAGTGTCAGGATTTCCAAGATTCTTTATTTAGTTTTATTTTTATTTATTTACAATCATATTCGTCATGATTTATTTAAAACTTTTCATAAGATAAATTACTTATTAGGGCATAACATGCCTTTGTAAAATTTTATTTATATACAATTTCACATCCTCACGGGGATCACTCAACACTCGGCCGAAAATGTATTTTTGTGGATCACTCGAGAGCGGCATGGAACTTACTCCTACCATAGGCTTGCCAAGCAATCAATCCTCCTCCTTTTTAACTTATATACCTTTGTAAATATCAAGAGGACTTTTTTGGGTGAAGGGTTAGGCTTGGGTTAAAGGTAGGTGGTTGGGTTAGTAGAAAAAGGGTGAAAAGCGTAACAAGTATCGGTTTTCGTAAGACTTTCTATTTTTCCACTTTTATTTTTATGAAGCTATTTTTCAAACAAAGTCATTTTTGATAAACTTGTTTGTTTATTTGCTTTTGCTTCATAATCAACTGATTTTTTTTTTTTGAAAGTTATATGAGAAACCGAGCTAGTTACTAAAACAAAGGGTTAAAAATGAAAAAGGTTTTGGTGGGTAAAAAGGCTGTTTGTTTGGGTTATGAAATGAAAAGGTTTAGGCTCAAAGGGGCTAGCTAGGGGGATTTTTGGGTAGGTGGTAAAAATAAAATAATGGTGTAGAAGTAAAAAAGGGTTAGTCCTAATGCCTCCATCATTTACTTACTCGGGTTTAAGTTGGTAAGGACCGAGAATGTATCGTCGTGGCAAGTTTTAGAGTCGTAAGAACCAAGCGGCTATTCACACAAGAAACGAAAAATGAGCATTTAGTTTAAAGATATATATTTGTATGCTCAATAAAGGCTCAAAACTCACTTTTGTGGGAATGGGTTTTTATGTGATCAAGTATATATAATTAAATTTTAACTAAGCATGTCATGCCTTTTCGTAATTTTCTTATGTTGGTTCTTTTTATCACGACGCTATCGGTTGTAAATTCGTAAAAATATAACCTTTTTTAGAACTTGAATTTCCCGAGTTAAACCTAGACAAGTAAAAAAAATGAAAATTTTTGAAAAAAATTTGGGGTGATTAGCGGTTCCAATAGAGTTTTGTGTAAGGCTTGTATTTAGGACTTGCAAGATTCAAGGTTTTAGCATCCCCCCACACTTAAATTACACATTGTCCTCAATGTGTCCCAAAAATAAGTTTTTAGGTTGATTGAATGTGTAAAAGGTGTGAAAAAGCAAAAATTTTGTGTTACTGGGCGCTGAACACGGCCCGTGTTGTCCGGGCACGGCCCCGTGTTCAAGTGCCAGTAACAAAATTAAATCAAGAGAAACAGAAGCCTGGACACGGGGGCGTGTTGGGTGAGCACGGCCCGTGTCCAGTTTACCTGAACTGGGTATTTCTGCAGACTGTGCAGCACGGGGCCGTGTTGGGCCGACACGGCCCGTGCCGAACTTACTGTAAACGAAGAATTTTTTCGGACGATCCTGTTTTCCTGAATGGGGTGCTGGTTCAAGCTTCCCTTGTATCCTTTGCCATCTCAAGTGTGTTTTATTCCTGAAAATTAAAACTAACTAGAAAACATGAAAATTAATCTAAACTAAACTAAGGATAGTTCCGCGGAATGCCTCCATGGTGCGCCACGTTTATAAGTGTCCTTGGCTAGACCCAAAGCCTGGTCATATGTTACCCAAGTGGGATGTATTGCTTCCCATGTTACACCGTCGGAGAGCGTCATCCAAGCTTGAGTCTATGACCTTCATGTAGTTGACCAGGTCTTCGTCCTCTACTCTCTTTCCACATTCAAACTTCACTTCCTTGTCCCCAAACTTCAATGTTAACGTTCCGTCATTCATATCCACCACTGCTTGGGCGGTGGCTAGAAATGGCCTCCCGAGGATGAGAGGGACATCAATGTCTTCTTCCATGTCTAGGATGACAAAGTCGGTTGGGAAAACGAAGTTTTCAACCTTGACCAATAGATTTTCAGCGACACCTTGTGGAAATTTGACGGATCTGTCGGCGAGTTGTATGCTCATCTTTGTAGGGCTTGTTGCTCCTAGGCCGAGTCGTTTGAACATCGATGTGGGCATGAGGTTAATGCTAGCCCCAAGATCGGCTAATGCATTATGGACGGGGGATTCCTCGATCGAGCAAGGAATTGTGAAGCTTCCGGGATCAATTTTCTTTTGTGGGAGTTTGTTGAGTACTAAGGCGGAGCATTCTTCGCCTAAGTTAACTAGTTGCAATGATTCGATTTTCCTTTTGTGAGTGAGGAAATCCCTCATGAATTTTGCATATTTAGGCATTTGGGTTAGGACCTCAATAAAAGGAATATTAACATGCAATTGTTTTAGTAAATTTTCGAACTTTGCGAATTGCTCATCGGTCTTTTGACGATTTAACCTACCGGGGTACGGAATTGGAGGAGTCTTGGTGGGCTCTTGATTTGGTAAAGAAGCCTTTTCGGGTTGGGGTGCGGGTGGAGTCGTGGTTTGGCTAGACTGGCTTCTTTCATCTGGCGGTAATGGAGCCTCCTCGGGACCCACGGTTCGATTTCTCAATGTGATGAGATGTACTTGAGCTTTTGGGTTGGTTTCGGTATTGCTAGGTAACGCGCCTTGTGGTCTCTCGGATAAATTTTGAACTATTTGATTTAATTGTTTTTCCGTGTTTTGAATGCTAGCTTGTTGATTTCTAAAATTCGATTCCAATTGTTGAAATCGATCCGAGTTTTTCTTTTCGGTGTCGGAGATGAGGCGAGATACAGTATCTTCAAGCCTTTATCTTCCACCTTGTTGTTGAAAAAAATTTTGTGGTTGTTGAAAGTTAGTTCGTTGGCTTTGTTGGTTACTACTATTGCCGGGATCTCTCCAACCAAGATTAGGGTGGTTACGCCATCCTTGGTTGTAGGTACCCGTTGGTGGACCCGATGGCCTAGGTCTATTATCAATGTAGTTTACCGTTTCTGTTTGGTCATCTACTTCTTTCATACAACTCCAATTTTCATGTGGCCCACCACATCCTTCACAAGCCATAACCGAGGCCGTTTTTGTCATTTCTAGCTTTTTGATTTTCGAAGAGAGGGCCTCGATTTGGGCTTGTAAAGAAGTGCTTTCATCAACCTTATGGGCGCCCGGGGCAATAGATTTATTACCTCGGGGAGTGTGCCATTGAAAATTGGTTTGAGCAATTTCCTCAATTTGATTATATATTTCATTTGGGCGACGATTACCTAAAAGTCCCCCGGAGCTAGAATCAAGTGTTTGTCTTGTGTGTGGCAACAACCCATTGTAGAAAGTGGATACTTGTTGCCATACCGCAAGACCGTGATGAGGACACTTTCTTAGTAGCTCCTTGAACCTTTCCCAAGTTTCGTATAAGGATTCCCCATCCTCTTGTGAATATGTATTAATTTCAGTCATTAATTTAGCCGTTTTAGCAGTAGGGAAATACTTATATAGAAACTTTTGGGCTAGTTCATCCCAGGTGTTTACCGAGCCTACTGGGAGGGTGTTAAGCCAAGCCTTAGCTCGGTCTTTTAGTGAAAATGGAAACATCCGAAGGCGAATGGCGTTGTTTGTTGCTCCATTGATCCGAAAGGTATCACATATTTCCAAGAAATTAGTAATATGTAGATGGGGATCCTCGTCCGCAAGCCCATGGAAGGTTGCGGAGTTTTGAAGCATTTGTATCAGATGCGGCCGAAGTTCGAAGTTGTTGGCTTCGACATTTGGTGCATTGATAGCGGCGCCTAGATTACCTACGGTGGGTCGTAAGTAATCCACGAGGGTACGTTGGTCCGCCATTGGAAGTGGTTCCCCCGAAACTTTCTCTTGGTTTTTAGCTTTAAGTCTTTTTCTGAGAAAGCGTTCGGGTTCTTCTAGGGGTTCTTTTATGTCTCTACTAGAACTGGAGCTCATGCACTACGTAGGAAGTTCAAATGTGGCGCCTTGGTTCCAACTCCTGCAACAAAGACAGAAAAGAACGCTGGTCTGAAGGTTCACCACGGCCCCGTGTTCAGTGAACACGGCCCGTGGTTGGAGATACAGTGATTGTTTTCCGGATCCCTGTTACTGGGGAGTTGGGCACGGCCCCGTGTTGCACCGACACGGCCCCGTGTTCAGCTCTCTGTAACTCGGAAAATAAGAACTGCCAGTAACAATGCTGAGCACGGCCCGTGTCCGACCTGGCACGGCCCGTGTCCGACCTGGCACGGCCCGTGCTGAGTTCTGCAGAAGCTAAAAAATTAAGAAAAATCCTAAAAAAATGAAAAATAAGAAAAAACGATTAGGCCGTTGATTCCTAACTTTCTTAAAATCCTTGTGTCCCCGGCAACGGCGCCAAAAACTTGATGCGTGTGAAGTGTTATATATATTAGGTGTATATTTTAAGCCCTTTAACACTTTTTTTAGCTAAGTTTTAAATTTATAAAACACGATATTTACTAACACTAAACACACATATGGGCAAGTGCACCCATCATGGGCGTAGTATAGTGTTGGTAAGATACCGAGGTCGTCCAAGGACACAAGAGCTTTTAGTACCGCTTTATACTCAACGTCTAATCAAATCAAAAAGTTTAGAAAAAAATGTTTTAAGCTAAGAAAAATAAAAACTAATTAAAATGCTGAAAAATAAAAATAAAAGAAAAAACAGATAGACAAGATGAAT
Organism: Helianthus tuberosus; assembly: GCA_030545235.1. Taxonomy (NCBI): domain Eukaryota; kingdom Viridiplantae; phylum Streptophyta; class Magnoliopsida; order Asterales; family Asteraceae; genus Helianthus; species Helianthus tuberosus. Next base: position 123,335,811 of record CM060409.1, read on the forward strand.
CACTTGGTTCCGACTCGTGTATAGTGTAACCTTTGATTATTTCCGCACTTTTGCACTTATTTAAGAGATTATCTTAGTTATTGTAGTAGGCCCCTCTTTTGAAGGTGACGTTACCCTCAACCCAGTAGTTTGAGTCAGCAAGGATACAATCCTAAAGGGTCGGATTATTGAAAGATAATTAATTAAGTTATTAATGCAAATTATGGTAGGCCCCTCTTTTGGAGGTGACGTTACCCTCAACTAAGTAGTCTGAGTCAGCAGGGATACAGTCCTAAATAGCCGGGTTATAGTATTAATAGTAGTTTAACTTATGAGGGGATCAAAGAGTTTGGACCCCCGCCATCCAATACCGTTAAGTATTGAAGGAGGTCCTACTAAATTTGACCCAGGTCCATTGCAGGACCTCTAAAGGCTGAACAATGGCAAGACTCTTACCAAACCGTTCCCTTAACCCCCAACCAGGTAGCCAACATACCTCCATATAGACCGTGGAGATATGAATGGTGAAAATCTTTTATTTTATATAGACAGTAAAATAATGTCAAGACACCACGGACAAACGATAAGGAAGAATCACCTTCAACATAAGAAACTAGTTATTAAAGTCATTAATACAAAACCAAATAAAAAGTGCGAAAAGATTAGAAATAAAAAGTATTACACTAGACACTTGTCTTCACCAAGTGATGTAAAAGACTTAGGCAAACATGGCCTTGATTGTCAAGAACTCTTACGATCAATCTTGGATCCCGAGACGACTCACACACTGTTAGGCCCTAAAATGTGAGACTGACGCATCAAATTAACACAACGGGTTATGGTTACGAATTGGGTTTTATCGGGTTAGTTAGTATTAGGTTGTGGACCTTTATAGGTCACTTAGGCCAAGCTTTAGGCCATGTGGGCCAAGCAGGCCCAAGGGAAGCCCATGTAGGGAAGTGGGCTTGAGTTAGTATATAAACAAGTTTTCAACTTGTTTTTAGGTTTGAACCTCATTGTTACAAAATTCTAGAGTTTAGAGAGAGGTGATTCGATTGTGGTGTAGGACACTTGTACCAGACGTTTTGCTTATTCAAGTAATAGAACGTGTGCAAGTGTTGAAAGTGATTCGGTATTGTGTTCTTCGTATTTTTATATTTTTCGTGTTTATCCTTGAATCACATCAAGTTTGGATTCCATACAAACTTGGTGTTGTTTGATATCATTGAAAGATCCGGTAAAACGGGACTTACAAGTGGTATCAGAGCCTTTAGAACCTATTCTAGGCTCGTTTTGATATCAAATTTTCAAGATTTTGAAAAATTTTGGCGAAAATCATCAAGAACATTCATCGTGTTCTTTGCGTTCTTCATTGTGGTCATCCAAATTTTATGATAAATCAGTATATTTTGGTACTTTGATTTTTTTCAAGATTGTTAAAAGATTAGACGAAATCTTTTTATTTTTCTTGAAAATATCCTGTTTTTTAAATTCCCAAAGTTTCGGTGGAAAGTTGTTGATTTGATTGAAACTTTCCATATATTTTTATAAAATACAACAACTTGAATGTTTTGAGTTATCCTACAACAGATTTCGAGTCCAATTTTTAAGGAAACACTGGTCTTCTCCTTCACAATAATCTGGTCTCGACTCAACTCTATTCCCAAAGATCTCGACTCCCTGCCATTCACCATCTCTTTCGAGTCGCAACCAGAGATCCTTCCATTTTACACCACTGTTCATCATCTTCTTCCAAGTTCTCGACAGAATAGATCTTTTGCAATCATCTCCGAAGTTAAAGTAAACAGATCTTGGTCTCGACTCACATCAACCACTCCATTTTTAAAGTAAACAGATCTTGGTCTCGACTCACATCAACCACTCCATTTTTAAAGTAAACAGATCTTGGTCTCGACTCACATCAACCACTCAATTCCGATTTCTCGAGTCGCAATCATCTCCGAAGTTACATCATCATCACCAGTCTCGAGTCGCAATCATCTCCGGGTCACACCTGCAACTTGAAATCATTTTCTCGAGGACTGTTAGTGACACTTGGGTGTCGGGAAAGAAAGCAGTGACAAGAACATTCACACGAAGAAGAAGATATACAGTTATTTTTTTTTATAATATATTATATATTAGGGTATTAATAATTATTTAGTAATCATTACGTATTCATTAGGTTTTAATAATAATAATAATATTAATAATAATAAGTAATAACTATTATAATATTGATTAGATTTTTCTAATTAAAAAAAAGGGGGGGGGGGGTTTGTTTGTTTGTGATATCGGTTTGAAAGTTTTTCGAGGTGCAGTTCAGAAATCGGGTTCAATCGCGTGCAAAGGGTTTGCGAGTACACGGGTTCTTGTTTGATTTGTGTTTTGAGGAGAAAAACAAAAGTATCAACCACCCACTGAGATTATGGCATTCGTGTTTCACAAACCAGTGGCTCAAGAAATTACCAGAGAAGATATACTTTCTGTCTTTTGAACTCCTGAGTGTCGAGAAAGGGTTGAGGCATATAGAATACACAATGCTGAGCTAATACAAGATTATCAAGACATGAAAAATAAAAACTTTACTTTATCGAAAAATGAAAAACTTTACAAAGAAAAGATCGAAGCTCAGCGAAAAGACATCATCAAACTCAAGGATGATGTAAGTGTAAAATCATCTCAACTCTTATACGTTCAAGAAAAACTGTGCGCCGTGACTAAGGAACTGGAAGATATCAGAGACAGATATCAAATTAATGAGCTTAATATTAAGAAATTTGATTCTTCCAGCAAATTAGTCAAAAACTTGTCTGATCAACAGCTCGCATACAAGGAAAATAAAGGGCGTGGTTTGGGTTTTAATCAGGCTCCTCCTCCTTACAATGACAACTACACATATTTACCCATGACTGAGGAGGAATTGATGAATGAGGACAAGATGACTTATGGCCCAAAAACTGATAAGTCATCGATCAACACTGAACATGTTGAGAGTCGAGCAACTCAGTCGATCACGTTTGTTGCTAATTGTGCAAATGATACTAATGCTTCGTCTTCTTTTGCAGATGAAGTAACAGTTGAAAATGTAGTTAGGGATGAACAAGCATCAGAGTCTGGTTCTTATGAAAATTTAATAAATGAACTTAATCAAGACTCTATTTCGACGTGTGATATTTTTAACTCGGTTTTTCGCTCTGTGATTAATTTCAGGCCTGACGGTTTGGGCGAAAACGTTGATGCGTGTGAAACAAAGACTGAAACGACAAATGAAATGAATGAGCCAGTTGAACCATCTGATTCCAAATGTGAATCATCTGAAGCAACTGATTCTGAGAAATTGGAATCAGTTGATTCTAGTGGATTCAGCTCAAAGGCGTCATGTGCAGAACCGTCTTGTGCTGAAAATTTGTCAAATGGTTCAGCTGAAGTTCCTGCTAAAGTTTCTGGTATTTCATCTAACAAACCAGAACTCTCCGATTCTGTCAAAGCTGATAACATGAAGGATGAAGAGAAGATTGACGTGAACAAGGCTCCAAGTGCGCAAGCTAAACAATCTGAACCTTCTGTTAGTGATACAAAGGTTCAGATCAAGCAACAAGAGCCGAAGCGAGCAGGTAAAGGACGCGGAAATAAGAAGCCTAAACATCAAAGACGATCAGGCTTTCCACAGTCCTCAACGGGCAGTAATAGTCCTCAAAAGGCCCGTGATGTGAAAAATGTCTTTGTTAAGCCAGTCTGTAATGGCAAATGTGAGAAATATGCATTTGACTGTGCTAACAAAGGTTTTAGAAAGACTGGTGAGATTTCTGAACAAGACTTGCAGTCTAAGGAAAACAAGAAGAATCAAAGGAAATCTCCACCACAGAAGGCCCCTGCAAACGACAAGTACAGACATCCAAATTCATCTTCGTCTGCGGGAAATGTGCAACACAAACAAGCACAGAAAGGACCGGTTCGTCCTTCAGGGCCTGCAAGAGCAAATCCAACTGATCAGAATGCTTTCTACATGAAGAGACAGACATGCTTCAATTGCGGCATTGCTGGTCACATTGCTCGAAATTGCACACATCGTCCCTATGTACCCTATTATATGCAAAATCAGAGGGTTACATCAAAGGATAACTACCATTCCAAGCCGATGAAGGTATCATCACCTAAGGCAATGAATAATGTGAATCCCAAGGTTAAACCTTCTGATGGGGATTGGAACGCTGCTAAAAACAAACGCAAGGCTGTTCAAGAACAAAAACGTTTTTCTAAAACTAACAAGCCTGAATCAGCTAAAGTTGCTCAACTGAAGGCAACAAACACGTTTGTTAAACCGAAACAGATTTGGAAACCCAAATCTAAAGCAGCAACGTCTCCAATCCTTGAAACGAAAGGGGACTTGTGTTTGAAAGAAGTGTCTTACTTTGATGCTTCAGGAAAACCCAGGACCACGATGGCCTGGGTACCCATGTCTTACTAATCTCCTTACCTTTCAGGAACAACCAAGGAGGAGCTGTTGACAATCTCTGGAATGTTGATAGCGGTTGTTCCAGAGATAAAACGGGTAACATTTCTCTGTTGCAAAAAGTTCAAATTTTTTTTACAGATGATATGTTTCCTTTGGAGGAGATAACAGAAGTAAGAAATAATCAGCAAAAGGTACCGTTTAAATTCAGTACTTTGATTTGAATTTGATTAGTCTTCAATCTAATGACGGAACGGTTAAACAAAAATATTTCTTTCTTGGTTCATTACTTTGTATATAAATTGTGTCACACCCCCAAAATCCACCTGCGGAGTACTACCGCTTGGAGGCGTGACTGACCAGGATCCAGCCACCAATCATATTGAACAAGCATATAAGTAGTTATAAAATCCAACCAATACAATTGGTGTTCAAACAAAACATAGTTAAGTTGCAAGCGGAAGCATAAGTCTTAAATCAAAACATAAGTTTAATTGTTTCAAAGTTTAACATGGCACACAGCCGTCCATGTCCCACAACGACTCTCCTCCATGCAAGCTCCAGCTAAGTACCTATTGACCTGCAAAGCATGTAGTAACGAGTCAACAACAAGTTGAGTGAGTTCACGATTGGGTGTTCGCTTTAAGTTGTTCCAAAAACAGTTTCCTTTATCTGGCATCCTGCCGTGGGGGTTACCCCATAGTTAAAAACGTGACTTGTTTATTCCCGGTTACTCTGGCAATCCAGCCGTGGGGGCTACCCCGTGTTAGTTATCTGGCATTTCGGCCGTGGGGGCTACCCCATGTATATACTAGACTCGTTACCATATCGACTGCTGACTGTAGTCATGTTTATGTGCCCTGAAACTGTCAATGTCTATCATCATTGACGTGCCCCAGATCCATTAGTTCACGCCCGTCCTCTGCGGCACGGTGTGAGGTTTGTCAGACCTAAATAGCGCTATCTAACTAATGACCCGCTCGCCATTGGCCCGGCGATTAAGTCGATATAAACAGGAGGGACTTCGTGATAGAGTTTTGGTCTAGTACGAGTTATCTGTCCGTGAGGACGAGGAATTACATTCCTGAACCATTGCTGTCCTAGCCAAGGAGGACGAGGAATCTACGTTCCTTAACCCCATTCCCAACCCAGGGAATCCCATGCTTTGTAGAGGGTGTGAACTCACCTTGGTTTGCTCGGCAGATACACAGAAAAGTCAATCAAGCAATATTGTGGTCAACCACGTCCTAACATAGTTGTATCATACAAGTCAGGTTCGTATCCAAGTTGGGCACGTATGTTCTACACGTATTGTACTCAAGTAACAATCATGGCATACATGTATAAACATGGCAGTTTGCAATAATGCCTATGGTTTGAACAGTAGTATGCATTACAAATAAACAAAGTCTAAGGCCCGGCCCAAACACCAAGCCCGTAATAATGCAAGCCCAATTCAGCGTGCACAAGTGTGTGGCCTCGAGTCGAGACTGTACGGTCTCTACTCGAGACTGTGCGGTCTCGAGTTGTAGTCCACAAGGTTTCGAGTCGCAACTAAGGTGATCTCGGGTCATGCATGTGTTGGTCTCGAGTCGCAACCGGACTCGTAAGTATGGTCTCGAGTCAAGATGTTTGGGTGTTGATCAAGTGTGGTCTCGAGTCGCAACTGGACTCGCAACCAAGATTTCGAGTTGTGTTGTTTTGGTCTTGAGTCGAGACTATGGGTTCTCGACTCGCAACCTGTGTCGCAACCGGGGATCTCGACTTGTCCTGTGGTGGTCTCGAGTCGAGACAGAAGGTTTCGGCTGGGGACATTTGCTGAATTCCACATTGTACTTGGCCAATGAGATTTCATGGTCATGATACTATGTACTAGCCAATAACAATGCACTAACATGTTCCCTTGTCTAGTTAATTTCTGAAATGGATCAAACATGGCAATTTTCAAATACCATAACACATTCATATCACATTCATCATATATTCATCTAGTTCATCTTTAGGGTTTTCATCCTTTGAACAAACAAGCTCATTAAACCGATTTATGTCAACATAATCTACTTAGTTTAATGCACCAATGATCCTTGTCATTCACACATTCAACCGAGAACATAATAGCACCATATTCAAGCATATCTCTACTTATTCATATGTCAAACTAGCATGATTCTTAACAAACCAATCTATTCTTACTAACCATGACTTTATCTAGGATTCAAATATCAACATCATAGATGAACAACAACAATCCTAGTACCGATTATTCAAGTGGGGTATGTTCATCATGCATAAGGCAAACATATTATCAAATAACTTCATTATTCATTATCATCAACCAAAATATCACATCATCATCATCAACAACAATTGAAATATAAACACACAATAGGGATCACTAACCGGTTAAAGGGTATAAGGGGTGAACTTCCAAATGTCGATTCCGAGCTTGAACCGAAGGTCCTAGTGTGCCGGTGTGGATCCGAGAGAATGAGAGGAGAGGTAATGTTGAGACTTAGGGTTTTAGTGAAGAGGGTGGAGTGTGTGTGTGGGTGAGTGTAGGTTTCTCAAAAGTGGTGATGTTGGCTCACTACAAGGGTTATATACTAGCTTCTATGTTTATGCACCCAAATGGGCTTTCGAGTGGGGTGGAGAGAGACACGGCCCAACCGACCCATTAGTTACACTATTCACTCGAGACCGCATGGTCTCGAGTCGGTTTCTTGTGTCTCGGTTCATATATAAATATACGCATACATACAAGCACACACACAATCATATAAGTTCACATATATCATTCATCAATTCATCAAATCAGTTAGTCACTTAACGTTCAAGCATACAACGAAAGGTTCTAAATTTCAAGTTGTCACATCATCCCCAAGTTGAAAGAAATTTCGTCCCGAAATTTGGTAGACACTCACTGAGGAAGCTAGTTAAGTTGTATGGTTTTCCCGGTTTTCCTGGGGTGTCACATCCACCCCCCGTTGATCTGGAATTTCGTCCCGAAATTCCGTAGCTTCAGCCTCAGTAGTGGTTGTATTGTTTGCGAACAGTTGGGATACTTTTGTTTCATCTGATCTTCGCACTCCCAGGTGAACTCTGGGCCGCGACGTGAGTTCCAACGAACTCGAACGAGAGGTATTCTAGTGCTCTTGAGGACCTTAACATCCCGGTCCGTGATTTCGACTGGTTCCTCAACGAATCGTAACTGCTCGTCGATAGTGAGTTCCTTCAGAGGAACTACGTGGGTCTCATCTGACAGACACTTCTTCAGATTTGACTCGTGAAAAACGTTGTGAACTGCACCGAGTTCGGCTGGTAAGTTCAGTCTGTAGGCCACCCTGCCTATTTTCTCAATGACTTCGAAAGGTCCAACGTATCGTGGGTTAAGTTTGCCGCGTTTACCAAAATGAACCACACCCTTCCAGGGTGAAACTTTGAGTAGTACCCGCTCCCCAACCTGGAGCTCAAGTGGTTTCCTGTCCTTATCGGCGTAGACTTTCTGACGGTCACGAGCTGCCGCCATGCGTTTTCGTATTTGAGCGATTTGTTCGGTTGTGTCTACCACATGTTCTGGACCAGTGATCTGACTATCTCCCACCTCTGCCCAACAAAGAGGTGACCGGCATTTACGTCCGTACAATGCCTCAAACGGAGCAGCTTTAATGCTGGTGTGGTAGCTGTTATTGTACGAGAATTCCACAAGCGGCAGGTGCTTTTCCCAGCGGTTGCCAAAGTCGATTACACATGCACGAAACATGTCTTCTAATGTTTGAATAGTGCGCTCGGACTGCCCGTCCGTCTGAGGGTGATACGCTGTGCTCATGTCCAATCGTGAGCCAAAGGATTTGTGCATTGCTTACCACAGCTCTGAAGTGAAACGAGCATCTCGATCCGAGATAATAGAGGTGGGCACCCCGTGCCTCGAAACAACTTCTTTGAGGTATATTTCTGCAAGAGTTGAGAACTTATCCGTCTCCTTGATAGCCAAGAAGTGTGCAGATTTTGTGAGTCGATCCACGATCACCCAAATAGTATCGTTCCCGCGCTGGGATCTAGGTAGGCCAGTGACAAAATCAATGGAAATTTGCTCTCATTTCCATTGGGGTATCTCTGGTTGTTGGAGTAGGCCTGAGGGTTTCTGGTATTCAGACTTGACTCTCGCACAAGTCAAACACTTGCTGACGTAAGTTGCTATGTGGGCCTTCATGCTAGGCCACCAGTACGTAGTTTTGATATCATGATACATCTTATCTGATCCAGGGTGTACTGAGTAGCGAGACTTGTGTGCTTCATCCATCACAAGCTCTCGTAAGTTGCCATAGAGTGGGACCCAAACGCGTCCCGTTACGTAGTAAGCACCATCTTCCTTCTGTTCTAAGCGTTGCCTTGATCCGCGTAGGGCTTCAGCCCTGACGTTTTCTGGTTTCAGTGCTTCTATCTGAGCGTCTCGTACCTGGGAAGGAAGGCTAGAATGAATCGTGAGTTGTAAAGCTCGTACGCGCTTAGGCGCAGTGTCCTTTCGACTGAGGGCGTCAGCCACAACATTGGCCTTGCCCGGGTGATACCTGATTGAGCACTCGTAGTCATTCAGCAGCTCGACCCATCGTCGTTGTCGCATGTTCAGTTCCTTCTGCTTGAAGATGTGCTCGAGGCTCCTGTGGTCGGTGTAGATGGCGCACTTGGTACCGTACAGGTAATGCCGCCATAACTTAAGTGCAAAAACAACAGCTCCCAGCTCTAAGTCGTGCGTAGTGTAGTTTCTTTCATGAACTTTGAGTTGGCGTGAGGCGTAGGCTATAACCTTATCTCGTTGCATCAATACACAACCAAGACCTTGAATTGATGCGTCGCAGTAGACTACAAAGTCGTCTGTGCCCTCCGGCAAGGAAAGGATAGGTGCGCTGCAAAGCCTATCCTTTAAGTGTTGAAATGCTAATTCCTGTGCATTTCCCCAGCGATAAACAACGCCTTTCTGCGTTAGCGAGGTGAGAGGCTGTGCGATCTTAGAAAAATCCTTTATGAATCGCCTGTAGTAACCTGCCAAACCCAAGAATTGGCGAATTTCCTTTGGTGTACGAGGTGCAGACCAGTTCTTAATCGAGTCTACCTTGGATGGATCAACGTGAATCCCATCCTTGTTTACCACGTGGCCTAGGAAATGGACTTCTCGAAGCCAGAAGTCGCATTTCGAGAACTTTGCGTAAAGCTGTTCGGTTCGAAGGAGTTCCAGAATAAGTCGTAGATGCTGCTCGTGTTCCTCCTGACTCTTAGAATAGATCAGGATGTCGTCGATGAAGACTATAACGAACTTGTCCAGATAAGGCTTGCACACTCGATTCATCAAGTCCATGAAAACCGCAGGTGCGTTTGCCAGCCCAAAAGGCATGACCAAAAACTCATAGTGCCCATAACGCGTTCTAAAAGCCGTTTTGGACACGTCCTCTTCCCGGACTCTCAGCTGGTGATAACCCGATCTCAAATCAATCTTTGAATAGTAGCTCGACCCTTGCAGCTGGTCGAACAAGTCGTCGATACGTGGTAGAGGATAACGATTCTTCACCGTCACCTTGTTGAGTTCCCGGTAGTCGATGCACATTCTGAAGGTACCATCCTTCTTCTTCACAAATAGTACTGGAGCTCCCCAGGGCGATGAGCTTGGACGAATAAAGCCCTTATCCAGGAGTTCTTGTAGTTGTGTAGAGAGCTCTTCCAACTCTGATGGAGCCAAACGATAAGGTGCACGAGCTATAGGCGCAGCTCCAGGAGCTAATTCAATCTGAAACTCAACTTGGCGATGGGGCGGAAGACCAGGTAATTCCTCAGGAAATACCTCGGGATAGTCGCGCACAACTGGAAAATCTTCTATCTTCTTCTCTTTCTCTGAGGTGTCAGTAACAAGAGCTAAAATGGCCGTGTGGCCCTTTCGCAAGCACTTCTGGGCCTTAAGGAGAGAGATGACGTTCTCAACGGCACTCCTCTTGTCACCACGAATCATGAGGGGTTCACTACCGGAGCCTGGAATACGAACGATCTTTTCGTTGCAAAGAATTTCTGCTCGGTGTTGGGATAACCAATCCATCCCAATGACAACGTCGAAACTACCCAAGACGATAGGAATAAGGTTGATAGCGAAGGTCTGGTCAGCGAGAATAAGTTTACAACCCTTGACTACGTGTGTGGCTTCTAAACTCTTACCATTTGCTAGCTCTACGGTGTGCTTGTTTTTCAAAGGTGTTGGGATACGCTTAAGCATTTGGCTAACTTCTAGTGACATGTAGCTAGTATCGGCACCCGAATCAAATAATACTGAAACATAAAAGTCGTCGAGAAGGAACTAACCCGCCACAACATTGGGGTCATTCCTTGCTTCACCTTGGCCAATCACGAACGCTCGCCCCCTGGCGCCATTGTTGTTGTTGTTCCCTTTGTTACCATTCCCCTGATTGTTGTTATTGTTGTTGTTGTTGTTCTGGTTCCTGTTCAGCTGGGGACAATCTCTCTTGAAGTGGCCCTCAGCTCTGCTGTAACACCCCAACCCGGAAGGGCTGACGTGTCACAATAACAGTGATATCATAAACAAAAGTCATAATTCCATTTATTTATTTGATAAGGATACAACCACTTAACAACAAAACTTAAGGTTAATATACAAGCGGAAACATTCGACTTCATTAACTAATATCTTCAGCTTTATTCCTAGGCTTTATTCTTCTCTCTTTTCCCCGCCCAAAGTAATATGCATACCTGTATATACAAAAATTTACGGAATGAGCCGAATGCTCAGTACGGAATAATAGGCTCAAATAACAATTAACGCTTTATAGAAATGTTATCCGAATGGAACTTATTGTGAAAATGATACGATGCAAAAACATAATTTCATAATCATATCTTACGGATGTACCCATGAGCAAACTTAAAACGTGACAATACACAGGTAGCTACTCCTGCATAATTATCACATGAGATGGCGAATTGGCATACCCGTTATCCACCTCCTTATACTTAAATCCTAGGATCGATCCATACGCCTCCTAATAGCCTTATGTACCACACTTGTACTTAAGAGACGCCGTGAACTAATCTCTCCGTCACGGTTGGAGCACATGATGTCGATGCCGCAACAACATGCTCGTGGGACACTCCACGAGAAGCGATACTCAGGGTAACAGAGTACAAATAGTCTTATTTACATAACTTATAAAACTTATTTTCATAAAACGGAACATATATTGGAACATGCGATAATGAGTATAACTAACAGAATACTATCGCATGACATGAAAGCTTAATTCAAATGATTAGAAAAGAATTTCGAACGGACTGTCAAATGAATCGATAATCAAATACGTGAGGAGTTTTTTAAAAGATATATGAATTTAATGGGTTTATAACAATTGAATATCAAACAACAAGGAGTGGGGTAAGGATCCGTACCTTAAAAATTCCAAATTGATGCTACCTTGTGATAATATTTCAGATTTATACGGACAAAGTTTAGACTACTGATTAGTCTTTTAACCTAATTTAAATAACATGCACACAAACTAGGTTAGTAACTTAATACAGCCTTTACGATAACTCACGAGATCAAATTCTCACAACGAACGACAAAGTGCGATACTTCATCCATCGAATTAACGATGATCCGTCAAATTAATGACGAACGACAAAGTACAATACTTTATCCATCGAATTAACGATGATCCGTCAAATTAATGACGAACGACAAAGTATAACCCTAAATGTGGGCAGCACTTAAACATCCATTGGATATATTGATCGATCGGACAATGAATCGTATCAGCGATTGAGTTATTACCCTGTTCTGCAGCACCCCGCTATACTTAATTAGTGTTTTTGGTAGTAATCGGACGATAACTCAGCGTAATTTTGGAGTTTGATCGTCGTTTTTGTGCCCAGAATCAAGTGCCAACATCCTCTATTTATAGGTGAATTTTGACCCTTAGGCGGCCCGCGTGAGTTTTAAGCTAACTTGAGGCGGCCCGCGAGAGAACTTATTTTAGGTATAGGGTTGCCACGTGTGGGACTAGGCTAGCTGAGTCGACGAAATCATTAAATTCAACTTTGTCCGCAAGTTATTAAGATAATCGTTAAGTAGGGAATACCCCCCCTGAGTTTTAGGGGCCCTAATCCTGATTCTGAAAATTTTAGGGTTTGTGCAGAATCACTTGGGTGTCTCAATTAGGGTTTCCTATGGGTTAATTTAATAAAATAATTAGGTCTTTTAATGAGGGTCGTTAAATTATTTGTTTATTATTCTTTTATTTCTAGAATAATGATTTTAAAATTATGGTTATTACATCCGCACTGGAAGCACCCTTTGTTATCACCCTGCTGCTGCTGCTGGCGCTGGTTCTGTTGAGCTTGCTGACGATTCTGATTGGCGGGGTATAAGCTCCTGCAATCCTTTGCAGCGTGACCGGGCTTGTTGCACCGATGACAGTTGCCCCTGGTGCATGGCCCGCTGTGGTGCAGGCTGCAGCGATTGCATTTGGGGTGATTTCCTTTGTACCCACCATGACTTTGACCACCAGATGATTGCTGACTAGGGCTCTTGTAGTCATCAGTCTTTCTTTGCTGAGACTGGGACTGAACAGAAGTCGACCCCTTACTTGAAGTTCCATCCCATTTCCGTTTGTTGTCACTAGAGGTACCAGAAGTAGTTGCAGCACCTATGCGCTTTGGTAACTTGTTCTGCTCCACCGCCTGATCAGTAAGACGGTGAGCCAACTGAACAACCTGCTGGATAGTAGCGAGGTTCGCTGAAGTCACATGGCTTTGGATCTCTGGCACCAGGCCCTTGAGAAAGAGTTCAATTCGCTTAAATGGAGGGTCCACCATAGTAGGACACAGTAAGGCAAGCTCATTTGACCTCTTAGTGTACGCCTCAATTTCTGACCCCGTCATCTTGAGGTTGAAGAACTCGACCTCTAGCTTATGAATGTCATCACGACTGCAGTATTCTTCCTTGATCATTTCCTTAAAAGTTTCCCATGGGGTGGCGTTGGCAGCAACCAACCCCAGCATCTGAACCTGAGCGTTCCACCATGTGAGGGCTAAACCCTCGAGAGTACCGGTAGCATACTTCACCCTGCGCGCCTCAGGGCATTCACACATTTCGAACACAGATTCTAGTTTCTCAAACCAGTGAAGGAGGCCTACCGCTCCTTCAGTGACGCTAAAAGTAGTTGGTCGGCAGTCCATGAAAGTCTTAAAAGTGCACACGGGTGGCTGAACATGTTGACCTATCGTGGGTGAAAGAAAAGACAGAGTTTAACACAAAGGTTGGTTCACGAGAGTAGGATTCTAAAGATCCTAGAATGAGTTCGGACTACAGGATATACCTCCTGCGTGTGCAGCTGCAAGTGCTGCGGCAACTCGTTCGTTAATCAGAGCCGTCAACTGGGCTTGTGTCAGGTTAACGCGTCCGGACATGATCTTCATATCAAGAAGAACGTGAGTGAGAGGGGTTCGCGAAAATGCGATGACAGAAGTGAGCAAATACACACGTGTTCAAGCAACAGTAGTTATACTAGCCAAGCATACCATGAGCAATGTACTACGTAACTAACAAGTAGGCAATATATACACAGATCATATCACCTAGAATGTTGAGCCTTGCATGTGGAGTGGAGCGTCGTTGTGGACCGTTGAGCACTGTACAGGTTATAGTCTGGTTTTAACAAAAACGTTTTCCCCTTTATTAAAACCAAGTTCACTATAACCAATGGCTCTGATACCAATCTGTCACACCCCCAAAATCCACCTGCGGAGTACTACCGCTTGGAGGCGTGACTGACCAGGATCCAGCCACCAATCATATTGAACAAGCATATAAGTAGTTATAAAATCCAACCAATACAATTGGTGTTCAAACAAAACATAGTTAAGTTGCAAGCGGAAGCATAAGTCTTAAATCAAAACATAAGTTTAATTGTTTCAAAGTTTAACATGGCACACAGCCGTCCATGTCCCACAACGACTCTCCTCCATGCAAGCTCCAGCTAAGTACCTATTGACCTGCAAAGCATGTAGTAACGAGTCAACAACAAGTTGAGTGAGTTCACGGTTGGGTGTTCGTTTTAAGTTGTTCCAAAAACAGTTTCCTTTATCTGGCATCCTGCCGTGGGGGTTACCCCATAGTTAAAAACGTGACATGTTTATTCCCGGTTACTCTGGCAATCCAGCCGTGGGGGCTACCCCGTGTTAGTTATCTGGCATTTCGGCCGTGGGGGCTACCCCATGTATATACTAGACTCGTTACCATATCGACTGCTGACTGTAGTCATGTTTATGTGCCCTGAAACTGTCAATGTCTATCATCATTGACGTGCCCCAGATCCATTAGTTCACGCCCGTCCTCTGCGGCACGGTGTGAGGTTTGTCAGACCTAAATAGCGCTATCTAACTAATGACCCGCTCGCCATTGGCCCGGCGATTAAGTCGATATAAACAGGAGGGACTTCGTGATAGAGTTTTGGTCTAGTACGAGTTATCTGTCCGTGAGGACGAGGAATTACATTCCTGAACCATTGCTGTCCTAGCCAAGGAGGACGAGGAATCTACGTTCCTTAACCCCATTCCCAACCCAGGGAATCCCATGCTTTGTAGAGGGTGTGAACTCACCTTGGTTTGCTCGGCAGATACACAGAAAAGTCAATCAAGCAATATTGTGGTCAACCACGTCCTAACATAGTTGTATCATACAAGTCAGGTTCGTATCCAAGTTGGGCACGTATGTTCTACACGTATTGTACTCAAGTAACAATCATGGCATACATGTATAAACATGGCAGTTTGCAATAATGCCTATGGTTTGAACAGTAGTATGCATTAGAAATAAACAAAGTCTAAGGCCCGGCCCAAACACCAAGCCCGTAATAATGCAAGCCCAATTCAGCGTGCACAAGTGTGTGGCCTCGAGTCGAGACTGTACGGTCTCTACTCGAGACTGTGCGGTCTCGAGTTGTAGTCCACAAGGTTTCGAGTCGCAACTAAGGTGATCTCGGGTCATGCATGTGTTGGTCTCGAGTCGCAACCGGACTCGTAAGTATGGTCTCGAGTCAAGATGTTTGGGTGTTGATCAAGTGTGGTCTCGAGTCGCAACTGGACTCGCAACCAAGATTTCGAGTTGTGTTGTTTTGGTCTTGAGTCGAGACTATGGGTTCTCGACTCGCAACCTGTGTCGCAACCGGGGATCTCGACTTGTCCTGTGGTGGTCTCGAGTCGAGACAGAAGGTTTCGGCTGGGGACATTTGCTGAATTCCACATTGTACTTGGCCAATGAGATTTCATGGTCATGATACTATGTACTAGCCAATAACAATGCACTAACATGTTCCCTTGTCTAGTTAATTTCTGAAATGGATCAAACATGGCAATTTTCAAATACCATAACACATTCATATCACATTCATCATATATTCATCTAGTTCATCTTTAGGGTTTTCATCCTTTGAACAAACAAGCTCATTAAACCGATTTATGTCAACATAATCTACTTAGTTTAATGCACCAATGATCCTTATCATTCACACATTCAACCGAGAACATAATAGCACCATATTCAAGCATATCTCTACTTATTCATATGTCAAACTAGCATGATTCTTAACAAACCAATCTATTCTTACTAACCATGACTTTATCTAGGATTCAAATATCAACATCATAGATAAACAACAACAATCCTAGTACCGATTATTCAAGTGGGGTATGTTCATCATGCATAAGGCAAACATATTATCAAATAACTTCATTATTCATTATCATCAACCAAAATATCACATCATCATCATCAACAACAATCGAAATATAAACACACAATGGGGATCACTAACTGGTTAAAGGGTATAAGGGGTGAACTTCCAAATGTCGATTCCGAGCTTGAACCGAAGGTCCTAGTGTGCCGGTGTGGATCCGAGAGAATGAGAGGAGAGGTAATGTTGAGACTTAGGGTTTTAGTGAAGAGGGTGGAGTGTGTGTGTGGGTGAGTGTAGGTTGCTCAAAAGTGGTGATGTTGGCTCACTACAAGGGTTATATACTAGCTTCTATGTTGATGCACCCAAATGGGCTTTCGAGTGGGGTGGAGAGAGACACGGCCCAACCGGCCCATTAGTTACACTATTCACTCGAGACCGCATGGTCTCGAGTCGGGTTCTTGTGTCTCGGTTCATATATAAATATACGCATACATACAAGCACACACACAATCATATAAGTTCACATATATCATTCATCAATTCATTAAATCAGTTAGTCACTTAACGTTCAAGCATACAACGAAAGGTTCTAAATTTCGAGTTGTCACATCATCCCCAAGTTGAAAGAAATTTCGTCCCGAAATTTGGTAGACACTCACTGAGGAAGCTAGTTAAGTTGTATGGTTTTCCCGGTTTTCCTGGGGTGTCACAAATTGTCCTTTCTCCAGTAAATGGTAAATTTGCGCAAAAATACAAGATTTATGCACAAATTTAGGGGGGGAGGAACATATAGATAGATATAGAGTTTAGGGGGAGAAAACTCATAAAAGAAAAATACAAAAACATTTGAAAAATGAAAAAGTCAAAAAGAAAAATTGCGTGATATGGGAAGTGAAATAAATGTTCGTGTTAAAGGGTTTGACTAACACATGTAAGGTGCCATAGCTGAAAAGACTAGGATCTACTGCGATATGTCGATAGGCTTGACGCTCAAAATGATATAAGATACTAAGTGTTATAAACATAACGAACTATGTACCATGTGGGTAACATACCAACGGCGTATGATTTTATGGTCTTAAATCTTGCGTTGATAGATAGCCAACATCTGAGGTTTCAGGTCTCTATATTGTTGAATCATCCGGGGATATCTTGGCTGTCCTTCTGTTCAGAACTAAAATAGTACATGACCTCAGAAAAGAAAATCACTTGGAATTAGCTCATGTCTATTTGAATGTCTGTATGTTGTCCCGATACACACAATTTTGATCTGATTCTGAAATCTTCTCTGAAAAAGTTGTGTACCTCCTCTGCTGCATCCAAATATATGCTGACCTGGAGGTGCTAGGCAACGTCAGCTTCTGCTGCATCCAGATACATGCTGACCTAGCTGTACGTTGTCGCTCTGTAGATCAATTATACACCCGAAAGAGGCCCTCAAGTGCCCAAAAGAAACCCAAGAAACCTATACCAAACTGAGAAAAACTCATTTGATATGTATATTATACCATCTCTGCAAAAGATCTATTCTGTTCTCTTCTCAACCTATTCCCAGTTAAGATTTCAGAAATCTGGATTGGACTTGTGAAATATGTGGTAGGGAAGATACTTGCATGATAGAGTGTGCTGTTTATATTTCCAGGATTTGATTAGTATTTATTTGGGTGTTCATTGTTAAGAAATCAAAACATGATAAAACATATTATATGCAGACCTAGACACAGTCAGGATATCTTAAAGGATGACATCAGTATACTCACCTGCTACAATGAATCGTTGTGCTTACCTTGATCACGGGGGTACGCCTTGGAATGGGACACACGGGTATAATAGTATAATATTACCTAAAGCATATCACGAAGTTGAAAATTGAAAGTTGAGCGTTAAAGTTTAAGTGGACAAACATATTGGCAATCGCATAGACCAGTTTGATTAGGCTCGTACTGAAAAGTGTTCCTTAGTCTGCCTGAGAACGAATTTTGATCCCATTGCAATTGTAATTGTATATTATGGTAGTTGTTTATATTTTGAGTTTTTATTTGCTTTAATTCTTAAAATTAAAAAAATTGAAAAAATCAAAAATACAAAAATAGTGTCTTGCTTTTCTATAAAACCAAAAATCCAAAAATAGAGTGTTTATTTATTTTTCTTTAAATTAAAAAATGTAACCGTTCTTGAAGATTTGACTGATCATCAAAAGTTGAAAGAATTTAAATTGTGAAATCCAAGTATAAGTACATGGATGTACCTAGTGTTCATATGGTACTCTCCCTGTTGCATAAGAAATGTTTGCTTATGAGTTTGTGAGCATGTGCAGAACTTGATTTCAATCAAGAACAGGGGTTGATGAAGACTGAGATGCTGTTAGTTGCTGAAGAAGCCTGAAGCAGCATCACAACAAGATGTACCTGAGTAAGAAGAACTGGATACGAAACACCGTCTGACGGTGAAAGTACATTTTGAAGAAGTACATTTGAAGAAGTACCAGTGAACCTGCTTGAAAGACAAAGATTGAAGAAGAAAAGATTTGTTGAGAATCCTCCTCTCACATTTTTTTTGACAAAGATTTTCAAGCAAAGCTGATCGAGATCCTGATATGAAGCTAATCACAAGAGCTGAAGAAAGAGACCCAGTGCTGAGAGTTCAGAAGTCAAGAACTTCCACAACATCTGCAGCATAGAGACAACCATAGACTTCGTTGAAGACGTTGCTGAATTCATGCTATGAAGACAATTTGATGGCATCAGTCTAGGGGGAGATTGTTAGGCCCTAAAATGTGAGACTGACGCATCAAATTAACACAACGGGTTATGGTTACGAACTGGGTTTTATCG
Organism: Helianthus tuberosus; assembly: GCA_030545235.1. Taxonomy (NCBI): domain Eukaryota; kingdom Viridiplantae; phylum Streptophyta; class Magnoliopsida; order Asterales; family Asteraceae; genus Helianthus; species Helianthus tuberosus. Next base: position 123,354,809 of record CM060409.1, read on the forward strand.
GGTTAGTTAGTATTAGGTTGTGGACCTTTATAGGTCACTTGGGCCAAGCTTTAGGCCATGTGGGCCAAGCAGGCCCAAGGGAAGCCCATGTAGGGAAGTGGGCTTGAGTTAGTATATAAACAAGTTTTCAACTTGTTTTTAGGTTTGAACCTCATTGTTACAAAATTCTAGAGTTTAGAGAGAGGTGATTCGATTGTGGTGTAGGACACTTGTACCAGACGTTTTGCTTATTCAAGTAATAGAACGTGTGCAAGTGTTGAAAGTGATTCGGTATTGTGTTCTTCATATTTTTATCTTTTTCGTGTTTATTCTTGAATCACATCAAGTTTGGATTCCGCACAAACTTGGTGTTGTTTGATATCATTGAAAGATCCGGTAAAACGGGACTTACACACACTCTATGATGGACAATGGATGATGGTGGTGGATGATGGTGTTATGGTGGTGGTGGGTGGTGGGTGAAGTGTGAGAGAGGTGGTGTGCCATGGGATGGTTTGAGCTTGAGCCAAGCACTCCTATTTATAGGCTGAACAGAAGCTCGGGCACAGCCCCGTGTCCAGTGGGCACGGCCCCGTGTCCACATCCTTCTCTTTCTTCATTTAATGCCGCTTGTCTTATTAGTTGACCACGCCCCCGTGTCCGCTGAGCACGACCCCGTGTGCAGAAGAATCTTTGTACTATGAAGATTTGCCTGGATTGTGCGAATCTTATAGTTGACCATGGCCCCGTGTCCGCTGAGCACGACCCCGTGGTGGGCAATAGAAGCTTCTACCACTTTGTCTTTTCTGCTGACACTTGGGCACGCCCCCGTGCTGGCTGAGCACGGGGCGTGTTTAGTCTTCTGTCTTCTTGTTTTGCTTGGGAAGATGCTGTCGTGGGGTCGGGCATGTCACGTCTTGTTCCTTTTCTCGTATTTATGTTAGATTTTGATGTCTTTTTGCTTCTTTTGTTAATTTGAGCTCATTTAATCCTGAAAATACAAAAGGAAGACAAAAGCACACTTTTTCCAACATTAGTACTAAAAAAGGGTTAGTTTTATGCCACAATTGATGTAATTTATATGTTGCTTTTTGCACACATCAATCTTCCTTCAAGTGAGTGCCATCATCGTGATTTAGATGGGCGTCCACGATTATGCCACATCACAATCAGTTGTAACCGAATGGCCATGCACGATGAGCATTTAAATCCTTCTAGAAGATCTACAGCTGTAAACCTTTATGCCTTTGCCACGTGTCTATTCTGTTGTAACAGAAAAGATTCCTTTTGTTCAAGTCTTGACTTCAGGCGCGCGGAGATGTTGAGGTTTTACTCTTTAAGCATAACTATGCCCTTGCGCGAGCCCGCGCAAGGGTGTTAGTTGAGTGTTTGTCTCTCTTTTCCTCCGGCGCATGGTTATCGAAGACTGTTTTCTTCCAAATCCTGTTTAGAACCATTGCGTAACCGAGCAAGGTTTTGTTTAAGATGTTCTTTGGAAGTTAAGGTATGGTCATATGCGCTTGCGTAGGGTTTTTGGGAAGATGCCCCTTCAGACAATATCGACTAATGATTATTTGTCGAGTTGTATGTTACAGGAGTAAACATCTAATGGATATCCGTTACGATAGTAATTAGTGGTTATTAAATCAACGTATTAACGGGTCAATATATTGATCCGAGCCAGGTATGCGTAATAGGTTAACTACTCATTTAGAAATAGAGTTCTATAAGAGTTAGACAAAGTCAAAAAAATGGACATTGGGTCCTCTTAATAGGTAAACCGAATGATTTAAAATTATAATTATTATGTATTAAAAATATAATTATTTTTAACAAGATCATAGTTTAAAAAGTGGGATTTTGGTCAAACATGGCTTTAAAAGTCCTTCGTCGTAAAAGAAGGGTTAAAGATGACCAAAACGCCCTTGTAAGTGAAATTGAGCAAACGACCCTTAAAGGTTGTTTGGAAACGAGTTTTATGATCAAATAAATACTTAGAATAAGTATAAAAAGTGAAAGGTGTGAATCTTTGGGTCAAATGACTCTATAAGAGTCTTTGCCGTAAAATGATAATCCGAGGGGTAAAACTCGGAATAAATAGATTACCACATTAAATCCACCACCAATATAGTTGTGGTGGAAGATCATTTGATAAGAAATGTGGAAATATAATGCTAGAAACGAATGAAAGTGATTTGTGCTTAAAAGTACTTAAATACCCTTAACGGGTCAAAATAAGTATATAATCATAAACGGGTAAAATATGTATATAAACCCGGGATTTGGACCTAATCTAATAGAAAACCGTTATAACATAAAGTTCATGATCATTGGAATGCAACAAATAAGTTTGTTTGATAAAATCATGAACGGGTCAAAAGTTTCGTAAATATATATTAAGCCAAAGGCTTAAAAGTCTCAAATTTGTTAATCCGAATGTCGGATTTTTACTCCATAAGATGGAGAATCAATTTACGATCACGTAGGAAGAAACGTGACTTAAATCGGATCAATAACAGATGAGTTATGCCCGTTTTCGTAAAAATTAAGTTGGCTGGAAAAATGTAGGTTTTTAAGTAAACTTGCTGGAAACATGTACCCCTCGCACCACGCGACGGAGGAATACATTGTGACAACTGGCATTTTTCGGGTAATTTCTGTACCATTAAAACAGTGTTAATATTATGTGGTTATGTGTTTTGAACATCTGAAGTGCATAATTTCACAACATACATTTAGAGAACTCACAAATACATTTCATGATGCATGTTATTCATTTTTATTGATCGCGGCTTGAAACAGTTTAGACAGTGCTCAGAATTAACTAGTACACTTACCAGTTAGACTAGTAGTGCTGATATGGGTTCAGTACTCAGATAAACGACAACTTAGGACACAGGTTGAGTTCCAGAGTCAATATTATACTAAATCTCATGTGAGAAATCAAGGGGTTATGTAAATGTTAATACCTTCCGAAAGACAAACAAACACTAGAAACTACCCGAAACTAGCTATAAATGGCAAGATCAGCATAACTCAGCAGAAATTCAGCATTCACTAGTTCAGTTAATATTCAGAAATAATGTTTGAATGCCCAGAATAACTTAAAAAGTATCGAGAACATTATCAAGACATAAAAACACATCATGTTATATAAGTTACAAATATTGATCTTTTAGCGATCCGATAATGAAACAAACACCCGATTACTATCTTGACACAAAAAATACAAACTAGTTAATGTTGTTTAGCAATATTAAGCTAGTATAACACACCATACATCCTGAATTACAAGTAAAACCCCTAAACATATAACAACACCTAACTTAGTGATACTTATCTTCACATTTAACCACTTAGCAATTTTTAAACAAACTAGACACCCCCTTTGTGACCATCCCTAAGGGGACCCACCACCCTAAACATGTTGACTAACTACATTGTTAGTCAAAGATGCTTGATGATAAACCTATGGTTAATATGATGGAAAGAAATTATAAACCAAAGGATCTTGTTCCTTATCTACCCAACATCATCTTCATTTTCAACTCACCAAACAAAAATCACACAACTCTCCTTCTCCTCTCCCTCTACTCTCAGCCGAACATACCCCCCCCCCCCCCATCATCATCTTCAATCAATTTCAAGCTAATCCAAGTGCATTCTAAGGTGTATCAAGCATATTTAGGAAGGTGTCAAGCAATAGGAGTTGAAGGACTTCTCTTGGGAGCTATTATCTATCACTTTTCTTCATCTTCATCTTCTTGTTACTTCCCTAGCCTTGTGCTAGTAGTAAGTCTCTTGAACACCCATTTTCATCTTGTTTATGTAGATGTAACTTATGCATAACTTAACATCTAAAAGCTCTTACAAAACCAAGATGAAGAACACCATAAATCAAGCTAAAAATCACAAGTAAACCAGTTGTTTATGATGTGTTATGAAGTGGTTAGTTGATTGTTTGTGTTTATGATGATGAACATCACACATAGACATGTTAGATGATGATTAAAAGCATGATCTAACAAGTATACATGAGGATCTTGAAAGATCCATGGTGAACATGATGTATGAAATGGATGATCTTGAAAGTGAATTTGTTAAAGTATAGAACTTGTTACACATAAAATATGGTTTCTTAAAGGATGTATGAACTTTCAAAATGAAGTTTTTAAATTGTGGAATTTACTACATACAAAGTATGGTTTTTCTTGAAAATGGATGAACTTGAAAGTTGGAAGTTGTTAAAGTTCATAAATTGTTACATGAAAGTTATGGACTTTTTGAAGGATGGATGAATTCCTAAATAGTTTTCTAAAAAGTTTGGTAAAATCATAAGTTAAGTATGATTTTTAAACAAATAAACATACTTAAAAACTATATTAAGATACTACATGTTCACAAGTTCATCTTAGTGTAATTCTTGATATATTATGCTATAAATGGTTGCGGGAAATTGTCGACGAATTTTTGAAAAGATAATGATATGTTTTAAAAACATGGAAACTCCATTTTCTAAGGGAAACTATGGCCAATTTTTTATAAAATTCAAACACTTAGAAAATATTTTTATTACAAGGTTCTTACAAGTAAACTTGTTCAAAAATTATAAGTGTAAAAATTCCCACAAATTTTGTATAAAAATACAAGCAAGGAAGGTATGGTTTTTCAAGAAATAAAATGGTTATAAATATATATTTTAGGAAATATATATTTAGTGGTCACTTGATCTATGTGCGATGTGTATATTGTTTGTATTAGTTATACCATTATTAGGGACTTGAAATAATATATACAAAAAAATACAATAAAAATCCAAAATAAAGATTTCAAGAATAAATTCACTCATATGCTTTGGACAAAAAAATTGGACGATTCGGACACTTGGACATAATGGACAAATATTATATATAAATATATATATTCCGGATTAAAAATATAATATATCAAGGCTTGGTGAAAGATATATTTTCAAAACCGAACAAGTGACAAGATATATATTTTTACAAGTAATATAAAAATATATTATATTTTGTAAACCATAAAAATATATTATTTTTTTGAAGTGTATGAAAATATATATTTCATAAACATTTTAAGGATATATTATTTTTGGTAGAAGCTAAAAATATATATATTTTTGAGTTAGTCTTAAAAATAAGTTATTTTTAAGATATATGGAAATACAAGTATTTTTCAAGCCTAAAATATACACATATAAAGTTCTATAAACTTTTCTTAAAAATGAGTATTTAAAAATGCAAGAAAAATACGTATTCATATACGTACAAATACATGCCGACATATACTACCAACACTTGGTAAAAATACCAATAAGCAAGTATTATACTCAATTATGAGAATACAAAGTAAAATACGCAAAATACTCATGATACAAGTATACCTATACTTGGGAATACTTACATGTGTATAATACTTAACAAACGGCGAAATTGGTCATGTATATCATAAGCACACGTATATGGAAATAATATATATCAAAACAAGTTAAAAAATATTATTTTTAACGAACCCCTCGTAATAAAAAATGATATATATACGATGCATGCAAATAATTGAAGTTAAAATATAATAATTTTAACTAATATATCAAACTTGGAATTTTATATAATTATGGAAAATTATATATAGACATCATACACCGAAAGTGCAACTCAAAACAAAAATAATTCTAAAACAAGTCTTAATAAATAATTAAGACTAAGAGTCGTTACAAGACCGAAGTGTCTAACCAAACCTAGCACTTTTGTAGGTTGCAACACTACCCAAGGGAACCGATCTTGAGCACGCGCTATTACGGAACGCAAAACTGTGAGTTCATGCCCCCCTTTTCTCTTAACTGTTTTTGGATTTATAACTCATGGGGTGAAATACATGTTTCAATGGTATGGTATAGCTAGGGAATGAACTGTTAGATCACGTGAGCGAATAGTATCTCTCTTAAGTAGGGCTGCAAACGAACCGAACGAACACGGACAAGACCTTTTTCGTGTTCGTTTGTTAAGGAAATGAACTTGTTCGTGTTCGTGTTCGTTTGTGTTTGTTTGTTAATTTAGGCAACGAACAAAAACAAACGTTGATGAACACAAATGAGCACAAATTAATGTTCATGAACACAAATGGAAATAAATGAACACAAATAATCGTTTCATGAACAAAATATATAATACACTAACACTTATTAGATATTTAATTTGTCGGAATTTTGAAGTATTTAAATACATATAAAAACTAAAAACACTAATGATCTATCGAACACAAACGGACACGTTATCGAACGTTCACGAACATAAACGAACGAACACGACCTCTGTTCATGTTTGTTCATTTAACTAAAAGAACGAAATTTCTTGTTCGTGTTCGTTTGTTTAATAAACAAACGAAAATAAACGAACTTCCCGCCGAACGTTTCACGAACTATTCGCCGAACGTCTGGTTCGTTTGCAGCCCTACTCTTAAGTGCCATTAATCTTGTATAGACCGGGGGACAGAAGTGGTAGATCTATCGGGTGTAGCGAGCCCTACTCTTGGGGTCCTTGTGTAGCCCATGTAGTGCTTTTGTTGTTCCAACCGGGTGGACCGGAGGAAATTCGCTAGGGTTGAGTACTTCCTATATCGCCGCATAGCAAAACATTAATGATCTATTCATAGACGCTTTACATACCTGCTGTTCAAAGATCTCTCAAATGTTTAAAAGTTTATTTGGAACTCACTTAAAACGCATGAACTCGCTCAACTTTTGTTGATGTTTTCAAACTTACATGTATTTCAGGGAATTAGATGGATCTTAGTGCTGGCATATACTATCAAGCTTTTGGGTTACAAGTCTTCGATGTCATCCTTTTTGGAGGGTTTTGTCCGTATACCACATCTTCGATGAGATATAGGATGCAAAGCCTCATGTTTTAATCTTTTGTCGAACTAGTCCTTTTATGGAACTTAAAACTTATGTTGGTTTGTAACTTAAACAACTTATGGTTTGTAATATTTTAACTTATGAATAGATGAACATCGTTTGTTATAATCATGTAGTTGTTTACTATTATCGTATGCAATGAAAACTAATCAAGTTCACACCGCACGCTTCCGCAAATTGACGGGTGTGACATACATGATCTGCGCGACACGCGAGGCCCCTCGCGGCCCGTGAGAGAAACTAATAACCTGTCGCGCCCCGCGACAGGCTTATATGTTGAAAAACTTTTGTTAATTGAAAATGTCAGTTACGGACTTGGTTATACACGTTATAAATACCCTAAAACTAACTCATTTCATGTTTTTATGAAATGTAGGTATATTGTACGATACCGGAGGACGATCAAGCTTGATGAAGAACCGAACACGATCAAGAATTCAAGCTTCCACTAAATGTCGTCGTCATGTTTTTAAACGGCGATAATATTTACAAAACGTTGAAATGTTTTATTTATTAAAATGTTTTAACAAACTCATAATTATAAGTGTATATTGTAATCGATAATACACATTAGTAGTCGATGTTTATATGTAAAATCATATAAATTAAATAAGGGTCTTACAAAACTCATGCCCGACCAGACGAAAAGTGATCTCGTGCACGACATGGCCCAGGTCCTCCACGTAATCCTCTGGATGCGGCGCACATATAAATGAGGAAATGAACTCGACCGAAAGCTCACGATACGAGTCATCCAACGCAGTCTGGAACAAGTGCTCAAACGAGGTATCTAACCCAATAATATCCATCGCCCTCGCGGCCTCCTCCACTGTCTCCAAAATCCCCCAATCAATCTCGACATGCGCCCCTATCTCCATGGTGCGCAACTTCGCGCACCTCTTATGCATGTCTGACCCCCTCGGGAACGCCAGGTAAATGTGACCGTCTAGTGGATCAACGTTAACCGGCTCCTCATCATCAACCTCCATGTCAGGTTCGTAATCCATATCGATATCGATATCCATACATGCGTGTTTAAAAAACAATTTAGTAACAAATTTAAATACAATTTTATAACAAATTTTAAAGTAATATATATTTACAACTTGTTACGGACGAATTCGAGTAGTAATAAAATTATTATATACTTATGACCATTTACCGATTCGACGCTTGTTACGGATCACGCGTGTTACGGACGACTTCGACTAATAAATAAAAATACTATATATTTAGCAATTGTTACGGAATCTGTCACACCCCTTTCAGAGGTGGAAGCACGAGGTGCGATCATGAAAGGTTCTCATTGCTTCGTTCCATGAGAACCCTTCACTAAGCACAAACCTCCTCTCGGGTGCTCGTTTCTTCAACGTATCAGCTCGTTTTCACTCTCGGGACCCTTCAAAGCACAAAAGACACCATAATATACAAAACCAATGATAAAATGACACAAAACAACTCAAATTATTATACAAACTATACATGGAAACAGATGTAATTTGCATTACATCATTCCTCTTTATAGAGTGTCATATGCGTTAACAACTTGTATTTTGTACTAAAAAACATCAAAGAGATGCTAAAGAAATTAACACTTAAAAGCCCAAAGATGAACAAGACGCTGTAAGGTCAGTCAGAGGTAGAAAATCAAAGAGATGCTAAAGAAATTAACACTTAAAAGCCTGAAGACAAACAAGACACTATATGGTTAGTCGGAGGTAGCAAATCAAGATCGGTGATTTAAGGTTTTACTTCGTTTAACTTTCAGTTTAGACCTAAAGAGCAAAGAATTAACATACTTTTAAGGGTGTTCTTGTCACTAAAACGCACTTCAACTCTAACATGTATGATTGTGTACCTTTTAAAAATATATACAAAACATACGTGTTTCATGTGTTAGGATCCTTAAAAAAAACTTCTTTACAACATGGACTCGGTTTTAAAATCCGCCTTGGACTCACAGAAAGGTCGGGCTGAAGCTGTCCGACGATCATGGTCATTGGCTTCAAACAAGTTATCATCTTTGATACATTTTCAAAAGGGTTAATTACACTTTTTGTCCTTTATGTTTGTATCGGATTGCAATGGATAGCCTTTAACTTCAATAATTACAGTCACAGTCCTTTTTTTAGAAAACTCATTACGCCTTTCGTCCTTTAACACTAACCAGGTTAATTTTAAACGTTAAATGATATCATGTGCATTTCATATGAGGGCATTTATGTCTTTTTAAACCCTGCATCTTCCCCTCAACATAAATCCCTCATTTATAACACACTTCACCACCACACCATTGTCACCACCACCACCACCACACCAGACACTACCGTGAGTACCGCCATACCACCACCACCATTACCATATGTAAAATAGCAGATTTGTCATAAGCACCACCACCAAAACCGCCCTAATTGTCCAAATATGTCATAAGCACCACCACTCAATTAATAACCACCTATGATTTAAAATTCATAATGGTGAAACAGGGTACCTTTTGGAGAGCAAAATTGACACCAAATCAATTTTAAATCAATGGGTTCTTGCAAAAGCTGCAAGTCCAAAACCCTAATTGTTGTACAAAATTGAATGCATACGGATTTGCTGGATTTTGGGTCGACGATTACTGAGTCGTCTGCGTTGAATGCTTGTTGTTCAAAACCCTAACGCAGATGTATTCACTGTACAAGATTCAAGGCAGACCATTGAATAGTAATCGTCTTGTACGCATCAGAAAACCATAGCCTCAGGATCTATCTGGCCGTCGAACTAGGGCGGTTTCTTATACCATCACGTGCCGGAAATAACTCATCTTCGAGTTCAATGAGGACGAATTCGAGAAATTGGTTGTTGCTGAACCATTATTTGTTGCTGCTATTATCCTATTCATTCTTAATAAGATTCAGCACAAATGGATTTACAATCAAAGAGAGCATCTAGGTTTTTGAAGGGTTGGTGATGGTAGCCTGATGACAACGATGAGGTTGTTGTGGATTACGGTGGCGATGAGGTGGTGGGAGTGTCGGAGAGGTGGGAGGGGTGGTGATGGTGGGGTAGTGGTGGTACAGGAGTTGGGAGATGATCATGGTTTAGATGTGCAGGTTATGGATCTGGGGTTTAGATTTAGACAGAGAGAGAGAGAGAGAAAGAGAAAGATAGGGGTTTTCATTTTCAAATTGATTTGTTTTATTAATAAATATTTTAGATAAATGAGTAAAATTACATAACTACCCTCATGTGCCTTGCACATGTCATATTTATCTGAAAATTTTAACTAGGTTATGGGTAAAGGACGAAAGGCGTAATGAGTTTTCTAAAAAATAGGATTGTGACTGTAATTATTGAAGTTAAAGGCTATTCATTGCAATCCGATACAAACATAAAGGACGAAAAGTGTAATTTACCCTTTTCTAAACTATGAATTTACCCTAATATTTTAATAGGTAACCATATATATCTCTAACATGTATGTATTTTTAAAATTATTAGAAAAAAGTTAAAAATCCTACTTCCTAAATACTTTGCTATTATTAGAAAGAAAAAAAAGTTAAAAACATCCTAATTCCTAAATATAGTTTGCTATCGTGCTTATGCTTTTTGACAACATAAACGTCAAATAAACAATCAAGAAAGGCAACAAACAAACAAACAAACAAACAGTCCGTACACGATCCTCCGTCGTTATTTAAAATTCGACGAAAAAAACAACGATCTTAATTGCTCCACCGGTACGGACTCCGGCGCACGTAGGTTTTGAAAAAAAGACATTAAGAGATTGAAATTTAAGTTTCCACCCATTGGTTTCAGAACGAATTTGTGAGTTTTTAGGTACGCGCTTCGTTGATATTGTCTCATTTGTTAATTGATTTTGATATAAAGCATGCCTTAGGTTTCGAATACGTATATTTGCAGCAGTTCATGTTTCGTTGATTGATTGTCATATAAATCATGACATTTATCGATATATACATCTACAACAGCTCATGCTTTGTTGATATTTTCTGATTTTCGTTTTCGAAATTGCATGCATACATTTGCATAATTGGTTGATGATATAAAACATACTTCGTTTTCAATACATGTGTTGTGTTGTTGTTAGATGCTGATATAAATCATACTTTCGTTTTTGAAACTGTTTGATACATGCGTACATATAAGCGTCAGTTCATAATTCGATTCTGATATAAATCATACTTTGGTTTTTGAAATATATCTGCAGCAGTACATAATAGGTTAAGTTAGAAGGAAAAAGAGGAGGATTTTGGAAGAATGGGGGATGAATTGGTGATAAATCGTGTTATCAATTCAATAAGAAACTGTTACATATCAGCTTCTAATCATCCATTGCTAGTGTTCATGGTTTTCCTCTTGTTTTGGACATACCAATTTTTCCCTTTCTTGTTTTCTCTTTTGGTACATGCTTCTCCCGTTATTGCATCCACTCTTATCCTGCTTGGAACTCTCTTGTTTTACGGTCATGAAAACGCACCCGAAATCCAAAGGGAAGGAACATCATCACACCATCACGAAATCCATAATCTAGTCTTTGGCGGAATGGGAAACACCGAGCTTGATAATAATGATGGTCGTAAATTTGGAAGCTCCGTTGATAGTCGTGCATCAAGGAAGCAAGATGCAAAGAGTGAATCGGGCAATCAAAAGCCCGTTTTGGTGAATCGTGGTGCTCAGTTTGATCCTTCAAAGAGTAGTGATGGGTCAAGAAGGAGTTCATTTGATCCGTTACATTCTATTCTCGGGCACTTTGATGATGATCATAAGGGATGGGATTCGGGATCTGATGCTTCAACAATGGATAATTTTCCAATGCTTGATCAAGGACATCTTCTAGACGAGATTCATAATGAAACCGATGATGATGATGACGACGACGATGATCATGATGATATAGAAGTTAAAGAAGATTATGACGATGAAGATGAACATGTTGTTACATGGACCGAACGTGACCAAAGGAATCTCATGAGTATGGGGACATTAGAACTGGAAAGAAACCAGCGGTTACAGAGTCTTGTTGCTAGACAAAAGGTTATAAAAAACATGAGGATGGCTGCGGAAAAAAACTTGGCAAACATGAGTCCCGATATTCGGTTTATGGACCCTCATTTTACAACCGCTAGAAACCATCAATTCGATGGATCGGTTTCCTCTAATATGATGGCAAGAAGACACTCCGTTGATGTTCCATATGACCTGCATGAAGTGAAACCTGATCGAATGGGTCCCACTTTTCAATCAGGTTCTGTACAAGCAAACCTCCCGTTGGGCTATCGTCACCGGAGATCTGATGTGGGTATTATGGGCCACTCAACTTTGGATTCTTACCCGGTAAAAACAATTGCTTCAACTCATACTTCTGATGTGAATATGCATCCTAACATTCCAAGAAGTCGTCGGCTTTCTCAAGATGGTGATAGTGTGAGGCTTCATCGGGCTGCAGTAGCAGATGACAGAAGTAATGAGGTTAAAATAAGTGGTGAGAATGCAGCAGGTAATACAAAGGAATTTTTTTGAAATAAGTAATGTGACATATTCTTTTGTAGGAGGTAATGAAACAGAAAACTGATTTGCGTCCAGGTAATGAAGATAAAACAAGCAATAAATCGAGCTCGTCCTCATTTTGTGATGTAACTGAAGACATAATTGATGGTGCTGATGATAATGAGGAAGAAGAGTTTGGCTCCGTGGATGAGCCAACGACACAAGATTCAAAAGATCTGCAGGTAAATTATAACAATAACTGTTTTATGATTCATGTTAATGTCTCATTTCATTTAACATGATTACTGAAAATGTTGATGGAGATTGATGTTAGATTTTGATAGGTGCTTAAATTTGTGTTTGCAACTCAGTTGTCACCAAGTTTTGGTGCAAAAATATGATAAGTTGCAAACAGCATTATTGAAAGATTAAAAAAAAAGAACCTAAACTTAAGGATAGGAAAGTTTAAAAAAATCTAAGGTAATTTTCAATCATGGTTCACTTTTTAAACTTTTTATTTGTTGCCATCAGTAGTCACTTCTTGAAACTAATTACTGCGCAAATGGTTGGATCGGGTAACAATTAACAAATCAAAAAGGGTCGGGTCAAGTCACGTGTCATCAACACATTTTGCTATTTTTTTAAATTCTGTTAACGTTACTTTAGACTACTTTCAACCCGATATTACAACATATGCAGGATTCGGGAGATAGTGACACCGACACCGAAAGTGACACTGAGGAAGCCGGATTGACCCAAAGGCTAAAATCATGGTTCACTGGATGGAAGGCATGAATGAAGGTTACCCATGCCAAGGTGTAGTGCATGCTTCCACCTTTTTCTCTTTATTTTTTATTTTGTGCTTGATTCTTTCCTGAGCAAATTTTGAAAATGGTGATTTTCTAGGTACAGTTATTTAACAATAAAAAATAGTGAAGTGTATTTAAAAGAATATATACTTTTGTAAAAAATAAATAATTTAATCGGTGTTAAGTCATGATTTTGTAATCCTATTAAAGATGGATATTAGTTTGGCTTCCTTTTGTATTTATTCGTTGTAATTGGATGAAATGAGTTTAATTTGAGGGTTTATCAAGATTAGAATCTGTATCAAAGAATCAAACGTAAACATGTATTGGCTAACCACCCATGCATCATATTTGATATCTTCACCCAAAAAAGACATGACATGGTCGGTGTACACAGTCTACGGGTGGGAGGTTGAGTCTCGACCGTTGTGGAGGATGTGAAGAAGAATCCGACGGCTCAATGGAAGGTGGCTCAAACAGGAGACAGTTACTACTAATGACGTATAACATATATACGATTCAAAAGTGAAGATTGTTATGTGTTAGTTTGTAAAAGGGTTCATTTGTAATAAATAGGAATAGAAGAATGCGATCATGGATTGTACACTCAAGGATATGCAACTTTGTTATATAGTGGTAGATTTGGAAGGTGTTGCTCTGTGATGTCATCATTCATACATTAAAACACAAGTGTATATTGTAGATGAACTACCATGGAAAGAGCATATTCGACATGCTGCAACAAGATTTGCAGACACAATTTTTGTCACACCCTGACCCGCAGCGGAATGTTACGGGACATGATGATTCCTCAAAACTTATAACAACTATTTAAAAGTTGAAGTATTTAAAGCATCATTATTTAATTTGTCACACATAGCATAGAATTCAAATATTAATACCAAGTTACAAATTCAAATAAAATCACATATCATCGCCGGTTTATTACTAAGGCAGTCCTACATGTCTTCAACTCAAAATCCGGCCACCCTTGTGTACCTGTATCATGCGTAAAAGAGTTTTGCGTCGACAAACATGTTGGTGAATAGATTCGCTTTTTATTTATAAACGTTTTTTGTTTCATTACTTTTGGAAAACATTACTTTATAACATGCATTGTCAAATGTGAAACTAGGTCTTTCAATATAACAAGAATTCAACGCATATCTCATAAGCAACACAAACATAACAACAATAGTAACCATAGACACATAGAGATTTAAGCCTGGAAAGGCGAATCTGCGAAACAATGATGGCGATACCGAGTTCGACCCATGGCCATGGGGAACCAATCAGCCAGTGGATCTACGCGAAACCTGTGTGTTGATCCCAGATAAGATGCTCAAAGGCTAAGTATGGCAAATAGATTTCAACAAGTAGAAAATATTTGCGGAACTAGAAATCAAACTTTCAAGAAACAACAGCTTACAGAATTTTCAAGTATATTGATCACTTTGAAAATCAAAGTTATTGAATGTTACAAATGAATGCTTAAAGAATTCTGTGTGAAGGGCAATGGAGTTTATGGTGTGTGTATTAAATTTTGATGACAAGTTGGTTCATCAGAAATTCTGATGACCAGCTTACCAGAATTCTGATGAAATTGATCATCAGAAATTCTGATGATCAGAGTTACCAGATTCTGATAAGATAAATACCAGATTTATCATCAGACTTATCAGAATGATCTTTTCTGATCGTCTTCTTTGTCTTTATCACTTCCTGATATTAGTTGAATACGTATCTTTCTTTTCTTCTTATCCTGTTATCTTGTAGACATTTTTTTTATTCATCTTTCTTGACTATATCTTCAGCATATGATCAGGTTGATCATCTTTTTCTTCAATACTTACATAAAAATTTCCTAACAATTTCCCCCTAAGTATTGTAAGAAAAATAAACTACCTTATAACAAGTGAACATAATTCAGAAAATTCCCAACAATGGAATCGAAGTTGCAAAGTACAAAACCTTTGTTCAAAAACAGATTATAAAGAGAAATAACATGAAATTCAAAATGTCTTTAAAACAGTTTGGCAGGTTTGTGTAGATCATCCTTCTTCAGCTTTTTCTTGTAATGGATAAACTTGTGGAAAATATCATACATTTCTTTGTACCATCCTCTAGCTCTTATCCATTCATCAATGATTTCTTCAATTTGCTTTCTCAGCAACTCTTTATCTCCCCCCTTAGCTTGAAGTTGTTTATGCTTCTTGTTCATACATTCCTTGATGTATTTCAGTGTCTGATTAGAGTACTTGCAGATATCAACTGTTCTGAAAAGAGCTTTTTTGCCTTCAATATCTCTAAACACAATAGAGAGTCCTGCTTGTTCAAGGATTACTCCAGTTCTGGCTTCCTTATCCAGCTCTTTGGGTATTGATGTATCTGGTGGAGGTATATGGACTTTCTTCCGATGAACATAGTCATAATTGATGCATAAATCAAAATCAGTAAAAGTTATCCTTTCAAATAGCTTGACTCCAGCTTTTGAAATGCTGTTGAATGCTCTTCTGACATCTTTGTTGTCGCCTTTGTCTTCATCATAAGTTTTCTTCAGAAAAAGAATATCTATTGGGTGTAGCTTGTTTGCTAGATCTCCATCAGTTAACCTTACTTCAGTGCCATCTTTCCTTAGGAGGGTGTATTTATTCTGTTCATAATATCCTCCAGCACCATCTAAGATTTTATCAGCATCTACCATAATAACTCATACCACCGGATCAAGAGTTTGGTGAATGCTTCCTTGACCCCTTTCAAGCCTTTCCAACCTCCAGTCTATGCTTATTGGACTCAGTGGCTTGTCCAATATGTCTTCTTCAAACCAGTAGTACTCCTTGAGATTTTGTTCAGGGAACATCGTCACTTCCTTGTCAATTTCTTGAACAAGGATTGGGTTACCTTCAAGAGTTTTATATTGTACAATCTTTGGCTTCTTTGAAGAAGATGTTGCTGATTCTGACCATTTTCTCTTTGCTTGCAGGGTCAAGTTTTGACTAAAGATTGTATCCCCTGATGTGGTTGGTCTAGAACTTTTCTGAGGGACAGCAATATTTAAATCAGAGATAATCTTAGGTGCAGATTCATACCTTTTTATCATCTCTTCTTTTGATACTGCAGGAGGGAGTCCCATTGTTTATGTTCCAGTTTGACTTGCAGGTGTGGCACTTGGTTGCTGTCTGATGATCTTTGGGATTTCCATATGAGTGGCTTCTTTGGGAATGGGAGTAGTAAGCTCACGAATGTCTACTTGTGCCAATCTGGCAATATTGTAATGCATCTTTTTCATGAGAGATTGAATATCTCCCATGAGCTGAGCATTTCTGGTTTCTTCCTCATGCACTCTGGAAAATTCTACATGGTTGTGCTCCTTTAGTGTAGCCCATTCGTTGATCAATTTTTCAAGGGCATCTGTTATGCTATTGTTGCTGGCCCTCAAAATACTGATTTCCTCCAAAACCTTGTCAGAACTAGTATATTGCCTTGATTCCACAACATTCTTCAGCTAAGACTTGATATTTTCCATTTCTATGAATACTTTCTGAAAGTCTACTGCCAGATTGCTGGTTTTTGATGACTTGTTTAGCTGTTGTTGCAGAATCTTCAGGGTTTTAGTGTTTCTCTTTGTCTGCATTTTGATGAGTTCCACTTATTCTGACAGAGTCTTCATTTCTGATCTTTGACTCTTTATTTCTGATAACAGCATATCAAGTTTATCTTCAACTGGATTCTTTTCTTTGCAAACTTCAAAAACATCATCTAAAATCTTGTGAAGTTGTTTAGATGATATAATTGGAGTTTCTTGCACATTAGGAATAACAGATGTTCCTGCTAACTTACCAGCAGCAGACACATCTGCCGCTATTGTAAAGGTTTCTGGTGGATCCAAGGATTTACTAGAAGCTCCTCCACTAGGCATGTCAAACAAATTCTCATCCTAGATTTCCTTATGTCCTTGAATCATTTTAGTGAATGATTCTCTACAAGTCGATGGGAAAACGGATTTTCCTTTACCAGATTTCCTTGGTCAGTTTCCTGACCTCCATCTGTTGCAGTCTCAACTTCCCCCTCATTATCTGATTCAGAGTTGAGATGAATGGAACTTGTAACTTCCTCATATACACTAGTATTTCTATATGACACTCTATAAGTAGCAGAAATAGATTTTTCAGAGTTGGACTCTGATGTTGTTTTAGCTATAGAAGTATCAAATATTAAAGTGGTGTTTCCAGGTGAACTTGTTCCAGCTATGTGGGATTCTGCTTCATGATGGAACTCTGCTTCGGGATTCTGGTGGCTTTGGACATTTGCTTCTACAACTTCTGGTGAGATTCTGAGCTGCAAATTCAAGTCTCCTTTTGCTCCAACTGTTTCTGATGGATTTGACTTTTGAATTTCTGCTTCTGAAGAGGAAGACCAGTTGTTACTTCAGCAGTATCAGAAACTTCATGTACCATGGGTCTGCTCAGGATTTCTTCATATTGCATCTTGTATGGCGAGTCTGCATCAATCAAGCTCATCATGCTTTCTGGTAGAATTGGTACATATTTGTATGAAGCCTACCATTGGTTTGCACACCCATGTTTCATGGTTGGTGATCTCCAGATTGTTTCTAAAGCAGGTAGCTCTAAGTTCCTTTCTTCAAATGTTTCAGCAGCAAAGATTGATAAAAATCTTGGATATGGAAGATGTGAAGAGATTCTACCAACACTGGTGAGAATGGATCGCTTCATCAGATTAAAGATCTCAGTTCCATAATCAAGTTTGTACCCAGTAATGAGTCCATACATGATTAATAGAATTGATTGATTAATCTGATCAGCAACACCATCTTTGAGGTGAGACATTTGTTAAGTGTCTCCATCATGACCTGCCAGAAAGCTGGCAGTTCATTTCTTCTGAAATCACCAATCTTGGTGATTTTTCTCTTGGAACCGAACTTCAGAAAGAAGTTTATCAGATCCTCCTTGTTGAGGGCTTCAACGTATTCATCAAAAATGGGGAGTTCAAGCCATTGCCTGATTCTTGCTAGAGTTATTGACATAGAGACATTCCCCCATAAGTGTGCAGTGACTTGCTCTGCTCCATTTTCATTGAAGGTTCTGACAAACTGTTGTAGAATCTTCTCCGGTACTTCTATTGTTTTAGTCATAGCCTGAGATATTGGACATCTCATCAGAAACTCAACTAAAATTTGACATTTTTCATCATATTCGAAGTGCTCTGTATTCATCAGCAACTTATTTTCTTTCGCTGCTAAGAATTGATTTTCTTGAATGAAAGGAACATCATGTTCAACAATTGGGACATTCAGGTTTACTTCAGCCATTTGTGATTTTGAAAGCAAGGGATTGAGTGAGATAATTTTTAAGCTTTTGAAAACGAGAGGGTTCTTAGGGTTTAGGCTTGTGAGGATGAAGGTGAGTGAAGTGAAGTCTGCTAAAATCGGTATTCATAATTGGAGGTTTAGCCGTGATCATGAGGTGGTTAGTGTTTATGGGAGTTGAGGGGACATAGATCGTGGGGTGTAATGACGGTTAATGATCATTAATTACCTTTATAACCGTTAGATCATGGGATTTAAGGTTGGTTCAGAAGTAATCGTTGGATCGTGGGTATCAAGGTTAATTAATGGGGATTATCCATGCAACGTGGGTTTTAACATGTATTCTCAACTTTATTCTTCAATTTCTCAAACATTCTTTTTATTGGAGAATGAATGTGATTGGATAATACTAACGGCCATGTGTTACCTTTTTCCTCTTGTGGGACCCATTTTCAACAAATGGTCCAGTAATCTACCTTGTGGAAGTTGATATTCTTCGCCCTTTTTGAAAGTAAAAAAAATTCTTTCTGATGACGTTATCAGAAAATATATCCCATGTTTCTGATGTATTGAAACATGATTTGCCGATTTTGTTTTCATTGGAATATCATCAGATTTAAAAGTTCCCCGTGGATAGAGTGCCCCCCCCCCCCCTCTTTTTTGAGATGAGAGGGGATAAGGTAAAGATCAGAGATATCACTTACATATGCTTTTCTGGTAGAAGTCCAAGTCGTTTGTTCTTTTTTCAAGGAATATTTTGTGAAAAAAATTCAAAAGATGATTAATGGTGTATTATTTGCTAAAATTTTCACACAGTTGTTATCTCGTTTCATCATTATCATTCCTTTTTGAAGATTAACTGACCAGATTTTTCAGATTTTACAACATTTTGAGCAAAAATAATTTTATCAGATTTGAAAGTTATTTTATCAGATTTTACCAGATTTAAACTTTATGTTATTAGAAACTTGATGTTTTGTGTTTCCGTTCGCAAACAAAAAACCCTAATTCTCTCTCTAGCCTAGGCGATCTTCTTGTTTCTTCATGCAACCCTAGTTTTTGTTCGTGATCTTGTGTATAACAGTCTGTTATTAGATGTTTGATTCTTCAAGCATCTGATATGAACTAGTTAACATTTAGTTGATCAGCTAAAAGTAGGGTTTTGTTTTCGTTTTCTTTCAGTCGCCGGCTTTAACTTCATAGTTTCAAATCTGATTGAATAGAGTATTGGGTTTTTCGGTCCTACTGGTAAGGCAGTAACCTTGATTAATCGGGTGCTCTATTTGATTTCGAGATGATCTATGGGTTAGGGTTTTAAGCTAGTTTAGGGTTTTTGTCTGTTTTTTCGGTTTGTAGTTTCTTGGTTCTCGTGGTTATTCATTGCATGGTTAGTCGTTGGTTTGTTTAATGGAGAGTGGTGAAGTTTCTGGTGGCAACAAGCAAGAGGTCAGATCAATACCTAATTTGTCTTTCAAGAGGATTGCTAGTCGTGTTGTTAACATTGATGGGAACCCTGTGTTACCACGTCGTGGTTCTGTCCATTCGGTAAAAACAGATCCTAGACAATTCAATGTGATTGACGAACACCGTCCCGGTGGACGTGGATAAGCATGATTCAGATTGGAAGAATACTGTTAGTCAGAATGAGTTGAATAGCGATGGTGAATGGTTGTTCGAGTCTCAGGGTATGGAGAATATTCATAATAAAGCTTCTTATGTGTCCAAACTTACCTCAGGCCATCCTAAACCAAAAGTAAACTTCAGGTTTTTAGAATCTATTGATAAAGTTGATGACACTGATGTTGCTATTTCAATTGAGTCTGTTAAGAAGCTCCGGGATACATTCACAAATGTATTGTTTGGATACTTTCTAGGAAAGATGTTGGCTTTCCCAGTTGTTGAGTACTTTGTGACTAAGAGATGGGAGAAATATGGTTTACGCAAATGTATGATGAACGGAAAAGGGTTTTTCTTCTTTAAATTCGATACTAAAGAAGGAATGGATCAGGTTATTCAGGATGGTCCGTCGCTTATTAGAAATATTCCTATTTTCTTGAAACACTGGTCAACTAATACGGAGCTGAAAAAGGAGGAACTAAAGAAGATTCCAGTTTGGGTTAAACTCATGATGTGCCTCTTGCGGCCTATACTGAAGAAGATTTGAGCTTGATTGCCTCTAAAGTCGGAATTCCAAAGGTATTGGATGACGAAACGGCAAAAATGTGTTCTGATTCGTGGGGTCGTAGTAGCTATGCTAGAGCTATTATTGAAGTTGATGCAAGTAAAGAATTAAAGGAGACGGTTTCGGTGGCTATCCCTAATGTCGAGGATGGAGGGTTTCTAAAGAGTATGATTAGCATTGAGTATGAGTGGACACCTCCGCGTTGTTCTACTTGCAATATTTTTGGCCACACTCTGGAGACATGCCCGAAGGTTGTGAAATTACCTGTTAATCAGGAAACTAAAGGTAAGAACAAGACGGATGAGCAAGGATATCAGGTTATAGGAAAAAAGAAGTCAGCGAAACATGTGGTGAAGGACAAACCGAAGTTTGTATATCGACCGGTGAGGAATGACCAGCAAAAAAAATCAACATTTGAACCCAAAGCTGCTAGTATTCAGCTCAATAATGCTTTTAGTGCTTTGGAAACACCTAGTAATGAATATGGTAACGATGATTCGGATCAGGATGAGGTCAGGGAAATAGCGGACGAAACGACCATGTTTATGCAAAACAGGACGGATGATGGAGGTTCTTTTTCAGGGGCAAGCACTCCTGTTGTTGAGGTTTCTAATGGACAGTATAGCCAGCTGGAATATAAGGGGGTTGAACCACCCTCTGAAACAAAAGGAGGTTCGTCATGTTATAAAGGAAAATAATTTAAAGGTTTGTGCTATTTTAGAGTCTCACGTGAAAATCTCTAAGCTGAACGATGTGTGTAGCAAACTTTGTAAGGGATGGGATTGGATGTCGAATGGGAACTTGTGTCATAAAGGTACGAGAATTATCGTAGGCTGGAACCCGAGCGATGTGGATGTTATGCTCTTATCCTCTACGGATCAAGTGATTCATTTACAAATAGTGTTTAAAGGTCAGAATAAGGCTACATTTTGTTCGATGGTCTACGCGAGCAATGATTACAAGGAGAGAAGAGAGCTGTGGAAGTCGTTGAATAGGCACAAGATCTTTATTAATGACAAACCTTGGGTTATTATGGGCGATTTTAACGTAGCTCTTGAGCTTGGTGACACTCACATGGGTGCTTCAGGTATTTCAGTTAGTATGATGGATTTCAAAGAGTGTGTTTTGAACATTGAGGTCTTTGATGTTAAAAGCTCGGGCATGCACTTTACGTGGAATCAAAAACCTAAAAACGGCATAGGAATTATGAAAAAGATTGATAGGATCATGGCCAATTGTCACTTCACAGATGCTTTTCCTAATTCGTTTTCGGTTTTTCAACCTCACCGGGTGTCGGATCATTCGGCAAGTGTGTTAAAGTTGTCGGCTGTTGTGAGATGCAAACATAAACCATTCAAGTTCCCTAATTTTCTTACGCATAAAGCTGAATTTATGAATGTCGTTAAGGATGGGTGGGATATAAACATTGATGGGTCCCTATGTTTAGCGTGGTGAAAAAACTTAGACTTTTAAAAAATCCATTCAGGTCTCTTCTTCGGCAACAAGGGAACCTGCATGAGCGTGTTTCTAACATCAGGAAGGAGTTGGATGACTTGCAAGGCAAGGTGGATAAGGATCCGGATAATATTACTCTAAGGAATTTAGCGGCTGATTGTCAGAAAAAGTTCTTGGAGGTTAGTTTGGATGAAGAAAGATTCTTAAAACAAAAGGCGAAACAGAACTGGTTGCAAGTTGGTGATGCAAACACAATTTTTTTTCATAATATGGTTAAAAGCAGGAATCATATTGCTCAAATTCAATTTATTAAAGATGTGAATGGTAATGAATTTGAAGGAAAAGAAGTGGCTAATGTCCTAGTGGAGCACTATAAAGCGTTTCTAAGGATCAAGGGTAATGTGAACATCCTTCCAAATATTGAATGTTTTCCTAGACGTATTAGTGATGACAAGGCTAATTTGATGATACGAGAGGTTACAAATGAGGAGATCAAGTCTGTTTTTTTATGTTGGAGATGACAAAGCTCCGGGCCCAGATGGTTATTCGTCAGCTTTCTTTAAAAAGTCTTGGCAAATTATTGGTGAGGAGGTGTGTTTCGCTATTAAGGACTTCTTTAGAAGTGGCCGGCTTCTACAAGAAATCAACCATACTTTCCTAGCGCTTATTCCAAAAGTGAGCACTCCAACGTATGTTACTGATTACCGTCCTATTTTATGTTATAATGTTATTTACAAAGCTATTAGTAAGATCCTTACTAATAGACTTCTTGAGGGGATAAATGATGTAGTGAGCATAAACCAGTCAGCTTTTGTTCCTGGTCGAAGAATATCAGATAATATCCTGTTAACTCAGGAATTGCTTCATAATTATCACAGAAATACGGGCCCTCCAAGGTGTGCTTTCAAAGTGGACATACAAAAGGCATATGATACTGTGGATTGGGATTTCCTCCGTGAGACGCTGTTGGGGTTTGGATTTCATGTTAAGATGGTAAATTGGGTAATGACTTATGTCACTTCTACCTCATATTCGATCAGTATTAATGGGGATATTCACGGGTATTTTAAAGGGCAACGGGGTTTGAGACAAGGTGACCCCATCTCTCCTTATTTGTTCACGCTAGTCATGGAGGTTCTCACTTCCATTCTCCAGCACGCTGCCAGCAATAATGCAGGTTTTCGGTTTCATAATAATTGCAAGAAACAAAAAATTATTAACTTATGTTTTGCAGATGACTTGTTTCTGTTTGCAAGAGGAGATACTGAGTCAGTGAAAGTCATTATCGAATCTCTGAATATGTTTAGAGACATGTCTGGGCTAGTTCCAAGCTTGAGTAAAAGCACTACATTTTTTTGTAATGTTCCGACTCGTGTTAAAAATCAGATTTTATCCATTGTGCCTTTCTGTGAAGGTTCGCTGCCAATTAAATATCTTGGAGTCCCTCTTATTGCATATAGACTTCTCAAAAGTGACTGCAAGGTTTTGGTGGAGAGGATTTCTAAGAGACTAATGGATTGGAAGGCGAAGTTCCTTTCATTCGCGGGGAGATTACAATTGGTTAACTCAGTATTAGCAGCAATGTATTCTTATTGGGCTGCTGTCTTCAGTCTTCCGGCTAGCATCATAAAGGATATAGAGAGGATTATGAAGGATTTTTTATGGAATCAAGGCTCTCTGGGTTCGAATAAAGCTAAGGTGGCATGGAAAGATGCCTGCCTTCCCAAATTCGAAGGAGGTTGGCATTAGAAGGGTTTCGGAAGTGAAGAAGGCTCTAATGAATTTTCATATTCACAGCATTATCTCGGGTCGGAAATCGCTTTGGGTCGAGTGGATTCATGCTTATCAGCTCAGGGGTAGGAGTTTTTGGGATGTTAAAGTGTCGCAAAACTCAACATGGGGTTGGAGGAAATTATTGTCATTCAGGAGTTCCGTTCGCAAATTCTTTTGGAAACAAATAGGGAATGGAGAGTCTACGTCGATATGGCATGATACTTGGTGTCTCGATTGTCCGCTTAGCCGTTATATCTCTCCTAGAAATATGTCGCAACAAGGTTTTTAAATCTTCTCTAAATTGGCTGATGTTGTTAACAATGGCGTTTGGCTTTGGCCAGACACTTGGCGGGATCTTTTTCCAGTTCTGTTTCAATTGAATCCGATTAATCTGATTCCGAATAAGCAAGATGCTACCTTATGGCGAACCAATGCTGGTAAACTGATGCCGTTCACCTCCAAGCTGGTTTATGAGACTACTCGTTCTCGTGGTAATGAAGTAGAATGGTCAAAGGTTGTTTGGTCGGGATGTAATATTCCTAGACACTCTTTCCATTGTTGGTTGATTTTTCGAAGGAAGTTATGGACGCAAGACAGAATTCGAAGATGGAACTGCATCACTAGTGGCTCTATAAACATGATGTGTTGCTTATTGTGTCAGCGGGAGATGGATTCTCACGATCATTTGTTTTTTGAATGCACTTATTCCTCTAAAGTCTTGGACGCCATTAAGGAGAAGTCTTGTATGAAGACAGTGCTTAACAAATGGGAAGACATCATGAGGTGGTTGCTGCCGAGAGCTAACTCCAGGTCATTGAACTCGGTTATTGATAAACTTTCTATTAAGGCGGCTGCATATTTTGTATGGCAAGAAAGGAATTCTAGATTCTTTAACAATCAACTTAGACCACCTGAAGTGTTAACGGGCATCATTATCGACTCGTTGAAGTTGAGACTATTATCATTCAAGTATAAAGATAAGCTGCAAGTGAGAAAGATCTTGGATGATTGGAAGCTAAGCTCAGTGGATACCTTCAAAGATACTTGATATGTTTTATTATTAGTGTCTAGGTGGTTTTGCTTTGTATGGCTTATGTTTGTTTTGTGTTCTACTCTTATGTGGCATGCCATGTAAGAGAACTGGTGTAGTTTTTTCTACTCCACTTGTTTTTATTGAGTTGTTGGAATGAAATCACCGGGGTAAAACCCTTTACCCAAAAAAAACTTGATGTTTTGTGTCAAAATGTTTTATTTATGATAAACACAAGTTACTTTGTGTCTTTAACTCCCTTTTTGTTTACCATATGTTTTATACCCTTTTGTTTTCCTTCCCCCTAATCAAATCAACAGAATACAAGTATGTAAAGACATAATATAAACTTTTACTAAGTTTAACAAAAAAAACTTCAAATAGTAACAAAAGTAAACAACATCTAATCTTCTCTATAAATCAGCTCAGTAAACTGCCAGAGACGGGTCACAAGTCTTGTATTGTTAGCAGTTGGTACAATAAGAGTATTACGGATATTCTATTGAAGCACCACCTCAGCTCTGGGATACCATGCAGGAATACCTCCAAATCCTAGCTTCCTAGTAATTACCCTCATCATGAAACGAGGATAAACTAAAAATGGTCTGCTGGACCATAGGTTGCGGGTAAGATCTTTCATCAGATAATGAGAGAAATTATATGGAACATCCTGTACTATAACATGTACAAGTTCCATCAACCTGTAGGAGATCTCATGGTAGTTTATAATTTTTTTAAAAAGCAAACCCCGAGCTGAGTCACCAGATACTGCCATGGCTTGATGAAGCCAGACTTGGAATTGGTCTGTTTGGATTCTCCACATTATACCCCATTTAAGTAAAGGTATCATCAATTTGTTCTCTGGTGAAATAGAGAACATTTTCGTCATCATTGAGGTTTAGAACCTCTCTGATAACATTCTCTGTGAGGATGATTGGCTCCCCCAGCATATAACTTCCTATAAAAGTAAACCTTCCTTCGTGAAGTAGGAGTCTTGCTTCCTTCCAGAATTGTTGCAAGATTTAAGAAATAGACCATGATGTGTGTGGACAAGGCAAAGGCCAAGGGGCTTTGCATGAGCATGGCAAGGATGATGCTACATCCTTCCCGTGCAGGTCCATCAAAGCTTCTTCGGATCCTCAGAGTTGTGATGTGGGTGATGTGGTAGTGGAAAGAAGTCAGGACAGATCCTAGCCATTCTTGGTGAGTGTGTCATGGAAGAAGATGAAGAGATCTTTAGGGTTTTTTCGAGTAAGTGAAAGTGACTGGAGAAGTTCCAAGTGGTAGTGTTGGGATTGAACCCTGCCAGAGGAACAAATAATGAAAGCCAAAACCGGATCATGACAATGGATTCACAATAAGCAGCAGTTTACACTAAGTCTTCTCCCTTGAAAGTGATTATAACATCTGATGGTCTTACATCCACTGTCCGGATACAACTGCTGTTGTTCTTCTAACCACTGATGAAGCCAGAAAACTGCTGAGAAGAAAACACTGCTGGTGTAATCTACTGATGACAAAGCACTGCTCAATCAAGGACTGATCAACCTTGAAGAAAGCACTGATGTAAAGAGAGAGCAGTAGTTTAGTATATCATCTGTTTCTTGTATAGTCAGTAGTTAAGGTTTAGCAGTGTTTGTATAAGAACAGTAGATACAGGTTGTTAGGCTGTTAGACGTCGCTTTCATGGTGACGTCACCTGAGATGCCTCAGCGGTTTGGATTGTCTATAAATGGAACAGTACTCTGTACTGTTACATTTGATTGTTTTGAGTGAGTTCTTCTCCTCAATTCAATCCTTTCATCTTGTGGAACCAACTACTGTAGTATCAGGCTGAGGGGGAGCTTAGTTTGTAAGCTTGCATTGTAATCTTTTGCTTTGAATTGTAATCTTTCGACTTTATGAAAAGCAAATGTTTATCAAACTATATTCTCCTTTGATTGTGTTTACAGAGTTTGTTATTCATTTCCGCTGCACTTTACATTGTTTCATATTCATTCATTGTTCAAATCATGCAAACAAACACAATCATGAGAGCCTCCGATCCTAACAATTGGTATCAGAGCTTGGACAGTCAAAATTCGATCTAACAATCAATTTGACATAACAGTTCGGCTCAAAATTCATTGATACTAAGGTTGGGTGCATTTAGTTGAAAAACAGAGTACCGAGTAAACCATGCTCAAAAGTGGTTATTCAAAAACTCTGTAAATCAACCAAGATGTCATATGACACACAAATCTCACACAATAAGTGATTTCATGCACAAAGACACTCATAGGTTTAGATCTGAAAACATATCTGTTAAACTATGGGATTAGCTCTTATTTTCAAAATTGATTTCAACTATTGTTATGAAACGTGTGATGTCACTATATTAAATGCTAAAGTATGAACCTCAGATTAACAAAAGCCTATGTTCATAAAACATTAGAGTTTTTGCTAACGTATAAAGAGGGAAATTAAAACTTTAGTCATTAGATCTTATGTGTTGAAAACAGGTTGAGATCCTTATAAGGAACAAATCAACTCTGTTGAAATACATTAAGAAATTAGGGGTCAAGATAGTCCGTATCATATGTAATGTGAGATTGGTCAAAAATTTGTACAAATATGGCTAAACCTCATAAAGCATTACTGCAAAATGATTCTGGATTAAGTATTCGTTAAATAAAGACCTCCCTGTAAGTATTTCATTACTTATAAGTGGGAAGGGTAAAAAGGGAAGAAGATAATCATAAAAGCTCAGAAGTGTGTTTATCTCAAAACTTTTGAAGTCAGAAGAAAAGAGTATAAACATAAAACACTTACGAGTCAAAGTTTGAGGTAATAATGGTCATTAGACAACTATGTGCAACCATTGGTTCAGGGAAAGGTTCAAGTAACAATAGTATTCGCAGAAGAATAAACTTTCAACAGGACTAGACAAATGTCCTCATTTCTATTGTCAATCAATCGACAAGAGGATGGTACCAAACAGTGGTCAAAATGCATTTAATATTTCATACCACTGTTGTCAAACCACTGACCATTTTCATAAGCTTGGGGTTGATATGATTAAGAGTTTCAATGGAAAATTATTACCAGATCCTTTTATTGCTGTTTTCAGAAAATAATTTACTTTTTTTAAAGGGTTTTCTCAAATAAAGCAGGATATATTATTCTTTATTTTTTTTGGAATGATATTTTTTGAACTTTTTACTGGTTTTTGATAGTAAAAATTTCAATCTCCTGTGAGGATGTATGACCTTATTTTTGGTAGTGATATTATCCTCAAAATAGATCAAAAGGAAAAGGTATATTTGTCAAGGTCATGTCAAACTCTAGGTTGTTCTTACACTATGCAAAAGATTGATTGTCAACAGATCTTAAAATACTTGGGCACTCATGTTTTAATACAAATATTATAACAAGAATGAGTTGCTTTGGTAAAAAGTTTACATCATCTGGCGTACTAAACCACTGTCAGAAATTTGAAAAAGCTTCAAAATGTGCAAATGACTTGTGGTAAAACCTTGAATGAAAATTCCTGTAAAAGTTGCTGATATAATGTGCTTTCAAATCATCACCATTATTCTACCTCTAACCACTGTCTTGTTCAAACATCTTTTTACTAAATACTGTCCACTGCTGAAAGTCAGCCACTGATCCTTCATTTTTCTTGGCAAGCACTGATGTTCAAAATCTGTGTCTTATCCACTGATATGCTATCTACTGATAGTAAAAATCATCCACTGTTATCACATTATTACCGTTGTAACTACTGATACTTGGTACATCAGTGGCTCTCAAAACAACTGTTCTCCATTCTTCATCCATATCATCAGAGGTTGACACGTGGTCAGTTTTTAGCCATCAGATCTTAATAACCGCTGCCACATCAGCGATCATTTTTTTTAAATAAAACCCTGATCAAAACCCCCAAACAGGGTTTTACACTGACGAATTGAATTCTAAAATTCTCTTCTCAAAGCAGTTTCTAACCCTTCATCCCAAATCATTCTCTATTCTTCCGCATCAAAATGACGAAATCAAAAGCAAAATCAAAATCACCATCATCATCTTCCAAAGAGGTCGCTCAAACGGCCGTTGAATCCGTTGAAATACCATACAAATCTCCTCATAACTATGTGGGTTTACTCACAAAACCCACAAACAACCACACCTTCGATTCCATCATTGACACCCTATCTGAATCAAAGTACAAAACTTTGATAACAGCAGACGCTCCCATTTACCTGCAAACCCAGAGAGAGTTCTGGAAAAATGCTACGCTTGAGAAACAAGACGATAAAGTAGTAGCCATCAACTCCTCGATACAGGGTAAAGCGATCCAAATCACTCCACAAACAATCTCAGAAGTCTTTAAACTCGACGATCAGAAAGGTAAAACTTCTTTTGATAAAACCGAGTTGAAAACTGATTTTCTGAAAAGAGGGTATGCAGAACAATCAAAGGTATATACCTTACAAAAAGGTTACTTCCCATCTGCACCCAGATTTTTATTTCACACACTTTTGATGTGTGTTTCAAATAAAACAACAGCGTTTAACGAAATACCATTGAAGATTCAATGCCTGGGCTATGCTATTTTAAATAATAAAGATTACAACTACTCCCAGGAAATCTTTAATGACTTGGTAAAGAATGTTGATAGCAAAGCATTTTTACTCTTTCCAAGGTTTCTAAGCTACTATTTTAAACAAAAATTTGAAAAAGAAAATGAAAATTTGCTAAAACAAGGTGTTTATTTTCAAATAAAAAGTTTAACACCTGAAACATTCACTATAATGTTGGCACCAATAAAAACAAAAGTAGAGGTGTCTGAGCAGAATTTAGCAGTTACCACTGCTCCTCAGACATCTGCTGCTGAGCCCACTGCTCCAGGTGATCATGGCAGCACTACCACTGCTTTGAAACCCACACCTGCCACTACCAAAAAGACCAAAAAGAAAACATCTAGAAAACCCACCAAACCCAAAACAAAGGCAACTCTGGAAGATGAGATCCCAGAGAAACTGCCAGTGACAAAACAAATGTCACCACAAACCACTGCTGCTATTTCCTCACATCAGTTGGTAGAAAGATCTCCACCATTGCCTCAAACTCCTCCTGTATTCTCACAAAAGGATCAGGTTGTAAGCACAGGGACCCCACAATATGAAGCTCTGGACCCAATCGGATCCATCTTCCTCAGTCCTGATCCCAAGGACATGTCTCTTTCAACTCCCATACCCTCACCAATCATACTACCACAATCCATGCTACCTTTGTTGCATGCAGTTGATATAGCTCAGACACAAACCAGTTCCTCTCAATCACTCATCAAAGAGAGTACACTCCAACAAGTGACTGGGTCTGATGCCTATACCTCTGCTATCCCAGCAACAACTGAGGAGGTTACACTACAGGAGTTACAAGTAACTCCTGTCAGTAGTTCAAGTAGAGCAACAACTACAAATGTTGGATCAACAGATCTACATATGGACAGTTGTTTCATTAATAAGTCTCCCTTGAAGGCAATTTCTTCTATAGCACCTTCGATAACCACCAGTGAGTTTGTTTTAACCACTGGTACCATCAAAGGATTATCAAGTGCTGAAGAAAGAAGTCCCCAGTACCAAGAACAAGGGGCATCAATGGGTGACTTTTGGGACTCAGTTCCTAAGTCGCACATTGGTACAACCACTGCTGGTGGGGATTCAGATGATCCCATTAAAGTGGGTGATGATTCAAAGTATCAGGAATTGACGGGCAGAGTCGAAAAACTTGAAACATCAGTTGCTGAGATAAAGGATATGGTGCAGCAGCTGCTAAAAGCTCAAAAAGCACAATCCACTGCTGCTCCAGCTCAAGCATCTGCACAACCTGCACCTGCTGCAAATGAGCTGTGGAATATTTTCCAGCCCTTACTTGAAAAACAAAAACAGATGGCTGATCAGCAGCATGAAATACATGTGAAAATGCTGACAAACATGGTGGAGTCAAGATTTAAAGATACTCAAGTAGACATCAAAGCTATCAAGGCTCATCTCCAAAGCACATCTGGAAAAGTTCCCTCTACCATCCTTTTTATGGATAACCCCCTTGCAGATAATGCCAAAAAGGGGGAGAATATCAAACAGTTGAAGAAATAGGGAATTGAAGATGGTCTGTATGTTGAACCAGAACAAGGAAAACAGCCATCTAAACCCTCAAAAGATTCAAAATCTCAAACTTCCATCCAAACAGCTGATACAGCAGTAGTTACAAAAACTGCTGTCAGTAGCCAAACAACTGTCATCTCATCAACACACACAACTTCACCACACACCACCAAAACCACTGCCCTACCACCATTATCTCCTGTCATAAAACAGAAGACAACAGATGTTACAGCATCTGTTGTAATGACAACAGCGGTTGAAGCACCAGTTGTTTCAACAGCTGTTAGTCAATCACAAACCACTGCCATTCAATCTCAAACCACTGAGCCACTCAAGACATCATCAGCCTCTCCTACAATAAAAAAGGAGAAGGATTTTCATACCTGATGATTCACCACCACCATCACCACCATCAAAAATTACCTCACCACTTTCAACCCCTGCTCAAAAGCAGAAGACATCTACTGACTCATCAGTAGTTGTAATGACAACAGAGGTTGAAACACCAGTTGTTTCAACAGCTGTTAGTCAACCATCCACCACTGCTCTTATCATTCCTATATCACAACCAAAATCCTCTTTATCAGTAAAGCTTCACAAAAGAAAAAGAGAAACAACTCAAGTCACTGATGAAAAAGATGATCCTGTTGCCGCAAAATATCCACTGGAACTAGATGCTGTGAAAAATGAGATGAAACAGTTTTACATTGAGGAAGATCCTTCAAAAAGAAGATTCCCTTCCCTCATTGGCTTCATAATCCCAGAAAACATGGATGAATATCTAGAATTGAAAGCAAGGCAGGCAAGGATTAGAGCTAAACTTGAATGCAAAGATGAAGGTGATGAAGCCATTGCAGAAAGAATGGTACTCTTGCTCACAAAAGTCAAGCTGATGGAAGACTATGCTCAAGATCTGATCAAAGAAAAGACAGATCAACGAAAAGCAATGAGAAAAGAGTATCTTGCATATATAATGAAAGAAAAATTCTATCAAGCTGAAGAAAACCAATTTGAAGAGTGGCCACTGGTTGCCTTGAAGCATGAAGCAAACAGGATTGAAAGGGTTAAAAATGATCCAAGTAAGAAGAAGACAGCTCCAAATTGGAATAAATACAAAAAGCTAATTGCTGATCTTACTTCTGAATACAAAAAGAAAAAGCAGGAACTGATAGATGCTAAGGTGGATACTGCTGAAGCCATAGCAAAATGGACAAAGCAGTATACCGATGAGGCTTATGAATGGCTAAAGAAAAGAAAGATAACAGTCTCAGGCACTTCTAAAAAGCCAGACTACAACAAGATAGAACAACAGCTGGATGCTCTTAAAACACTGATCACATCAACAGTTGACCCGAGTCTTGTGATAAACCAAGAGAAAGGAAAACTGCTGACCAGTGAAGAAGAAAAAGAAAAGGAAGCTGAGTACTTCACAGAAGCCATCAAGAAAATGGGTCTAAAAGAAGATAGTTCAGTGAGCCTTCAAAACCTTTTCAAAAAGGTACTAACCAAACCTGTATCACCAAACACTACAACAGAAATGACAAACATTGAGAGGCAAGAACTGATCGAAAGAGAAACTGCAGAAGATATCGCTGCAGCAAATGATGTCATCGATATGGCCTTCAAAAGTATGTCTGAAAGTTTACAATTTTTCACAAGGCCAACATCTCAAAGCTCATCAGAAAATAAATCTCTCCCAAGAAACCCATTGGGTTCAAAAATACTAAAGTGGCTCTCTGATCAAAAGACCCATGTATTGACTCTGGTCAGATCCAATGGTGAAGTGAAGTACATATCAAGGAAAGAAGCACTAGGCCTTGGTGTTGAATATTTGCAGGATCTCCTTGAACTTTCACTGTGCAGGGATGAGGATGACTCAAGTTCCAAAGACTTTGAAGTAGAATTTAAAAGACAAGCTAAGGAATTTCTGATGAGGAATAAAAATCCAGAATAATGAAGGGTTTTGGCATTATCTGTTCCCGGGGGAGATTGTTGGGATTGAACCCTGCCAGAGGAACAGATAGTGAAAGCCAAAACCGGATCATGACAGTGGATTCACAATAAGCAGCAGTTTACACTAAGTCTTCTCCCTTGAAAGTGATTATAACATCTGATGGTCTTACATCCACTGTCCGGATACAACTGATTTTGTTCTTCTAACCACTAATGAAGCCAGAAAACTGCTGAGAAGAAAACACTGCTGGTGTAATCTACTGATGACAAAGCACTGCTCAATCAAGGACTGATCAACCTTGAAGAAAGCACTGATGTAAAGAGAGAGCAGTAGTTTAGTATATCATCTGTTTCTTGTATAGTCAGTAGTTAAGGTTTAGCAGTGTTTGTATAAGAACAGTAGATACAGGTTGTTAGGCTGTTAGACGTCGCTTTCATGGTGACGTCACCTGAGATGCCTCAGCGGTTTGGATTGTCTATAAATGGAACAGTACTCTGTACTGTTACATTTGATCGTTTTGAGTGAGTTCTTCTCCTCAATTAAATCCTTTCATCTTGTGCAACCAACTACTGTAGTATCAGGCTGAGGGGGAGCTTAGTTTGTAAGCTTGCATTGTAATCTTTTGCTTTGAATTGTAATCTTTCGACTTTATGAAAAGCAAATGTTTATCAAACTATATTCTCCTTTGATTGTGTTTACAGAGTTTGTTATTCATTTCCGCTGCACTTTACATTGTTTCATATTCATTCATTGTTCAAATCATGCAAACAAACACAATCATGAGAGCCTCCGATCCTAATAGGTAGACAATTATAGTGAAAGTGATGCTTGTCTTAAATGGTATCTACCTACTCAAATTTTCTTATCTCTATTTTCTTTGTATTTAATTTTGTTTGTCAGAAAACAAAGAGAATTTAAAGAGATGAAATCTCCTGCATTAATGGTCTAGGCAGCCAACTTCTGATAATTATCATTATGAGCTGCCCAGATGTCATTTCTTCCTCTCTTAATATTGATGAGTAAGCAATGAATGTAGGAGAGAGAACTAGCAACCATTAACGTTTTCCCAGAAATTTTCCTTTCATGACATGATCTACCCTATTCTAAAGAGATAATACTTGAATTTTAATTAAAGAAAATAAAAGAATGGAGATATGATCGAATAACATTTACAAAAACGATGAGAAATAATGACTACATATGGACTATTTTCATGCATGTGAGAAGAGAGGAAAATTGATATTTCAGGCTCCATCAGAAATTGTGACACCCGGTTATTCTAAGCTGGCACTGTACTGGTGTGACACATGTTATGATTAAATGTAGGCACTAAGTTATTAAATAGGACATTAAATTGAGTTATTTGAAAGTTTGATAAACTCAAACTTTGCTAAAAATTACGTTGGCAATAATAAGTTAAACGCTTACCGCGTAACGAATGAAATCCGAAACCCTATTTTTTTATCATATTCGCGAAGAAAAATTAGTTAGAACGCTTAGAGTTCTTGTTTTGCGAATGTAAGCGCGTACTGCGCAATACAGTGCGTATACTGCGAAACGCGGACGATGCAGCCAGTCTAGGTGAACGAAATATTATTTAGTAATATTTTGATGAGATTGTTTTTATAGAATACTGAAAATAATTTTAAAAGCCTTAAAACACTGATAAAACGCGAAATAAAATACTAGGTAACCAGTTAAATACCTGTGTTAGGCATACATATGTGTGTATGTATAATATTTTAGAGAGAGAAAGTGTGAGAGAAGGGTGTAGGTGGCAGCTACACATGCCCACCAACACACACCTTGATTCCATGTGTTAAAAATGTGTAAGAATGTAATGATTATACCTTTACAAACACACTTAAACAATCACTTTCCAATATCAAATTTCACAAATGATTTCAACTTCTTCTTCTTCCCCATACCTTTGGCTGAACACCTCCTTCACAACACCCATTTCCATTTTCAAAACTTGTTTCATAAACATCATGGCCATTCCAAGCTAGTTTCAAGCCATTTTGAAGATCAAGAGTTGATTTCAAGGTGATTCAATGAGGAACAAGCTTGTCTTTCATCAAAATTTTCATTATCAACCATACTTTTACTCTTGAAATGTATAAATCATATTCTTCTCAAACACTTTTGATGATGATGATGATGATGATGATGATGATGATGATGATGATGATGATGATGAGCATGATTCTCGGATACTTGGATTTTCAATATTCTTGAAATCAAACCAAACAAATGATTTTTATAAAAATAAAAATATGAAGATATATATGTGTGATGTTAGCCGAAAGTTTGTGTGTGTATATAGTGTTTGTATTTTGAATTTTGTTTGCAATAATACTTGTAAGATGATTTCTTGAATAAACAAGATTATGTGCAAATGTGTTAGAAGTATAAAGGAATGAATGAAATTTTATTTTTGATTTAAAATAATGGGAGTATATTGGTATGTATATGGCCAAAAATTACTAGATATGTTTGTGAGTTTATAAGTTGTTGCATGTTCCTGAATGATAGTTAAAAAATGCATGTGTTTGATGATTTGTGTATCATGGTTTAATTATTGAAGAAGAATGTGACATAAATGTGCAAATGTTATATTAAATGAAAGAATAAGATTTATTAATCTTGGTTATGTGGTGAAATAAATGTGCTTAAAATGCGTGTACATAGAGTTGTAGGATGCTATAATGATCATTATATAATGGAATTGTTGTGATATGATAAACATCCACTCAAATCAGTAAAATAAACATGTAAAATAAAGTTATTTTATGTATCTAGAAGTTACAAAAATTATGTCATAACTTGGTAACTTTGCATATTGTACTTATGGCTTGAAAAGTAGTAAATCGGGTGATGTTTGCATGATTTTTGTGCTTTTCACGAGACCTGCATATACGTGATTAAAATTATTGTTTTGATCAATAGATAACATGTGTTATGTTAAAATAACAAATCGTGATGATTTGGGATGGTTACGGTAAAATTCGGTACGAAACTATGCGTTAAAAACGGTAAAAATCGGCTTTTAAGTGATTTTTATAAAACTGTTTTAAATCTGATTAAAAACTGAAGTTTTATGATAAATATAAGTATTTTAACTTATATTAAATATTTTTGGTGTTTGGTTGGTCATACGTGACTTCCGACGCCCAAAAACGGTATCGAAATGGTAAAATACGCATATTTCAACATACGCCAAAACGGGATGTTCAAGGGTGAACTTTGTGTGTTTTAGTTTGATATGTGAATATGAGTATATGTAATGTGATTTACTAAATGAATTCATGATGATATGAAATGATAATATGTTTAGACGTTTGTGCGGTAGAAACGGTAAACTAGATCAGAAATCACATTATGTGTGAAAATTTGTGATTAACATGAGAAATATGTTTAAAATGATTTGATGAGTTATTTGATATATATTAAGTGTTTAAACATGATATATATGTGTGAAATAACGTGATATGTGAATTATGATGTATATATTTTATATATATACCGAATATGTCCATACTTATGCATATATGTTACGAAGCGCAACTCGTAGATATATATTGCGAATAAGTAGACATGATAAAGAGTCATCAAGAAAATCGTTCAAATCGCAAAAATCTTAATATGTATATGTATATGGAAATACATGTATATAAATGCCAACATAATTAAAACAAAGATTTTTCTTAAAAACCTCAAAGATATGTGAAAATCCTAAGTAAAAGAGAAACTTGATTGTTTTAGAACAATTAGTTAATAGATTATTCCTATCTAAATTAGGATATGTGGATTTGATCCGAGGGATTGCAATATTTAAAAACACACCCAAAGGTGAGTATCACTACGCCCCACTTTTTACTGTTTTATGAACTGTTTTCAGGGTGAAGAACTCGTCTTTAAAAAGAATGAATATATGTTTTCATATAAAACATGATTTCAATTAAATGTATTTTAGTGAGAATTTACTAAAACGT
Organism: Helianthus tuberosus; assembly: GCA_030545235.1. Taxonomy (NCBI): domain Eukaryota; kingdom Viridiplantae; phylum Streptophyta; class Magnoliopsida; order Asterales; family Asteraceae; genus Helianthus; species Helianthus tuberosus. Next base: position 123,391,891 of record CM060409.1, read on the forward strand.
CATTTTACTATGTTACATAATGTTTTCAGAGAAAAACATGTCGTTAAAAGAAAAGTATATGTTTTCATGTAAAAATATGCTTTTAAATTATATAAAAATGTATTTTCATTGAAAATATGATTTTTAGAGTATCATAATATGCTTTCGAAAGCTTCGACTTTTTGATCTTTCTTCCCTTAGCGCACAAGCACTAAGCAAGTAAACTACCTTTTGAACTCAAAAAGATGTATAACTTAAATTGTTTTCAAGAAAAACGAGTTTAAAAAGTATCATACTGGTTTCGGGGAGAAACTGGGTAAATTGACGACGTTATGGGTATATCGATCGTAAAGATTTAAAAACAAATTTTTAAATCTAAGTTGGGACAAATTCACTAGTCTCGAGAGTGTAAGTAATGGAATAGGCTTACGTCACATGAGAGTGTAAGGAACGGAATAGGCTTACATCACATGGAGAAAACAAGGATTTGTATGATGCCCAATATTAAATTGTTATTCAGTAGGTTATATGTATTAGTGAATTGAGGAAAGAGCATAAGATGCATCATAGCTAATTTAATCATTAAGTAACGCACACGTGGAATCGTTAATAGATCTATTGGGTTGACACCCCGTCGTGATCGGTCGCTCCGGTCTACATAGCGGCGAATTTGAATTCTTGAATCATCTAGTATTGATTAAAACCTCAATCTTATTATATAGCTCGTAGTGTCTTGCAACTTACGAAACCGAAGAAATAACGAGAATTTAATATTAAAATCATGAGTAAAAGTTTTCATCAGAGATAGGCATACGGGGCCTATTTCAAATGATTTCTTCCATGGCATTTTACAAAGGAAATAAAATGATCTTTCTTAAACATATGTGAATGTTTTAAATCATTAACATGTTTTAATAAGAAATATTTTCCTTAAACAAATCGTTACAAAAATTATATGTGAACTCACCTTCCATTGTGTCGACACTTGATTTTTATGTGTTCTTCAGGTACATGAGTTCGGATTCGGAGAATTTTGGCTTGTGTTGTCATGTGGTTGTGTGATGCTTGTGTAATAAAATAATGTTGGACACTTTTTAAACCAAGATCTGATCTGCCTTTGAGATATTTAAAAACTCTTTTAACGGCTTTCATGTGAGACTCTTTAGGATTACATTGATATCTTGCAAGAAAACAGGTGGAAAACATTATGTCTTGTCTATTGGCTGTAAGTATAACAATGATCTTATCATTCCCCTGTAAGTTTTTATATCAACAGATTTTCCTTCTACATCAGAATCAAGTTTGTTTCCAGTTGCCATGGGAGTTCTTCAAGATGAACAGTTTTCAAGTGAATATTTTTTCAAAATTGATCTGATATATTTTGATTAACTCAGAAATATGCCATCACTTTGTTGTTTTACTTGCAATCCAAGGAAAAATATCAATTCACCCATCATGCTCATTTCAAAATGACTGGTCATTAAATTTTTCACACTTCTTAAAAAATTTCTCATTTGTTGATCCAAATATGATGTCATCAACATAGATTTGGACCAACAGTATGTGCCCTTTGTGTGATTTCAGAAATAGTATTGTGTCAAGTGTACCTTTGGTGAAGCCAGAATTGATTAAGAAGTTTGACAAAGTTTCATACCATGCTCTTGGAGCTTGCTTCAACCCATACAAGGCTTTGTTTAGTTTATAAACATGTTTTGGAAATTGAGAATCAAGAAAGCCTTCGGGTTATTGCACATAAACTTCTTCTTCAATTTTACCATTCAAGAATACAGATTTTGCATCCATCTGATAAACTTTGATATTGTTTGAGGCAGCATAAGCAAGGAATATTCTTACAGCTTCAAGTCTTGCAACTGGTGCAAAGGTTTCGTCATAGTCTATACCTTCTTCTTTATAGTAACCCTTGACCACCAGTCTTGCTTTGTTCCTTGTTATTATGCCTTGTTCATCAGATTTGATTCTAAATACCCATTTTGATCCAATGATAAATTTGTCAGTTGGTTTGGGTACCAAATCCCACACTTGACTCATTTCAAATTGGTCAATCTCTTCTTGCATTGCTTGTACCCAATCTGAGTCATTTAGTGCTTCTTTGACAGATTTTGGCTCTATCATGCTTACGAATCCAACATATAGGCATTCATGTGCTTTGGAGAGCTATCGAGATCTTGAAGCTTCCGGTTGAAGTCTTGAAGCTTAGGAAGTCATCCGGGTCGCTGTTCTGCTATTCGGGTGTCTTTATTCTTCGTTTCTCACTTTATTTATGTTTCTCGTGATTGAAAATACTTTGTTTTTTACTTGTTCCATTACTTTAATTGGCTAAATTCTTCATACTACCTAGATTGGATGAATGGTTATGTAAAGTTTTGATTTTTATAATGGATAATTAGTTATTTATGGATTGTTTGCGAAAGTAGTTAACTTGATTATTTTTTAGATGTATATGCATGCTTAAAAGTGTTTGAATATTGTTTGTTGCTTCGTATGATTCTTGGTGACGGTCTATATCACATAATAGATTCATGCTAGCTTATAAGTTTTGGTGAGTGTCTATATCACGGAATAAATTTATAATCTTTAGGGTTAATAACGCGATACACCTTAGAAGCAATATTCGGTAATCAAATAAATTTAAGTGTTCTCCTAATTCTCAATAGCTGGGAGGTGCGAGGTTATTGTTAGGTCTAAGTCATTAAATTGCTAGGTAGGAGCTTCGAGAGGAGTCTGAACTAGTTTACCTTTTGACCTTTGTCTAACAAGTCTAATCAAGAACCCGAGTCTATCCTAGGTTTATGTCCTGAGAGGGAGTGAATCAAATTAGGGTACTTTCGTAAACCACTTAGATGTCTTGAGAGAGAGTCTAACCAATCGCTGTTCATAACAACATATGTGATTAAAATACAACATATAAATTATGTCAAATACGGCGTAAAAGCAACCCTTTTTAGTACTAATGTTGGAAAAAGCTTGTATTTTCATTCCTTTTAGATTTCCAGGGATAAAAAAGCTTAAATTTGTAAAAGGAGCAAAAAGACAGCAAAATTCAACATAAATATAAAGAAGAAGGAATTGTCACAGCTCGCCAAGGCCCAATTCACATCCAACCCTCAAAATAACAAGAACAGAAGGCTGGCACGGGGCCGTGTCCACCAGACACGGGCCGTGTCCGAAGATGGATACTGGGCAGGAGAAAAAGACAACTACAAAAGACAAAAATGGCAGCCAACATGGGGTCGTGTTAAGCCAACACGGGGTGTGGTCAACTCAAAGATTTTCAGAATCTGCGATAGTACAGCAAGTACTTTGGCAACGGGTCGTGCCGTTGACACACGGAGCCGTGTTAGTACAACAACTGACAAGCAGTTAATGAGGAAGAGAGAGAGAGATGGGCACGGGGCCGTGCCAGCCGGGCACGGGCCGTGCTGAAGCTTCTGAAGACAGCTATAAATAGAAGTGCTTGGTTGCACTTCAACTCATCCCATGGCAAACCACTTCTCTCTCACTTGCCACCACTCCACCACCATCATCCATTTTTCCATCTTTAGAGAGTGTGTGTAGTCTCGGGATCCAAGATTGATCATAAGAATCTTTGTCAAACAAAGGCCATGCTTGGCTAAATTCTTACATCACTTGGTGAAGACATATCTTTTATGTATTTCTTTTATGATTTCCAAACTTTGGCTACTTTTTAATTGGGTTAGTATTAATGACTTTAATAATTAGTTTTTTATATTGAAGGCGAATTTATTCACCCATTCTTCATATGTTCGTTTACTCAACATATTCATGTCTTTACGGTCTATATAAAGCATGGTAATTGCCTGTTAGGGGGTTAGAAGGGTGGACTGGGTAATTCTATGTCTCGTTTAGTGTATAGATCCTGCGAGAACCTGGTGCAAGTTTAGTGCTACTCGATGGATTGGCCGGGAATGACTGGCCCGACTGAGAGTAAGAAAACGCTTACACCCCTTATTCATAAACTACTATTAAAACTTTAAACCAACCCCGCGAGGACTGTATCCCTGCTGACTCAGACCAACGGGTTGAGGGTGATCGTCGCCTCGTAAGGGGGTCCACCACATTTTGCATTAATAACTTACTTAATTATCTTTCAGTATTGTGAGGGCGTTGTAGGACCGTTTAAGACTCCGAAACGATTGCGAACCTATACTTGTGACGTGCGGAATCCGTACACATACGTCGACCGAACACAAGACCGTAATACAAACGTGATTTTATTCAATATATGACAAGTACAAGCACCACGAATCACCTTGAGCACTAGTTTCTCTCTCTAGTTTCTCTCTCTAAGCACCAAGCTCTAAAATGACCAAAATGAGCAAAAGTTCCTAATACCAAACATTAGGCTCCTATTTATAGGCCAAGATATAAGGGATTTCCCCTTATTTACAAGTTTGCCACCTTGCCTTTTTTTACTACATATTTCACAATAAAATCACGTTTTTTTCTATTCTCTGCTACGAACTGAATTGATGGAGGAGATAGACATTAGTGTACTCACAGACTCCCCATTAGATATTTCCGCAGTCAATCTGGTAGCGTCTTGTCTTTCTCTCTCTCTCTTTGAGTCTCCTGGAAGCTTTGACGCTTTCAGCACCCACAGACTCCCTCTTGCTCGAACAAACTCCCCATGGATCTGTCTTCGGCTTCAGTTGCTCCCTCTTTCGGTAGACTCTTTCTTCAGGCTCCCCCTTTCGTTAAGCTTCCGTGCTTTTGGGAATGACACCTGGCTTTCCAATTACAAGCTCGTCTTCAGACTCCCCCTTAGACTTGGCAACGTTTTGAATATCCAGGATTGAAAACCTGGTTCTCTCAGCATAAGCTGAAACATTTCAAATATACGATAATTAAAGCGTTTTTGGTTCTCTAGGAATGATGACCTGGCTCTCAAATACTTTTAATCAAGAACCTGGCTCTATTTCACAAATATAACAAAAAGAGTGTATCCAGGATTACTTGATTCTCTCTCCCTATCAAATTGACTTTATAGATTTAACGATTTAAGAATCCAAATCCCTCACAGTTAATCATCCAAGTCCAAATTAATGACCTTGGAGATTTCACAAAGTGTTTTTATTTTTTGATTTTAAGACTACAAGTTTCAACTTAATGAACTTGTTTATTTTTCAAAAACACGTTCAGCATACTTAGATTTTGAAACTCAAGTCTCAGACATCGGTTGTCGAAAATAAAGTGAAATCAAAATCTTTTTGTATTTTTCTGGAATGTAAAACAGTAAAAAAATATTTACAAATAATATTTACAGCCAATATTTTTGTTTGAGATTGCGTTAGAGGATCATATCAGTTTATGACAAATCACTAGCACCGTTGAGGTCTAAACACTTTAAGTTCTAAACGATTCACTTAGATTGTCAGTATACTAATCCACTTAAATTTTCACACAAAGTTTAACTAAATCGAGATACGAGATTAGTGTTTTAAAGACTTAAACTTATTCACGTGTCCCACCTCAGAATATACTTCCGTATCAAGATTCCCTAGATTCAGTCTTACAGGTGAATATACTAATTTGATATATGTTCTCTGGGTTAGTGCGAGACCTTGAGAGCTCAGGTATGAACTTCCGTTCAGTCAAAGAGATGAAGGCTCGACTTTAGGTGTGTTCCTTCTGGGAATCTTCTTTACAACTGCATTTGAATTACATCTTTCAAATTAAGAAGACCAGGTATAATACCCTAGATATTATACGAGGTCTAGGTCATTGCTTCCGCAATATTAGAAGACCAGGTATAATACCGCAGATATCAAATAGTATAAAGACCTAGTATCTCAGAATCAGGCAATCTCTCAAACAAGATTTCGGGGGTTACCCATATATCCGAGAGATGTACCCCACAAGATAAGCAAGTATTAATATTTAGGTTTATATCTCGAAAACAATCTACTAAGCGTGTAAAAACCTACTGGCATATCATCAGTGAGACCGTTTATCACATTTTAGCTCTCCATTTCTTTAGCGTATTGTGACTGTCTACTGATGTACTATCATTTCCTCTTTTTACACAGAAACTTTTTTTGAATTTTATCATGTTTTTGGATTTTTCAAATTTTCTAATGTTTTTGGATTTTCTGACAACGCTTAATCCCCCTAAAATTCAATACATTTAAAGAAAATTTGATAACCGATGCTGACAGCATTGACTCGCCATCCATTTTCTGCTTCACATGCTCTGTTTTGCAGAAATATACCCCCATGATTTACAACACATTGATATTTTACAGTTTGAAAACCGTTTTTCAATCTTGTGAAATTAATCATGTTTGTTTAGTCGTGAGGGTTTCGGCGTATTCAATTAACATATTTTTGAAATTTTGATTTTTGACAAAATAAAAACATATTTTTGGTTTTTAAAATTTTCAATTTTTAGGGTTTTTAAATATGTTTTATTTATGTACAGAAACAAACTAACTCCCTGTTTCTCAGTGGCAGGGACCAGCAGCCTTCTCCTCTAGTGCCAGGCTGCTCTGATACTCCTTTAGTTGACATTCAGTATTCTTCAGGAGCACCTGCACATATACACAACTCAATTACTTGAACAATTCAGCCCAGGTCTGTTTGACCTTAGGCATCTCAACATAAAATTCATTTAATGATGGAAAATATTTGTCATTTTGTACAAAAAGTTTTTCATCTTTGACTTCAACTTTTTCGTCATTTACAGAAGTCACTTGTTCCTTAGCCACCCAGTTTTGTCCTTTTGACGCACTTCTTTTGTAAAATTGTGACTCGTTTTGATTATTTTATTTTGAACAACAACTTTTGGTTTCCAAAACTGGTTTGGTTTTGTCATATCAACCAATGTTTGGCAACTTTGTGTTGTTCTGAATCTGGGTGTGTGAAAATTCCAGGTTTGTCTTGAATCAAACCTAGTCTGATTTGATTTCCAAGTTTGATTCGAAGCAAACTTGTTTGTGTTGTACCTCCAAGTTTGTTTTGAATCAAATCTTGTAGACCTTTGTTTCACATCCTTAGATTTCTGTTTTTCAACATCAACAGGCTTTGGGTTTGGACACTTGCGTGCAAGATGTCCAGTTTGATCACATTTAAAACAAGTTTTTCTCGAAACATCTTTAGCCTGTTGTTGTTGCTTTTTCTGAGCATAGAACTCTTCATTAGACTGTCGTCTAAATTGGAGTTCTTTCTCTTTTTCTGAACTTTTCCCGTGAACGAAATTCTTTTTCTTTTGAAAATTTTGCTTTTCATTTTCTTTACAATTCTGCTTCTTTTTATAACCCAACCCAGGCTTCATGTTTTTCTTTTTGTAACCAGGCTTGTTATAAAAAGTTTTCTTGCTCGCTTTTCCGGCATATTTTGCAATTTTAGACTTTTCGATTTCTCCCAGTTTGAAAACTTTGTTGATCTTATCTGAAATCACATTTTGAATCGCGACTTCAATATCTAAGAGTAGTTTGTCCGATCCAATCATGGTATAAACCAATCCTTTTGAATCATCAGTCACAACTTTCTCAGATTTTGAATGTTTAAGATAATTATCATGAAAACTTCCCTCATTTTCATCCTGTGACTCAGACTTATCTTTTTTGGTAGACTCCTCTGACAAAACGCTTTCAACAACCTTACTTACCACCTCTGAATCATCAGCATCATCAGATTTGGTGTAAATCACATCGATATTTTTAGGTAATTGGTCAACCATGTTCAGACCTTTTGCCACCTTTTCTTCATCATAAAACGTATAATTACCTCTCAACGGTGGTCGCACCTGATGATATTCTGAACCAATACCTTTTTTATTCTTTTCAGAATCTTTGTCATCTGGTGTGATGTTGAAAATACGTTCGAGAATGTACGAAGAACTATGATAACTTTGGAGTTTTGTAACAATCTTTTATTTTTCAACCAAAACTTGTTTGAGTTTAGCAACTTCATCAATACATTTTTTTAACTCTTGTTGCTTTTCTTCATATTTGTTCTAAAAAAATCTTGTTGTTTTTAAACTTTCTGACAATCTTTCATCGAAACATTTGACTTGTTTTTTCAAAATATCATAAGCTTCTTGTATTCTTTGACTTGACCATTTTATTTTATCATACTCTTTTTGTAAATCTTGAATATTATTATCTTTTTGAACACAATCATCACATTTTGCCAAACACTTTTGTTTTAAAATCTCATTTTCTTTTTCAAAATCTTGACATTTTAGTGTCAACTTTTCAATCTTTTGTTTCAACACTTCTTCATTTTCAAGCATTTCTTTACATTTTGTTTTGAAAACAGTTTCGATTTTATTTAATTCAATATCTTTTGATTTTAGTTTTTCGTCTTTATCAGTATAGGCTTTGCACATTTCTATGCAATTCCTGCACTTATCTTCAGTTTTATCAACATTTTGATCATTATTTAATAATTCAGAAGATTCAGTTGGAATTTTTACCTCAGATTCATCTGGCACATTTGATTCTTCTGTTTACAATTTCTGATCCTCATCATTCTTTAGTTCGTTCTCATCAGCATCCCCTGTTGTTTTCTTCACCTCTTCAACCAGCTTCTCAATCTCTTCTTCTTTCTTCTTTTTCAACTCCACCACTTTTGGTAGACTTGCCTCAAAAACTTCCTTTAAACCTTTAAACAGATTAGCTTCATAATCTTTCTCAAATAATCTCCTCGTATGAAACGTGTCACAATCTGGAAATACGTTTGTCACTGCATCGAAATCCACCTTCTCAGGATCAATGACTGGATTTCCTTGTGGATCCAAATAACATTCTCGCTCAGCATCCTATATTTTTGCTTTTTGTGCTTCCTTAAAAGGAGCACTCAAATTTCTGATTTCAAACCAAGCATAATCTCTCTGCCATCGTTTATCATCAACCACTTCAGCTATGAATGCGGATCCAACATAATCTTTTTCTGGAAAAACTTTGCTCCAGTCATAACCCTCGTCGTCCTATATAACTGCTAGAGCCCTCGACCTCTCTTTTGATGAACCTTCATCGATTTGCTTTTGATTCACATTTGATGACCCGCTGTTGTGATGATAAATTGCTTTCTGATAATAATCATCTTTGAATGGATTCACCACTTCATCAGTTTTCCTGTTTGTGCACTCTCTTGAAGTGCCCTTTCTGTTTGCACTTGAAACAGGTAAATTTCGATTTGTCGAATCCCAGTTTTGTATCAGCAGTTCCCAAACATGATCTTCCGGTGATTTCCATAAACCGTTGTGCTCTCCTCATAGCGCTAGCCATGCACCATTTTATGTCTATCAGCTCCATCTCCTCTGGATCTATCTGATCATAATCTTCCTTTGTCATATTCGGGTTTCCAACCTTACCCGCGATCAGACTTTCGTACGATTCCAGGACAGATGCTAAAAACACCATTTGTTGCTTGGCAACTTCTACATTTAAACTTTGAGAGTTTTTCAGATCTATGGCGATATTGCACTGAACTATGTTCGGATTTGACGAATTTAAAGCGAATGAATGATAACCCAAATCCTTTGAAAAACTGTGTTGAGATGAATCCTTTGAGCTTCCTGAACTAAATGCCGTCTTTGACGCTTGATCAATCATACTTCTTCTGTAGTATAGATCAACATTTTGTTGATATTGTTGATTTGCCATTTTGTTCTGCTTTTGTATTTCCAATTCATGACCTTCAAGCTTCTCGATTAACCAATCCAAGTTCACTTTGCTCATATCATTGTTGTTTTTTGAGTATCATGACATAGTTTGACCAATCGTTTTCATTTGGAAGAGCTTCAATCAACCTGTCAATGTTCTCTTCATTTTCTTTTGAAACACCAAACCTCTCCAATTCGAGTATAAGATGGCAAAATCTTTCAATCATCTGAGGTACGGTTTCACCTTTCATGTATGCAAACAAATCAAATCCCTTTTTAATAACGATCGTTTGTTTTTTATAATTTCTTCGCCACCTGTACATTTTTTTTCTATCTCTAAAGCTTCCCACAAACCTTTTGAAGTAGTTTCATCATCAAGTAATGAAATAATATCCTCTCGAATAGATTGATACAACAATGCAATCATCTTTTGTTCAGCACACATGTTTTTTACTTCTTTTTCAGTGTATTCTTCAATTGTTAATAAAATTCCTCCTTGTTTTGTTGGTTCTTTATATCGTAACTTCAACATTATTCAACTGTCATAAGCAAATGCTTTTACCCAACTCTTAAACCGCTTTTTTCACCGTTTATAGTCCTTGATATTCATCAATTTCGGTGGCTTTTGTTGGTTTCCGTACACATTATCATATTTCAAATTATCTGAAATCGTTTTTGAAATGCTGCTGGTCTCCGTCTTTGTTTCAGAAGTGTAAGCATTAAAAAATGTGTTGTAAAATTCTTCGCCACCTCCCGACATCTTCGAATTGTGTCTTGATATTATCGTTCCTTGAATTTTTCGTCTCGTTTATCACCTGCACACAAACAAATAAACGATCAGTTTTATTTAAAAAAAATGAACTGAATGTGTGAAAATTCGTGAAACGTGTGATGATAAACTCGTGTTGAAGACTAGCGGACTCGTTCCAACGATGTTCGGATGAAAACTTGAGCGAATGAGGTCAACGGAAGTCAATCGAATGACTTTGTCCAAAAGACTTTGAAAGGATCGGATGAAAATGGATCAGATAACTTTGGATCGGATGACAATCCGTGCGAATCACCGTTCGTCAATTGTCTTATTGGGCCGCACAACTAATATGTTGAAAGACTATTGGGCCTTTAATATTTTGAAACGGATTACTTTGGAACGGATTGTGATCCGTTCGGATTACTCCTTTAATGGGCCTGTGCTATGGATCGGATTGCGATCCGTTCGGTTTGTGATCTGTTTAGTGGCAAAATGAAATATAGTGGAATTAATCAACGAATTGCAATTCGTTCGGATTGCGATCCGTTCGGTGAACTTCTCATGCAATCTGAACTCTTATATGATAATGGCCGACAAGAACTTATTACAATTCACATGCAATCTATCTATAAAGCTTCACAAGCAACAATAATTGATCCGTTCACATGCATTCAATGTCAGAGTTGATTATTGTTTTTCAATTGGACCTTCAAATTAGTGGACCTGACAACAATTAATGTTCTCACAAGTCCGCTGACAATTCACATGCAGAATGTTTTCATTGTTGATCTTCACGTGATGGGCTTTGATACAAACAAATCACCAGTGATTTTAATTGGGCCGAACAACTCTTTGAAAGCAATTATGTGACCGACAACTTTATTTCAAAGCTTAATCCTATTGGGCCGCAAACTATGAATTGTCAATATTGGGCCACACTTCACGTGACAAACTGAAACACAAAGTGAATGTTATTGGACCTCACCTAAATTGATCAATTGTGCAACAATAATTTTCAATTTCTCATGCAAATTGATGATTAATCACATGCCAACTCCATTTTCTATAGGACCGAGTATTTAGTGGGCTGCTATCAAAAGTTTCTCATTGGACCTATGTTATCAATCAGATGAGACAATAGTGTAATATTGAACTAATTGAACTCTGGATCGGATGTCAATCCGATCGAAGTGTGTCTACCAAAGTCAAATATTAATGAATGCAGAGGATCGGATGGACTGAATTTAAATACAACAGCCTTACAACTTTCCACAAATGAGCAACATAATTGGACCGCCACTTTTTAATTAAACCAAACTGCCACCTTTTCAATTTGACCAAACTTCGCGTGATTATCTCTGATACAGCTTTACTTTTATCAAAACAATTAATCTCATTAAATGCACTACAAACAAAAACTCACTAAACGAATTATTGGACCAGGAATTTTAACCATTGAAAGTGATCAAAAGTAACATGGGCTGCACAAACTTATAAATCATCATTGAACTGAGCAATTGCTTGTCGGCTTAACAATCCTATTCAATAAATGTTGTTTATTCTTATTGGACCCCTATCACAGACTAGACAATTTCAAGATCAATATCTTTTAAATTTGGGCCGTACGGTATCTCGAACCAAACACACTTCTTGATTTTTATTGGACCGAGAATTTATCTTTCACATGCAACAAATAATGGGCCTCTTTATTTGATCGGATAGGTTTAGTTGAAATGTATCATGCAACGGATTGCAATCCGCACGGAGGGCCTTCCGTTCGAATTAAGTCAAACTTTACTTATATCTCCTCCAATAGGATGACACAACTTAACGGATGACTTTATTTCACTTAATTGGATTGGATGAATTTTTTGTTTGACTTTTCAAAGACATCCGATCGGACGTCTTATGAACAGCAGCTAAAATTTCATTTTTTCGGACCAAAAAATTATCAAAATCTCACGGCTTTCTTTGAATTAAATTTTGAAAATGTGTAGGATTATGAATCCATATGTTTCGCATGTAATATGAAAAATTTAGCGATTTTTAACCGTAAAATCTCGTTTAATTTTGAGTTTTAAGTTGTAAAAGATGAAGAAGATGAGTAGAACCAAAAAAATAACAAATCTGATGCGTTTTTTTTATCTGAATCTGATGTAAACTCGTTAATTCTTGTGTGCTTGATCCGTGCAATCGTGCTCCTGCTCTGATACCACTTGTGAGCGCGTTGTAGGACCGTTTAAGACTCCGAAACGATTGCGAACCGATACGTGTGACGTGCGGAATCCGTACACGTACGTGGACCGAACACAAGACCGAAACACAAACGTGATTCTATTCAATATACGACAAGTACAAGCACCACGAATCACCTTGAGCACTAGTTTCTCTCTCTAGTTTCTCTCTCTAAGCACCAAGCTCCAAAATGAGCAAAAGCTCCTAATGCCTAACATTAGGCTCCTATTTATAGGCCAAGATATAAGGGATTTCCCCTTATTTACAAGTTTGCCACCTTGCCTTTTTTTACTACATATTTCACAATAAAATCACGTTTTCTTCTATTATCTGCTACGAACTGAATTGACGGAGGCGATAGACATTAGTGCACTCACAAATATTCCGACCTAGTGGGATTGTATCCTTGCTGACTCAAACCACTAGGTTGAGGGTAACTTTTCCTCCAAAAGAGGGGCCTACTATTATAAATAAGATAATATCTTAGAATGCCCAAAGTGCGGAAATCGTCAAAAGGGTATATGAAAGATAAGTTGGATCCAAGTGATTCTTTCTTGTCTATCATTTTTATTTTATTTTTATATTATGTTTTTATCTTTTTATTAATTTAAAAATCTTTTCTAAAAAATTGGTTTGATTAGACATTGATGATAAGCCGGTACTAAAAGCTCTTATGTCCTTGGACGATCTCGGTATCTTGCCATCACTATACTACGTCCGCGATGGTTGCACTTGCCCTAACATGTGTAAAGTGATAGAAAAATATCGTGTTTTATAAATTTAAAACTTGAAAATCGACGAGTTAAACAAGAGCTAAAAATATAACTAATAATATACTCACACCGACACACGTCAAGTTTTTGAAAAGGACAACTAACATTGAGGGTTGGTGAAAAGGAGATCAAATTTGAAGTTGGGCGGTTATTCCCTTTATCAAACCATTACATACAATTCTATTGGACCGATTATGCCACTGTTACATCCAATTTAATTATGAATCACATATACAACACATAATATCATGTATAATCTCATAATATATGTATCAAAGGAACTCGAACCAAGCAAGGATAATAGTACACTAACCGAGAGCTTGACTAGATTAAGATGTTGACTGACTAGGGGGTTACATCGATAAGAGGGGGGTTCCACTGCCGTCGGGTTAATGAGAGGTAGAGGAGACGTGGTTAGGGTTTAAGATTATGTGAAAGTTAACATATAAAATCACGTATAAATCACTTATGTGCGCATGTATCTACTAACCCAAAGCTAATTGGCCCACCTCCAACAATAACCGGCCCACTTCCAATTTGTTTGGGCTTTGCATTGAGTTTCGGAGAGTTGGGCGGCCCAACTTTGTTACGAGACTTAAAGGATGCGGCTTGGGCGTCCCACTCAATTACTAGACATCGGTTTGGGCCCAAAGTAACAATCGTTTAATTAAAACAACTAACACTAAGCTTAACCGAGTTAAACAAGTAAACGTTTAAACTTAACCAGGTTAAACAAGTAAACGTGCAAGCATACACAGCTACAATGCAACCCAATCGTACAGAAAGTAATTCAAAACAACAGACACACCTTAGGAGTACGGGTCGTCACATCATCCCCAACTTGAAAGAAATTTCGTCCCGAAATTTAACAAGTAAGCACAGAGGAATGAAGTGATAAGTCAAGATTGATGCGGTTTTTCCCCAGGTGCCACATCATCCCCAACTTGAAAAGGAATTTCATCCCGAAATTCACCAGTTTCACCAGAATTGGATTGGTCATCAGGAAAAAGTTCAGGATACTAGATCTTCATCTGATCCTCACGCTCCCACGTGAACTCTGGTCCACGTCTTGAGTTCCAACGAACTCTCACAATCGGGATACGACTATGTTTACGCACCTTTACCTCCTGGTCCATGATCTCTATAGGTTCTTCGGCAAACTGTAACTTGTCGTCAATCTTGAGCTCTTGAAACGACACAATCAGTGTTTCCTCAGACAAACGCTTATGTAATCGCGAAACATGAAAGACATCATGAATGTTACTCAGCTCAGCAGGTAACTCAAGTTTGTAGGTTACGTTACCGATTCTTCCCAGACTGTTGAATGGTCCATCATGACACCAGTTAAGCTCGCCACGCTTCCCAAGCGTTCCACACCCTCCCAGGGTGAGACTTTCAACATGATACGATCGCCTACAGCGATCTTCCAGCGTTTCCCAAGTTTATCAGCTTTCCTGGCGGTCACGCGTTGCCACCTATCGACTCCCGATCCAAACAACCTTCCTAAGAGTTTTGAGTACCAGTCCTGGACCAGTAATTAAGTTGTCAACCATCTCAGTCTAACAAGAAGGTTAGCATTATTGTCTATGTACTGCCTCAACAGAGCTGTCTGGTTACCAAAATGATAACTGCAGTAGTACTCAACCATAGGTAAGAGTCCTTCAAATTTGCACCAAAGCCAGTCACACACATGCTCGCAGCATGTCTTCGAGTGCCAGGAGAGTTTGTTTACTCTGACCGTTTATCCAACGGTGATAAGCAATGCTCTGATCCTGACGTGAGCCAAGGGTGTTGTGTATTTCCTGACATAGATTATGCATAGGTCAAATTCAGAGGTAACAGGAGTTAGCACCTCGTGCCTAAAAGCCGCCTCTCTCAGAGGAACATTCACAACTGTGAGACCTGTCAGTTTTCTTGATTGCAAGAAAGTGTGCTGGTAACGTGAGTCCATCAGCGATCACCCAGGTGATAATGTTTCCATTTCGAGTTGTAAGTAGACCAGTGACAAAATCCATGGCAGTCTGTTCTTATTTCCATATATGTGTTTCTGGTTGCTAATATCCCACCGTGACTTCCCCACAAGTCAAACATCGTTCCCATGCGTTGCTATGTGGGTCTTCAGGCTCGGTTACCCGTACATGATCTTCAGGTTTTAATACATCCTATCAAAACTCAGATGAATAGGATATCAAGACCAGTGTGTTTCGCTTGCACCAGTTCCCTAAGGTTGCTGTATAGAGAGGTCCATATTCGTTCCATGAAGTAGCAAATATCGTCCGACCTGCCAAAGGTTGCTTCCCCATGCCCCGCATGGGTCAATCTTGAGAACTCTCTTCCTTCAGTTCCTCAGTTTGAACAAGGCGAGTCTGATCAGGTATGTTAGAGTCGATAGCGAGCTGCAAAGCTCGTGCATGTCCAGGTTTCACGGTCTTATTCATTCAAAAGCTCCATCCAGCGTTGCCATCACATGTTTAGCTCTCTTGAAACAAGGGTACACGGGAGGCCCTTGTGATCGATCTAAGTGGTGCATTTGGTATCGTCCAAGTAATGACTCCAATTTTAAATCCAAAGACTATGGCTTCTCCCGTTGGTCGTGACTCGTGCAGTTCTTCCTGTAAGTCCACCACGTGGGCCATCTCTTTCTCGTGTTACATCGATGTGTAACCGGGACTCTGATTCGAACCATCATAGTATACCACTAGATTACCCGTACCCTTAGGTAAAGACGATACTCAGTACATTGTGGTGTTGAGTTTCAAAGGCTTGAAGAGACGCTCTCCTGTTCCGTCTCCCACGGATACACAGCACACTGCTGTGTTAAAGAGGTTAGAGCTGCACAATCTTTGAAAATCCTGCGATGAATCTGCGATTGTATCTTGTGAAACCAAGGATTTGCCGTAACCCCAAAGGAATCCTTGGTGTCGATCAGTTTCTAACAGAATGGATATTAGCGAGATCCACGTGTATTCCCTCTTCATTGGCTACGTGGCCAAAAAGAGTATGTACCTCTCGAATCCAGAAGTTACTCCTAACGAGACTTCGCGTGTAGTGGCTCCTCCCTTGGGAGCTCAAAGATAGGTTGCAAATGCCGCCCATGGTGTTCCTTTTTCCTGGAAATGATTCAAGATGTCTTCAGTAAACACGGTCGATTCATGTGATCCATAAAGCTGCTGGTGTGTTGTTTATCCCAAATGGTCATGGAATAATTCTTCCTGTGTCTCCTGGAAATGGCCGCATTACATTCAATATGCCATTTTAGGAACATCCTCCCCTTGGCCTTCCATCTGATGTTAGTTTGTTTGTTAATCAATCTTCGAATAGGGGCTTGGCCCTTGCAACTGGTCAACAGGTTGTCAATACATGATCGAGACAAACGGTTCTGGACTGTCACCTTGATGAGTTCTCAATAGTCATTACACATATGAAAGGCCCATCTTCCCTAATATAACTGGGGTGTGACAACCCGAGTTTTCAAAGTCTCTATTCGACTTAACTTTGTATTTGTTTGCAAGGCATGTTTTATTTTATTTGAGGTGCAACATAAGTGTTATTTGTATATGGTGTGCATTATGTGTGTATGTTAA
Organism: Helianthus tuberosus; assembly: GCA_030545235.1. Lineage (NCBI taxonomy): Eukaryota > Viridiplantae > Streptophyta > Magnoliopsida > Asterales > Asteraceae > Helianthus > Helianthus tuberosus. The sequence continues at coordinate 123,408,862 of CM060409.1, forward strand.
TAATATAGTTGTATTAGTGTTATTGCTTATTTAAAAACAAGATGTTAGAACCCTCCGAAATCACCTACCACGAAATCACACCCCAGCCGAAAACCCACCCCTTTGCGAAATTACACTGGACGAAAACACTAACTTATAAACCGGAGAAAAACACTTGGGCTTTGGCCCAGTAGCTATCGATTTCGGGACTTTGTTATTTAATCTTCACGCAAAAACTATCTAGCAAAACCCTACTCTTTTCTCAACCCTCTATCATTGGACGGCAGTCTCTTCACATCGGAACCCTACGCCCCCTCGACGTCGGCATTCTTGTAGTTCACAATCAGGTTAGTGAATGTTATGATTTATGAATAAATGTTGCTGTGGTTAGATTAATTGCATGATCCTAGGAATTGTTGTAAGTTGTATAAATTCTAGGCATAATAATTGTAAATACTAATTGCACATGATTGTGATCTAAGGTTTTCATGAGAATTGTTTTGAAAATGCAACCAAACTGAATAAAGATCATGTTGGCATATGAATTGTCAGATGACATGTGATGGTTATTATGTGTTCCACTAACTAATGCATATATATCTAAGTTTTGATATAATGACACCTAGTGATCTCGAAAATGGGAATTAGGCTCTCATCATTAATTGTATGACAGATTCCTTTTAGTATTGAAAGAATGAAAATGCTTTTGTTTGTTATTGAACCGACCATAATATGATAATGATGATGTTATGTTGAATTTTTATTATCGATAATATACAGACTGTTTTGGGGGCTGATGACTTAATCGGATAACATACAAGGATTTGGCTGTGCATATTAATGGGCCACTATTTAGTTTAATGTAATACAATTGAGGAGTCTTTGGTTTAGTGGGCCGAAGACTTGTTACACATGGACTCAAGTAACAGTGATAGTAAATATGATATGTTTGGATAATCTTTTCATGATTTTGTTTTATTTGTATGATTTGATCTTAAGGGGGGCTGCTGTAATCGACTAAAGCTAGGTTGCAACTATAAATTCATATTAACTGAAAATTTGGTCGAACATTAATTGAATACACTATGTTGCTCACTATTCAAGATAATTGTACAGAATTTCATAATCAATTAATTTGATGGTCGGCCACTTATTGAACACATACTTTGTTTATATTGATTTCCTATTATGTGATAGTTGAAAATGGGGTATATAATGGGCTGGCATAATAGCAGGCCACATCACACAAGGTAATGGATCTGAATTAAGTATGGAACGAACTTGTTTAATAGTTGGACCAGTTGGGTTAAAACTGGTGTGACGGGCCATGAACTGTTTTGATTAGGAGTTTGATGCGATAATGTTAACTGGGTTAGTTATATGTCGTTAAATGTAACTCATGTGAATATACGATTAAATGTTTAATGCTATGAGTCATTTGTTATTTAACTGATACCGTATGATCATGAATGATAAGTGAACTATGTGGATATAAACTGATTGTGAATACGTGCATAACTATAGGACTTGATTGATTACTTGCGAGCACATAATTTAGCATACCGAGCAAACCAAGGTGAGTTCACATTTCCAAGGCATGGGATTCCTGGTGGGTTGGGAATGGTATTGATGGAATGGTATTGATAGATATGATAGACTTACGTAAAACCTACGTAAAACACTAGACTACTTACCATCGTCCTCAGGTTTCGAGGGACACTTACGTAAAACCTACGTATACTTGTGCTTACTACTGTCCTCAGGGTTCGAGGGACACTTACGTAAAACCTACGTATACTTGTGCTTACTACTGTCCTAAGGGTTCGAGGGACACTTACGTAAAACCTACGTATACTTATGCTTGCTACTGTCCTCAGGTTTTCGAGGGACACTTTACGTAAAACCTACGTAAACCTCACGCGTACCACTGTCCTCGGGTTAAGAAGGGCACTTACGTAAAACCTACGTAAACCTCGTACGTACTCCTGTTCTCGGGTTAAGAAGAACAATTATGGTTACAACTAGTCTAGTATATACAACATGGGAAGCCCCCACCAATTGAACATACAAAACGGCTTAGTTAATAACGCGTAGTTATGCAACGACCTTACTTACTGTGAACTCGCTCAACTAGTTGTTGACTCTCTGTTACATGCCTTGCAGGACCATAGGTACTCATGGAGCTTGCACGGGAGGCGCGATCGTTGTGGGCACATGGACTGTTGAGTTCCATGATAAACATTTACACTTTGTGAACTTAACACTTATGTTGGGTTTTTACATTTATGCTTCCGCTAAACATTGATACTATACTTTGGTTTTTGGAACACCTTTCATATTGTTTGGTTGAGTTACACTTACTATTTACATTGTTCAATATGATTGGTGGCTTGATCCTGGTCAGTCACGCCTCCAAGCGGTGATACTCCGCGTGTGGATTTTTGGGGGTGTGACGGATTGGTATCAGAGCCATTGGTTATAGTGAACTTGGTTTTAATAAGGGGAAAAAGTTTTGTTAAAACTAGACTATAACCTGTACAGTGCTCAACGATCCACAACGACGCTTCGCTCCACGTGCAAGACTCAACATTCTAGGTAATATGGTATATGTTTTATTGCCTACTTGCTAGAATTACATAGAACTTTGCTCATGGTATGCTTAGATAAACGTAACGACTGTTGATTGAAACACTTTTGTGCTCACTCTCTTCTGACATTGCACTTTCGCGAACCTCTCTCACTCATGTTCTCCTTGATATCAAGATCATGAGTGGACGCGTTAACCTAACTCAACCCCAGTTGGCGGCTTCGATCACTGAACAAGTTACTGCAGCACTCGCAGCTGCCCAGTCAGGAGGTGTAACCTGCCATCACCACTTACTCTAGGATCTTTAGATCCTACTCTCGTAAACCAACACTCATGCTCAAGTATGTTTACTCTTACGCACACGACAGGTCAACACGCTCAGCCACCTGTGTGCACGTTCCAAACTTTCATGGACTGTCGTTCTAGTACTTTCAGTGGCACTGAATGGGGGCCGTTGGACTCCTCCACTAGTTCGAGAAGCTCGAATCGGTCTTCGAAATGTGTGAATTCCCTGAGGCTCGTAGGGTGAAGTACGCCACTGGTACTCTCGAAGGCACTGCGCTAACTTGGTGGAACGCGCAAGTTCAGATGCTGGGGCTGGCGGCTGCTAATGCCACCCCATGGAATGATTTTAAGGAACTGATCAAACGTGAATACTATAGTCGTGATGACATCCACAAGCTGGAAGTGGAATTCTATAACCTGAAGATGACGGGGTCAGAGTTAGAAGCATACATGAAACGATCCAACGAACTGGCAGTGTTATGTCCAACTATGGTGGATCCTCCCATCAAACGCATTGAGCTGTACCTCAAAGTCTTGGTACCAGAGATTCAAAGTCATGTGACTTCTGCCAACCTTGCTACTATCCAGGATGTTACTCGTCTTGCTCATCGTCTCACAGACTAGGCAGTGGAACAGAACAGGCTGCCTAAGCGTATCGGTGCTACTACTACTACTACTACTCCTGCTACTCCCAGTGATAACAAACGAAAACGGGATGGAACCTCCAGCAAGGGTTCGACTACGGTTCAGTTCCAGGCACAGCAGCAAAAGATCGATGACTATCAGAGCCCTGGTCAGCAATCTTCTAGTAGTCAAGGGTTGTAACCTCGTTTTAGCTGGTCAGACATTCTCCATCAACCTCATTCCTATAGTCTTGGGTAGTTTTGACATCGTCATTGGTATGGATTGGTTATCCCAACAGCAACCAGAAATCCTATGCAAAGAGAAGATTGTTCGTATTCCCCGTTCTGGCAAAGAACCTCTCGAAATTCAAGGCGACAAGAGTGGTGCTGTAGTGGGCATCATCTCCTTCCTTAAGGCCCAGAAGTGTTTGCAAAAGGGGCACACTGCTATTTTAGCGCTTGTTACGGACGCGTCAACGAAAGAGAAGAAGATAGAGGATATTCCAGTAGTACGCGACTTTCCTCAAGTGTTTCCTGAAGATTTACCTGGGCTACCGCCTCATCGCCAGGTCGAATTTCAGATCGAGCTAGCTCCTGGAGCAGCACCCATAGCTCGAGCACCTTATCGCTTAGCTCCAACCGAACTGGAAGAACTGTCTAAGCAATTGCAAGAACTTCTGGAAAAGGGTTTCATTCGTCCTAGCTCTTCGCCCTGGGGAGCTCCAGTATTATTTGTGAAGAAGAAAGATGGTACCTTCCGAATGTGCATAGATTACCGCGAACTGAACAAGGTGACCATGAAGAATCGCTATCCTCTTCCACGCATCGACGACTTATTCGACCAGTTGCAAGGGTCGAGCTATTACTCGAAGATTGACCTGAGGTCAGGCTATCATCAATTGAGAGTCCGGGACGAGGACGTCTCCAAAACAGCATTCAGAACTCGCTACGGCCACTACAAGTTTCTGGTCATGCCATTCGGGCTAACAAACGCGCCTGCAGTCTTCATGGATCTTATGAACAGAGTGTGCAAACCTTATCTCGATAAGTTTGTTATTGTATTTATCGACGACATTTTGATTTACTCCAAGAGTCAGGAGGAACACGAGCATCATTTACGACTCATTTTGGAACTCCTTCGAGCAGAACAGCTGTACGCCAAGTTTTTGAAATGCGACTTCTGGCTTCGTGAAGTCCACTTTCTAGGCCACGTGGTAAACAAGGATGGGATTCATGTTGATCCATCCAAGGTTGATTCGATCAGGAATTGGCCTGCACCGCGTACACCAACAGATTTCCACCAATTCTTGGGTTTGGCGGGCTAATATAGAAGGTTCATCAAAGACTTCTCCAGGATTGCACAACCCCTCACCTCACTAACTCAGAAAGGCGTTATCTACCGTTGGGATAATACACAGGAAACAGCATTTCAGCACTTAAAGGTTGTAGCGCACCTATCCTCTTATTGCCTGAAGGCACGGACGATTTTGTAGTCTACTGCGACGCATCCATCCAAGGTCTTGGATGTGTGTTGATGCAACGGGATAAAGTCATTGCTTATGCTTCGCGCCAACTTAAGATTCACGAACGGAATTACACAACACATGATTTAGAGCTGGGAGCTGTTGTTTTTGCGCTCAAGATATGGCGACACTACCTGTACGGTACCAAGTGCACCATTTACACCGATCACAGGAGTCTCGAGCATATCTTCAAGCAGAAAGAGTTGAACATGCGACAACGACGATGGGTCGAGCTACTGAACGATTACGAATGTGCTATAAAGCACCATCCGGGCAAAGCCAATGTGGTGGCCGACGCCCATAGCCGAAAGGATACTACACCTAGGCGTGTACGAGCGTTGCAACTCACTATTCAGTCTAGTCTTCCTTCACAGATACGAGATGCTCAGGTAGAAGCATTGAAACCAGAAAACGTCAGGGCTGAAGCCCTACGCGGCTCAAGGCAACGGTTAGAACAAAAGGCAGACGGCGCCTACTATGTAACAGGACGCATTTGGGTCCCACTCTACGGCCACTTACGCGAGCTTGTAATGGATGAAGCTCATAAGTCTCGCTACTCAGTACATCCTGGTTCGGATAAGATGTACCACGACTTGAAAACCATATATTGGTGGCCTAGTATGAAAGCTCACATAGCTACTTACGTCAGCAAGTGCTTGACTTGTGCGAGAGTCAAGACTGAATATCAGAAACCATCAGGCCTACTCCAACAACCAGAGATACCACAATGGAAATGGGAGCAAATTTCTATGGATTTTGTTACTGGCCTACCTAGATCTCAACGTGGGAATGATACTATTTGGGAGATCATGGATCGACTCACTAAGTCTGCACACTTCTTGGCTATCAAAGAAACAGACAAGTTCTCTACTTTAGCAGACGTTTACTTGAAGGAAGTGGTTTCGAGGCACGGGGTGCCCACCTCTATTATCTCTGATCGTGACGCACGTTTTACTTCAGAACTGTGGCAAGCAATGCACAAATCTTTTGGCTCTCGTTTAGACATGAGCACAGCTTATCACCCTCAGACGGATGGGCAGTCTGAGCGCACTATTCAAACTCTAGAAGACATGCTTCGGGCATGTGTAATCGATTTCGGCAACGGCTGGTAAAAAAAACACCTCCCATTAGTGGAGTTCTCGTATAACAACAATTACCACACCAGCATTCAAGCCGCTCCATTCGAGGCATTGTACGGGCGTAAATGCCGATCACCTCTTTGTTGGGCAGAGGTGGGTGACAGTCAGATCACGGGTCCAGAACTTGTAGTTGATACTACAGAAAAGATTGCTCAAATACGACAACGCATGGCGGCAGCTCGCGACCGTCTGAAAGCATACGCCGATAAGGGCAGGAAATCATTCGAATTCCAGGTTGGGATCGAGTGCTACTCAAAGTTTTACCCTGGAAGGGTGTGGTTCATTTTGGCAAACGAGGCAAACTTAATCCGCAATATGTCGGACCATTCGAAATCATTGAGAAAATAGGCAAAGTGGCCTACAGACTGAACTTACCAGCAGAACTCAGTGCAGTTCACAACGTCTTCCACGTGACGAATCTGAAGAAGTGTCTGTCAGATGAGACCCTCATAGTTCTTTTGAAGGAGCTCACTATCGACGATCAGTTGCGATTCGTCGAGGAACCAGTTGAAATCACGGACCGGGATGTTAAGGTCCTCAAATACACCAGAATACCTCTTGTTCGAGTTCGTTGGAACTCCCGTCGTGGCCCAGAGTTCACCTGGGAACGAGAAGATCAAATGAAACTCAAATATCCCCAGTTATTCGGAAACAGTACAACCACAACTGAGGCTGAAGCTACTACAGAATTTCGGGACGAAATTCCAAATCAACGGGGGGATGATTTGACACCCCAGGAAAACCAGTAAACTACACAACTCAACTAGCTTCCTCAGTAACCGCATGCTAAATTTCGGGACGAAATTTCTTTCAAGTTGGGGATAATGTGACAACCCGAGTTTTCAAAGTCTCTATTCGACTTAACTTTGTATTTGTTTGCAAGGCGTGTTTTATTTTATTTGAGGTGCAACATAAGTGTTATTTGTATATGGTGTGCATTATGTGTGTATGTTAATAATATAGTTGTATTAGTGTTATTGCTTATTTAAAAACAAGATGTTAGAACCCTCCGAAATCACCTACCACGAAATCACACCCCAGCCGAAAACCCACCCCTTTGCGAAATTACACTGGACGAAAACACTAACTTATAAACCGGAGAAAAACACTTGGGCTTTGGCCCAATAGCTATCGATTTCAGGACTTTGTTATTTAATCTTCACGCAAAAACTATCTAGCAAAACCCTACTCTTTTCTCAACACTCTATCATTGGACGGCAGTCTCTTCACATCGGAACCCTACCCCCCCCCCCCCCTCGACGTCGGCATTCTTGTAGTTCACAATCAGGTTAGTGAATGTTATGATTTATGAATAAATGTTGCTGTGGTTAGACTAATCGCATGATCCTAGGAATTGTTGTAAGTTGTATAAATTCTAGGCATAATAATTGTAAATACTAATTGCACATGATTGTGATCTAAGGTTTTCATGAGAATTGTTTTGAAAATGCAACCAAACTGAATAAAGATCATGTTGGCATATGAATTGTCAGATGACATGTGATGGTTATTATGTGTGCCACTAACTAATGCATATATATCTAAGTTTTGATATAATGACAACTAGTGATCTCGAAAATGGGAATTAGGCTCTCATCATTAATTGTATGACAGATTCCTTTTAGTATTGAAAGAATGAAAATGCTTTTGTTTGTTATTGAACCGACCATAATATGATAATGATGATGTTATGTTGAATTTTTATTATTGATAATATACAGACTGTTTTGGGGGCTGATGACTTAATCGGATAACATACAAGGATTTGGCTGTGCATATTAATGGGCCACTATTTAGTTTAATGTAATACAATTGAGGAGTCTTTGGTTTAGTGGGCCGAAGACTTGTTACACATGGACTCAAGTAACAGTGATAGTAAATATGATATGTTTGGATAATCTTTTCATGATTTTGTTTTATTTGTATGATTTGATCTTAAGGGGGGCTGCTGTAATCGACTAAAGCTAGGTTGCAACTCTAAATTCATATTAACTGAAAATTTGGTCGAACATTAATTGAATACACTATGTTGCTCACTGTTCAAGATAATTGTACAGAATTTCATAATCAATTAATTTGATGGTCGGCCACTTATTGAACACATACTTTGTTTATATTGATTTGCTATTATGTGATAGTTGAAAATGGGGTATATAATGGGCTGGCATAATAGCAGGCCACATCACACAAGGTAATGGATCTGAATTAAGTGTGGAACGAACTTGTTTAATAGTTGGACTAGTTGGGTTAAAACTGGTGTGACGGGCCATGAACTGTTTTGATTAGGAGTTTGATGCGATAATGTTAACTGGTTTAGTTATATGTCGTTAAATGTAACTCATGTGAATATGCGATTAAATGTTTAATGCTATGAGTCGTTTGTTATTTAACTGATACCGTATGATCATGAATGATACGTGAACTATGTGGATATAAACTGATTGTGAATACGTGCATAACTATAGGACTTGATTGATTACTTGCGAGCACATAATTTAGCATACCGAGCAAACCAAGGTGAGTTCACATTTCCAAGGCATGGGATTCCTGGTGGGTTGGGAATGGTATTGATGGAATGGTATTGATAGATATGATAGACTTACGTAAAACACTAGACTACTTACCATCGTCCTCAGGTTTCGAGGGACACTTACGTAAAACCTACGTATACTTATGCTTACTACTGTCCTCAGGGTTCAAGGGACACTTACGTAAAACCTACGTATACTTGTGCTTACTACTGTCCTCAGGGTTCGAGGGACACTTACGTAAAACCTACGTATACTTATGCTTGCTACTGTCCTCAGGTTTTCGAGGGACACTTTACGTCAAACCTACGTAAACCTCACGCGTACCACTGTCCTCGGGTTAAGAAGGGCACTTACGTAAAACCTACGTAAACCTCGTACGTACTCCTGTTCTCGGGTTAAGAAGAACAATTATGGTTACAACTAGTCTAGTATATACAACATGGGAAGCCCCCACCAATTGAACATACAAAACGGCTTAGTTAATAACGCGTAGTTATGCAACGACCTTACTTACTGTGAACTCGCTCAACTAGTTGTTGACTCTCTGTTACATGCCTTGCAGGACCATAGGTACTCATGGAGCTTGCACGGGAGGCGCGATCGTTGTGGGCACATGGACTGTTGAGTTCCATGATAAACATTTACACTTTGTGAACTTAACACTTATGTTGGGTTTTTACATTTATGCTTCCGCTAAACATTGATACTATACTTTGGTTTTTGGAACACCTTTCATATTGTTTGGTTGAGTTACACTTACTATTTACATTGTTCAATATGATTGGTGGCTTGATCCTGGTCAGTCACGCCTCCAAGCGGTGATACTCCGCGTGTGGATTTTTGGGGGTGTGACATGGGGCTCCCCCAAAGCGAAGAACTAGGTCCAACAAAACTCCTGTCCAACAGTTCCTGTAATTGATTTAACAGTTCTTGCGACCCTCCTGGTGCAAAACGGTGGAGAGTACGAGTAATAAGGGCTGCCTCTTGTGTGAGATCAAACTGAGAATCTGCCTAACAGTTGTGAAAGTAAGCCTGAAAGTTCCTTGGGTAGTACACTGGGAGAAATCTCGAACAATTGGTGGATCCTCGATCCCCTTTTCCTTAGCTTCACGTCGGTAACGGTTGTTATCGTAGCAGGGTAATCCCTCCGTAGACACTTCTGGGCCTCCATTGCTGAAATGATGCTAATCTTTACACTACTCTGACACCTTAGGTCAGGCGATGATTCTCCACTAGGGAGATGGATATGCAAAATTTTCTCCTTACTGGGTGTATCTGTGCGATATCTGGATAACCAAACCACACTAACTACTGAGTTGAAACCATCAAGGATAGTAGAAGGAAGGTCGATGTCGTACACTTGTCCCACAAGGTCGAGTTTGCATTCCAACGAACATATAAGGTTTCAATTGACTTGCCATCAACCGATTCCACAACAGGTTGGTTTCAAGAAGCGTCAGGGCTAAACAAAATAGGAACGTGGCGTTTAGTTACCAAGAACGTGCAGGCCACCGTGTTGCTATAATCCCGGCATCACTCATGCCAATCCTAAATGCCCTTCCACAAACATCATTTCCAGTGTTGTTGTTTTCGTTACAAGGATTTCCAGTACTACCGTCATTCCCTCGGTTGTTGTCGTCTTGATTTAGCTGCAGCCAATCCATGTTGTAGGCACCTTCATCTATCTCTATACTGTAGGCTACAATTACGAGCTCCTTGATGTTGCCATGACTGTTGCCTCTGATGTCGTTACTTGAAACGGGGCCCTACAATCTTTCACCAACCAAGTCCATCTTCTCACCTTCTGTGCCACGTCTTAACGTGCTACTCACTATGCCGGTAGTCTCACCTTCCACACTATAATTAGTTGTCATTGCTTATATCTTGATTGATTCGTAAGAGTCGACTCCCATAAGTTGCTGACTAAGGTTAAGAATTCGATTGGAGTCATTTCGCTGGTGTTCGTTTCCGGTAATCAAGGTCGTCCAAATACTGAGGTCGGTAAAGTACTACGCTCCTCCTCTTGTCTATCAACGTTGCAAGTTGTTTGAGTAATACACGGTCTCTTGCGGGAGCGTTGCAGAAGTGATCGCACTTCGGAGTCTAAGACGTTAATACATAGAGTTGCAACAAACAAAGAGGGGTGAGAAAGGTATCGACCAATCATTCGACGTTGCGACATCCAATTCAGGGACGTTCGTATAAGCACCTAACAGTCTACCCAGTTTGCTAGGCGTTGATGCGTGTGTGGTGTGTATATAAGTTTAAGTATATTTTAAGCCCTTTTTACACGTTAGTCAAGTTTTAAATTTATAAAACACGATATTTTACTAACACCAAACACACATATGGGCAAGTGCACCCATCGTGAGCGTAGTATAGTGTTGGCAAGATACCGAGGTCGTCCAAGGACACAAGAGCTTTTAGTACCGGTTTATCCTCAACGTCTAATCAAATCAAAAAGTTAGAAAAAGGTTTTAAACTAGAAAAATAAAAACTAACTAAAATGCTGAAAAATAAAAATAAAAATAAAAACAGATAGACAAGATGAATCACTTGGCTCCGACTCGTGTTTAGTGTAACCTTTGATTATTTCCGCACTTTTGCACTTTTTAAGAGATTATCTTAGTTATTGTAGTAGGCCCCTCTTTTGAAGGTGACGTTACCCTCAACCCAGTAGTTTGAGTCAGCAAGGATATACTCCTAAAGGGTCGGATTATTGAAAGATAAGTAATTAAGTTATTAATGCATATTATAGTAGGCCCCTCTTTTGAAGGTGACGTTACCCTCGGCTAAGTAGTCTGAGTCAGCAGGGATACAGTCCTAAGTAGCCAGATTAAAGTATTAATAGTAGCTTACATATGAGGGGATCAAAGAGTTTGGACCCCCGCCATCCAATACCGGTGGGTATTGAAGGAGGTCCTACTAAATTTGACCCAGGTCCTTGCAGGATCTATACACTGAACAAGGCAAGACTCTTACCAAACCGTTCCCTTAACCCCCGACCAGGTAGCCAACATACCTCCATATAGACCGTGGAGATATGAATGGTGAAATTTTTTTATTTTATATAGACAGTAAAATAATGCCAAGACACCACGGACAAACGATAAGGAAGAATCACCTTCACCATAAGAAACTAGTTATTAAAGTCATTAATACATAACCAAGTAAAAAGTGAGAAAAGATTAAAAATAAAAAGTATTACACTAGACACTTGTCTTCACCAAGTGATGTAAGAGACTTAGGCAAACATGGCCTTGGATCCCGAGATGACTCACACACTCTATGATGGACAATGGATGATGGTGTTGTGATTGTGGTGGGTGAAGTGTGAGAGAGGTGGTGTGCCAAGGGATGGTTTGCAAATGAGCCAAGCACCCCTATTTATAGGCTGAATAGTAGCTCGGGCACGACCCCGTGTCCAACCTCCTTCTCTGTCTTCATTAATTTCTCTTGTCTGCATTAGTTGACCACGGCCCTGTGTCCGCTGGGCACGCCCCCGTGTGCAGAAGCATATCTGTACTATCAAGATTTTCCTGGATTATGTGAATCTTATAGTTGACCACGGCCCCGTGTCCACTGAGCACGACCACGTGGTGGGCGATAGAAGCTTCTACAGCTTAGTCTTTTCTGCTGGCACTTGGGCACGCCCCCGTGTTCACTGAGCACGGGGCGTGTTCAGTCTTCTGTTTTCTTGTTTTGCTTGGGAATATGATGTCGGGGAGGCTGGGCATGCCACGTTTGTTCCTTTTCTTGTATTTATGTTAGATTTAGCTGCCTTTTTGCTTCTTTTGTTTATTTGAGCTCATTTAATCCTGAAAATACAAAAGGAAGACAAAAACACATTTTTTCCAACATTAGTACTAAAAAAGGGTTAGTTTTATGCCACAATTGATGTAATTTATATGTTGCATTTTGTGCACATCAAATACCCCCACACTTGAATCCTCAAGCAAAACTCTTTATAATGTGGCTTTACACTCCCAAATGGAATGGGTAGAAGAGAAGGTTTTTGGGCTTGTCATGGAGTGTCGGGATTTCCAAGATTCTTTATTAAGTTTTTATTTTTATTTATTTACAATCCTATTCGTCATGATTTATTTAAAACATTACATAAGATAAATTACTTATTAGGGCATAACATGCCTTTTTAAAATTTTATTTATATACAAGTTCACATACCTCACGGGGGATCACTCAACACTCGGCCGAAGATGTATTTTAGTGAATCACTTGAGAGCGGCATGGAACTTACTCCTACCATAGGCTTGCCAAGCAATCAATCCTCCTTATTTTTAACTATATACCTTTGTAAATATCAAGAGGACTTTTGGGTGAAGGGTTAGGCTTCGGTTAAAGGTAGGTGGTTGTGTTAGTGGTTAGTAGAAAAGGGCGAAAAGCGTAAAAAGCGTCAGTTTTCGTAAGACTTTTTATTTTTGCAATCTTTATTTTGATGAAGCCATTTTTCAAACAAAGTTATTTTTGATGAACTAGTTTGTTTATTTTTCTTTTGCTTCATCATCAACATTTTTTTTTTAAAAGTCATACGAAAATCCGAGCTTGCTACTAAAACAAAGGGTTAAAAATAAAAAGGTTTTGGTGGGTGAAAGGGTGTTTGGTTTGGGTTAAGAAATGAAAAGGTTTATGCTCAAAGGGGTTAACTAGGGGGATTTTGGGTAGGTGGTAAAAAAAAGAAAAATAATGGTGTAGAAACAAAAAGGGTTAGTCCTAATGCCTCCATCATTTACTTACTCAGGTTTATGTTGGTAAGGACCGGGAATGCATCGTCGTGGCAAGTTCTAGAGTTGTAAGAACCAAGCGGCTATTCACACAAGAAACGAAAAATGAGCATTTAGTTTAAAGATATGTATTTGTATGCTCAATAATGGCTCAAAACTCAATTTTGTGGGAATGGGTTTTTATGTGATCAAGTATATATAATCAAATTTTAACTAAGCTTGTCATGCCGTTTCATAATTTTCTTATGTTGGTTCTTTTTATCACGACGCTATCGGTTGTAAATTTGTAAAAATATAACCTTTTTAGAACTTGAAATTCCCAAGTTAAACCTAGATAAGTAAAAAAAATGAAAATTTTTTGAAAAATTTTGGGGTGATTAGCGGTTCCAATAGAGTTTTGTGTAAGGCTTGTGATTAGGACTTGCAAGATTCAAAGTTTTAGCATCCCCCCACACTTAAATTACACATTGTCCTCAATGTGTCCCAAAAATAAGTTTTTAGGTTGATTGAATGTGTAAAAATGTGTTAAAAAGAAAAATTTTATGTTACTGGGCGTCTGGACACGGCCCCGTGGTGTCCGGGCACGACCCCGTGTTCAGTCGCCAGTAACAAAAAGTTGTAAAAAGAAACAGAAGCCTGGAGACGCGGGCGTGTTGGGTGAACACGGCCCGTGTCTAGTTTACCTGAACTGGGCATTTTCTGCAAACTGTGCAGCACGGGGCCGTGTTGGGCGGACACGGCCCGTGCTGAACTTGCTGTAATGAAGAAAATTTTGTCGGATGGCCATGTCTTCGTGCATGGGGTGCTAGTTCAAGTTTCCCTTGTCATCCTTTGCCATCCCGAGTGTGTTTTATTCCTGAAAATTAAAACTAAACTAGAAAACATAAAAATTAATCTAAACTAAACTAAGGATAGTTCTGCGGAATGCCTCCGTGGTGCGCCACGTTTATAAGGGTCCTTGGCTAGACCCAAAGCCTGGTCATATGTTACCCAAGTGGGATGTTTTGCATCCCATGCTACACCGTCGGAGAGCGTCATCCAAGCTTGAGTCTATGACCTTCATGTAGTTGACCGGGTCTTCGTCTTCTACTCTTTTTCTAACTCCAAACTTCACTTCCTCGTCCCCAAACTTCAATGTTAGTGTTCCGTCATTCATGTCTACCACTGCTTGGGCAGTGGCTAGAAATGGCCTCCCTAGGATGAGAGGGACTTCGGTGTTTTCTTACATGTCTAGTATGACAAAGTCAGCCGGGAAGACGAAATTGTCGACTTTGACCAATAGATTTTCAGCGACACCTTGTGGATATTTGATGGATCTGTCGGCAAGTTGTATGCTCATCTTTGTAGGGCTCGTTTTTCCTAGGCCGAGTCGTTTGAACATTGATGCGGGCATGAGGTTGACGCTAGCCCCAAGATCGGCTAGTGCATTGCGAATGGGGGATTCCCCAATCGAGCAAGGAATCGTGAAGCTTCCAGGATCAATCTTCTTTTGTGGAAGTTTGTTGAGTAGTAAGGCGGAGCATTCTTCGCCTAAGTTAACTAATTGCAATGATTCAATTTTCCTTTTATGAGTGAGGAAGTCCCTCATAAATTTTGAATTTTTAGGCATTTGGGTTAGGACTTTGATAAATGGAATATTAACATGCAATTGTTTTAGTAAATTTTCGAACTTTGCGAATTGCTCATCGGTCTTTTGACGAATTAACCGACCAGGGTATGGAACCGGAGGAGTCTTAGTAGGCTCTTGAACTGGTGAAGAAGCCTTCTCTTGTTGGGGCGCGGGTGGAGTTGTGGTTTGGCTAGATTGGCTTCTTTCAGTTGGTGGAAGTGGAGCCTTTTCGGGACCCACGGTACGGTTTCTCAATGTTATGAGATGTACTTGCGCCTTTGGGTTGGTCTCGGTATTACTTGGTAACGCGCCTTGTGGTCTCTCGGAGAAATTTTGAGCTATTTGATTTAATTGTTTTTCAATGTTTTGAATGCTAGCTTGTTGATTTCTAAAATTCGATTCCAATTGCTGAAATCGATCCGAGTTTTTCTTTTCGGTGTCGGAGATGAGGCGAGATACAGTATCTTCAAGCCTTTCTCGTCCACCTTGTTGTTGAGAAAAATTTTGTGGTTGTTGAAAGTTACTTTGTTGGTTTTGTTGGTTACTACTATTGTCGGGATCTCTCCAACCAAGGTTAGGGTGGTTACGCCATCCTTGGTTGTAGGTACCCGTTGGAGGACCCGACGGCCTTGGTCCATTATCAATGTAGTTTACCGTTTCCGTTTGATCATCAACTTCTTTCATACAACTCCAATTTTCATGTGGCCCACCACACCCCTCACAAGCCATAACCGAGGCCGTTTTTGCCATTTCTAACTTTTTGATTTTTGAAAAAAGGGCCTCGATTTGGGCTTGTAAAGAAGTGCTTTCATCAACCTTATGGGCACCCGGGGCAATAGATTTATTGCCTCGGGGAGTGTGCCACTGAAAATTTGTTTGAGCAATTTCCTCAATTTGATTATATATTTCATTTGGGCGACGATTACCTAGAAGTTCCCCGGAGCTAGAATCAAGTGTTTGTCTTGTGTGTGGCAACAACCCATTGTAGAAAGTGGATACTTGTTGCCATACCGCAAGACCGTGATGAGGACACTTTCTTAGTAGCTCCTTGAACCTTTCCCAAGTTTCATATAAGGATTCCGAATCCTCTTGTGAATATGTATTAATTTCAGTCATTAATTTAGTCGTTTTAGCAGGAGGGAAATA
Organism: Helianthus tuberosus; assembly: GCA_030545235.1. Lineage (NCBI taxonomy): Eukaryota > Viridiplantae > Streptophyta > Magnoliopsida > Asterales > Asteraceae > Helianthus > Helianthus tuberosus. The sequence continues at coordinate 123,425,026 of CM060409.1, forward strand.
CTTATATAGAAACTTTTGGGCTAGTTCATCCCAGGTGTTTACCGAGCCAACTGGGAGGGGATTAAGCCAAGCCTTAGCTCGGTCTTTTAGTGAAAATGGAAACATCCGAAGGCGGATGGCGTCGTTTGATGCTCCATTGATCCGAAATGTATCACATATTTCTAAGAAATTAGTAATATGTAGATGGGGATCCTCGTCCGCAAGCCCATGGAAGGTTGCGGAGTTTTGAAGCATTTGTATCAAATGTGGCCGAAGTTCGAAGTTATTGGCTACGACATTCGGTGCATTGATAGCGGCGCCGAGATTACCTACAGTGGGTCGTAGGTAATCCATGAGGGTACGTTGGTCCGCCATTGGAAGTGGGTCCCCCGAAACTTTCTCTTGGTTTTTAGCTTTAAGTCTTTTTCTGAGAAAGCGTTCGGGTTCTTCTAGAGGTTCTTTTATGTCTCTACTAAAACTGGAGCTCATACACTACGTAAGAAGTTCAAATGTGGTGCCTGGATTCCAAGTCCTGCAATAAAAACAGAAAAGAACGTTGGTCAGAAGGTTCACCACAGCCCCATGCTCAGGTGAACACGGCCCGTGGTCGGAGATACAGTGATTGTTTTCCGGATCCCTAATACTGGGGAGATGGACACAGCCCCGTGTTGCACCGACACGGCCCCGTGCTCAACCCTCTGTAACTCGGAAAATAAAAACTGCCAGTGACAATGCTGGGCACGGCCCGTGTCCGACCAGGCACGGCCCGTGCTGAGCTCTGTAGAAACTGAAAATTAAGAAAAATCCTAAAAAAATAGAAAATTAAGAAAAACGATTAGGACGTTGATTCCTAACTTTCTTAAAATCCTCGTGTCCCCGGCAGCGGCTGTAACACCTGTGTCATTTCAACCATCAAACAAATGCCAAACCAATGAAATATTGTATTTCATACTTTGGACTTGTATAAATATGTGTATCTTGTGCACATATCAATTCTTGTTCGATTTCAAACTCTAAATCGCTTTCTGGAAGGTTATACACGCACTAATGCGTAAATATAACCAGTTTAATGCAACCAACACTCCGGAATAGTGAAATAGGTTTAACATACCTTAAATAACCTTTACATAACTTAGATATAAGTTTTGGAAGGTTTGGTGTGGTGAAATCAAAGTTTAATCGCTTACAGGGACTAAAGTTGACAAACTGCGAAAGTATGCCAATTTGAACTGTAACAGACATTCCGGAACATGACCATAAGTTAAACACACCTTAAATATCCTTTATATAGCTTAGAAATAGGCTTTGAGGGGTTCGGTGTGCTAAAATAAACTTTTGGGTCATTCAGGGACTAAAAGTGTCAAAAAGTGCACAAGTTTGCATTTTCGCGCATAACATACGTTCTGATTACATCCGGACATCCAAAAATTTATGTAAGCACTAAAATATTTTATTTTAGTGTTCGCCATAAGAAAAATCTATTCGTCACGTCATTTGGTTCGTTTTTCGCATTCGGGACCAGATTCGATGTATTAGCCGTTGTTTAATTCACAACCACACATTCTAAACTTGCTTAGTCAGCGGATAAGGATGGAATTTTGGCACCATAACTTTGCAACACATGTATGGATGGAATTTAAACACCTAAACACCATAACTTTGCAACACATGTATGGATGGAATTTAAACACCTAAACACCATAACTTTTCAACACATGTATGGATGGAATTTAAACACCTAAACACCATAACTTTTCAACACATGTACGGATGGGATTAAGGCACGTTTTCCATGAAACGATCTTAACGGTTCGGGTATTCCTATAAATACCCCATACCCCCCATTGCTAAAATCACTAGAAACTTGATTTGAGAAACTCTAAGTTGAAACATTTGTTTCATACCTGAGATTTTTGAATCGAGTTTAGCATTCGGGGACCCTTCGTAAGTATTCTTTCGTTCTTTTCCTTATTTTATTGCTTTTCGAGTCAGAAAGTCAAACTTTGTTTGACTTTCAGCGTTGACCAGTAATGGTCAATGCGAAGTTCGTTTGAACTTCGCAACGTGAGTGTAATCACGTTGGTCATAGTCCCTTGGGACTATGCCCACTGATTACCACGTTGTCTAGGGTCGTAGGGTAGGCGATCTAATAAATCGCCTATACCCTCGAACCCGACCCAGTTTGGTCGATCATTAGGATCCGACCAAATACATTAGGTGACCATAGTAGGTAGGGAATAACCTTCCAAGGTTATACCCTATGGTCACATCGTTTAAGTAATTGTATGATAGGTAGTTTATATGCCTTAGGTAAATTACCAGAATACCCTTTTCATGTATAATTGGTAATTAAGCATATGTAACCTAAACCTTTGTCACATAACTGATTATGTAATATGTTTAGGCATATAACACTTGTCATAGGGCTAGTTAGGCGGTCCGAACGCGTTTCACGCGAACGACGCGTTAAAGTAGCATAAGCTACCTAAACGGGTCGTAATGGGTCGTAGACACTTAGGTTAAGTTTCATTTAGTATGTAGGCTTTGTTAAACCAAATGACACGAGTCTCTACACTCGTTTGGTTTACAAACCCTAATGCTACCCGATCTTCCGATTTAGGTCCGGTTTATTAATGTAGCTACCTATACTAGGTGCCGTTTGATATCCGCGATCTCTAGCATTATTTAGTTGTCACTCCAGAACTACTGAGCAATCTCAGGTGAGTACATAGACCGATCTTTTACTGTTTTCCAAACTGTTTTGGGGTGGAACACATGTGCCTACTTGTTACTTTCATGCTTTCCCGTTTTCACATCATATACCTGCTATGTTCGTTAGTACATTATAGTACATGATTTTATGACATTTCCTGCTAGGTGTGCCCAATTGTGTGCATTACTTAGTACATTGTTTTACATGACATTTTGACATAGACATTTGACATAGACATTTCGGCATAGACATTTTAACATGATTGACATTTGATCATGCATTTCCCACAAAACATAACTTTGATTTAAACCAAGATTTACTTCAATACTTTGTTTTTGTGCATATGGTTTAGTTGAGACATTTCACTTGCCATACATGACATCTTGACATGGATATTTGACATAGACATTTGACATGGATATTTGACATAGGCATTTTGATATGATTTACATCTTGACATGAACACTTTGACATATTACCCAATACATTTGACAATTGATTTAAACATAGACTTCTTACATTGGTTGGTTTGGTTTGATTAAGTGATTAAGTAACGATGCGTGTGTAATATGATACAAGCATGGTGGATACGCCGCTGGTACTTCCTATATATAAGTGTTTGTATGGTATTACATATCATAGCGTTATTTGAATCATTTCAGTTTGAGACATAGAACATTTTATACAAATAACATACTTTTCACAAGACATTGATTTATAAACATCTTATCTTATGCAAACATATTTTACTTGGTTATTCATTTAACCTTACATTTATTTATACTTATCATCTGATCTTATCGATTTTCAATTGATTTACAAAGCAAAGCAAATAACAAGGTTCATGACTAAACATTTTCTCAAACATAAGTCATGAAACCTATTTTCACAAAACCTATGTATCTCACAGGCATTTTTATGCTGACGTACCTATTTTCACATGTGTTTTTCAGGAACTGTTGCATAAGATGATCAAGATACACATAGGCAGTCTTGGGCTTTAGTGACAATAAAAGATGCAAGACTAGTTAATTATGTTGTATTTCTTTGTTTGTTAAGACATTGTAACACTTGTAATCAATAAAACGAAACTTCAATTGCCATGGATTTGAAACAATTAATTCTGTTACAACACTCCCCGATGTTTCTGCCACGTTTTGTATGTTCCACGTGGTCGGGGTGTGACAGAAAAGATGGTATCAGAGCCAATGGTTATAGGGAATTAGGTTATTAGTAATGCTTTGACCTAGTCTATAACCTTCTTAGGACCCTAACGCGAGTTTACTTGCGTTTAGTCATAAAACAATACCGTCACCTATCCTTAGGCGACTACCACAACAAGAACATAAATTTCAAAACCGCTTTGAAAACTAATCATCTGTTCTAGGATGATTGATTACTAGGTTTTGAACCCTCTATTATAAGGTTTTGAACCCTTTGAGTTTTCAAAATCTCGTCAAGGTTTTGGGTTTTAAATAATGTGAACACGTGCAAACTGGAAGGGTGAATGCCTGTATTCTGAGTTTTCTGTCTAGGCAAGCACTTCGTATACATCTCAACCAGACGCGAGACCAGTTGTGCTTACCTGGGAATTCTTGGGATGAGTGTTCACTTATAGGCGAGCATGTCTTCGCGATACATTATTTTTGACCTATTTACTTTGATTAGTCACCGTCTCATTTGTTTGCCTTAAGTAACAAACAAATGATCGCAATTTTATGCATTGTTATTCTGTTTTCATTTCCCTTGTTCCCTCCCATATCTCCTATGTTCTTCATGGTGTCTCTTCATCGCAACAAGACTCGAGTGTCCGGACCAGGTGCTACAACTGCCCAACAAATAGGCGTAGTACTCCAGAAGACCGTTGATTTAGCTATCACCATGAGTCAGCTCAGGAATGAAGCCGTGCAAGGGAACCGCTCCTTGGAGAAGTCAGTGAAACCGTCATCATCCAAATCAAATACCATGTTACAAATGTACCCCCGGTGGACGATGGAGACATTTGGATAACATGTGTCGCTTTGCTGTTTAAAGCAAGGCAGTAGCAAACCCTGTTGCTGCTTAACCTTCAAGTTCTGCTTCATATGTCGCCCTGGCATATCTAGCGCCTGAACCTCATGAACTTTCTACCTTGTGTATCGACTTAAGCACGCCTAGTGCAAGGTGTCGAAGCACCTCTCGTTACACAAATTTCAAAATCCATAAAGGATCTTTCTATCCTCATAATCAGATCCTTGTGGATGAATATCACTCAAATCGGAGCCCTTAATTGAATTATTCGTATGCCTTAATACGAACATTACCATTCAATAAGGACAAAGCCGAATTCTTATTTAGATCTTCCTATCTTCATAGTTAGATTCTAATGATTTAAGTGCCGCATGGAATCCACGGATTGGATTCCTGGTGTGCTTTAAATATCCGTGTCCAAAGATAACAAAGTAAAGATCAAGTTAAACAATTATGTGATTATGTTCTTATGTGTTTTGTGTTTTTATGTGATCCATCCAAATCCTCGTAGAATCTTTCTTATCTCCATATGAAGGATTCGTAGTAGGATATTCAAAAAGGTACTATCTTAAATCCTTAATGGACTTCCACGTTGTAGTTAAGTCCCTTGGATTATAAAGTACTATTCCAAAGTTAAGGGAAACATATAGATCCTACGTCGATCTAAAGTTAAATAGATCCTCCGTCGATCTAAAGTTAAATACATCCTACGTCGGTGTAGTTAAATGTTTCTCTTAGATAGTTGAGTTAAAGAGATCCTACGTCGATCTAAAGTTAAATACATCCTACGTCGGTGTAGTTAAATGTTTCTCTTAGATAGTTGAGTTAAAGAGATCCTACGTCGATCTAAAGTTAAATACATCCTACGTCGGTGTAGTTAAATATTCCCCGTAGGTAGTTAGTTAAAGAGATCCTACGTCGATCTAAGTTAAATAGATTGGTCCGACAATCTAGTTAAATACATCCTACGTCGGTGTAGTTAAATATTCCCCGTAGGTAGTTAGTTAAAGAGATCCTACGTCGATCTAAGTTAAATAGATTGGTCCGACAATCTAATTAAATACATCCTACGTCGATGTGGTTAAATTTCCCCCGTGGATAGTTTAGTTAAAGAGATCCTACGTCGATCTAAGTTAAATAGATTGGTTCGACAATCTAGTTAAATACATCCTACGTCGATGTGGTTAAATTTTCCCCGTGGATAGTTTGGTTAAAGAGATCCTACGTCGATCTAAGTTAAATAGATTGGTCCGACAATCTAGTTAAATACATCCTACGTCGATGTGGTTAAATTTTCCCCGTGGGTAGTTTAGTTAAAGAGATCCTACGTCGATCTAAGTTAAATAGATTGGTCCGACAATCTAGTTAAATACATCCTACGTCGATGTGGTTAAATTTTCCCCGTGGGTAGTTTAGTTAAAGAGATCCTACGTCGATCTAAGTTAAAAAGATTGGTTCGACAATCTAGTTAAATATGTCATGTATTTATGTAGTTAAATAGGCCCTCGGGTGGTCTAAATCAAGAGATTGTTCGTTAATCTAATCCTTTGGTGACCTAGTTAAAGAGACTCTATTGCAGTCAAGTTAATTCACCACAGGATTATTCGTTTGATTTTTTCCCCATACGCATTATGAAATAAACTGTGCGGACTGTGCAAGGAACTACGTAATTATGGAGGCCTACATAATTATGAAATTCAGTGCATAGGAATCACAGGAAGTTTTGTCATGTGTTAAGACCAACAGTGGCAAGAGTAATGATACGGGAGAAGTCTTGGACTTTGACCAATGTCATTTATTCTCACTACCCAATTCTGATTTCAAGCACACACAAGTTTCCTATGATAATTCTTCACGGGAACTGTTCTCCTGTCTATAGTTCAAAACTCCATGTTTTGTTACTACAAATGACTTCAATTTGAGGGTTGACATCTTTGCTAAGAATCCTAACATGGCCCAGAGTTTTACTTAAGGGCTCAATGGATTTTTCTGAAGGCAAAACCGTCACAGCTGTCTCCACAAGTTTCCTCTAAAACTAAATTTCGGGACGAAATTTCCTAAAGTAGGGGAGACTGTAACACCTGTGTCATTTCAACCATCAAACAAATGCCAAACCAATGAAATATTGTATTTCATACTTTGGACTTGTATAAATATGTGTATCTTGTGCATATATCAACTCTTGTTCGATTTCAAACTCTAAATCGCTTTCTGGAAGGTTATACACGCACTAATGCGTAAATATAACCAGTTTAATGCAACCAACACTCCGGAATAGTGAAATAGGTTTAACATACCTTAAATAACCTTTACATAACTTAGATATAAGTTTTGGAAGGTTTGGTGTGGTGAAATCAAAGTTTAATCGCTTACAGGGACTAAAGTTGACAAACTGCGAAAGTATGCCAATTTGAACTGTAACAGACATTCCGGAACATGACCATAAGTTAAACACACCTTAAATATCCTTTATATAGCTTAGAAATAGGCTTTGAGGGGTTCGGTGTGCTAAAATAAACTTTTGGGTCATTCCGGGACTAAAAGTGTCAAAAAGTGCACAAGTTTGCATTTTCGCGCATAACTTACGTTCTGAATACATCCGGACATCCAAAAATTTATGTAAGCACTAAAATATTTTATTTTAGTGTTCGCCATAAGAAAAATCTATTCGTCACGTCATTTGGTTCGTTTTTCGCATTCGGGACCAGATTCGATGTATTAGCCGTTGTTTAATTCACAACCACACATTCTAAACTTGCTTAGTCAGCGGATAAGGATGGAATTTTGGCACCATAACTTTGCAACACATGTATGGATGGAATTTAAACACCTAAACACCATAACTTTGCAACACATGTATGGATGGAATTTAAACACCTAAACACCATAACTTTTCAACACATGTATGGATGGAATTTAAACACCTAAACACCTAAACACCATAACTTTTCAACACATGTACGGATGGGATTAAGGCACGTTTTCCATGAAACGATCTTAACGGTTCGGGTATTCCTATAAACACCCCATACCCCCCATTGCTAAAATCACTAGAAACTTGATTTGAGAAACTCTAAGTTGAAACATTTGTTTCATACCTGAGATTTTTGAATCGAGTTTAGCATTCGGGGACCCTTCGTAAGTATTCTTTCGTTCTTTTCCTTATTTTATTGCTTTTCGAGTCAGAAAGTCAAACTTTGTTTGACTTTCAGCGTTGACCAGTAATGGTCAATGCGAAGTTCGTTTGAACTTCGCAACGTGAGTGTAATCACGTTGGTCATAGTCCCTTGGGACTATGCCCACTGATTACCACGTTGTCTAGGGTCGTAGGGTAGGCGATCTAATAAATCGCCTATACCCTCGAACCCGACCCAGTTTGGTCGATCATTAGGATCCGACCAAATACATTAGGTGACCATAGTAGGTAGGGAATAACCTTCCAAGGTTATACCCTATGGTCACATCGTTTAAGTAATTGTAAGATAGGTAGTTTATATGCCTTAGGTAAATTACCAGAATACCCTTTTCATGTATAATTGGTAATTAAGCATATGTAACCTAAACCTTTGTCACATAACTGATTATGTAATATGTTTAGGCATATAACACTTGTCATAGGGCTAGTTAGGCGGTCCGAACGCGTTTCACGCGAACGACGCGTTAAAGTAGCATAAGCTACCTAAACAGGTCGTAATGGGTCGTAGACACTTAGGTTAAGTTTCATTTAGTATGTAGGCTTTGTTAAACCAAATGACACGAGTCTCTACACTCGTTTGGTTTACAAACCCTAATGCTACCCGATCTTCCGATTTAGGTCCGGTTTATTAATGTAGCTACCTATACTAGGTGCCGTTTGATATCCGCGATCTCTAGCATTATTTAGTTGTCACTCCAGAACTACTGAGCAATCTCAGGTGAGTACATAGACCCCTCTTTTACTGTTTTCCAAACTGTTTTGGGTGGAACACATGTGCCTACTTGTTACTTTCATGCTTTCCCGTTTTCACATCATATACCTGCTATGTTCGTTAGTACATTATAGTACATGATTTTATGACATTTCCTGCTAGGTGTGCCCAATTGTGTGCATTACTTAGTACATCGTTTTACATGACATTTTGACATAGACATTTGACATAGACATTTCGGCATAGACATTTTAACATGATTGACATTTGATCATGCATTTCCCACAAAACATAACTTTGATTTAAACCAAGATTTACTTCAATACTTTGTTTTTGTGCATATGGTTTAGTTGAGACATTTCACTTGCCATACATGACATCTTGACATAGACGTTTGACATGGATATTTGACATAGACATTTGACATGGATATTTGACATAGACATTTTGATATGATTTACATCTTGACATGAACACTTTGACATATTACCCAATACATTTGACAATTGATTTAAACATAGACTTCTTACATTGGTTGGTTTGGTTTGATTAAGTGATTAAGTAACGATGCGTGTGTAATATGATACAAGCATGGTGGATACGCCGCTGGTACTTCCTATATATAAGTGTTTGTATGGTATTACATATCATAGCGTTATTTGAATCATTTCAGTTTGAGACATAGAACATTTTATACAAATAACATACTTTTCACAAGACATTGATTTATAAACATCTTATCTTATGCAAACATATTTTACTTGGTTATTCATTTAACCTTACATTTATTTATACTTATCATCTGATCTTATCGATTTTCAAATGATTTACAAAGCAAAGCAAATAACAAGGTTCATGACTAAACATTTTCTCAAACATAAGTCATGAAACCTATTTTCACAAAACCTTTGTATCTCACAGGCATTTTTATGCTGACGTACCTATTTTCACATGTGTTTTTCAGGAACTGTTGCATAAGATGATCAAGATACACATAGGCAGTCTTGGGCTTTAGTGACAATAAAAGATGCAAGACTAGTTAATTATGTTGTATTTCTTTGTTTGTTAAGACATTGTAACACTTGTAATCAATAAAACGAAACTTCAATTGCCATGGATTTGAAACAATTAATTCTGTTACAACACTCCCCGATGTTTCTGCCACGTTTTGTATGTTCCACGTGGTCGGGGTGTGACAGAAAAGATGGTATCAGAGCCAATGGTTATAGGGAATTAGGTTATTAGTAATGCTTTGACCTAGTCTATAACCTTCTTAGGACCCTAACGCGAGTTTACTTGCGTTTAGTCATAAAACAATACCGTCACCTATCCTTAGGCGACTACCACAACAAGAACATAAATTTCAAAACCGCTTTGAAAACTAATCATCTGTTCTAGGATGATTGATTACTAGGTTTTGAACCCTCTATTATAAGGTTTTGAACCCTTTGAGTTTTCAAAATCTCGTCAAGGTTTTGGGTTTTAAATAATGTGAACACGTGCAAACTGGAAGGGTGAATGCCTGTATTCTGAGTTTTCTGTCTAGGCAAGCACTTCGTATACATCTCAACCAGACGCGAGACCAGTTGTGCTTACCTGGGAATTCTTGGGATGAGTGTTCACTTATAGGCGAGCATGTCTTCGCGATACATTATTTTTGACCTATTTACTTTGATTAGTCACCGTCTCATTTGTTTGCCTTAAGTAACAAACAAATGATCGCAATTTTATGCATTGTTATTCTGTTTTCATTTCCCTTGTTCCCTCCCATATCTCCTATGTTCTTCATGGTGTCTCTTCATCGCAACAAGACTCGAGTGTCCGGACCAGGTGCTACAACTGCCCAACAAATAGGCGTAGTACTCCAGAAGACCGTTGATTTAGCTATCACCATGAGTCAGCTCAGGAATGAAGCCGTGCAAGGGAACCGCTCCTTGGAGAAGTCAGTGAAACCGTCATCATCCAAATCAAATACCATGTTACAAATGTACCCCCGGTGGACGATGGAGACATTTGGATAACATGTGTCGCTTTGCTGTTTAAAGCAAGGCAGTAGCAAACCCTGTTGCTGCTTAACCTTCAAGTTCTGCTTCATATGTCGCCCTGGCATATCTAGCGCCTGAACCTCATGAACTTTCTACCTTGTGTATCGACTTAAGCACGCCTAGTGCAAGGTGTCGAAGCACCTCTCGTTACACAAATTTCAAAATCCATAAAGGATCTTTCTATCCTCATAATCAGATCCTTGTGGATGAATATCACTCAAATCGGAGCCCTTAATTGAATTATTCGTATGCCTTAATACGAACATTACCATTCAATAAGGACAAAGCCGAATTCTTATTTAGATCTTCCTATCTTCATAGTTAGATTCTAATGATTTAAGTGCCGCATGGAATCCACGGATTGGATTCCTGGTGTGCTTTAAATATCCGTGTCCAAAGATAACAAAGTAAAGATCAAGTTAAACAATTATGTGATTATGTTCTTATGTGTTTTGTGTTTTTATGTGATCCATCCAAATCCTCGTAGAATCTTTCTTATCTCCATATGAAGGATTCGTAGTAGGATATTCAAAAAGGTACTATCTTAAATCCTTAATGGACTTCCACGTTGTAGTTAAGTCCCTTGGATTATAAAGTACTATTCCAAAGTTAAGGGAAACATATAGATCCTACGTCGATCTAAAGTTAAATAGATCCTCCGTCGATCTAAAGTTAAATACATCCTACGTCGGTGTAGTTAAATGTTTCTCTTAGATAGTTGAGTTAAAGAGATCCTACGTCGATCTAAAGTTAAATACATCCTACGTCGGTGTAGTTAAATGTTTCTCTTAGATAGTTGAGTTAAAGAGATCCTACGTCGATCTAAAGTTAAATACATCCTACGTCGGTGTAGTTAAATATTCCCCGTAGGTAGTTAGTTAAAGAGATCCTACGTCGATCTAAGTTAAATAGATTGGTCCGACAATCTAGTTAAATACATCCTACGTCGGTGTAGTTAAATATTCCCCGTAGGTAGTTAGTTAAAGAGATCCTACGTCGATCTAAGTTAAATAGATTGGTCCGACAATCTAGTTAAATACATCCTACGTCGATGTGGTTAAATTTCCCCCGTGGATAGTTTAGTTAAAGAGATCCTACGTCGATCTAAGTTAAATAGATTGGTTCGACAATCTAGTTAAATACATCCTACGTCGATGTGGTTAAATTTTCCCCGTGGATAGTTTGGTTAAAGAGATCCTACGTCGATCTAAGTTAAATAGATTGGTCCGACAATCTAGTTAAATACATCCTACGTCGATGTGGTTAAATTTTCCCCGTGGGTAGTTTAGTTAAAGAGATCCTACGTCGATCTAAGTTAAATAGATTGGTCCGACAATCTAGTTAAATACATCCTACGTCGATGTGGTTAAATTTTCCCCGTGGGTAGTTTAGTTAAAGAGATCCTACGTCGATCTAAGTTAAAAAGATTGGTTCGACAATCTAGTTAAATATGTCATGTATTTATGTAGTTAAATAGGCCCTCGGGTGGTCTAAATCAAGAGATTGTTCGTTAATCTAATCCTTTGGTGACCTAGTTAAAGAGACTCTATTGCAGTCAAGTTAATTCACCACAGGATTATTCATTTGATTTTTTCCCCATACGCATTATGAAATAAACTGTGCGGACTGTGCAAGGAACTACGTAATTATGGAGGCCTACATAATTATGAAATTCAGTGCATAGGAATCACAGGAAGTTTTGTCATGTGTTAAGACCAACAGTGGCAAGAGTAATGATACGGGAGAAGTCTTGGACTTTGACCAATGTCATTTATTCTCACTACCCAATTCTGATTTCAAGCACACACAAGTTTCCTATGATAATTCTTCACGGGAACTGTTCTCCTGTCTATAGTTCAAAACTCCATGTTTTGTTACTACAAATGACTTCAATTTGAGGGTTGACATCTTTGCTAAGAATCCTAACATGGCCCAGAGTTTTACTTAAGGGCTCAATGGATTTTTCTGAAGGCAAAACCGTCACAGCTGTCTCCACAAGTTTCCTCTAAAACTAAATTTCGGGACGAAATTTCCTAAAGTAGGGGAGACTGTAACACCTGTGTCATTTCAACCATCAAACAAATGCCAAACCAATGAAATATTGTATTTCATACTTTGGACTTGTATAAATATGTGTATCTTGTGCACATATCAACTCTTGTTCGATTTCAAACTCTAAATCGCTTTCTGGAAGGTTATACACGCACTAATGCGTAAATATAACCAGTTTAATGCAACCAACACTCCGGAATAGTGAAATAGGTTTAACATACCTTAAATAACCTTTACATAACTTAGATATAAGTTTTGGAAGGTTTGGTGTGGTGAAATCAAAGTTTAATCGCTTACAGGGACTAAAGTTGACAAACTGCGAAAGTATGCCAATTTGAACTGTAACAGACATTCCGGAACATGACCATAAGTTAAACACACCTTAAATATCCTTTATATAGCTTAGAAATAGGCTTTGAGGGGTTCGGTGTGCTAAAATAAACTTTTGGGTCATTCCGGGACTAAAAGTGTCAAAAAGTGCACAAGTTTGCATTTTCGCGCATAACTTACGTTCTGAATACATCCGGACATCCAAAAATTTATGTAAGCACTAAAATATTTTATTTTAGTGTTCGCCATAAGAAAAATCTATTCGTCACGTCATTTGGTTCGTTTTTCGCATTCGGGACCAGATTCGATGTATTAGCCGTTGTTTAATTCACAACCACACATTCTAAACTTGCTTAGTCAGCGGATAAGGATGGAATTTTGGCACCATAACTTTGCAACACATGTATGGATGGAATTTAAACACCTAAACACTGGGAGAAATCTCGAACAATTGGTGGATCCTCGATCCCCTTTTCCTTAGCTTCACGTCGGTATCGGTTGTTATCGTAGCAGGGTAATCCCTCCGTAGACACTTCTGGGCCTCCATTGCTGAAATGATGCTAATCTTTACACTACTCTGACACCTTAGGTCAGGCGATGATTCTCCACTAGGGAGATGGATATGCAAAATTTTCTCCTTACTGGGTGTATCTGTGCGATATCTGGATAACCAAACCACACTAACTACTGAGTTGAAACCATCAAGGATAGTAGAAGGAAGGTCGATGTCGTACACTTGTCCCACAAGGTCGAGTTTGCATTCCAACGAACATATAAGGTTTCAATTGACTTGCCATCAACCGATTCCACAACAGGTTGGTTTCAAGAAGCGTCAGGGCTAAACAAAATAGGAACGTGGCGTTTAGTTACCAAGAACGTGCAGGCCACCGTGTTGCTATAATCCCGGCATCACTCATGCCAATCCTAAATGCCCTTCCACAAACATCATTTCCAGTGTTGTTGTTTTCGTTACAAGGATTTCCAGTACTACAGTCATTCCCTCGGTTGTTGTCGTCTTGATTTAGCTGCAGCCAATCCATGTTGTAGGCACCTTCATCTCTATACTGTAGGCTACAATTACGAGCTCCTTGATGTTGCCATGACTGTTGCCTCTGATGTCGTTACTTGAAACGGGGCCCTACAATCTTTCACCAACCAAGTCCATCTTCTCACCTTCTGTGCCACGTCTTAACGTGCTACTCACTATGCCGGTAGTCTCACCTTCCACACTATAATTAGTTGTCATTGCTTATATCTTGATTGATTCGTAAGAGTCGACTCCCATAAGTTGCTGACTAAGGTTAAGAATTCGATTGGAGTCATTTCGCTGGTGTTCGTTTCCGGTAATCAAGGTCGTCCAAATACTGAGGTCGGTAAAGTACTACGCTCCTCCTCTTGTCTATCAACGTTGCAAGTTGTTTGAGTAATACACGGTCTCTTGCGGGAGCGTTGCAGAAGTGATCGCACTTCGGAGTCTAAGACGTTAATACATAGAGTTGCAACAAACAAAGAGGGGTGAGAAAGGTATCGACCAATCATTCGACGTTGCGACATCCAATTCAGGGACGTTCGTATAAGCACCTAACAGTCTACCCAGTTTGCTAGGCGTTGATGCGTGTGTGGTGTGTATATAAGTTTAAGTATATTTTAAGCCCTTTTTACACGTTAGTCAAGTTTTAAATTTATAAAACACGATATTTTACTAACACCAAACACACATATGGGCAAGTGCACCCATCGTGAGCGTAGTATAGTGTTGGCAAGATACCGAGGTCGTCCAAGGACACAAGAGCTTTTAGTACCGGTTTATCCTCAACGTCTAATCAAATCAAAAAGTTAGAAAAAGGTTTTAAACTAGAAAAATAAAAACTAACTAAAATGCTGAAAAATAAAAATAAAAATAAAAACAGATAGACAAGATGAATCACTTGGCTCCGACTCGTGTTTAGTGTAACCTTTGATTATTTCCGCACTTTTGCACTTTTTAAGAGATTATCTTAGTTATTGTAGTAGGCCCCTCTTTTGAAGGTGACGTTACCCTCAACCCAGTAGTTTGAGTCAGCAAGGATATACTCCTAAAGGGTCGGATTATTGAAAGATAAGTAATTAAGTTATTAATGCATATTATAGTAGGCCCCTCTTTTGAAGGTGACGTTACCCTCGGCTAAGTAGTCTGAGTCAGCAGGGATACAGTCCTAAGTAGCCAGATTAAAGTATTAATAGTAGCTTACATATGAGGGGATCAAAGAGTTTGGACCCCCGCCATCCAATACCGGTGGGTATTGAAGGAGGTCCTACTAAATTTGACCCAGGTCCTTGCAGGATCTATACACTGAACAAGGCAAGACTCTTACCAAACCGTTCCCTTAACCCCCGACCAGGTAGCCAACATACCTCCATATAGACCGTGGAGATATGAATGGTGAAAATCTTTTATTTTATATAGACAGTAAAATAATGCCAAGACACCACGGAAAAACGATAAGGAAGAATCACCTTCAACATAAGAAACTAGTTATTAAAGTCATTAATACATAACCAAGTAAAAAGTGCGAAAAGATTAAAAATAAAAAGTATTACACTAGACCCTTGTCTTCACCAAGTGATGTAAGAGACTTAGGTAAACATGGCCTTTGATTGTCAAGAACTCTTACGATCAATCTTGTTTCCTGAGACGACTCACACACACTATGATGGACAATGGATGATGGTGTTGTGATGGTGGTGGGTGGTGGGTGAAGTGTCAGAGAGGTGGTGTGCCAAGGGATGGTTTGCAAATGAGCCAAGCACCCTTATTTATAGGCTGAACAGTAGCTCAGGCACGGCCCCGTGTCCATTGGGCACGACCCCATGTCCATCCTCCTTCTCTGTCTTCATTAATTGCTCTTGTCTGCATTAGTTGACCATGGCCCCGTGTCCGCTAAGCACGCCCCCGTGTGCAGAAGCATATCTGTACTATCAAGATTTTCCTGGATTCTGCGAATCTTATAGTTGACCACGGCCCCGTGTCCGCTGAGCACGACCCCGTGGTGGGCGATAGAAGCTTCTACAGCTTTGTCTTTTCTGCTGGCACTTGGGCACGCCCCCGTGTTCACTGAGCACGGGGCGTGTTCAGTCTTCTGTTTTCTTGTTTTGCTTGGGAAGATGCTGTCGGGGAGGCTGGGCATGCCACGTTTGTTCCTTTTCTTGTATTTATGTTAGATTTAGCTGCCTGTTTGCTTCTTTTGTTAATTTAAGCTCATTTAATCCTGAAAATACAAAAGGAAGACAAAAACACAATTTTTCCGACATTAGTACTAAAAAATGGTTAGTTTTATGCCACAATTGATGTAATTTATATGTTGCATTTTGTGCACATCAGCGTTCAGATGGGTGTACAGGTAATACTCGATAGCATCGAGATTCGTAAAAATTCAGAGAGGAGTGAGAAGATCACGTTCAAGTAGGAGACAATCACTGCTATGACTCCTAAAGTTTTGTTATGTTTCACACTATTCGAATAACAGGACAGAACCCCTTTTCCACTTGTTAAGGCTCACTAGGACTCACATGCACCCCACATTATTATTATGTGTGCACCCACAATAATATTGTGATTTGCATGCTCATCTCAGTTCCTCCTAACTCATGTCAAATGGTTCCTCAAACTTAAATGTCAAACGAAGGTTGTCAAGGTAATAAAATCACAGAAATCCAATGACTACACAGCCCAGCATAACCGCACCATGATATTGTCCGCTTTGGCGGCCAGCACGCCCCCGGCGTCCGCCCCTCACGGTTTTCAAAACGCGTCATAATGTAAGTAAGCAATTCACGCAATCATGCTACAGTGACGAGTGTGTGTTCGTATGTTACATCATAAACAAACGCGTACTAGTCTTATAATGTATGCAACAAGTGAGAAAGACGAACCTTGCAATCTGGAGCTGAGTGTCATTGTCGTATTCACGTATTCAGAATTATTCGGTTATAGTCTGGTTTTACCAAAACATTTTAAAACCAAGTTCACTATAACCAGTGGCTCTGATACCAAACTGTCACACCCCCAGAAATACCCCAAGCGGAAACCCCTGCGAGGCGTGTGACATACCAGGATCTAGCCACCAATAACGTTGAACTCATACAAGATTTTTAAATAAAACTTTCATTCATTAATATAAAGTGTTACAAAAAGTAATTACAAATCATCGTATTCAGCAGAAGCATAAATCATCAGTTAAGTGTTTCATAAACCATACGTATAATATCCATTAGACTCGTCTTGTGATTTCCTTGTATCTCGACCCATGACCACTCCAGCTTCCCAGACAGCAAGTTCCATATCCACACGTATCAATAACCTGCGAGCATGCACACACGTGTATCAGACAACGCTGGTGAGTTCATTGTTTTACGAAAACGTTAGTTACCAAGTGTTTAGTTTCGTTCATTGATTACAATGTTGATAATACCTCGAATACAAGACGACTCCAGATTTATTTTGCCCGTTCCCCAATGCTCCTATCAAAGCATTGGGCATGAGTGGGTCATTAGTTCACACCCGTCCTCTCAGGTACGGGGTGAGGGTGCCAAACCTAGATAGCGCTACCAACTAATACCCCGTTACCTCTCAGGTAACAAACAAGATGGGACTTAAAGGTAATAGGATGAGTATATTATCCAACATTCCAGATTTTACCCACAAGACGTATTCCTCTCAGGAGTACCCAATGGATTTACCCAAAAACCTATCCCTCTCAGGGATACCCAATGACTGTCCCAACCACCGGGACGCATGCTCAAGAGGAGTGAACTCACATTTGGTTTGCTCGGAAAGATTAAATATCTTGTTTATCAGTTGAACAAACACGCCCTAAAAGGGTTATCGATAACAGTCATTTTTATTTACACAGAAACACACATCCTTTGTATATATATTCCACAAGTGATAAGCAAATATGACACATATTGTCACACAAGTTACACGAGCATTCCATATCACACATACTCACATTGCAAGGTAACTCCCTAAATGCTTGTTTCACTTAATCAGTTTGCAATAAATTTGTTATTTACACATAATACCATGCAAGCATAGTAGTTGGTCATGTAATTCAATCTATCAATACCATACATCATACTGTCACATAGCGGTGTTAGAACCCCATACCAGTTTGTTTATGAAATCACCTGTCCTTATCAGATTTCAGTTTCCAACATTAATCTTCCAAGTGTGTCTTATTCTATTCGAGACCCGACCCCAAATGTCTACAAATAACACGCTGCCCAATCAGTCAAAGCCCCACATAATACTCAAGTGGGCCGTGACCTGTGCGACCCATACAAGCCCAGTCCAATCGACTGTACGGCTGCCCCCACCTTTCAACAGTGCGGGGGGGGGGAGGCAGAGGTCATTGGCTCGGCCTACTATGTGATGGCCCAGTTAAACGTGTGAAGCCCAAATGACCTTATATGTTAATTATCCCAATTAGTCGGTCCAATCAGTTTACAAGTTAATAGCCCCAAACTCATTACTATCCAACCCATTTGCTAACTGTGTGGCCCAATCCGATACAAAGCCCAAAAGTAAAACATTTCCATTATTCCTCATGCCCCTAACTCAGTGTCTAACACCTATTGCACAAAATATGAATTTTTCATACATTCACTTTATTAACAAACTTTGCTAAACTATGTTACATATAATCCATTTAATCAGCTTTATCATTCATATTACGTAACCCAATGTTGCAACTTATATTTATCATCAAATAACCTTAATGTTTAACATTGAACTCCATAATCTTTTCTAATAATCCTGCCTCACATATAAGTATTAAACCAAGTTAAGTTAATTAAATCATCATCATAAAGAACCACTTTCATTACATTCAAGTAATCTTAATTATTTAACAAAACACATAATTGCAACCAAACAATCATTCGGCTCATATGTATAGACACATATTCCAATCTCAACAACAAGACATCATCACATCATTTAATTCTCATAACATTAATATATTTGACTAATCTGACAACACACATGGGCCGCCAATTTCCTTGTTCAAGGTTATTCCCTTTATCAAACCATTACATACCATTCTATTGGACCGATTATGCCAATGTTACATCCAATTTAATTATGAATCACATATACAACACATAATATCATGTATCAATCTCATAATATATGTATCAAAGGAACTCGAACCATGCAAGGATAATAGTACACTAACCGAGAGCTTGACTGGATTAAGATGTTGACTGACTAGGGGGTTGCATCGATGAGAGGGGGGGTTCCACTACCGCCGGGTTAATGAGAGGTAGAGGAGAGGTGGTTAGGGTTTAAGATTACGTGAAAGTTAACATATAAAATCACGTACAAATCACTTATGTGCATATGTATCTACTAACCCAAAGCTAATCGGCCCACCTCCAACTATAACCGGCCCACTTCCAATTTGTTTGGGCTTTGCATTGAGTTTCGAAGAGTTGGGCGGCCCAACTTTGTTACGAGACTTAAAGGATGCGGCTTGGGCAGCCCCCTCAATTACTAGACATCGGTTTGGGCCCAAATTAACAATCGTTTAATTAAAACAACTAACACTAAGCTTAACCGAGTTAAACAAGTAAACGTTTAAACTTAACCAGGTTAAACAAGTAAACGCGCAAGCATACACAGCTACAATGCAACCCAATCGTACAGAAAGTAATCCAGAACAAAAGACACACCTTAGGAGTACGGGTCGTCACAAAATGTATTTGTTCTTCCATTTCAAAAATGTATAATTTATTTATTTTCATTTAGTATGTAAGTAAATAGATTAGTTGCATTTCTTTTACTAGAAAAATGTATTAGGATACTTTGTTGTAAAAGAAGATGCACACAAAAATGCGTTTTGGTTTGGGCCAATTTTGGGCCTAAAGGACCTCATAGTTCTTAATGAGATTTTAGCCCAATAAGCAAAACACATTTTGGAAGCCCAAAGGAGTTTGGAGCTGAATTTAAAGACCATTTGGAAGCCCAAAGAAAGAGGAGAAATCACAACACAAAAGGAACACTTGAAGCATTTGGATGCGGGTTCAAGTGGGAGTTCAACGACACATTCCTTGTGTCAATATTCACCCCTTAGGAGGGACCTTTTGGCACACTTGTTTCGGCTAACAGGTGTTGTCAAAAATAGTTGGCTATGGTTATGCACCTTTTGTGATAATAAGTGTTATGCTTGTATGGTTGTTTATTTATGGTTGTTTGGATGATATTTAGATATGCTTGCTTAACAACTAATAATCCATAACAAGCTTAAAATTGTTTCTTTAAAAATCATTAAAGTGGTTAACAAAAGGTTTTATTAAAGGTTAATGATTTTATAATAAAATGGGTTTTATTAAAAGAATCTTGAAAATTGGGTTTCATTAAGGTATCATGAATTTGAATGCATGCAAATGTATGGTACATAAAGTTTTCTAAAATAGAATTTTGAAAACTTAAAAACCCCTTTTATAAAACAAGTCAAACACCATCCTTTTATACAACACTCGAATCACTTGGGAATTCTTTGTGGGATAAAGGTCACCTAACCACATTTGAAGGAACTTGTGTGTTGGAGGTGGGGTTACCATATATGTGGGATAAAGGTCACCTAACTACTTGTATGCGTAAACTCACACGTGTGTGTAAGTAGGACGGCTTGATTTGGAAACCATGTGATTAGGGTCACCGAAGCATGGCGTACAAAGGTGTTGATGGGATTAAACATGCCAACTAAACATAAAGATGTTTAACCGATCCCATATGGCTAGAAGTTGCAAAGAGTTGCAATTGTCAAAAGTTGACTACTTTGTTAATTTAAATAATGGGATAAAGGTCACCTAACTAATATTTAAATGTAACGTTGGATTCTAGATTTTAATTATTAATTGTCTATGAGACATAAAAGGGTATTAATGATTAAAAATTTAATAATATCGAAAGTACTAAAATTGAACTTTGTTAAATTTTGTAGATGGCTGCTAACAATGCAAACACAATTACCTAAACCGTCCGTAACCTATCACTAAGAACAATCCTTGAAGAGGATCGTCTCAACCATAACAACTTCATGGATTGGTATCGAAACTTGAGAATCGTTCTCAAGCAAGAGAAGATATCCTATGTGTTAGACGATCCAATTCCTGATGAACCTAATGTGGAAGATGAGGATGCCTATAACGATTAGGTTAAGTATACCGAGGACTCCATGCAAGCCTCTTGCCTCATGTTGGGAACTATGATTCCCGAAATTCAAAAGGATTTTGAACATCATGAGGCATACGACATGATTACCCAATTGAAGGAAATGTTCCTACAACAAGCAAGGGTAGAACGCTTCGAAACGGTTCGGGCGCTTCATGCATGTCGAATGGAGGAAACCCAATCGGTCTCATCTTATGTCCTTAAGATGAAAAGCCACATTGATCGCCTCGAAAGGCTCAATTTTCCCGTTTCTAAAGAGTTGGCTACGGATTTGATCCTCAACTCTTTAAGAAAAAAATTTGAGGCTTTTGTTATGAACTACAATATGAATGGATGGGATAAGAGCATTGGTGAACTTCATGCAATTCTCAAAACGGCCGAAGCGGGAATGGGTAAAAAGGTTTACCCGTTCTAACGATCAATGAGGATGGCAACAAGAAAGGGCATCACCCCGACTCCAAAGCAAATGTTGCCAAAGGAAAGGGGCACTTCAAAGGGAAGGGGAAAAGAAAGGCTAAAGCGGAACCACTGAAACCAAAAGAAAATAAGACAAAAGTTGCCACGAACGATCCATGCTTTGAGTGTGGTGAGATAGGGCATTGGAAAAGGAATTGTCCAACCTATCTCAAGGAGTTGAAAAATAAGAGGGATGTGGGGCAAACCTCAGGTACAATATTTATGATACATATTGACCTTAATGTTATTTCTTCTAACACATGGGTATTAGATACCAGATGTGGAACTCATATTTGCAATTTGTTACAGGGGTTCAAAAGAAATAAACATTACAAGAAGGGAGACATTAGTCTCTTCATGGGCAATGGAGCAAAAGTACAAGTTGAAGCCCGAGGAGACTATGTTTTGAAACTTCCAAGTGGTTTGGAAATTATTTTGAAAAATGTTTTGTATGCTTCTAGTTTGACGAGGAACATTATTTCAGTTTCCCTTTTGCTACAATATGGTTTTAATTTAAAGTTTGTAAACAATGACATTTATGTTTCGATGAATGACATGTTTTACTTTAAAGCTATGCCTTCAAATGGTATTTATGAATTGGTTCATGATAATACATCATTTGATAGTTCAATGTACCAAGAAACCACCAAGAAACTCAAAATGGATTTGAGTGAGACCTATCTTTGGCATTGTCTCCTTGTTCATATAAACAGAAATCGCATGCTAACACTTCAAAAGAATGGTCTTTTGGAGACAAATGAAGTTGGTTCATTTGATAAATGTTAATCTTGTTTACAAGGTAAAATGACTAAGAAACCCTTTAGTGGCACCAACCAAAGGGCAAAAGATTTATTAGGTATCATACATTCGGATGTATGTGGTCCTTTAAGCCAATGACTAGGAATGGTAAAAGATACTTCATTACTTTTACTGACGACTATAGTCGTTATGGTTATGTGTACTTGCTAAGACACAAAGATGAAGTTTTTGAAACGTTCAAAATCTTCCAAAGCGAAGTAGAAAATCAACTCACCAAGACAATCAAAGTTCTTCGTTCCGATGGAGGAGGTGAATACCTTAGCGAAGCTTTTCAAGATCATCTTAGGAGTTGCAGGATCATCTCATAACTTACTCCACCTGGAACACCACAACATAATGGTGTGTCTGAGAGGAGGAATCAAACTCTATTGGATATGGTTCGATCTATGATGGCTAGAAGCACATTACCTCTATCATTTTAGGGTTACGCTTTGCTCTTTGCGGCCCGTATACTAAATATGGGCCCAATCTAGAAAGTGGATAACACACCTCTTGAAATATGGTATGGAAGGGCTCCATCATTAGCATATTTGAAGGTATGGGGTTGTGAATCTTATGTGAAGCAATACACCCCAAACAAATTGGAAGTACGATCCACTAAGTGTATCTTTGTAGGATATCCTAAAGATGATATAGGATATTATTTCCACGATCCAACAAAGCAAAAGCTATTTGTTGCTCGAAAGGCTGAGTTCTTGGAAGCTAAGTTCCTTATGGAAGGAACTAATAGAACAATGGAACTTGATGAGGATCAAGAACCACAAGCCGATACATGTTTGGTTGATAGTAGCACTCAACAAGAGGTTGTTGAAAACGATCAAGTGGTTGATCAATACACACAAAACGTTCGCAAATCTGGTAGAATTAGTAGTCCACCTGAAAGATATGGATTTTTCATGGATGGATGCTACGTGGTACATTTGGATGAACCAACCACATACCATGATGCAACGTTAAAATCCGACTGTGACAAATGGCTTGAAGCCATGAATGTAGAGATGCAATCCATGTATGAAAACCAAGTATGGGAATTGGTTGTGCCACCTTTTAACTCCAAAGTAGTTGGAAGCAAGTGGGTTTTCAAGAAGAAAACCGATATGCATGGTAACTTGGATACTTATAAAGCAAGACTTGTAGCAAAATGTTTCACTCAAACTCAAGGGGTTGATTATGATGAGACCTTCTCGCCTTTGGCGATGCTAAAGCCAATTAGGATATTATTTGCCATAGTTGCACATTATGATTATAATATTTGGCAAATGGATGTCAAAACGGCTTTCCTCAATGGATATCTTGATGAAGATGTCTATATGGTTCAGCCTAAAGGTTTTGTCGATCCAATACATCCTAACAAAGTATGCAAGTTAAAGAAATCAATCTATGGATTGAAACAAGCATCTAGAAGTTGGAATCACCATTTTGATGAAGAGATTAAGAAATTTGGATTCATTAAGAACGTTGATGAAGCTTATGTGTATAAGAAAGCTAGTGGGAGCATCATCACTTTCTTAGTATTGTATGTCGGCGACATTCTACTATTTGGAAATGGCATTCCAACCATGGAAGGTGTAAAAACCTGGCTTGGAAGTTGTTTTTCCATTAAAGATCTTGGATAAGCCGCCTATATTTTGGGAATAAAGATCTATAGGGATAGATCAAGGCACTTGATAGGTTTAAACCAAAGTGCATACATTGACAAAGTCTTGAAAAGGTTCAAGATGGAGAACTTTAAGAAAGGTTTGGTACCTATTCAAAAGGGGACAATTTTGAATGTGTCTCAATGTCCTAGCTCAAAGGATGGGCAAGAAAGAATGAAAGGAATCCATATGTGTCTGCTATAGGATCCATTATGTATGCAATGATATGTACTAGACCGCACGTGTCATGCGCTTTAAGCATGACAAGTAGATACCAGCAAAATCCAGGTAACAGACATTGGATGGCTGTTAAAAGCATATTGAAATACCTTAGAAGGACTAAGGATATGTTTCTAATATATAGATCTGGTGAAGAGGAACTCGTTGTAAAGGGTTACATGGATGCGAGTTTCCAAACTGATCGAGATGGTTCTCGATCACAATTTGGGTATGTCTTTATTTTGAATGCAGTTGTAGTCTCTTGGAAGAGCTCAAAGCAGGATGCTGTAGCATTGTCCACTACAGAATCAAAATACATCGCTGCTTCATTGGAAGCGCAAGAAGCTGCATGGTTAAAGAAATTCAATGCCGACCTTGGGGTAGTCCCTACCATTCAAGACCCCTTAGAGATCTTTTGTTATAACGAGGGTGCGATTGCTCAAATCAAGGAACCTCGTGCACATCAAAAGACTAGGCACATTGAGCGGAGATTCAACTACGTAAGTGATGAGGTTGAAAAGGGACAGATATGTATTCGCAAAGTTCACACCGATCAAAATATTGTGGATCCGCTCATGAAGCTCCTTGAACGGCCAAAGCATGAGGGTCATACTTGTGCCTTAGGACTTCGATATTCTAGTGACTGGATTTGATCTATTTTGTATTTGGATATTGGAACAATTGTTATTTTGACTCTTTTATGGTATTTTGTGTTATGTTCCATTTTAGCATGTTTAAATCCATGAATAAGTTAATTATTCTAAATGTCCGTAGTCGATCATACTTGTGGGAACAAATATGAATGTAAGACTATTGTGAACTTGGATTGGTGGATATTCATGAGGTATAAATATAGAGCAAAGTGTTGCTGCCAAAGTTCATAGATATTTGTGGTATACAAATATTGGACTGACCCGTTCTCAAATGTTACTGTTGGTGCATATGTCTGTCGACTTCATCTCATATCGAGTCTGGTATTAGATTAGAAAGATCAGGGCATGAAATACGAGAAACATGTGTTTGTGACCATTTCGCACGAAATGGAACAAGGCCATTTCGTACGAAATGAACACTATGCATTTGGCACGAAATGGGTCTTGCCCATTTGGCACGAAATGTGTTGTCTATATATAGGTGACTTGTCATTTCATTAGCAATGATTCTGATTCCGGTGCCGAGGTGCTGCCGAAGTGTCTCCAGGCTGTAAAACGCTATTTTATCAATAAACAAGACAATTAGAGTGAATATCAAGCTGTAATCAAGTCTGTATCATTGAATTCCGCCTTTGATATGGATTGAATTCTTCTGATAGACTCGTTTAGATCGATTCTCGATCCTACAAGTGGTATCAGAGCTCAGTAGGAAGAGTTCTTACCAAATTCAGCTTGATTTCATCATTTTTCTGACTTCTACACTTTCTTTTTCAAAATTAACAGTGAAATCTTGGTTAAAATGGCTTGATTTTCTCACAATATAAGAGAAATATTGTTTTAACAAAGCCTTGAAAGAATTAGACCTAAAATCGACCTAAAACATATTCAATTTGACAAAAATATGGCCGAGTGCATGACATCAGCAGCATTTCGCACGGAATAGCAAAGTTTTGCCCATTTCGCACGGATTGACATATTTTGATCCCATTTCGCACGAAATCATCCCATTTCGTACGAAATCACTCATTTCGCACCAAAGATTGTCCATTGCGTGTGAAAATCCATTTCGCATCAAAGGATCATTTCGCACCAGATTCTTTTCGCGTGAAAATCATTTCGTTTGAATAGGTTGTTTTGTGAAAATTTTATCGAATCATGGAAGAAGAGTTTTACAATGCGTTTGCTACTCCGATTACTATTGCACAGAACATAATATTAGAAAATGAAACTGACACCATGCAAAAACCACCAAAGCTCATGAATATTGAGGAGTATAAAAGATGGGAGGAGCGATTCGAAAATTGGGTTCAAGCAAATTACTTGGATGCTTGGGAATGTGTTGAAACAAAATATGTTAGACCGGTGAATGATGATAAAGAGGTTATTGCTATTAAAGATCTAAGTGTTGAGGAGAGAAAGAAATACAAAGATGAAAAGATGATGACTAGTCTATTGCATCAAGCTGTTAAAGAAGATATCTTGGTTTTACTGCAACACAATGGAAGTGCATATTCATTTTGGAAAGCATTAAAATCGAAATTTGTTAGAAGTAAAGAGATGATCAAGAACAAAAAATCACTTTTGAAAAAAGAGTTCGATCTATTTCGTGTTTAAGAACTGAAAACACCAAACAGATCATAGAAAGATATTGCAATCTGATAGTTAACATGAAGAGGTTGAGCATCACAAAAAATAATGAAGAATTGATTGAAAAGTTGGCTGATGCGTTGCCACATGATGTTTGGGGCACGTACCTTATGATGTTGAGAAATAAGAAAGATTTTGGTAGTCTAACACTGGGAAAGTTTATTGAAAAACTTGAAGCTCAAGAGATGGAACAACGGAAGGTCTCAAGAATGAAAGATTTTGATGGTGAACAAGATATTGGTTTATATTACAAAGGAGGTATCAGTGATAAGACCAACATGTCACCAAAGATCGAAACTGCATTCAACGCTAAAAGTTCTTCTAGAGGGTCATCTCAAGGATCAAACAGCAAAATGGGATTTTCTTCATATCCATTATTTGATCCAAACTTTTCAGCAACCAAGAATGGAAAGATGTTACAATGCAACATTGCATTAAACCTTGAGAATGGTCAGAATTTCTCGAAAGAGGTTGCAAAAGGTCACATGTCTTTGTTGGTGACTGTATTAGAGTCATATGAGAGTTTAGTTGCAGGAAGGATCGAAAATCCAATGTTGACAAAATAGGATTACGATCAGATTGATGCTGAGGAGATGGAGTTAATGGATATAAAGTGGTGTTTGGCGAGTGTGTTGAGAAGAGCTGAGAAATTCAAGCAGATCATAGGAAGAGATGACTTCCGTGATGCAAATGTTTCTACTTTAGGTTTTGATAAATCCAAAGTTACTTGTTTTCGTTGCAGGGAAAAACGGCATTTCAAGCGAGAATGCACAAACCTCGAAGCAAGTGGAGCTTAAAATCCTTTTAACAACAATGATTATTATCGAAAAGCGATTATCATCAAGTTGCTCAACAACCACATCAACAACAACCCCAAACTGCTCATGCTAGGAAGGAAATTGAAGAATCAAAGAAAGCTTATATGGTGAATGAAGATGATGGAAGTTTGTCCAAAGGATTTAGTTGGGATAAATATATTTCAGTAGAAAGTAAAGCATGTTTGATAAATAAAATGATGGATCAAGATGATGAACGGCTTCCAAAAGATGACTATGATCCTAACAAAACTTTAGATCATAAAGATTTTGTTGCTCAAGTTGTTGAAGATAGTGATAATGATGATTATTATGCTAACAGAATGAAAGAGCACTTAAGAATGCTAGAGGAGAGTGATGACAGTGATGATGGAAAAGTTCGAGTGAAGAAGAAGAAAGTTAAAAAAACAAGTTAACAGTGATGATGAAGAAGTTCGTGTGATAAAGAAAAAGGTAAAAGAAATTCGAGCTTTCACGGTTGAAGCAGAAGCTGATGCACGAAAGATTCCTGTTAAATGTGAAACCTGTGAGACAGTGAAAAAGCAAAACAGTACTTTAATTCATAACATGAACAGGTTGAAAGAATCCTATAATGTTCTAAACAAAGCCATGAATCAATACAATCAATCAAGCAGTGAACAAGCAACAGCTATGAAGACACCTCAAGGAGCTTTCATGACAAAGCAGAAAATTGTCAATAATTACATTGAAAAGTGTGTTGTGCTGGAACAGAAACTGGAAACCCAGAGGATTGAAACAGAAAGGGTAAACAGGTTGTTAAAAAGTTACTCATGTACTTCTTATGTTATTGACAGGATTTATCCAACCGTTGAAGGCATGAAGGCGTTTGAAGAAGAGGATACTGAAGAAAAGAATTCTGGTAAGAAACCTAGTGCCAGTTATACCAAGTGTCCGCCTCCGCTTGAAAATGGATATTCTCCACGAAATTCTAATTCGGAGAGAGTCAAAAAGGTAAAAAATTTACAGTGGGAATCTGAGTCTTCAGATAATTTGCCAGACAATATTGATGTCACTTTCACTTCATCTGATACTGATCATGAGTCAGCGTTAATAAAGAAAGTGGCCGATCAGGTGTTGGATAAAGATGAAACCGAGGAATCAAATTCGGAGTCAAATTCAGAGTCAAAGTCTGAAACATCAAGTCCAACAGTCAAAAAGGGCAAACGGGTTTACAATAAAGAGTTTCTGTTATCAAAATCTAATTTGAATGATGAAATATTCAAAGTAGCATATACTTTGAATGATTCTGACAAATTATATTCTGATGAAGAATTTCCAATAAGAGGTGTTAAACCAGAAATGATAAAAAAGGTTTTCAAACTAACAGAAATTAATATTTCTGAAATAAAATATGAAAATCTTTCTGAAAAACCTAAACCTTACACCTTAAGAGTTCAACAACGTTTAAACAAGAAAAAGAGTTACAGTTCTGGTTCAGGTTATCGAAAGAAACCAAACCATAACGGTAATTTCAAAAAGAAAGGTCTTGGTTTTATTCCACCGAAAAATTATAAAAATGAGAAAAATTATAAACCAAAAACTGTTTTTGTTTCAGGAACATCATCTGAAGAAGAAAAAGAGCATTTGTTCAGAAAGCAGACAAATAAAGAATTCCTTGCAAAGAAGCAAGAAGAAATGAAGAAGGAAGTTGCTCAACAAAAGAAAGAGACAAGAACCTGTTTTCAATGCAAAACAGTTGGTCATATTGTCAGAAATTGTCCAAAGGCAATCCAAACAAAACAGGGAGTTTCTCTTAAACTAAAAGAAAAGATGGTTGAGAATGAACCACCAACCAAACAATTCAATGTTTTCAAAAATTCGAAGTTTGAGGTTGGTGAATGTTCAAAGAGTTTTTACAGAAGAAAAGTGAATCTTAACAATCAAAAGGGATTGTTAAGAAATCTGATGATAGTTCTAGCAATGATTCTGATTCGTTAAAATTAGAGGAGCTATTTTCTGGCGATGAATCTGACTCATCAAAGTCAGAAGAGTCACAAGTTGTGATAAAAGAAGAAAAGTCAGTTCCGCCATTTGATGATGACAATTTTCCACCATTATGGGCTGAAAATTTAAAATCAAAAATTGGAAAAGTTGAGATTTCAAATCAATTTTTTTCTGAAAAGAAAGAATTTGATGTTGAAAAAGCCTTTAGCCCTAAAGTTCAAAATATTTTTGGTAAAATGGTTGATGGGAAGGTCAAAGGGCTAAAGGAATTTTATGAGAAGAGAACAAAGAAATCAGATAAAGATGGGTCATCCCAGGTTAGTAACTGGGATAGAACATGTCATGATTAAACTCTGGACTTGCCGGAGCTCCCAAATTGGTAATCATGGAGCAGGAATCGGCATATTTCTACAAGTGGTATTTTAACCTACTAGTGGTTAATCAAGGTCATTAAGTTAAACTTGATTTAACTTTCATACAAATGATTGAGAACAATGTGATGAAACCCCTAACCTACAAGTGGTTTGAAAAAAATCAACAGAACTAATTTTCCAGAAAAACCATTTTGATTAAAACAAACTTAAGTGTTTTGAAATCATAATGGGAAAATAGTTTGTTGTCAGGGGGAGTTCTAATTGTTTATGCCGAGTGGATGGCGATTTGAAGCAATTTACAACAGTTGTCAATTTCTTCTTGTACATTTTATTTTCAAACTTCCTTTAAATGATTTTGTATTTTAGAGGGAGTAAGAAATTTGAAAATCCAAAAACATTTGAAAATTTAAAAAAAATCTAAAACATGATAAAATATCAAAAATGAGTTTTGTTGTGAAATAGAGGAAATGATAGTACATCAGTGGACTATCACAGCACGCTAAAGAATTGGAAAGTTCAAATGTGATAAACGGTCTCACTGATGATGTGCTAGTAGGTTTTTACACGCTTAGTAGATTGTGTTTGGGATATAAACCTACATTTCAAACTTACATATTTCGTGGGGAACATCTCTCGGATATATAGGTAACCCCTGAAATCTTGTTTGAAGGGCTTTTTATTTCTGACATACTAGGTCTTTGTGCGTGGTGATATCTGGGGTATTATACCTGGACTTCTGATTTTGCTGGAGCAATAGCCTAGTCCTCGTATAATACTTTACATTGCTTTAATCTTAAAGCCCACCCTCAGCATATAAAATGATGAAACATTGAAAAATGCTAATCATGTGCTGTTGTAAATAAAAGATTCTCTAACGGGAACCCACCGAAAAGCGAACCATCATCTCTCTGATTTTGCGGAAGCAATAGCTTGAGCTCTCATGGTCTTGCATTTAACCCTTTACAGATATCACTAGTGTACATTCACCTGTAAGACTGAATATAGGAGTCTGGATACAAGAGTATATTCTGAGGTGGGACACGCGAATAAGTTTAAGTCTTTAAAACATTAATCTCGTATCTCGAAGCAGTTGAACTTTGTGTGAAAATTTAAGTGGATCAGTATACTGACAATCTAAGTGAATCGTTTAGAACTTAAAATGATTAAAGCTTAACGGTGTTGGTGATTTGTCTCATAAACTGATATGATCCTCTTACACAATCTCACAAAAATATTGTCTGTAAATATTTCTTTACTGCATTTCATTAATAAAAATCCAAAAAGATTTTCAGTGTGTTTTAGCATAAATTTTGAAAATACAAAAAGATTTTCGACAACTGATGTTGAAGAGCTGATTTTCAAAATTCTGAGTGCTAAACATGATGAACAATAGGTTTGGGAGAGTCTGTTGATATGAAAAATGTTTTTTCTTACAAGTGATCATCAGAGTTTCTAAATGATAAACCATTTTGAACGTTTTTTCTGCAAGAGGAATATAAATTTGTCAAATTCTTTTTAAAATTTGTGAAATTTATTTTGAGGTAGAGAATGTGCAGGTTAGCCAGGTTCCGATACCTGAGGATTTTCTGCAAAACGGACATGCAAACTGCGATCTCAGTTTTTTGAAAGGGGGAGTTTGAAGAACTTAAGGAATCAAGAGATCTATTTAAGAGAATTAGAGAGAAGATAGAGTCAGATTGAGATTCTGGAAGAGAGAGAAAGGAGAAGAGTTAGAGATTGAGAATGCTTTACACTGTCAGATACTTTGGAAAGCATGTAAAGACTGATAAAGACTGAAGACGTTGAAGACATATACTGAAGACTCGTCGACATCCAAGGGGGAGTCTGTTGGTGCATATGTCTGTCGACTTCGTCTTGTATCGAGTCTTGTATTAGATTAGAAAGATCAGGGCACGAAATACGAGAAACGTGTGTTTGTGACCATTTCGCACGAAATGGAACAAGGCCATTTCATACGAAATGAACACTGTCCATTTCGCACGAAATGGGTCTTGCCCATTTCGCACGAAATGTGTTGTCTATATATAGGTGACTTGTCATTTCATTAGCAACGATTCTGATTCCGGTGCCGATGTGCTGCAGAAGTGTCTCCAGGCTGTAAAACGCTATTTTATCAATAAACAAGACAATTAGAGTGAATATTAAGCTGTAATCAAGTCTGTATCATTGAATTCTACCTTTGATATGGATTGAATTCTTCTGATAGACTCGTTTAGATCGATTCTCGATCCTACAGTTACTACATGGAATCTTTTGTGATTGATCATAAGTAAATTTGAATAAATGCGAATATCATAGTGTCCTCTGACCTGAGATACATATTGGGTCTTGATATTCACCAAATATTATACCTTGACCTAGTTCTTCGCTGTCCGTAATATGACAATACTTAAGGCTAAGCTCAGGTGTGGTACAAGGTGATTGTGAGAGACGTATATAGTCAAGAAGGGATTTGTTCCTCTTATTCATTGAGAGTAAGATGTCTAAGGCCTTCTAAAGTTAGATCAACAGAGAATGATCATACTATGTTTCTGGATTTGACATGACATCTGTTACAAAGGGATAAGTGATAGATTCACCTAAATCATGTTCAAGTAAGGGACTTGAAGAGGATGATGTTATTGAATGGCACTTCGTCATACGTATTAGGGGTAGTAAACCATTGTTAGGTGGTATTTTCTACTTGCACCAATCTTCTATGTATCGTCTGCAAGTGGGAGACTCAACAAGAGATTGTTGAAAACGATCAAGTGGTTGATCAATACACACAAAACGTTCGCAAATATGGTAGAATTAGTAGTCCACCTGAAAGATATAGATTTTTCATGGATGGATGCTACGTGGTACATTTGGATGAACCAACCACATACCATGATGTAATGTTAAAATCTGATTGTGACAAATGGCTTGAAGCCATGAACGTAGAGATGCAATCCATGTATGAAAATCAAGTATGGGAATTGGTTGTGCCACCTTTTAACTCCAAAGTAGTTGGAAGCAAGTGGGTTTTCAAGAAGAAAACCGATATGCATGGTAACTTGGATACTTATAAAGCGAGACTTGTAGCAAAAGGTTTCACTCAAACTCAAGGGGTTGATTATGATGAGACCTTCTCGCCTTTGGCGATGCTAAAGTCAATAAGGATATTATTTGCCATAGTTGCACATTATGGTTATAAGATTTGGCAAATGGATGTCAAAGCGGCTTTCCTCAATGGATATCTTGATGAAGATGTCTATATGGTTCAGCCTAAAGGTTTTGTCGATCCAATACATCCTAACAAAGTATGCAAGTTAAAGAAATCAATCTATGGATTGAAACAAGCATCTAGAAGTTGGAATCACCATTTTGATGAAGAGATTAAGAAATTTGGATTCATCAAGAACACTAATGAAGCTTA
Organism: Helianthus tuberosus; assembly: GCA_030545235.1. Classification (NCBI taxonomy): domain Eukaryota; kingdom Viridiplantae; phylum Streptophyta; class Magnoliopsida; order Asterales; family Asteraceae; genus Helianthus; species Helianthus tuberosus. The sequence goes on from CM060409.1 coordinate 123,458,287, forward strand.
TGTGTATAAGAAAGCTAGTGGGAGCATCATCACTTTCTTAGTATTGTGTGTCGGCGACATTCTACTATTTGGAAATGACATTCCAACCATGGAAGGTGTAAAAACCTGGCTTGGAAGTTGTTTTTCCATTAAAGATCTTGGATAAGCCGCCTATATTTTGGGAATAAAGATCTATAGGGATAGATCAAGGCGCTTGATAGGTTTAAACCAAAGTGCATACATTGACAAAGTCTTGAAAATGTTCAAGATGGAGAACTTTAAGAAAGGTTTGGTACCTATTCAAAAGGGGACAATTTTGAATATGTCTCATTGTCCTAGCTCAAAGGATGAGCAAGAAAGAATGAAAGGAATCCATATGCGTCTGCTATAGGATCCATTATGTATGCAATGATATGTACTAGACCGCACGTGTCATGCGCTTTAAGCATGACAAGTAGATACCAGCAAAATCCAGGTAACAGACATTGGATGGTTGTTAAAAGCATATTGAAATACCTTAGAAGGACTAAGGATATGTTTCTAATATATAGATCTGGTGAAGAGGAACTCATTGTAAAGGGTTACATGGATGCGAGTTTCCAAACTGATCGAGATGGTTCTCGATCTCAATCTGGGTATGTCTTTATTTTGAATGGAGCTGTAGTCTCTTGGAAGAGCTCGAAGCAGGATGTTGTAGCATTGTCCACTACAGAATCAGAATACATATCCGATTCATTGGAAGCGCAAGAAGCTACATGGTTAAAGAAATTCATTGCCGACCTAGGGGTAGTCCCTACCATTCAAGACCCCCTAGAGATCTTTTGTGATAACGAGGGTGCGATTGCTCAAATCAAGGAACCTCGTGCACATCAAAACACTAGGCACATTGAGTGGAGATTCAACTACGTAAGTGATGAGGTTGAAAAGGGAAAAATATGTATTCGCAAAGTTCACACCTATCAAAATATTGTGGATCCGCTCACGAAGCTCCTTGAACGGCCAAAGCATGAGGGTCATACTTGTGCCTTAGGACTTCGATATTCTAGTGACTGGATTTGATCTATTTTGTATTTGGATATTGGAACAATTGTTATTTTGACTCTTTAATGGTATTTTTTGTTATGTTCCATTTTAGCATGTTTAAATCCATGTATAAGTTAATTATTCTAAATGTCCGTAGTCGATCATACTTGTGGGAACAAATATGAATGTAAGACTATTGTAAACTTGGATTGGTGGATATTCATGAGGTATGAATATAGAGCAAAGTGTTGCCGCCAAAGTTCATAGATATTTGTGGTATACAAATATTGGACTGACCCGTTCTCAAATGTTACTACATGGAATCTTTTGTGATTGATCATAAGTAAATTTGAATAAATGCGAATATCATAGTATCCTCTGACCTGAGATACATATTGGGTCTTGATATTCACCAAATATTATACCTTGACCTAGTTCTTCGCTATCCGTAATATGACAATACATAAGGATAAGCATAGGTGTGGTACAAGGTGATTGTGAGAGACGTATGTAGTCAAGAAGGGATTTGTTCCTCTTATTCATTGAGAGTAAGATGTCTAAGGCCTTCTAAAGTAAGATCAACAAAGACTGATCATACTATGTTTATGGATTTGACATGACATCTGTAACAAAGGGATAAATGATAGATTCACCAAAATCATGTCCAAGTAAGGGACTTGAAGAGGATGATGTTATTGAATGGCACTTCGTCATACGTATTAGGGGTAGTAAACCGTTGTTAGGTGGTATTTTCTACTTGCATCAATCTTCTATGTATCGTGTGCAAGTGGGAGATTTTTGGACTCTGTATGCCCAAGACACATATTAAATTGGTGTGGCTAGTACGTTATGATCCAAGTCGGGTCATACCCAATAACAAGCTAGACAAACACCCATAATATTTATTTATGATATGATCTAACAAATAAATATTAACACTTACAATATTTAGAAATTGGTTTTCTAAATAATTGCACTTGAGAAACTAATAAATTATATGGATAATTTATTTTGAGAGAATATTTTATTTTGTTATTTAATGGGTTAAATAATATTTTAAAAGGTTGCATAAGTCTTATAACATGTTGTGTTATATTTTATAAAAGTTATAAAACATAAAGAAGACTTAAAATTTTAATGGAAAAAATTTTCATTGGTTGAAAATGGTGGCCCTATGGCCGGCCACATGATACTTCCAAGATGGGTTTTCCCAAGTTTCCATACATGCAATATCTCTCCTAAGATCAAACAAGATTTGGACAATTCTTTTACACACTTTCACAAGTTAGTTTTTTTCAAGTGCAAGAACCTCTAAAAACTCTCTCAAATTTTCGGCCAAGGGTGGTTGTCAAGAGAGTTTTTACAAGTGGAAAAATCCTAGCAACATAAGGTGTTTGTTGGAGGCTTGGGGTATGCAAGCTTGAGGTCTTCTCCTTTGAAGATTACCATTCAAGAATCATCATCTTCTTCATATCTTTTGATCTTTGGAAAGTAGCATTCTAAAACACCCTATGGTTGTATTTTGATAGCATGCATGTTCATATATCTATCCGGTTTATTGGGTTTTGCATATAAAAGTGTTTTATATCTAGTAAACAACATGTTTTAAATAATAATTCCGCTGCGTTTTCATTTTATTTGGATAAAATGACTTTGATAACCATGTGAAAAACCCAACAGCGATGATTAAGGACTTTGCATTGGAGTGTTTGGTTCAAACTTTGGATATGATGAAAAACCACCACTACTGCCAGTATTATTCGATGAATTTCCAGATGACGTGTCTACATTAAAGGCTGTTTGAATCTTTGGGCTTTGAATATTCGACGAAGCATTGCCCTTATAATATAGATCGACGTCTTGCTGAACGCTTAAGCTTTTCATTTTCACCATTTTTCGTAACTCGAGTTCATGTGCTTCCAGCTTCTCAATGAATTTTCCCAGAGTTAGACTTTCATAATCTTTATTGCTCTTCAGAATCATCAAATACGTTAACCATTCACCATGTGGTAGAGCATCTGCCAACTTATCCACCCATTCATCATTTTCTTTCTCAATTTTCAAATGCTTCATTTCTACAATGAGATGACAATATCGCTCAATAAGTTGCTTTAGTGACTCTCCCTTTAAAGCGGTAAAGATGTCGAATTCTTTCTTTAACAAAACTTTCTTGCTTTTTTGCATCAAAACGCTCCCTTGATATTTTAATTTCAAAGCAATCCATATTGATTGTGCAGTTCCCTGATGCTGGAGCAAGGTGAAAATATCTTTCTTGATGGATTGTTGAAGCAGATTCAACATTTTTTTCTTTTCAATAAAATTTTCTCTTTCTGCTTGCGTAATTTGGGTAATGCTGGTCTTTTCTCCATTCTCCCCGGTGGGAATGATATATTCTTCTTCAATCGCGAGCCAGCATTCCAAATAGTTAGCTTGCACACAGTTTTTAAATCTCTCATGCCAACCTTTGTAATCATCCATACACATTAACTTTGGCAGTTTGGTCAAAGTTCCCATCTCATTGTCCAAATTGAGATTTTGAACTACGGTTGTTGGTGTCGTGGAAAACGCGTTGTAAAATTAATTTTCCATGGTAAAAGCTGTTTCTTAAGGATGTAATAAATTTGGTACGAATGTAAAAATCTGGTGCAAGAGAACAATTCAAACGGATGTGCAGATAATCTTGTACGAATGAATGAGATTGGTGCGGATGTACCTAGTTCGTACGAATCAAACACAAAATCAAACAAAATTCAGTTTCATTCGTGCAAATGTAAGAATTTCAAACGGACAAGGTCTCTTCCATGCGGACGTAACACGTTCGTGCGGACGAGGTTCGTTCGTTCGAGAGTAAAATTCAGGTTTTCTCGTTTTTGACAATTTTAACATGATTCCGGCCGAATCTTAAGCTGGATTTTTAGAGGCTTTGTTAAAAGTGTATTTTTTATAACCCTTGAAAAATCAGTCCATTTTAACCGTGAGAGATGTAAAAATTAAATAAAAAGTGTAGAAATGAGTATAAAGAAGTCTCTTATGTCTGAATCTTGTAGAATGTCTTAGGTATCAGCCTCCAAGCTCAGATACCACTTGTGAGGACCGTTTGTCATCGACGTTATGCTCAGGTGATATCTATAACCCAGTCATAATACGCAGAATTCATTACAATTAGGCGACAAGTACAAGATTAGTTAAGTTTTAATGATTTTATTCATATAATAACAGGTTACATCCACGAAATCAAACGGGCATGGCTTCGCCATCAAGTCTTCAAAGTTCTATAAATGACTTGGACCACACATCTATTTATACTACATGAACTACCTTCATGCAGACCAACACTACCTCCGTACGGATGAGACTACATCCGTGCGGACAAACTCTCATCCATGCGGATGTGCTCATCCGTACGGATGTACTGCAAAACATACAAATCTGAATTCTAACATTAAGATCCTGTTACAATCTGGACACAAGTCGATGACGTAGGCAGCAGACATTGTGTATTAACAAGTGGACACATAGGATGGGCTTTAGTTAAACAAAAAATTAACTTATTTGGATATTAATGCTGAATTTTTCATTTATATTATTTGTCTGAGACGGATGCTTGTTATTTGGGTTATTTTAATGTTGAGAAATAATAATATTTAAACTTTTAAATAGTACATCATAAGTTTTGAGCAATCAATCATGCCCCAATTACCTAGTCCGCTGTGGGTCGGGGGTGACAATGAGGACCTACAAAAGAACAGATGATATTCGAAAGCCAAAACTGTCACACCCCGACCACGTAAAACAACAAATCATGGCGGAAACGTCGGGGAGTGTTGTAACAGAATTATTATTTCAAACCATGGATACAAAGAGTTTCGTTTTATTAAATATTAAACATTGTCTTAAAGTTAAACAAGCAAGTCAAACATAGTCTATCATCGTTATTAAATCACTAAGGCCTCGTCCAGTCCTAAGTGAGCATGCATCCTATTCGCAATCAACATTAAGCAACATCACCGGAAACATATGTAAAAACAAAGTCAGCAAAGAAATGCTAGCGAGAACATAGTTTTTGTGTGAGTGTCAGATTCATGGCTCGTTGAAATATCTCATACATCTTCGTTAATCGATATTTGAAACCTTTTTTGTAAAATGTTTGTATTATAAAATGAATAACCAAGTCAAAACAGATTGGTTATAATTTATAAACCTCGATGCCAAGAATCTTAACCCAAAACATTTGTTTATGTAAACCAAATCATAAATCGTTCTCGTAATAAAACTCGTATGGTTTATATAGTTTCGTAAACATCGTTGTGTGACATCGTTTAACTCATTCTCGTTATAGATCATCGTTCATTTGTTTAAATCGTTCATAATCGTTCAAAATCGTACAATCGTTTAATATCGTTCCCGTTCCAAATCGTTCTCGTTTTAATTGTGAAAGCTACTTTTGGTCGTCTCGCTAATAACATTCAAACCTTCGTGACTCGTTCATCGTTCAACTCGTATTAACAAACCACCAAAGGGTAAGTTAACAATCATCAGGTTCAGTCGTTACCCACTTAACCCACACATAACCATGGGTGCAGTCTGATAACGGGATTTGTCGGATCCTATGGTACCATAACCTAATACTGGTCGGTTTGGCCAAAATTAATGAATGTCATTCGTTATGTAACTACAACCAACAAGTTCGTTCACATTGTTGAAATCGTTATTAGTTTAGTATAAACCATCGTAATCGTTTTTGAAACCATCGTTAAAATATCGAAATCGTTTTGATACATATGAATCACCCCAAAACAATTGAAATAGTAAAAAGAGGGGATCTATGTACTCACCTGTGGGTGCGTTTTTATTTGTTAACACAATCCCTCAAATTGTTTATTCGTCCTAAATTAGATAAGAATGATTTAAAAATCAAAACTCACAAAAATACATGAGTTTCTCCGATACTTAGAATTTTCACATAACTTTGAGATTTTTCTCAAAAAGTTATTATTTTTTATTATATTGGTGTATTTGTATATATATACTCAAGCGTAATACACATAATATTTTCAACACTAACACATCATCATACACATATTGTAAAACACATAGCACATTGTAACACATAAAATTTACCCATAAACAACCCATTCTAGTGTATGTCGAAAAACACTTATTTTAGCGATTCGGTGACATTTTTGGGCGTCGGAAGTCACGTATGACTAACCAAACACCAAGTAAACTTAATATAAGTTAAAATACTTATTTTTATATCAAAAATATCAGTTTACTTACTGATCTAAAACAGTTTTATAAAAATCCTCCGAAAAGGCGATTTTTAACCGTTTTACCGCATAGTTTTGCATCAAACGTTACCCGAACCATCCCAAATCGAAAAGACTTGATATTTTAACATAACCCATGTTATTTACTGAATAAAATAGTGGTTATACTCATGATAGTGCAGCTCTCACATAAGGCACATAAATCATGCAAATTTCACATATTTTACCACTTTTTAAGCTATATGTACAACATGCAAAGCTATCAAACCTATGTCAAAGTTTAATGCCATTATAATATACCAAATAATGTTATTTTTAGTGTTTATAACCTGATCTAAATCATTTTTGTCATACAATCATTTTTAACCATTTCTTAAGCTTTAAATCAACATGTATCCTCATGTACAAGTGTCTAAAGCATACTATCATATCACCAACAAATTTATATGAGTTTAGATGCATCAAATATGTGATTTATTTATGTTATTTGCTGATGTACTTGAACATTTAACATATCATACATAGATCATCAATCACTTGCATTTTAACTATTATTCAAGAACAAGCAACAACCTAAACATGTACTTATAAAAAATAAAGCTCGAAACTCATACACACATGTATATATGTACGGTTATATATACATATATATCACCAACATTTTTATTTGTATCAAGACCCATTTCATTTTAGATTTCAAGTTTGTGAAAATTCCAAGATTCAAGAGAAACTTCAAATCATCAAGAACAACCAAGAATCAAAAGTATGATTTAAACATAAGTGTTATACCTTCAAGATTCAAGTAAGTTGTTGGATGAGATTTTGATGATAGGAAGCTTGAAATCACTTGAATGCACCTTGGAAACACCTTTGGATATTCACACTAACTTGAATTTAGCTTGAAATGGTGTTGAATCTTGAAGAACAAAGTTGCAAAGTGAAGATGGGAGTGATGGTGGGTGTGGACGGTTATGGAGGAGAGAGGAGGGAAGGATTGTGTGATCGTGTGGTGATATGTTTAGATCTTGGAAGATTATATGAAGATATATGGAGATATGGAAGAGATATGAATGTGTCATGCAATTACAAGTGTCATGTAAGGATCAAATAAGATATGAAAGATCTTAGCAAAATTTGTTTGGGGGGACACCCTCCATGTGACCGTAAATATATATGGGGGGGGGGGGGTAAATGAAATTTTTGATGGTAAATTAGATAAAAACAGGTGTTTAACTGGATACCGGGTATTTTATCTAGCGTTTAAATCCCGGTTTATGGCGTTCTAAATAATTTTTATTATTCTATAAAAATAAACTCGCCAAAATATTACTAAAATAAATTTCAGTTGCCGAGACTGGCTGCGTTGTCTGCGTTTCGCAGTATAAGCACTGTGTTGCGCAGTAACACGCGGTAAGCGCTTAAACTTGAAAAATAACGTTTTTAAGCGTTTTAATTTATTTTTCAATACGAACCTGATTAAAATAAAATTTTAATCACAACAGAATATTTTTAGGATTTAAATATTATCTGGGCGGTTACCAACGTTCGTTTCGCAGTTTTGACGTAAATAGTTCTTTAGTTCAAATAAACATGTTTTTGCCATACCGAATCCTTCGAAACTTATTTCTAAGTTATGTAAAGGGTATTTAAGGTATGTTTGGCTTATGTTACAGTTCCGGAGTGTACGTCGCGTTAAACTGATTGCGTTTATGCACCAGTTTGCGTATAACCTTCCAGAAAGTGATTTAAAGCTTGGAATCGGAATCGGAATCAAATCAAATTGTAAAATCAACAAACACAATTACACATATAATAACACCAAAGCACATTGTTTTATTGATAATCAACATTGTTTTACATTATACGATGATTACAGAACACAGTTGTCACAGCCTCCCCTACTTTAGGAAATTTCGTCCCGAAATTTTATTTAGAAGAAATTTGTGAAAACAAATGCGGATATTGTAGGACCGGTTTTGACACCGTTCGATTGCGTAACGAACGTTCGACGTGCGGAATCCGTGAACGTGCGTGACCGAACACACAATAACGTACTAGAACGGTGAATCTATTGAAATATATGACGTGTACGATACAAGAATCACGTAGAGAGTACTTTCTCTCTCTAGACTTTCTCTCTCTAAGCTCCAAACTCCTAAATCACCAAAATGAGCAAAAAGTCTTTCACTTTACAACTAAAGCTCCTATTTATAGCCCTTGGAATTAATGAGATTTCTCATTAATTACCAAAATGCCACCTTGCTAAAACTATCTAAATATTACAATAAAAGCTTAATTTCTTTGGTTTCTCGCTACGGCTCGGATTGACGAAGGCGATAGACATTAATGCACTAACAATCTCCCCCTTGGATATTCCCGCAGTCAATCTCGTAGCGCCTTGTCTTTCTATTTTTCGAACAGAATCCCCGTGGATCTGTTTTCAAGCTTTAGTTGCTCCCCTCCTTGGTAGTCTCTTTCTTCAGGCTCCCCCTTTCGTCAAGCTTCCGAGCTTTTAGGATCGACGCCTGGCTTTCCGTAGCAACAGAATCAAAAACCTACATATCTCAACCTCTCGTAAGACAAAATAATTTTGACTCTAAAAGAATTCACTCAAAATTCTCAAACATATAACACACAATATTGTGATTCAAATTAATGAATCATCTAAACATTTGAGGATTATCTTCCAACTTCTCATCATCTTAACCAAACCAATTGTTCATCTTGTTTAGCCTTTGAGATTTTGAATATCAGCTTTTCAACATCAGTTGTCGAAAATCTTTTTGGATTTTTCAAAAAATGAAACATAAATGCAATAACAGAAATTAAATGCAAAAATGAAATATGTACAGACATATTTTTGTGAGTTTGCGAAAGAGGATCATATCAGTTTTTGTGACCAATCACTAGCACCGTTAAGCTTTAACATTTTAAGCTGTAAACGATTCACATCAATTGACGATATATTTGTCCACTTAAACTCAATCTAAAAACTTTCGAAAAGCTTACCGATATGTTAAGGTATATTAATTTTGCACTAAGTTCTTATGGACCCCACGATCTCAGCATATCCCCTCATCATGCAATACACTGACTCAAGTAATGCCTTTAAACTTTCATCAACTGTGATATGTGCGAAAACAACGCAGAATGTTTAAACATTAACAATCAGGTCGATACTTCCGTATACGCAGAGAAAGTCCAATGTTTAAACAAAATAAGAAAATAAAACAAGTTGAAGTTGTTTAGGCTTTAACCACCAGATCGATACTCCCGTATACGCAGAGGTGATCCAAAGCTTAAACGAAACACCAAAGAAAATAAAGCAGAACGTTTAGGCAATAACATCTAGGTCGATACTCACGTATACGCAGAGGATGTCCAATGCTTAAACAAAATAAAGAAATAAGACAAGTTTAAATCTTTGCAAAATAAAATGCACAATCACAGTGACTTTTCAGCAAAGTAGTGAAAGTTCACAAACTTAACCAGTTTTATGCTTTTTGGCATTCAGCAATTACTGAGTAGGTACACAATCACGAAGGACAAAACTAAGTACTATGCTTTCAACCATGTTTCCCACTAGACTAGGCTTTTTCATTTAAGTTTGTATCGTTATCGCAAATCTACTAGTCTAGCTGAGCCTATCGTCACATCTATAGTGAGACCATTTATCACATTTTACATTTCATTTCTTTAGCATGCTGTGATAGTCCACTGATTTACTATCATTTCCTCTTGTCTCAACAAAACTCATTTTGACTTTTTCAATGTTTTTGGCATTTTCAAATTTTCTAATTTTTTTTTTAAATTTTTCTCCCCTAAAATCAAAATATGTTTCAATTTTGATTTTCTGAGAAAATTTGAAAACAAACTATACAGATAAAGTGACAACATAATATCGAATCGCTTCAATTCGCCATCCACTTAGCATAAACAATCAGAACTCCCCCTGACAACAAACTATTTTCCCATTATGATTTCAAAACACTTAAGTTTGTTTTAATCAAAATGATTTTTCAGAAAATTAGATTTGTTTTCCATTTCACACACATGGGGTTTTATCACATTGTTTTCAACCACTTGTAGATTTATCACAAAAACAGATTCCAATAAACATACCAATTGTAAGATAGTTAATTCAAGTACAACTTAATGTCCTTGATTAACCACTTGTGAGTCGAAATATCACCAGAGTGAATTTCTCAAGAAATATACCGATTCCTACTCCCCAATTACCAACTTGGGAGTTCCGGCAAGTCAGGTTTTTTATTTAAACAGTTTCACCCAAGCCTGATGGTCCTTGGGTGCTTTTGAATTCTCGTTCAACAATGGTGGAAAATTTGCATCATCCATTGTTAAACCAGAATTCTCTACTTTTATCTCAACAACTGGCTCCTCTGGCTTTGATGAACCAGAATCATTGCCTGGACGTGGCTTGTCTGACTTTGATGAGCCAGATTCATCGCCGACATGTGGCTCCTTTGTTTCCAAAGAAACAGATTCATCGCCAGTAACTTTCTTCTTCTTCTTTCTCTCTTCTGTCCTCAGATTTGTATCTGATGAATTCATCTTGCTTGACTTTGCAGTCGAGGAAAGTGATTCATCAGAACTCTTATTTTTACCAACAGATGAACCCGAGGACAAAATCCTTTCGAGATACTCTCGTGCTTTCTTTCTTTTCTTTCTCAGTCGATCTTTCTGCCCTTGTGAAAGTTTCACTTTCTGTTCTTTCACCTTCTGTTCTTTGGGCTTTTCTTCGACCTTGACTGATTTCTTCATCTTTTTCTGAGATTCAGCCCTCGATCTTTCCATTGATCTCATTGGGCAATCTCTTGCAATATGTCCTTTGATTTGGCAGTTATAGCATCTCCTCGTCTCAAACCACTGATTCTGGCAGTTAACAGCCATGTGTCCTTGAATACCACAAGTGTAGCACAATCTGTTATCGTACCATTCACCACTTTCACACCAAACACTCAGATCATAGCATTGTCTGGCTTTGTGGTAATCATCACTCCTTCTGAAAGTTGGATTTGGCTTTGAAGCACTGTGGTCAAACCTGCACCACATATTACCAACTTTTTGTGAGTTTTTATTTTCAGATTTTTGTGGTTTTTTATAACGATTGGATGACTGAACTGATGAGCTTTTATTTTCATTTTGAAAATTTTTCAAATTTTTAACTTTTTGTTTCTGTTCTACAATCTTCTTAACAGGTTTTTGCTTTGAGCATTCACCTATTTAGTAGATTGTAAAACAGTATTTTGAAATTTTTCTTGTAATTCTAAAAATAATTTTCTTTTCTTTTCTTTTTCTTTTTCATCATCAGCTTTGTCATCGCAATCTTCAATTTTGACTTTGTCAAAATTTGTGACATTGTCACTTATTGGAACAGAATTGATCGGTTTTGGACAAACATGTGATGTAGAATTCACAAAACCTTTCAATTTACTCTCAAGCTCATCAATTTTATTTCGAGCAAATTCAGCTTCATTTTCAAGTCGAATGATTTTCTGAAGATGAGAATTTATTTCAATCTGTTTTTCAAGATTATTTTTAAAAATAACAGATTTTTCATCTTCTAAAACCTTCATTTGACTTTGAAAATCTTTTTCAATTTTCAATTTTTCATTTTCAAAATATTTTTCCTTTTCTTTCAAAATCTCGTTTTTCAATGTCAAACTGTCTAAATCACTTAACAGTTTAACATTTTCAGATTTCAATCTTTCATAATTTTCCTGCAGTTCAAGAATATGTTTATCATCAGATTTCTTCTCATCATTCAAATTCTTGATTTCCAATGTCAAGCTCTCCAAATCCTTCAAAAATTTGGCATTGTCTGCTTTGAATTCATCACATTTTAAGCACTTCTCGGACATCATTTCAGCTTCAACTTTCTTTTCAACCTTGATAACTGAAGTATCTTCAACCTGCTGCTTTACCACTTTAATATGTTTCTCAGGTTCTTCATTCTTTGAAATTACTTCTGTCTCTGTCTCGTTTGTGCCTGCACAAAAAATTTTAACAAAATCAAGAGGATTCATACTTTTATCTAGATAACAACCCCTCTTAATATCATATTTCATAACATCTTTTGCTACACGACACATATTGACTCTTTTGCATATTTCAATAACCACATCCAAACTCATTTTTTCCAATTCTTTTTCTATTCCATTCATCAACTCTTTCTTTTTCTTATTATTTTCATACTTGAGTGTTTTGAGCTTATTTATAAATTCATTTGGATAAAAATTTGAGAACCTAGAATCTTTTTTTAATTCAATCAAAAATTCATCCCACTCTGAAGGTAACGCGTCTATAAATTTTGATATTTTTTAGCATTTGACATTCTTATCTCGTAACTTTTTAGTTTTTCAATTAGACAATCAAACCGTTTTTCCAACATATCCACTGTTTCATTTTTCATACACAAAAAACATTCAAATATTTTATCCCAAACATTCTTATTCTCATTCTGATATCTACTACCCTAACACCCATCAAACCAATCATTTAACCTTTCAAGGTTATAATTTTCCTCTTCGTCAAACATTTTAACCACACTTTCTTCGTTAAACGACATGGTTCAAAAATTGTTTTTAGTTCAAAGTCCACAATGTTTCAACTTCTCGGTATTTGCACCTTGTAAATCACCTCGAATCACTTTCTTTTGACAAGCAATCTTTTACTTTGATTGGGCCACTATATGAATCACATGGGTCGATGAAATCTAGCTGACCGACAACCTTTTATGAAATCACATGCACAACTCTCATTGGGCCTTTTGTTTAAAGTGGATCTTGGGCCAAGAACACTACTGACAACTCTTTTGATTCACATGATGGACTTATCAACTTCAGATTATCACCCGATAATTTTCATGTGTTCTAAATTCTATTTGGCCGTTGATATTATAGATGTCTGACACAGCACATAGGTCGATAACAAATGATCAGATTAAACACATATCACATGAATTCTGATAAAATTGTTGGATCGAAAATTTTAATTGGACCTTTTTAATGTATTCAGTCGAAACACAGAGTTTATCAATTTTTCAATAAAAACACAAGATTTAACGAAATGTTTTCACGTGGAATCAGCACTGTCACGTTTAAAGTGGAATCAGATAGTCACTTGAGCGGAATCACTGATTGGTTCACATGAGCGGAATCAGACTTAAACTACGAGCGAAATCAGAAGTGATGACTTATGAGCGAAATCACAGTGTAATGATGAGCGAAATCAACTTTTGAAACCACAAGAGCGAAATCACTGGAACACAATGAGCGAAACCTAGTCCACAAAAGCGAAACCCCTGATTTTGCTTCTACCGTATGAGCGAAATCAGCACTTTTGATACGAAATCGGACCTTAAACCTTCGATTTCTCCTAAACGGCTAGGAATTTGGATCTGAAACTTGGTAGGGTTATAGATCAGGTGTTTTCGCACAACATATCAAAAAATCAGCCGATTCGGACCGTAAAATCCCGTTCAATTTGACGAAAAACAGTAAAAAAACGTGATAAAAGTGAAAAAGATGAAGAAATAGATGAAATTCGGATCTGAAATCGCTGAAATCTGGTACGAATCAATGTGTTTGATCAGTGCAATCGAGCTCCTAGCTCTGATACCACTTGTAGGACCGGTTTTGACACCGTTCGATTGCGTAACGAACGTTCGACGTGCGGAATCCGTGAACGTGCGTGACCGAACACACAATAACGTACTAGAACCGTGAATCTATTGAAATATATGACGTGTACGATACAAGAATCACGTAGAGAGTACTTTCTCTCTCTAGACTTTCTCTCTCTAAGCTCCAAACTCCTAAATCACCAAAATGAGCAAAAAGTCTTTCACTTTACAACTAAAGCTCCTATTTATAGCCCTTGGAATTAATGAGATTTCTCATTAATTACCAAAATGCCACCTTGCTAAAACTATCTAAATATTACAATAAAAGCTTAATTTCTTCGGTTTCTCGCTACGGCTCGGATTGACGAAGGCGATAGACATTAATGCACTAACAGATATTTTGTCTTCATCTGGTCCTCACGTTCCCAAGTAAACTCAGGGCCACGTTTGGATTCCCAGTGAACTTTGACCAATCGAATCCGTTTGTTCTTCAACTGTTTGAATGTACGGTCCACTATCTCCACAGGTTTCTCGACAAAGTGCATTGTTTCATCGATTTGAATCTCGTCGAGAGGAATGTGAAGATCAGCATCAGCTAAACACTTTCGCAAATTAGACACGTGAAAAGTCAGATGAATATTTCCAAGCTCTGGAGGCAGCTCTAGTCGATAGGCAACCTTTCCAATTCTTTCAACAATCTTAAATGGTCCAACATATCGTGGTTCAAGTTTTCCTTTCTTTCCAAATCTAACCACTCCCTTCCAAGGTGACACCTTGAGTAGGACACGGTCTCCGATTTGAAATTCTAAGGGCTTGCGTCGCATATCCGCATAAATCTTTTAACGGCTTGTAGCTGTCACAAGATTATCGCGGATTTTCTTGATTTTGTCTGTTGTTTCCAGAATGAGCTCAGGTCTAGTAAGCTGAGCTTCACCGATCTCATTCCAACATACGGGTGAATGACATTTTCGACCGTAGAGAGCTTCGAATGGTGCCATATTAATACTAGCATGATAACTGTTGTTGTAAGAGAACTCGATCAGTGGAAGATGAGAATCCCAATTACCACCAAAGTCTATCACGCATGCTCTAAGCATATCCTCCAAAGTTTGAATCGTCCTCTCAGATTGTCCATCTGTTTGGGGATGATAAGCAGTGCTTAGATTCAGTTGGGTTCCCAAAGCAGACTACATCATCTTCCAAAAATGAGATGAAAACAGAGCATCACGATCGGAAATGATATCCAAAGGAACACCATGTCGTGATACAATCTCGTCAACATAAATCTTTGCAAGTTTATCAGCAGATAGATCCTCACGAATCGGAATAAAATGAGCTGATTTTGTTAATCGATCGATGACAACCCAAATAGCATCCTGACCTTTAGATGTATACGGTAACTTAGTGATGAGATCCATTGCAATGTTCTCCCACTTCCAAACCGGTATCTCTGGTTGTACAAGCAAACCAAAAGGTCGTTGATGTTCAGCCTTGACTTTGAGACAAGTTAGGCATTTTGATACATACAAGGCAACATCCTTCTTCATACCAGACCACCAGAACTGAGTACGAAGATCCTTGTACATTTTATCAGCACCAGGATGGATAGAATATCAAGACTTGTGAGATTCGTCCATTACCAAGGTGCGAAGATCGTCTTGTTTCGGAATCCACAAACGATCCTTGAAATATAGTAACCCATCGTCCTTCGTTTCGAGTTTAAGTTCGAGTTGAAGCGGTAGCTCATATTTCAATAAGTCTTTGATCACACAAGATCGTTGAGCTTGAAGGACACGAGATTGAATATCAGATAGAGTTCGAACAGAATGAAGCTTGACTCGTTCCTTTCGACTAAGCGCATCGGCTACGACATTCGCCTTACCAGGATGGTAGCGGATCTCGCAATCATAATCGTTTAAGAGTTCAACCCAACGTCGTTGTCTCATGTTCAGCTCCTTCTGATTGAGAATATGTTGGAGACTTTTGTGGTCTGTGAAAACCACACACTTCATTCCATAGAGGTAGTGTCTCCAGATTTTAAGTGTGAAAACCACAGCTCCTAATTCAAGATCATGAGTCGTATAGTTCTTCTCGTGAATTTTCAGATGTCTAGACGCATAAGCTATGACTTTACCTCGTTGCATAAGAACGCAACCAAGTCCTAGATTCGATGCGTCACAATAGATAACAAAATCATCGTTTCCCTCAGGTAGAGATAAAACAGGAGCATCACAGAGCTTCCGTTTCAGCGTTTGGAACGCTTCTTCTTGCTTAGGTCCCCACTCAAAAGGCTTATTTTTCTGAGTCAAAGCAGTGAGTGGAACCGCGATCTTCGAGAAATTAGAAATGAATCGACGATAATAACCAGCAAGACCAAGAAATGATCGAATCTCTGTAGGTGTCGTCGGTGTACTCCAATCCTTAATAGCAGCTATTTTGCAAGGATCCACATGGATACCCTGCTCATTGACTATATGACCCAAAAACTGAACTTCTCTAAGCCAAAATTCACACTTGGAGAATTTAGCAAAAAGTTGTTCCTTCTTCAGAAGTTCCAAGGTCAAACGAAGGTGTTGCTCGTGATCGGCTCGAGACTTTGAATAAATGAGAATATCGTCGATGAACACAATGATGAACTTATCTAAATAAGGTTTACAGACCCTATTCATTAAGTCCATGAAGATAGCGGGGCATTTGTCAAACCAAAAGGCATGACAGTGAACTCGTAATGCCCATATCTTGTACGGAAAGCAGTTTTGGGAATATCTTCTTTGAGAACACGAAGTTGATGATACCCAGAACGCAGATCGATCTTGGAAAAGCATGAAGCACCTTGCAGCTGGTCGAAGAGATCATCAATTCTAGGTAGGGGATATCGATTCTTGATGGTAAGCTTATTAAGCTCACGATAATCGATACACATTCGAAAAGATCCATCTTTCTTTTTCACAAAGAGGACAGGAGCTCCCCAAGGTGAAAAGCTCGGACGGATGAATCCTTTATCAGACAACTCTTGAAGTTGTTTCGATAATCTTGCATCTCTGACGGTGCAAGACGATAAGGTGCTTTCATAATCGGGTTGGCATTGGGTACAAGGTCAATATGAAACTCGACTTGAGGAACTGGAGGCAAACCAGGTAGTTCATCAGGAAACACCTCTGGATAATCCCAAACAATCGGGATATCCTGAATACTCTTGCTCTTGTCTTTCTCCTCGGTGACATGTGCCAGGAAAGCAACATATCCTTTTCGCAAATAACTTTGGGCCTTTATACAGGACATAAGCTTCAAACCACTAGATGGCTTCTCACCACGAACTTCCAGAACATCGCCAGACGGAAGAGGAATACGAATAATCTTATCGAAACAAACCACCTCAGCATGATGTTTGGTTAACCAATCCATCCCTACGATAATATCGAAACTCCCAAGTTGCATCGGTGTGAGGTCAATGGGAAAAAGATGGTTATCAAGGTTTAACTGACAATCACGAATAACAGAATCGAGAACAAGAGGTTTACCAGTAGCAACTTCGACTGATAAGGGTTTCCTCAGTTTAGTTCTAGGTATCGCAAGAAAAGGTTCAAAAGATAATGAAACAAAACTTCTATCGACACCATAATCAAAAAGAATAGATGCGGGTTGATTGTTAACAAGAAACGTACCAATAACCACCTCGTTGTCAGCCCTCGCTTCGTTAGCATTCAGATTGTAAGCTCGCCCACGAGCGGGATTCACATTTGCGTTGATATTCGCATTTGCATTCACCAACCTCGGACAATTGTTGCGGAAGTGACCAAACTCTCCACAATTGAAACATGAACCCGGTGGGAATCTAGCAGCATTCCCCTGAACTGGAGCTTGATTCTGAACAATCTGATTCTGACCCAAACGACAGACGTTGGCCAGATGCCCAAGCTTACCACACGTTGTGCATTGCCTACAAGCTTGTTGTGCAACATGATGACCGTTGCAGCGAGCACAATGAGGTGCGGTACCAGCATACGCTTTCTTCACAGGTGGTTGCGCTGGTGGGTTCTGAGGGTTCTGAGCAGTAACTGCAAAGTTCTGAGCACCCTTTCGCTTCCTCAACTTCTTCGACGACTCACCTTTCTTACCCTTACCATTTTCCTTGACAGATTCGGTCGACTTCTTCTTATCACCCTTGCGGGTAAGTTTACCCTTCCTGACTTGCGACTCAGTCAGGGTAGCAGATAACTCGATCGCTTGACGAACAGTAGTAGGATTGACGCCAGTCACAATATCCTGTATGGAATCGGGTAAACCATCGATATACCTCTCTATCGCTTTCTCCAACGGGGTAACCATAGTACGACACAAAAGACTGAGTTCCTCAAATCGGTCCGTATACGTACGGTGTTCTCCCCCATCTTGTTTCAGATCGTCAAACTCTCGTTCCAAAGCTCAAATTTCATGACGGGGACAGAACTCTCTCATCATGAGAGCTCGAAGCTCTTCCCATGTTTGTGCCAATGCCACTTCGGCACCCCTATCGCGCATCACTCCGTTCCACCATGTAAGAGCACGCTTCTCAAACACACTTGATGCAAATTCAACCTTATGCCCATTCGGACATTGCACATGTCTGAATGTGCTCTCGATACTTTCGAACCATTGAAGGAGTGCAGTTGCTCCTTGTGACCCATAAAACTTTAGCGGCTTGGCAGAATTGAAATTCTTGAAATTACATTGTGCATTGTTATTGTTATTGTTGTTGTATAGCTCGTGGATTTGGGTCACAACGCCTGGAAGCACAGCAGCCATTTGCTGAGAGACAAGGGCTGCGACTTCTTCAGCAGTAAAAGTTTGTGCATCACGTCGAGGAGGCATTGTCTAACAAGGAAATTGTTGGTGCAGTTGTCTGTCGACTTCATCTTCGTTCGAGTCTTAGATTAGGACTGATAGACCAGGGCTTGAAGTATGAGAAATTTAGGGTTTTGAATGATGTTTTAAGCTGATTTCGGTTGAACATGTGATTCCGCTTAAAAGTGGCAAACACCATTTCAAGCGAAATCAACATAAGCTATTTCGCTTGAAATGGCAAGTGCCACTCTCATGCGAAACCCCATCTCTATAAATAGCCTTGAAGCGTAATCAGTTGTATGAGTTCTTGTTTCCGACGCCGAGGTGCTGTCGAGGTGTCTCCAGCCTTGTAATCGTGTTTTGAGCAATACAAGAGACAGTTAATAGTGATTCTAGTGTTATACAAGCTAAATAAAGACAGAATCAATGAATTCCGCCTCTGATTCTGTCTGAGCACTCTTCTGATCGACTCGTTAGGTCGTTTCACATCCTACATGTGGTATCAGAGCTAGAGAAAAGATCCGGTTACCTGATTCCGGGAGAAATTCCTGAAGAAGACCGATCAAGATTGAAGAGTCATTATATTGAAGACTCTCACTGAAGATTCCGTCAACATTCAAGGGGGAGTCTTTTGGTGCAGTTGTCTGTCGACTTCATCTTCGTTCGAGTCTTAGATTAGAACTGATAGATCAGGGCTTGAAGTATGAGAAATTTAGGGTTTTGAATGATGTTTTAAGCTGATTTCGCTTGAACATGTGATTCCGCTTGAAAGTGGCAAACACCGTTTCAAACGAAATCAACATAAGCTATTTCACTTGAAATGGCAATTGCCACTCTCAAGCGAAACCCCATCTCTATAAATAGCCTTGAAGCGTAATCAGTTGTATGAGTTCTTGTTTCCGACGCCGAGGTGCTGTCGAAGTGTCTCCAGCTTTGTAATCGAGTTTTGAGCAATACAAGAGACATTTAATAGTGATTCTAGTGTTATACAAGCTAAACAAAGACAGAATCAATGAATTCCGCCTCTGATTTTGTCTGAGCACTCTTCTGATCGACTCGTTAGGTCGTTTCTCGATCCTACATGTGGTATCAGAGGTTTGTTCTGACATAGTGATTACTCAAGGTCATTAATTTGAACTTGATGTAATTCTTATACAAGTGGTTGAAACCAAAGAAATGATGACACCCCTAACTTACAAGTGGTAAAATTAGCAAAACTTATTTTCCGGAAAAATCATTTTGGTTAAAACAAACTTAAGTGTTTTGAAATCATAATGAGAAAATAGTTTGTTGTAAGGGGGAGTTCTGATTGTTTATGCCAAGTGGATGGCGATTTGAAGCGATTCGATATCGGTTGTCAAGTTTCTTGTACAGCTTGTTTTTCAAAATTTCCCAGAAAATCAAAATTGAGACATATTTTGATTTTAGGGGGAGTAAAAATTTAAAAAAAAAATTAGAAAATTTGAAAATTCCAAAAACATTGACAAATGCAAAAAATGAGTTTTGTTGTGAAGAAGAGGAAATGATAGTAGATCAGTTGGACTATCACAGCATGCTAAAGAAATGGAAAGATAAAATGTGATAAACGGTCTCACTAAAGATATGACGATAGGCTCAGCTAGACTAGTTGATTTGCGATAACGATACAAACTTAAATGAAAAAGCCTAGTTCTAGTGGAAAACATGGTCGAAAGCATAGTACTTAGTTTTGTCCTTCTTGATTGTGTGCCTACTCAGTAATCGCTGATTGTCGAAAGACATAAAACTGGTTAAGTTTGTGAACTTTTCACAACTTTACTGAAAAGTTGCTGTGATTATGCATTTTATTTTGCAAAGATTTAAACTTGTTTTATTTCTTTATTTTGTTTAAGCATTGGACATCCTTTGCGTATACGTGAATATCGACCAGGATGTTATTGCCTAAACGTTCTGCTTTATTTTCTTTGGTGTTTCGTTTAAGCTTTGGATCACCTCTGCGTATACGGAAGTATCGACCTGGTGGTTAAAGCCTAAACAACTTCAACTTGTTTTATTTTTCTTATTTTGTTTAAACATTGGACTTTCTCTGCGTATGCGGAAGTATCGACCTGATTGTTAATGTTTAAACATTCTGCTTTGTTTTCGCACAAATCACAGTTGATAAAAGTTTAAAGGCATTACTTGAGTCAGTGTATTGCATGATGAGGGGATATGCTGAGATCGTGGGGTCCATAAGAACTTAGTGCAAAATTAATATACCTTAACGTATCGGTAAGCATTTCGAAAGTTTTTAGATTGAGTTTAAGTGGATAACAATATCGTCAATCAATGTGAATCGTTTAGAACTTAAAATGTTTATAGCTTAACTTTGTTGGTGATTGATCTCATAAACTGATATGGTCCTCTTACACAAGCTCACAAAAATATTGTATGTGAATATTTCTTTATTGCATTTCAATACATTCAAAAATCCAAAAAGATTTTAAGTGTGTTTTAGCATAAATTTTGAAAAATTCAAAAAGATTTTCGGCAACTGATGTTGAAGAACTGATATTCAAAATTTCAAGTGCTGAACATGATGAACAGGTTTGGAAGTGTGTGTGCTGAATTGAAAAATCTTGATTTAAGAAAGAAGTTGAGATTAGTTAATCATGGTCATTAATTTGAACTTGATGGAACTATTTCTTGTAAGTTTTTCTTATTGATTTAAGTAAAAACTTATGTTTTGGTTGAGAATTGTGTAGGTGATGAGCTTAAACTGAGTTAAAGCCAGGATTTGATTTCAAAGGCGATAGCTAATTCCAGACTGAAAATCCCAGCTTGCTGAAAGGGGGAGTCTGACGAGGTTAGAGCTAGAGAAAAGATCCGGTTACATGATTCCGGGAGAAATTCCTGAAGAAGACCGATCAAGATTGAAGAGTCGTTATATTGAAGACTCTCACTAAAGATTCCGTCAACATTCAAGGGGGAGTCTGTTGGTGCAGTTGTCTGTCGACTTCATCTTCATTCGAGTCTTAGATTAGAACTGATAGATCAGGGCTTGAAGTATGAGAAATTTAGGGTTTTGAATGATGTTTTAAGCTGATTTCGCTTGAACATGTGATTCCGCTTGAAAGTGGCAAACACCATTTCAAGCGAAATCAACATAAGCTATTTCGCTTGAAATGGAAAGTGCCACTCTCAAGCGAAACCCCATCTCTATAAATAGCCTTGAAGCGTAATCAGTTGTATGAGTTCTTGTTTCTGACGCCGAGGTGCTGTCGAGGTGTCTCCAGCCTTGTAATCGTGTTTTGAGCAATACAAGAGACAGTTAATAGTGATTCTAGTGTTATACAAGCTAAACAAAGACAGAATCAATGAATTCCGCCTCTGATTCTGTCTGAGCACTCTTCTGATCGACTCGTTAGGTCGTTTCATGATCCTACAGAAATATGAGAAACAAGTGAGGTCGACAATTTGGAAAAACAAAAGAGGTATTGAAAATATCGATGAAACATAAGGAAGGCGATCATTTATTCGTTACCTCGAACAAACAAACGATACGCAGTGACTAATCAAAGTAATGAATCAAAATAATGTATCGCGAAGACATGCTCTCCTATAAGTGAACACTCACCCCAAGAGTTCCCAGGTAAGAGTGACTGGTCCAATTATGTGGATTTGTACGAACACTCTAGCCTTAGACAGAAAACTCAGGGTACAGACATTCACTCTTCCAGTTTGCATGTGTTCACATTATTTAGACCCAAACTTTGACGAGATTTTGAAAACTCAGAAGGCACTAAGACAAAAATGAGTCAAACTAGAAGGGTTCAAAACCTTACAACAGAGGGTTCAAAACCTTACAACAGAGGGTTCAAAACCTAGTAATCAATCATCCTAGAACGGATGATTAATTTTCGAAGCAGATTCGGATTTTGTTTTTTTTAATCTAAACGCAAATAAACTTGCGTTGGGGTCCTAGAAAGTTATAGTCTAGGTCAAAATATTACTAATAACCTAATTCCCTATAACCATTGGCTCTGATACCAACTCTTTTGTCACACCCCGACCACGTAAAACAACAAATCGTGGCGGAAACGTCGGGGAGTGTTGTAACAGAATTATTGTTTCAAACCATGGATACAAAGAGTTTCGTTTTATTAAATATTAAACATTGTCTTAAAGTTAAACAAGCAAGTCAAACATAGTCTATCATCTTTATTAAATCACTAAGGCCTCGTCCAGTCCTAAGTGAGCATGCATCCTATTCGCAATCAACATTAAGCAACATCACCTGAAACATATGTAAAAACAAAGTCAGCAAAGAAATGCTGGCGAGCACATAGTTTTTGTGTGAGTGTCAGATTCATGGCTCGTTGAAATATCTCGTACATCTTCGTTAATCGATATTTGAAACCTTGTTTTGTGAAATGTTTGTATTGTAAAAAACCAAGTCAAAACAGATTGGTTATAATTTATAAACCTCGAAGCCATGAATCTTAACCCAAAACATTTGTTTATGTAAACCAAATCATAAATCGTTCTCGTAATAAAACTCGTATGGTTTATATAGTTTCGTAAACATCGTTGTGTGACATCGTTTAGCTCGTTCTCGTTATAGATCATCGTTCCTTTGTTTAAATCGTTCATAATCGTTCAATCATTCAAAATCGTACAATCGTTTAATATCATTCTCGTTCCAAATCATTCTCGTTTTAATTGTGAAAACTACTTTTGGTCGTCTCGCTAATAACATTCAAACCTTAGTGACTCGTTCAACTCGTATTAACAAACCACCAAAGGGTAAGTTAACAATCATCAGGTTCAGTCGTTACCCACTTAACCCACACATAACCATGGGTGCAGTCTGATAACAGGATTTGTCGGATCCTATGGTACCATAACCTAATACTAGTGGGTTCGGCCAAAATTAATGAATGTCATTCGTTATGTAACTACAACCAACAAGTACGCTCACATTGTTGAAATCGTTATTAGTTTAGTATAAACCATCATAATCGTTTTTGAAACCATCGTTAAAATATCGAAATCGTTTTGATACATATGAATCACCCCAAAACAATTGAAAACAGTAAAAAGAGGGGATCTATGTACTCACCTTTGGGTGCGTTTTTATTTGTTAACACAATCCCTCAAATTTTCTATTCGTCCTAAATTAGATAAGAATGATTTAAAAATCAAAACTCACAAAATTACATGAGTTTCTCCGATACTTAGAATTTTCACATAACTTTGAGATTTTTCTCAAAAAGTTATTATTTTTTATTATATTGGTGTATTTGTATATATATACTCAAGCGTAATACACATAATATTGTCAACACTAACACATCATCGTACACATATTGTAAAACACATAGCACATTGTAACACATAAAATTTACCCATGAACAACTCATTCTAGTGTATGTCAAAAAACACTTATTTTAGCGATTCGGTGACATTTTTGGGCGTCGGAAGTCACGTATGACTAACCAAACACCAAGTAAACTTAATATAAGTTAAAATACTTATTTTTATATCAAAAATATCAGTTTACTTACTGATCTAAAACAGTTTTATAAAAATCCTCCGAAAAGGCGATTTTTAACCGCATAGTTTTGCATCAAACGTTACCCCAACCATCCCAAATCGAAACGACTTAATATTTTAACATAACCCATGTTAGTTACTGAATAAAATAGTGGTTATACTCATGATAGTGTAGGTCTCACATAAGGCACATAAATCATGCAAATTTCACATATTTTACCACTTTTTAAGCTATATGTACAACATGCAAAGCTATCAAACCTGTGTCAAAGTTTCATGCCATTATAATATACAAAATAATGTTATTTTTAGTGTTTATAACCTGATCTAAATCTTTTTTGTCATACAATCATTTTTAACCATTTCTTAAGCTTTAAATCAACATGTATCCTCATGTACAAGTGTCTAAAGCATACTATCATATCACCAACATTTCATATGAGTTTAGATGCATCAAATATGTGATTTATTCATTTATTTGCTGATGTACTTGAACATTTAACATATCATACATAGATCATCAATCACTCGCATTTTAACTATTATTCAAGAACAAGCAACAACCTAAACATGTACTTATAAAAAATAAAGCTCGAAACTCATACACACATGTATATATGTACGGTTATATATACATATATATATCACCACCATTTTTATTTGTATCAAGACCCATTTCATTTTAGATTTCAAGTTTGTGAAAATTCCAAGATTCAAGAGAAACTTCAAATCATCAAGAACAACCAAGAATCAAAAGTATGATTTAAACATAAGTGTTATACCTTCAAGATTCAAGTAAGTTGTTGGATGAGATTTTGATGATAGGAAGCTTGAAATCACTTGAATGCACCTTGGAAACACCTTTAGATCTTCACACTAACTTGAATTTAGCTTGAAATGGTGTTGAATCTTGAAGAACAAAGTTGCAAAGTGAAGATGGGAGTGATGGTGGGTGTGGACGGTTATGGAGGAGAGACGAGAGAAGGATTGTGTGATCGTGTGGTGATATGTTTAGATCTTGGAAGATTATATGAAGATATATGGAGATATGGAAGAGATATGAAAGTGTCATGCAATTACAAGTGTCATGTAAGGATCAAATAAGATATGAAAGATCTTAGCAAAATTTGTTTGGTGGGACACCCTCCATGTGACCATAAATATATATGGGGGGGGGGGGGGGGTTAAATGAAATTTTTGATGGAAAATTAGATAAAAACAGGTGTTTAACTGGATACCGGGTATTTTATCTAGCGTTTAAATCCCGGTTTATGGCGTTCTAAATTATTTTTATTATTCTATAAAAATAAACTCGCCAAAATATTACTGAAATAAATTTCAGTTGCCGAGACTGGCTGCGTTTCGCAGTATAAGCACTGTGTTGCGCAGTAACACGCAGTACGCGCTTAAACTTGAAAAATAACGTTTTTAAGCATTTTAATTTATTTTTCAACACGGACCTGATTAAATTAAATTTTAATCATATCAGAATATTTTTGAGATTTAAATATTATCCGGGCGGTTACCAACGTTCGTTTCGCAGTTTTGACGTAAATAGTTCTTTAGTTCAAATAAACATGTTTTTGCCATACCGAATCCTTCGAAACTTATTTCTAAGTTATGTAAAGGGTATTTAAGGTATGTTTGGCTTATGTCATAGTTCCAGAGTGTACGTCGCGTTAAATTGATTGCGTTTATGCACCAGTTTGCGTATAACCTTCCAGAATGTGATTTAATGCTTGGAATCGGAATCAAATCAAATTGTAAAATCATCAAACACAATTACACATATAATAACACCAAAGCACATTGTTTTATTGATAATCAACATTGTTTTACATTATACGATGATTACAGAACATAGTTGTCACAAAAACATGACCTTGTGATCAAGAAATAAACAGTTGATGAAGCATTCTCCTTCCAAAGATAGTGAATCTTGAACACTAATCAGAAAATTTGTTAAAGACATTCAGAGATTTGTTTAAAGCCTTGGAACCACTGTTGAAGAAGAAGAAAGCACTATTCAAGGCCAAAGCTCTGTTGAAGAAAAACACTAATCATGAAGACCAAACATTTGTTGTGGCCAAACAGATGTTTGATACAAGCCAATAGAAGTTTGAAGAACATAATTTTACTTAATATAATAGTATGTAGCTTAGAACAGATGTTTGATGTAATAGATCAGATGTTAGATTCTCATAGATGTTTGCTAATATCTGTGGAATTTTTTCTGTTAGGAATGTTAGCTGTCACTATCAGCGTGACGTCAGCTGATTGCAAACAGAGCTTTCATACTTGTATATATAGATCTAATGTGTTAGAGATCGATTTTATCACATTCATTCCTTTTGTTCAAATAGCAAAGTGTGTGATTAGGCTGAGGGGGAGATTGTATAGTCATTGTACTATATTTTAAATTATTATAGTTCAATATAAAATGGTATTGATATATCTTATTACTTGTGTAGTTATCTTATTTGAATTACAATTTATAAATTGTTTGTTCTTTAATTGCTTAAACTCACAAGTATTACAGACTCAGATCCTACAGTTGAGTTCTCTAATTTATAACTCTTTCCCAAAGGAAGTGTTGGAAAAATGGACCGGTCCGATTAATTAACGCGTTATTAAATGATATAATTGTTTATTTTAATTAATAAACTTATTACGGGTATTAATTGAGAGACGGGTACATGAGCCGGTTAAGACAAATACATGAACTAGTGTAATGATGCACATGCAACTCACCTCGCCACTTGTGGCGCATGCATAAGCATCTTCGCCACTTGTCGCGCATGCATAAGCATCTTCGTCACTTGTCGCGCATGCATAAGCATCTTCGCCACTTCTCGCACATGCATAGCATCTTTGCCACTTGTCAAAATAGTGCATGCATGTCCACCACTTGGTCAACATGCATGGATCTCCGAGATCTATACAAAAGAGACTATGAACTTGCATTAGGAGGTGAGCGAGATTGCATAAAACTCTCAAATACACCTGTCACCACTGCCTACCCGCGTTTCGTAGTTCGTTTCACTAGGTCTCAACTGGTTAGTTATTAACCGAGGTATATCTTTCTCATCAGTAGTTAGATAATCTTATCACTTTGCTCGTATTTGTATGTAACCGAATCCTGACAGGTTTCGTTTATTGTTGATCACTCGTTTATTTTTCTATACGTTTTATTGATTAACTCGCTTAATTGATTGACTATTATTTATTGAACATGGTTTTGATAAATAAAATTTTAACTGATTACCATGGAAACTCAACAGGAGGTTGACTGCCTAGAATTCAATTCTACCCCATATAGTGTTTTTATTCTTTTGACATAATTAGAATTCTCACCTACTGGTCAAAAATACTAGTGACCAATTGAGCTCTATGTAGGTTAATTAAACTACATGCATACATTTGGTTATGTCCAAAGTACTCGCGAGTGGATTTTAGCCTCCAAGGCTCAATTTTAACACGCACCAATTCGTTTACAAGAAAATTCACTAGAATAATATTGACAACTTACCAATTGTATTTTCAAGCCTAAACACAACCATGGAAGCTTAAATGGTCAACTAAAACCATTTTATATCAAATTTGGCTACTCAATCAATAGACTGACAATTTGGGTTATGTCACACCCCAACCGATGGCGGAAACATCGGGATGAGACGAAGTGTGTATAGATTGCAAGAGACTTCATAACACTATGTGACAATATTTAATTAAATTCGAATTTCATTGCAATTGCTAAATTTTCATACAATAATCAAAATAAAATACAACATTGTTTCAACAAATAACATAACATTAAAAGATAAACGATTTATAGGTGTGTATCTAGTCTACCCTATACTTGTTTCATCTTTCATCATACTTCAACAATTTAACCTGCAACATGTATTAAAATAGAGTTTTAATGCAAAAGCAAAGGCGAGTATACAAGTTTAACTACATAGCATAATAGAATAAAAGCTCAAATCCAACATGATTCATAATATGTGATTACTAGTATGCAATTTTGGGGTAGAATATGATCAAACCCGAGAATACAACGCATAAAAGAGCCTAATTCCAAAAGTTTAGCGGGGTGGTAATGTTTAACTTAACAATACCCAAAAGTATAACGGGCGTGGCGTTAATCCTATAGCGCTATAATTGTTAAGGTGGGCAAGCAAAGTTAATGAGCATATAACGTTCCAAAGCGTTCACATAGCATACGAGAATAACAAGTAAATCACATTAGTTTCAGGTTTAATCATGGATAGAGTAAGTTTGATTGAGTTTAAAAGTTGTTTGCATAGTTATACATGTTGCATCCCAAAGTGTAAAGGGGAAAAAGGGATCGAGTATACTCACAGTTCTGTGTTCCGTTAAAGCCCGTTAATCCACACGAGTAACGAAAGAGAGATAACACCAAAAGACACAATCACCCTAAATATTATAACACCAAGATACTTAAATAAAATAACACAAGGAAAATATATAAAAATATTACAACCTAATACTTGGTTAATGTTGTGGTAACTTTTGTTATGATTCGTGCGTTATGGGTTTAATGGTTATGTTCTGTTGACATAAAAAAAATTACAACTCATTGCTTATATAAATAAATATTGTTTATATAAATAAATACCCTATACATAATATTCATGTAAATGCCATACCGTTGGTTTATATAATAGACTATAACTCATTTTCAATAATGATGTATTTTAACCATACATGTTGGACACAGTTTACAAAGTAATCTATATGATAGTAATTATATTTATAAACAAGGCTAAAACGTTGGGTTTTCAATGAGAAATAAAAATAAATAAATAAATAAGTAAGTATAAACTATAGGGGGATGATGGCTAGAATTATAATACGTGAATTTCGAATGTTTAAGAATCCAAATGACAACCATTCTTTGTAAAACCCTTATTAAAACATGACTTATATATACTTTATTTAAAACAACAAATATTTTATTTTATGTATTTGGCT
Organism: Helianthus tuberosus; assembly: GCA_030545235.1. Taxonomy (NCBI): domain Eukaryota; kingdom Viridiplantae; phylum Streptophyta; class Magnoliopsida; order Asterales; family Asteraceae; genus Helianthus; species Helianthus tuberosus. The sequence continues at coordinate 123,487,537 of CM060409.1, forward strand.
AATTCATTTGATAAATAAAATATCCGTAACCATTTATATTAATATGGTTTAGCTAGTAAACTGTTTATTTTTACTAAACTATTTTTGATAAATGATAATTTGTAAATAAATAGTTTTATTAAAATAATTGGTTTTGGACTACATGAGGTGTTGTAAGAAAATATATATGTACAGTGTCATCTTCAAAAGTAACTTACATGCGTAAACTGTTATGTTAGCTTCCCAATTCATTTTATAACATGAGAGTGTATTGTTATTTAATCAGAAGATTAAACGAGTCAAAGCAAAGGAGCGAGAACGGTACCGAAATGAAGAATGGCGTGAACGGCCATGCTTTCTGGCGAGCTCCGTTTACTCCGACGGCTTCAGGGTTGCTCCGGTTGGTTCCCGTCGACGTGCTCGGTGCTCCGGTGAACTCCGACTCTGACGAATATACCGAAACATGATGTGAACACAAAATGAATGGAACAAAAATGTGTCAACAGAAGATTTACACAAGACCAACTGGAACGAAACAAACGAAATGTTTACCGAAAACGAAGCGTTCCCGTCGGAAAATCGAGCGGCCGGAGCTGAAACCACGCCGCCGCAGACGGCGATTCCGATCCGTGAGTGGGTGTGGGTGAGTTTATTTGGGCAGTAGGGATCGAGAGGGGGAGTAGAGAGTGTGAAGATGATGATGTTTGTAAGTGCTTTGATTCATCAGTGGCTTTTGTGTGTGTGTGCATTGTAGGTCAAGAGCAAACTCAAAGAAAGAGGGAAGGGACATGGGAAACGGCTGTGAAAGGAAGAAAAGAGAAGGAGTTTAGGGTTTAATTAGTGTTTTATACATAGGGTTTAATTAGTGGGTTTGGGCTTGGGCCCAAGGCCCACAAGCTCAATCCCCGTGTTTAGTGGCCCGAATTCTCTTACGAACTCGTTTACAAAATCCGAACACTTCGTAACGTCGTAAAATATTATTTTAATATTTAAACACATAAAATACGGTCGGTTATCGTTTGCGTTAAAATAGGGTAAAAATGTGTCGTTTGTCATTTTAATCTCGTTTCTCAATCCGATTTCGACCGTGAATTCTAAAAATAGAAAAACGGACCCGTATTTTCTAAAAATGGAAATACGGAAATACGGGGCGATACAGTCTCCCCTCCATTAGGAAATTTCGTCCCGAAATTTATTCAAGAGGAAGGCTTTAAGAAGGAAGGAAGGAAGGAAGGATAGGTTTTGTTAAAAGGAGTTTGTTCGATTAAGACTAGTTTTAGCGTTAAGCATAAGTATAACGTGCAGGCATGCGTATAGGCAAAGTGAGTTTAAACAGTTTTGAATAGATCCAAGTGGAGATGTACATATAAAAATGCGTCGTGTTAAGAAGAGAAGTTTGTACAAAACGGTTTGTATTGATGAAGCGTGGGGTAGCTTGCATGGAAAATTTAAGTATGGTATTAAATCACAAGTCCATAGGAAATTGTTTATTGAGGGAAACGAGAAAGTTTGGTATAAATAAAACGGTTTTGGAGGTAACGATCTACTACGGTTGTTACACATGAATAAGGGGTAAAAGTTGGTTTTAAAAGTAGGGAGGTAGATTAGGATTCGAACGTTTAAACAGACTAGGTTAGGTTGTAAACGGGGCTCGTATTGAAGACAAAGAATAATGGAGAATAATAAGAGTATCGAAACGATTGACCTTTAATAAACGAATACAAGTATAAGAAGGGCATACGTATTGAATAGACGAAAGTAGCGTGCTAAGAATGAAGTCTCGTCATGGATAATCGGATATAATGCGTTTGTAAGTTGTTTAAAGTTTGAATTTGGTCCAAAGGTCTGCAAAACACTGAGTTTCTCATGGCACGTCTTACGAAATTTTGGTAACATGGTGAAAACACTTATATATAGGAAGTACTAGCGGCGTATCCACCATGTTTTAACCATGTTACGTCCGTTTCGTATTCGGTGCCATGTTACGTTCCGTGTCTTACCATACACAGTAGTACACTCTAGGGGTTCTCATGCGCTTATCACTATAATCCCGTGTGCACCCGTGATTATTTTGATCGTCGCATGATCCACATAGCTTGTACTAGTTGTGTATGAATCAGGGTATACATAATTTAAAAAAAATGTTAGAATGTGTACGTATAAGAATATAGTATATAAGCAAGTCCATGCTTAAGTATGTATGGGACCCACGTAAGCGAATCCCTCGGATTCCGCTCGCGTACGGGAACAAATGAATGAATCAAGTATGAATGATGAGTATGCGTATAAGTATAAGTACGAACACAAGTATGAGCATGCATATGAGTATAAGTGTGAAAAGAAAACGTATAAGTATAATTGTAAATACAAGTATGAATGATGATGATTTCGCGTATGACATGTATTGCATGCGACAAATTTAAGCACGTAAAATGGTTGAGAAGTTTGAGTTTGTAAAACGAATGATATAATGAAGTCGTTGTGCGACATAGAATAAAGCATGTGCGATGGTATGCAAGTATAGTTGTTTGAGTAACGCGTTGAGTTTATCGAATCAAAATAGTTTAAGCTTGATTTGAAATGTAAAATCTAGTTCGTGAATGCCAAAAGTATGTAGAACACCTATTGATTATATGAGATATACTTTATATAAGAACGGAAATGCTACTCTTGTTTAAAAAGAATTTACATTAGTTGAAAAGCGTTGGTCTCTATGAAGTCTTCTTGCCCACATGTTTTGAATTTAGATGACATATTGAGCGGTGTATGTAAAAAGGTTTTGAAAATGGTATGTTCGCATCGTTTTAAAGGGTCTTGTATTAAAATAGGAAATTTGAAATTAGGAGGTTCTTGTGAAAACGTTGCTTCTTAAAGGGAATTTCATGCATATTGAACTTAGCGATCGTTGAAAAGTGTTTTAATAAAATGTTTTTATTGATTTTGAAAAGGCTTTAGAAAAATGATCTTATAATAACTATAAGATCTTTTACGCAAATGAAATGGCTAGTTTGATTTTCGATTACGAACAAGGTCTTTGGTATGATGATAAAATGTGAGCGTGTGTTAATGATTAGGTTGAGTATGAAGTTCACGGGCAAGAGATTCATTGTACTAATTAGGTCGACAGATAGCATTTAATAAGGTTTTGAAATTCGGGTAATAAAACGTTTTAAGGTATGATTAAAAATTTTGTGTTTGTGGGTTACGTGAAAATAGATTATGGGGAAATATATACGTTTAATAAAAACAATAAATTTTTGGAATTTGCATAGTAGGGATTTTGACAAAACGAAGACGAAAACGGCTTAGACATATAACTTGATCATGTTGTACAATGAAGTATCTTTTGAAATAAAATTTTGGTAACGATCACCTAGGTAAGGGAATCACCCCTAACTCGTCGGTGAGATCGTTTTAAGAAAAAGGAGGGTTGGAGTCAATCGTCTAGGTAAGGAAATCACTCCTATCTCGATGATATGTCTCCATTTTGGTGTTACAAAGAATTTAAACAAAATTGAGTGATGTCTTAAAATCATGCATATGTATAAATGTATGGAAAGATTTTGTACGATGTGTGTGTGAGAAAAATGATCTCGAAAATAAATTTGAATTTGAAACGAGAGAATCGTATCATATAAAAGCGATGATAGTAAAGCATAGATTTGATTAAAACTTGGATTGTTCCAAAGCGGAACTTTGACTAAACCAAAGCGGTCGAAGATTCTTTTAAATTTGAGAAACATGTTTTGGTCTAATAGGTAAAATACTCTCGCCGACAAGTCGGTTAACGGTATTTACCCTTCCGGTTACTACATGTCACAAATCGATCGAAATTTCGAGACTTGGCGGGATTTTTTTGAAAATCAAGGAGCGGAACTAGTCGGCAAGGTGCGGGTTTCACCCCTAACTTGGCGATTTCGTATCCTAAGTGTGGTTGGTACTCGTCGGGTCAAAATTTAATTTCGACACGTTGACGAGGGTCCATTAGAATTTGAGATTGAAATTACCATTAAGATGTGGATTTCACTCCTAACTTAATGGTGTAATTTCGTGTAAAAAGAATAAGTAGATGGATTGAGATTTGTTCACCAAATTGTGGGTTTCACGCCTATTTTGGTGAAGTCGTCTCGTTTGTGTATTACGAGTGTTTGTGGAATTAGAATAGTCGAGTAAAATGTATGAGGAAAAGCGTATGTTGAAGATTAAACAAACAAGTATAAACATGTCAAGAATGACACATAAGGAATGACGTATAAAAAAATATTAACACGTAATAAAACATGTATTTAACACATAAGAATAGTATGTCAAGTATGATACATAAGGATAAAAAAATGACATATACGCTTAAAAGGCTCAAAGGGAACAAATAGGAAACACATAAAGTGGTATGCATGTAGTTTCAAATAAAACATAAGAATAAGGCTCTAAAACTATAGACTAGGTAAAAGCATTCCTACTTTTCCTAATTCCCTATAGTTATGGCTCTGATACCAATCTGTCACACCCCAACCGATGGCGGAAACATCGGGATGAGACGAAGTGTGTATAGATTGCAAGAGACTTCATAACACTATGTTACAATATTTAATTAAATTCGAATTTCATTGCAATTGCTAAATTGTCATACAATAATCAAAATAAAATACAACATTGTTTCAACAAATAACATAACATTAAAAGATAAACGATTTATAGGTGTGTATCTAGTCCACCCTATACTTGTTTCATCTTTCATCATACTTCAACAATTTAACCTGCAACATGTATTAAAATAGAGTTTCAATGCAAAAGCAAAGGCGAGTATACAAGTTTAACTACATAGCATAATAGAATAAAAGCTCAAATCCAACATGATTCATAATATGTGATTACTAGTATGCAATTTTGGCGTACAATATGATCAAACCCGAGAATACAACGCATAAAAGAGCCTAATCCCAAAAGTTTAGCGGGGTGGTAATGTTTAACTTAACAATACCCAAAAGTATAACGGGCGGGGCGTTAATCCTATAGCGCTATAATTGTTAAGGTGGGCGAGCAAAGTTAATGAGCATATAACGTTCCAAAGCGTTCACAAAGCATACGAGAATAACAAGTAAATCACATTAGTTTCAGATTTAATCATGGATAGAGTAAGTTTAATTGAGTTTAAAAGTTGTTTGCATAGTTATACATGTTGCATCCCAAAGTGTAAAGGGGAAAAAGGGATCGAGTATACTCACAGTTCTGCTTTCCGTTAAAGCCCGTTAATCCGCACGAGTAACGAAAGAGAGATAACACCAAAAGACACAATCACCCTAAATATTATAACACCAAGATACTTAAATAAAATAACACAAGGAAAATATATAAAAATATTACAACCTAATACTTGGTTAATGTTGTGGTAAATTTTGTTATGATTCGTGCGTTATGGGTTTAATGGTTATGTTCTGTTGACATAAAAAAAATTACAACTCATTGCTTATATAAATACATATTGTTTATATAAATAAATACCCTATACATAATATTCACGTAAATGCCATACCGTTGGTTTATATAATAGACTATAACTCATTTTCAATAATGATGTATTTTAACCATACATGTTGGACACAGTTTACAAAGTAATCTATATGATAGTAATTATATTTATAAACAAGGCTAAAACGTTGGGTTTTCAATGAGAAATAAAAATAAATAAATAAATGAATAAGTAAGTATAAACTATAGGGGGATGATGGCTAGAATTATAATACGGGAATTTCGAATGTTTAAGAATCCAAATGACAACCATTCTTTGTAAAACCCTTATTAAAACATGACTTATATATACTTTATTTAAAACAACAAATATTTTTTTTTATGTATTTGGCTAATTCATTTGATAAATAAAATATCCGTAACCATTTATATTAATATGGTTTAGCTAGTAAACTGTTTATTTTTACTAAACTATTTTTGATAAATGATAATTTGTAAATAAATAGTTTTATTAAAATAATTGGTTTTGGACTACATGAGGTGTTGTAAGAAAATATATATGTACAGTGTCATCTTCAAAAGTAACTTACATGCGTGAACTGTTATGTTAGCTTCCCAATTCATTTTATAACATGAGAGTGTATTGTTATTTAATCAGAAGATTAAACGAGTCAAAGCAAAGGAGCGAGAACGGTACCGAAATGAAGAATGGCGTGAACGGCCATGCTTTCCGGCGAGCTCCGTTTACTCCGACGGCTTCAGGGTTTCTCCGGTTGGTTCCTGTCGATGTGCTCGGTGCTCCGGTGAACTCCGACTCCGACGAATATACCGAAACATGATGTGAACACAAAATGAATGGAACAAAAATGTGTCAACAGAAGATTTACCAAAGACCAACTGGAACGAAACAAACGAAATGTTTACCGAAAACGAAGCGTTCCCGTCGGAAAATCGAGCGGCCGGAGCTGAAACCACGCCGCCGTAGACGGCGATTCCGATCCGTGAGTGGGTGTGGGTGAGTTTATTTGGGCAGTAGGGATCGAGAGGGGGAGTAGAGAGTGTGAAGATGATGATGTTTGTAAGTGCTTTGATTCATCAGTGGCTTTTGTGTGTGTGCATTGTAGGTCAAGAGCAGACTCAAAGAAAGAGGGAAGGGACATGGGAAACGGCTGTGAAAGGAAGAAAAGAGAAGGAGTTTAGGGTTTAATTAGTGTTTTATACATAGGGTTTAATTAGTGGGTTTGGGCTTGGGCCCAAGGCCCACAAGCTCAATCCCCATGTTTAGTGGCCCGAATTCTCTTACGAACTCGTTTACAAAATCCGAACACTTCGTAACGTCGTAAAATATTATTTTAATATTTAAACTCATATAATACGGTCGGTTGTCGTTTGCGTTAAAATAGGGTAAAAATGTGTCGTTTGTCATTTTAAACTCGTTTCTCAATCCGATTTCGACCATGAATTCTAAAAATAGAAAAACGGGCCCGTATTTTCTAAAAATGGAAATACGGAAATACGGGGTGTTACAGGTTAATTCATCAAAATCATTATTTTAGCAAATTAGTCAATGATAATGATTCAAATTGGTTTCAGTAGTATTTATAAGCCATTTCATCATATTAGTGATACTCATAACAAGACGAGACAAAATTACATTATAGCTTAATTTTATGTTAAAATCTAGAACAACTTATAATTTGTGTCCTTTATGTATTACCTAAATTATGAAACATGCTATTTAAAAAAAACAATTACAGATTATGTCCAAATTCTTGGTTTTACTAACATGTTATATCCTTTAATACGAAACCAAGGCAAATTGGTCCATCCACATGACATTTACTCAAATCCCCCCCCCCCCCTCCTACACACCTCTCTATATCACCACCACCCGCCTCCACCACCACCAACATGCCACCACCCACCCCACATCCACATCCACCTCCACCAGCCGCCCCTAACCTAATCAAAACTCACCATCACCCCCATCGTTCACCATAACCTAATAAAAACCCACGGCCGCCACCATCTCTAAAGCAAAACCCACCGTCGCCACAATACACAGCCCAATTAAAACTCACCATCCCTAAAACAAGTTGCCCCTTCGTTTTCCTCGCGGTTTCACACTACCATGAAACCCGCACCATATCTGGCCGACAACCATAATCATTTCAGATTCGGTTTTGGTATTTCAGATATGCCATAAACACCCATCATCTACATCCAATGTTCATCACCATCATCGCCATCCTCTTAATCCACACCTACCTTCATCATCCACTGGCGTCTTACTCTCCCTGTCGGAACCCTAAACGACTGATTGTCAGTGTTGTTACTGTTACACCACAATAGAACCATCATCGCCATTGTTAACCCCACCGGAATCACCACCATTAACAATAATCTTTAACCCAAAACACCTACTGTTGCCATTAACATCACCACCATCTTCATCGGATATCACCAACATTGTTAACCACCACCATCACCTCTGTATTCGAAACCACAACCATCTTTAATACCTTTGACTCCGACCACTACTCACTACCACTGTTGTCTTCAACTACATCCAATCACCACCTCTGCTTACCGCCAGAACCTGACACCATCATTAGAAACGGGCAGCCAACCACTACTCACCACCACCGTCGTCTTCAACTACATCCAATCACCGCCTCTGGTTACCGCTGGAACCCAACACCATCGTTAGAAACGGATGGCTAGCTAGAGGCAGGTAGGGGTGGTGGTGGGAAGAAGATGGTTAATAAAGGCTGGGATTTGGTCAAATGGGGTTATAAAGGGGTTTTTTAACCATGGCATGTGAATGGACCAATTTACCCTTGGTTAAATTGAGGACAACTGACTTTACTAATTGGGTTTGCATTAAAGGATACAATATTTTAGTAAAAACCAAGAATTTGGACATAATCTGTAATTGTTTTTTTAAAGGGCATCTTTCATAATTTTGATAATACATAAAGGGCGCAAAGTTTAATTTACTCTAAAATCTATCAAGAACACATGTAATTTACCTTCATCTGCAAGGGCTTTGCTAGTTCAAAACTTTGGGCCCTAATAAAAGATAAGTGTCTTTATTGTTTTCGCCTCTCTGTGTGCTTTAGCTATTTGTAAATGTTGTGCATTAACGACTTACATCTTATTTATTTTTAATTTAAATAAACTTAAATATATTAATTATAAAACTAACAAAAATATATGTTGTATATGTTTTTTATACAAAGTGTAACACCCCAATCGCGTAATACAACAACATGCGGCGGAAATATCTGGGAGTCACATTTCAAATTGCTCACAACTACTGGTAGTAAATTGTTTCAATATTATTAACATTGTTTTACAAAGAATACATGTAAATGTCTTTTGATTAAAGAAGTCTAAGGCACAGATGCAGTCCTATGCGTTGCATGGTTGAACCGTCAAAAATCCTGAAACATATGTGAAAAATAGTCAGCATAAAAATGTCGGCGAGTACATATGTTTAGTTGGCCAAATAAATGGCAAAAAGTTTGGTATTGCAATACTTTGTCAACTACAAGAGTTGTCGTTTGAAAATGAATCTTGAAGCCAAAGAATGGCAAAAGTTTAGTGTTGTAATACATAATCTTGATTGTGAAAACTTGTGGCAAATAGTTTTGTATATGGCAATATGATTATTACTAAGTAATTTTTATGCCATTGAAATTGTACTTTGTAATCTCGTTGAAATCATCGTAAAACTTGTTTATGTGTTATTAGAAATCCAATCAAGGATTAGTAATAATTGTTTTGAAATCTGTCAAAACCTGTGTGAGTATTATATAAATCAAGTCAATGATTTATAGTAATACTTTAGATATCCTTCTAAGAATCTAACATATAAAGATATGGAAGATTCTACAAGGATTTGGATACTTGAACATTGAATCAATCGTACACAAAATCCTAAAGTGATACGCATAACGCTACAAGAATAATAAAATAAGAACACTTATATATAGGAAGTACCAGCGGCGTATCCACCATGTTCTTATTTTATTACACCCATTTCGTTATCTAAACCACAACTACCACATAAACACATAAATTGTCAACTTGTCACCAACTTGTAAACACGCATTAAAGTACACAATGAATCCAAACAAGGACTCCAATATTAGCACTTTAAACATCCCTTGAGCGTCTAGCTATGAAGATAGATAGATACTACAGGAATCCGGTTTTAGTCAAATCGTCTTATCACATACGCAATAAAGTACACAATGACTCCAATATTAGCACTTTAAACATCCCTTGAGTGTCTAGCTATGAAGATAGATAGATACTACAGGAATCCGGTTTTAGTCAAATCGTCTTGTCACATACGCATTAAAGTACACAATGAATCCAAACAAGGACTCCAATATTAGTACTTTAAACATCCTACAAGAATCAATCTATGAAGATAGATAGATGCTATAAGGATTTGGTTTCTGCCACATTTTCTAGTCAAATACACATTAAAGTACACAATGAATCCATACAAGGACTCCAATATTAGCACTTTAAACATCCTAGAAGAATCGATCTATGAAGAAAGATTGATGCTAAAAGGATTTGGTTTCTGTCACATTGAATCATTGCATCATAACATCCTAAATCCTAATGGTGATTCGGGATAACGCCATGAAGGGTAATACAATAAGCACACTTATATATAGGAAGTACCAGTGGCGTATCCACCATGTCCTTATTGTATTACTCTAGTTTCATTATCTAAATCACCAAAAATCTACACATAAAGCATAACCATCGTCTTGTAAAGTACTTCTTAAAAATCTCACTATGAAGATAGGAAGATCTAAGACTATACTTCAAATATCCTATAAGAATCTAACTATGAAGATAGATAGATCTTTTAAGGATTTGGATAAACATCGTATTTGCATAATCGGAATAATACACATAAAAGCACTTAGTAACCACATATATGCCATACATTGGAAAACAAATTGATTACACATATGAATCACCCCAAAAAAATTGAAAACGGTAAAAGAGGGGAACTATGTACTCACTTGGGATTGCGTATAGGCCTTGTTCAAATGGTACAACAAAGCTCAAAGGATCAAGAGTTCAAGTGTTGAAGTGGTTCCTAGTGTATCGGATACTATGTTAGCGTAACGGGACATAAACCGAGGAATCGGATAGAATGAGGTATTGTAAACCAATTGAGTGTTGGAACTCATATGATATGGTTTAACAAAGCCTACATTCTGAATTGAAACCTATCCTAAGTGCTTTTGATCCGTTGTGACCAGTGAAGGTAGTTTAAGCTACTTTAACGCGTCATTTGCGCGACAACGCATTCGGGTGGTCTAACTAGCCTTATGATAAGTATTGCCCTAACAAGTTTAATTATGTTGCATAATCAGTTTAGGTGTCAAAACTTTTGTTACATATGCTTAAAATGAAATTATGCGCAAAAAGGGCATTTTGGTCATTTTCCTAAGGCATATAAACTACCTATCATACAACTAACTAAACGAAGTGACCATAAGGTATAACCTCGGAAGGTTATTCCCTATACAACTATGGTCACCTAATGTGTTTGGTTGGATCCTAATGATCGACCAAACGAGTCGGGTTCGAAAGTCTAAGCGGTTGTTTAGACTGCTTGACTTACGACCCTAAACAAGCACTAAACTAAGAGTGACGAGTTAAACATGATAAAATATGTTTAACTAAGTTAGAAAACTGATTTGATATCAAAACAAAGTGTTTCGATACCCGAAAATAGTTTCATCGTAAAATGCACATAATCGAGAATTTTGACCGAAACTTTGACTTGTCAGTTCGACTAGCTAACGTGGTAATCAGTAGGTATAGTCACAAGGGACTATAACCATCGTGATTACGCTCACGTTGCAAAGTTCAAACGAACTTTGACTTGACAAATTCATGGTCAAAGCAGAAAGTCAAACACTGTTTGACTTTCTTGCTTGAAATACATAACCAAGCATGAAAGAAACTTACAAAGGGTCCAAGTTTGGAAAAGAACAAGAAAACTCAGGTATGAGGCCTTCAACAAGTGTGAGAGCCTCAACTTAGAGCAGATGTGAAGAAGAAGAACAAATGAGCAAGGAATCCATGAAAAACCCCTGGTTATTTATAGATTTCTTGAAGCCACAAGATCATTCCATGTGTTTTTGTGTTGCCCAAGGCACAATCTTGGCCATACACTTGCTAGAACCAGATTAAAACCAGCCCATAAGTTGAAGAAACCATGGATTAAATCAAAGGCAGTAGTTGTTTAGAAGGAAACTGGTTTCTGCTGATCTGGGCAGGCTTTACGGACCGCAAAGGGTCCCATACGGTCAGTATGGACCTTTGCTGCTGGTAGGTAACTTTTGGTTATTTACAATTTAGTCCCTGAACTTTGTTTCATCGCGTTTTGGCATTTCTAACACCCGTTAAGCCCATTTTCAAGCTCCATGATGAAGTTAAAGTATATTTAACTTGAATTATGCTCAAAAATGTCATGGATGTCATTTCTTTTGGCTGTTCGGTTGCGTTGTTCGGTTAATTACGACGGAAATCGTAACGAACGCTAAAACGACCCAAATTGCGAAACGAACGGTATTTTTGCATTCCTATGACTAAAATACAATATTCTAGTGTTTACAAAAATATTTGGATGTCCGGATATTGTCAGATGCTAAATATGCACGAAAATACATACTTTCGCAGTTTTGACGCTTTTAGTCCCTGTGATGAAATAAGCGCATTTTCGCATACTGAACCCCTCAAAATTTATTTCTAAGCTATGTTAAGGGTATTTAGGGTATGTTTGGCTTATGATCTTGTTCCGAAGTATTCGTTGCTACACGAATCAGCATACTTTCATAACTTGTCGTAAATAGTCCCTGTACTTGTATAAACATGTTTTCGTCGTCCCTAACCCTTCGAAGCTTATTTATAAGTTATGTGAAGGGTATTTAGAGTATGTGTAGCTTGTATCCTCGTCCTGGTGTGTACGTTGCATTAAATGGATTACGTTTAAGCATCAGTTATCAAATTGCTTTCAAAGAAAAGTTTTTGAAAATCCGAAATTTTACACAAGGGTTACAATCTCCCCTACTTTAGGAAATTTCGTCCCGAAATTTATTTGAAGGAGACCATAGAGTGTAATTGAAATGACTGAAAGACGAGCAAATTGCTAGATCCCCAAAGATGCGGAGCATCATTTGGTGTTTGGAAATTTTGGGGGATTCAAAAATGTGATTTGGGATATTCAAAGTATCTCAAAGTATTCAACCCTTTGAAACTTGTGAATCTTTAAAAGTGTAAATCAGTGTATAAAAATTGTTTGGGTATGGCACTATGTTATACTAAGCTCTTAGTATAATTCCTAGCAAACAAAGGGGTGTACATTCAAGCCTTGTCCATACGTACACGGTTTCTAACGTCCCACGAGGTACATCCCATGTACCATGAGAATCTCATGCATAAGAGACGGGTCAACATACCTATGACATCAAGATCGTCACCTTTAACACCATAATATACTCCCGGTCAGCTCGATTTAAGTTAATGAATGTACTCGTCATCGTCCATTGAAAATAACCACACAAATAACAAATAAGCACATAATCACATAATGGTCCAAGATAACATAAAATCACCTAGTGATCTTAGTAACGTTCTGAAGAATAACACAATAAGAACACTTATATATAGGAAGTACCATCGGCGTATCCACCATGTTCTTATTGCATCATACTCCTCTCGTTACCTTAATCACTCTAGATTTTATGCCACCATACTTAACAATGCTTACTATGATTCTCATGCGTCGAACCTCATAATTAAGTGTGCACCCATAATTACTCGTTTCGTCGCATGCTCCACATAGCTCCTCTTGTTAAGCGAGGGTAAACAAATAATAAGGTCGAACTATGATCTAATTCAAATAAACATCGTCACAAAACAACACTTGTCAAATCGAATCGTGTTTCATACTAGCAATGATAGCACTACTTGGTTTGTATACAACAAATTTAGTAGTAGGTATTTCATTCTAGTACAAATGTTAATATATGTTTCATACTAACCAAACTGGTAGAATGCAATATATACTAAGCATGCATTGTCATCGTAATGTAAGCATATCGAGAAAATGTTTTCAAATCATGTGCTAGGTATGTTAAGTCAACATACTAAGCAACGTGTATTTGAAAATTGTATACTAAGTATGTTAAGTCAATATACAAAGCAAATTGTATTTGTAATCATGTACTCTACATAATAGATAAACAAATCATGTATGCAATGCCATGATGTAACACCTCGCAAAATCACGACCAATATAATAAAGACACGTGTCATAAAGGTTAAATGTGTAATGAATTGATTTGGAGGGACTACAATTGTCAAACAATGAAAATATGTAAGTAAAAGGATCCAAAGTGTCAACATGCCAATCGTGTGCCTCTGATTGACCTCACACGACGTTCGTATTCTTTAATGAATAAATTGTCGGACATAGAAAGTCGTTTGTGCTTAAATTGAGAATTTTACGAAGCATAGGGGTTAAAAGTGTCAACATGTTCAATGTTACCTCTGAGTGACCTTTTACCAATCCCAAAAGCATTGTGATGATTGTATATTTTGCTCTCAAGAATATTGGATAGTAGTCTCTTAGAGTTTCGAAGAAAACAAGACTTTTCGGGTGATCTTACATCTAACCGGGAGCTTAACAGAGTTAATATGTGACCCAAGGCCCTTAATAGTTAACTATGGGGGTCATAAGTGCAATAAATGGAAGTTATTTAAATTAAATTTGGACCAGGGACTGAAATTGCAAATCTTGCAAACTTTTAACCGGAATACCCCTTTGTCGCAGGCCGCGTAGGCCGAGTCCAACTCTTACGCTGGCCGCGTACGAGTGCAAGCGACAGAAAATGTGGACAGCTGCATGTTGCAGCCTGTCCACCGCCATTGCATGCTATTTTTTCGATACCAGGGACTGTGCAACTAGTTTTACTGCCCTAGGGACACTTCTAAACATCAGGATTACCTCTAGGGATATATGGATTGATCTTATGAAGTGGAAATTCCTATATAAAGGCCCCTTTGTTTGCACTTAGAACTTGCATATTTGAAAACTTCATTCAAGCTCACTCTCTGAAGCCTCCTAGTGTTCAAGGAAGCTTTCTAAAGTTCAAAATTCATGCTAAGTACTCTAGTAAGTGTTCTTAGCTTCTCTAGTTAAAGTTTTATTAGCTTAATGACCGAAAGTCAAAGTTATTGTAATTAAGCTTTGACTTGGTGATTAATCACTAACGGTCCAGCCATTATTCGAATTGAAGGTGGCTATGAGTTGGTAATTATGTAGGTAATAAACCCTTAAAAGGGCACCTACTGATTATCACTTTTACTTGGTCAATTGTCGGGTCAAACTATTAAATAAAAAGTCAAACGAGTCAATTTTTATAAATTAATTCATAACTGATAATGTAGAAATTATGGAACATGTTTTAACATTAAAATAACTTGGTAAATAATATAAGAACATGTATAGGCATGTTCAACCCGACAATTCTGAGTTTAGGCTCGGTTCGTAACCGAAAGTCGCAAAAGCAGACTTTTGCTTTGACTTTCAGTTCTGATCTGATTTAGCTTAGTTTAGATATGCCTTAGAGTTCCTTTAGGACCATATTACATGATAGTATAACCCTCTGAGATTATACTATATGGTTCCTTTGAAATCTGAATCATTTGCATGTTTCAAATACTTGATTGTTTTTGAAACAGTTCGTTTGAACCAGTCCGTCTGAACTAGTTCGTTTGAACCATTAGTTCGTGTGAGAGATCAGTTCAGTTTGTTTGGAATTACCCACAGTTCACACGAAGTGAACTTCCAGTTCGTCTGAAGTTTGATCTAAGTTCGTTTAGAGATTTCAGTTCGTTCGAGAAACCTTCAGTTCGTGTGAAATCACATCACTTCGTGCGAAGTGAACCCAAGTTCGTTTGAGACTGTATCAGTCTGTTTGAAAACATCCAAGTCGTTTGGACTGACCCATGTGACTTCATATATTTGCGGCCCAATCAAATATGTTTTAATTGTTTGATTGTCAGAATCCTTTAACAATAGATATTAAAATCAAATTAAACGGCCCTATTGAATCCAAGTTAATTGCATGTGATCTGATATTTTCAGTACATTGAAAGTTGTTTTCATATTAGTGGCCCAATCATATCATTTTGACACTTGAAGTTGTCGGCCACTTTTAAAATTAGTAAATCAATTGCATGTGCATGAGTTCTATCAGTTTGCATGTGTTGATTGTCAGCCCAATTTAATATCGGCCAAATCAGACTTTTAAGTGTTTAGTATTTTGTTTGAAAGGTGTTTGAACAGATTGTTTGAAATATGGCAAAAATGTTTGATGAAACAGAAAATTATTATTTTGAAAGATTTAACGATTGGCATCAAGGGTTTATAGATGATAGTTATAGAAATGAGAAGAAGGTTGGTTGGGAGAAAAGGTTTAAATACTTTGTGTGTTTGAAAAATGAAAATTTGGATGATCTAGCAAACCGATATACAGTCTTAATTGAACATTTGAAAGAACATGATATAAGACTGTCAGATACTGAAAAAGTATCAAAGTTTGCTGATGCATTACCAGTAGAGTGGGATGAATTTTTGGAAAATCTAAAAAAGGAATTTAGTTTTTCAAAGTTATATCTAAGAGAGTTTATCAACAAACTTAAAAATTATGAGTATGAAAGTAAAAAAGAAAAAGGAAGAGTTGATAAATGAAAAGAAAAAGAATTTGATGAAATTGGATTTAAATGTGATTCTTGAAATAAAAAGAAGAATTAGTGTATGTCTTGCTGCAAAAAGTAATTTGATATATGATAACAAGAGGGGTTGTTATATTGATGATAATGCGAATCCTCTTGATTTTGTTAAATTTTTTTGTGCAGGAACATACAAGATAGAGGAAGAGGAAATTTCAAAAAATGAAGAATCTGAAAAGCTTAGATCTTCAAATTCTGAATCAGTATGTTCTAAATGTGAGAAATTTGAAGCTGACAATGCCAAACTCTTGAAGGATGCGGAGAGTTTGACATTGGAGATCAAAAACTTGAAGGATGAAAAGCAATCTGATGATAAACAGATTCTTGTTTTGCAAGAAAATTTTGAGAAGTTGAAATCTGAAAATGTCAAACTGTTGAGTGATTTGGACAGTTTGACATTAGAAAACAAAAATTTGAAAGAAAATGAAAAAGATTTTGAAAAGAAAATAAAATTTTTTGAAACTGAAAAAGATTTTCAAAGTCAAATAAAGATTCTTGAAGATGGGAGATCTGTTTTTAGCAAGAATAACATTGAAAAGCAAAAAGTAATAAACTCTCATCTTCGGGCGATTATTCGACTTGAAAAAGAAGCTGAAAATGCTCGGAATAAAATCAAAGAGCTTGAAGAGAAATTGAAAGGTTTTGTGAATACTTCTTCGATTCCTTGTCCAAAACCGATCAATTGTGTTCCAATAAGTGAAAATGTCACAAACTTTGACAAAGTCAAAGTTGAAGATTGTGATGAGAAAACTGATGATGAAGTTGAAAAAAAGAAAAATATTTTTGAAATTAAATGAAATGTTTAAAGAAACTGTTCTACATTCTACTGAAAAAGGTGAATGCTCAACGCAAAAACCTGTAAAGAAGAATGTGGAACAAAAACAAAAAGATAAAAAACCGAAAAATCTTCAAAAAGAAAATAAAAGCTCATCAGTTCAATCATCCAATCGTGATAAAAAATCACAAAAAGTAGAAAATCAAGACTCAAAAATTGTTGGTAATAAGTGGTGCAGGTTTGACCACAGTGCTCAAAATCCAAATCCAGCAAACAAGAGGAGCAAGGATTATCACCAAGCCAAACAGTGCTATGATCTGAATGTTTGGACTGAGAATGGTGATTGGTACGATAACAGAGTGTGTTATACTTGTGGTGTGAGAGGACACATTGCTGTTAACTGCCAGAATTGGAGTTATGAGACGAGAAGATGCTATAACTGCCAAATCAGAGGACACATTGCTAGAGATTGCCCAATGAGATCAAAGGGAAGATCGAGGGCTGAATCTCAGAAAATGGCAAAGAAATCAGTCAATGTCAAGCCCAAAGAACAGAAAGTTCAAGAACCTAAAGTTCAAAAACAGAAAGTTCATGAACAGAAAGTGAAGCTTTCGCAAGGGCAGAAAGACAGACTGAGGAAGAAGGCGAGAGAGTATCTCGAAAGGATTTTGTCCTCGGATACAACTGGTAAAACAGATAAAAGTTCTGATAAATCGTCTTGCTCTCCAAAGAATGACAAGTCAAACAAGCTGAATTCATCAGATACAAATCTGAGGACGAAAGAGGGAAAGAAGAAAAAGAAAGAGAAGGAAATTAATCAAGAGATTAACAAATCTGGCGATGAATTTGTTTCTCCGGAAACAAAGGAGCCAGTTGTTGGCGATGAATCTGACTCGTTAAAGTCAGACAAGTCACGTTCAGGCGATGAATCTGGTGTGGTAAAGCCAGAAGAGCCATGTGTTGAAGTAAAAAATGAGAATTCTGGTTTAACAATGGATGATGCAAATTTTCCACCATTGTTGAACAAGAATTCAAAATCACCCAAGGACCGTCAGGCTTGGGTGAATCTGTTTAAATAGAAAAACCTGACTTGCCGGAGCTCCCAGGTTGGAAGAGTGGAGCAGGAATCGGCATATTTCTTGAGAAATTCACTTCGGTGATATTTCGACTTACAAGTGGTAAATCAGGGACATTAAGTTGTACTTGATTTTCTACAAGTGATTGTGTTGAAAAATCGATAAATGTTAAAATCCTACAAGTGGTTGAAGAAAACAAGGTGATGAATGATCCCCATGTTTGAGAAATGACTCACAAAACTTATTTTCCGGAAAAACCATTTTGATTAAAACAAACTTAAGTGTTTTGAAATCACCATGGGAAAATGTTTTGTTGTCAGGGGGAGTTCTGATTGTTTATGCCAAGTGAATGGAGAATTGAAGTAATTCTCATCATGTTGTCAGATTATCTTGTACAGTTCATTTTCAAATTTTCCCAGAAAATCAAAATTGAAACATATTTGGATTTTAGGGGGAGTAAAAATTTTAAAAAAATTAGAAAATTTGAAAATTCCAAAAACATTTAAAATGCAAAAATGAGTTTTGTTGTATAAAAAAGGAAATGATAGTAGATCAGTTGGACTGTCACAGCATGCTAAAGAAATGGAAAGATATAATGTGATAAACGGTCTCACTAAAGATGTGATCGTAGACTCAGCTAGACTAGTAGATTTGCGATAACGATACAAACTTAAATGAAAAGGCCTAGTTCTAATGGGAAACATGGTCCAAAGCATAGTACTTAGTTTTGTCCTTCTTGATTGTGTGCCTACTCAGTAATCGCTGATTGTCAAAACACATAAAACTGGTTAAGTTTGTGAACTTTCACAACTTTGCTGAAAAGTCGCTGTGATTGTGCATTTTATTTTGCAAAGATTTAAACTTGTTTTATTTCTTTATTTTGTTTAAGCATTGGACATCCTCTGCGTATACGTGAGTATCGACCTGGATGTTATTGCCTAAACTTTCTGCTTTATTTTCTTTGGTGTTTTGTTTAAGCTTTGGACCTCCTCTGCGTATACGGAAGTATCGACCTGGTGGTTAAAGCCTAAACAACTTCAACTTATTTTTATTTTCTTATTTTGTTTAAACATTGGACTTTCTCTGCGTCTACGAAAGTATCGACCTGATTGTTAATGTTTAAACATTCTGCTTTGTTTTCGCACAAATCACAGTTGATAAAAGTTTAAAGGCATTACTTGAGATAGTGTATTGCATGATGAGGGGATATGCTGAGATCGTGGGGTCCATAAGAATTTAGTGCAATATTAATATACCTTAACGTATCGGTAAGCATTTCGAAAGTTGTTAGATTGAGTTTAAGTGGACAACAATATCGTCAATCTACGTGAATCGTTTAGAACTGAAAATGTTTAAAGCTTAACGGTGCTAGAGATTTATCTCAAAAACTGATATGATCCTCTTACACAAGCTCACAAAAATAGTGTTTGTAAATATTTCTTTAATGCATTTCTTTACATTCAAAAATCCAAAAAGATTTTAGTGTGTCTTAGCATAAATTTTGAAAAATACAAAAAGATTTTTGACAATTGATGTTGGAGAGCTGATATTCAAAATTTCAAGTGCTGAACATGATGAACAGGGTTGGGTTTGAGTGCTGAATTGAAAAATTTTGAATTAAGAAAGAAGTTGAGATTAGTTAATCAGGGTCATTAATTTGAACTTGGTGTAACTATTTCTAGTAAGTTTTTCTTATTGATTTAAGTAAAAACTTATGTTTTGGTGAGAAGTGTGCAGGAGATGTGCTGACCAAGAGTTAAAGCCAGGAATTAATCTCAAGGTGATAGCTAATTCCAGACAGCGATCCCAGCATGATGAAAGGGGGAGTCTGACGAGGTTAGAGCCAAAGAGAAAATCCTGGTACATGCTAAGAAAGAAAGGAGACCAATTCAAGATTGAAGAGTCGTTATGTTGAAGACTCTCACTAAAGATTCCGTCAACATTCAAGGGGGAGTCTGTTGGTGCAGTTGTCTGTCGACTTCATCTTCGTTCGAGTCTTAGATTAGGATATTATTGAAAGAGCCCGAAGACCGATAAAGACTGAAGAATGAGAAGACTCGATACTTCAGACTCGTCAACATCCGAGGGGGAGTCTGTTAGTGCATACGTCTGTCGACTTCGTCTTGTATCGAGTCGTGTAATAGAATAGATGAAACAAGTCACATAGTTCGAGTTTAACAGGATACAGAGGTAAACAAGCCTGTTCAAATGAAGTGGCCAGTTCAAACGAACTAGACCAGTTGTATGAACTGGAGATGCTAGTTCAAACGAACTGGATTTAGTATAAATAGTGGACTTGTTGTTTTCATTTGTGACTTTTAGATTCCGTTAGCGAAGCTCTTCCGAAGTGTCTCCAGCCTTGTAAACGCGTTCTAATCAATACAAGAGACAATTAATAGTGAATATCAAGCTGAAACAAAATCTGATTCATTCAATTCCGCCTTTGAATCAGTTTAGAGTTCTTCTGAAGACTCGTTCAGATCGATTCTCGATCCTACACGTTAAATGCTTAAAAGTTGACCATTATGCCCTTTTGATATAAAAACGAGATTTTTGAAAATGTGAGTGGACAAAAACCTTTATTACTGATTTATAAGCATGTCTTAAAAATTTGACATCAGTTCATGGTCTAAAATAGAAGTTATGCGCGATATCGTAAAATGAAAGCTTTTTATTAGTTAAATGGCATTTTTAGTATAAATCTTATTTAAACCCAAATTTTGGCACCAAACTTTCTACCCACTGATATAATATAATATTTAGGGATTTTTGGATATTTTTGTCAAATTTTATACTGATTATATTATAGGGTTCTAGTGTAAATTCGGTATTGACAAAATTGCCCTTTTCTTTGATAAAATGAGTTTTATATAACATTTTGATACCAAACCTTTTCCTACTGATTCCATATATTAAAATAAAATATTTAAATAGTTGAGATTGATCAAAATCTCAGATTTCTTTAAATAACCCGAAATCGTCAAATACCGACTTTTACGCTTATTAAACGCATAATATGGGTTAAAACTATTGTTGGTGCATCTACTGTCTGTTAACTTAGTCTTAATCGAGTCTTATGTCTAGATAGGATAAACGAGCACACAACAGGATAGAATTTAGGGTTTGTTCATGTTTAAGTGGGTGATTTCGTTTGAAGGTGACAATGTACAGTTCAAACGAAATTAACAAAGGTAATTTCGTTTGAAATGGGCCTTGCCACTTTCAAACGAAATTAGTTCAACTATATATAGGGGTTGTGTAGTCTCATTTCATACGGAATTACATGTGTGTGTTTGAGAGCCGTGGTGCTGCCGAATTGTAATCAGATCTGTAAAAGCTCAGGAAATTAGTAATAGATAAAGATTAGAAAGGAACAAGTTGTTTTACGTCATTTACATTGATTCTGCCTTTGTATTTGATGATGAACTACTCAGATTGACTCATTTGGGTCACACGTCGATCCAACAAGTGGTATCAGAGCTCAGGACGAGGAGTTCATACCAATTCAGCTTGATTTCATCGGATTCTCTCACTTCTACTCTTTCTTTTTTTATTTGAACGAGATTTAACGGTTGAAATGGCTTAAAACTCACATATATCAAGCAATACATAGTTTTAACTAATCCGTGAAAGATTTGGACCATAATTCGAACAAATTTTGAAAAAATCAGATAATTCCGCTTGAAAACTGTTCGAAAAATGATGACATCATCTTAATTTCGTTTGAAATATCCTGGTAATCTCGTTTGCAAATGCACATTATGACTGATTTCATTTGAAGGATCTAGTTAATTCAGTTTGAATTGGGTATCTCGTTTGAAGTGTTTGGGTAATTTTGCTTGAGAGTGCACTTTATTGTAATTTCGTTTGAAGCTCATACTTGATAGGTGATTCCGTTTGAAATCTCAAACGAAATTAGAGATTTCGTTTGAGATAGCATAATTCCGTTTGAAGGACTTATACCGTTTGAGCAATTCCATTCAAACTAATTTCGTTTGAATCTGTATTTTTCAAAACTAAGAATTTTCTAAGTGTTTGTTGATCATTTCAGGTACTTGAAAGATGGATGATTACACGAATCCGTTCTGTGATGTTTTTGCGTTTGCTGGAAACGGTGGGATGATACTTCAAACGACACGTCAAACAATACAAATGATAAAGCTTCGAATGCGAGGAAGACTTTTTCGGATGCATTAAGTGTTGAGAGTGCGTATGGGACGTACAACAAACCTCCAAAATTGATGGCTATAGAAGATTACAACAAATGGGCCAAAAAGTTTGAGGAATGGCTAAAGGCGTTTGCTTATCCGAGTTGGAAAATGTTGAAGAATGGTTTTGTTATGGCAAGATCAGATTTTGAAAATTTGTCTGAAAATGAAGAAATTGATAGATATGTTGCTGAACAGAAGTGCATTGCACTAATTCATCAGTCTGTGAGAGACGACATCATAGCATTGATTGAGTACACGAATTCAAAAGATCTATGGGCAAAATTGAAAATAAAATGTGAGGGTAGTGCATAAATAATTAAAAACAAAAAGAAACTGTTAAGAAAAGAGTTTGATCTATTTGGCTGTTTGAAAAATGAGTCTGTGTCTAGAATGATTGAAAGATTTGGACATCTGAAGATGGAGCTGGCAAGACATGGAATCATTTATTCTCATGAAGAACTGGTGGATAAGCTGTTTGACTCATTACCAGATGACAATGACTGGCAATACTTTGCATTGATGTTGAAGAATACAATCAAGTCGGATGAACTGACAGTTGATCTGTTGATTGAAAGACTGGAGAGTCATGAGCTGGAAATCAAGAAATCATTCAAAGTCAATCATTCTACTTATCAGCAGAATATTGGATTGTATTACAGAGGAGATGGGATACCAAAGAATGTGTCTCTGAAAACAGCTTTCTCAGCTGAAGGTTCTTACAAGTCAAATCAAGAGAGTCCGAGCAGTGGTTTTCATACCGGTTCATCATCAACAATTCCAACCCAATCTGCTCCGAAGAATTTATTCCAGTGTAATATTGCTGTGGATCTGAAGAATGCGCACAACTTCAGCGAGGAATCCGCAAAGCAGCAGATGGTGTTTTTAGCATCTGTGCTTGAATCGTATGAGAGCCTGGTTGCCGGGAAGATTGGAAATACAAACCTCACCAAGGAGGATTATGACCAGATCGACCCAGAAGAGATGGAATTGATCGACATCAGGTGGTGTATGGCTAGTGCAGTTCGACGAGCACAACGGTTCATGGAGATTACTGGTAGACATTCTATCGGAGGGTCATCCACCAAATTGGGATTTGACAAATCAAAGGTCACATGCTTCCGATGTAAACAAAAAGGACACTTTAAACGTGAGTGTCGAAACGCTCCAGCTGATGATACTGCAAATCCATTCCGTGAAGATTACTACAAAAGAGCAATCTACCATCAAAACAAATCTGAACCCCCCAGAATGAAGCAGCTTGAAGATACCCCCAAATAAAAATCAAGAGCTCTTGCTGTTTTTCATGATGATGAGGGATACGATTGGAGTGATGTGTTACCGGAGGAAGATGTAGTAGGCTATGCGTTTGTAGCAAAAGAAGTTCCTTACAAAGATAACAGGACTGAAGAAGAGAAATATATCAACAGAAAGATGGTAGCTGTAGACAGATTGGTTAGAATGTCTAAAATTTACAACGAAGCAAAGAGAGCAAAAAGATGGGATGCTGATAGGGAATGTTACCTAGATCCTGATGGTAACTTAGCTATTGATTCAAAAACCATTGATGTTGAAGTTCTCACTTAACAAGTTGCTGAAGAAGAAGAAGCCAAACAGAGAAAGTGGTGGGGAGGAGGAGAAGCTGAAGAAAAGGAAAAAGAAAAAGAGAAAGAGCAGCAGTCAAAGAAAGTTGATGATGGAATTATTGATACTTCACAAGAGCTTACTGCTGAAAACCTGAAGAAGATGGCTGACAAAGTGCTTGCTGCGAAAGAGCTAGAGGTAGTTTCTAGTTCTGGCACTGAGTCCAAAAACGAGGTCAGTCAGAATGGTTCTATCAAAGAGTCAGGTAAGAAAGATAAAACTGAGAGCGACTACAAAAATTGCATGAAATATTGCAAGGTTTGTAGTACAATTACTTAACACAGAGGTAAAAAGATTGAAGATCTAACAAAAAGAGTTAGAGATGTTGAGGATCAGATCTTAAACCATGACAAAATGTTAAAAGCTTCAACTGATCGCATAAAAGAACTAAATGAGAAAATCGAAAATGATAAAATTGACGTAGAAAGAGTTAGGAAAGAAAACGAAAAGCTAATTCATGAAAACCGTCAAATATCAGAAAATTTTGAGAAGCTAAAACGAACGGTGAAAGATTCTGATGATAGAAATGGTAAGACATACACAGAAAATGTGCAATTGAAAGGTGTTCTTAGGGTTAAAGAAGAATTAATCAACCAACAACTGGATGAAATTGCCAAGTTGAAGCTGAACAGTTACAGCTCCGCAAGTTTTGTTCTTCAACATATTGTTCCTAAACCGATTGGAAAGAACAAAGCAGGCGAATATGTATACGCTGATGGAACCGGGGTGGGGTATCATCAGGTTCCACCACCTGTTCTAAACAATTACACAAAGAAAAATTCAGGGTTGGTTAATGATGAAGATGAAAATGAGGTTAAACTTCCAGACACAATTGACGTTACATTCACTTCGTCATCCGATGAAGGAAGTGTCCAATCTGAAGTTGTTAAAAGTGTGGTTGAAAGTGTTTTGAAATCTGATAGTGGCACTACTGAGGATGATGAATGCTTTTTGGACAAATATATTCCAAAATCAAAGTCCAAAAACAACTTAAATGAATAACCACATCTTGTGATGTACAAGATGGCAGGATCGGATAAGTTGTATTCGGATCTTGATTTTCCTTTAGAAAATGTGAATGTTGACAAGTTGAAAAACGTGTTCAAGTTGGTCGAAATTGATGTGTCTCAGATTGAAGGTTTGAAAAATGCGAAAAGGCAAATGAATTTTGAAAAAGATAAATCTTACTACAAAAAGCATGTAGTACCGCCGCGTTTTTATAACAACAATCAAAACAGATGGTCGGGTGGTTATCAGGGTGGTAAGAAATATCAGAGAAAGAATTTTCAAAACAGGAAGTTTGCTGAGAAAAAGGTGTTTGTAAAAAGCTCGAGTTCTCATTCCGAGCAGGAGTCTGAGATTTCTTCAAAGTCGAATGAAGAGTTCTTTGAGGAAAAGGCCTCACAGCCTTAGACTGAAGGCACAAGTCGGGTAGTTGATACTCGTACATGCTTTAAATGCAACAAAGTTGGAAATATTGCACGAAAGTGTACCAACTTTAAGCCTAAGTCTGAAGTTGCTGAGAGTTCGAAAAAGAAGGCTGATGCAAAAGGCAAAGCTCAAATGGTTGTTGAGAAAATTTTGAAAAATGAGAACACAAAATTCAAAACTGAACCTGTTAAGAAGCTGGAAACTAAAATTGACAAATTTTACAAACGGGCTGCGTCATCTCAACAAACATGGAAGCCAAAAAGTTCTCCAAAACCAAAGGTTTCAGAGTCGGAAAAACAATCGTCTTCTACCACTCAGGTAAAGATGGATGTTCCTTTGGATTATTATGAACAATTGGAGAAACAATCTTCTACTCCACCAGAGAAGAAGAATGTTCAAAAGAAAAATCAACCAACCGGTCAACCTAAGAAAGATGAGTTTTTCTTATACAAAAAGGTTGAGATTGAATCTGAAGAAAGCTTGAAAATGAATGACAAAAATTTTCCGCCACTTTACATTGCAAAATCTCACATCAATGTCAAGTTACCTGAGTCAAAAGAGGCTTGGGTGACAACAAAATCTCACTAAATGTTTGTGATATGTGCAGGAGCTTCCAAGATCCGTTTCACGATGGATTATGGATAGTGGAGCTTCTAGGCACATGACGGGGAAGAAGACCCTACTATATGATGTTCGAGGGTTTAACTGAGGATATGTGGGATTCGCAGGCAATCTGGGTGGTCGAATAATCGGTGAAGGAACTTTATCCAATGGCATTGTAACGTTTGAAAGAGTTAACTACATCGCCGAGCTTAAAAACAATATTCTGAGCATATCTCAGATCTGTGATCGCATGTATACAACGCACTTTACAGACAAAGAATGTTTGATCTTGAAACTAGGATTTGTTGTTCCCGAAGAGTGGATTATCATGAGGGCACCTAGAGTGAATGACCTGTACGTGTTGGATATGAGCGTAGCTACTACAACCACGGGTCAAGCACACTGTTTTGTGACAAGAGCAACGGAAAAAGAGTCAAAGTTATGGCATCGAAAGATGGGCCATATTCATTTACGAAAAATGAATCACCTGGTGCGTAACGACTTAGTTACTGGTGTTCATGTGAAAGGTTTTCATCTGGAAGGAGAGTGTATCAGTTGCGTCAAAGGCAAGAAAAAGAAGAAATCCCATCCTAAAAAGAAAGTTAACTCAGTCTCAAGACCGTTAGAGAGAATTCATATGGATCTTTTTGGTCCAGTGAATGTCAAAAGTATTACTGGTGATCTCTACTCTCTGGTAGTAACCGACGATTACTCGAGATTTTCATGGGTTTCTTTTCTGAAGACAAAGGATGAGACTTTCGAAAGCTTGATGGCGTTGTTCAGAAAAATTGAAAACTTATACCAAACCCGAATCAGAAGAATCAGGTGTGATAACGGTACCGAGTTCAAGAACAACAGGATGGAAGAGTATTGTGATGAGAGAGGTATTTTGCAAGAATTTAGTGCTCCTTACACTCCACAGCAGAATGGAGTAGCTGAAAGAAAGAACAGGACACTAATCGAAACGGCTAGGACGATGCTTGCTGATTCAAAGCTACCAGTAAATTTTTGGGCAGAAGCAGTGTCAGCCGCTTGCTATACACTCAACCGGGTTCTCACAGTGAAGAAATTCAACAAGACATGTTTCGAGCTTATAAACAACCGCAAACCGAACCTGAAGTATTTAGAATCGTTTGGGTCTCCCTGCACAGTTCTAGAGCCTTTTGGAAAGTTTGGTGCAAAGAGCATTGAAGGATTTTTTGTGGGTTATGCTAGTCCATTGAAACGAGTCTTTGTTCCAAGCTTGAAGAGGATCATCGAAGCACAACATGTTGAGTGTCAGGGGTATACTATGCCGCCTCAGAATCCCGGTGACTCATGGCGTTTTAATTACGATAAATTGTGGGATTCGTTTGACATTGAAGAAGAACAGGATTTCTTTGACGAGTTAGATATTTTGAGAGAGTATGAAGAAGAATCGCAGGAAAGATTCCCAGCGGAAACTTTTGTTCGTCAACAAAAAGCTTCAAACGATGATGAAGCAGGTCCAAGTAATGCAGGTGAACGTGATGATATTCAAGAATCTCTTGATAATCAGACGGCTGTCAACGACAATCTAGAATCTGATGATAGACCGATTTTTTATCATAGTGATTCAGATTCTGAGGGGGAGCAAATCCAGATTTCAAGTCAGACAATTCCAGTCAGTGAACAAGGTGCAAATCAAAATGTCACAAATTTGGAAGGCGAGGTAGATGTTCCAGGCGAGGTGATGCCAAGAACACTTTCATATCATCCAGAGGAGTTGATAATCGGAGAATTGCAGTCAGGCGTCCGCACTAGAAGACAACTTGATCAAGGGCTTACATGTTTTTATTCAAAAGTTGCTCCTTTACAAACTGAGTTCTCACTGAGCTGTTTTATCTCGTAGATTGATCCAAGGACTTATAAAGAGGCGCTTACTGAAGATTCTTGGTTCAATGCGATGCAGGAGGAACTGAGCCAATTCGAGAAGTTAGGTGTGTGGAAGTTACTAGACTTGCCTGATGGTCAGAGGAAGATAAACACCAAGTGGGTGTTCAAGTGCAAGAGAGACGATAGAGGGGTTGTTGTTCGTAACAAAGCTCGACTCGTAGTCCAGGGCTTTAGTCAGCAGGAGGGTATAGATTTCACTGAAGTGTATGCTCCGGTTGCTAGACTTGAAGCGATCGGAATCTTCCTAGCATTTGCATCTTGGAAAAATTTCAAAGTATATCAGCTAGATGTTAAATCGGCGTTTCTCTACGGGAAGGTAAAAGAGGAGGTATATGTCGGTCAGCCACTGGGCTTCACCGATCCAATCCACAAAGACAAGGTCTACTTACTGGATAAAGCGCTGTATGGTTTACACCAGGCCCCGAGAGCTTGGTACGAGACATTGTCTCAGCACCTACTAACCAACAGCTTCACCAAAGAGGTCGACGGACATCTTCTGATAGTTCAAATATACGTGGGCGACATCATATTTGGGTCAACAAATAAAAATTTGTGCAAAGATTTTGAAAGAGTTATGAAGCAGAAATTTGAAATGTCATCAATGGGTGAGATGAAATTCTTCTTGGGACTGTAGGTTGATCAACTACCCAAAGGAATTTTCATACATCAAATGAAGTACGTTCATGATATCTTGGAGAAATTCGGGATGTCAGGTTCTACTCCAGCTTTCACCCCATTAGCGACGAATCATGGGATAAACCCTGATCTCACCGGAGAGAAGGTAGATGAAACGATGTATCGTTCCATGATTGGATCGTTGATGTACTTGACAGCTTCAAGACCCGATATCATGTACCCAACCTGCCTCGCAGCGCGGTTTCAGTCTAATCCTAGAGATTCGCATATGGTGATTGTGAAAAGGATATTACGCTACCTGAAAGGAACTCCATCATTGGGGTTGTGGTATCCAAGAGAAGGTGATTTTACGCTCGAAGGGTATTCTGATTCTGATTTCGGATGCTGCAAAGTTAACGCTAAATCAACAACAGCGGGGTGCCAGTTTTTCGGACCACGATTGGTCACCTGGCAATGCAAAAAGCAGACCTCTGTAGCTTTATCCACATGTGAAGCTGAATATGTATCTGCGAGCAGTTGCTGTTCTCAGATCTTGTGGATCCAGCAACAGATGCGCGACTACGGTTTGCAATTTCTAAACACCCCTATCTTTGTTGATAATGAGGCAGCGATAAATATTACTAAAAATCCAGTACATCATGCTAAAACCAAACACATTGAAATTCGTCATCACTTCATTCGTGATTGTTTCGAGAAGAAGTTGATACGAATTGAGAAAATCCACACTGACGAACAAAAAGCTGATTTATATACCAAAGCGTTTGATAAAACTCGTTTTCAATACTTGTAAAAATTAAATGGTATGAAGCTTTTATCGGTGTTGGAGGAGATTCTTGGCGTTGATGAAGGAGACATTGTAGATGATGTTGAGAAGCAATCTGCAATGGTTTGTCGATTTTTTACCTGTTTTGGTATTTAGGGGGAGTAATATTTTCAGAAAATACAAAAACAGTAAAAAATGTCAAAAATACAAAAACATGAGATATTTCAAAATCCAAAAACAATAAAAAACTCAGAAAAGAGCTTGTGTAAAAAGGGAAAATGATAGTACATCGGCTTGACAGTTACGGTATGCTAAAGATATGGAAAGTTTAAAAGTTTTAAACAGTCTCGCTGATGATGTGCCAATAGGTTTTTACACATTTAGTAGGTTTGTTCGGGATATAAACCTAAATCTTTGCTTACTTATTTCGTGGGGAACACTACTTGGATATATAGGTAACCCCTGAAATCTTGTTTGAAAGATCCCTCTTTCTGAGATACTAGGTCTTTATACTCAGTGATATCTGGGGTATTATCCCGGGACTTCTGATTTTGCAGAAGCAATGGCCTAGTCCCCGGAGAATACTTTACTGCTTGCTTGAAATATAGCGCCGCCCTCAGCATAAAATGACGAGACAATAAAATTGCTAATCAATGCTGTTGTAAAAAGATCCTCTAAAGGGGACCCACTAAAGTCGAACCGTCATCTCTCTGCTGAACGAAAGTTCTGACCTGAGCTCTCACGGTCTCACAATTTAACCCCTTACAGATATCATCTGTGGTATACTCACCTGTAAGACTGAATATTGGGATCTGGATACGGGAATATATTCAAGAGGTGGGACACACGTATAAGTTGAAGTCTCTAATTCATCTAATCCGTATCCTGGACAGATTGAAATTTGTGTGAGAATTTAAGTGGATCAGTATATCGACAATCTAAGTGAATTGTTTAATTCTGAATATGAAATTAAAGCTTAATGGTACTTGTGATTTGTCGAACAGCTGATATGATTCCCTAACACGCTCACCAAAAATATGTTTGTAAATAGTTTACATTTACTGCATTTTATTTTTGTATTTCATTTCTAGCATAGAAACTTTATTAAAAAATCCAAAAAGATTTTACACTTCTGCTTTATTTTCCGACTAATCAAAGTGGAAAGCTGATCTTCAGATTCGAATTGAAGTAGATGCAGGAAGTTTCTAGGCTGGATGATGAGTTGTTAGCTTAACATGATAAGTTTGTGAAAGTTGAAAAGTTAAAGCAAGTTCATTAATTTGAAACTTGTAAATTTTTAGAAAATTGTTTGAACAAAGTTGAACTAAATGTCAGTGTGATTTATCTCAAATCAACCAAGGTCATTAAGTTGGACTTGGTAGACAAATTGAGTAATCAGGGTCATTAATTTGGACCTGAATACTTAAGTGGATTTCTAATTCTGACAAATTCTAACAAATGAGATTGAATGGTAAGTTTGGAATTGAAACTGTTATTGTCATATATCTTATATTTAGGTAGAGATTGTGCAGGTAACAGGTATAAGTTTATGAAAGCAGCTAAGCAAAATTCCAGCCTACTGATAGGGGGAGTCTGAAGACTTAAAGTCAGATACAGTTCCTGGATCTACATTCAAGGGGGAGCTTGAAGATATTAAAGATTCAGATTCTGTAATTCATGCTAGTTGTGGAAAGAAGAAGAAAAGATGGAAGGAAGCTTTTACAATGTCAAATCAATTTGGAAAGACAAAGATTAAAGACTCGACGCCGAAGACTTCGTCAACATCCAAGGGGGAGTCTGTTGGTGCATCTACTGTCTGTTAACTTCGTCTTAATCGAGTCTTATGTCTAGATAGGATAAACGAGCACACAACAGGATATAATTTAGGGTTTGTTCATGTTTAAGTGGGTGATTTCATTTGAAGGTGACAAGGTACAGTTCAAACGAAATTAACAAAGGTAATTTCATTTGAAATGGGCTTGCCACTTTCAAACGAAATTAGTTCAACTATATATAGGGGTTGTGTAGTCTCATTTCATACTAGGGGTGAGCAAAAGGAAAAACCCGACCCGACCATTACCCGACCCGACCCGAGAACCGATCAAACATAAAATACAGAACCGATTCACTACCCTAAATATAGGGTCGGTTCTGGTCCATAGGTCCAAGTCGGGTTTCACCATGAAAAAAACCGATAACCGACCCGACCCTATTTTATATGAAAAATTGGAACCGATCTAAATACCTAGGTACTTGGGTTCGGGTCGGGTTGGGTATATTTTCGGTTCGATTCTCGGTTATTTTCGGTCCGGACCTAAACTTGCTCACCCTTATTTCATACAGAATTACATGTGTGTGTTTGAGAGCCGAGGTGCTGCCGAATAATCAGATCTGTAAAAGCTCAGGAAATCAGTAAAAGATAAAGATTAGAAAGGAACAAGCTGTTTTACGTCATTTACATTGATTCCGCCTTTGTATTTGATGATGAACTACTCAGATTGACTCATAAGGGTCACACGTCGATCCAACAACTATATTTAACACCTAAGACTTATTACCTACTGATATTATAAGCAAATTTTTATACTTTAACAGTAAGTAATAGTTTTGAACTCAGATTTCCAAATTTGACCCTTATAGCATGTGTGAAATGTCCAAAATGCCCCTACGGTGCATAGTTTGGCCATAAATGATAAATTTCACATATATGTGATATCTTACTGATGTAAATTATTAAAATAAATATTTTTACTGATTATTTTAGACCAGAACCTCATATTGCTATTTAACCACTTTTATAAACTTTAAAATGACCAAAATACCCTTACGGGGCTTAAATTGGTTTTAAATTCGTTTTGGGCATAATGGAAGGTATCCTACTGATATCTTAACATATTTAAAGCATATTAACTTGTGGAACCTGTACATGGCTCATTTGGTTACCCGTTAAGCATATTCGCGTTCGGTACGGTTTATGTAACTAGTTTGCATAAATTAACCGAAACTGGTCAAACCTTATCATTTTTACTTCAAAATCCAGAATGTGTTTAGTTTACCCATTTTATACATGTCTTCAAACTTGTCGGGTCTAATCACATTCTAATCCGGTCTTCGCTTAATCTTGTGTTTTGAACCGTAAACCTTTCTTTAAAACTAACCGGTCTAAGTTAAGACTTAAATAAGACCCGTTAGAAATCTAATAGGTTATTAAAACCTTCATTCCAAATTAGGAGCCCAGTAAAAGCTACTTGTACTTGCTTATTGATATACGGCTGAGAATAAAATTTTACTTTTAGCTCACGTAAATACTTTTAACTTATTTTCCGTTATACGAGCTTAGGATACGGTATTATAATAATACCGCTTGGTCGGGTATTGAATATTTAATCGATTAGTGGTTAAATCATTGAGATAACACGTTTTAATCTGTTTTGTTTGGTACAAAGCCTTTGGGGGGTTAATGACCATGTCCTGGATATCCTCGGCTCATTCATTAGAAATGGCCACGGCTTAAGCACAGGGTGTAGGCATACACCTGACAGTTGCGTATGTATAAACGGTATCTCACTCTCTTGTGGGCCTATACTTGTGGTGTGTCTATTAATCTTATCCGGCTCTTCTAACCGGGTCCTGAATGGACGACAAACATGTAAATCAGTATACAAGATTATATTTAAAATAATTGTCCCAAGTTATAAAAGATTTTATGTCTTGTGCATCCAAACCAATTTTATAAACATTTTTCAAAAAGA
The DNA here is from genome assembly GCA_030545235.1 of Helianthus tuberosus. Lineage (NCBI taxonomy): Eukaryota > Viridiplantae > Streptophyta > Magnoliopsida > Asterales > Asteraceae > Helianthus > Helianthus tuberosus. Next base: position 123,520,632 of record CM060409.1, read on the forward strand.
GTCAGTTAATTGTATTTACCAGTGTAAACTGACGTATTTTTCAAAAAGATTAAGTGCAGGTACTACGCGTAATGGGTTGGCTACTCCGAGTATCAAATAAAGAGTCTTGCAAGCTTTTGATACTTAAATCTGTTGAACAATACTTCTTTTTGTTTTAGATTCTCATGTGGATCCATCTTACAATCCGTTGTGTAATATTTTATTGTACTTTCAACTCGGTTTGTAATATTACTTTAAGACTTCCGTTGTGCATTTAAACTGTGATTATTTACCATGATGATATCAACTACGTCACGATACTCCCACCGGGCCCATCGGTAATACGTGGAAATATCGGGGTGTGACAGGTTGGTATCAGAGCCAACATTGAGGGAATTAAACACTAGCCATTCGTGTTTAATCTCAATGACACAGTTTGCATATTCCTCGACTTCCGAGTCTTGGCTAATGACTTAGGATTAATCCTAATCTTATTGTTTTCTTTTTGTTAGTTTCTTTTGTTTGTTTTGGCAGGAACAAAGACAATGCCGCCACGTATTAGAGGTAGAGGTGGAAGAGGAAAGGCACCAATCATTGCAAGAAATGATCATGAAGCCGGGCCATCTCACCGGTGTACTCCATCAGCGAACCTTAGCTCTAGTCCTCACAAGGATTGGAGAACTTATTTAGAGCCTGAGAGACGCTCTGTCTCGCTCAGTTCATCACCGTCTTATCATGATTCATTCGGACTTCATCAGAACAATGAGTCCGACCATTCTCACCATTCCTTCATACCGTTGCAGCGGTCGAGTTCACACCATGCCTTCCAGGACCCGACCCCATACTTCCAAAGCCGGTTCAATCCGATAACCAGATCGAAGAACCAATGGGTTATAACCCATTAGGACCAGAAGATCATTTTTCTGGCAACCAAGACATGGATATGGATGAAGATCCAGATCCTGCCGAGCCACCATCTTGGACACCAACGCATCCCATCGAGATTTCAGACGGATCATCCTTCCATGGTTCGCCTTACAAGGGCCCAGACAGTTTTGCTGAAAGATGGGCCACATACCACTGGGAGTTCACTCCCCCATTCAACCCACCTCCACAACAGCAGCAGGATCCCTCAGAGGATTTGCGTTTCCAGGCAGTCACGCCACTGCCACTGTTGCCGCTAGATTAACAGCTTCCTCCAGAAGCACCTGTTGGTGCATTTATGTCTATCGCCTTCGTCAATTCCGTTCGTAGCAAAAATAGAAGAATTCACGTGCTAATATTGTAATAGTTAGAGATAACTAGGAAAAGGCAAGGTGGTATTTCTGTAATAATGAGGAATCTCATTAAAGCCCCTTGGACTATATATAGGTTCCTTAGGGTTAGCTTTAGAAAACTTTTGGAGACTATAGTTCATTTGAAGCTTTGGAGAGCTTGGTGCTTAGAGAGAGAAGCTAGAGAGAGAAAGTGTTCCACGTGATTCAAGGTGCTTTGTACGACTTCTGATTCATCAATAGAATCACAGATTATATTACGTTCTCGTGTGTTCGGTCACGTTCATGTACGGATTCCGCACGTCACACGTTCGGTTCGCAATCGTTTCAGAGTCAAAACCGGTCCTAACAAGTGGTATCAGAGCAGGAGCTCGGTTGCGAAGATCAAACACACAGATTCGTACTGGATTTCATCAGAATCAGATTCAAATTTCACTCAGATTTGATCAATTTCTTCATCTTTTCATCTCTTAACGTTCTTAACTGAAAATCGCCAAATTAAATGACTTTTTACGGATAAAATTTGCTAATTTTTGGATATGTTGTACGAAAGTACCTGATCTACAAGCCTACAAATTTTCAGATCTAAATTCCTAGCCGTTTGGGAGAAATTGAAGATTTTTTGGTTCGAAAATATATGAACATGGTTACTATTGATGATTTTCACTTGAATGCCGACCGATCGGTTAGTTGACCGGTCGGCTAGCTGTCCGAACCAAAGCATTCCTTCATAACTTTCATTTAATTGTTTGACTTTGTTGACTGCTGACCGATCGGACATTCAACATAAGTGCAAGACACATTCTTTCCCATTTATGAACTAACAACAAATTTTGAGTGCATGCATATACATATATATACACACGGCTTACACATATATACACACATTCATGTGCTTTCAATTTTATACATTTTTATATATTCATTTCAATCATCAAACAACTTTTTAGAACATTCCAAGATCTCACATGCATTTCACTTTACAAATTCTTATCAAACAAGAATCTATCAATAATCAAAACTCAACATACATATATATATATGCATACATACGGCCACATATATACATACAAGTTTATCCATTTTATTTTTCTTTAAAAACCCATTTGTTTTAGTTTCAAGTTTGTGTTTAGATTCAAGAACAAGAGAAACTTCCATCATTATTTTAAATCATCAAGAATCAAAACAAGATTTATAAAATAAATTTTATACCTTCAAGATTTTAGATGGGATTTTGAGAATAGATGATGATATGAGGTTTGTTCTTGCTTGAATCTTGCTTGAAATCACTTCCAAACCTTCTTACAAGCTTGGAATCACCTTGATTAGCCCTTGAATATTCATGGTTTGAACTTGAAAATGAAATGTGGATGTGTGATGGGGGTTTCGGCCGAGAATGATCTAGAGGAGAGAGAGAAGTTTTTGAATGTTTGTCTTGGGAATTATGAGTTTATGGGAGCCATTTGGTGTATTAACCATTCTCACATTTTTCTAAGATGGACAAGTGTCCATGGTGCAACAATCTATAGATTGTGGGCAGCCCACATTGCCGCCACAACCTCACTCTCTCACAACTTATATATACATATATGTATTATATGTAAATTAGCTCAAAAACAGGTATTTTACTGAATACCGGGTATTTTATCTAGCGTTTTAAACCCGTTTTAGTGTGTTCTAAATTATTTTTAGCGCTCTATAAAAATAAACTCACCAAAATATTACTAAACAATATTTTGTTTGTCTGGACTGGCGACGTTGTCGGTATTTGGCAGTATGCGCGCTGTGCTGCGCGGCACACGTTTAAAATCGCAAAAATAGGAATTTGAGCGTTTTTATTTATTTTTGTCATTCTATAAGAATAAACTTATCAAATTATTGCTAAAATGATTTTCAGTTGTCTTGACGGGCTGCGTTGACGGTAATTTGTCGGTATACGTGCTGCATCGCGGGGTACGCGCTTAAACTCGAAAAAATAGGGTTTCTTAGCGTTTTAATTTATTTTTCCTCATGACTAGGATTAAAATTATTATTTTAATCATAACAGACTATTTTTAGGATTTTAACACTGTCCGGATGGTCACCGACGTTCGTTTTTCATTTTAATCTTTACGCGATAAGCGTTTATCTTACCGTTGCCAACATAATTTTTATCAAAGTTTAGTTTTACCAATAAATAAATTTCACATATAAATATCATAATCAGTCAAATATAGTCATGTTAGCTATTCACAACACGTGCTATGATTGTACGGTATGGCCTGAAAAGTCGGGTGTCACAGTCTCCCCCTGTTTAGGAAATTTCGTCCCCGAAATTTTTACTCTACAGGTTTTGTTTTAGCACTAATTAAAATAATAAAATGAATCCATTGAATATAGTCTCATAGTTTCTGCGAGAAACTTGGATTCTTCCGAAGAATCCTTATAGACCTATATTATGCACATTTTTCGATCCTTAAACTCTCATTTCAACACTTTCCACCCCTTTCCAGGGTCCAATACTCGTAACTCTACATCAAGGAGTTTTAAGTCAAGGCCCCAACAATTCGGGTATCCGCCGATTACACGACCTATAAATCATAAATACTACTGGGATGTAGAAATCGCCCTCTTCCAGTTAGTAACATAACCTTCTAGCTATACATACTGCTTCTTCGAGCGATAGTCCCCTCTTCTTTCTCGGAAAGCAAATCCATTCTTGCATTTTCATCAAAGTTTCTCAACTTCACTGATAATAACCCAATTGTCTAGAACTAAAATCGCCTAACTAAATATTGTAACTACGAACGACCTCGTTGGTTTCTATCGATTTACCAACCACTAGTTCTATCAGACACTTTATACTTAGCTTACTTATAGGTGAACACAACAATGGTTCATAGTTTCTCGAACGAAACTCATGTCAGCTTTAGTATTATAGATATGAACATAGATTGGTCTTTGATTGGAAACATACCGGTAACAGTGGCAGGACTCTCATTCGCCTTTCTGGCATTTACTCCATTGGAATTACTCTTGACGTCCTGTCCTTTCGATTTCGGGCATTCCCTTTGGTAGTGTCCTTGTTCACCGCATGTAAAGCATCCTTCAAGCACAGCTCCATCCAATGCCCTCCTAGCGTAACACTGGGAAGTCGCATGTCCGGTTCGGCTACATCTGGCACACCTCTCTTGTCCATTGTCGTTCTTTCCCTTCCCCAACCCTTTAGGGTTTGTTACACTTGCTTTCTTCAAGTTGTGTTTCTTCGTAACTCTTGTCTTAGTCTTAGAATGCCCTGGCCATTCAAATTTCGCGTCTGATTTGGCTTTGCCCGGTGACTTCCCGGTTTCCTTATTTTGGTTGAGACTACCTTTGCGTGCAGCGTCATCGGCTAAAGTGTTTGCCACTATAGTTGCCTCTAGAAAGGTAGCGGGTTTCGCGGATGCAACTATACTACGAATTGGTGGTGACAATCCCCATATATACCTTTCTACCTTTTCATATTCAGGAGTAACCATTTGTGGAACTAACCTCGCCAAATCGTTAAAATGAGAAGTGTATGTTCTAACATCCAGGCCTTCCATGGTTAAATTCCAGAAGTTTGCCTCGATTCTCTGAATTTCACTGCGCGAGCAGTATTCCTTCAAGAGCATCTCCTTAAGTTCGTTCCAGGTCAGACCATAGGCAGCGTCTTTACCCAAAATTTGAACTTGCAGATTCCACCAGGACAGTGCTTCATGTCACACCCCGACCACGTAGAACATACAAAACGTGGCGGAAACGTCGGGGAGTGTTGTAACAGAATTAATTGTTTCAAATCCATGGCAATTAAAGTTTCGTTTTATTAATCAAACAAGAGAGTTACATTGTTTTAAACAAGACACAAAGAGTATATAACAAAAATTAACTAGTTCTTGTCTCGTTTTAAGTCACTAAGGCACAGGTCCGCCTAAGTATGTCTTGATAAGTCCTACGCATCATCTCCTGAAAACACATGTGAAAATAGGTACGTCAGCATAAAAATGCCTGTGAGATACATAGGTTTTGTGAAAACAGAATTCATGACTTATGTTTGAGAAAATGTTTAGTCATGAACCTTGTAATTTGCTTTGTTTTGTAAATCGTTTGAAAAACAATAAGATCAGATGATATGTATAGATAAGAGAATAATGTATGGTTAAATGAATAACCATGTAAAATGAGTTTGTATAAGATAAGTTGTTTGTAAATCAATGTCTTGTGAAAAGTATGTTATTTGTATAAAATGTTATATGTCTCAAATTGAAATGATTCAAATAACGCTACAATATGTGATACCATACAAACACTTATATATAGGAAGTACCAGCGGCGTATCCACCGTGCTTGTATCATATTACATACGCCTCGTTACTTAAATCACTTACTCAAACCAAACCACCAAAGTAAAATGTTTAACAATTGTAGAAATGTTTATGTATAGTCAAATGTCTATTGTCCAAGGTAAATCATGTCAACAGATACAACTGGTTCACACGGTTCAATAGTTACAAACGGTTCATATAATCAAAGGGTTACGACGGTTCACATAGTCAAATGGTTACAACGGTTCAAAATGTAGTATAATGTGTTCATATGCTGGATGAGCATATGCAACAGAAATGCAATGTAAAACAATGTACTAAGTATGCACGTAATGGACATACATAGCATAAGTGTAATGTAAAACAATGTACTAAGTATGCACATAATGGGCGTACATAGCATGAAATGTATTGTAAAGTGATGTACTAAGTATGCACACAATGGGCATACATAGCATAAAATGTATTGTAAAGTGATGTACTAAGTATGCACACAATGGGCATACATAGCATAAAATGTATTGAAATCATGTACTATAAATGTACTAATAAACATAGCAAGTATATGATGTGAAAACAGGAAAGCATGAAAGTAACAAGTAGGCACATGTGTTTCACCCCAAAACAGTTTGAAAACAGTAAAAGAGGGGTCTATGTACTCACATAAACACCTTGAAAACATTTAAAAGAGGGGGTTCTATGTACTCACTTGAGATTGCTCAGAAGTCCTAAGATAACCACCAAGCAATGCTAGAGATCACGGATATCAAACGGCACCTAGTATAGGTAACTATGTTAATAACCGGACCTAAATCGGAAGATCGGATAGAATGAGGGTTCGTAAACCAAATGAGTATGAAAACTCATGTAGTATGGTTTAACAAAGCCTACATTCTAAATGAAACCTAACCTAAGTGCTCATGACCCGTTACGACCCGTTTAGGTAGCTTGTGCTACTTTAACGCGTCGTTCGCGTAAAACGCGTTCGGAGCGCCCAACTAGTCCTACGATAAGTATAATATGCCTTAACATGTCTAATATTGTTTCCAAATCAGTTTAGATGTTAAAAGTTATGTTACATATGCTTAATTACAAATTATACATGAAAAGGGTATTTTGGTAATTTACCTAAGGCATATAAACTACCTATCATATAACTACTTAAACGAAGCGACCATAAGGTATAACCTCGGAAGGTTATTCCCTATATACTATGGTCACCTAGTGTATTTGGTCGGATCCTAAAGATCGACCAAACGGGTCGGGTTCGAAGGTATAAGCGATTTATTAGATCGCTTACCCTTACGACCCTAGACAACGTGGTAATCAGTAGGCATAGTCACAAAGGACTATAACCATCGTGATTACAATCACGTTGCGAAGTTCAAACGAACTTTGCATTGACCATAAACTGGTCAACGCAGAAAGTCAAACAAAGTTTGACTTTCGGGCTCGAAAAACAATAAAAGAACGAAGGAACACTTACAAGGGGTCCCCGAATGCTAATCTAGATCAAAATAGCTCAGGTATGAAACAAAGGTTTCAACTTAAAGCACATTAGATCAGATTCTTGTGAGGAAAAGTGAAGGGTGGAGGTGGGTATTTATAGTTTTCGGTTCACCGTTAGGATTGTTTCTTGGAGAAGAGGGAATGATCTAGCCCGTACACTTGTCGGAATGTTGTGGTAACTGATTTTGGCCACCACAAGAGATTAACATGTGGCACTTGGCCTTTGGGGAGTGTTTAAGGGCAGTTAACAGCTGAGAAAAATGTTTTGCTGCATCTGGCCCCTGCTTGCGCACCGCAACACTCTCATTGTTGAGGTGCGCAAGGACTAGTTTGGCAGATTTAAAGTATAGGGAACTTAAAATGTGCTCAAAAATATCTCGGATGTCGGTTCGTTTAGCCGTACGGTTGCGATGTTCGGTTAATTACGACGGAATGCGCATAAGCGCGAAAAACGATCCATATGGCGTGACGAATGGATTTTTCTTATGCCAAACACTAAAATAAAATGTTTTAGTGCTTACATAAATTTTTGGATGTCCGGAAGTATTCAGAACGTAAGTTATGCGCGAAAATGCAAACTTGTGCACTTTTTGACACTTTTAGTCCCTGAATGACCCAAAAGTTTATTTTAGCATACCGAACACCTCAAAGCCTATTTCTAAGCTATTTAAAGGATATTTATGGTATGTTTAACTTATGGTCATGTTCCGGAATGTCTGTTACAGTTCAAATTGGCATACTTTCACAGTTTGTCGAATTTAGTCCCTATAGGCGATTTAACTTGTTTTTGCCATACCAAAGCCTTCAAAACTTATTTATAAGTTATGTAAAGGTTATTTAAGGTATGTTAAGCCTATTTCACTATTCCGGAGTGTTCGTTGCATTAAACTAGTTATATCTACGCATCAGAGCGCGTATAACCCTCCAGAAAGCGATTTAAAGCTTGAAATCGAACAAGAGTTGATATGTGCAAACGATTCACATATTTTTACAAATCCCAAGTATGAAATACAATATTTCATTGGTTTGGCATTTGTTTGATAGTTGAAGTGACACAGGTGTCACACTTCATCAAGAAATAAGCAAGAGGCATATCTCATTCGTGGATCAGCAGCACAACCATTGATTGCCATGACAGGTTCCATCTTCTCAATCCATCGGATGATATCTAAGGGTCCTTCAGCATAGATAAATGATCGTGGGTTACAGCCCTGAAATGTTTTATAGGTAAATTCATGCACTGTTCGATAATGTTAATAGAGATCAGGAATTCATTGCAATGATGACATAACACATGAACTGCTAAAACTCTCCGATCACGTTTTACCTGGAAGATTTCCATTATGTGCCTCACTAAAACCTTGTCCACAAGCACCACATCCACGTCCTTGACCATCATTAGTGTTGAGCTGTTCCATGGCAGCATTTATGTGTGGGGCTATGAGTTGAGCCAACTCTTCCAGTGTGGTAGGAAATCTGGTACCCTGTCTTGCTTTTGGCGACATTTCGTCGTTTCTATTATCATAACAATAATATCCACATAAGACGATAACCAAAAATAATTCAATCATTAGTGGACCGAACATTACGCATGTGAACTATCCACATATTAATGAGAAAGATTTTAAACCAAAAGTATGCCATTGATATTTATTATAGAAATTATTTAAACTCGTTTTCAGTTCAAAGGACTATTCTTGGTATGCCTACATCGACACCCATAAACAAGTTCATATGAAATTTCCAAATAATATTCAAAAACGAATCTGGCACGCAGGCCACAAACACAAAGAACATCAAAAGGAAATATCTAACAGTTCAACCAATCAAACAACGAAACGAATAAACAAGTAAACAACCATCATCAACGCCTCAAACCTAGAGACTCTATCATCTCCTAGACAAGCTTCTCCAAGTCTACTATCCTCCAATGCATCTCATCTCTCGCGATGTCGTCAATGACCTTCAGCTCCTCATGATCGTCCATCTGTCCTTCAAGGTACTTCGCCTTTCCTTTGGCTAGGTCTAGGTCTTTGCGCAATGCGGCGAGCTGTCTATCACAATGGCAATATCGATCTACCCTATCTTCGGCGAGCCTAATTCTCTTCCTACGACGATAATACACTAACAGTGGCGTCAGAGAAGTGCGTGACTCTAAAATAGGCAAGGAAGACTCAGACAAAACAGGCGGAGGGATCTCAGTAGTAGATTCGATCACAGCAGCAGGTGGGACAACTGATGGCTCTAAAGGTTGAGTCGTGACGATAGTGGTGTCCACCACTAGTGCAATACTAGTAGATCCTCTGGCAGTAGAGTCACTCTCGATCACGTCATTGATAACTGGTACAGTGCCAGATGATCGCCCCGTCTCATGGATTGAGAGAGGTATATCATCATCATCTATCCACCCGTTGCTAGTGAAAGCGCATCGGGGGTCTCCCTGACTGGCAAAAGCAGCAGGATTGACGTGGAAAGATGAGGTAAGCTCGGTAGTACCAATCATCTGTGGAGCCGTGATAGGTGTCTCTGGCAGCGTAGGTCAGGGTGAAGTCTCGAAATCTGGCTCGTAATCTGAGTCGTGGATCTCGATGACCTCGTGCTCGTGCGACATCTATGACATTTATATAATCGTACAAGTAAGTGTGTGATCAACATAAATAGTAACACATAAGGCTCAAATAAGCAGAAAATCATGTATGCACATAAAACACATAATGGTTTTCACACATGATAAAATATTTTCTATATCTATTTAGAAATCTTGGCTTCGTGAATTTTGGACTTTATATCTCAAAATTCTTCGGTTGAAGTCTAGTGTTTTTCACGAAAACATCTAGTTCGCTAACAACCAATGGCTCTGATACCAACTTATGTCACACCCTAAAAACGTCGCAGCGGAATATTTAAACGTAGTGGAGACGGAAGTTGGTGCCCATTTATATCTTGTCGATCGATGCATTCTTTTGTTGGACATTTTGACATATTTAAAACATAATTATTAAACATTACATTTTCAAAAGTTACGTCACAGCCACATAAGTTAAGTTGTTTTGATCCTCGCGGATCTTATTACAAACGTCCCAGATAGTTTAAAAGTTAGTCCAACATTATTAAGTAACAAAACATGCATCAACATCCACAAGATACGACATGATTTCCCGAAGCCGATTTCAAGTACCTATAGAACACGTTAAAATCAAGTGTCAACACAAAGGAAGGTGAGTTCACTTAATTGTTTACTAACAAATTTTATTTCAAGGAAAACTTTCTAATTAGGTGTTTATTTAAAAACAATTCATGAAATTTTTAGAAAGTCCATTTTACTTCCTTAATAAAATCCATGGGCATCCATCGGTTCATTACTCCGACGATTGCAGTACTGCCCAGGTTTTGTATATTAAATTCTAGTGTTAACTTTCAGACTCGTATGTTAGCTAGACGATACGAACTATATACTAACCATGCAGGGATAATCAATGCTAGACAATAAACAGAATCTTAATTCGTCATTTGACATTGACTCTGGGCGACCGGTCACGACGGGGTTGTCAACCCGATAGATCTACCAACAATTCCTCGCGTACCATACTTAACTGATTAAACGACATCATGGGCGCATGGTTCTTCCTCGAAGAACGATATGATGTCTGCCTCACGTACAATATATATATATATCCTACTAATATGACAATTTAATATACTACGACTTACGAATTCCCCTGTCACTCAAGTGTTGAGACTCAGTCCGGAATTCATTCCCATTTCGTACGGTTTCATTTCTCTTTAATAAATACCGCACTTACCATATTCATTCTTCAAAAGCGTTTTACTCCGAAACGTGTGACTTATCAAATTCATATTTTTTCAGCGAAAATATATATTTTATATTAAAAGGTATGTTTTATTTCGAAAACATTATTAAACCCTTTTAACGACGTGTTCCACCCCTAAAATATATATAAAGCAGTAAAAAGAGGGGTTTAGTGACACTCACCTTTTGGTGCGTATTTTAATATCGCAATCCCAGAAATTGATTATATACGTCCTAATATGGGAACAATTCTAAATCAAAATAACATTTAATCACAAAAATCCTAAGTTTATCAGTTTCTTAGAATTATCACATAACCTTGAAATTTTCTCGAAAAGGTGTCATTTTTTATTATGTTGGCACGATAAAATATATATATATATATATATATATATATATATATATATATGAGTCCATATATATATTTAGATATTTATTATGATTTTGCATTTTGAACGATTTTATTTGTGACCATTATTGTGTAATTCCCTTAACTCTCCCGTTTATACGTGATATGCCTACGATTTACACGTCATAGTATTTATACACAAACGTTCATATAATTTAACACCAAAACTCACGAAATCTTGTTAATTCATCTATTTTGTCATTTTCAAAACAAATACACACGAAATATCCTATATATATATATATATATCAAATTTCATGCTTGACAAACAAGTTACACATTTAACGCACTTTTACCGTTTTTGCCGCACAATACGTACATGCATACATGCAAGAATCTAAATTTACTATTATTAGATTAACACTTAACATATTATCACATTTATATGTCAAAATCACTTATCACATTTTATCACAAAAGATTTACTCAAAATTCACCCATACTAATGTTCACTAAAAATTGCGTATTTTAGCGATTCGGTAACGTTTTTGGGCGTCGAAAGTCACGTATGACCAACCAAACACCAAGTAAGCTTGAAATTAGTTAAAATACTTATTTTTAAACTAAAAATATTAGTTTATTTACTGATCTAAATCATTTTTATAAAAATCATCCGAAAAACCAATTTTTGGCCGTTTTAACGCATAGTTTTGCGTTAACTGTTACCGTAACCATCCCAACTCGAAATGACTTGATATTTTAACACAATACATGTTATTTACTGATTAAAATAGTGATTATATTCAGATTAGTGCAGTTTTTATTTAAGTCACATAACTCATGCGATTTCACATATTTTACAACTTTTAATGCAATAAGTACAACTTACAATGCTAGCAAACATTATGACAAAGTTACATATCATTAAACACTTCAAACTAACTTTATTTTAAGGTTTATAATCTGATCTAAAACTATTTTTATCATAACATCATTTATTCATCATTTTATGTACATACACCCACATGCATGACTATGTACAAGCACTTAATGCACGTATATCATATTATCATCATCATGTATGGACTAAATGCATCTAGACATGCATTTAACTTATGTTCATATATCCAAAATTAATATTATCTTCATATGATCATCATCATCTAATCATTCAACATAAGTGCAAGACACATTCCTTCCCATTTATGAACTAACAATAAATTTTGAGTGCATGCATATAGATATATATACACACGGCTCACACATATATACACACATTCATGTGCTTCCAATTTTATACATTTTTATATATTCATTTCAATCATCAAACAACTTTTTAGAACATTCCAAGATCTCACATGCATTTCACTTTACAAATTCTTATCAAACAAGAATCTATCAATAATCAAAACTCAACATACATACATATATATATATATAGGGTAGGGCTAGGTAGAAAACCCTTATATTTTTAAAAAACCCTAGAAAACCCAACCTCCTGACATTTTTTTTTTGAAAAAAATAACACATGTAATATAAATTTTTTAAGAGTTTTGGGCAAAAAAAAAAACAAAAAAGCGCCAAAGGATTATTTAAAAAAAAAACAAATTTCAGCAACTTTTGTGACTAACATGTGTTAGACAAAAAATCCTGAAACTTGTTTATTTTTTTTTTAAATTCCTTTGGCGCTTTTTTGTTTTTTATTTTTTTTTGGCCCAAAACTCTTAAAAACATGTATATTACATGTGTTATTTTTTTCAAAAAAAAAAAATGTCGGGAGGTTGGGTTTTCTAGGGTTTTTTTAAAAATATAAGGGTTTTCTATGGACCATTAGCCTATATATATATATATATATATATATATATATATATACAGCCACATATATACATACAAGTTTATCCATTTTATTTTTCTTTAAAAACCCATTTGTTTTAGTTTCAAGTTTGTGTTTAGATTCAAGAACAAGAGAAACTTCCATCATTATTTTAAATCATCAAGAATCAAAACAAGATTTATAAAATAAATTTTATACCTTCAAGATTTTAGATGGGGTTTTGAGAATAGATGATGATATGAGGTTTGTTCTTGCTTGAAATCACTTCCAAACCTTCTTACAAGCTTGGAATCACCTTGATTAGCCCTCGAATCTTCATGGTTTGAACTTGAAAATGAAATGTGGATGTGTGATGGTGGTTTCGGCCGAGAATGATCTAGAGGAGAGAGAGAGAAGTTTTCGAATGTTTGTCTTGGGAATTATGAGTTTATGGGAGCCATTTGGTGTATTAATCATTCTCACATTTTTCTAAGATGGACAAGTGTCCATGGTGCAACAATCTAGAGATTGTGGGCAGCCCACATTGCCGCCACCACCTCACTCTCTCATAACTTATATATACATATATGTATTATATGTAAATTAGCTCAAAAACAGGTATTTTACTGAATACCGAGTATTTTATCTAGCGTTTTAAACCCGTTTTAGTGTGTTCTAAATTATTTTTAGCGCTCTATAAAAATAAACTCACCAAAATATTACTAAACAATATTTTGTTTGTCTGGACTGGCGACGTTGTCGGTATTTGGCAGTATGCGAACTGTGCTGCGCGGCACACGTTTAAAATCGCAAAAATAGGAATTTGAGCATTTTTATTTATTTTTGTCATTCTATAAGAATAAACTTATCAAATTATTGCTAAAATGATTTTCAGTTGTCTTGACGGGCTACGTTGACGGTAATTTGTCGGTATATGTGCTGCATCGCGGGGTACGCGCTTAAACTCGAAAAAATAGGGTTTCTTAGCGTTTTAATTTATTTTTCCTCATGATTAGGAATAAAATTTTTATTTTAATCATAACAGACTATTTTTAGGATTTTAACACTGTCCGGATGGTCACCGACGTTCGTTTTGCATTTTTATCTTTACGCGATAAGCGTTTATCTTACCGTTGCCAGCATAATTTTTATCAAAGTTTAGTTTTACCAATACACTAAATTTGACATATAAATATCATAATCAGTCAAATATAGTCCTGTTAGCTATTCACAACACGTGCTATGATTGTACGGTATGGCCTGAAAAGCCGGGTGTCACAGTTAGAGAAGGGATTTATTCGACCTAGCTCGTCCCCTTGGGGAGCACCAGTTCTGTTTGTGAAAAAGAAGGATGGCTCGATGTGTCTGTGCATTGATTATCGGAAGCTAAATAAAGTAACAATCAAGAACAGATACCCATTACCCAGGATCGATGATCTATTCGATCAGCTTCAAGGAGCAAGTTACTTTTCAAAGATCGATCTAAGATCAGGTTATCACCAGTTGAAGGTCAGAGACGAAGACGTACACAAGACCGTATTCAGAACACGTTATGGTCACTATGAGTTCTTAGTGATGCCTTTCAGGCTCACTAATGCACCTGCAGCATTCATGGATCTCATGAATCGCGTTTGCAAGTCGTACCTAGACAAATTTGTCATTGTCTTTATCGATGACATACTCATTTATTCAAAGAATCAAGCCGATCATGAGAAACATCTCCGGTGTATCCTTAAACATCTTCAGCAAGAGAAGCTCTACGCCAAGTTTTCGAAATGTGAGTTTTGGCTTCGTGAAGTCCAGTTTCTTGGACATGTGGTAAGTGAGCGTGGTATCCAGGTGGATCCCGCTAAGATTGAAGCAATTATGAATTGGCAAGCGCCCAAAACACCTACTGAAATTCGCAGCTTCCTGGGTCTAGTAGGATACTATAGACGTTTCATTGAAAACTTTTCAAGGATTGCTGCACCTTTAACTTCGTTAACTCGCAAGAATGTCAAGTTTGATTGGGGTCCCAAGCAGCAATAATCATTTGATATTCTTAAGCAGAAGTTAAGCAATGCACCTGTGCTGACATAGCCAGAAGGAATTGAAGAATTTGTGGTTTATTGCGATGCATCGCACACAGGTATGGGATGTGTGCTTATGCAGAAGGGCAAGGTTATCGCATATGCTTCCCGTCAATTAAAGGTGCACGAGAAGAATTATAACACCCACGATTTGGAGTTGGGTGTCGTTGTATTTGCACTAAAGCTTTGGAGGCATTATCTTTATGGGACAAAGTGCGTGATCTATTCTGGTCATAAGAGTCTTCAGCATCTGTTAATCAGAAAGATCTTAACATGAGACAACGCCAATGGATGGAAACGTTAAACGGTTATGATTGTGAAATCTGATATCATCCAGGCAAAGCAAATGTTGTTGCTGATGCCTTAAGCAGAAAAGAAAGGGTGAAACCTATTAGAATAAATGCCAAGAGCATTGAATTAAAGAACAGCTTGAATGAAAGGTTGTTAGCCGCTCAAAAGGAAGCTGTATCAGAAGCTAACTATCTGAATGAGAAGTTAGGAGTGAATGCTGATCAATTGTCATATGGAAAGGATGTAATCCTAAGATTGAATGGTCGAATATGGGTTCCAATTTATGGAGGACTTCGAGATGTGATTCTTCAAGAAGCTCATAGCTCCAAATATTCAGTTCATCCTGGCAGTGATAAGATGTACCAGGATTTAAAAGCAAATTATTGGTGGATAGGTTTGAAGAAATCTATAGCCACATATGTGGCTAAATGTCTGACGTCCGCGCAAGTTAAAGCAGAACATCAAAAGCCGTCAGGTTTGCTACAACAACCTGAACTTCCCACTTGGAAATGGTGGAAATGGGAAATGGTAACCATGGATTTTATCACTAAGTTACCAAAGACAAAGCACGGGAATGATACTATTTGGGTTATAGTCGATAGACTGACCAAGTCAGCCCACTTCTTGCCGATTAAAGAAACTCACAGCTCCGATAAGCTAGCTCAATTGTACGTGGATAAGATAGTATCTCTCCACGGTGTGCCAGTATCTATTATCTCTGATAGGGATACAAGATACACATCGCATTTTTGGAAAAGCTTTCAGCAATCTTTAGGTACTCGATTAAATTTCAGCACTGCTTATCATCCTCGGATGGATGGGCAAAGCGAACGTACAATTCAAATGCTTGAGGATATGCTACGAGCTTGTGTTATAGATTTAGGTGGAAGTTGGGATGACCATCTTCCGTTGATTGTATTTTCATATAATAATAGTTATCATTCGAGTATCCAAGTCGCGCCTTTTGAGGCCTTGTACGGAAGGAAGTGTAGAACGCCAGTTTGTTGGGCAGAAGTTGGAGATGTCCAACTATCAGGACCTGATATAGTTCTCGAAATGACGGATAAGATCGTTCAAATCCGTGACCGTTTGAAAGCTGCCAGCGATAGGCAGAAAAGCTACGCGGATAAAAGGCGTAAACCTCTAAAATTTGAGGTAAGTGACAAAGTGCTACTTAAGGTATCACCCTGGAAAGGGGTGATGCGTTTTGGAAAAAAGGGCAAGCTAAGCCCAAGATACATAGGACCATTCGAAATCATCGAATGTGTCAGATCGGTGGGGTGAAGCATGTGTACCTATGTGTTATTTTCATGATTTCAAAGTATAATTGATTATACATGTTATTACTTATCTTTTGACAAACTAAATGACTATCTATGGTTTAAACACTGATTTCTCAAAGAACATAAAATAAAAATGTTGAATTGTACTTATTTTATGTTCACCAGACCGATTGTTAGTATGATATAGCGCTATAGGATTAGACACCCCATTCCTGTTGTCATGGAATGTCTGAAACCAATTTGTTTCTCCATCCAAATAGGGATTGCCTTTGTGGTATCCTTATAGTCTCAAAGGTGTAGTTTGATGCACTAGGTTTGAATGAATTCTTAAATCACATTATTTTTGTCTATTTAGTTATACTCCCAAAAGTATAGTTTGATATGCTCCCATGTGTGATATTGTACAAAACCAACATATATTTATCACATCCAAAGCATATTTTGATATGTTATTTATAAAACCAAAACATAGTTTAATATGTTATTTATAAATCCGAAGTATACTTGTAATATACTACTTAAAACTATTATTTTAAACAACGAAGGTATATTTAATGTACTATCTATCTATCGATTGGGTTTTGGTTAGTGTTTAGATAACGGGACGGGTGTAATGTGATGATAACATGGTAGATACGCCGCTGGTACTTCTTATATATAAGTGTTTTCATTGCATTACATACCGTGGCGTTATTTAGTACACTTGGGTTAACGATATTGGAACTGAAATATACTTTAATATATTACTCATTCGATTCTCTTAAAATCCAAAGTATATTTTCAAATATACTATAAGCCTTTTTATCAAAATATTGTTTTACAAGCAAGTTATCTTATACCAACTCATTTTACATGGTTATTCATTTAACCTTACATTTATTTATACATATCATCTGATCTTATTGTTTTTCAAACGATTTACAAAACAAATCAATTTACAAGGTTCATGACTAAACTTTATTAAACATTTTCTTAAACTTACAAGTCATGAATCCTATTTTCACAAAACCTATGTATCTCACAGGCATTTTTATGCTGACGTACCTACTTTTACACATGTTTCAGGTACTGCTTTGCAATGATTGTTGATACATGCTACATTTAGGATGGACTCGTGCCTTAGCAACTTTAAAACTTGGAAGATCATAGTTGTACTTATTTGATTGTATTAAAATAATGAGTTCATTTATTCAATAAAACAGAATTTATTTATTCCATGGTTATGAAACAATGATTCTATTACAACACTCCCCGACGTTTCCGCCACGTCTAGTTTCTTTACGTGGTCGGGTGTGACAGAAAAGTTGGTATCAGAGCCAATGGTTATAGGGAATTAGGTTATTAGTAATGCTTTGACCTAGACTATAACCTTCCTAGGACCCTAACACAAGTTTTCTTGTGTTTAGTTTTAAAACAATACCGTCACTTTTTCGTAGGTGACAACCACAATAAGAACATAAATTTCTATCCCACTTTGAAAACTAATCATCTATTCTAGGATGATTTATTATATGGTTTTGAACCCTTAAGTTTTCAAAATCCTGTCAAAGTTGGTCTAAATAATGTGAACACGTGCAAACTGGAAGGGTGGGTGACTGTACCCTGAGTTTTCTGTCTAAGGCTAGAGTGTTCGTACAAATCCACATAATCGGACTAGTCACTCTTACCTGGGAACTCTTGGGGTGAGTGTCCACTTATAGGCAAGCATGTCTTCGTGATACATTATTTTTGACCTATTTACTTTGATTAATCACCGGGGTGTTGCTTTGTAGTAACAAACAAATGACCACTATCCTTGCTTTCATCAGATTTGTTCCATCTCATTCTTTTCGTCTAATTCTCTCACTCGTTTCCTTTCATGTTTCCTCTTTTAGAATGCCTCCTCGACGCGACAATCAGATGGCGAATGCCGAACTGGCGGAAATCATCGCGCAGCAAATGGCTGTTGCCTTCCAAAATCTTTATGCTCAAATGATTCAAGCCATCAACAACAACAATGCTCCATGCAATTTCAAGAATTTTAACTCGGCTAAACCGCTCAAGTTTAGTGGTTCTGAGGGAGCAACTGGGCTTCTTCAATGGTTCGAGAGCATTGAGAATACTTTCCGTCACGTTCAGTGTCCTGAAAATCGCAAGGTCGAGTTTTCTTCGAGTGTGTTTCAGAAGAGGGCTCTTACGTGGTGGAACGGGGTTATGAGAGACCGCGGTGCTGAGGTTGCATTAGCACAGACTTGGGCTGAGCTTAGGGCTCTTATGATGAAGGAATTATGTCCTCGTCATGAGCTAAGGGCTCTAGAAAGGGAATTTGATGATTTGAAGCAAGACAGTGGGGAACATCGAGCCTATACTGACCGCTATGAGGAATTGAGCTTGTTATGCCCTACTATGGTTACGCCTCTGGATAAGGCGATTAAGAAATACATTGATGGTCTTCCTGACGTAGTTCAGGATATCGTTACTGGCAGCAACCCTACTACTGTCAGACAAGCCATTGAATTGTCTGCCACTCTAACTGAATCCCATATCAGGAAGCGCAAGCTGTTTCAGAAGGGCGACTGAAGACCATCTAACAAGACTGCTCAAATAGAACCAAAGGAAGAACATACTGAGGTGTCCAAGAAGAAGAAGCGCAAAGCCTCTCAAAACTACGCTGTAACTGCTCAAGACAAACAGGTTGCACCAAACCAACCAGCACAACCTCGCAAAAGGCAAAACTATGTTGGTACCGCACCTTTGTGCAACAAGTGCAACCGTCATCATCTAGAGCAAGAGCAGTGTCACAAATGTACCCACTGTGGGCGGTTGGGACATTTGATCAATGTTTGTCGTTATGCAAATCAAGCTGCTGCAAACCCTGCTGCTGTTCAAGCACGGTTCCCACCTGGGTCGTGATATAACTGTGGTGACCTTACTCACTACAGAAACAATTGCCCAAGACTTGTTAACATACCTCCAGCGCGTGGAAGAGTGTTTAACATCAATGAGGCAAACGTGAACAATGATGCAGTAGTGAACAATTAGTGTTTTGTATTTCCTTGGTTGTTATCTTTTGACACTTCAAGACAATTCGGTTGTTACATAAATAAAGATTTGTTGTTTTTATTTCTGCAAAATTTATACCTTTGTGTGAATTCTTGATGCAACCTTATGATGTCAACCCAAAGACAAACTACTCGTGTGGTTCTGTCATTTTATGATCACTTGTGATCTCCCCAAGAACCTTAAACACTCGTTTCTTTTAAGAAACAAAGCCAAACTCTTATTGAGAATCCCTCTATCTTTATAGATAGATCCTTAAAAATCATTAAAGTGCCAAATGAAATCCATGGATTGGATTCCTAGTGTGCTTTAAATATCCATACCTAAAGATAACAAATTAAAGAATCAAGTTAACTAAATTTGTGCTTATGTGTTTTCTTACATGTTTTGTGGTTGTATGTGATCCATCCAAATCCTCATAGAATCTTCCATATCTCATACGAGAGATTCATAATAGGATATCCAAAGATACTATCTTAAATACTTAATGGACTTCAACATTGTAGTTAAGTCCCTCGGGTTATAAAGTATTATTCTATAATTGGACCTCTTGAATGGTCTGGTTAAACAGATTGATTTTGAAAATCTGATTAGAAATATCATGTGATGATGTAACTAAAAAGATCCCTTAAGTGGTCTATTTAAGGAGATCGTACGACGGTCTAGTTAAGAAGATCATGTGTTGATCTAGTTAAAAAGATCGTTCGTTGATCTAATTAAAAGGATCCTTTGGTGGTCTAGTCGAGTCGCTTCATGTTTATTCAAGTGATTTTTTTTCCTACGCATTATGAAATGAACTGTGCGGACTGTGCAAGGAATTACGTAACTATGGAGGCCTACATAATTATGGAATTCAGTGCACAGAAACCACAGAAAGTTTTGTCATGTGTTAAGACATATAGCGACAAGAGTAATGATACGGGAGAAGTCTTAGACCACGACCAATGTCATTTATTCTCACACTCCCCAATTCTGATCTCAATCACACACCAAGTTTCCTATGATAAGTCTTCATAAGAAACGTTCTTCTGTCCGTAGTTCAAAATTCCATGTTTTACTATTACAAGGAATTCACTTTGAGGGTTAACAAATTCGCTAAGAATCCTAACATGGCCCAGAGTTTTACTAAAGGGTTCAATGGATCTATTAGAAGGCGAAACCGTCACAGCGGTCTTCACAAGTTTCCTCTAGAATTAAATTTCGGGACGAAATTTCCTAAAGTAGGGGAGACTGTGACACCTGTGTCACTTCAACCATCAAACAAATGCCAAACCAATGAAATATTGTATTTCATACTTGGGATTTGTAAAAATATGTGTATCGTTTGCACATATCAGCTCTTGTTCGATTTTAAGCTTTAAATCGCTTTCTGGAGGGTTATACGCGCTTTGATGCGTAAATATAACCAGTTTAATCCAACGAACACTCCGGAATAGTGAAATAGGCTTAACATACCTTAAATAACCACATAACTTAGAAATAAGTTTTAAAAGCTTTGGTATGGCAAAAACAAGTTAATTCGCTTACAGGGACTAAACTTGACAAACTGCGAAAGTATGCCAATTTGAACTGTAACAGACATTCTGGAACATGACCATAAGTTAAACACACCTTAAATATCCTTTATATAGCTTAGAAATAGGCTTTGAGGGGTTCGGTGTGCTAAAATAAACTTTTGGGTCATTCAGGGACTAAAAGTGTCAAAAAGTGCATAAGTTTGCATTTTCGCGCATAACTTACGTTCTGAATACATCCGGACATCCAAAAATTTATGTAGGCACTAAAATATTTTATTTTAGTGTTTGGCATAAGAAAAATCCATTTGTCACGCCATTTGGATCGTTTTTCGCGCTTATGCGCATTCCGTCGTAATTAACCGAACAACGCAATCGTACGGCCAAACGAACCGACATCCGAGATATTTTTGAGCACATTTTAAGTTCCCTATACTTTAACTTCATTTTAGAGCTTTGAAATGGGGTTAACGGGGCTTAAACGTGTCAAAAATGCATCAAATAGCAAGTTTGGAGCTTCAGGGGCCTGTTCTGCCATTTTTCAAACTTTTTGGTCTGCAGGTCCTTGCGCACCTCAACATTTGTTGTGTTACAGTGCGCAAGCAGGGGTCAGATGTAGAAACTTGTTTTTAACAGCCTGTTTCCAGCCTTTAAACCCCCCAAAGGCCAATGCCACTTGTCAATAACTGGTGGTGGGGGCAAAATGAGCTACCATAACATTCCAATACTTGTACGGATGAGATTCGATCACGTTATTCGATAAACAATCTTAACGGTTCGAGAAACACTATAAATACCCAACCCCATTCCTTCCAAAAACCCACAAGAATCTGATTTGAGAAGCTCTAAGTTGAAACCATTGTTTCATACCTGAGCTACTTGGATCAAGATTAGCTTTCGGGGACCCTTTGTAAGTGTTCCTTCGTTCTTTTATTGCTTTTCGAGTCCGAAAGTCAAACTTTGTTTGACTTTCTGCATTGACCAGTTTATGGTCAACACGAGTCGTAGTTTCGGTCAAAATGCGCATTCTTGCGTATTTTGTAACCAAACTTGTTTTCAAAATTAGTTAAGCATGTTTTAGCATGCTTAGCTCGTCACTTTTAGTTTAGTGCTTATATAGGGTCGTAAGGTAAGCGATCTAAACAATCGCTTATACTTTCGAACCCGACCCATTTGGTCGATCATTAGGATCCGACCAAATACCTTAGGTGACCATAGTGTATAGGGAATAACCTTCCGAGGTTATACCTTATGGTCGCTTCGTTTAAGTAGTTGTATGATAGGTAGTTTATATGCCTTAGGTAAATTACCAAAATACCCCTTTGATGCCAAAATTCATTTTAAACATATGTAACATAACCTATGACCTCTAAACTGATTTATCAGCAATATTAAACATGTTAAGGCATATTCTACTTGTCATAGGACTAGTTAGGCGGTCCGAACGCGTTTCACGTGAACGACGCGTTAAAGTAGCATAAGCTACCTAAACGGGTCATAATGGGTCGTAAGCACTTAGGTTAGGTTTCAATTAGTATGTAGGCTTTGTTAAACCATATGACACGAGTCTCCATACTCGTTTGGTTTACGAACCCTCATTCTATCTAAATCCTCCGATTTAGGTCCGGTATATTAACATAGTTACCTATATTAGGTGCCGTTTGATTTCCGGGATCTCTAGCATCGCTTGGTGGTTATCCTAGGACTTCTAAGCAATCTCAAGTGAGTACATAGTTCCCCTATTTTACTGTTTTCCAAACTGTTTTGGGGTGAAGCATGTGTACCTATGTGTTATTTTCATGATTTCAAAGTATAATTGATTATACATGTTATTACTTATCTTTTGACAAACTAAATGACTATCTATGGTTTAAACACTGATTTCTCAAAGAACATAAAATAAAAATGTTGAATTGGACTTATTTTATGTTCACCAGACCGATTGTTAGTATGATATAGCGCTATAGGATTAGACACCCCATTCCTGTTGTCATGGAATGTCTGAAACCAATTTGTTTCTCCATCCAAATAGGGATTGCCTTTGTGGTATCCTTATAGTCTCAAAGGTGTAGTTTGATGCACTAGGTCTGAATGAATTCTTAAATCACATTATTTTTGTATATTTAGTTATACTCCCAAAAGTATAGTTTGATATGCTCCCATGTGTGATATTGTACAAAACCAAAATATATTTATCACATCCAAAGCATATTTTGATATGTTATTTATAAAACCAAAACATAGTTTAATATGTTATTTATAAATCCGAAGTATACTTGTAATATACTACTTAAAACTATTATTTTAAACAACGAAGGTATATTTAATGTACTATATATCTATCGATTGGGTTTTGGTTAGTGTTTAGATAACGGGACGAATGTGATGATAACATGGTAGATACGCCGCTGGTACTTCTTATATATAAGTGTTTTCATTGCATTACATACCGTGGCGTTATTTAGTACACTTGGGTTAACGATATTGGAACTGAAATATACTTTAATATATTACTCATTCGATTCTCTTAAAATCCAAAGTATATTTTCAAATATACTATAAGCCTTTTTATCAAAATATTGTTTTACAAGCAACTTATCTTATACCAACTCATTTTACATGGTTATTCATTTAACCTTACATTTATTTATACATATCATCTGATCTTATTGTTTTTCAAACGATTTACAAAACAAATCAATTTACAAGGTTCATGACTAAACTTTATTAAACATTTTCTTAAACTTACAAGTCATGAATCCTATTTTCACAAAACCTATGTATCTCACAGGCATTTTTTTGCTGACGTACCTATTTTTACACATGTTTCAGGTACTGCTTTGCAATGATTGTTGATACATGCTACATTTAGGATGGACTCGTGCCTTAGCAACTTTAAAACTTGGAAGATCATAGTTGTACTTATTTGATTGTATTAAAACAATGAGTTCATTTATTCAATAAAACAGAATTTATTTATTCCATGGTTATGAAACAATGATTCTGTTACAACACTCCCCGACGTTTCTGCGACGTCTAGTTTCTTTACGTGGTCGGCGTGTGACATGGGATGCCCGTAGAGGCCCAGAATACACGTGGGAGGTTGAATCCACAATGAAACAGAAATACCCCCATTTGTTTCAGTAAATCTCGAGGTTGAGATTTCTTTTAAGGGGGTGAGGATGTAACACCTCACAAAATCATGACCAATATAATAAAGACACGTGTCATAAAGGTTAAATGTGTAATGAATTGATTTGGAGGGACTACAATTGTCAAACAATGTAAATATGTAAGTAAAAGGATCCAAGGTGTCAACATGCCAATCTTGTGCCTCTGATTGACCTCACACGACGTTCGTATTCTTTAATGAATAAATTGTCGGACATAGAAAGTCGTTTGTGCTTAAATTGAGAATTTTACGAAGCATAGGGGTTAAAAGTGTCAACATGTTAAATGTTACCTCTGAGTGACCTTTTAACGATCCCGAAAGCATTGTGATGATTGTATATTTTGCTCTCAAGAATATTGGATAGTAATCTCTTAGAGATTTAAAGAAAACAAGACTTTTTGGGTGATCTTACATCTAACCGGGAGCTTAACGGAGTTAATATGTGACCCAAGGCCCTTAATAGTTAACTATGGGGGTCATAAGTGCAACAAATGGAAGTTATTTAAATTACATTTGGACCAGGGATTGAAATTGCAAAGCTTGCAAACTTTTAACCGGAATACCCCCTTGTCACGGGCCGCGTAGGCCGAGTCCAACTCTTACGCGGGCCGCTTAAGAGTGCCAGCGACAGAAAATGTGGACAGCTGCATGTTGCAGCCTGTCCACCGCCATTGCATGCTAGTTTTTCGATACCAGGGAATGTGCAACTGGTTTTACTGCCCTAGGGACACTTGTAAACATCAGGATTACCTCTAGGGACATATGGATTGATCTTATGAAGTGGAAATTCCTATATAAAGGCCCCTTTGTTTGCACTTAGAACTTGCATATTTGAAAACTTCATTCAAGCTCACTCTTTGAAGCCTCCTGGTGTTCAAGGAAGCTTTCCAAAGTTCAAAATTCGTGCTAAGTACTCTAGTAAGTGTTCTTAGCTTCTCTAGTTAAAGTTTTATTAGCTTAATGACCGAAAGTCAAAGCTATCGTAATTAAGCTTTGACTTGGTGATTAATCACTAACGGTCCAGCCATTATTTGAATTGAAAGTGGCTATGAGTTGGTAATTATGTAGGTAATAAACCCTTAAAAGGGCACCTACGGATTATCACTTTTACTTGGTCAATTGTCGGGTCAAACTATTTAATAAAAAGTCAAACGAGTCAATTTTTATAAATTAATTCATAACTGATAATGTAGAAGTTATGGAACATGTTTTAATATTAAAATAACTTGGTAAATAATATAAGAACATGTTTAGACATGTTCAACCCGACAATTCTGAGTTTAGGCTCGGTTCGTAACCGAAAGTCGCAAAAGTAGACTTTTTCTTTGAGTTTCAGTTCTGATCCGATTTAGCTTAGTTTAGATATGCCTTAGGGTTCCTTTAGGACCATATTACATGATAGTATAACCCTCTGAGATTATACTATATAGTTCCTTTGAAATCTGAATCATTTGCATGTTTCTGTTAAATGCTTAAAAGTTGACCATTATGCCCTTTTGATATAAAAAAGAGATTTTTGAAAATGTGAGAGGACAAAAACCTTTACTACTGATTTATAAGCATGTTTAAGAATTTGACATCAGTTCATGGTCTAAAATAGAAGTTATGCGCGATATGGTAAAATGAAAGCTTTTTATTAATTAAATGGCATTTTTAGTATAAATCATATTTAAACCCAAATTTTGGCACCAAAGTTTCTACCCACTGACATAATATAATATTTAGGGATTTTTGGAATTTTTTTCAAATTTTATACTGATTATATTATAGGGTTCTAGTGTAAATTCGGTATTAACAAAATTGTCCTTTTCTTTGATAAAATGAGTTTTATATAACATTTTGATACCAAACTTTTTCCTACTGATTCCATATATTAAAATAAAATATTTTAAACAGTTGAGACTGATCAAAATCTCAGATTTCTTTAAATAACCCGAAAATCGTCAAATACCGACTTTTACGCTTATTAAATGCATAGTATGGGTTAAAACTATATTTAACACCTAAGACTTATTACCTACTGATATTATAAGAAAAATTTTATACTTTAACAGTAAGTAAAAGTTTTGAACTCAGATTTCCAAATTTGACCCTTATAGCATGTGTGAATGACCAAAATGCCCCTACAGTGCATAGTTTGGCCATAAATGATAAATTTCACATATATGTGATATCTTACTGATGTAACTTATTAAAATAAATATTTTTACTGATTATTTTAGACCAGAACCTCAGATTGCTATTTAACCACTTTTATAAACTTTAAAATGACCAAAATACCCTTACGGGGCATAAATTGGTTTTAAATTTTATATGACTTATTACCTACTGATATTATAATCAAAAATTTGCAAAAATCCCTAAATATTATATTATGTCAGTGGGTAGAAAGTTTGGTGTTAAATAAGTCAAAGCAAAAGTCTACTGATATCTTAACATATTTAAAGCATATTAACTTGTGGAACCTGTACATGGCTCATTTGGTTACCCGTTATGCATATTCGTGTTCGGTACCGTTTATGTAACTAGTTTGCATAAATTAACCAAAATGGGTCAAACCTAATCATTTTTACTTCAAAATCCAGAATGTATTTAGTTTACCCATTTTATACAAGTCTTCAAACTTGTCGGGTCTAAATCACGTTCTAATCCGGTCTTCGCTTAATCTTGCGTTTTGAACCGTAAACCTTTCTTTAAAACTAACCGGTCTAAGTTAAGACTTAAATAAGACCCGTTAGAAATCTAATAGGTTATTAAAACCTTCATTCCAGATTAGGAGCCCAATAAAAGCTACTTGTACTTGCTGATTGATATACGGCTGAGAATAAAATTTTACTTTTAGCTCAGGTAAATACTTTTAACTTATTTTCCGTTATACGGGCTTGGGATACGGTAGTATAATAATACCGCTTGGTCAGGTATTGAATATTTAATTGATTAGTGGTTAAATCATTGAGATAACCCGTTTTAATCTTTTTTGTTTGGTACAAAGCCTTTGGGGGGTTAATGACCATGTCCTGGATATCCTCGGCTCATTCATTAGAAATGGCCACGTCTTAAGCACGGGGTGTAGGCATACACCTGACAGTTGCGTATGTATAAACGATATCTCACTCTCTTGTGGGCCTATACTTGTGGTGTAAAACATGTAAATCTGTATACAAGATTATATTTAAAATAATTGTCCCAAGTTATAAAAGATTTTATGCCTTGTGCATCCAAACCAATTTTATAAACACTTTTCAAAAAGAGTCAGTTAATTGTATTTACCAGTATAAACTGACGTATTTTTCAAAAAGATTAAGTGCAGGTACTACGCGTAATGGGCTGGCTACTCCGAGTATCAAATAAAGAGTCTTGCAAGCTTTTGATACATAAATCTGTTGAACAATACTTCTTTTTGTTTTAGATCCACCTGTGGATCCATCTTACAATTCATTGTGTAACATTTTATTGTACTTTCAACTCGGTTTGTAATATTACTTTAAGACTTCCGTTGTGCATTTAAACTATGATTATTGGCCATGATGATATCAATAACGTCACGATACTCCCCACCGGGCCCACCGGTAATACGTGGAAATATCGGGGTGTGACACATGATCACAAAATAGTAGTAACTTGCACATAGTATTTGTAGCGATTGTGTTGCCAAGTTCATACGAATGCACTAGAGTGCAATCATAGTATGCGAAATTACAAGATTTAGTTCCTAAAGAACAGAATCCTCAAAGTCGGCCTGTAGTTGTAGTCACACATAGTGTAATCGCATTGAAATTTGTAATTGGAATATAAATAACAAGGATAAAGAAAAATTCTTGAAATTTATATTGTCATTACAAACATATTTAAAATATGTACATTGTTTTCGAAAATAAACAGAAAATGTAGAGGTTCAAATGACCATAATTGCTTGATCATTAGCTTGAGCCTCATTGACATTGAACACTCGTCCATTAGCATTGGCAAGATTTGGACAGTTTTGCTTGAAATGATTTAAATCACCACAATTGAAACACGCTCGAGGGCCAGTTTGAGTAGGGGCTGCTTGGTTCTGAACACGACAGGTCGCAGCTAGATGTCCAAATAGACCACAGATTGTACATTGGCGGCAAGGAGAATTTGTTGCGTGATGATAGTTGCAATGATTGCACCGAGGTTGCTTTCCACGATAAAATCCTTTAAAGGGTACTGAGTTTAGTGAAATCGGTCCGGGAATTGCATAATTCTTTGAAGTCTTACGCTTCTTAGAATTTCTGGAAGATTTAGCCTTTGTTTCCTTTGAATTCTCCTTAGTAGTTTCAATGTTTCTTTTCTTGTCTCCTTTTCAAAAAAGTTTCCCTTTTCTAACCTGGGAGTCGGTTAGGGTTGTGGCTAATTCCTTAGCCTCCCTAAGCATTGCAGGTTTGCTGCCAGTGACAATGTCTTGGACTGGATCAGGCCCGATCCAAAGGTGTGACCATAGTGGGGCAAAGTAGGCATAATTGTTTGAATCGGTCAGTGTAGGCACGGTTTTCTCCACTATCTTGTTTTAGATAATAAAATTCGGTTTTGAGTGCCCTTATTTCGCTTCGTGGGCAGAATTCTTTCTTCATAAGATCTTTAAATTCTTCCCACGTTTGTGCCATTGCTATATCGGCACCTCGGTCTCTCATGATACCGTTCCACCAAGTGAGTGCTCTCTTTTGAAAAACACTCAAGGCGAACTCCACCTTGCGCTCATTGGGACACTGAACATGGCGGAATGTGCTTTCTATACTCTCAAACCATTGTAGGAGCCCAGTTGCTCCTTCAGACCGATTAAATCCGAGTGGTTTAGCCGAGTTGAATTGTTTATAGTTACATGGCGATAAAACATTGTTGTTGTTATTGTTTTGGATTTGGTTGACTTGGGTCACAACGCCTGGGAGTAAAGTAGCTAGGTGCTGAGAGATCCTTGCTGCCATTTCAGAGTTCCAAATGACGTCGTGGTGGGGAGGCATCTTGAAGATATAACTGTATTGAAAAATTAAGAAAGTTAGATTCCATCAAATTGTCATGAGTTTGAAACATCATTGTGTAGTGAAAACTTTGACCTAGTTAAATCTCGTTCATAAGTCTCGTTCTTATACTTAGAAAATATAGTGTTAACTTTAACTTAGTAAAATCTTGTTCATAAATCTTGTTCTTGTTCTTAGAAAATATAGTGTTGTAGATTTTGTTTTGAAACAAGAATTATTTGAGTAATAAGCTTTTGTAATATTTTTGGATGAGATAATACAAACCAAGTTAATGGTTTGTGTTATAAATTCTTTACCTTTTAAAATTTATTGTTTTTAGGAAAAATGTTTTTAAATTAGATTTTTAAAATAAGGAAACTTTGTGTTTAAGATTTTGAAAATTTCTCATCCAAATGGTAAAAATTTTGAAATTTTTGAAAGACAAAAAGTAGTGTTTTGAAAATGAAATAGGATTACCTAGTGTCGTGAAACGAAATGAAATTCATTTCAATTGTCTCGAATCAAACATATCACCGAAGGTAATATGATGAAATAGTATTGTGGAAGGGAAATTTGGTTCGATTGTTGTGAATAACAAACATATTACCGAGGGTAATATGGATGAGTAATGTCACAAAGGTTGTAGTGTTTAGAAATTGTTCGACATGGTTAAAGTGGATAGGTTTTTATAATGTTTTAAGAAGACATGCTTTAGCTTATAAGTGGACACTCACCCTAAGAGTTCCCATGTAAGAGTGACTGGTCCGATAATGCGGATTTCTACGAACACTCTAGCCTTAGACAGAAAACTCGAGGTACAGGCATCCACCCTTCCAGATTGCATGTGTTCACATTATTAAAACCCAAGAAATATTTTGATACAAATTGTTTTGAGATAAACATGTTGTGAAATATTTTGATAAAAACGTTTTGAGATAAACATGTTGTGAAATATTTTGATAAAAATGTTTAAGAAAACATTTTGAGAAATATTTCAATGAAAACGTTTTGAGAAAATCATTTTGAGGAATACCTTAAGGCATAAAGCCTAAGGGTTTAGGATAAATCATCTAAGGTTAGATGATTTGAAAAATCATAGAGTAGTTGTGGCACGAATAAGGATGAGGATTTAGGAAATAAGTCCTAAGTCTACTCATGTTTGAGTCCCTAGGAAGGTTATATACTAGGTTAAAGGCATACTAATAACCTAATTCCCTATAACCAGTGCTCTGATACCAATCTGTAACACCCCAATCGTGTAATACAACAACACGCGGCGAAAATATCGGGGATTCATGTTTCAAATTGCTCACAACTACTGGTACTAAATTGTTTCAATATTATTAACATTGTTTTACAAAGAATACACGTAAATGTCTTTTGATTAAAGAAGTCTAAGGCCCGGATGCAGTCCTATGCGTTGCATGCTTGAACAGTCGAAAATCCTGAAACATATGTGAAAAACAGTCAGCATAAAAATGCCGGTGAGTACATAGGTTTAGATGGCCAAATAAATGGCAAAAAGTTTGGTATTGCAATACTTAGTCAACTACAAGAGTTGTCATTTGAAAATGAATCTTGAAGCCAAAGAATGGCAAAATTTTAGTGTTGCAATACATAATCTTGATTGTGAAAACTCGTAGCAAACAGTTTTGTATATGGCAATATGATTATTACTAAGTAATTTTTATGCCATTGAAATTGTACTTTGTAATCTCGTTGAAATCATCGTAAAACTTGTTTATGTGTTATTAGAAATCCAATCAAGGATTAGTAATAACTGTTTTGAAATCTGTCAAAACCTGTGTGAGTATTATATAAATCAAGTCAGTGATTTATAGTAATACTTTAGATATCCTTCTAAGAATCTAACATATGAAGATATGGAAAATTCTACAAGGATTTGGATACTTGAACATTGAATCAGTCGTACACAAAATCCTAAAGTGATTCGGATAACGCTACAAGAGTAATAAAATAAGAACACTTATATATATGAAGTACCAGCGGCGTATCCACCATGTTCTTATTTTATTACACCTATTTCATTATCTAAACCACAACTACCACATAAACACATAAATTGTCAACTTGTCACCAAGTTGTAAACACGCATTAAAGTACACAATGAATCCAAACAAAGACTCCAATATTAGCACTTTAAACATCCCTTGAGTAT
Organism: Helianthus tuberosus; assembly: GCA_030545235.1. Classification (NCBI taxonomy): domain Eukaryota; kingdom Viridiplantae; phylum Streptophyta; class Magnoliopsida; order Asterales; family Asteraceae; genus Helianthus; species Helianthus tuberosus. The sequence goes on from CM060409.1 coordinate 123,552,215, forward strand.
CTAGCTATGAAGAGAGATAGATATTACAGAAATCCGGTTTTAGTCAAATCGTCTTGTCACATACGCATTAAAGTACACAATGAATCCAAACAAGGACTCCAATATTAGCACTTTAAACATCCCTTAAGTGTCTAGCTATGAAGATAGATAGATACTACAGGAATCCAGTTTTAGTCAAATCGTCTTGTCACATATGCATTAAAGTAAACAATGACTCCAATATTAGTACTTTAAACATCCTACAATAATCAATCTATGAAGATAGATAGATGCTATAAGGATTTGGTTTCTGTCACATTCTCTAGTCAAATACGCACTAAAGTATACAATGAATCCACACAAGGACTCCAATATTAGCACTTTAAACATCCTAGAAGAATCGATTTATGAAGATAGATTGATGCTAAAAGGATTTGGTTTCTGTCACATTGAATCATTGCATCATAACATCCTAAATCCTAATGGTGAATCGGGATAACGCCATGAAGGGTAATACAATAAGCACACTTATATATAGGAAGTACCAGTGGCGTATCCACCATGTCCTTATTGTATTACTCTAGTTTCGTTATCTAAATCACCAACAATCTACACATAAACCATAACCATCGTCTTGTAAAGTACTTCTTAAAAATCTCACTATGAAGATAGGAAGATCTAAGACTGTACCTCAAATATCCTATAAGAATCTAACTATGAAGATAGATAGATCTTTTAAGGATTTGGATAAACATCGTATTTGCATAATCGGAATAATACATATAAAAGCACTTAGTAACCACATATATGCCATACATTGGAAAACAAATTGATTACACATATGAATCACCCCAAAACATTTGAAAACGGTAAAAGAGGGGAACTATGTACTCACTTGGGATTACGTATAGGCCTTGTTCAAATGGTACAACAAAGCTCAAAGGATCAAGAGTTCAAGAGTTCAAGTTTTGAAGTGGTTCCTAGTGTATCGGATACTATGTTAGCGTAACGGGACATAAATCGAGGAATCGGATAGAATGAGGTATTGTAAACTAAATGAGTGTTGGAACTCATAAGATATGGTTTAAGAAAGCCTACATTCTGAATTGAAACCTATCCTAAGTGCTTTTGACCCGTTGTGACCAGTTAAGGTAGTTTAAGCTACTTTAACGCGTCATTTGCGTGACAGCGCATTCGGGTGGTCTAATTAGCTTTATGATAAGTATTATATGCCCTAACATGTTTAATTATGTTTCATAATTAGTTTAGGTGTCAAAACTTTGGTTACATATGCTTAAAATGAAATTATGCGCAAAAAATGCATTTTGGTCATTTTCCTAAGGCATATAAACTACCTATCATACAACTAACTAAACGAAGTGACCATAAGGTATAACCTCGGAAGGTTATTCCCTATACAAATATGGTCACCTAATGTGTTTGGTCAGATCCTAATGATCGACCAAACGGGTCGGGTTCGAAAGTCTAAGCAGTTGTTTAGACCGCTTGACTAACGACCCTAAACAAGCACTAAACTAAGAGTGACGAGTTAAACATGTTAAAACATGTTTAACTAAGTTAGAAAACTGATTTGATATCAAAACAAAGTGTTTTGATACCCGAAAATAGTTTCTTCCTAAAATGCACATAATCGTGCATTTTGACCGAAACTTTGACTTGTCAGTTCGACTAGCCAACGTGGTAATCAAGAGGTATAGTCACAAGGGACTATAACCATTGTGATTATGCTCAGGTTGCAAAGTTCAAATGAACTTTGACTTGACCAATTCATGGTCAAAGAAGAAAGTCAAACAGTGTTTGACTTTCTTGCTTGAAATACATAACCAAGCATGAAAGAAACTTACAAAGGGTCCAAGTTTTGAAAAGAACAAGAAAACTCAGGTATGAGGCCTTCAACAAGTGTGAGAGCCTCAACTTAGAGCAGATGTGAAGAAGAAGAGCAAATGAGCAAGGAATCCATGAAAAACCCCTTGTTATTTATAGATTTCTTGAAGCCACAAGATCATTCCATGTGTTTTTGTGTTGCCCAAGGCACAATCTTGGCCATACACTTGCTAGAACCAGATTAAAACCAGCCCACAAGTTGAAGAAACCATGGATTAAATCAAAGGCAGCAGCTGTTTAGAAGGAAACTGGTTTCTGCTGATCTAGGCAGGCTTTATGGACCGCAAAGGGTCCCATACGGTCCGTATGGAGCTTTGCTGCTAGCAGGTAACTTTTGGTTATTTACAGTTTAGTCC